>OX638310.1:61594065-62901413 GCA_951812415.1 Beris morrisii
TTTTCAATCCCTAAGAGGTTATAAATGGGTTAAGCTCGTTTTCACGAATTCCGTCATATCTCTTCGGAGTGATAAGACATCGAATTGGTTTTTACTTCCAAGGGCTTTCTTTATATATATCTAAAAATTCATTTCAGGATTTTTGGATATTCAACCCCAAAATGGGTGCAAGGGGGTTGCATATGTTTTCACAAATTCCTACATTTTTATTAGTTCTGATGACATTTCGAATTCATTTTTACTGTCTAAGGCTTCCTACATAATCGTCAAAAAGTTGATTTCTGTATTTTTAGATATTTAACTCTAAGGGGACGTAAGTCTTTCGACATGTTTCTTAGGATTGATGAGATATTAAATTGGTTTTCACTTTATATAATCGTCTACAAATGCATTTCCGATTTCATGTAATGGCCCAAAACCAAATCACGAAAACCTCCTAATCACGTAACAACTGATATTATACTACGACTTTGACCGCGTCCTGGAGTATGGCCCAATTATGCAATACATATGTTATATGTGGAATGCGGCGAAAGTATTCTAGCGCGGCCCCATTCTAACCGCTTCCCGAAGTGTTTTTTAAGTTTTCAGTAGTATAATAGCCAACACCACATCTCAGCAATAAACGCGTTCCGGACTTCTACCCAAAAATAATAAAGTTGCGCCCAGACTGTTTGCAGATATTTTACTTGGCCGGGTTTTTATGTAATCGTCTAATTAATTTCACGGTTTTTTGATAATAATACTCCCCAACCCCAAGTTGGTGAAAAGTGGCTCACTTACGAATTCTGCCATGTATCAGCAGCATAGAAGCATGCATCGTCAAATTTGAAAAAAGTTGAATACATTTTTAATTTCATCGAGAGTTTGGAACAAGTAAAATAAGACCCTCCTAAACACAAATGCACCTACTCGGGGTAAATTTTTCATTTTGGAACATTATTTCGAAATATTTAAGTTTGAACCCATCGTACGACTAAAAATATTCGTACGACATTTTTCTAATTATTATCAATTAAAACTACAAATCTCTAGAGATTTTCTTTTATAATATTCTTGAAAATATTATAATTAAAGATTATAACTAATTTTTCAATAACAAAAGATTTCATATTAAGTCGAAAAACGTAAACTCGTATCGGAAAATTCGTTCGGTCGTGTGCAATGTGTACAGCACCTAAGACTCAGAAAATAGTTTGCTCGCAAAGACTAGGACAACTGACTTGGAAAATAATAGAGAACAGGATAGTCACGGCAAAAAGAACGAACAACTGGTATACAATTGAGTGGTTTCTAAATTATCTTGTAATAAATGTTAGTAATCAGCAGTAGCATAGCACTTACTAACAAATTCGAGTTCACACGGAAACAAATCGGCAACAAAATATTGCCTGGAACATAAACAATTTCGAATGAAACTTATATAACGCACTAATATAATTTGTGCATCTTCAAAATTGAAACAAAGCAATCATAACTAATAAGTAGCTATTTCCGAGAATGGAAAAATTATGAAGAAAACTCTTCCGACCATATATTATACATAAAAATTTTTATTATAAATTTCCAATGTTAATGATGTTTTTGTTAATTTAATCCACCTGGTTTGTACGGAAAATACGTAATCCTAACGCTAACGTATCGCAACACAATTAAATGTTTAAATTACCGCATAAATTCACTAACCCGTTTCAGTTAATCTCAGTATCTACACACGAGTACTTGTACAGTAGAGCCTCTAATATAACCTACCGGTGATATAACATTAAATTATGTTTTTCTCTAAAGACACATTTAATAAAATAATTATCATTTTCATTGTCATTAAAACTACGTTGCCCTAAACCGGCTTTATCTGAAATATCCACGGGTACTTAACTACCACTCGTATATCCGTAACCGAATAAAATAATCTTAAAACCGATTTCCCATAGAAACACGGTACTCACGTCGCCTATCTACCGGTAAAATGATTGCTCACCTTATGGTAAGGTGAAGTAAAGTATAGCAGACGGATATCTTGTTCGACAGGTAGAAAGTGAAAATTTTCTCGTTTTGTAATTGAAACAATTTTCTGAGGTGCTTTTGCACTGCGCTGCTTCATGTTTTGTTTTTTTATTTTTAAATATATCAATTTTTGTTATTTTATATATTTTTTTCCGAGCATGTAGAGTAGGAACTGTAAGTGGATTTATGCAGAAGTATGGTAACGAAGACTGTACGAAATAGCAAACTACGGCGGGCGTTTTTAAGATTTTTTTGAGGGCAGCTTCAGTTTGTCTATTAATTAGACCTCAAGTCCAGTACCTGTTATTACAGTAAATATACCTGTATAGAGTAATGATGTACAACATCATAAGTGCCTATACTTTTTTTCCATCCGTATGCATCACTTAATCTTAAGAAGTAACAAAGTAGCTTAAGTAGTGAGGATTGGAAAATTCTGGTGCGGTAAGGTTGCGAATTAATTCAAGACAGTGTATCTATTCTGTTTCATAATCGAACCTTTTGCGGAAAAATTAGATAGTTGCGGTTTCTACTGACAGTGATCAAGCATATTTTCATTATGTGCTCTTGGATTTGAAATAACTTCACGTTTATGGTTTGTGCCATTTATTGGTACTCATCTGAAATTAAAAGTACTTGTCTTTTTCGAATCAGAGGGCTTACTGATTCTTACTTCGGGCTATCGAATTATCAGGTTATTCGCGAAATATGCAGGTGTTTTTTTTTTATTTTAATTAATGGAGTCTCCTTTCTCGAACACAGTCATCATCAACCTGATCAGAAATATGCTCCAGGCAAATCCGGCTGTTCGTCTAATCTAGGCATCTAACAAGCCGTAAGGTACAAAACTATGTTGAAAAGAATTTTAATAATGTATTTTGTTTGTTTAGTCAATCAATGAAGTCAAGTTGGTCGAACATCGAGCAATGATCAAGAAAACATTGATGAAAAAAATGCAGTGATTGATTGATCACTGATCCTGCAAAAAATGTAACCTAACTTCATCTTTAGAAGAGTAAGAAGTGAGAAACTTCTGTAATTAAGTACAAAAGTTATTTTTTATAAATAGATATTCATAAATTTTAATAAAAATTAAAAAATTAGTTGTTAATTTATTTGTTAGTTCAGTTGTCTCTGTTGCTCTCAACTTCAACGAAAAATGTTGGATACCATAATTCAAAAACTGCTAATGGTAGGAAGTTGAAACCTAGAATTTATATAGAGCTATGATAGTGAAGTTGTTTGCAAAAAAATTGGTCGACATACACATTATACAGGAGTAAGGACCAAGATAGAGTGTCTAGCGAACTCGAAAGCTGGAATCAAGACTTTCTAAAAAATCTGCCAATGGTCTGGGCGAAACTTTATTATTTTTCGGTCAAAGTCGGAGTGTATCATGAGTTGTTTCGAGATTATTAGATTTCTTGGAAAATTAATTTTGTTCTTAAATTAAAAATATGTAAAATAGAGATTTTCAGCCGATTAAACATTGGAAAAGCCCGTGTGGACTATTTGAATTTCGGTATATTATGTACACTAAAAGCCCATAAAGTAAAAACCAATTTGTTGCCTTATCAGAATTAAGAGATATGAAGAATTGTTAAAACGTATACAAACCCATTACTTCCACTTGGGGTTTGAATTTCGAAAAAATTGTGAAACAGGTCTTTAGACGATTTAATAAGAAGCAACTTTATATATCATGAGAGACGAAGGCTTTTGAAAAATTTGTGAAAACGTAAGCAAACTCTTCACACCCCTTGGTTCTGGAAATTCGAAAAATTGTGAATTGGTTGGCCGTAATAATGAATTTTATATCTCATCAGAACTAAGGGATGGCAAAAATTGTGAAAACATATACAAACCATTGGGGTTGAATATCGAAAAATTGAGAAATGGGTTTGTAGGCGATTATATAAAAAGTTTGTGGAAATGAAAAGCGATCTAATATCTCATCGAACCTATAAAAAATATGTCAAAACTTTGAAAAGCAAACAACCCCCTTACACCCATTAGGATTGAATATCTAAAATACTGAAATTGACTTGTTGGCTTTTTTATATAGGAAACCTTAGGAAGTAAAAATGAATTCGATATATCACCAGATATGCAACCTCCTTACACCCACTTGGGGGTTGAATATCCAAAATTCCTGAAAAGAGTTAATAAATAAATATGAAGACAGCACGAGAAAGTAGAAACCAATTCAATTTCTTATCACTTCTAAAAGAAATGACGGAACTCGTGAAAACGTGTTCAACCCGTGTATACCCTCTTAGGGGCTGAAAAAGGAAAAAACTTAAAAACAAGTTTTAGGCGATTATTACGCAAGCCCATGAAAGTAAAAAGATATTCGATATCTGATCAGACCTGAGGGATATGGTAGAATTCGTAAAAAAGTATACAACCCCTTTACACCCCCTTAGGGTCGAATTTTAAAAAATCCTGAAAACACTTTTTAGGTATTTATATGAAGAAGCCGTAGAATAAAAATGAACTCAATATTTGGGAAGACCTAATAGATATGACGAAAATCGTGAAAATATATGCATTCCATTTTCACTGATAATTTTTTTTGCCCCCCCTCCGAACGCCAATAAATATTTGAAATTTTTTTTTATCTAAATTAGTTTTCTAGTTGATTTACATAAACGTACCGAGTTTCAACTTTGTAGCATAAGCCGTTCTATAGATAGGAAAAACACCCCCACCCCCGTACCTTACTACCCCTATAAAAAATTATATTTTTCCATGATGCTACTAATATAGCTCTATCTAAATATTAAGTTTCAGCTTTATATCATCATAGGTTGTCGAGATATTAAAATCGGAACTTTTCCTTTTCACCCTCCCCCACCCTCACTCTCTATACCCACACTTCCAAAATTTTCTGCTAGGGGTCTATTAGGCCTACTTCTGGTAAAAATTTTAAGCATCTATCTTACACCGTTCTTGAGATATGAGACGTGATTTTTTAGAAAAATTCTTATCCCCTCCACTTTCATGCTCCACCGCCCCCTTAAAAAATTTTGCTTTCAACAAACTTCATTTGTTAACTTTTATACACAAACCGAATTTTATTTCTCTAGTGTAATTGGTTCGTGAGATATCGTAATCTAAAGTTTTTTACCCCCCACCCCCGTACGCCACTGACCCCACTCAAAAAATTGTTTCCGATCTATTCTCCTAGTATACCTACAAATATTCATTAAGTTTCAATTTTGTGACATTAACCGTTTAGGAGATATGGATTTTAGAAAGTGTCGATCTCACCTTTTTTGCGTTTTGGACGCATTATTTTTCCCCCCACTCCCAAACCCCTTCATCGGCAATTTTTTTGCAAATGGGTCCACTACTGATGCTCTATATAAATTCCAAATTTCAGCCTCCTAGCATAAGCGGTTGCTGACATCTAGAAACCAAAATTTTCCGTCTAAAACGCTTGCCCCTCCTCCCCCCTCACACCCCCATCCCTGAAAATTTGGCCACTTCAAGGGGCCTACCCAGTCTAGTCATAAAAAAAATTTCAATTTGATAGCTCAAAGGGTTTGGGAGCTACGAGCCTTCAAACGGTTTTGCGTACAGCGGTCGACGTACGGCGTACGGCGGACAGACGGACTGAAATTTTTTTTTGCTTTTTTCTTGTCTACTCGTCATGAAACGTGAAAAAAAAATTTTGAGGGTAGCAAATTTTTTTTTTTAAAAATCGATAACAATACTGTATTATTGAAATAATAAAGTAAAATTAGTATATCCTGGACAATTAATGCTAATATTTTTAAACTTGATAATTATTTGTTAGCATACTAGGAGAGGGTGTGGCGTGCGTTCCTTTGTGTGTGTCGTTCTAATTTTTAAATCTTTAGCCATTAGCGTTAAAAAGCTGAAACTTATAGTAGTTACAGACACATTGTAATGGCACGTTTTAAAAAATAATAGAGGAAGTTGAGTATGAGGGTTGAGGGCGTACTTCTATCTCATGGTAGAAAGTTATATCTCGATACACATAAATAATTATAAGCAATATTGTTTAAAAAAGAGAGAGATTTGAATTAACGTACGATGATGAGACAAAGAAGCGGTGTTTCTAATTTTCACAAACTCCGCCGTATCATTTGGGTCCGATGAGATTACACAAATTTTCGATATTCCACCCAAAAAGGGTGAAAGGTGTTGAATATCTTTTCATAAATTCAACCATATCTTTTAGGCTAAATAAGACATTTGAACTGATTTTTACTTCTACGAGCTGTGATTTTTTTTACATAAATTTTAACGATAGAAACATGACTGCATACGAAATGAATAATACGTGCCGAATTTTGGATAAATTAAAGCCTATTTCAAATGTTTCAAATATGCTTATGTCTGGATGCGTATGAAAATTTTTGGAATACGAAAATTACTATATTCTTATCGAAAGTGTTTTAAAGTCTTTAGTTATGTTACTAGTGGATCTGTAGAAAATTTATTTAACGTAGCTACTTAAGCCCAAGTGTCCCTTAAAAGTAAAAAAAAACAATTTTTACTGGAAAAGCAAATTTCTGAAAATTTGTTGGACTTGGCCGAAGTGTTCAGGTCTGAGAGGTTAGGAAAAGCTAAAAACAAAAACATAAACACGCTAGTATAATAGGTTAGGTTATGATGGCATCCATCCAAAATGCAGATCGACTCACTTAGTCTATTAAAAAAATACGGTAGTAAATCATACATGGCACACACTTAATATCGAACATACAAAAGTTGATGAGGTGAAATCCGAAGGATTGTAAATTGCGATTCCCGTATAGCGTCGGTACTCAACAGGTATTCCAGCGGAACTATTTTTTCTTCTAGGATAATATGCAGTTCTCCGGCGGAATATTTCTGCTGCTAACTAGCTACAGTTAAATTAAATTTATTCAATGCTGAATATAGGTACTGTTTCAGTATTACGGTTTGAGTACTGTATTGATACCTACCTAATTTAGTAAAGTTCATTCTGCGCCCTTTGCTTATAACCATAAACGAAATTGAGTACTGGTGACATTTTCTGATAGATAACAATAAACAAAATTACGTTTTCTTGAAGTGTTTGCTAAGATTTTCTATAATGATTATAATTTGTACTGGTTTATTTACAGCGATGTCATATGTTTATAATTTTAGATGTTTAATACTAAATTTATATCTACCTAGGATTTCAACTCGGCTATTCAGTGATGTAATCTATGACTGTCAAATATTCTGTGTATTCATAATTTTTGCCTAGAGTACTAATCCGGTACTGATTTAATACTGATTTTAAGAATTTGCAAACGTCAAGAAGACATGAGAAGTCTCACATGTTTATAGTTACTCTCAGCTAAGATTGAAAAATGCGTAGAATACCAAAATTTAATGTAGTTAATAATAATTCTTATAAAATGACACCTTACTATCCTACACTGAAGTTGTAAGTAATGAAGAAAGTGCAGAAAGTTGTACAGTTTCTAATCACGAAATCAACTACTATACACTTGGTGTATAAATAAAAAAATTATTTCTTCCCGAAAATAACAATGTTACCAAATAAAAAGAAGTATATAAGTACGTACATCAATCTATTAATATAACTCCATTATTGGAAGGAAAATGTTGGTGCCAAGAATATTCACTACTGATACAATATCGCTACAGTCCTTTTTTTTCGAGAAAAAGTTATTAAATCTTTGAAAACTCCGCTGTGGTACTGGAAAATAGAATGCTTTTGGTAGAAGGTCGTCAGTAATAACGGTGCTGAATTTTCAGTACTGAATAATTCATGTTTTCGAATATTGTATCAGTACTGAATCTAGTTTTTGTATAGTATTTGCGCAGTACAAATGTGCAATAAAAACTAAATAAAAAACTAGTTCAGAAACTCAGGCGTATTATTTTGCACAGCTCCTCCACATTCATTCTGTTAATTTTCAGAACTGAATTCAGATTTACTATGGATTCTTTGTACTGAAAAGTCAGTACTAAAAAATAATTTTGCAAGTTACATTAGTGTAATATATTTTAAAATACTGTTTTGAGATGATTGTTGGAGGTAGTGAAGGAAGGTTCCTAAACAACCTGAAGAACTTGCTTTCTGTTTTGGCTACTTCGAGTAAATATTTATATTTACTGTGTATTGTCCTTTATGTCTTTAGGGGTTTTCGATTGGACTCAGCAGATCTTACTTACTTACGATGGCGCTACAGTCCAAATCGGACCTTGGTCTCCTGTATATGCCGCTTCCAGCCTTCCGTGTTCAGTGACCTCCAGTTTGTGAATCTTAGCAGAGATTTGCTGACTGCGCAATAGAATCCTCCCAGTGTTTCCGTGGTTTTCCAACTGTTCTTTGTCCATTAACTTTTCCCTTTAGTGTGCGTTTGGGGATTCTTCCGTCATCCATCCGCTCCACATGAGCAACCCATTGTAGCTTTTTGAATTTTATGAGGATCGATACTTCCGGATTATTAAAGATGGCATACAATTCTCTATTGTATCGTATTCTCCAGATCGAGTCTTCCCTCACAGGTCCGCGGATTCTTCTGAGGACTTTTCTTTCAAAGGCGTTAACTAATTTTTCGGACGCCTGAGTCTATGTCCACGTTTCGCTGCCATAGCATAGCACAGGTCTTATAATTGTTTTGTATAGTTTAAGGGACTCAGCAGATCTGATAAGTAGTAAATTATAATCTGGCTTGATCTAAAATAATTTTTCCGAAAGCTTCGTCATTAATAATATTGTTCAATCTTTTACAATTTTGAAGCCACTTAATCTATACTTAAAATCGATCAGAATGGTTCGAAGTTAAGCCCGTTAATAAGAAGTAACTGTCGTAAACTTTATTAACATTTCGAAAAAAGAAGAGCTGATCAACTTCGCTTATCTGATCGCAAAAATCCACGAAATACCTTTTCTCCAGTTAGCAAACTACGAGTATCTACTACTTATGTTATAATTACATCATAGAAAAGTGATCATACCAATTTAGCTACGCTCCAATCTAATAGCATGAATCGCTCAGTGATTACCTTCACATAATACGATTCCAAACAAACGGCGAATAATTCCAGCAAAAGTGAGTGCTAGCGTCAAACCAGAAGACGAAGCACATTAGTATGGAAATAAGAAACATACAGGAAAATAGCGGTGCGAAGACTACGGCACACGCCACATTAATAGATCCAATTGTCCGTAGCATTCAAGAAGTAAAAGTCTTTGATCACGACTTCTGGGCATAGCCAGGCGGTATGACCATAAGCTACGTGCAGACAGACAGACAGACTTGCTTCGGATACTTGAATGAGACTCACCTGGTTGCTTGCTTATAACTGGATGCGATTCATTGAATTTAAGTCACCTCACAAGTCGTACAATAGCTCGGTAAGCAAGTAGATCTAGTCCGGGAGTGCCTACCTCAAGCGCGGCCTACAAGTCGTGAACGGCATTAAAAGAGTTGGGTGTAACCGAAGAAAAGACGTTCAATTTCAATGCCAAGCAAAGCGTGACAATACAACTGAACTTATTGTTACCTTTCATTCTGTGGCGTTTACTTCAATTGAACTTTATGCAATTGTCCATTTAAAAGGCAATAAACTATTGAAGCGGACGGTGAGGGAGGAGTGGACGGAATTGGATCAATTGAACGAACTATGGAATGGGATAATTTTTATACGTGCAGGAAAAGCGACAAACAGGATATGGAACGGCAGATATCTCGCCGTTTTGCTATCGATTCTGTAACATGTTTAAGCTGTATCAAAAGTTTTGAGTATTCTATATCGCGGTGTCCTGGTAAAAATATCCCCTCCAATAGAAACCTCTGTAAGTTGATACAAGGGCAATATCATTTTAAACAGTTCAATTGACCTACTTCGGTTGGCGTCGTTTCTGGTAAAAGAAAGATATTCGTATCACCAACATTTTTACTCTTAGGAAGCCAGAAAACCCCAAATCTTCGCACAAGAAAGATAGCTGAAACCATGGACAACCGAGGAGGAAATAAGTCCTGGCTAAAGACAAAAGCTGGACCTCAGGTTCACATCTTCTGGAGGATCACTTTATTGCTGCCATATTTCATTGGATAGGTCACAAATTAACTCAGAAGAAGAAAAAGACGAAGAATATTTATTTAATTTTTTTTTGTGTTTTAATAAGTAGCTTAGTTACTGTTATAGCCCTGTAATTATCTTATCTTATTATTGTAATGGTATAATGAATGCAGCTTTCAATATCGTGTGTTGATTTCAATAACAAATTATAAATGCCTAATTATATTATAATTATAGCTGTATTAAGGTCATTTTAATGGATATACTTAAAATCTAACATAAAATGGGAGCAATTACATTAATTTTCCGATATTCTATAAGTTAAACTTTGGTGAAGATATTTTACAGGGTAGAAAAGCAGTCCATAGAAATCTACTTATGAGTTTTATTTTCGTTGTTCGGTGGTAAAGTTGTCTTCTGTCAGCAGTGCATCTAGAAAACAGAGTGTGGGGGTGGAAGAGTATGTACTAGAAAACTGTTTCAGTTAAAAAAAAATCATAGATCCTTTGGCCTACGGAGGGTGTGACAAGAAAATGGTGTCAGTGAAAATAGGGTACATTTATGGTATTATATCACGAATTTCGTCACATCTCTTATATTGAATTAATTTTATTTCTACGGGTTCTTCAGATAAATGCCAAGAAATCGTTTGCAGGATTTTTTCAAATTGCACCCCTAAGGGAGTGTAAAATGTTTGAATATGTTTTCACGAATTCCGCCATATTCCTTAGGTTTGATTAGATATTAAAAAACCTTTTACTTTTTTACGGACTTTTTATACAATCACGCAAAATCGTCAGGAAAACCGGTTATGACGAGTACCTATATAAGGAACAACGAGCAAGCAGAAGGAGTCAGTCGGTCGGGAGTCAGTCGGCAGTACTCATGCTGTGACAAAGATAGTGGAGTTGTACTTCCTTTCTTTGAAACAGTATTGAGAAACTGAGCTCGATCGGTTCGACTTGTGCTATTGCTCTTGTGGAGTTGTACTTCCATCAATAAGCAAGTCTGAATCGAACGAAGAACTGAGCAAGTGAGGACGATGACGGAGTAACAGTCAGCGTAAGTCAACGCAGCAGCACAAAGTAACACAGCCAGTGCAAGCCAGCGCAGCAGGACGCAGTAGCAACAGGAAGCCAAGAGGAGACAACGTCAAAGCAACGCAGTCAGCGCAAGCCAACGCAGCAGGACGCAGTAGCAG
This sequence comes from Beris morrisii, assembly GCA_951812415.1. NCBI lineage: Eukaryota > Metazoa > Arthropoda > Insecta > Diptera > Stratiomyidae > Beris > Beris morrisii. Next base: position 61,605,320 of record OX638310.1, read on the forward strand.
CAGGAAGCCGAGAGGAGACAACGTCGAAGCAACGCAGTCAGCGCAAGCCAACGCAGCAGGACGCAGTAGCAGCAGGAAGCCAAGAGACGACGACGCCGAAGCAACGCAGTCAGCGCAGGCCAACGCAACGAGACGTAGCTACCGCAAGAATACGACGCCGAAGAAATATAGCTAACGCAAGCCAACGCAGCGGTACGTAGCGAGCCACGACGAGCAGAGCAGGACAAGCCACGACAAGCAGAGCAAGCCACGCAAGTAAGCCACGCAAGCAAGCCACGCCGAGCAGCGGAGTAAATCAAGTCACAAGGAACTACGCGACGTTGAGCGAGGTAGCGACAAGCCCAGCAACGGAGCGAACAAAGCGGCGATTCCGTCATATCTCTTACGTCTGATAAGATATACAATTGGTTTTTACTTCCACAAAATATATTCGCCTGAAACAATTTTCAGGATTATAGGATAGTTTTATTTTTATAAAAGTTTTTTTTATTTCACTGTTTGTATAAGAACTACTGATGAATGTTGAAAGTTGTAACTTACAAGGAACTATTCCAGTAACAAAATTAACTTTTCAATAAACATTTTTTCTCATTCTAATGCTTTCAAATAATGTTCATTGTGTAGTAGATATTTTTATTGAATAAAACAATAAATTAATTTAAATCCAAGTTCAAAATTTAAGTTGTATAATAATACTACAGTAGTAGTCCGGTCGACGGCTGACGATGAAAAGAGGACGATGTCACTTTGTGTTTTTCGATCATGTATATTTTCGAACTTAACATCGCAAATGATTTGCTGCGATATTCTACTACTACAATTGAGTGTAACTACGTGTTTAAAGTATACACTGTTTAAAAAAAAATTAATTTTCAATCCAATATTTACTTGAAATTTCCAGTATATTTCTTTTTTTCAAGTAAAAGTACTCATTTCAAGCACTTTTACACGAAATTACTGGATTAGTAAATTATTCATGTATTTTTCAACGGAACAGTACAATTTACATGAAAAGTCTGACAAAATTACGCAACATTTCGTGTAAAATTAACTATATTTATATGTGAATTGAAACTTACGTTCTTTTTCATGTAAACCACGAAGTTGGACGCTTCGCTTCGTTCGACTTTGTTTTCGACTGAAATGAAATTTAAACGCCTTCGGTGTCGCAATGGCTACGCGCGCCAAACTTTCGCAGCAAAACTAGAATTAATCGCGGGTTCGAATCTCACCTATATCACAGTGTTTTATTAAGAGTAAGTAAGTAAGAATAATATTAGAAGTAGAAATAAGTGTATCTTAAAGGGTTTTAATTATACACTTTTTTAGAGTGCAAATTCAAGAGAATATCTAGTGAATTTTCCGCTTTTGAAGTTGAAATTTACTGATTGCAAATTTAAATTTACTGATCGAAAATTGAAAATTACATTCAAATTGACTATTACATTCCAATGTAAATTCACTTGAAAAGGTGAGGCATATTTGCCTACTATCCAAAAGATGTAAAATTCAATGGATTTATTTTAGTGTGTACTTTTGTATTTGAGTTTCCGCCAGGATTAGACAAATTTGGCTAATTAATACACTGAACCTCCGTCTTCCCGAATTTTATCTAAATATAATCACTAAAAATTCAGCTTTTCGTTCAATACATTCCCGACTTATCGCGCGAGGCAAACTTTTTTTATGGATTTTCGTATGGCAGCTACTTGAAAGGGAAACTCAATTTTCTCTGTTCTGTTCCTGATCCTACTATGGCGGTTATATTATAGACATTTTTAAAATTTCTGACCTGGGAGTTTTCACCGACTAATGATTAAAAAATTTATTTATAACCCATTTTAAAGCGTCTAAAAAAAAGGATAATAGATTTAAATTAAGTTGCGATAATAATAAGTTTCTCCCTCTCAATTCTGCAATGCTAGATTGCATATAGAGCTCTATCATATCATATTTATCTATTTTTGGTACTCGTAGTGGTAGTGCATATTTTTCTTGAATTCCAAGAAAGCATTATCGCAACATAATTAAGCAATTATTAATTCCAATCTTAACTCACAACAAATGTTTGTCAAATATCAAAAAGAATAAACTAGGTACATATATGTCGTATGTAGGTGCAATCAATTATCAAATCAAATTTCCAATAAATATTCATGCAACCGATAGGAAAACTTTAAATAGTAATTTTTTATACGCGGAAAAATATAGTTAGTAATTACAAGTTTGAAAACTAAATGTTTGTATGTTTAAGCAAAAATCGTAAACTGCACGAACTTAGCCCGGTTTCCCCTACTATTTTTTCTACTAATAGAATCACTGCTATAGTATCTTGTAAGTTCGAAGTTTAGAATTTATAGCAGAAATAGCCAATAAAACTGAACATTCCCGCTTACAATCCTCTTTTCGGTATACCCTACAACCATAAAAGACTCTCAGTCACTTACACTGAAAATTAGAAGCAGTGCATATCACGAGGTTTAAGAACTCCACACTAGTCGAATAAATCCGATTGGTGTTTTCTAGCACCCATATTTATTGGTGTTCTATTTATGGGTGTTTCGAGAAACACAATTGGATGTAGTCAGGCAACCCATTGCTGTTGCGTGAAACACTCAAGGAAAAAAAATTCTGTTGCTTATCCAATTCAAGAAGCTATGGTTGTTAAGAAACCCCCATGGATGGTACAGATACCTATGATAGTTAAAAAACTGCATGCTAGTTGAGAAGCTCCATGGGTGTACACTCAATGGGATTGTTCCAAAAACTACCATGGATGTATGTAGGTACAACTCTTCAGCATACCCATGGGAGTTATTGGACCAGAGTATGAGGCGTCGAAAAGTATTCTTGTATTGTTTTCTTTGGGATCTACTAACCCCAAAACGAGCAAATAAAAAATTGTAAAGTAGGATTTTACGTTATAATTTTTTAATAAAAAAGCAATTTTTTTTTAAATTTCAGTTCACAATTCTTTCTTTATTGAATTAACAAAGTAAAATTACTCGAACACACCTTCAAATATGTTTTTTATTCTCGTTTCAGATGCCGGCTCTTATGAACTTATTTATAAGCTAATTAAATTTGATTGATGTCTTATTTGATGTTAGTTTATGTTGACTGGCGTTGCCAAAAATTATAATGAGCAAAAATCAAAAAGGTTGCATCTTGCAAGAGCGGTTAAAATTAAAAGTAGGTTCGGTGCAGAAATTATTTTAATCCGATCGAAATAAACACGAATAAATAAAGAAAGAGGGAAAGAGTATTACACAATTTGTTTGAAAGGAAAAGTCATTTGAAATTTTAGTAAAAGGATAGAAAACAAAAATTTTAATAATTTGAATGGACGAACATTCCACTTTAGGCACTATTACACAAATGAAATCAGATCCGCATAACTAGCTTGAGGCATAATAATTATTGAGCAAAAAAATTAAAATATAATAAATAGAACTACATTTAAACACTTTTAACATTGCCGAGAAGTGTATCGCGGATTTATTGTGTGTATAATCCTAATTAGTTGAACTAGTAACAAGTACAAGACAAACTAACAAACAATATCAGATATTATTATCGTTCACATATCTATGACTTGCGTGCTACTTGAAGATCGTGTTAGATAATGGGTTATTGATCTTCCAGTGACAATTTTCTGGTACTTAGCAATCGAGTAATCACCATTATTATACCACCTATTGTGAAGATACTAATGCAATGTTGACTTCCTAGTATCACGTGTATTTATGTTTTCTTAAGCCCATTCACATAGAACTACCTCCGGCAGGTCATTAGTCGCTTCCTAATGAAACACCGGCCCAATCAAAATATTTTGTTGTTTTGTATTATGTGTAAAAGCTGTTGGCGGATGAACGTCTTGAAATTGATCTCAACTTTTTTCCATTAGCCATACGTGCGAGGTGCGACGTATGTCTATGTGGATTTTTTTTTGAAAGATCGTATCTTTGATGTTCGATCTTCGCAGCGTAGATCAGCAAACCGATATTAAAAGGGAGTGTACCAATTTTGGATTATTGAAATTACTAGCTGATTTCGGTGACTTAAGTGATTTACAATCATACGATAATGCTGGTCGTAATTAAAAAGTGAATGGGGCTGATCGGTAATTTTTTGGTATAGCGATCACCAATCTAAGTCCTAATCTCCGGTCTAATAGTTGAATGAATGTAGCGTGCGATCAAAAACACTTTATGTATGAAAAGGGAAAGTCCGGCCTAGTAGATGACCTCTTATTGCATGTTCCATGTTCTTGTTCGCGGTAATGATTTCATTTTGTTGGACATACCGGACATTCATTTCAACTGGATGAAAGACAAAAAAAAAAAATAATTCGTCAAACAAAAAAAAAGTCTACCAACAAGACAAAAAATAATAATAATAGCAACTTATGTACGATTGCTAAGCTTGATAATAATTTATTTTTAGCTGTTTTCAAATTTTCTTGGTGAAAATTGTTGTTAATTTACTAACAAATTAAAATATTTCATGTACCGGTGCCGGCTTAAAGTTTGAATTCTGGCGGTAGTCATACTTTCGCCATATTTTTGTACATTTGATTTGCACCTTGGGATTGAGTTCTTCTTTGTTTTATTGCTTTGAGTTGCACACAGTTGGTGCTGATTTCTTTATTTATATATAAATGAGAAGCTTTCTATCAAATTATAATCATTCGAAATTTTATGATAAATGTATATGATTGAGAAGCATTAATCACTTTATTAGTAAATAGACCATTCACAGCAAAGCAAAAATTGATTCCACTAGAATATTATAAAGTAGTTTTGGTCAATTATTTCAATAATAAAGTAATGTGATCGCTTTAAAAATAAATGTATTTGTGTTTTAACGTTTTAGTAGGTCTCAAAAAGGTAAAAAAAGCTTTTCGTCACCACCTTTGATGACTCGTAGCTTTCAACCCCTTTAAATATTAAGCAGTTGGTGTGAGAGGTGAGGTGAAAGAGAGGTTTTGAAAGAAAATTTTTTATTTCAGGCACCGCTACACAAGGAAGTTGAAACTTTGAATTTATTTCAAGATATTTATACAGAGCTTGTATTAAACTGTATGCCAAATGTTTGGCAGCATACATTTAACGAAAAATGAAAGCTAATAAAATAACAAACATTTTATTTAGTCCATACTAAGAATTTACATGTAGTTTGCCTTGCTCTATTTAAAAATAAAAAACCAAAAACATGTTTTTTTCGCTGAAAAATCAAGCACAATATTGAAAATCATCTAAATGATGTTACTTCTCATCATTCAAAATGTGCGATGACTGATGGTGTAAATAGACGTGTAATCCATTAGTACAAAACCGCCTCGTAGCCGTGTCAGCATAATGCGAAAATGAACGACCGGCGTCTGGAATAAATTCTTGGTTTCGTAGGCATGAGCCAGTACAGCCAAATATGAGTTATCGGGTTCAATTTACGTTATTGTGCTACAAATATGGCACTATAATAGAAATGAGCAACATTTTACCGTGTAATGCCAATAAAAATGCAATTTATTTTATTCAAAAATTCAAAAAGATTTGTGGCATCGAACCTTTTCAAATTTGGTTTGAGTTGATAAAAATTCGACTATAAAAATTGCAACCAAAATTATATTTAAAACACTGATGCAAAACCATTAAAAACTCTTTCATTCCATAGATCTTTTAGAATTTGACGAGAATTCGGGTTGTTAATCTAGTCTTGATGGAATTGTTAAGAAAATGTTGTTGACGGAAGTGAATATTAAATAGTTGTGTGATAGGTCAGTTAACCTGTACGTCTACGAAATACTAGATTATTTTAACACTCCTGTTTCAAAACAAAATCTTAAGAAGTCGTAAATTTAATTTTAAAAGAATTACAGAGCCAAACTCAAGGATATAAAAAAACTGCAAATTACTGAAAAGTGGAAAAGAGAATATATCACAAATTCAACATAGTTTTAATCAAGCTGAAAAATAAGCTAAAAGTCTAGCAAAGTCTTCGATAATTCAGTCTATAATTTTACTGTGATCGACCTGAAATTTCAAAAAAATTTGCTACCCTGAAATTTTGTATTTTCACGTTTTAGGACTAGTAATTACCAAAAAAGCAAAAAAAAATGTCCTTCTGTCCGCCATATACGGCGGACAAGGAGCACGGGGCGAGGTGGAGCACGAAAGTGGGGGATAGCAATTTTTCAAAAAATTCAATTCTTATATCTCAAGAACCGTACCAGATATGATCTTGAAAATTTTACAGCAGTTGGGGTCGGTAGACCTCTACTAGGGAAAAAAGTGTGAGTCGAGCGCCTTGATCGCCGCCTGGCTATCTGTTAGGACGACGACGGATTTGTTCCGCATTACACACGCCTTTAGCAGATTGCAAGCCTGAACGATTCCCATCATCTGTGTCTGAAATACACTCCAGCAGTACGGTATTCAGACCCCTTCATAGGGCTGATCCACATTCCACCCCTCTCTGCTAGGGATCCTCGTTGAGAACCTCCTAGAGAATTCGAGCTGCGGAATCAAGTAGTCTTTATCCTCTAACGGGTTACATTCACTAAACCGTCAGAGTATGCTACTGTGCCCGACATGTGAAAGGGGGGTAGAAAGGAAAAGATTCTGATTTTTATTTCTCGAAAACCGTAATGAATAGAAAGCTAAAAATTTAAGATTATATAGAGCCACTATAGAGACATCCTAGAAAAATTTTTGATAGGGGTGGTTTTTTATATCTCAGAAACGGCTTATGCTAGAAAGTTGAAACTTAGTACGTATATGTAGATGCGCTACTGGAACAATTAAAGCAAAAAAAAATTCGGATTTTTATTGGCGTTCAGAGGTTGAGTAAAAAAAATATCCATGAATCCACATTTTCACAAATTTCGTTAAAACTTTTAGACATGTCGAGCTATCAAAGCAATTTTACTTCTGCGGGCTCTTTATATAAGCGTCTAAAAACTTTCTTCCAAATTTTCCGAAGTCCGGAACGCGTTTAATGCTGAGAAGCGATGTATGTCACTATGCAACTGACAACCTAAAGAACAACCAGGAGGCTATTTGGAACGTTATTTTTCAGGTTGTCAGTCGCATAGTAGCCTACATCGCTTCTCAGCATTAAACGCGTTCCGGACTCCTACCCAAAAAATAATAAATTTGCGCCCCGACTGTTGCCAGATTTTTTAATGTTGCCTAAATTTACGTTTATAGTTGAAGGAGCCATTAATCGATCACTTACTAGTATGTAAATTAGAGAATAAATATTTTTAATAAATATTTTTAATTTGAATTTAAAATTTTTTTTACAAATTAACGATTATATTGTTGCGAGCTAGGGGTTCGCCGGGATTTCAAGTAAAATACAATTCGGTTAAAATAAAAATAAGTGATTATTTATTAATCGCACTTTAAATTCACAGAATTATAATCGCACAATAATTCGCACTCTATGGCAATACCGCCCGCTGATACCATATATCGCTTGACTCGTTCACTTTCGTTCTCTCTCAACACGGTCGCGTATACACGCTGGCTGTCGCAGACGACGTAATCAAAATTACTGTCTCCCTCGCTGAAAGCTTTATCTGTTTTTATACCACTTGCCTGTGGTCGAGACTGTTCTTGAATCTTCGTTCGGTGGTGTGTGTAGAATACTCTGGAAAGCTTGAGAGCATTCCATGTGATCTTCTAGGCTGTTTTAATACATTCGATCGCATTCGATTAGAGGGGAAATATAGTCGTGTTGTTTCTCCTTATATACTACATTTCTGATTGGGTTATTTTGCAACTAGGTATTCGGTTGCTACTGTTTCCCTTATTCGTAATCGATCGAGTTGCACGGTTGCGCGGTTGCCAGGCTTACATGTAACAATATTAACCTCGCATGAAATGACAAATTTCTATTTATTCAATTAAATTCAATTCCCGATTTAATTTACAATTCGAACGCTTTTATCAATGAAAATCACTTTAAACGTCTGCTGTCAAATAAAACTGATCGTTGTCTCAATCTCGCAGTAGAAAAACTGATCTCGTCTATACGACCTGCTGTGCCTATAAACTGCTTGTGTTGAGTCGAGAGATTTTCAGCATACTCCGCCAAGCGTGTAGAGCAAGCAGGAAGTGTGCAGAACATGCGAGAAGTATGTAGAGCTTTCTTCGCTAGTCTAATTGGATATTGGAAGGTTGTAGTTTTCTTGGATAAATTCGATATCATTGATAAGTGGTTCGGTAAGGGTGTTCATATAACAATTTTATTTTATTTTATTGGCTTCAAAAGAATAGTCGATTCATAATAGTTTTGTTATTATAACATTCTAAAGAATAAAATTAGTTTCAAGGACAAATCTAATTAAAAAAGGGATCGTTTACTAATTCTCTTTTTAATAAATAATATTATATTTTGTCACGTTCCTGAGATATAAAACCCAAAATTTTGTCTAAAATCCTCCGCCAAACTCTGACATCCATACATACTCATCTTCAAAAGGTAAAAGGTTCATCCAGTTTACCTTGTACGAAAATCAGAAAAGAATATTTATAAAAGTATTGGACCGCCAATGCAATTTGCGTACGATGTATATGGACAAACAGATTTTTAATTTGGTCTACTGTCCCAGAAACATGAAGATACAAATTTTGAGGCTAAGATTTTTTTTTTAAATTTCAGGTCGTAAAAGATTTCATACTTAAGAATGGAATTTTTTCATGGTAAGCTACCATAGAAGCAAATTTGATTAAATGTTGTTTTCCGTCGTCAGTAGGGTTTCTGGTGTGAAACCCCAACACGGAATCCCCGACTGTTGATTAATCGCATTAATTTCATACTTATTCTGCAGATATCTTCTAATGCTCCAATTGGGTTAAGTTTACCTCTCTAACGACACCGTATGTCCTTAGACTACATTGAAAGGATGTCCTAATAATTGTGGGATTAGATCAGCACCTCATCCTAAGAAATTTCTTTGGTACACGGATCAAGCAATCTCTTCCTGGCTTCTCTAAAAGTTATGGCGAACTTAGTTTCTTTGTTGAATTAAATTACATAAAGTACCTGCATATTATTTTGTTGTTATAAATAACATTGTAAATGATATTGAAAGAGCTGAGACTAATAAAAACCCTTACGAACAACTCGAATTGTATCGTTCCAAGAATTAAACGTAATGTAAATCTAATTACAGTTTGATTTAAGTAATCCGGTCGGTACCTATGCAATTCTTTCGATGGCGATTTAGGAAAAAGATTGGATTATTGCAGTATATGTCAGCTTGCTTGACTACACTTCTCGAAAGAAATCCGCCCTCAGGATTACGTTTCCCTCCAATAAATTGCTAGTAATAATACATCAATCTTTCGAAAAGACAGATTTTCTTGTATCTACGAAAGTAAGATACAACTCGACTTTTTAAGTAAAAGCAACAACAAACTTTCTCCTGATAGAGCACCATAGAGACAAACAATTGCGACAGATTATAGCTGAACGGATTTGTAATTATTCAACCATAAAATTTGTGTTTTTAGACATTTTATAAGTTTCATTTTTATTTCTAGACCATAGAATATGAGTTAAAGTGTGTGCCTATTTCCAGTACTGGCGTACCCATAGTTAAGCCGAGACTATTATTACCAATCAGGGACAGTTTTCTAGTCTCTATTTTCTTAGCAACTATACAATTATGCTAATTAGACCGACTAGTTTCATTTATTCAACAGTATGTTGTCTTTTTATGTTTATGTTGCTAAAAAAAACCAAAAAATTGCAAATAAGGAAATTTTAAATTGAGTTCAAGAGTTTCCATATAAAATAGATGACTGACAAATCGAAATATGGTTAATCGAAATTCGAAAAAAAACTATTGTAATGTAATCCCATACAGAAAAAAACGGAAGAAATTTTCGGTCAAAACGTCCAAAGAAATTAGACATAGATATCAATGGTGTTGGTATCATGAAAAAAAAACTCTTTTTTTTAAATAGTGACAAAACAGAAAAACACTAAAATTGTACAATCATCAAATCGATTAACAAAATGAATGACCTGAAGTGTTTGGAAACAGAGAGTCACCGACAATATAAAATAAAAATTCGTTCATAATGTGCATATTCATCTGTTCGGATCTGAATAGTGGCAATTTTATGTAACAAATTTTTATCGAACACTATGATGCAGTATGGCATAGGTAGTTGAACAAGCTTCAGGTGTGGTCATTCAAAAAACAACAATTTTTTTTTCTTTTAGCGTATTATGCATGCAAAACATTCAAATTTACACACCGGTTTATCAGTTCACGAATTATAGATCGTGCCAACGTAATGGACAGTACTTATACATTTATACTTCAAGATCTTTGATCTTGACAATATTTTGTTTATAATGACAAGTAAAAGTTAAAACACTGAAATACAATAATTGTTTGGGTTGCTGTGCTATGATTTTTTTTTTGCAATGGAATTAAGATACCTTTCTAAAAAATTACTGTATTCATTTCGGTTGTTATAGTTTTTTTCGTTGAATAGAATTATTTCGCCGAAAGCTACTCTAGTTGCATTTTATAAGAGCAACCATAAAATCTGCATATTGATTTTGTAATAAATTCGCTCTTATTTCACAAATTTAAATGATTGCATTACACACCTCGGAGGCATATAGTACATACGAGTATTGTGCTCGTAGATATGAAATAATTTATTTTCATTGTTAAATTCTTAATTATTCTATAATTTTCACATGTAGTACAGCTATCGAATTTTTGTATTAAAACTGACAAGGTTAGTGATAAAATGCAATCGTTTTGTAAAATGTTATTACATATTTTGCATAATTATTTATTGAATGAAGATCTCATGAATAAAGGTCGAATTACAGAGAACGCGACGCGCGCGCGTTAAGCGATGCGACTGGATGACAGTTAACTAGAATGAATATCAGTGAGTGTAACTAGTTACAGTGATATCGCGTCGCTTTGATCGTGTATTTTCGAAGTTCGTCGAGTGTGTAAAATAGGCAATATGTTTTCAGGATGCAAACAATCAGTTCAGTTCAGTTCAGTTCAGGAAGGGGCCCAACGCTAAGAACCGCCACGCTCACTAGGCAGTAGGCACCATACGGGCACATACTGATCCCTTCATAACCTCGTGTGCCGCTCATTCCCACAAAAGCACTCTATATCCTTGCAGAACCTGACCAGTTTGTCATGCCCAAACGACCTCAAATCCTCGATGTTGTGGAAGAAGCCATCTCATACGCCTTCTAGCAACCTCTGGGTATTCACACAAGTTGTGAGTGATGTCCTCTACAGCGTACATATCGTGGCAGTACTTGTACACATCTCGAAATAGTTTTTGAATTCGAATCGGAATAAGGTAGGGCAACATTGTTTTTTATGGCGTGTCGAAGGCTCTGTGGCACCACTTGGGGTCTTAGATCAAAAATGGTATACTGGACCTACAAGTTTATTATTAAACCAATGATCAGTTACGCCGCTATGGTGTGGTGGCCAAAAGTTGAACATCACAGCACAGAGGGCCCTGCAAAAAATCCAGAGGCGTGATGTTCTTAGCATTACTGGGGGACTTAACCGACTCAGTAAACGATAACATGCCAAAGGTATATGATTTTGAGAAACCATATATGTTGACTCGGGGAGATCGTGTATCGTGGCAATCTGGTCTATCAGATTTTAGAGAAGGTGCTTCAGTCTGGTACACAGACGGCTCTAAGACTTATAATGGAACTGGAGCGGGCGTATTTAGACCCAATTGTAAAATATGGATAGCAATAGGACAAACAGCCACTGTGTTTCAGGCTTAGGTACATGCTATAGAACTGTGCGCAGGTAAACTTCTATTGAATAAACCAAAAGGCGCTACAGTTATTATCTTATTTCACAGCCAAGCGGCACTGCTAGTAGTGCTAGTGCTGAAATCGTTATTGTTTTAGCTCTAGCCTTGTGTGTGACTGTCATTCTCTTAAAGAACTGGCACATCATAACAGTTTAACCCTAATGTGGGTGCCTGGCATAGAGATATATGTACTGGAGATGATGAGCAGCGACTGTTTTAAAGCCGGACGAGTCCACGCAAAGGACCGGCAATAAGCACTATGCTACTATTAGCATTTTACTCACATTTATATTATACTCTGGTCTTAAACACGAAAATCACCATACATTCGAATACTATGCTACTATTTGCATTTCACTGCCACCTGGCATCAAACGCTCCATACAAAAACGTTCAATCTGTCTTCAAAATGCTTCAAAGTGCTTCATACAAAAACGGCGTCTTGTCGTCTCCAGTATTTATATCTCTATGGTGCCGGGGCATAATACCATAATACAGACGACACATTCGAATGATCATTCGGGGAATGATCATTCCCATTCAATGATCAACATTGACACACGTCTATCGGAATTACATTCAATCTGTCAAAATATTATTGTTGTGGGAATGCTCAATAAAAGTTGCCATTTTTGCATTGGCATGCGGCTACGTTTTATATATTGAAATAGAGTGTTAGAAAAGTGCTAATATGTCAGCAATTGTAAACAAAACGTTAAAAAGATTGATCGTAATTTATGCACACATGAAATAAATAGAAAAATTTGGACGGTGGAACACCTGATTTTCCACTTGTTTCACGGTAGTTTTATAGGCTTAACGCTAGATGGCGTTGCGAGCGCTTGACTGAATTAACAATTTATCTCGGAATTACCATTTCGCAATTGTAATTGGAAGGATGAAATGAATGACCAATTCGACAATTACATTTTGACAGACGTGATGCGGAATTATCATTCGACTAAGAATGATCATTCGAATGCGTCGTCTGCCTAGGGTATAAAGGGTATTCCGGGAAACGAATCGACGGACCAGCTAGCTAAGCGGGCAGCCAACTCACCAATGATTGGCCTAGAACCATTCTGTGGAGTTAGTAAAGGCTTCATTAAGGATGGCATTTTAAAGTGGGTAAATCTTCAGGTGGAAGATTATTGGAACTCACTTTCAGGACTTAGACAGTCAAAGAAATTCCTAGTAAGAGAGCGTCGGAAATTCTTTATTTTCAGGACATTATTTCGTTAATTATCATCTTGAAATCATCGGCAAAGTATCACTATATGCATGTCGATTCTGTGAAACCACATCTGAAACCACTGCACACATTCTGTGTGATTGTGATGCAGTTGCCAGATCAAGAAGGGGTGATCTACTCTCACCTTTGAAGACCTGTTGAAGACTCCCCTGAGTAAAATCATTTCCTTTCTTAAGGGAATAGATATGGCCTATGGAGTGATTAAGAACAAAAGATCACTTACGTCGTAGTTCGAGAAGCAGTAAGGCTTCTATAGACTCTAACAACAAATAAATAATAAATAAGGTAGGGATGATGATGCAACTATATCACCCATGATAACAAACAGGAACAAACTTTAACCAGTTCGGACGACAGATTGAAGCTGAAGGATGCCTCATATCTCAATAACGTAGAGCAGGTTTTGTGCAGACAAAACCCTAGCTAAGTTTTTGAGGTGGTGAGATCTGGGTATCAAGAATGGCTTAAGATACATACTAAATTTGAAACTTTGTACAGACAATGTGAAGTGAAGTGTGAAGAAACATTCCAGAAAAAAACATTAATGGAAGGAAGCTGTATATCAAAGGCCTTTTATCAATGGTGTCTTAACCATGAACATTTATAAGGATCGCATGGGAAATAAATGAAATACAAGACGGTCTGACACCATTTCATTACCGACGATTATTTAAATAAGATTCACAAAATAGCCTTGAAATGGAACTCGCTAAAATAACACTAGAAATTGTAACACACTGATTTGTACAACACTTCACAAAATCAGTCGGAGTAAAAAGCGAAAACATGTCGCATTATAGCGCTGTCGGAAATAAGCTATTCTAAAATTAATTAATTTTTTTTATTCCAATCGACCTGATTAATCGGCATTGCTACAATTTTCCAAAATTCAACCTTGAGCCCTCTCGAAAATGCTAAGTCGCGATCCAACATGTAATTTATTTTAATAATGCTAAATATAAAATAAGATTGATTACAATTAAAAAATCCACGCCTTGTCCCTAGTGAACTGCGATCGGACTTAATATAACCGTCTAAAACTTATTTTTTGAAAGTAGTATTAATCTTTTTCATAGTGCGGTGATTGTGCGAGCTAAGACTTGACCTAGACTATGCACAAATACAAAAGCCGGCTTTATACTAATTTTAATTAAAAGAAATCAATTTATATATATATTTTGGCACGACTTAAGTTAGTTCGTGACAAAACCAACGGTGTATTGTGCATTGTGGTGGTTGCGCTCAAGTATACCAAGATCGGCGAAAATGCAATTTCATAGAGACAGAAAGGTAAAAATGAACTTTAAAGAAAACAAAAAGAAAACCTATCAAAATCAACGGATAAGATCTTACAGGTAAATGTACCAGTTGCAAGGCAATTACCTGCAACAAAGTGAATAATATCGCCTACATTGGAGCGGCTAGCTGTTGTAGTAGTACTACGGCTACTAAATGGCGGGATATTTATATCTAGTTTGAATTGACCGCGGCGGGCTTAACTTTGCACTAAGTCTTGAGCAAGTGGTAATAATTTAACCCAATGCTAAAGACGGATTGCGAATATTACAAGTATGTGGCTTTTACTGGCATTATCCAGTCGATTATACGAGTATAGGTACATATGCGATTTTCGATAATAAGACATTCGAAACTTTTTCGTCAGAAATGAATAAATCTATAGGATATTTGCACAGCTTCTACACCTTTAGAGATACTTGGACGAATTATCAATTTCGAAATATTGCGCGGACTTGAAATCTCGGGTACTTGTCTGTAAAAGGTTAAAGTGAAATGTTCACTGCCTTTTTCATTACGAAGTTTTTTTTATTGCGATCTACATAGCAAAAAAATTCCATTATTTAAGAATAACATGCTTTTTTGAATTCGCTGCAAATATTGTAAAATATTTAATTAGCTGGCTCACAAAAAAATTTAGTGCATTGATATATCGTACTGACACTGATTACAATGTTAATTTACACCGATAGCTGTAAGTGTCTCATATAAGTGGTTCCGGACATGCCTTATGGATGTTTCCCCGGCTTTTGGACTTGAATTCTTGGTCGATTTTTTTTAATAAGTTAAGTTCAGAATGAGGAGTTGTGGGTGGTGTCATTCCAAGAAAAACGTTGAAATTGAAACAGGATGAGAGAAAAAAAATCTGTCAGTATTCTGAGCGCAAAACTATTATTTTTATGGTCTCGGCGTTTAAGGTGTAGGTGCGGTACTCAACGGCTGAAACCCTATTAAAATTAATATTCCCAATAAAAGAAATATAGTTCGCAAGATGAATTTATCTCTTTCATTTAACCATATTCTTTCGATTTATGTAAAAGTCTTTGAAAATGAAAAAAATTATCGAACATTTTTCATGATCTATGACATTAACGTACCATACATTAATACTATGAATCTCATTTCATTAAAAAAATGTCCACATCTTTATGTAATGTGAATTCAAAATGTCAATGAACTACTACATCAAATTGATTTATGTATTTTTTCCTAGTTTGGATGGAATATTTCTTAGCGATTTTTTTCATAGCGACAATGATTACATTCATAATATTGAAGAGTATATACATGAAAAACTAGCTTCGTACACTACAGTGATGAACATATTCACCATATTCAATAACATGACAATATACTTTTTATTGTATTCAGGAACAGTTTTTGATTATGGAAACATCTTATAATATTGATGAAAATGTACGATGTAAGCTGAAATCACACCACCATTTTTCTGTTTCCTACCACTTTTTTAGAATAATTTTGCCAGAAAGTAAAGTATAGTATGCGCTTATTAAAATCAATAATTATTAAAAAAAGCTTAAAATAAAAAAGAAAGCAGTGAAATAATTTTTAACAACAAGTAGATGAATTATTTAATGAAATAAATAAATATTGATCTATGCAAAATATAACAATATGAAAAGTACTTTACCATTATTTCGATAACTTATGGCAGGCATGTAGTCAAAACAGGATAAAAAAAATAAGAAAAAAAAGAGAAATTAACTGAATAAATATAATATGATTATAATGTAATGTATAATAATGTTCCAAATAACCCCCTGGTTATTCTTTAGGTTATCAATCGTACAGTGCACCCTATATCAACGTTAACCGCGTACAGACTTCTGCGTAAAAAAAATTAATTTTTTTTTTATCCATTTACTTTTTGAACTTCAATTAAAACATAGGAGGTGAAATATCGATATAGCTCCTTAGGGTTAAATATTAAAAAATTCTTTAACGGATTTTTAGGGGATTATATGGAAAATCTTTTAAAGTAAAAACCATTTCGATACATCAGACATAAGAGATACGTTGGAACTCGTAAGACCGTACACAATCATTTTACACCGCCTTAACGGTTGAATATCGTGAAATTCTGAAATTAAATTTTATGCGTTTATATAAAAATCCCAGAGAGGAAAAAAACGATATCTTATTAGACCTCGAGATTTGTCGGAATTCATGAAAATGTACACAACCACCATATTAATCTCCTTTGGTGTTCAATACTGAAAAATCCTTGAAATAGTTTTTAAGCGATTATATTTAAGGCCCTGATAAGTAGAAATAAATTCGATATCTAATTAGACTTAAGGTGTTCTTACATGAGCGATTAAAATTGTCCAATTTGCAGCAATATTCGCCAATTTTGACGTCACGAAAATATGAAGCAACACACAGCAACAATAGCAACAGGCGATGTGTATCAACTTTTCATCAACTCGTTGAATTGTGATGAGCGATATTGACCAAAATCTAGCAATTCGGCTTACATAACCAAAAATATTTGAATTCCAAGCCATTATAACACGAAACTTGACAATTATAGGCAAAACTCAAAACAAAACTTGACAATTAAATCAGCGGACGAGGACAATTGCTCGGAATTTTACAAGTTAGTGGAAATACAGCAACTATAGGGCGAGCAATACTGCAATCTGTGAAAACATTGCTACATTGCCGCAACCAGCATGATATTGCCCTGTATTGTTCCTCTAATCGCTTCACTAGTTTTGGCAATAGTCGTCGGGCAATCAATTGCTTGAAAAATTGCTCGTGTAAGAGTACCTTTAAGAAATATGACGGAATTCGTGTAAACGTACCCTTAAGGGTTGAATACTGAAAAATGTGGAAAACAATTCATTTGTGCTTATATAGTATATAGAGTCCACAGAAGTAAACTTAGTTACATACCTTGACAGACCTAAACGATATTCGTGAAAATGTATACAACCCCTTTTCACGGACGATTCTATTGGACGTCCTACATACGCCAATACACATCTGATTTTTTTTATATTTAAATTACTTTTCTAATGTGTATACAAGTAAATACCAAGTTTCAACTCTCTGGCATAAACCATCTCTGAGATATAAAAAAACTCAACCCCGTACCATGCTACTGTAAAAAAAATTTTTGTAGGTTGTCTGTATATAGTAGACGTGAACTTTTAGCTTTCTATCCTTAGCGTTTCTCGAACAATAAAGACCACAATTTTGTGATCACCACCGTCTCTCACTCTCAATAAAAAAATTTGTCATGCTAGAGATTGAATGGCCTCTTCACAAATTTTCAGATCATATCGGAAACGCTTTGTGAGATATAAAAGCTAATTTTCTTGGACAATTTTTATTGTTCCACTTCTATGCTCTACCTCCACCTCAAAAATTTTACATGTAGCATACCCCACTTGTAAACTTAAATTGGAGAATTTTATCTTTTTGTAACAATTGGTTCATTATCGGTATCCAGGGTTTTAAAAAAATTGTTTCACCCAATTCTTACACCCTTCTGCTCATATAGACCATGTTTATGCAAATGATTTCACTATCATAGCTCTATATAAATCACAAGTTTCAACGTTCTGGCATAAGCGGTTCTTAAGATAAAGATACAAAATTGTTAATCCGAAATGCTCCCTCCCTATCCTCACAAGCATTCCGACCAAGTTTTGGAAACTTAAAGGGTTTCACCCAACCTACCCACAACGTAACGTTTTAACCTAAGAGTTCTAATGCTTTGGGAACTAGCCTTCAAACGCTTTAGAGTACGGATGGCGGCGTATACACCGGACAGACGGACTTTTATTCCTTCGTGGTCAGGGTTCAATGAAATAATGAATTCATTAACACAATAATAATTAATTATATTAATGAATAATTGCATCGGCTCAAATTTGATAATGCGAATTTTTATTGGTCCGACGTATCTCTAACTCGTGCATATATATCTCAGAAGGATTTTTAAAATATCTTCCTTGTTTAGTTACCCAAGTTTTCAAGTCTTGAGTAATAGAAATCTTAAAACTGTTTTTATTTTTGAAAATTTAAAATCCGTACCGTTATCTATTTCCTCTTTTTGACCTCCAACAACCAATGTCCGCAGCTGTGCATTCCAAAGGCGTTGCTTTTTTGTGGCGATACTTTGTAGAGAGAAATGCAATGAACGCGACAATAGATTTTGCAGTCCTTTCATTTCTTTAAAGTTTAATGAAAAGGTAGGCTTATTCACTAGCTAATTTTCATAAAATTACAAATATGAAAACGGATCGTCGCTCGATAACGTTTAAACTTTGTGGCGCTACTAATTCGCAGCTTATTTACTGTATCTATGTTTTCGCGTTTCATATGTTCAAACTTGTATTGTGGCGCTGCAAATTCGCGCCGTGCACATTGCATTTCAGCCTTTAAAATACAATTTGTGAAACGGTGCTTGATATGATAGGCTGTCCTATTTAAAAATCTAGTACTCGTAAGTGCTTTTTAGAAAATTTTAGAGATCAGTATGAAAACCTATGTTTACTCAGCTATCAAAATGAATATTAATAATCCGACATAAAAAGATTTTCCCAGATAACCTGGAAGAGCTCCCATCATATCGGGGTAGCAGCATTTATTTATAAGGGCTGAGAGTTTGGTAGTTTCTGGGCTCCACTTACATTTTTTTAAATAAGAAATTGCTATTTTTTGAAATGGGACGCGAAAGCTGTTACGTGCGATGGCCGGCGTATACGGTGGCCATACAGACTTTTTTCGTGGTCTAAATTAAGTATTTCAGCTCGATTACAGAATTTTATTATCAAAAATTAGAAAATAAAATTAAAATAAATAAGAAAAATAATAGAAATAGAAGTAGGAGAAAAAAACCTACAAGTTTTAACATTGAAACAGAAACAGTAGTAAATGAAGACTTCATAAAAGAACTAAGAAAACGATTAAAGGATTAGTTTATCTATTCGCGTGCCTAATTACATACAACACCTAGTGAAAACATATATCTGAAAGAAAAATATCTTAAACTAACGAGAATTGCCCACTGGAAGTACCAGCACAAAGATATACCTACTTAGACCAAAGGTGTAGGAATAAATAATCATGGGTTCGGCAGGTTTTTTTACTTCATTCATCAAACAATTGTTAATGTAATTACATTCAGACCAAAATTCAAAACATACTTCACTTTTCCTAGACACTTAAACCTTGTTAGACGAATTTCTTTATATTTCGGTAGCAATTTCACTCAATGATGGGAAAATCAGGTAGGTGCCCGTACAACTTTAATATAAAGCTGACTGTAATAATATAAGTACGTAAATTAGACAGATTGTGAGTTAGGTTTATAATCAAAATAGCAGTTAAGAAATGATTCAAGCTGAATGAAAGAAATCAACCGCGAACTACACCAACTGAACGAATCAAACAATTGCAATATTGTTGCAACCAGTATTTTAAATAATATGCAAATCGATCGAGAAGAAGGTATTCAAACTCTGTCATTTGATTAATAACGACAGCACCTATAATTTGTTGTAAGCAAATGAAAGTATCTCAACGATTACATACTCTTACGATGCATTGTGTATTGCGGTTAACTAATGGAATCATGCGAGCCAAAAGCAAGACGTCTTGCTCTGGTGGTCCTAGGACAACACAACACAATTCTTCTTCCTATTGTCTTGTGATTATATCGACGCTATACACCCCGGAGCAATGAACAACAAATAAAACTCCTTTCGACGCTTTCTGCAAAAAGATTTATTTTCTGGTAAGATGAAGTTGAAATTTCAATTAAGATGCTGGCTGCCATTACGCAGAAGATACATTCGAGTCGAGCGAAAATTTGAATTATTGATTGCGGTTTCTAAAGATGTCAGACCTTGAGAAAGTGAAATAAGGAAGACAGAATGAATGTGCGGTCGATAATAATAATTTAGACAAATCCTCTACAATACCTTTATAGGTACATAATAACAAATTTATATCAATTTTCAAAAAATTAAATCAATAATACTATCTACTGTTTTTACTTTATCAACTGGAAACTGAATAGAACAATAAGAAGAATCAAATATAAATTCCCTAACTTAGAAACCTTCCTGCAGACCATACTAAAATATTGTCCAAATATGGTGTCAATGGGTACAGCGGTTCTCGAGTTTTAGACTCACGTACCCCGAACGAACATTTTTGTATATTAAGATAAACACACAGTCGTCCAAATAAAATCTAGTCATGTATATTACCAGAAATTTACTGAAATAACTTTTTAGTCATATTTGCAACCATGAAGATATTCAAACAACTTTTTCGTTACATCTCCAACTGAAACTGTCTTTAACAGCTTAAGTCATATTTGTAACCGGAAAGTGTGAAACAAAATTTTTCTGTAGGTACATATCATTATCAGAAATAAGTTTTTGTAAATTGTTTGAACATTTGTCTACTTTAGACAATTCAAGAAGGAATGACTTAATAGCAATTATTTTAGAGGATGTACATTTCTACAGCAATTCTCTAGCACCCAAAACGAACGAAATAGTTGCCATATTTCCATCGGAAAAAGACTGTTTGGTAAGCACATAATTATTGCCTCATCTTTATATGTAATTACGAATAAAATTAAATTAAAAAGTTTTGATTATCACTTTCAATCCTATGAAGTGGGTGGCCAAGTAAATAAATTAAATATGAATGGAATAGAATATTTCACGAGTCCTCCCCTTCACATACGAGTATATGCTTTAAATAATGGAAAGGTTTACATAAGAAATAAATACTTATAATCCACAAAGTTCAATGTTACTTATTATAAAAAATAATTGTTTGAACAAAGAATATAAACAACATTATATTTTTTATAGTTGCATGAAAAAGCTGATGTTATTCTTAACAATTATATCATAGAATACGTAATGTATATTGAATTATGTATAATTTGTATTATAAAGAAATAAAATTTGTTTGAATTAAAAAATATATACGGATTTATTACTGCATTATGAAATAAAGATGAGTCTTTTTGATTTAAAAGGAATATTGAACAATATTTTGAAGTGAAACTCGATTTAAATAAATTACAAATTCCCATTGATTCTCTATGCGGCAAGTTTGAAACAAATAAAGATATATTTGAATTAAATGGAAGATATTGTATAATTCAACTAGACCATCTTGTTGTATTGCAACATGCGTATTATTGATCTAAAGGTACGCACTATAAAATCAAATATAAAGTCGCTTTGAATCAAAATAAGTAAATATATCATAGAATTATAGGATTTGCTTTGATTTAAAAAGAAACAGTGCCGAAGCAAAATCATATTTGAATCCATTTGAATCATAATTGTTTTTTTTTTTGATTTTACTGTACAATTTTTCTGAGTGTAAAGCTTCATTACTTTCCCCCTACTTGGAAACAAGCCATAGCTATTCCCGTTCCGAAACTGGGAAAAGATCATAGTTACCCCCAAAACTTTAGGCCAATAAGTTTACTTCCGGTTATAAGCAAAGTATTTGAAAAGATTATACTTCAGCGAATACAATCCTTTCTGGACTCAACCAAAACTATTCCAGATTTCCAATTCGGGTTTAGAAAAGGTCACTCACTCAACTTGTCATCAGCTATTTCGAGTCACGAAATTCGTTAAGGATACATTCTATGAAAGAAAATCTGTGGGTATGATAACGCTTGACATAGAAAAAGCTTTTGATACAGTCTGGCACGAAGGGTTAATTTTTAAATTAATTAAACTATCACTCCCGATGTATCTAGTGAAAATTGTTCAGTCTTTCCTATCAAGCAGATCATTTATAGTTAAAATTAACTCTTCCTACTCTGACAGTCGCCAAATCTCTGCAGGAGTCCCACAAGGATCATGCCTAAGCCCATCGCTATTCAATATATACACAGAAGATATCCCATCACATCCAAATTGGGAACTGGCAACCTTTGCAGATGATACCTGCGTCTATACTAGCTTAAATAATCCAGACACGATAATAGCAGTACTTGAACTATACTTCCAAAGTCTTTATCAATTCTACCACCGGTGGAAAATTAAAATAAATCCCGCTAAAACACAAGCTATGTTTTTTACCAAAAAGAAGAAACGTTCAAACCTTCCCAGTCGCGAAATCAATTTTATTGGTCAAAATATTCCGTGGTCCGAGAATCTAAATTACCTTGGTGTTATGTTAGATAAGAAACTCTCTTTTTGCTGTCACATAGAAAACATATGTTTCAAAGTCAGCAAGGCTACTTATGCTCTGTATCCTCTAATCAATAAAAAATCACAACTTTCCGGGGAGAACAAGATTCTATTATTTAAAATGGTAATCCAACCCATTATCGCATATAGCTCTCCTGTTTGGGGTCATTGTGCAAAATCACATATTAAAAAGCTTCAGGTTTCCCAAAATACGTGCCTCAAAATGATAGTGAAGAAGCCATTTTTCGTCTATACTAGAAGTCTTCAGTGCAAACTGTTCTTGAATTAGTTGCAACCAGATATTCATCTTTAGTAACTAGGATGGAACTAGTCGACAATCCGCTATTATTATCACTCCTATAATATCCCACTACTTGAAATGTTTTGGAGTCAAATATTGTTTTTCAGTTTTAATTAATTATCTTTTACTATTTTTTGTTTTCTTTTAATTTAAGTTAGTTTGTACCAGTTAGGTTTAAGCCCACTACACAAGGTTTTTTGTAGAAATTTTTCCTTGAATTTAAGTCACTAAAATTCTCGTAGATGTTTTTGCTTTGCTGTGCTAACTAAGTTTAATTTAGCTGCTAAGATATTCAATTATCTGTTCTCTAAACGATAAATTATAAGATGATAGACATAAGCGAAAAACACTAATAAATATTGATTGAATTTTGAATCCATTGTAAATGAAGTGTAATAAATTGTAATTTATCTTTCTAATTTGAAGATTATTTAACTGAATTTATTCTGCACATGATTTGGAGAACATTTTTGAAGTCAAGATACAAATTGGGCTGTCGCGCCATTTACAGAGCACATCATGCGAGTGATGCAATCAATGTCGTTTTTTTGTGAAAAAATTAGGGAAAAAAAATGCCAGATTTGTAAATCGAAACTTTGATGAAGATGACAAGGGTAGTGTTTTCGCTGCCACTTATTGTATTATATAAAATAGTTTTTTTTATGATGTACGAGTATATTATCAATTGCGAAATAATTTTCGTTTTTATTTTTGTTTCAGAAACCGATATAAAAATACAAAGGTAGGTTAGGTAGATACATATCTAAGATTCGATTAGCCATGGAATTACTTTACGTTTTGTTATGTTTATTCTTGTGTAGAGCACTCTATCGTGCTAAGTGCCTCTATTTTCTATTAATTTTGTTTCTTTAGCTTGACTTGCAGATTGTGAAGTTCAAGTTTTTATAAATTGGTTATTCACTTTCTCATTAGTTTATTTAGTAATTTGTACTAAGTGTAGAAAGAAATATATAATAATGTCTAAATTATATTCGAAATTCAATATGTTGATCTGCTTATTGTTAAGAGGCGGGTGTATATATTTAAACAAAAAAGTATTAATTAGTATTAATTTGCCGTATGTTTGTTTACCAAGAGTACCGGTTTTATAGATTAAAGCAGTTCAATTTTTAAAATTAGATACATTACAAAGATATTTGTATAACCGTACTTACAAATTGAGTAAATACCAAAGCATTAATTTCAAGTATTTTTGGAGGTATATGCGAACAACCTCCTAAAAGGTATTTTCCTAATAGTCGAAAGTTGGGTAGATGCATATACCAAATTTTCACTTCAAATTTCTACTAATCTTTCCCTCCAACATGGTTCCAGGTATAGGATATGAACAACAATATATTTTTGTTATACTCGTAGCTTACTAATAGTTACTCATTTCACTAATTAGCACTTCGTCGTTCTCATTTTTAGCTTCACAATTGTTCCAACAAAAATTAATCACAAAGAATGGAACACTGGCATGCAACCAATATCGACTCTTGACCGAACAACTATCGCATCGAATTATTTTTCTGCAAACTGCTTTTACTACTAATACACATATGTACCACCCACACTTATCCAGTTGACTTTTACCCGATAAATCGGCGACATGATTGGCATTTTTTCCTTTTTGCTAAAAAATTGTACAAAAATCGTGCTCCAATTTGTATTTAGATATTAAGAAATGCTAAGCTGAATAAGTTAATGCTAATACTACTTCTTGCATCGTATCAACAAACCACAAATTTAATTAGCTTTTACTGTTTTGTTTTTAAGCTACAACAGAAATTGGTTTCAAGAAAATGTTAATGCTAATTCAAGCATTAAAATTTGCTAGTACGAGTAATACCTGCTTTCAGTTCCTATATGACCACTGTGGCTGTTCCCAATATCAGGTTTTTCTTAGACCACGGGTGACAAACTCATGGCAAGCTTGGTTTCGAACCCACGACCTCTATCTTTACGGACTAGCGTGCGAGTCTTTAGCTATCAAGGTCCCTGATATCGAAATCGAGACAAGACAGACAAATGTTGATATTTCGCAAAAGCCAACGAGGACGTTTGACAGTGACAAGCCACCCCACCGTATACGCTGTATGTGCCCTATACGCCATTTGCGCCATATACGCTTATGCGCCGTATGCGTTTTATGCGTCCAAATATATATGATGCAAATTTTTACAGTGCTTGGATGAAATTTTGGAGGGAGGAGGGAACATTTCAGAAATTTATATCTTGGGGACGACTCACGCTCATTCTTTAAGAAGATGGGTCCGTCGTTTGGGGCTAAAAACGTTATCTTTCGAATATCAGCTTGGAATTTTTACTGTAGATACAGCGATTGTACTCCTTTTGGGTCGTATTTTTTCTGGGGAGGGAAAGTTACAAGTTTAAGATTTAGGAAGTAAATATTAGCGCTGTATGCCAGTATTCCAAACATATAATTTTTTACAAGTCAAGTGAATTACAAACTCTTAGGTTCCACCTAGCCATAGTCCACCATTAAATTAAAAAATTATATTTGAAACAATAACACTGCCTGCCCAGAGCACTATTACTACCCTATGCTCCAAAAAGAAGTGAAGAGGTGCCGAAAAGTGGAAATATTTATATCTCAAGAATTACTTACGGTTAAAAATGTTAAATTTTGTATCTGTATGTAGCTGTAAAATTAATTTTTTGGCACAAAAGAAACGGCGGGATTAGATCCGACGCTCTTTGCGTTGAACTTTATATATCCTAGCGAACAACCAAAAATTCCACCGAATTGGTTGAAATATTGGGTGATCTTCAGTGCCACCTACCTTTAGTATATGGATGCGATGGCAAGAATTTCGCTCCATTATAATTCGCAGATTATAAAATAGGTTTCGATATCGCTATATAGAATAATCCTCAGCAATACCACCAGCTGTAAGGGTGCTTCGGATTTAGGCATGATACACCCTCTGACGAGTCTATGCCATCCGACGACGAAACAGCTCCTTCGGACCAAGTTCAACACAGTCTTATAAAAAACTGGCCTACCCAATGAAGGTTTTCCAACTGTCATGCCCTCAGGGACAGCGATTAATCAACAGTCGGGGATTTCGTGTTGGGGTCCCACACCAGAAACTCCACTGACGCCAGAAAACAACAAAAACTTAAACACAAAAGAAACTTTTGAAAATTTTTTTTGGTGAGTTGCGGTAGTGGCGAAATACGGTATTTCGGCAATATTGCTAATATTTTAGGAAGCTTGTTATCTATCTCCTCTCAGGTTTTCCTATTGGTAGATTCTGTATTGAAGACCAGGAGTTATATTTTGGCCGAATGAGGGCAGGGCGGTGGTGAGATTGCTATGTCAGATAAAATTTTGTGGTTTTTACATGAACCACTGATTGTTTCAAGACAGGCACCATAAAAAGATTAACCACGAAGTTATTTATGAAATGTTTTCTTGCCATATTTCCATCGTTTGCAGTCCAAAAGATTCGTTTTCTTATGCTCATATAATAGATTTAATCCCTTCATGCAAAATGGGCAACTCCCTCCAACTCAAAAAGTCGGAGAAGAACTCCCCCTTTGGGCACACTTTCTCAGCTTAAAGAACTGGAGACAATATTGTCACACAGCTCCATGAGCTGGAAAAATTTTCACCGTATCAACATACTCATGCATGTATGTCGACATTGGGCTCAATGTCTAAAAATTTGTATACCTTAAGCCCAAGAGTACTCCCCAGTCAGTGCATCGCACTGGTATAAGGGGTAGTAGAAATAAAAATAAACAAATAAACAAAAACTAAGTTATCAGAGAAATAAAAATAAAATAAAATAAAAATAAAATAAAAAGAATCTGATTTGCAAAATGCAAAGAAATAAATGTGGAAATGAAAGAAAGGAAAAAAAAGTTAAAATTAAAAGATTAACCAAAATAAAAATAATTAATTATAGTTATATGTATAGTATATTTAATATTAATAAAAATAAAAAGTAAAAATAAGCAATTCGCAAAACATGCAACAACAACACAAACCACAACCATACGTTTAGGCGTCAGTCTCGTCTAATAGCTCGAGGACCAGGTCTTCGATAAGTAGGTGAAGCCGCCTGACTAAAATTATCTGATTCAGGTCGTCTATAATTGCAACAATTCAAAAATCACATTCGTAGCTTCGACAAAGAAGATGCTTCTTTGCAAGGTGCTTTAGCTGAAAGATATTCCTTGCCATTTGTATTGTTGAAGGTAAAGAGTTATATTCACAAATTGCCTCAAATACAGGATCTTTTCTAAGTCGGTCAGTCCTAGGACAACCTTGTTGTCTAATAAAATCTGCACTTCTTGTGTTAAAGTTGTGTATATCGTGATTGTGGATCAATTTGATTGAGGATTTTAGTCTATTGTTCTTAATATTATAAATAAGCTTAATACGTTCCAGGCTTATGTGCTGTTGTAAGGTAAGTTTTTATCGTTTTGACAGCATAATTTAAAGCAATTGACATTGGTCTTCTTCTTTTGTGTACGTGTTAAAACTTTCGGTGAAATATGAATTCAAGCATGTTTTTCACAATTCAGGTCTTGGTTGGTTTACGTGGTGGTCTATCATTTAGACTAGGCCCAATTAGCCATGTTTTGTTACCACAACTACCTTAAAGTGGTAGTTAAAGGAAGTAATGAAGTGAAATGAAGTGGTGGTGAGCTCTACAAACACCCGAAACTGGGAAATGTCATCATATCCATCCGTAACTGTACAACAACAGAATCAGTTCTTCAATTTTCTCCTTCGAGATATCATCAAGGTTATCAAAGACAGATTTGCCTAATGCTCGAAGTCGGGCTCTGGCTAGAGCCGGACACCCAAAAAGAAGATGGAAAATAGTCTCCCTCTCGATTGCATTCCCACAATTACGGCAAAATTAATGGGAATACTCAGCTTGACCGCGTGGTCTCCGACTGGACAGTGACCCGTACTGACCATTTAGGTCTTTTTGACCAAATTAAACATTTAGATGAGACCATTGTGGCCATTATAATAAATATTCATATGACACACAGTATCTGCTATCATGATAAACGGTCAAATGGTCAAGCAAATCTCATAGGTGTTTCCTAACACCCATAGTAGTACTAGTACTCCTATATTTATGGGCGTCTCGAGAAACACCCATGGTTATCGTCAGAGCACCCAGTATGTTACGTCACCCATGGGTGTGAACGCCGTATCGATGGGTGTAAGCGACACACCCATGGTTCTAGAAATTAATAACAATATATTTATATTTAAAATTTATTAAGTTATTTGTTCTTTTCATGAAAGGAAATAAATTTTGTTGCTTATTTAAATCAAACACCCATGAGAGTTCAGTACACCTCTGGTAGTTGAGGAACTTTCATGGGTGTACACTGTACATGTAGACCCATGTGATTGTCCCAAAAACTACCATGGATGTTTTTCGGAACACCCATAAATATAGGTAGATGTTAGGAAACACCCATGCAATTTGTTCGACTAGGGAAGCGTTATGCCTTTAACATAGATGCAAAAAAACATGTAACAAGTAACTATTTGTGGTAATTCAAAATAATGGGTATTATATCAATTACACGTTATTAAAAAAAATACAGAAGTTGAAGTGATGAAATGGCTTTAGTTTATTCTCATTAATAAACAAAGAACCAATTTTATTAAAAATCTAAATTGTAACTACAGATGAAGAGATGTAAAATCTGATCAATGAAATTGTAAATAATTGTAAGAACTCTTTTGAAAAATTTAAATAAATTTATGTTTATGTTATGTGATGTTAATTCAGAGAACTTCTAAAAAAGTTCAGCTAATGCGATAAACTTACATTCAAATAAAAGAAACCAAGATTAAATTTAATACTACTACTACTAAAAAACTTTTAGAAAACGATCCCGTTTGTTGGATAAATTACCATAAAAATATTTTTTTCTTTGAAATGTAAAAACATCTATAAATCGACTACCTATCTCGTTATTGAAAACAATAGCCAAGAGCAAAGAACTCCGATCATTTCCTATCCGATGGCAACATTTTTTTAATACCGATAACGGTTCGAAAGTTATAAATAACGAAAACATCAAAAATGCTTGAAAACGGCATATTTTGAAAACGGGTATATATTTGTTTACTTTGTTTTTCGAGCACTACCAAAATATATCGCTCCTAACTTTATACCAATGTAATGATGTGGATTAATTAAAAAATATAGTATCATTTGAAAAATATTTACAAAGGTTTCAAAAATATCGTGTGAATTCAATTGCAACTACAAATTTTATGAATTTGATTGCACGTGGAAAAGGGTGCAATCAATCCAATGCCTCTAACAATGGCAAAACATATGTCCCTTTCAGTAAATTTAAATATAAGCTATTCCACTTGAAAAACACAAAATATAACACCATCAAAATTTTTACCTCGAAAACCAGACAATAAATAAAATACAATAAGTGTTTTAAAGTTTAAACTAAATAAATAAACCCCCAGGTTAGTCCATTAACCGAGATTTAAAAACATCATCGAAATCATATAATCGGTAAATTTTACCGACTTGAGGTAGTTAAGGAGGTACACGGTGACATAGTGAAGATTGAAAAGTGTTGTAAATTTTGTACAACATTCATATTGCCCCACTTTGCTACGTAGCCGAAGTAATGAACCCATATTTTATCTTTTTTTTTGTATTTTGGTAGATACTAAAATTCAATTTGTGCTGAAACGTTTGCGAACTCAGTCAGGCAAAGTTCACATACGAGTTATTCGAGTTGAGGCCAGTTCGCGTATCGAAATTCAAAATACACAACATATTCACATATGGAGTGAAGCATATAATTTCCCTTTCATTTGTGGAGATTGTGGAGCATTTGAGTTTTGTCGGTGTTTTTCTTGGACCGGACTGAAGCCCAGCCTGGTTAGACCGGTTTATCGGACTCTTAAATAGATCCAAAGAAGTGAGAATGAAAGTTGTATTCCAAATCGAAAGACTGACTGCAAAGCTGTTCGGTAATTTATGATAAGCGGTCGTCGATTTCAGAAAAGTGGCCCAAACGCTATACAATTTAAAAAAAATTCCGCTCGTTGTAAACGGGCTTCGCTCGCGACGGCAACGCATGGATTTGTACAAGGCGGCAATAGTTCGAAATGCAACGACCGCAGATGCATTATAAGGAAAACGTGCGTAAACCTCGCTAAATGCAGTTCGAAATATTGTGCAATATTATTTTACTGCATAGATTCGCTTCCGTTAGAAAAAATGATATAAACTATACCTGCTATGACTTAAGATTTAGTTGGGACTCGGTTTTTCAAAGTCTCAACTGGGGTTCAAGCGAGAAAAGAAAATATAACTTAATTGAAATTTTACCTTCGCCTTTTCAACGTACTTTTTAATGGTGCAGTAGTGGTTCTGTGTATGGAACCCACACAACAAACTGTGAGTTGATTGAATTAAAAACTCGTGGGAACGGAATTCAGTGCGGTTTAAACACAACAGTAATGTATACAAATTGTTGGTTTGTGTGATTAGAGACAAATTTTATAAAAGCCTTTTAAAAAATTACAGCAAAGCTACGATTAAATACGAAACGCAAAATTTGCTGATT
Source organism: Beris morrisii (assembly GCA_951812415.1). Taxonomy (NCBI): domain Eukaryota; kingdom Metazoa; phylum Arthropoda; class Insecta; order Diptera; family Stratiomyidae; genus Beris; species Beris morrisii. Next base: position 61,635,842 of record OX638310.1, read on the forward strand.
TATTGTTTTACTCAAAGAAAATTAGCCTTGATTAGCTACTTGCTCCTTATTTTTCTATGAATCCTTCCTATCAATCCGAGATTACGCTTGAAGTTACTTAAATTTATATTTGTTGTCTAGCCTATGTATTCCACTTAATCAATTCCGTGCTCCAGTTCGGTTGGTGTCTCGGATAAGTAAAGTAGATAAAGTATAGTCTGATCAAAAATACTAGAGAATTTTCTATCTTCAAAATTCCTGAGTAGAGAGAACGAGCTTTTTTGCGCTATCAATTTACGCTTACGCTCCCAAAAAAAGCCACTTTAATATTTTCAGCTTTACTGGGTGACTCGATGTTTTTATATTAATAAATTTATTTGTAATGTGTTTTTGAATTAATTCAACTAGAATTAAGCCTTTTGGTCATACATACACATACATAATAAGCAAAACAATAGCATCTCACTTTTGTCATCTGAATACCCTTTTATATTATAAAATTTTTTATCTAGAATATAACAACGCAGCCGATTTGAAATTGCTATTAGTTCAATGATATTAATTTAATAATTAATCATCAACGTCTAAGAGAATTCACCTGAAACTAGTGATCAGTTACAGTTTTTTCTACTGTTAAAAATAAATATGTATTCAGTGTAGTACCAACTTATGAATTTTTTTTCAACTCTTGAAACGGGAAAATTTGTAATCACCACGACCGGGTAGGACTTCAAAACAATATGGAAGTCAATCAGGCCGCTCTAGATCTTTCCAGCGATAGATTGGCACTATTTCATCCAACGATTTGTTGCCATTGTAATTCATTTAACGCTGCGTCTACACTGACAATTTATCTGGCAATTACAATGGCAATATTGCCATTGAGTTAAATGTCAAATCGCAATGAGTGGGCATTTGATTGCCGGGCAATCTTCATTTGAGCGAGTGAATTCGAAGTGTCAAGTTGTGAAGCAAAGCAATCATAACTTCGAAAACTATTAATTCAATAGCTTTTTGTTTAGTCCACTTATTTTCACTCATTTTGCGATCAAAAAAACGTAAGTCGACCTGTTGACAAGCGACGCTAACTTCTGTCAAACGATTCGTTTTCTGGCAATATTATCCTCAAAATTGCCATGGCAATGCTGAGAGCAATATTGCCATATCGCCGTGTCGGAAGAACAGTGACGCAACTGCAATTTTGAAAATTTTTTGTTTTCACATTTCAATATTTTGTGGTTTTGCTATTCTTGCATAAAATCGTTCCCCGTTGTTTTAAACGAACGTGCTCTTGATCTAAGCTGTCTATAGTAACTATTAATAAGCTCGTATGGCTTGTGGGCAATTGTCAAAAATGATTTTGTTTCTCCGAAAAAAATTAGACGGCGATATGCGTTTGGTGCGTCTACACTGTCAATTTGTGTAAGGCAATAATGCCGTTGCCATTGCCAGATAAATTGTCAGTGTAGACGCAGGGCAAGGCTTCTCTTATTGACAACATTTTTCTGTGCGCATACAAAAATAATCTGTGTGATACAAAAAATGTTCTCTCCGTTTTTAAGCTAGTATTACACTGTATGCCAGGCGGTCAAATATTTGACCATAAAAATTTGACCGCATTTGATGTCAAATATCCATTTGGCACGCTGCCCGATTGCGATATTACACTATCTGACACATTTGACAAAATCGTAAAATTTTCTCTTCGTGTCAAACGGTCAAACGCCCTGAACACATTTTGAAATCCTTTTTCGTATCTTGGGGGTTTCTACCCGATTCTCGCTTTCATTGCTGTTCACAGCTATCACATCGGCTGCCAATTCGTTGGCAGACATCGCACAAACAAAAAAACCGAACTCCAGTACTTAAAATAATTAATTAATTATTATTACTTATTTCTATTTGTTTAAGAGATTGCCCCAAAAAATGTAATGTTCACGAATGACATTTCCCATTTGACCCATTTGACACAATTGTTTTTCCAGAAATCGCAAACGGTCAAATTTGGTCAGATTGATGGTCAAACGGTCAAATTTGGTCAGATTGATGGTCAAACGGTCAAATGAAACATTTTGTCAAACAGCATTTGACCATTACACTATCTGACAGCATTTGACAGGGAAAATGGTCAAATATTTGACCGCCTGGCATACAGTGTAACACTAGCTTTAGTCTCTCTTGTTTTTGACCAGACTACAGCTATGCAATGATGCTTTTTTATTTCGCATTTATAGCCCACATCAAGAAATTGTGAAACTTTGGAAGCGTCTCTCCCAACACAAAGTAACGCTTTATATTATTACTGAATTTATCTGTATTCATATACATATTCTGAATTTATCTGTATTCATATAAACATTATAAACATTTGAACGTAAATTAAATTTCCCTGCGGTGCTTTTCGATTTTCTTTAAGGGAAACTATCGTAACTTCAAACTCCAAGATATTCAAACAATACAAAGAACTGAATAAAATTAATTCTAATTTTAAAAATTTCTCTGTAATAATAGACATTTTCTCTAATCAAAACCTTACTTATCGAAGGGTAGTAGTAGTTTTTGTCAAGGGCGCAAATACAACATTTTGCTGGGATGAACAAAGCTATGACTTAGAAGGTGAAGTAGTGTGACAAATATCTTTGCAACATGCGAGAGAAATATCTCAGGTGAAGATGAATAAAGAATTCAGACTAGCTAAAGGCCCAGATAAAAAAAGTAGTAGTCGTTTGTAACTCTACCAGACCTGTAACCCATGCGGAAATGACACAATACAATTTCTGTTTACAACTAAATTTTATTTGCCTGGTAGCACTTCACTATTAACCTACTAAAGCTTCACTTTCAAAATGATTGCGCACAAATCATTAAATTCCCGAAGATAATTTAATAAAATCTTTGTTTGGATAAGAATCGAACATTTTTTGGTCCGTCGATTCGGATTTGAGTCAGGGATCTATGGAAGCCGGAAAAGTGAGCAATAGTTTTACATGGGTCTTGATTTGCAAAATATATATTTGTGTCACATTTGGTTAAACAATTGTACTTATTATCATTTTACAGGAGGGAGCAAGTGCCCCTTCCTGACCCCTCGAAATTCTTGGATTTCGTCGTGCGTGCTGAATTGCCTAAGAAGGCCCTGCTATAGTAAGTGATAATGTTACTTTTTGAAACACTAATGAAGACTTACGGTTCAAGCGATGACGGTTTGCATGTTATACATATTATGTTATATTTTATTACATATAGTCACACAGTCATATTGGTGAGAGTGATGCATTTGTTGAGAAAGAAATGTTCTTATAACAGTTCAATCCAGTATACTATACACTATTTTTCCTTTACAGATTTATTTTCTTTGCTCAAATGAATTATTACTATAATTTTTTTAGTGCGATATGCTAAAATTTATGTTCCTTGAACTGGATACGATATTGTATCAGCATATACAACATAAAATTAATAATTTATTTAAATTGGAATTTATGTAAACAATTTATGCAGGTACAATGGGTCTGAAAAAAATTGTGACAGTTAATTTCGGGTTGTATGAGAGCCATATCAATGCTATTCTTCACCATCGATATGCCTTTACGCTATTCAAAGACAATTTATTAGCCTATATTTTAATTTAGATATATATCTCTAAATATTTAGAATTTAATCAAAATCAGTTTTATGGCTCATGGGCTATAATTATTGTACAGACATTCAGAGAGACAGACAGACAGATAGACAAAAAATGCTCTAAATACGATATGTACCAAATATTGTGTGAAAATTTAAAAATACTGAAAAATTTGGCTCCATAGAAAATTTTTGTAGAGCCAAAAGGGGATCTATCACCCTTCCGTAGATACGAAGGAAGAGTGTTAAAATTATTGAAGATTTCACGCCAATCCCCACAAAGTTTATGTGATGTTGCGGTTTTTGGATCTACTATCCTTAAAATTCTTTTCTTGATTTTGACACTTCAGGTCGATCGCATCCACGTTGTTATTACAAAATATAAAAAAAAAATTTTATTCAGGCTAGGTACAGAACAAATTTTTTGATTAAACGCACTGTGTGCATAATTAAACACCTTATTATTAAAATAATAAAGTAAAAGGAAAGAAACTCTGGTTGTTAGACAGCAAAAGATGATACTCTAACTCTAATTACGAGTATGTTACAAATTATAGGTACTTCTAAAAACCGATCGCCTCAAGTTACAGATTATCTTCATATTTAAATTATATCGAACTTATTAAAGTTTCAGTTAAATCAGATTCATATCGGAATGTTCGATGTCATAATATTTAGAGATCCGCTTTAATTTCTGACAATCATTTATCCAAATCAATAATATATTGATGATTAAAAAACTAAATAACAATAAGTATGACATGACAATAGCTCAACAGTACTGAAAGGTCTTAGGACCACCTGAAGATATCGCTGATCCATCGCGGCTTGTCGGATAAGTGGCCTTCAAATAGCACTATAATATGTAGATTTTCGTTTAAGATCTCTTCTTAATTCTATTGTTGAACTACTGCAATTCATTATCAACTACTCCATTTATTTTGTATCAGCTTTTAATGCACACTACAAGGTAATTTCAAAAAACTTGCATCAATTGGCAATAATCGTAATGATTTCGACAATATCGCGCTGTAAATCGCGTTCTTGTATATGGAAAACAACTTTCAAAACAGTCCTTGGAGTTAACCAACTCCGATAAGTACTCATGGAACTTTTATAATTCAAAATCATGCAGTGGACAGGGGGTGCAAATAAAAACTGGTAGATCCTGTAATCAATGCCATTTATATGTGATATACTTACGTTACAAGCAAATTAAAAATTCACTTAAATGATGACCTTGCACTTAAGAAAATATCGAACATTGGACGCTAAGTGCCTCCTAGTCCTCTGCCGCTAGTATTATGCTGTCACTCCAAATCGGAAGCCGATTGATATCTTCACTTGATTTGATGTCTCAGTTAATTCTGTACAGTACGCTAATTGAACAATTGTAAAGAGCGTCTTCAAGTGGTAAGCGCAAACACCGTATCTACAATCTTCACTGTATACGTATCGCAGACGTGGTCCAAGACGATAATCGTGACCATAATTGAAAGTTATCCGTGGCGTACTCTACCTACTTATGGTGTTTTAGACTGCATTTAGATTCTAAGTATGTTTGAACATACGAATATAGCGCTATGCTTTAATCTTTATGATTTGGTAGATCGTGACTTGTACTGCATCATTTTGTGAATGATGGCGAAGGAATCTAAATTATTTGTATTAATCGCAAGACAATTAGTTGTTATGTGATTTGGTATCAATTTAACAGGTACAGTAAGGTAATGATCCCGTTTGTGCTCAATGCCGATCATTAGATTGGACGATTACGAGATATGAAGTACGTAATTGTTGCGAAATGTTGCTACATTTGGACCACTTTTCCACTTTTTTATTCCAATAATACCAGTAGCGGCGTAGTGGAGAAGTGGGTAAAACACAGTTTCTCGATTACCCGAAGGATGGAAACTCGTAAAAACCTTATATTAGAAAGTTGAAACTTACTATATATACAGAGTGTGTTCTGCGAATACTGATGGTCCAGAATAACTGAACTTAACCTTGATAGAAATATTTTTTTTTTATTTATTTAATAAATGCTTTATTCATTCAAATTCAACTATGCTTAGTTTAAGTATGCTATTGTACTACTCCCCTTTTATATCCTTGTGTTAGGGGTGAGGAGTCTCTACAATTTAAACATTAAAAATCTACAATTTATACATTAAAACTGTTAGATAAAGCTTTCCAGATATTAGCACTTTTTCGTACAAATTTTATTTTGGGAAATATTTCACATATCACAGTTATGGTCGTATTTTTGTTTTATTCCAAATATTAATGAAGGATACTGTAATATTTAATAAACACAGATATTTTCATTACTGCTATATAGATCTTATAAAAAAAAAGTTTTCCAGTTCATCACTCAGCTTGTATAAAAATTCAAAAAATCCTGAAAATACTTTCAAGACATTTATCTGAAAACCCCGTAAAAAAAATTAATTCAAATTTCAAAAGACGTAAGATATATAACGAAATTCGTGGAAATATATGCAACCCATTTTCACTGATAGTTTTTTTGCCGCTCTTTCCCTACGCCAACGAATATTTGAAATTTTTTGGTATCTTAATTCTATTCTAGTACATCTACATATGTCTACCAAGTTTCAAGTTTTTAGCTTAAGCCGATTCAGAGATAGGAAAATCAACCCCCACCTCCGTACCATACTACCCCTAGTAAATTTTGGAACGTAAGCACCTTCACATTTTTTAACGAAACAGGGTGTACAATGGGTTTCTTTGTTGGCCTAAGAGCTGATACCCTTGCCACTAATAGTGCACCTATCATCATCATACTCCATTAGTAGAAAAATTGAAACGAAGAATATGGACCTGTTAGACATTTAAACAAAAATTAAATATAAGCAGAAGCGTTCGGAAATAGGCAGGTTTTTAGTGCTCGAAATATAGCGCGTACTTCAATAGAGAGTTTAAACAATAACTTGTATAATAATTTTAATTTGGTTCTAAGGATACTTCAGTGTAACAAATAAGGAAGCAGTATACACTAAAATTAGTTTATATTTACATTTGCAAATGTTTTATATTTTGCAAAAGCATTTATTTTATTGTTTTTTTCAGAAATTTCGATTGACGCCTAAAACGCATTGAAATGTGGCTGTTTCAGACAATGTTATGATAATTCCGACTCAGAATCTTTAACACTGCCTATTATTAAATTTATATAAACCCAACAAGTTAATTTTGTTTCAATTCAATTTTAGTCATTCTGGTGCGAATCCAAATCCCATCAGAGCGTTGTAAACGCGTTTTGAAAATTTGAAATCTAGTTGCCGAATTTTGGCAATGTAAGTCATAAGCTGAAATGACGAGAGTATAATTTTTTTAAGTTGTTATGCTTGTTTTTCGTAAATGTTACCTATGTGATACATACATACGTAAGAGTTTCGGTTATTTAAGAAATAAATTGTTTTCGATGTTTCATAGAGGTAGGTAGGTAGGTACGTAGGTACGCGTGGCTTCCCGTGAGGACACACTTAGACCTGAAAGGTCCATTGTGTTACCACAGGATCATCGAATCCGGTCCATTTAGAGCTTGCAATGAAGCGTTGGATTCTCGCGACCTTCATTGCGGCAAGATCACCGAGACAGTTGAAGAAGTAAGCTCCAAGATGAGCTTTCCTTCTGGCTGATAGAGCTGGACAGGTACAGAGAAGGTGAAGGACTGTCTCCTCCTCCTCCTCATCCAGGCAGCTTCTACAGAAGTCGTTTGAGGAGAGGCCGAGTCTTTTGGCATGTCGACCAATAAGACAGTGTCCAGTCAGGACACCGACTGTGGTGCTGATATTCGCCCTTTTGAGCCAAGTCAGCCTTTGAGAGCGTTTTAGATCCAGCTCCGGCCAGATCTGTCTCGCAGTGTGACATGTAACACCATCTGCCCATCTTGAGTTGGTTTTCTCAATAGAGTCCAATCTCAGTAGCAGTTTACATGTAGAGAGAGGCACACCCAGATTCTGATGTTCCGGCATAATCTGAAGGGTAGTACCGCGACGAGCGAGTTCGTCAACCATGCAGTTCCCTGAAATATGCCTGTGTCCTGGCACCCAGCATAGAAGAATATTGAACTGTTCAGCCATATCCTTCAGAGATGATCGACATTCTGCGGCGACCTTTGATGTTATCGAGGCTGATTCCAAGGATTTTATTACCGCTTGGCTGTCTGTGAAAAGGCTAACATCCCTAGTAGATATTACATTATACCTCAGCTAGGACAAGGCCTCCTTGATAGCCATAAGATCCGCCTGAAAGACACTACAGTGGTCCGGAAGGCGGAAGGAGCTGCTAATGTTAAGCATGTCAGAGAAAACACCTCCACCTACCCCGCCTTCAGTTTTGGAGCCGTCCGTATATATGTGGGCGGACTCTTTCGTCCATACCGAATCCCTTTCCCATTCTAAATGGGTTGGGATGGTTGTTAGGAAATTTTTGTCAAAATCATAACTGGGAGGGGTGTAGTCGGTGTTTTCAGGAATATTATTGAAGTGATTCAAGATTGTTGAGTGACCTGCATATATGCCAGTCCACTGTGTAGAGGCGCTAAGTCGAATGGCTGCACTGGCCGCCATTTGCTTGCCAAAAATGTCTGTCATGTGGGGTGGCAGACTGAATAGCATGTCTAGTGCTGCAGAGGGAGTTGTTCTCAGAGCTCCACTGATACATATGCATGCTGATCTCTGTACCTTCCCTAGGGTGGTGCAGTTAACTGCTTTGTCTAAGGCCGTCCACCAGACAATAACACCATACATAAGTATCGGTCTAATGACGGACACGTAGATCCAAACAACTATTCGGGGTAATCTAGAGGTAAACGCTTGAGATTTTGTTCAGAAATCTTAAGCATTGCGTACAGAGAGCCGAATTTTTTGACAATATCACCTAAGACAAATTATTACCAGCTTATAATGCAATCGGTTTCTCTTCCACCCCGTAGATATACTGGCAAATTATCGTTGAAACATCGGAATTAATTTGATCCATCACAGCGAAGGTTACTAATCACAGTTTTATTAGAGGCTTTTGAATCGTCTCAACTGGACACGATCATTATTTTATGTCCAATTAAGAATTTAAATTCTGCATAAAACTTTTTTTTTAAACTATTTAACAGTCAAATTAAGCAAATAATTCACTTTCGTTTATGCAGATCACTTTTATAGGCATTTTCACTAGCATTTAGGCGTCATCATTTAGGAATGAGTAGTCATTAGAAATATCGTCATTTACTCGTAGAGGTGAATGACGGTAGAGTCATCAAACCGAATAAAGGAAATAAAATTATGATAAAATAATTGAGATGGCGAACGTGTAATTATATTGAATAAGCTCAAATATAGCAACGATTCAAATTATTGTTGAAAGTCGACTTGAACGCAGTGGTCAGCGGCATAATAAACAAATTTCTGAAAAGCTGAACAGTCGAGTTTTCGCGTACTGTACAACTTTGTCCAGATCACACAGGTAATATGGTCAGTTAAGTTAATAGCTACCGGCTGTATCTCAGATCAGAACCAGTTGTACGAATATCGAGAAGAAAATGATACGATTGCTATTAATTTTCAATTATTTTGATGCGTTCGTTTATTGCTGTGTTAAACTTTCACCTAATATTTTGTCTTTTACGAAATGAAAATAATTTTAATTTTTTTAGTACACTTTTATAGGGTGAACTTATCGTTTATAATAAGTTAACGGTTTATCATTTATTGGGATGAATTAACTTTCTTTGGAGTATTTTTTTTATACAACGATTTGGATTTTGTCGATTTGCCATGACATTACAAAGAAGAAATGAAATTTTTAGTGAGAAAGTTCAATGAATGCCCAACATGATGGTCTATTTTGAACTTATGCCAGATAAAACTGTGCCGACACTTAATATCTTCTATTATTCACTCTCGTAGGTTAATAAAATGTAAGACTTTAAAATTGTTTAGGTTTATTGGCATTCAGTAATAATAGATTTAAATAAGTTCATCGTAATATTGATATTATCCTGTGTTTGGCAGTTAAAAAAAATAAAAAATTATTTTACCTATTGTTTGTTAAGAATGATAGGCGTAAAGTTTGGTTAAATGGTTAGTAGGTTGGCTGCAGATATGTTTAGAAATGTAAGCCCAGATTTGTGAATGGGCAATTGTATATTATTATGTAGATGGAACTAGATGCTAAATTCTATGAGAAACATGTTCATAAATGAAAGCAATAGATCTGATAATTTTCCATTCTGTCTTTCGTCCAAGAAAATTTATAAGTTTATTTAATGTATTTTATATGAGTTAGCAGTAAATACCTTGATTAAAGAACCGATTATTGCTGATACAATTTCAATGAAATTTTAATTATAAGACTCTGTATGCAGAAAATTAAAGTTTATTTGAATTACTTAAGAGTGCTTATTTAAATGAAATTATATTCAACGCCACAATTGAGTAGATAGCAGTAGCGGCTCGCAACTTCAAGCTTGTAAGGCTGAGCCTCACCTTTTTCAAATTAGAATTTCAAATTTAACTGATCTTAAAAAATTGTAGTTTCTATTGTAATTGACGGGCTTAGAACCAGAGGGATACAAGTGCGATTCAAGTATAGTTTCAAGTAAAGTGATATCATAGTCTTTTAACCTTCAATAATTATGGCTAGAAGATATGCTGACTCAGTTGCCCAAGTTTCCTCTAAGGTTCTCTAGCACCTAAGCACCATTGGCAGGGGACAGCAAACTCTCTAAACTCGCTATCAACTCAATATTCTCGAATTTGTTACCCTCTGGTCCTAAGCCCGTCAATTGCTAATATTCTCATAAAATATTAGGTAGGGTAAACTACCCGGTTTCGGGCCCCAGCCTATTTCGGGCCACCCTGTTGCTTTTCTCTTTATACTAAGCTTCATCTAAATAAAAAAGAATTTAATTGCTAATTTGAGGTGCTTAAGATGTTCTGAATGAATTCTTTGTCGCTGTGTATACTCTAAGTAACCCGTGCAATCATTCTGGAATATTTGAAGATGAGACATTAAGTTTTCGCATTTCATTAGGTATTTTGCTAAGCGCGATTTAGTTTTAACGCATAGTTTTGTAGTTTTGTTAACGGTTTTAAAAAATTAATTAATTAAATACTATCCTTAATTGTTTCTTTAATAAAAAAAATAGCATTATAGTACCCTAAGTTTAATTTCAACAACATTGCAATTATTTGCTATTATACAGGAGCCCGAAACTGGGCACGGTGTCCTTTTTCATTAAAATTTATTTTTCTTAGTTTCTTTTTATTATTGGCTAAAATTATGATATCAAAATAGAAAAAGTACATTACGACGACTATAAAACAATAATTTTTGTACATAATGGGTACACAGTAAGATAAAAGTAAGTCTTGGAACTAAAAAAATCTCTTAAGGGTGCCCGAAACCGGGTAGTTTACCCTACCTACGCTAAAATTGTTCAGTCCATTAAAGTCGTATTTTTAATGTTGAGAACCTCATCTGCTCTGAAAGGTGCAAACAGTCACTGGTTCAGAACTCTTCCTACTATCTTTCTCAACTCCCATATTTTTCCTGTATTACTTTTATCACTCAAGTATAAACCAAGACTAAAGATAACCCACTACTATGATTTTAAAGACTGAATTAGTAAGTTCTGACCATTTCTAAATTATAGTTTACGCTATTTTAGATATATAAAAATCAGCTTTTCTTTCATCCTTTCATTTTTATTGCCTACCATATCAACCATCTCACATTTACCTTCATTAATAAAAAGAAAGAGAATTTATTTTAAAAATTTAAGATATTATGATGTTTGCTTCTCGAGATAATTTATTCCACCGTCCACTCCTTTGGTTAGTGACCAAACCCGCTTGGGGGAACTTAAAGGACTCCTTAAATAAAGAAACGTCTAGAAGAAAAAGAACCATCCGCGTAGCAATTATGCTTGCCTACTGGGAACGTATATGAACTAAGGATTGGACCCAGCCAAGGTGAATTTCGAAGGAAATTGAACCGGATTGGGGAAGAAAGAACTACTGTTTGCAGTTATTTTGGACTTACTTCATGAAAAGCGAAGGATTCACAGAGCTGTACCTAGCCAATATACAAGATACACTTCGCTAAGTGGTTGAGCTGGTGTGAAGTGAAAGTGAAAGTGAAGGAACCTAATGTATGCTAATATCTTATGAAGGAGCAGATCACAATCAAGATTCAGTGAGCGTACGAATTTCGGAGAAATCAAACCGGCTAGAATGTGCTTGAGCATCGTTAAGTTCCTGAACGAAACAGGGTGGTACAATGGGCTTTTTTGTTGGCCTAAGTGCCGATATCATTGCCACACTAGTGGCACTTTTCATCTCCATCATCAAACCCTTAGATACTGACATAAAAAGTTTCGAGTGGAAAGATCCAAAAGCATTTTTTTCACATTTATCCAGAGCAGAGTAATATAGAAAATTTATATTGAAAAATGGTACCGACTTTTCTAAAGACTGTAAGAAAGAGTATTGAATTTAGGCGAAGTGTTTTAGTTAAACATGTCAAATTATTATAAGAAAATAAGAAGCTGAAACGGCTTGTCCGATATTTTTTTGCTGAAATTCTGCACAATCACTATGGGTAAAAGATGTTATGTCTTGCAATTATTTAATTCTACCAACATTCAATAATGAAGAAGTCATTAACTACCCTATCAAAAAACTTAGTTTACTACCTATGCATATATCGCTAAACGGGTATATAAATACCAGATAATAGGGATATAGGGGCACCTTACTTTCCACCCACCCTGTGCATTTAAACGAGAGCAGCCGACCCAGTAAAGGAAGGTGGAATTATACTGAAAGCAACTTGCTCACGCTTAGCGATGACAGCTGATTAGAATGCATGTTAGTGAGTACAACCAGTTAGAGTTACATCGCGTCGCTCTCATCGCGCCGCTTTGATAGTTTATTTTATAATTTCGTAACGTGTGTAGCGCGATTTTGACACATGCGTCGCCTATATTCAAAATTTTTTACAACAACAGACTGCAAACGACTAACAAATATCGAACAATCATGCAATACGTTTGCAGGCTGTGAACAATATATTTCAGTATTTGATAATATGTCAAATAATATTATCTGGCAGTTGCGGGAAACAATTCTGCGCACCCACTATAGCTATTGTAGTTTTGCAGTATGGCGCGTGCGATGCGATTGAGTTATTGTCCGCGTTTCGCGCATCGCTCTCACTGTATTCCACCATAAGTTCAGAGTTCACTTGAACAGATTTTCGCAATAAATCTGTAGCCACAGGGAATAAGTAGGTAAGTCTAAAAACGAAACTATTCAGAGCAGCCCTTTTTTGCTATTTTTACAATTGAACTTTTCCTGTAAACCCAGTTTTTGTGAAAAAATTAAATTTGTTGACATCTCATTGATCAAATAATATACAACAATAACTTCTTCACAGTTCGTGTAAGCCTTGGGAGATGACCACAGTACACTTATCCCATTTTACTATTTTTCGACTTACCAAGTTATTCCCTGTGACCACAGAAATGTTCTATTCTAGCCTACTAACTATAGATAGTTGTAAAGAATTATAAAAAAAGCAATATTAGATGTGTTTTTGCGCATTTATCCAGATCAGAGTAGTGATTAAAATTTAGATTGAAAACACCGTGAATATTGCCGTTTTTCTTATTTTTTATTGCTTTTCCTCGTAGATAGTAGGCTAGAATATAGATTTTAACATGAATAGCTGCCTCAGTAAGCTCACAGGGGCAGCTATTCGCGATAAATTTTCTAATCTAGTCTACTATCTATTGAAAAAAGTTATAAAGAATCATAAAAACAGCAATGTTGTTGTTATTTTGTATATAAATTTTCTAACCTACTCTGTTTCGGATAAGTGCGCAAAAAACACACTTATTGTTTTCATAAATTTTCTGACCTATCCTGCCCTGCTCTGGATATTAGTTTCGAGTTATGCGACTCCAAAGCAAACCACTGAAATGTAAAAATGCCAAATTTCAAGGTAACAATTTTGTTACGGAAATTTCAGGTCGATCACAATCAATGTAGATATTGATAGTAACCATATATTGTGATAAAGTTTATGCTATTTTCATTTTCCTATTAAAAAAGAAAAAAGATTTAACCTACACTCTTATACTCTTCTAGTTTACTTTTGATTCCCACATCTAACGAACGACTGATGCTAGAAAGTTGAAACTCTGTGCATATATAGAGCAAACCTAAGTAAAACTATTATTTTATGAATATGAGAGAGGCAAAAAATATTCTAGATAATATCATCACAGAGTCTTATGCAATTTAAACCCAAAAGGAAGATTTGGACAAAGTTATATAAAAAAAATTTCTGTAGTCTAAATAAAAAATTTTTAATTTCTACTAAATAAATTTAAACTGTTTTCTTACGAGTACAAACACCTTACAAAATACAAAATATCATAATTCTTATCATGTATCTTTGAATTCAAACCGGTCCTTATAAATCACTACATTGTATAATAATAGCATTTCTTTCTTCATGCTACAAGACGAGTGTATCATCAGGAAACGCAAAAATTCAAAAACTTACGTCTTATATTTTCATGATTTTCTTAAAGAGAATGTTGACCACTCACCTCGATTAAAACGAAACATGAAATTAAGATGTGCGTAATTGTGATCAAACGATGCGATTTCATGTTTGCAGATTAAAGAACGTTCGTACTACCTGTAAAGATATTAAAAAGAAAATTACTCATGGAATTTACTGAAATATCAACTGCTTTTCAACACTTATGCATGGCTCATTAATAGTAAAATATGAAAATGAATGTGCGAATGATGAACCTAAGTTCAATAAATAATTGCTTTACCACATTCACTTCGATTTATTTCTGGTTTAATAAGATACAAAATTAACTGGTATCTAGTCAATTGCAAAGTAATAATCCCGTTTGGAGCTTTTATTTTCAATTTACTGCGTTATTAGAAATTGATTTGTTAATAATAAAGATATATAATTGTTAAATTAATTTCGGCAATAGTATTACGTACTTTATTATTTTTAATACCGCCACTTTTATATTTCACAGTAAAGTATATTGCGACCACCTTGAAAACTAAAAAGAAATTCAAAAATTTTTCCATTTCAACGAAAAGCTTTTGATTTTTTTTTTGATTTTTTTTTTAGTGAACCAAAATCCCATAGTAGTTATAATTTTTCTCATTTTATAATGTGTACTATTTATCGAATTGATAGAATACCGGTGATGTGCAAGTGCCTCAAGTGCTCATTTCGCATTATAGCTGAAGAATGCGTTGATATGAAACTAAGGTTCTTCCAATAGAATTCGTAAGGCCAAGTTTTTTCATGGATGAAAGTCTTTAAAACACGTGTTCAGGACCAACTCCGTACAACGTCAGATCGCGTAAAAAATTTGGTATTACGTTAACTTTTAAATACGTACAAATGTTACATCATAGAGTCGAGAATGAATATGGAGAATATGAAGCAAATCTTTCCTGCAACTACTATTAAAAAGTTATTGAAAAAATTGTGAATTAATTTCATAGGTCGTAGAATAACTCAAGAAATCGATCAGCAACGAAATTAAAATTTATAGATAGTGTTGCGATAAAATTAAGCTATCGTAACAATAGTCCTTCTATCTCATGGACAGACTTACTGAACCCCAGCGAGAAATTCTGTAAAGCTTGAATTTAAAATTTTCAAAAACACCGCTACTGACCAAAAACTATCAATATCAAGTTACTTTTTGACGTAGCTGCCATATTAATAACTTTAAAATTACATTCTTTATTTATCTGTTCTCGAGTGCGATATTAGCAATAAAGCAAAAAGTTTAACAAAGAAAAGAGGTTTGATGTATTTATGATCTAAATCCATCTATTCTTTTTGGAGGCTTCACACAAAATTCCTTAAATTACATGGCTACAAAAAAATGTAATACGATTATTGAAACCCGTAAATCTTGGTAACGAAATCAAATAAAATTTAGTAACTCATTCCAGTTCGAACAACTACCATACAGAAGTCCTTAATAAATTGGATATTGCTTCGCCCAACCTTAGCTTCCTTGTTTTGAAATACATCTCGTCCATTGAGGTGCCCCCAATGAGTGTCTCAAAAATCTATTCCAAATCCTTTTTGGTATTTTTCGGAGAGACGATACCAAGACTCACCAGTAATTAGGTCATCTGTTAGCCTTAATCCGGTCCTTATGAAATAGTTAGGTATTCAAGCAAATTATCTGCATAAACTTATAAATCAATCCAATCATTTGGAGTCACTATTACACAATGAGCAAAATAAGGATGAACAATTGAAGGCCTTGGTGTAATAAGAGGTCAACTCTTTTTTTTTAATAGCATGAGAGGGCTTGTTCGTTCTGACTTCTTATTGCATTCGGATGGAATTTTGCTGATGCAGTTAACTCCTTATGATTTAATAATATCCTTAATAATTTTAATGAAATCATAAAAAATCAATAAAATAATTTTAATGCAATAAAAGGGCAGAAAAGTCAGATCTTTTCTGTTGTTGGAAAAATGAGTTGACCCCTTGTTGTTCCAAAGGCTTCAATTGCAGTAAGCGATCACGGCTTTATCGCGATTTACTTTGATGACCTAGTGAACTCTATGCTTTGCTATAGCAATCGGCTAAAAGTTTAAACAATAAGCTTCAAGGTACTAAGACAAATTAATTACTGAAGCAACAAATCACTTAATCGTTTAGTTAATGAAAAAATAATTGCCGACTTGAAAAGTGAAGCCATAGTGGCTCCAAGGCCAAAAGGTGTTTATTAAATGTTTGTTGCGTTCCCATTAAAAATCGTCTACATAAATCTAAAATACGATCATTAAGTAACACTTTCAAGTAATATATCAAAAAAATTTGACACTTATAATTTCTTCTATTTTTCATAAGCATCTTTGAGATCAAATTTACTATTTCAACTTCGGTCAATGCCTTTCAGTGCGTCCACATTATTTTTTTATTACGATAATAACAATTACCCGAATATGCGTAGATAATCACAGCGGTCAGTCGTCTTTAACTCAGCCTTGACTTTCTTTGTCAATGAAGAAATGAAAAAAATAAATAAAACAGAGTTGAAAATGTCTTCGCACTCAACAGGTGAATACGAATTAAACACCATCGTTTGCTAATCTTTTATTACGATTCTGTTTAATTTTCCCAGAGTTTTTTCTTAATTATCTACTGACAATCGCGGATAAACTTCGAGACGGTTATGTTGATGGACAATGTGTAAAATTTCAATACCACGGAATTTTATGATCGCTTGATTAGACGTTAAAACCGCTCAGTGAAAGTTTAATTTGAAAATGATATCCGAAATGCGAACCAAATTGAATTCATTCAACAAATCAGAATAAAATTATGTAAACCGTAAGATTTTCTGGATGAATTTTCTTAGGATGTCTCATTACGCTGGGAAACATTTCATCAATCGCTGACAATATGTGAAAGTCGAAGAAACACATGTTGGAAATACATATAGTCATCACATTATATGAGAATCGTCTCGATCGATGAACCGAGACACCTACTCTTGTCCATAAAAGTTTAAAAAATTTGTCACCATCTAGGCTAATGTCGATTGGATCTTGGTTTTATAGTGAAACTTAAATCCAACAATGGTGCGCAAGCTTAGGCAATTTTCGTAATAAAAAACATTACTAAACAATACAAATTATTGTTATAGGTTCCTACTGTTGTTTATACAACTCGGTACTAAATAATTACCAACGTACTTAAGTTGCTTTATGAACGTGTTGGCCCTAGTAATTTCTGAGACGTCTTTTCGAATCAACCTATAGATGAGAATGCTCCCTATTAACCTATTTACATAACATTTATGATTCATCATTTAAAACAACTGCTTCACCTATATAACAAAACGCAGTTTGGGCAAGGTTCCAACTTAAGAGTTACTCGTATGGATTTACTACACTGAACACTTTTTTAAGCCGAAAAATCAAATCTAATATTTAAATAGTTTGTTTACACTAAATGCAATGATGCTTAAATTATTCTTGTAAAAATCAAGCTCTAATTTAATTGTTGACGGAACTTCTGCGGACTCTTTAAATAAGCGCCTGGAAGATGTTTTCAAAATTTTTGGATATTCAATCCCTAAGGAGGTGTTAAGAGGCTGAGTACATTTTCACGAATTTCGACATATTTCGTAGGTCTAATGAGATTCCGAATTCGCTATTACTTTTGAGAGCTATAGAAATGTAATCCCCAAGAAATCAATTTAAGCAGTTTCCAAGATTCAACCTCCAAGGGGGTGTAAGAAGGTTGTGAGAGTTTTCACGAGTTCTTTTATGTTTAATGAGTTTAAAATTTAAAGCCCATTGAGTTAAGAGTGAATTCGATATCTAATTCGCTCTTACTTTAATAGGCTTAAAATTTAATAACCTAAAAATTATTTTCAGGACTTTTCGATATTTAACACTTAGAGGGGGAAAAATAATTGTGTCCATTTTCATCAAATTCTGAGAAAATGAATGGACTTTCTATATAATCGGATTCAGATTTTTTTGATATTTAACCCCTAACTAGTTAAAAAAAAAAATAAAACATACTGCAGTCACGATCGGCTGCAAGCCAATCGTATAATACTCTAGATGAATACTGAACTCCGATTTATATTGTAGTTGGGGATAAAGTAGAATTACGTGTGTGCATGTTGTATGTCCTTTCTTAAGGACTGCCATTAGATTGCTACTCAAAACTAAAAGACAATATTCAGTGTTTAATTTCTTATCTTGAACTGGTTAACTCATCGAAAAAAAGTCCTTTTTGAAGGACTTTCACATGGGAGGTGCAGTAAGGACTCACTCGATTTCTTACATATTTATCCTTTTCCTTGGAACCATTCAAAAATTAATGTGTACAAAATTTCAAATTCGTAGCTTGAAGCGTTCAAAAGTTATCGGAAAATATTGTTGAACACGTGTCTTAAGGATATTTTGTATGGCAGCTACAAGAAGGAGTAAAAGGAGTTTGATAACTAGTAAACTCGAACTTCGTTTTTACTCAAAACTAATTTGTACAAAATTCCGAGTTCATAGCTAAAAGATTACTTGAGTTATATTAAGTTCCGTAAATTAAGTGAAGACATTTTGACAGGATATTTGTATGGCAGCTACACGAAGGACTAATAGGATTTTCTTCATAATCATACATTTAGCTCCAACTATTGAAAAAATAACACATACAAAATTTCAATGTCGTACATAGCTTAAACCCTTCTCCAGTTACCGACCAATATTCTTGAAGACGTGTTTTAAGGACATTTTGTATGGCAGCTACCAGAAGGAGTAAAAGGATTTCGCTGACTAGTAAACTCGAACTTCGTTTTCACTCAAAACTAATTTGTACAAAATTCTGAGTTCGTAGCTAAAAGATTACTTGAGTTATAGTGAGTTTCGTAAATTAAGTGTAGACATTTTGACAGGATATTTGTATGGCAGCTACACGAAGGACTAATAGGATTTTCTTCATAATCATACATTTAGCTCCAACTATTGAAAAAGTAACACATACAAAATTTCAAAGTCGTAGGCTTAGGCGTTCCGAAGTTATTGGTCAATATTCTTGAACACGTGTTTTAAGGACATTTTGTATGGCAGCTACCCGAAGGAGTAGGACGAATTTACGTGTTAACGAACTTAGCCTTACAAATTCAACCAAACATCCAGATTCAAAATTTCAAGATCCTAGGTGAAGGCGTTCTTGAGTTATCGTGCTAACGGACAGACGGACGGACGGACGTCAAGCGGATTTGAGGTTTTTGGCCACAAATAAACAAAAAATAATATATAACTTTTTTTCGTCCGAGGCTTGGTTCTATGCGTTACAAACTTTTGGGCTGGATTAAACTTATAATACTCTATATGATTTCATCTAGAGTATAAAAATCGACCAGCCTGGCGCAATTTTTATTATTTTTTTTTCCGATAGAAGCCCTTAAGGGCTCATATACCCCTGAAATTTTCAAAAAATTGATTTTTTTTTTTACCGATTTTTTTTTTATACTCTTAAGAATTAAAAAAAAAATTAGAATTTAGAAAATTCCACTCCATTACAAAGTTATAGTAATAAATGTCACCAGACATCGGTTTCGAGCGGCTTCCTGGCTAATTGCCGCGCCACTCTCAACAGCAGCGTTTAGCATTTATTTTTTTGTAAAAGCTGGGTTTCATAGAAAACAAGTTCATTTATAGGACCATCTGTGAAAAACACGAAGATACAAGAGGAAGAAGTTGTACAGTACGAAGCTGGAATGGAAGACTAGCCGTAAGTTCACGTTGTACCTACCAAAAACTTTAAACGCATTTTTCTCGAAACTGTGTTTTAGACATGGTCGGCACGATAACTCAGTCAATTTTCAATATTTTTCAAGTTTTTTTTTTAAATTTTGATAACTATTTTCTCTATACATAGTCTGACGAGAGGTTTCTTTAATTTTTTGCTCGGTGTTTTTTCTTTAAATTATTAAACGCATTTTTTTTTTTAAAAAACTGATTACTAAAGTTTGAAATACTGTAATTTATTTATTTTTGAAAAAAAAAAATTCCCTCCGTCAGACTATAACTACTACATCATTTTACAAGATTATTTTTTATTTTTGCAAATTGAATTATTTTTGATGAAGTTATGATGCCGACTAGGAGGCGCCATGGTTTTCATAAGTAGTCCGTTTATACCCGTAAAAAACAATGATAATATTAAAAAAAAAAAAAAAATTTTTTATAGTTGAATAGTTAATGAGATATGTGAATTCAACAAATAAATTTTTTTTTCACCATATAACCTTTGTAATAATTTTTCAAATATACTCGGTTTTCAGCGCGTGCAGGGGTATATGTGAGCCCTTAACGCGTTTAATGCTGAGATGGGTCGCAGATTACTGTGCAACTAAAAAGTATCATTTCAAATAGCCTCCCGGTCCCATAGTAAGATGTATCGCATCCCAGCATTAAACGCGTTCCGGACTTCTACTCAAAAAATAATAAAAGTTGTGCCCAGACTGTTGGCAGATTTTTAGCTTCCTTTCTTAGCGGTTTTGTAAACCTCTTCGATATAGTGCGAGCGGACCTACAAGGAACCATTACCCACCATATAAAACTACGATAACCTTATAAAATTTTAATAATGCAGATGGGAGGAAAAACAGTAAAAATAAACTAGTAAAATATAACAGGAATGTTAGGCATTTGCATAAAATCTAGACCTATTAAATAATAATGTTAAAATTAATGCCTTGCAGAAGGTAAAGATGTTGGTGGACGTTGCATTTGAAGGTCTGCAGCTTATATCTACCCAAGATGTAATACGGTCTAAATGTGATTACTAATGTGAATTCGATTACTGTAGCGAGCGAGAAAAAACCTTCGGTAAATTCTAAACACTCCCAATATGTTGATGATGTTAAAGACTAGAAATTACATGATTACTCTTCCACAAAAACGCATAACTTAAATATCTGTACGTGCGAAGTAAAACGTTGGTTTGAATAACTGTTTAATTTGTTTTTTACTTCTAATCTACAAGGGCATATCACATACGATTTATTAATTAAAATTAATGCAAATCCTTAAATGCATGTAATTTTGGATTAATATTTCCTAAAAATTAGACAATGTAAAAGTACCTACAGTCACACCTCTAGTACCTTCAGTGAAAAAAAACTAGCAACTGGTTTTTTGTCGTAGTAATTTAGCTTAAAATAATAGGGACTTAAGTTAAAGTCTAAGATGTTGTTTTACTTTATTATTTTTTAATAATAAAGTAGGTACTGTGATCCACCTGAAATTTCAAAAAAAATGGCCACCCTGGAATTTTGTATTTTCACGTTTTAGGATTAGTAAACCCCAAAAAAGCAAAAAAAAAAATGTCCGTCTGTCCGCCGTACGCAAAACCGTTTGAAGATGCGTAGCTCTCAAACCCCTTGAGATATTAAGTTGAAATTTTTATGGTAGGTAGTAGAATGGGTGAACCCCTACGAGTGATATCTTTTGGAGGGGTTGGGGTGAGAGGGGGAGGAAGGGGGAGCGTTTTAGATGCAAAATTTTGATTTCTAGATCTCAGGAACCGCTTGTGCTGGGAGACTGAAAGTTGGAACTTATGTAGAACTATGATAGTCGACCCATTTGCAAAAAAATGGTCGATAGGGGTTTCGGACTTCTTCCCGTAAAATAATAAAGTTGCGCCCAGACTATTGGCAGATTTTTTTAAACCGTGTGAACCTTTTTATCGAGTTCGAAAACCTCTCTTCCAGTTACTAAATTATACGGGGAAACCCACAGTGTCCGTGATTTGATATGATATGTTAATCTGCGAAAATTTTTAAATTTTAAAATAAACAGTTCTTTCAAAAAATCAAACCTTTTCAAGAGCTTCAAATTACTTTTAAGCAACACTATCACGGACACAATAATATAGCAAGTTTGAGAAAAATTAGACTGGAATTTTTCTTAAATGACAAGCAGTAAAAAATGATTTCCTTGATTTGCTAATATTTTTAATTTAAATTATTGCATCCTGGATACGTTATTCAACTTTTCTGTTCTCTTAGATCGTACTCCATAATACCGTTGGTTTTTTTCTTTCTACTTTTCTTTGTACTTTTTATTTTCTAGGTATTGTTCCAAACTGTGAGTTTACTGGGATTTCAAGTAAATCAATTAGAATTTATTAATAAATACAAATTACTTTATTCAATTAGCTTAATTCAATTAAATGTAACAATGCAATGCTGCTGTTTCGCGGTTCTTTCTTAATCTTAAGTTGCATTCACAGCTATTCAACGTTGCTGGTTAGTATTGAAATTCACACTCTGATGTCGCCTTATCAAAAACTGATCTAGTGTGTGCGAACCGTGCTGCTCTTTTATACTACTATGTGGTGTGTCGCAAAATCTCGAGTACATTCGATGATGTGAATAAATAGTAAATAGACAAAGAGTGTAGAATTTATACTATGTTATTTTCATTAAATATTGGATTGTTCATTAAATATTGGATTGCAGATAACCTTATATTGTAGCACAAAATTAGTATAAACAATCACTTCGCTGAATGAGTTCCTCAAAAATATATTTTGAATTTTTATAATGATTGGAGGAGAGTGCACTGCTTAGAGCATCAGTTCACCTTAACCCGGTCCTGTTTGGAATTATATGCACGTACAGCAGATGATATAATATTTATTAACGTATTCGAGTCTATTGCGTAGAAATTTCACTCTTTGAATCGCCTAGTGATCTATTATTTTTAGTATGTAATATCAGTTTTTCAATTTAAAATTACAAAACTCCTAAATATGACATTATCATACTCAAAATATCATCGCACCACTTAAAAAACATCAAAAATCGATGCAGCAATTATTGATTCATTGTAGGTTTTCTTTGTTAATTTTTAGTGCATCTTATGAAATCATCACATCGTAAAATTTAAAATTCTTGTAAAAATTTCCTTGTCCGCTTTACGATTATTTAAATATCTTTCACCGCGTGGTTGTATTTGGAATGCAGGTACGCATCTTTCTATTATGACCGAAAATAACTTACCAAACAACATTAATGCAATCGAACTAGTTAAATTTATACAATTAGAATAAATTTGTATGTTGTAGTTAAGCACGCATAAAAGGGACAAGAAATTATGTTTGAGTTTTTGTAATAAATATTAATTGGAATTTATAAACACGAATATTAATTCGAATTTTTAACTTTCTTTTTTCATGTTAAAATAAGCTCTCTTTTATCGAAGATTTACAGTGGCATCTTATTCATTCCGGAATGTCCTTGTGAAATAATATTGATGCTGAAATAACTTGTTATGGTAAAATTATGATCTACAAGATGCTAGCTGAGAAGAAATTCAACAATCATGCAATCTTGTGATTTAAGTTAAAAATCATTTCAAATATTTACGAAAGATTTGTTTGGAGTCAATAAATTAAACAATCGATTGAATCATATTTTTGGAAATTTTATTACTATTTTATTCCTATTATTTCGTACATCCAATTTCGGCAAGCAAAGTTCAACATTATGTAGCTGTTGTTAATGCCAATTTTTTGACACAACAATTCTGATTTTGAGAAGCAACGGAACAAACTGTACGGCAAATCAGTTGATACATCTATTAAATGGGGTCATATCTTACAACATAAGTTTCGATTGGAACATGTTGTAGTTTTAGGTGAAAACATTCTTGACTTGACCAAATGTAGTGGTTGAATGGAAAACTGGAATGCGCAACGAACAAAACTTTTTTTTCCGATATATCTGCCATAACGATTCAGTTTAGTTGCAGTTTACTGAATAGCATCCAGCTATAGCTAGTCATGCACGGTTCTTGATTTTTCTTATGGATATGGGAATTGTGAACTGATATTTAGACTGCAGGTTGAACACCACACTAATTGAACGGGGTTTTTTTTTATAAAATTTACAATTTTATGTAGTTCCTACTTTCGATTTATTACCTAACTACAAAGTTGGCCGGCTTCAAGCGGAAATATTTTAACATTTGTTTTCTTTTTCTACATACGAGTTGCTATAAATGACTTATTGACTTCGATTATAAGAAGCAAGGTAAGAGGACCTGCACAAAATAACACTATAGATTTCGAATTTCTGTAAAAATTAGTCCTGCATTTAAATTGGATTTAAACTCATGCCTTGTCAAAACCCCTATTTCTTAACATCAACATTGATGCGAAGCTTACAATTTGATGAAGGAAAATATCAAGGAGGACAATGCTGGTTTTGGACTAGAAAAGTATGAAAGTTTAAAATTTTCAATGATTTTGATACAAAACTGGACAGTAATGTACCTTGTCCTAACAATCACTACCGAATAAAATCACCATGGAGTTACTACAGTTGAGTAGTTGTTTACAGTAATGTTAATGGTTAATCCTCAAACTTCTTAAGTGTTTTATTCTTCGGTCGACATTTCTCAATATCTTGCTACCTCTATCAAAATTTTTAGAGCGTGCCTCTATAATTACACAATACCTTTGTCAACCTGTATTCTATCCTTAGCGGGTCTCGAGGTATAAAAATCTGAATTTTTGTTTTCCCCTCCTAAGTCTTTACACCCCAACCCCCAGAAATGTTTCTCTACTTGGAGTCTATTGGGCTTATTTTCTGTATAAGTTCTAAGATCTTATCTAAAATGGTTCTTTATACATAAGACTTCACTCTAAAAACAGTTTGTAAAAATACTCTGTATGTAAAGTAAAAATAAGTGGAAAAATACACAATCTATGTAATTGTACGGCAATAATTCGTATAATCGTGTTTTTGCGCACAAATAGGTAATATTACACAATACGGTGGAAAATTGCACCTATTTTGCTCTATAAAAAGATTAAATGTTGGCGTCATGATTATATTAAACCATTAATAAAGTAAATTCAGGCTTGGTGTAATTTTACTTCAAATACTGCGTAATACGTATTACGCCAGAATAAGCAAGTTCCCAGGAATTTATTTCATCATTTCATTCTACTTCACGTCGTCAGGTTTGTTGAATGGTGTTAGAAATTAAATTAGCCAAATGTTTTTTTGCAATATTTGTGAATTAGTTTTTGAAACAGTTTTTGCTTATAACAAACATACGTACGCTCATAGAGCATTAAAAAAATCTATTTTGAAGTGTTTGTGGCAAATGTTTTGTAAAATACATAACCTTTCAAGTGCATTTCTTTCGGTGACACTCTCCAAGCAATAGCGAAAACCTTAAAAATGTGTATTGCAATTTTCATTGTGAAGTGCCTATGTGATTTTTCGTCAACAAATTGTAAGAAAACTGAAGTTCATTTATATATACATTTTGGTTCTTATAACGAAGTTGCTTGTCCGGTAAATGATTGCTCTAAGAAATTTCAAAATAAACAGTAATTTAAATCACATTTATATCGAAATCACAATCAATCCCACCAAAAATCTAGTCGTGAATTTGTAGAAAAATTAGATAATACTTTTCCAATAAATTGCATTCTAGTTGGCAACTTTCGTTCAAGTTCTAGTTCAAGTTATCTATTTGAAAGGGAATTTCTGTTTCAACACTTCAACCAGTTAATGGCATTGGATCACACGTTTTTTAAGAGAAAATTCCAAACACAAATGAATAACATCTATGAATTTTTTAAAGTCTCAAAAAAGACGTCATCGACTTTAACGGAGTGTAGCTCACCATCAATAATTCAAGCAGTTGCCGCGTACTTTGATGAAGACGCTGCTCTTTTCTTGAAATAATCTGAGTAAGATATTTTATTTCCAGTTTGGTGTGTCATTTGACGATATTGCTGCTGCAATACCAACCACTGCACCATGGCTTGCAATAGTTGGTAAGACCCTACAAAAATATCAAGTGTAATACGTAATGTAAGTTTAATATTTTTTTTTTTAATTTGCTTTAGACGCAGAACTACATCCAAATGCCGAAAATCAGATCAGTTATATATTCATTGACAAAACATTGGCAGCGAAATACCAAAATGCAGATTTTTTGGAAACCATTACTATAATATTTTGTTTAATCTATGTTTTTAATATTATTTATCCACAACAAATATCCCAAAAGATGGAGTTTTTATTTCGCGTTTGCTTTGAATTTTACGCCGAAAATACACGAGGAAGAAAAAAAAATTAAAAAAAATCCCAATAAAGTAAACAATTTGATTAAAAAATTGGGAAAACTATAATATATAAAATCAAAAAATAGGAATTTTACACAAAAAATGTGTAATAATTGCATTCTCTGTGTAATAATTACGCCACTTTTGTCTATTGATTACGCAGCTATTGTGCAAAGATTACATCACTGATGTGTATTTATTACGCATATGTAATGTAATTATTACGACTTATTTGTGTAATTTTCTATCGAATTACACCAGCATGTAATTTTACCATTATTATCGATGGAAAACAGTTGCCATCTATAATAATGGTAAATTTACACCAATATTTCTTAGAGTGTTGACTTTCATGAAAAAATTTTCATTTCGCATACCCCTCTTGTGCACTACACACAAAAACCAAATTTTATCTTTTAAAATGGTTTGCAAGATATCGTAATCCAAAGATCACCCCACACGCCAGTTTTCCCTAAATTTTTTATTCTTTATAGGCTCCTCCTTTGCCATAAACCGTTCATAAGATATTAATTTTAGAATGTCTCGATTCCGCTTTCGAGTGTTTCGGGCGAATTTTTGGTTCCCATTTTTCCCAAACGACTCTATCATAGCACTATGCCCTTTAAGTTTCAAATTTCAACTTCATAGCATAAGCGGTTCATGAGTTACTGAAATCAAAATTTTGTTTTTTTTTTGAAAATACAAAATTTAAGAGCAGCAATTTTTTTTAAATTTCTTACAAAAAAAATAGTAACATAAAAGTTGAATTTTATTTTTATTATTTTACACAGTTAACAAAATCATCAAAGAAAGCTTTTATTTGATAAATTTCTTCATTTTATGGTCATAATGTAAATCCTCTCTTTGCAATGTATGCCATTCGCTTCTAAGCCGTTGAACAATTTATTGTATGATCTTGAATGAAAATGTATTTTTTAGACAATTAGATTATCTATCAATTTCACTATATGCAATTTTTGTGTACGAGTTACCAAATTGTATATTCAATTTTGGATAAAAAATAATAATAAGAATCAACTTTAAGTTAAAAAAAATACACATCAATTTCTTGACTTCCTAAATCAATTCATAAACTAAAGCTGAAGAGAGAATTAAAAATAGGAATGTTATATATGCTAATTAATAAATTGATGATAAGTTTCAAGTTATAAAATTCACCATGAACAAATTGGCTTATTATTTGAATACGAGTGATAGGTATTTTTAATTTTTTCAGGGTAAATTTAGTTTGGAAGGGTATGAAATGAAAATTTAGGCAGTTTAGATTGGGGTCATTTTATGAAAAATAAATTTATCATCGTCGATTTTGTTGGAACTTTGTACAAACGAAAACTGAAAGTAAACTTATAATTACATTTTTTTATCTATGTAATTTTTTTTCGTTAGTTGTAGAATGGTGGTGTCCGAGTCCTCTTTGAAAATTCATATCTCCATTAATTTTACTTTATTATTTTTTAATAATAAAGTATTGTGAACGGCCTGAAATTTCAAAAATATTTGCTACCCTGAATTTTTGTATTTTCACGTTTTCGGACTAGTAAACCCCAAAAAAGCTAACAAAATGTCCGTCTGTCCGCCGTACGCTCGATATTGGTTGAGAGGTGTGGGAGTGGGAAGGAAGAACAATGCGTCCGAAACGCTCGAAAGCTGAGATTGAAACATTCTAAAATTCATATATCCTGAGCGGTTGAAATTTTGTGGTTCTTTTAAGGGATACTAGGAGCCTCGACGAGGTCTAAAATTTTAAAGAGGATTGGTGGGAGGTGGGATAAAAAAATTTGGATTACAATATCTTCCGAACCAGAAAGATAAAATTTGGTTTCTGTATATAAGATTACAATTAGAGTCTATTTTGAGGGGCTGAGCCCGGAAGTGGGTGGATAGTTAGTTTTCAAAAAATTTAATTTTTATATCTTAAGAAGCGTACCAGAAATGATCTTAAAAATTCAACAGGAGTTAGGCTCAGTAGAACTCTAGCAGAGAAAAAATGTTAAGGGTGCGAGTGTAGGGGGTAATAATGGGAGGGGGTCGAAAGGAAAAAATTCTGAATTTTATATATCAAAAACCGTAAACGATAGAAAGGTAAAAACTGACGACAATACAGAGCCACTATAGGACGCTTTAAGAAAAATATAATTTGTATAGGGGTAGGTACGGGGGTGGGCTTTAATATCTCAGAAACGGCTTATGCTAGAAAATTGAAAGTTAGTGCGTATATGTAGACGTACTACAGGAGTAATTGAAGCAAAAAAAGTTCAGATTTTCATTGGCGTACAAACGCGGATTAAAAAAAATTTCCGTGAAAAGGGGTTTTTCATGTTTTCACGAATTTCGTTATATCTTTAGGCATGTTGAGTTATCAAATGAATTTTACCTATGTGGGCTTTTTCTTTATATAAGCGTCCTGAAGCCGTTTTCCAAATTTTTCGATGTCCAAACCCTAAGGGGGTGTAATATGGTTGTGTACATTTTCAGGAATTCCGATATATTTCTTGTGGCCAATGCGATATCGAACCTTATCGATACAGACTAATTTCAGGTCTGACACATAAAATCACAATCAGGTATTGGTAGTAGTACCTGTGCCATATCTTACGATTACTATATAAATCACAGCTGCTTTGTACCTGACCGTTCGATGATTTTATTCACGATATGCGCACCCAACCAGTATGAAATATCAGACCTGACATTTTGGTCTAACTCTTACCATACTAGTAATATCTACTCTAAAAAAATATTGAGTCATTTGTGTTAAATCCTACACTGAATTCTTTTTGTTACCTAGGAGGAGGTAGAGGACTCTTCTAAGACACTATTTTCCTACTTCAAATATTATTTCTAACTTACTGGAATCGAACCCGGTGTTGAAAGTTTTTGGATTGGCGCATGTAACCACTGCCACCTTTCATTTTCATTTCCCTATGTGCAACTTAACTCAGTGTAGACTGTGGATTAACTAAGTTACCGCAACATAAATTGTTGGCGGAGCACACATTCGGTTATCACAACTGAAAGATGCCGTAAATCGTTTGTGATGATCAACATTCTATTGGACATTTCGAACTTATCGATAGGCCGAAATTAGGTCTGATTTTGGTTTATTTAAATCAGACCTTTCAACTTTTCCCCCAAAAAGGTATGAATCATATCATACGCATACATTAAATGTCATAGCTTTCATTTCGGACCTAACGAATAGGCCAAACTCAAGTCTGATTTTGGTGTGTTCAAATCAGACCCTAAGACTTTTTCTGTGATTCATATCATACGCATATGGTGAATAATCAGACCATGCATTTCGGACTTATCGATAGGTCAAAATTAGATCTGATTTTGGTATTATTTAAATCAGGCCTTACGACTTTTCCTACAGGGATACATATGTAAATGATGAAAAATCGGCCAACAGTCTGAGCGCAATTTTATTATTTTTTTGAGTAGAAGTCCGAAACGCGTTTAATGCTGACACGCGGTGTAGGTTACTATGCGACTGACAACCTAAAGAATAACCAGGAGGCTCTTTGGAACGTTATTTCTTAGGTTGTCAGTCGCATAGTATCTTACACAGCATCTCAGCATGAAACACGTTCCGGATTTCTACCCAAAAAATAATGAAGTTGCGTCCAGACTGTTGGCAGTTTTTTTTTATCATGTAATACTAAATTACTATTTTTTTAAAGGGTGTAAAAAAAATACGAATGAAATTGATAAATATACAATTTCTTATAAGGATTTTATATTTTATTCTTAAAAATCTTTACGTTTTATAATATACGATTGTTTTTCGAAGCATAGAAAAAAATCATTTCAAAGAGAACAGGGTCAAAAATATTGACAACATGTGGGTCCTTTTTTATCACTAATTCATCAAATGTACAAATTTTCAAAAAATGGGCGATGGTACTAGTAAGGTCACATAAGCGGTCGATGCACGGACACTATAGCAACTGATATGCTCAAACTAAATAGGAAACGCAATCTCCACTTTTTCAGAATTTATTACCTTTCATTCGAAAGAGTAAGCGCCTCTCCGGCACAGTAAAACAAAAAGCTAAATCGTACAGTTTTCTTAATTCTGTTTTATCTTAAGCATAGACTGGATAGCGAGCATCAATAATTTAATACATCAACTTCTTCTAAATGATTACCACAACAATAGGTTCAAATTTCACTAAAACCACGAATCTCAAAAAAATTATATAAACCCACTAGAAATTTTGTCGTCACATTTGTCCCCTTGTGAAATGATACAAATTAAGTAGGTCACTTCTTAATCTGCATTCCAGTGACATAACAGGTATGGCTAGTATAGCTTCTTACAATATTGTCTCCATGTATCTTTTTAATAGTCCAATGAACTCGGGGGAGTCGTGTTCTATACTGTATATTTTATATACCGGTCGTCCGTTCAAAATTACCTAACGACCTCATTCACAACTTCTATACAATATTATAAAACTTTTGGAATTGTTTAATATGTGCAAGGTGAAAGGTCTTTTAGTAACTAGACTGCATGGTCAAACCGCTACTTGACACACAAATTAAACTGAAATTTTAATATAGATATAAAGTCGTTGTTCAAGTACCTACGAATTTTATTAAATCATTGACTTTCATTAAAATAGCATTAGTTGAATTGAAATAAAAACATTAATAGACATTTTTCTTAGTTTTGTTTAGAAAATATGATATATGACAGGGATGGACCTTGAACACCTACGTATAGTATGCTGGATTTAATACACTACTGGAAGTATGACGCAGTTCGATGTATGACGCTTTTCGTTGTGCTAAATACGAAATAATAATTTTAATAAAATGTCCAGAATATTTGGAGTAGTTATATTCTTAAAAAAAACCGTTTCGTTTTTTATTGCAGCTTTATGCTTTCGATGCATTCATCACAATAGGCTATGTAAAGTGGACCTATGGAACACCAGAATGTAATCCGAATTTTCAGGGCATGACTGTTCATTAAAACTTCTACTAGCCGTTTGATATGTATACCAAAACATGGATACGGAACCTAACATTCTCGAGCATCGAATATTGAACTGATATTCATGTCATTCGGGTTGCATTCGTACGGGGTAAGGTCAAAAATCAAAATATGGAAAACTTAAGTTTCGGAAAATCAAAATTCCAAAAAAATTTAAATATCAATGGTTAAATATCGGCCAATAGCACGGTAGAATTTCGGAACGCGTTTACCTTAAGCTGCCGAACAGGTTACTGCGGCTTACAGCCTAAGAAAACTTAAGTAGAATGTTATTGGGAATGTTAATATTTTTAGAGTGGGTGCATCCTGTAGGAGGTATCGCATTTAAACTTTAAATTAGATTTAGATCATGCTGAATATGTTATGTTTTGGTGAAAATTTTTTACATTCTTTAATTCTTAGTTGTACGATGTTTCGAACTCAACTTCGAAATCTCACATAAATTAAAATTAGACTTATACCCAGAATACTTTGTTTTAAACATGAAACGACGTTTCGAGATAAATGTTTGTCCTTCATCCCTACGCCACTGTCTTGCTCAAAAATTTTACAGATAATGTCCAAGTTCAACCTTTCAAACTTTTAGGATTTACGAAATATAAAAATGAAAAAGGTCGACTCCGAGCTACAGCTATCTAGATACCGAACTCTACAGCAACCCTTGTGTAACATACGTCTATAAAATTTCGGAGTTTCAACTTTCTAGTTAATGGACAAAGACCAGTTCGAAAACCACAGAAGCGCTGGGAGCATTCTATTTACGCAGACAGCAAATCGCTGCTAAGATTCTCAAACTGGAGGACGCGGTCACTGAACGGAGAAGGTTGAAGACGGTACATACAGGAAGCCAAGGTCCGATTTGGACTGTAGTCGTATTGGTAATAATAACTTTCTAGCGGAAGTCCTTCCTGAAAATATTTGAGGAAATAGAGGTCCACTTAGTACTAGTGAGTCAATTCTAAAATTATGTATTTACGGGTTCTCGAGATATCACAAAACCCAGTTGTCGTATGATGTATGGTACCTTTTTAGGATCTACTTTTCCTAAAACGGAGAAATTGAAAACATGAGGGCAGCAAATTTTCTGCCGATCGCAATACTTTATTATCTACAAAATATTTTGGAAATAAACTTAGTTATCGAAAAGAAGTGCGTCTGAATGTATGTTTCCAAACTTATAACTCGTGAACTTCTCAGCCGATTTTCATGAAATTTCGTATACATATATACCTAACTTAAACTAGAGGCTTCTTTATATCATCCTGGACTCGCTTCCATACACTCAGCTATTAAGTGCCCGAATTCTTTCCAAAGCCATTGTACGTAAATGCGAATTGTATACAGAACCAAGAAATCTGACCGAAGACATTTGTGTCCGCTTTCCATGACTGATGCATAGCCATATGACATGCAAGCAAGAGTAAAGCAGTGATACTCAAATGCTTTTTGCTATAGAGCAATTTTGTTTTTTACTCGGGGAATCTTACGGAAAACAGTAATTTCTAGGTTTTTGTCGCAGGTCAGAATGACATTCGTTGCGTAGCACTTTTTGCTTTCTGAAAAATGGCGTTAAATCGGCCATGTTCACGTACATATTTAGGGCGGATTATCTGGCAAAATTGTTTGCAACTTTTAAACAAAAAGTAATCTTACACATTTTGGGAATTTTGGAAATTAGGTATGGCCTTCATGCACTTTTAATTTCATCAATACCTTAGTTTTTCAGAAATATACCCTACAGAAGTCGACACCTCAATGTGCTGTTCTTACATAATTGGCCTATAAATTAATCATGGCTGTTTTTTGATATGTAGCTAAAACAAGAAGTGTAGAGTTGTTTTAAAAATTAAAACTACTTCATATTAAAAGTATCGAACAAGGATTTATATAACATAGTTGGTTACTCATAACTTAATTTAGTACCGCAAGAATGCTGTAAGAGAATAATCAACGAAATGATACCAAATTCATTAGTGTCATCGGTATAGGTATTGGTAAATATGTAAATGTAATTTGTAATATTACAAGACAGTTATTTAAAAAAAAAACTTACGTGAAATATGCTTCTGGACTAGTACACTACTTCCTCATCTACCGCGCCTTGTTATTCAACACTGCTGCTCTTAATGATGCTGCTATTGATTTATAATTCCAAATCGTTTATGGCCGATATTCATGGATTTTCTCGTTTCAATTTATTCCATTTCACTAAATTTTCATTTAGATGTAGACACATTTCGTCGGATTTCCAAAGTTCATTTCAACTATAAAAAAGAAAGAAAAAGAAGCAAAAACAAATAATTAACGGGCAGCTATTTCAAGATTAAATATTAAAGTCAAAAAGTAAAACTAAAAAAAAAAAAATTATAATAAAAGAAAATTTAGATAATTTATTTCTCAACAGTTCGATAAGTTTAAACTTGACGATATTAATCTTTGCTATCGATGAAAACAAACATTGACTAAAGTGTTGTTGTTCACTTGAAAACTCTTCAAATTCATTGAAACAAAAAGGCTCCAACGAAATAATTTAAATCATGTCGATGGCATTGAAAAATAAGCTATGTATGTAGATTTAGTGTACGGACGATTTATTCCTATCATCTTGGTCAATAATCTTCAGCGGTCACTCTTATGTTGATTGCACTACAAAATAATTTAAATATTTGGATCATCTATGAAAATATTTAATCCGTGCTGCGAAGGACATGAATTTTTAATCATGTTTGGGTGAAAGCAAAAATAAAATATACAACTCACACGAACTATATTTCATAAGATGTCAGATGTCACATATGCCATCAGACTCGTATGCAACTCTTAGTAAAATCCAGTTTCTGACTTAAGTCTTTTAATGTTGACGATTTTAATCAAGTTTATGCTCTGGCACAATCTTTCGATTTCAATGATTTTTCATAAAATAATTTCACTCCATATTTGAACTGGAGAAGATTTTTTTTCGGTTAGAGGTTGGAGGATGATCCTGGCAATGCCTCTGTAAATATGGCCTTGATTAAAGATAAAAAAAAATTGGTGGAAAATTGGAATTTATTCAGTATGGCCCGCATTGCACCATCGGTATTTCAACGGATTTATTTTTCTATCCCAACATACAGGTCTCCAAAGAAACATTTTTGTTGCTGACTAAATTCTGATAAACCTAATTCATTTAGTACTGAATAGATAGATATATCGATTGAGTATTCTGAATTCAGTACTGCATGGATACCGTACAAATGATGAAATTTTCTAATAGAGATGAAAAATTTTATTTACTGTCGTTTTCGGTAGCAGTTTTAGATATTGCTTATTTTTCGTTTCTAAATATTTATTGGTTTTTCGCTATGTATAATATGTATTAGTCTGTTTAGACTTCCATCTTCCAAGATTTAAACCAAGCACAGAATTATTCTGAAGGTCATACTCAACGACTGAAAAAATTCTGCACTGTAGATATTTTACGAAATAGTGTACTATAGGGATTCAATATTTTTCCGCAGTATTGATATAGTACTAATTTAAAAAAAAAACAAATGTCAAAAAGACATGACAAAAAGAAAAATACAAGAAAAACGAAAGTTATTACCAAGTCTCACTCAATTTTCTTAAACATTTTTGTTTTTTTTTCTTTTGATTTCTATTAACACTATAATATCCATAGACCATAGAAGACAAGACAACACGAATTCTATCCTTATCCCGTCCTACCAAAGCAAACACTGATATAATCAAGAAATTTTTATTGCTTTGTACAATTCTGCTTCACTTCTTAAAAACATAGTTCATTCAGATTTAGCTGGTAAATATGCTAATGCAGTGTAAGTAATTGATATTTGTTTTATATTCCCTAAAAATCGGATAGGATATCGGAAATCCTGGTTTCTTTCTGGTGATTTCAGAAATTCGGCTTAAGCGGTATTCATTCTGGCGTTTTTTCCAAACTTAATTTATATATAATTAAAATTTTCGACCAGTACCGAAAAATGTTATGCGATAGATAAACTCGAAGGAACCTTATCAATAGCGAAACTTTTAAGAATTATAAGAGGAGTAATGAGAAAAGGAAACAGTCTCGAGTTTTAAATCTCAATAACCACTAATGATATAAATATTGCACTTGGTAAACTTGTAGATATAATTATAGTGACACTTGTGTGTTTTTTCTATACCAGGCATGACTTACGCTAGAAATTTGAATATTTTACCATTATATGATACATATATAATTATTATTAGAACAAAAAACAAAAAGTTATAGTGAAAGTATGCCCCACATATCAAGAAAGGTATTGTCTTAAGCCTGGTAGCACGTTTGACAACTAACATTCAATACAAAGGTTCGAAACCAACCTAGTCATGGACTAAGATAAATAATAATGATATCAGAAAAAATTGCGGTACCTCAAATACAATATATAGCAGAACATTATTTTCACAAGAACTAAATTTGAAATTTGAATTCATTCTTGCTTTGACACAACAGATATCGCCACTGTTGTGAAGCAGCTTTGTCAGTTGTCCCTATAACGAGAGAAAATTTACGTTACATTAAAGAAGAAGAGTTCTTCTTTTGTTGAAATACGCACATTTCTTGCCTTAACACAAAACCCGAACTTTCTTAAATAAATTATCTGAGCGGTTACAAACGAGCATAGCTCCTACAAAAATAAAAAATATTTAAATATGTGTTTATAAGAAGCACAGTAGGTCTATCTATAAGTTACAACAAAAAACTTTCTATGCAGTGCACACAATATCGACATGAAAAATTTAAAATTACAGAACAAAAAGAAGCTATTAAATTCTGAAAGAAATCGACAATATATGCAATGAAGGCGTATGAAAATTCCAGTGAAAAAAATTATTACTTGTTTTTTTTTTATATAAAGGGAACTTTAAATTAACAAATAACGACGTCATAGCATTGACTGAATACAGTCAACACCTGATCATACTACATTATCTTACATTGTCTAGGAAATGATTGTGTAGCTGTCGTCGCCACACCTGGCCGTCGGTTACCCATTTTTCGAATTAAATGTTCATCATGCGACGTCCCTCCAACATATTGACAACTTTAGAAAATTAAGAATATTATGTACGAGTGATATGCCAAAATGTATATTTGGTCAAAAATGTCAGTTACATGTTGTTAGGTCTTTAGTTCCTAAAAA
Source organism: Beris morrisii (assembly GCA_951812415.1). NCBI lineage: Eukaryota > Metazoa > Arthropoda > Insecta > Diptera > Stratiomyidae > Beris > Beris morrisii. The sequence goes on from OX638310.1 coordinate 61,672,361, forward strand.
AATATATATAAGGCCACTTTTTGATCCTCGCCTTCAGGCTCGAGCACAGGGTTTTTGGGGGTTGAAACCCCCTCCTCAGAAATTTTTATTCAGGAGGGAACTTTGCGAGGTATTCTCGCGATTGATAAAGTATAGTAAAAATTCGAACCTCTTGTATTATACATTCATGGATACCAGTTAGACGTAACTTTTAGTATTTTAAATCTATCGAATAGTAATTTTATTGCCCTTACTACAACACATTTCAACTATACACTGTGAAAAAAAATTATATGTTTTGTAGTGTAATTTTGATGCGGTAAGGAAAGAGGGCAAAATAAATTTTTAACAAGATGTTATATCAAAGTTTGACCTGAAAATAGCGAAATTAATGACCTATCAAATTTTACTGATACAGTTTTCTTACAAATAATCGCATATATACAGAAACATACTGCAGTCACGATCGGCTGCAAGCCAATCGTATAATACTCTAGATGAATACTGAACTCCGATTTATATTGTAGTTGGAAATAAAGTAGAATTACGTGTGTGCATGTTGTATGTCCTTTATTAAGGACTGCCATTAGATTGCTACTCAAAACTAAAAGACAATATTCAGTGTTTAATTTCATATCTTGAACTGGGTAATCGAAAAAAAATGTCCTTTTTGAAGGACTTTCACATGGGAGGTGCAGTAAGGACTCACTCGATTTCTTACATATTTATCCTTTTCCTTGGAACCATTCAAAAATTAATGTGTACAAAATTTCAAATTCGTAGCTTGAAGCGTTCAAAAGTTATCGAAAAATATTATTGAACACGTGTCTTAAGGACATTTTGTATGGCAGCTACCAGAAGGAGTGAAAGGATTTCGCTGATTTGTAAACTCAAACTTTGTTTTTACTCAAAACTAATTTGTACAAAATTTCCAATTCATAGCTAAAAGAATACTTGAGTTATAGTAAGTTCCGTAAATTAAGTGAAGACGTTTTGACAGGATATTTGTATGGCAGCTACTCGAAGGACTAATAGGATTTTCTTCATATTCATACATTTAGCTCCAACTATTGGAAAAATAACACATACAAAATTTCAAAGACGTAGCTTAAACCCTTCTCAAGTTATCGGCCAATATTCATAAAGACGTGTTTTAAGGACATTTTGTATGGCAGCTACCAGAAGGAGTAATAGGATTTCTCTGACTAGTAAAATCAAATTTTCTTTTCACTCAAAACTAATTTGTACAAAATTCCGAATTCGTAGCTAAAAGATTACTTGAGTTATAGTGAGTTTCGTAAATTAAGTGAATACATTTTGACAGGATATTTGTATGGCAGCTACACGAAGGACTAACAGGATTTTCTTCATAATCATATATTTAGCTTGAACTATTGGAAAAATAACACATACAAAATTTCAAAGTTGTAGCTTAAACCCTTCTGAAGTTATCGACCAATATTCTTGAACACGTGTTTTAAGGACATTTTGTATGGCAGCTACCCGAAGGAGTAGAACGATTTTGCCCGTTAACGAATTTAGCCTTACAAATTCAACCAAACATCCAAATTCAAAATTTCAAGATCCTAGGTGAAGGCGTTCTTGAGTTATCGTGTTCACGGACAGACGGACGGACGGACGGACGGACGGACGGACGGACGTCAAGCGGATTTGAGGTTTTTGGCCACAAATAAACAAAAAACAATATATAACTTTTTTTCGTCCGAGGCTTGGTTCTATGCGTTACAAACTTTTGGGCTGGATTAAACTTATAATACTCTATATGATTTCATATAGAGTATAAAAATAAACAATGTTTTGGAATATGGTGGCGTTAGTATATTTATCGTATACCTAGCCGATTTTAAAGGTAATATTAATTCAGACACCCAAAGAAGACTAAATGTTTATACTTTACTGCACTCTCCCTAATTTATTTTTTGGAAAATAAAATTCTGTGATCCTATAATTTTTTTTAGAAAACTTAACTTAAAAGGTTTTAACATGCGATAGCAACAAAAATAATCACACACCTGTTTTTATTAAATTATTTGCTTTTATTTCAATCCATTAATTAAATTTTCCAAAACTGTTACGCAAAATCATTCACTTTTCCCAGACTGTGGTGCTAGTGAGCTATGCTCGATCGAAAACAAGTTTCTGGCTTAAGTCTTTCGTTTTTCTTCGAATATTATGTACGTATCTACATCGATATCGTCAATAAAACAGAAAATCTGATCGTGCTATTTTTAATTAACACAATTTTATTTGCATTTATTATTCAATTGACCATATACTTTCATATTTTGACGTGAAATAATTTAATCGCGATAGGACCGAGAATATAATTCATTCCGTGGTGTGGGATTTACCATGATCTTGAAGACCATCGAAATCTTCAAGATCATCTTAGTTATTTATTTTTTCCATCTAAAAATTTGCAATTCACTTTGAACTTGCAAACAGAAAGCTTCATAGCTGTATTTAATACCGTCCTATTCATAAAACAAAAATTATTAATGATATTCATCATTTTTCTTCATCACAGAAAAACTCTAGTGATAGCATAGGGCAGTACGATTTCAGCGGAAATAATTTTGAACGATCTTTTGTTTTTTTGATGCATTTTAACAAATTGTTTACATATAACATAATGTTTGTTAATTTTAGTAAAAAATTATTTATTGATAAATTTTTAAAAATACATAAAATATAGTGACTTTAAGATCAAATTTGAAAGTCTGCACGATTATTGATCCTAGGATCTACAGACATTTCTGATATTTATTTACCAGAGCTGAAGAGAATCGGTCATTAATGAAATCTAAATAAAAAACAATAAAGTAGCGAGCGAAAGTTTTAAAATCGAAGTGCAAGTTCATTGATTGATGCAAGTAATGAACTAATCAATGGGCTAACGATTTTAAGTTAGAAATTCCCTTGTCTTGGAATTTGTTATGCTTTTACTGCATAAGCACTGCAATTTCAGAAGCTAGAAGCTTATATTCAATTGAGCAGCTACGTATAGCATTATATTTAATTAAATAAAAAAAGCGTTAAATGGTGTGTTTTAGAGATCTTTGCTTAGCGGTTAAGATAGAAAAGAATTTTCTATTAAGGTTTTCAGACGAAATTATTAATTTCCCATGAAAGCAACCACTTGTGTCAGGAAGCTGAAATTTGGCATTTATATACATATATGATAATTGAACCAGTTGGATAAAAGTGGTAGACATCTCTTGAACGGTTCATGCCACAAAGCTTATATGGTGATAGGAATATAATAGATGAGTATAATAAAATTAAAATTTTAAAAAAGAGTGAGTATGGGATTGTTGATAAAAAGTCGGAATTACGATATCTCACGAATCGATTACGTCAGAAAGTTGTAACTTGGTTTATACAGACATACAGGGTGTCCCGGTCGGTTTGATCAATTTTCACTATCCATGGAAATATAACGTGGTAAAGAAAAGTCATTCGGACCTGTACACCCCCTTCAATTTTTTTAGGGAATCGAATTATCTTTCGTTTGATGTGACAGTATACGGCTGTTCATTTCATAACCTAATAAGTGTTTTTTAGAAAATTTTATTGGTGAGTCCGAAAACCTATGTTTACTCAGCCCCCAACACATTATATAATGAACCGTCATATAGAGATTTTCCATTATAACCTCGAAGAACTCCCAACATATCGAGATAGCAACATTTAGTTATGAGTACTAACTAATAAGAAGTTTTTGGGCACCTCTTTACACTTTTTAAAAAGATTTTCTAGGTTTTGAAGTCATAGCTGTATCCGATCTTAAAACATTTACTTCAAAACAAAATGTTTAGCTTCAGCAACCCTAAAAATTCTGTGATCAACGAATTTTTCTTAGAAGACTTCATTATTAAAATGTCATTTTAATTTTTTATGTTTCGCCATTTTTGAAGTAAAAACTATAGATTCGTAACCGTAAAAAATTTAGTATGCCATAAAGTGGCCCTCGTAAAAAAAACGCTTTAAATTTCTGATTTTATTTTTATTATTTATTATTTTGATTATTAAGGACAAAAATTAAATTCAGAAAAGTTTCGACACAATTGTTACACTTACCTCGGTGGGGTAGACAAAACTGAGAACAATAAATTTTTTTTATGATAAACCTAACTAATTAAGGAGCCTATAACAGCAAAGATACCTTCATATATTTGTCAGTTAAAATTGAAATACTATTAGTAGAAGGTGTCAATAAAATTCAGCATATAATGTCTCTTCGTGCTTCAATGAAAAATATGTATACATTATGTTCATCTATGGACTGTATAATGGAAATGTACGAGCGGTACAATTTTAATATCATTGTAAATATCATAATCTAAGAGTACCAAAGAGGAAAGTATTTCAAGGCAGTTACAGATGCATTCGGTAAACAGGCCTTATTAGAACTAGAAGACTCAGTGTCAATTTTTGGTCTTAGACCTATTCTACTTCCACATAGGTTTAATAGCTCGAATTTATTCCAGATTTTAACAAAATACTCTAAGAGTTTATTTGATGATATTGCACTGCAACGGTTTGCTTTCATATTTTACCGAAATGGTGATGTTACAGTTTATTACGTGGGATATTTAAATATTCTAAAATATTTAAATTCTCAAACTTATGAAATACATGCAGCTTTAGTAGGTAATAAATAAATAAATAAATAATAAATAAAAAAAATTAAATCACATTTTAATACTGGTGCTTTCTGAGAAAAATACGTTATTCATAACATTTTTTCAGTAGCATCTTTTCTTTGCCACATTACCGATAATTGTCTCTCCCTGTTGAACAATTTCCAAACAAATTAGGGAATACCAGACAGCGAAGCATGAGAGTGGAAAATCCCATCACAATATCTCAGAAACTATTTGGGACCTTAAAATTTATAAAACAAACAAACAAACATTTCAAACTTTACTTAAAAAATAATAAGATTTTACTCATACTGCTTCCTTTTAAATAATTTTTTTTTTTTAAAAAAATCAATAACATACAGCCCAACTTGCTCTCTTAATTTCCTTCAAAAACCTTGAAAAGGGTGATCAATTATTCACGTGCATTGAAGTGATACCTACTGACTATACCTGTAGTTCTTGAGCCAAACTTCGTGCATTAGTTAAACCTTTCTTTATAAACCTCGATGAGATCTCGAAATATAAGATTGGAGACTGATTATCTTTTTTAACAGCTCAAGATGACTATGGTAATCCATTCCAGCTCCAGGGCTCTGTAAAACTCTGTATCTACTTCACCAGCCTTCAACGACCAGGTTAAGCGAGTTGTGGTATCAAAACGGTGCTTCCTGTGCTAATTGGACCCTATTTCGTCTTACAGGCCACCACGTTAACCAACCCACCAACCATACCTGGAGTTCCACTCAAAGCATTACATTCAAATCAGAGCCTAACAATACATCAAATAAAAATAGATCAAAACTCAATAAATTAGACAAAGAGATTTGATACAATCCAAACTTCCGTAATGAAAATTAATTAATTATTTTCGATTGCTCCCATACAAGAGTACTTGAAATATGTACTCCAATCTATTGCATGATAGCTTCAGAGCACATTAAGGTAGGTAGGACTTGGCATACACCCATTTCTCAATATTTGAAGTCTGAAAAGTGAAAATGGGCAAAATTCCCACGCTCTTTTGCCATACAAAAGTCCTTTCATAATTAGCGGTCTTATGTGTCTGAACATAAAATATGTCTTGAAAGTGGTTAGGAACGAAAATCAAAATTTATGTACGTTTTTTTAATAAAACATTAAATATGATAAAAATCGCTGATGAACGAAATTCGGCAATTCAACTAGATCACATGTAAATTTCTTTAAAATTTCTTATCAGTGAAATGCAGGAAAAAAGGCAAGTGAAGTGTAAAGCTATGAAATAAAAAATTGGTCAGTTCAATTGTTATAGCAGTAAAAAAATGACTTCAATTTCTTTGAAAGCTGTATTTAAACATTATCATACTCGTAAGGTACTATCCACTTCATCTAAACTAAGTAGATCCTCCACCCCAATGTGGAATCAGAACCGTTTGTCGAAGCACGAAAATAATTAAATACTGCCTTCATCTGAACTATCTAAAAAAATTGTAAAATGCAAAGGGGTGAATTAAAATAGTAGCCATTCAAATGATACTCTGGATGAAATACTGAACTTGTAGTCGGGGATAAGAGAAGAATTGTGAGAGGACTAAGTACTTCCATAAGCGTGGATTATCTCAATACTTTTAAGTCTATAGTTCAACAAACTCTCGAGCAAGGGTTGGTTTAGGAAAACACAAAACATATGTTTTTAAGGATTTGTATGGTGGCTGGATAGTAAAAAAATTAAATGTGCATTACATAGTCCACGGGTGTTAGGCCCTCGACTAGGAGGAATTCGAGCCTAGAACCTCAGTATTTGTAAACGCTTAGCCACTGCGCTGCCGATAAATCTATAGAACCATGTATTTTAATGACTCTTGAATGGGAACTACAGCAGAAAAAAAATAAATTTTGCTTGTTAATACATCAAACCACCACCTTTTGTTTTGTTCATACGGTTAAGTATAGTTGATTACGAGATGAATGCACAAATTTTTTAAGGAGGTATGAGAGCTACAATAAGGAATTGTTCGATTGTCAACGTATTCATTCTTTAACTGGCAAGTTTTGAAAAAAAATTAACATAGGTATATGGAAAATTCAAATTCATAGATTGAAGGGTTCTAAAGTTATAAACCAATATTCATGAATGTTTTAGGGTATAATATAAGGAACCAACCGAAACAGTAGGGCAGTTTCGTGGATTTATTGTGAATCATAGGTTTGTTCCATATTTTACGTTTTAACTAAAATCAATTTTAAAAATTTTAAATTTTTTTACCATTTCAAAACGTTTTTGTTTTTAATTTTTCCCTACATTCATACATTTTTCAAAAAATACACAGTTTTATTTCTTTTTAAGATTCATAAAATTAATCTGTAAAAATTTTGGAGAACCACATTATAGAGAGTTTAAAATTCCCTGAATGGTTATCTAAAAGTATTTGGGTTGCAAATTTCAGATTAACTACCAACCGTATTTGGTAATTTCTTAAATTCAAAATCCTACAAGGCCATAAAACATATAATACATACTGAAATAGTGAGTAATCCAAAATATAATCCAAATCCTATCGATGAAACTGCAACAAGTCGTTTATATTGCATAAAAACCGATCCACAAAAAACAGTAGCTTTACAAAAATTTCAAAAAAGCACTTTTAAATATCGCGTTAAATTGATCTAACCGATCGTCAAAAAAAATCTTAACTTCGATTGTTAGAAACATTAACTACCTACGTTATTTTAAGCACCTAACAAAAAAACACCAATTTTCGAAGGTAAGAAAGAGTAGCACCATAATTCAAAAAAACAAATCAGTTTGTAGCCAACACGGCACTTAGTAGGTACAACGTAAAAAAAAATTTGGTCAAAAATCATAGGCAAATCTAAACAGTCAATTTATCATGGATTTTACCATAAATGCGAATTTCGAACGTGTTTCAATAACCCAGGAAAAAAAATCCAGCAACAAAAATTAAATTCACTTTCAAAATATCAAGAATTCAAAAAAGCACACACGGCGAACGCACAAATAAACCACAACAATATTCCACCTGAGTGAAAATTACAAATTAAACGCAAAAAAACACATCTTTTTGGCCGTTAAAACCACCAATCAATCTAAAAACATCGGCCCTCGTTTGAATTTCGCGCGTTGGCTCCAGTAGTGCATTCGAAAGATGACGATCCGAAAAGGTGCATATCACTACTACGTCTACTGACGAAAAGATCTGATCGTATACTGTTACCTGGTTGCCTGCTGTTACCACGATTACCTGCTAAAAGCCTCTCACCATAATCAAGACGACCATGCACCATTTCCATTCCAATCGACATACCACCATCAGTTTTTTTTTTGGGGTACCACAATATCTGCTCCAAGCTCCATGCTCCATTGTAACGTAACTTCCAATCATATTTCTTCCAGTTTTCTTATAAACCTCTACGATCGTTACTTTATAGCGAAGACTGATCTTGCACCAGATCTTTTCCACGGGAAGGAAGCCACAGCATAACGTATTTAATTTTACCGAACGTTCGTACTTGACGATCTTACTTTCGGTGACCTTCGAAGAAGTGCAGTGTAATGTACACAGAGGACAGGGAAATTGAAAACGGTTCCGGGTTTCCTTACACCTTGTGGAACCCGCTACGATAAGACAAGAAAGTACAATTGATAGAATGACCTTACTAGTACCGCATTACTATGCGGGTGTAGCGTGCAGAGTCGTTATATCATGAATAGTAGCTGCCATTTGAGTTATGAGAGTCAATCTCGCTGATCATCTTCAGAGCAATTTCAAGATTATGTACTTGTATGTCGTGTCATTACACTTATAGTAGTTTTGGTGCTTGTTCGAAATTTTTTCATTAAATCTGAATTATATTAGGTTTATTAGTTTACAAAGTCAAGGTGAAACAGAATGCACGGTTGTACTTATCCGGTCTTACTGGCGAGAGTTAGGAGAGTTACATCTCACTCTTACTGCGATTATTACCTTGTTGTCGAAAGCCCAAATAACACTTTTACTCTCATAACACACCTATAAGACTCTGAAAAGAGTTTGTACAATTTGTTTATGAGGAGAAATACTTTCACATTTTTACTCTTATAGAGCACTATGAGGCTATGATTATGTTATGAATACATTATGAGAATTAAATGGCGAAAATTATGAGTACATATTTTGTTTTTCGTATAATGATAACACTTTTTACAAGAGGTGTTAATACATGCTATACTTATCAATTATCTGTACTATTAGAAAGATAACTTTTTTGGAAAGATATTTTTGAGAGCTAAATTTGATGTAAATCGATTAAATTATTTCTCGAAAAACTTCTTTGTGGTCAAGTTGCAGGTTGCACTTATTAAAGGTTTACCAGAGAATCTGCAAATCCAATAATTTAATATTTCACACTCCGAAACCAAACGAAAAAAGTCTGATATTAATAGATACAGTCCAATTAGTCCTCTTTCTTTTTCGTTAATATTCAGGGATTCATTTCGAAAAATTGTCCGATACTGGCCGGTGTGCCACAAGAATCGGCCCTTAGCCCCTTACTTTACAATATTTTCACTATGGTATTCCAAAGCCCTATGGGTGCAATTAATGCATTGACATTGCTTACACCATCTTCAATATTAAAAACTCTCGACGCTCCTCATTTTTTTTTACCGCCCAACTACTAATTTAATTTGGAAATCGGAGATCAAAATTTAATCTAGAGTATCATACGATAGACTGCGACATATTTAATAATAAAATTCGTAATTGCAATCGTCCTAAAATTTAATAAAAGTTTACTATGTCAAATTTTCAATAATAACATTCTAAAGGTAAAAACGTGTATCATAACCACGTTTTAATTTTATTTTGAAAATCATAAGGTCTTATTGTCGATTCATTTTACATAATTAATAAATCGTGTAGACTTCTCTGCAATTTCGATAGAAACAAGTGATTTCCAGCACTGAGCAGACAAGCAGAGATACCGCTTCAGTATTACGAAATCAGTACTGCATAGATAAAATATTTTTTAAAGTTTTACATTTTGTCGTTTTAGGTATTGAGACAGTATTAACTTCGGAAACGGCAGGAAGACATAATAAAGCAAAAGAAACCAGAAAAATTACAACGATTTTAAGGTTTCTCTCAATTTTCTTATACCCATTTTTTTTCTTAACTTTTATGTACATCTTTTTTTTTTTGTTTCAATTAGTTACTATAATATCTATAGCACACAACTACGATAAACTCCGAAACGTCCAATTCCCAAGAAACTTTCACTTTTAAAGCTCTGCGCAAAATCTTTCGATTTAATTCGAAGTTAATGAAGACATACTACAGATATGATCCTTTGAAGCATAGTCCAATTAGCCTCTTGGCTATTCTTTCAGTTGTCAGTCGCATAGTAACCTATACCGCATTTCAGCATTAAACGCGTTCCGAACTTCTTCCCAAAAATAATAAAGTTGAACCCAGACTATTGGCCGATTTATTTATTTATTCACTAATTTTTTCAGTTTCAATAAAAACATGGGGTAAACATTAACGACATAGCCCCTTAGGGGTTGAATATCAAAAAATTCTGAAACCGATTTTTAGGCGATTATATAGAAACCCTTTAAAGTAAAAAATCTGCCAATGGTCTGGGCGAAACTTTATTATTTTTTGGGTCAAAGTTCGGGAGCGGTCAAAGTCGGAGTGTATCATGAGTTGCTTCGAGATTATTAGATTTCTTGGAAAATTATTTTTGTTCTTAATATAAAAGTATTTAAACTAGAGATTTTTAGCCGATTAAACATTGAAAAAGTCCGTGTAGACTATTCGAATTTCAGTATAAGCCATTAGAAGTAAAAACGAATTTGTTGCCTTATCAGAATTAGATAATCGAATTGTTAAAACGTATACAAACCCATTACTTCCACTTGGGGTTTGAATTTTAAAAAAATTGTGAAACAGGTTTTTAGACGATTTCATAAGAAGCAACTTGATATCTCATGAGACAAGACGGATTTTGAAAAATTTGTGAAAACGTAAGCAAACTCTTCACACCCCCTTGGTTCTTAAAATTCGAAAAATCGTGAAATTGGTTTTAAGGTCATTACATCAAATGCCGTAATAACCAATTTTATATCTCATCAGAACTAAGGGATGGCAAAATTTGTGAAAACATATGCAAACCCTTGGGGGCTGAATATCCAAAAATCGAGAAATGGGTTTGTAGGCGATTATATAAAAAGTCTGTGGAAATGAAAAGCGATCTAATATCTCATCGAACCTAAGAAATATGTCGAAACTTTGAAAAGCATACTAGACTTTTTGGCTTTTTTATATAGGAAACCTTGGGAAGTAAAAATGAATTCGATATATTATCAGATATGCAACCTCCTTACACTCACTTGGGGGTTGAATATCCAAAAATCCTGAAAGGAGTTAATAAATAAATATGAAGACAGCACGAGAAAGTAGGAACCAATTCAATTTCTTATCACTTCTAAAAGAAATGACGGAACTCGTGAAAACGTGTTCAACCCGTTTATACCCTCTTAGGGGCTGAAAAAACTTAAAAACAAGTTTTAGGCGATTATTACGCAAGCACGTGAAAGTGAAAAGATATTCCATATCTGATAAGACGTGGGGATATAGTAGAATTCGTGAAACATTTTACAACCCCCTTTGCACCCCCCTAGGGGTCGAATTTTAAAAAATCCTGAAAACACCTTCTAGGTATTTATATGAAGAAGCCGTAGAATAAAAATGAATTCAATATTTGGGAAGACCTAATAGATATGACGAAACCCGTGAAAATATATGCATATCATTTTCACTGATCATTTTTTTTGCCCCTCCTCTGAACGCCAATGGAAATTTGAAATTTTTCTTAATTTAAATTAGCTTTCTAGTTGATTTACATAAACGTACCGAGTTTCAACTTTGTAGCATAAGCTGTTCTATAGATAGGAAAACACCCCCCACCCCTGTACCATACTACCCCTATAAAAAATTATATTTTTCCAAGATGCTACTAATATAGCTCTACTTTTACTAACAGAATTTCTACAACCCCTTTCCGATTAAGGGGCGAACGACGACGAGCCGACTAACCCGTCGAGACGGGGTGGGCGCCACACAACTAGATTTTCGTCGCCGTCCTATCTACCGAGCCAGTTGTGACGCTCGGTAGAATTTAGTTTTTCTCCGGAAATCTCTACGCGGAACTGAAATAGGGGACGTTACACTACAATTTACACGGAGTCTTTGAAAGAGCTATATTGTGGTTAAATGAATTATTTTATTACGATTCCAATTGTTAAAGTTTATGAGAATGGAAGAGTTTAAAAGAGATAGCTAATTTATGGCCTTATAACTAGGGTACCACTGCTGATCCGCCGCTAGTCGTCCAGTTCCGCTCGAAGAATGTCAACGTGACTCCGGGGTTTCCTTTTGTAACCTTCGCGACACCTCCGACTAGGAACGTAGTCTTCGCGTTGCGTGCGAAGTCGGGGCTCTTCGTTCTTAATACAGCGTTTGTTAGGTTGCACGTCGGGTTTATTTAAGTACACTGTCTCGTAGTCTACACCGTTTCTTACGTGTACCACTGTTCTTTTTCTCGACACGATTCTTGTTCCTCGTCTGAATTATTTTATCCAGCGACCTTCTCCGATTCTTTTATCAATACGCACAGTCCTATTTTTCGTCCCGTAACTCATTCACCATCCTTTTGTCAAATCCGCACTTCGTCGCTGCACTTTAAATTTTCTTTACTTTAAAAAAATATTCGTTTTCCCAGTTTCTGAATTCTATTTCTCCGTTCCGGTCGCGATTTATTCGATTTCACTTCTTTGCTAACTCCGTCTACACCGATCCGTTCCAAAAACCAAAAAGCCACGATTTTGCTTTTTTTCGTTCCGCGAAAACTCGTAACGGCCACCCCTATTCGGTTAGGGCCTTTGACCCCATTTTGCGTTCCGATTCCCCTTTCGAACTTTTAAATTTCCCAAGGGCTGTTCTATTTGCGAATTGGGACACATCATTGATCTTGTTTTTTTTTCCAGTGTAAAGAGCTATTCGGGCCACAATGGCGGCGCCCATTGTTATTGTTTATATTTTCGAACTGTCAAATCGCGAGTGAAGTTAAGTGTAGTGAAAGGGATTTGTCCGGCACACTTGGGTAAGTTTATTTTATTTCAATGATACGTTCGATTCCGCGCACTTTTTGAACGTGAATGTGTTCAATTTTCTTTGTCTTTTTAAAATTCTATGTTTCGTACTCGTTGTGCTCTTCGTCGGCACCTTAACCTAATCCTAAACCTACTCTAATATTATTCCAAATCCATTATACATTAATTCATTTTACAAGCCATCCTTACTCTAATTTTGAACCCGTTCCCTCCTTTCAGTCCTATTTTTGAAATTATATTACCCGAAGTCTTATACGAAATTCTTGCGTTATTTTAGGTTTCCCGGGTCCAGGCGTAAAGGTGACACGAGTCTCCTCCGGTAGCGGGCACCAGCTAATTTTGTGGTAAGTTCTGATATTATGTTTTCTTTTTACGTTCCGTACTCTAATTTTACATTTTCTGTATTCTTTTCCTCAGGCTTGATATGAGAGCAGCCGACGGTTTTCATCAGGACCTGCGTCAAGGTATTCCCTGTGTATCCTCTTGTCTCGTGACTAATTTCTTCCTTTTTTTTTCAGACGTAATAATTCCCCCCTTACCTCCAGAGGATTTCTTTGAAATGCTCTCCCAGCGACCTTCACCCATATTTTCCTTCTCGATTTACGCGTTATGGGGTTTTAAGTCCTTCACATGCCAGATTCCCGCGTCTTTGCCATCCCTGTGCACCAAATGATAGGTCCAAGGTGACACTTTCTTTCGTACCGTGTACGGTCCCAAAAAGGTAGGGGCTAACTTAGCCGAAAAGTAGCGCGCAGCGTCGGATTGGGCAAAGTTTCTCCTCCACACAAGATCATGTGGCAAAAAGGACACATCACGTCTGCGTAGATTATAACGCGTCTTACTTTTCTCCGCCGCCTGCCTCATTTTGCTAACAATTTCCTCACGCAAACCCGCGAGCGCTTCCGAACGTTCCCGCAGTCTGTCCGCATCGACTGGATTTACCTCGGTAGGGTAATCGTTTGGTCCTACATTGCCCACATTCATCTCCCTACCAAAATTCGCATAATAAGGTGTGACCCCCATTACCTCGTGCGTGGAAGTCCGCAGTGCGCACCCTATCGCCGAGAGGTTAGTGTCCCATAAACGATGATTGTCAGATGCATAAGCGCGAAGCTTTGTTTTAATGTTCTGGTTCGTACGCTCGGCCGGGTTGGCTTGTGGGTGATAAAATGCAGTGTATTTTATATTCGTACCATATCCCTCACATGTGCGTTTGAATTCCCGACTAGTGAACTGCACCCCATTATCGCACACAACCCACCGTGGAACACCGAACAACAAAAACACCTGCTCTTCAACGATTCGACTCACCGCGGCACCAGTCGCCGTTCTCAACGGAAATACGAGTGGGCACTTAGTGAAATAGTCCACCACAGTAAGGATGTAGCAGCTCCCCCTCAATGATCGCGGAAGGGGGCCGACCAGATCGACACATATCATCTCCCACGGCTTGCTTACTTCCGTTCTTGAAGCCATCAACCCCGCTGGCAATCTTCTTTCCGGCTTAATTGCCTGGCAAATATTGCACCTAGCCACATACCGCTGTATGTCGGCCCGCATCTTCGGCCAGTAATGCGACCGTGCTACGCGGGTAAACGTACGATATCCTCCCGGATGACCAGCCGTTGGATTGTCATGACACTGCCTTATTATTTCTGGCCGTCTTTCTTTTGGAGGTACTAATTTCCAAACATCCTCTTCCGATAAACCCGGATGTTGTGCCGGCACGTGCTTAAAAAGTTGGTTACCCTCAACTCGCCATGACGAAAATTCATCAGGCTCATTTTCCACCCGTTCGACCATCTTACGGAACCAGTTATCCGTGATTTCTTCTCGATTTTCCAATACGCACGCTGGAACAGACCGAGATAGTGCATCCGGCACTAAATTTTCCTTACCTTTGCGGTGCACGATGTCGAAGTCGAACTGCTGCAACCTCACAGCCCACCGCGCCAGTCTTCCACAAGGGTCCTTCAACTGGTTCAACCATACCAGCGAATAATGGTCGGTTACTACAACAAATTTGGTTCCCTCTACGTAAGGTCTCAGTTTTTCGACGGCCCAAACCACAGCCAGACATTCTCGCTCCGTAGTGGAGAATTTCCGCTCTGAGGCAGTAAGCGATCGGCTCAGGTAGCATATCACCCTCTCTTCTCCTTCGAGTGTTTGGGTGAGAACCGCCCCCAACCCATATCCAGAAGCATCGGTCTGAATACTGAACGGCACGCTGTAATCGGGACACGTCAATATCGGCGCAGTCGATAATTTAACCTTGGCAGTTGCAAAGGCCTTGTCGCATTCCTCATCCCATGCGAATTTACGGTTTTTTTTTAACAATGCCGTAAGGGGTGCCATCAGAGTTGCAAAATCCGGTATAAAACGACGGTACCATGATGCCATTCCCAAGAATTGGCGGACTTCCCTTACGTTCGATGGCCTCGGAATTTTCACCAGACATTCCACCTTTTCCGGGTCCACATGCAAACCATGCTCATCTACCACATATCCCAGATATTGCAACTCCGATCTACAGAACTGGCATTTATCCCGCGAGACCTTTAAACCCGCAACCCTCAGCCTCCGAAAAATCTCCTTCAAAACTTCGAGATGCTTTTCGAATGTCTGTGTCACGATTACGATGTCGTCCAGGTACACAAAGACGTGCGGTTCCAAATCCCCACCTAATACCCGATCGATAAGGCGTTGCCATGTTGCTGGCGCGTTATGCAGTCCAAAAGGCATCCTGCGGAACTGAAAAAGACCCCGATTCGGCACTGTAAAGGCGGTAAAGGGACGTGAGTCTTCGGCTACCGGTACCTGCCAATAAGCAGACTTGATGTCTAACGACGATAGATATTTCGCATCCCTCAATTTATCCAGCGTAGCTGTTACATAGGGTAAGGGGTATGCATCACGCTCCGAAACCTTATTTAGTCTCCGGTAGTTCACGCAGAACCGGTACGAGCCATCCTTTTTCTTAACTAACATGATCGGAGATGCCCATGGGCTACATGACGGCTCCACTATACCAGCCTCAAGCATTTCGTCCAACTCTTTATTAATGTCAGCCTGGACGGCCGGTGATACAGGGTAATATCTTTGCTTGATGGGTTCGGACTTGGTCTTAATCACGTGCTCCACCATATGTGTGCAACCAATTCCTTCCCCCATGGCATTCCACTCTTCTTCTATTACATCCGCCAGTCGTCGACTTTCTTTCCCAGACAGCTTTGATTGAGATTGAAGAAATTCCACGGCTGCAATCTCGGTACTCCCTTGAAATTCCCAACAACTGCGACGTAAGTCCGCTACGATACCCGCTGCTGCCCAGTAATCAGCGCCAAGAATCAGATTAAGCGGAATTTCCGGAACAATCAGCACTTCCAGCCACTTCCTCTTACCCACCAGTTCGATTGGAACCCAAATCGACCCCAGCACTCCACACTTCATACCATTCGCCGTGACAACTGATTGCAAACCTTGGGTTTGCATCGAGACTCCAATTCCCCGAAGGAGGTCCCAACCCGTTCCTCCCAGAATCGTCCTCGAAGCACCCGAATCCAGCAGCCCCAATATGTCGCAGTCGAACATTTTTACGTTCAGGTACGGACGTGTATCACCATCTATTTTGGTAAAAATGTAATCAACTTCCGGACTACACCGCTCCACTACCTGATCGTCTACTTCCTTCTTGGCGGCTAATACATTCACCTCACCCATTACGCCGCCCTCTAATGGGTCGAAGGGGAGTTTTCCGACTGATATTTGCTGACATTTGGTACACCACTGCCGCTGGCTGCCTGTGTTCTGCTCCCTCCGCTCATGTCGGACGACTGATTGCATTTAGAGCAAAATTTCCGAATTACTCCTGTTTTCCCGCACCCGTAGCAAGCTCGTGGCTTCTGGCATTCGCGAGAATTATGGCCCATCTCCCGACAATTCCAGCACACGATTGGCCGCTTTTCCACCAAAACAGGACAAGTCTCCGGACCCCCAACGTATGCAAGATCAGGCTCCAGTACACTCCTCGTTCGTCGTGAAACAGGCGGTATATACGCTTCTACTGACACTCGAGTAGCTTCCAACTTCCGCCCGAGTCGTACTAATTCCGGTATGGATTCCACTTTCCGCAGGCCGAGATGCATTTGGTAGAATGGCGTGATGTTACGGCGCAGTAATTTTAATTGCGCCGCTTCAGGCCACGGTGACGTCAATCGTCGGAAAAGACCCTGCATTAACGCTACGTAAAGCCCTATGGACTCATCCGCGCCCTGCGTTCTCCGCCGAATCTCCTCCTCTAATCGTTCGTCATAGTCTGGCGGTAAAAACTCCTGCCTAAGCTCCCCTACCAACTCGTCCCACGTCTTCAGTGCTGGCCTTACTGCACGTAACCATATCAACGCTTTCCCTTCGAAAAGGTCCACCGCAGAACGAAAAAGTTGAGATCTTGATACACCCCGTGCTTCCCTCAATTCCTCAACTCTTTCTAGGAACGCGCTTATTGACTGGTTCCCGTCACCCACAAATTTCAGGTTCCACTTCGCTACCGCTAAAGATGGCCTGGAAATAGATATCTCTGTCGTCATGGGGGTTGTACGGTCGGCTAAGTCATCCTCATCGCTCGTTTGATCCAGCCCGGCTGTGACGATGTCTACCCTTTCGCTGAACCTTCTCATTTCCGGGGCAATTGTAACTGGAGCCGCCACATTTGTGGCTGGAGTCGTCACATCCGCCGCGTTTAGTTTCGTACCGGTCGATTCATGAGTCGGACCGGTTTCGTCGCCCGAACTGGAATCACCTTCCTCGGCTGCTTTTCCCAATAGATCGCTCATCAAGAAAACGAATTGTCCCCGCGTTGCCGACACGGATGATTTCTCTTCGGCCGTAATTGCCAAAACCCGCTCTGTTCGACGCATACCCCAATCTATCTTCGCCAGTACCTTGTGATACTCTGAACACCGATCATTCCCAGAGAACTGTGTCACTAAAACTTCGACTTCAACCAGTTTGGCCTTCAATGCCGCCATATCTTCCTCTATGCTAAAAGGGTATTCTTCTATCACCAAACTATGTCCCGATCCTTCCCGTTTCAGTGCTACCCTCAACGCTTTCCTCATGCTATCCACCTTATCTACCGGTAGACCACGAATTGCCATTTCGTAGCTTAACTCCTCCTGATTTAACCGATCCACGGCAAAGGGTGGAGTAATTCGGCCGGCCATTTTTCCCTTTAACGAATTTTCCAATATAACGCAGAACCCGCAAGTATACAGAAAATGTACAAATGAACAATTCGCCAATTCCTACCTTTTGTCAAGATACTGTTCCAAATTCGGATCTTACCACAAATAGCAAAAAAAAAAAAAAATAAAAAAGAATGTTACCGCAAGTATTTGAATTTATGTAGTACTCACCGTAAGGAGACCCGTTTTTCCCCACACACTATCTTTTTGCACTTTCCACCAAAAATAACGGTCAATAATGGCAATATCTGCCCCACGTTGGGCGCCAATTTTTACTAACAGAATTTCTACAACCCCTTTCCGATTAAGGGGCGAACGACGACGAGCCGACTAACCCGTCGAGACGGGGTGGGCGCCACACAACTAGATTTTCGTCGCCGTCCTATCTACCGAGCCAGTTGTGACGCTCGGTAGAATTTAGTTTTTCTCCGGAAATCTCTACGCGGAACTGAAATAGGGGACGTTACACTACAATTTACACGGAGTCTTTGAAAGAGCTATATTGTGGTTAAATGAATTATTTTATTACGATTCCAATTGTTAAAGTTTATGAGAATGGAAGAGTTTAAAAGAGATAGCTAATTTATGGCCTTATAACTAGGGTATCACTGCTGATCCGCCGCTAGTCGTCCAGTTCCGCTCGAAGAATGTCAACGTGACTCCGGGGTTTCCTTTTGTAACCTTCGCGACACCTCCGACTAGGAACGTAGTCTTCGCGTTGCGTGCGAAGTCGGGGCTCTTCGTTCTTAATACAGCGTTTGTTAGGTTGCACGTCGGGTTTATTTAAGTACACTGTCTCGTAGTCTACACCGTTTCTTACGTGTACCACTGTTCTTTTTCTCGACACGATTCTTGTTCCTCGTCTGAATTATTTTATCCAGCGACCTTCTCCGATTCTTTTATCAATACGCACAGTCCTATTTTTCGTCCCGTAACTCATTCACCATCCTTTTGTCAAATCCGCACTTCGTCGCTGCACTTTAAATTTTCTTTACTTTAAAAAAATATTCGTTTTCCCAGTTTCTGAATTCTATTTCTCCGTTCCGGTCGCGATTTATTCGATTTCACTTCTTTGCTAACTCCGTCTACACCGATCCGTTCCAAAAACCAAAAAGCCACGATTTTGCTTTTTTTCGTTCCGCGAAAACTCGTAACGGCCACCCCTATTCGGTTAGGGCCTTTGACCCCATTTTGCGTTCCGATTCCCCTTTCGAACTTTTAAATTTCCCAAGGGCTGTTCTATTTGCGAATTGGGACACATCATTGATCTTGTTTTTTTTCCAGTGTAAAGAGCTATTCGGGCCACAATGGCGGCGCCCATTGTTATTGTTTATATTTTCGAACTGTCAAATCGCGAGTGAAGTTAAGTGTAGTGAAAGGGATTTGTCCGGCACACTTGGGTAAGTTTATTTTATTTCAATGATACGTTCGATTCCGCGCACTTTTTGAACGTGAATGTGTTCAATTTTCTTTGTCTTTTTAAAATTCTATGTTTCGTACTCGTTGTGCTCTTCGTCGGCACCTTAACCTAATCCTAAACCTACTCTAATATTATTCCAAATCCATTATACATTAATTCATTTTACAAGCCATCCTTACTCTAATTTTGAACCCGTTCCCTCCTTTCAGTCCTATTTTTGAAATTATATTACCCGAAGTCTTATACGAAATTCTTGCGTTATTTTAGGTTTCCCGGGTCCAGGCGTAAAGGTGACACGAGTCTCCTCCGGTAGCGGGCACCAGCTAATTTTGTGGTAAGTTCTGATATTATGTTTTCTTTTTACGTTCCGTACTCTAATTTTACATTTTCTGTATTCTTTTCCTCAGGCTTGATATGAGAGCAGCCGACGGTTTTCATCAGGACCTGCGTCAAGGTATTCCCTGTGTATCCTCTTGTCTCGTGACTAATTTCTTCCTTTTTTTTTCAGACGTAATACTACCCAAATACCAAGTTTCAGCTTAATATCATTATAGGTTGTCGAGATATTAAAATCGGAACTTTTTCCTTTTCACCCTCCCCCACCCTCACTCTCTACACCCACACTTCCTAAATTTTGTTCTCCGCTAGGGGTCTATTAGGCCTACTTCTGGTAAAAATTTTAAGCATCTATCTTACACTGTTCTTGAGATATGATACGTGATTTTTTTGAAAAATTCTTATCCCCTCCACTTTCATACTCCACCGCCCCCTTGAAAAATTTTACTTTCATCAAACTTCATTTGTTAACCTTTATACACAAACCAAATTTTATTTGTCTAGTACAATTGGTTCATGAGATATCGTAATCTAAAGTTTTTCACCCCCCACCCCCGTACGCCACTGCCCCCACTCAAATTTTTGGTTTCGATCTATTCTCCTAGTATACCTACAAATATTCATTAAGTTTCAATTTTGTGACATTAACCGTTTAGGAGATATGGATTTTAGAATGTGTCAATCTCACCTTTTTTGCGTTTCGGACGCATTATTTTTCCCCCCACTCCCGAACCCCTTCACCTATATCAGCAATTTTTTTGCAAATGGGTCCACTACCAAAGTTCTATATAAATTCCAAATTTCAGTCTCCTAGCATAAGCGGTTGCTGAGATCTAGAAACCAAAATTTTCCGTCTAAAACGCTTCCCCCTCCTCCCCCCTCACACCCCCACCCCTCCAAATTTGGTCACTTTAGGGGGCCTACCCACTCTACCCACGAAAAAAAATTCAATTAAATAGCTCATAGGGTTTGGGTGCTACGAGCCTTCAAACAATTTTGCGTACACCGGTAGACGTACGGCGTACGGCGTACGGCGGACAGACGGACTGAAATTTTTTTTTGCTTTTTTCGTGTCTACTCGTCATGAAACGTGAAAAAAAAAATTTTGAGGGTAGCAAATTTTTTTTTTTTAAAAATCGATAACAATACTGTATTATTGAAATAATAAAGTGAAAAGGATTCGTTAATTCATCAGACCTAAGTAATATGTCGGAATTCGTAAAAACGTACACATCATTTTTCACCCTCGTAGGGATGGAATATCGCAAAATCCCGAAAATAGTTTTTAGATCATTATACTATATATAAAGCCCATAATTTCGAATTTGATCTCATTAAACCTAAAAGATTTGTTGGAATTCAAGAAAACTTGAACAATACTTTACACCCCCTGGGGGTGTAATATCGAAAAATGCTTAAATCGGGTTTTCTCCGATTATATTATATTTAAATCTTCTAGAAGTGAAAGCGGATTCAATATCTCATTAGACCTAAGAAATATATCGGAATTCGTGAAAATGTACATAACCACTTTACATCCCCTTAGGAGTTGGATGTCGAAAAATTTGGAAAATAGTTTCTAGGCGCTAATATAAAGAGCCCGGGTAAGTGAAATTTATTTGATAACTCGACATGCCTAAAAGATATAACAAAATTCGTGAAAATGTGGAAAAAAAATTTTTTTTTACTCCACCTTTGTACCCCAATGAAAATTTAAACATTTTTTGTTTTAGTTACTTCTGTGGTACAGCTACATATTCGTTCCAAGTTTCAACTTTCTATTATAAGCCGTTTCTGAGTCAAAAGCATTCCCACCCTCGAACCTTGCTACACATATCAACAATTATTTTTCAAGGATGGCTATAAAGTAGATCTATGTATATAGTCGTCAATTTTAGGTTTTCTAACCTTTGCGGTTTTCGAGAAATAAAAATAAGAATTTTTTCCTTTTCACCCCTTGCACCCGCACCACAATTTTTTTTCCGCTAGAGGTCTACTGGGTCTAACTCCTGTTAAATTTTCAAGATCATGTTTAGTACGGTTCTTGAGATACAAAAATTAAATTTCTTGAAAAATTGCCATCCCTCCACTTCCGTGCTCTGCACCTCCCCATTCAAAAGTTTTACTTTTAATAGACTATAGAAACTAAATGTTATCTTCCTGGCGTAATTGGTTCGGAAGACATTGTAATCCAAAGTTTTTCGGTTTTCGGTCCACTAACATACGGAGAGCGGTTGAAAAGTACGCGGCCTAAGACTTTAAATGAAAGAAAAGTAAGTGTATTTAATTTCTATTTTTCAACATAGTCTCCCTCGAGTAAAATACATTTTTCACATCTGGCGTATAACGCTTTAAAACGCCCAAAAAAAATTTTTTTTTGCCCTCAAAATGGTCTTCTACATCCGCTTTCATTTCATTGTCATCGGCAAATCTAAAACCTCATAGCTCCATTTTTAAATTGGAAAAAAGAAAATAGTCGCTGGGAGCCAGGTCTGGACTGTAAGGTGGGTGGTCAATTTCCGTGAAGCTCGTGTCCTTCAGTACCTGCTTCGAAACTCGCCGCTGTCTGTCGAAAAGCTTCAGCATTTTTGGTACCCAACGCGCACTAATTTTTCTCATATTCAAATGTTTGTGCATAATTTCTACAACCCGCTCTTTACTAATCTGTAACTCTTCTGCTACCTGCCACAATATTATTCTTCGATGGGCCAGTACTAATTTCTCAACTTTTTTGACATTTTCCTCGGTCACTACCGTCACAGGACGCCCCGGGCTTCACAGCTCTCTCGTCCTTGTCCAAATAAGCGAGCCCATTTTTTGACCATGGTATACGAAGGCGCAGATTCCTTAAGAACTGATGATATCTCTTCCAAAATTTATTTCGGTGTATTTGCTTTTTTTACGAAGTACTTTATCACGGCGCGATGTTCAAAATTGGTGGAATGCGACGAATCGGCTGACATGATCATGTTTGTCCCTCAACAGCTAATTTGGTACTGAACTTATTATCGAAATAGGGTTATATTTATACTACCAAGGGGTGTCACAATTAGTTCTAATATAAGTGAAATAATGAGTCATCGATAAGTACCTCAGGCCGCGGACTTATCAACCGCCCCGTAGTTCTACAAAATGCCAAGTTTCAGCCTCCTAGCGTAAGCGGTTCCTGAGATCTAATGGGTGCACCATCTTTTATGTCGGTATGTAAACATTGAATGACTTTGACATTTTTCAACAGATTGACTTGATTGGATAAGTTTTGAAAACGTCAATTCCGAAGAATATTGCCGACAGACCGTCCACGTCGCTTGGAATACGGCCAAACAGTCGCTCGAATGGTTGATACTGAACCTGATTTTTGGAAGCAAATTTTGATGACCGACAAGGACCATTTCACACTCTTTGGCGGCGTTAATAAGCAAGATTGCCGCATTTGGGGAACGGAGAATCCACACGAGATCCACGAAACGCCATTGCATGATCAAAAAGTGACTGTTTGGGCCGGCGTTTGCGCCAAAACCATCATTGGGCCATTTTTTTTCCGACAAAACGATGGAAAACGATATCGGTGGATGTTAGCTCATTATGTCTGCCCACAAATGCGTGAAAAAGGTCTGGATGGTTACTGGTTTCAACAAGACGGTGCGCCATGCCACACTGCAAATGAAAGAATTCAGTTTCTGCAACGAAAATTCCCTGGACGTCTGGCCACCGAGATCTCCAGATTTGACTCCTCCCGACTTCTTTTTATGGGGTTATTTGAAAAGCAAAGTGTACGCCAGCAAGCCTCAGATCATTGACGAGCTCAAAGCAAACATTCGTGCCGAAATCATCGCTATACCGCCCGAGATGCTCGAAAAAGTAATGGAAAACGCAAGGGCACATTTTGCTGTGGCCAATAGAGGCAGCCACTTGATTGATGTTGTATTCAAAAACTAATCCAAATAAATTGTAAAGGACCAAATTGAATAAAAATACCTCACATATAAAAATCAGTTGTTTTTTTTAAATGTTATTCAATGTTTACATACCGATATAAAAGATGGCGCACCCTGTAGAAACCAAAATTTTTCGTCTAAAACCCTACCACCCCTTCCAATTTTTTTTAAATTTCAGGTCGATCATTATAGTGTGTTCCGGCATATAAATAAATAATTTTTCAAGGACTGAATTATGTATGTGGCGGCTACATGAAGGTCTCACTCAATTTTCTTCAAATTCACTCTTTTACCTGAAACTATTGGCAATAAACTTTCCAAATTTCAAACTGAAGTTATCACCCAATATTAATGAGTAATTGTTTAAGGTACTTCTGTGTGTGAGCTACCCGAAAAAGGATATGGAGGAAACAGGACTCAATTAAAATTGTTACTGTCTCGCGGATTATTACAGATTGGTTGCTATATTTTGTTAAATAGAATAATTGTTTTACTCCTAAAGGATCAACAATGTGCTCTTTATAGCAATTAAGCTTTTTTCGGTACAATATCCTAGTCACCTGGCTTTAAATGTCGATCAGTGTATGTGTTTTGAAATTTTAGTTTAAAGATGTTTATAAATCTTTACTTATAATAAATTAAATTTTTATTATATTATCAATTCGTTCGCATTGGACTGCAAGGACTATAGCCTGATTGTAATGTATCAAAATAGAAAGGTGCGAAGAAGAAGAAAGAGCGGTCGAAGGTGATATGATATTTAAATTATTCCTTTCGCGAATAAAGTGCAATCCAACGTACCACTATCGTACTATTAAGTTAAGTAATTTATTAACTTGTTCTCAAGTTATTCTTCGTCAAAATTTAATTTGAACTTGAAGACTGGAATTGAGTTTCATTTCAATTAAATCTTATGATCTGAAATAATTTTGCTTCCGCCTTTTCGAGGCAGATTTCTAGCAAAAACTAATTGAATATTTGAATATTTAACGACCTCCTAATGTAATATTCGGTCGGATGGAAGTCAAGTTTAAACCTGGCTTGGTCATCGACACTATTTTAATTTGCTACAGTTGGAATTTTGGAATGTAACCTGTGAAAGTGAATCTGCCGATGATGCTACTTCCGTAGAGACATCGCGATAAATTTAATTACTCCAAATGCTAATAGGTATGTCGTGAGAAGCCGTTTCTCAACATTTCTTAAATCGGAAGAAGAAAACTCTTTAATAAGAAGGGATATTCAAAAAATTTCATTAAATAAATTAAGAGATTTTTTAATTGCGATGCACACAATTTAATTTGTTTTAAAAAAATTATACAATCTGCCCTGTTTTCCGTGAATTTCTTAAGTTTCATGAAATAACGCAATGTATTTGAGTTACATAACTAAACGGCCCCATTTAGTGATTTCACATGAAAATAGTGCATACACAGGTACTACAAACTACCTGTTTATTTTTTTATTTCACCTGTTCACATTGGATAGTGGTTTCTAAGGTTCTTGTTTGATCGATTGAACCAACATTGCATGTGTGCTCAATTACTCTTAATACCCGTACATTGAATTTTAGTGGACAAATAGAAATATTAAACAACCTAAGCTCGTATGTTGGGAATGACTTCCGAGCAGAAACGTTTAACCACCAACCTGGCTAACATGTACGGAAGGTAAAAGTGCACTTCGGCTCTACAGAGGGACTAGTTACGAGCTTGTCCCAAGCTTATTTTTTCACCCTCGTTTACGGAAAAATCCTTGGGAACAACTCCGATAACAAAGTGGACCGTTCTACTACTTCTTTCAATATGTTATTTGTTTTTGCTTTTTGTTTAATTAGTAAAGTTGAATAATTTCTTGCAGAATTGGACCTTCAGCTGCCCATGAACGGATCAAAATTTGTTTTTGTACCGATCTGGATAAATCCGTGTTGGTAAATAATTTCGAAAAACGAGGCTGGTCACAGGTGGGAGCGGACGACGATTGGAACTTTTATTGGGCCGGAGTCCAAACATGCCGGAATATATTTAGCGTTGATAGCGGATATCGAATGCATGATAACCAGTAAGAAAAGACATAGAAGGCAGTGGAAATAAATTAAAGAAATAATTTTAAAAAAAATTATAACAGAATTATAAACCACTTTCCCAATCATTACGAACTATCGCGGAAGGATTTACTTGTGAAAAATATAAAACGGTACAGAAAGGACTTGGAACGTGATGGCAGTCCATTGGCTGAAAAGACCGAAAGCAATCAGCCAGGTGGAGCGAGGTATCTCTATTTGGATTTTATTCCTGTAACGTTTGTCCTGCCTGCCGGTGAGTTCACTAAAATACAAATTTGATTTTTTTTTAACTTTATTTTTTTCTAGTAATAAAATATTGCGATCCACTTAAAATTTAAAAAAAAAATGCTATCCTCAAATTTTGTATTTTTACGTTTAAGCACCAGTAGAACCTAAAAAGCACGGCGTATACAGCGTCTGCCGTTTCAATTATTAAATTCAACATTTTTTTTAGGAGGTCAAAATTTTGGTTTCTATACATATCTCATGAACTGTTTATGCTACGAAGTTGAAACTTGGGATTTATATAGAGTTATGATAGTGGAGGCATTTGCAAAAAAAATGTCGATATGAGTGAAGGTGTGTAGGAGTGAAGGAAAACAACGTCCGAAATGGACTGAAGCTGAGATCGAAACATTCTAACATCCATATTTCCTAATCGGCTTATGTCCGGGGTTGAAACTTGCGTGTAGGCAATACTAATACTAATACGTGCTAATACCTTGTACAGGCTATGCGTTTTAAACGCATTTAAGTAGGCAAAAAGAACGTGTTAAAAAAGTAGTGTTCAGACTAGGCAACTCGTTTTGTTTTGATACATGACACCTTGACGTGATTTGTTTTGACAAGTAGATATTCAGATGTGTTTCATTAGCAAATTTATGGTTTCTAAATTATTTGAAACAAAAGTGTTTGAATAGCAGTAATGAAAAGTGAATTAATTGGCTAATGCAGCCGTTGTACAAGCACAAAATTCAGTTTCTGCAGCATTAAATAGTTTCTTTTAAAGTTTACTTCAATTTCCGCGAGGGTCGCAGTCAGTGTTGCCAAGTATTTTTCTTGGTTGAGCACTAAGATATGAAATTTTGAGCGTTAATTTCAACTTAAAGGCACTAAAAATGTATTTTTTCATATCAATCGCAGGAATATTCAAATAACGCGCAAGCGGTAAAACTAATTTTTGTCCGCTGAGACGAAATTTTGGGCACCAAATATAACGCTGAAAGCACTAAATTGGCATCACTGGTCGCAGTACATGTTTTCGGTTAAACACGTTTTAGCTACGTGTTTTCGTAAACGCGTTCGGGAAGTGTTTCCAACGCGTTTAACTCGATTTAAACGCGTTAATCTCGTAATCTGAACATAGTATAAGAACGTATATTGAAAACACAATTTTTAAGAGACGTTTGGGGTGTAAAACTTTGGACTACGATATCTTCCGAACCAATTATTTGAGAAAGTTAAGCCCAGTAGAACCCTAGCAGAGAAAAAATATAGGAAAACTAAAATTCTCGAGAACCTGGATATAAAATTTGTGAGTTCACGTTGTAGAGTAGAGGCATCTTAAGGTGTGTTTTTTTGTAGATTTATCCAGATCAGAGTAGTGATTAAAATTTAGATTGAAAACACCATGAATATTGCTGTTTTTGTTATTTTTTATGGCTTTTCCCTGTAGATAGTAAGCTGGAAAATAGATTTTAACAGAAATAGCTGCCCCAGTAAGTAGTAAATTCTCTAATCTAGCCTACTATATATGAACAAAGTTATAACGAATCATAAAAACTGCAATGTTGTTGTTATTTTGCATATACATTTTCTAACCTACTCTGTTCTGGATAAGTGTGCAAAAAAACACATCTTTAGAAAAACAAAATTTTTGATAATGGTTCCAAGGACAAGGTGGGGGTGTTTTTTGTATCTTAAGAACTGCTTATGCTAGAAAGTTGGAAAGTGGTGTGTGTGTGTTTGTAGATGTACTAGAAAACTATTTTAAGCAAAAAACAGATTCAGATTTGCATTGGTTTATGGAGATGAGGTGAAAAAAACAATTTCCGGTGTTTATTTTTAACAATTAGTTCTTAGTTCCAATTGCCTATTTAGCACCCAAAGGGTTATGTCGATATTTGATACACTATGTTTTCCTTGGAGGTAACTATGCGACTGATAACTTGAAGAATAACTGAAGCTATTTCAATATCCATCACATCCACCTGTTTGAAAACTATGAAGGAATACATGGTAGATTCTACTCATTTTTCATTCAACTTTCACTATTGGTTTACCTTACAAAGATTCATTGGAAGACTTCTATCTAAGGTTTATAGCTAAAACAGAATATTGGCTTCAAAGGCGAACTTCGCCGCATACTCATTGGAGCACACACGATTATATCCCGATGCCTACAATGGCAACTCCAGCGACGCGTCAATGCGACGGCGAAGTCGTGCTCTCACTCTAATTTCTAGAGTGTGGTCATCGTCGACCCGATACACATACAATCTAACGTTAAAAAACGGTTCTTCATATTCTCAGTAGATAAATTCGCTATTCTGTTACGATAGAGCGGCACGGTGGAACTTTGCGGTCGCAGTCAAAAGTCGAGGTTGGTGTTCAACTTTATACTGTACTATTAATATGTTTTTAGAAAGAGAAAGAGAGAGAGAGGAGTTTCTTTACACAGGAGAAAAGTTACAAAAAACTCAACTCTCAACATCGCTTTTAATTTGCACCACACTTTCTGTTTGTTTCGACTACGCAAGTACACCCTCACTTTTGATTTCGTCACCTCTAGAATGGTGTATGCTTGAAAATTGAAACTTTGTGTATAGCTTTTCTAAAGTTTATTTCGTGATATGGGTGTCCAAAAAATTATCTCGAGAACCACGTTTTATATCACAAGAACCTTTTGAGAAATGTTTTTACAATGTTGAACATGAAAGTTGCTACCATTAGTATGGCAACGGTGTCGTCACTTAGGCCAATAAAGAAGACCATTGAACCACCCTGCTTCATTAAAAATCTTGAAGGCACTCTTCTCAAACCACACCGGTTTGATATCTTGCGAAATTCAGACCCTGACTGAGTTTGGAATTGTGTGCTCCTCTTTTATTAGAACTAAGGATAGGTAGGTTTCATGACTTTCCGCCGATACAATTGAACTTCGTGATGACATTGTGCATATTGGCTAGGTCCCACTCTATGACTAATTCACTCTTATGAACTTAACGAAAGTAACTGCGAAGGGCAGTTCCTCCTACCCTAAGCCGGGTCGATTTCCTTCTAAATTCACACCATGAGTGGGTCTAGATTTATAATTCCTATACCTTCCAAGTAGGCAAACATATTTGGCACTCGGCTGCCTCCTCAGTTCATTATTTAAGAATTTTTGTCAGTTTTTCGAGGCCGTTTCGGCTATGCCAAGATCTGTGAGCTCCTCACTCCTTGTGAAAATAGAGTGCAACGTGGACAGTTCCCTTCGAGCCAAAGTTCACACAAAAGGTGTTGAGCCGACTCATTTTACTCCTACCGGAGTTGGGAATATTAGCACGAGCAAAGGGAGTAGTTGTTCAATATCAAGAAACCGCTAAGAAAAGAAGTGATCAAAACATTTTAAAATAAAAACGAAAAAGAACGAATGCACGATACTCCAAAAACGAATTGACTTAGGGCGTGAATATTAGGTATCTACACATGAGGGCAATGATAAGTTCTTCATTTCCCAAAATTAATGCCATCCATCGAACAACTCATATACAAAATCGGAAAATAGTTAAGGGGGGAACCTCCTTTACATGTTAATATCGCCTCGTTTATTGAGTTGCTTAGCTGCGTACACTCTAGCGTCCTTAATTTTGATCTGAACCAAAAAAACAAAAAGTTTTTGTAAAGTTTATGATAGTAGCTTCTAGATGACGTCGAGTATTTTAAAGAAAAAGTCGAAAAAAAAAAATGTTTACACAGTTTTAAATTTAAAGTGCATTTTTCGCTAAAAAAAAATCGACTTTAAAATAAGAAGAAAATATGTAAAAAATTGTTTTTCAAAAACAATTAACGTCATCTAATAGAGAATTTAATTATCTATAAAATGAGCCATCATAAAGCCAAATCGGTTCAGTAGAATTTTCTCAATCGTGTACGCAAAATCGAAAAATTATGTTTCGAGAAAAACGCGTTTAAAGTTTTGGAAACATAAAAATACTATATACTCGTCACCCGACCCCTCCGCTTTATGAGCTGTAACTCGTAAACACTGTAGATATCGACTTGAAATTTTTTCAGAAAATATTTTTGAATAGTTTAGCAAGACTATTTAAAAAAAATTTATTTTTTTGACCCGATAAAGGAGGTCTCCCCTTAAAACACGGGTCCACAACTATTACCCAATCGCATCAAAACGTGTGCTTATGGCAATCCTGCAGGTATTGAACTGCAACTCGAAAAAATTAGACAGTCCTTCAAGTAACTGCCATACAAAATTCTTTGAAAAGTGTGTCCACTCAATAAACAGAACGAACAATAACTCACCAATGTGTTGTCCCTAAATCATATGATTAAGACCTATATGATTAAATCTGGAGAAAAAAATAGTATTCAGAAGTACAACTTTTCACAATTTTAAAAAAATATTTATTTTATTTCTCGAGATTATAACATGTTTGTGGAGGAGTACCGGAAACATCCACAGAGTACATGGATAATGAAGCCTTGCGGTAAGTCACAAGGAGCCGGAATATTTTTAATAAATAAGTTATCGAAATTGAAGAAGTGGTCGCGAGAAGCGAAAGGCACATTTCACCCACAGATTGGTAAAGAAAGCTATGTTATATCGAGGTATGTAACATTGTGAAATTGGTTTTTTTAATAAGTAAGCTTATCGAATGTCCTTCCCAGATATATAGACAATCCGCTCCTCATTGGCGGTAAAAAATTCGATATGCGACTTTATGTCCTCGTCACATCGTTTCGGCCGTTAAAAGCGTATCTTTTTAAGCTCGGCTTTTGTCGCTTTTGCACTGTAAAATACGATACTAGCGTAACAGAATTGGATAACATGTACGTACATTTGACGAATGTTAGCGTCCAGAAGCATGGAGTAAGAAAGTGAAATTTTATAAAAGGCAACTATTATTATTGTTCTTTATAATTTAGGGCGAGTACAATAATCTGCACGGAGGTAAATGGTCAGTACAAAATCTGCGAATTTACCTGGAAGGAACTCGTGGCAAGGATGTCACAGACCGACTCTTCGGTGCCATATCCTGGCTAATTGTTCATTCGTTACGAGCTGTAGCTCCTGTAATGGCCAGTGATCGTCACTGTTTCGAGTGCTACGGGTACGATATTATCATCGATAATAACCTGAAGCCTTGGCTTGTCGAAGTTAATGCCTCACCATCGCTTACCTCGACTACCGTCAATGATCGAATTTTAAAATACAAACTTATAGACAATATTTTATCTGTGGTGTTGCCTCCTGACGGAGTTCCCGAGTAAGTATAAAGTATTGCTGGGGAAATATAGATACGTTCAAGATATATTTAGCATTATTTTTAGCGTTCGATGGAGTAAGGTTCCTGGTCCAGAATCACTGGGAAATTTCGAACTTCTGTTGGATGAAGAGCTCGCAACTCAGGACGATGGTCAACCGAATTCCACGAGTAATAAAAACAAAATGAATGTCGGAAATCGATGGAAGTAAAAATTTATTACAATACCTCAACTACTTTTACTTAATTATTTTTTAATAATAAAGTACTGTGATCGACCTGAAATTTCAAAAAAATATCCTGAAATTTTGTATTTACACGTTTTAGGACTAGTGAACCCCAAAAGGGCAAAAAAAATGTCCGTCTGTTCGCAGTAGACGCTGTCCGCAAAAACGGTTCTAGATCTCAGGAACCACTAATGCTAGGAGACTGAAAATTAGAATTTATGAAGCACTGCGTCCACTATGCATTTGCTAAAAAATGGTTGATAGGGGTTGAGAGATGTGGGGGTCTGGGTGGGGGATAAAAGAATGCGTTTGAAATGGTCAAAAGCTGGGATCGAATCATTCTAAAATCCTAATCTCCTGAACAGTTGATGTCAGAAGGTTAAAACTTTGTGGGTGTCTTAAGAGATGCAAGGAGCCTAGACAAGAAAATTAACGTGGAAGGTCGGTTATGGGGATGGGCGGTGAAAAACTTTGGATTACAATATCTTTTGAACCAATTTTATCAGGAAAATAAAATTTAGTTTGTATGTACCTATATAGGATTACAAGTGGAGTCTAATGAATGTAAAACTTTTGAGGGGGGATGGTGAAGCACGGAAGCACGGCATCTTTTCAAAAAAATAAATTTTTATATCTGAAGACCTTTACCAGATATGAACTTGAAAATTTTTCAGGAGCTAGGTCCCGTAGAACTCTAGCGGAGGTAAAAAATTTTGGTGGGAGGGGGTGGAAAGGAAAAATGTAATTTTCTTATTTCACAAAACCGCAAGGGATAGAAAGCTAAACATTTACCGCTATATAGAGCTACTATAAAGGCATCATAGAAAAATACAATAATTGGTTACTACTATTTGCGAGGCTTTGAGTCGACTGAACTTTTTACTCATTTCCATCTGAGACTTTAGTTACCTATTTTTATTTATGTTGTATAAATATTCGTCACATATTCTCAACTTCTAAGCTTCACCCCTCGCTACGAAATATTCACCCTTATGCTGGAATCCGTCGGCGGGAAAGTGAACTGCGATT
Source organism: Beris morrisii (assembly GCA_951812415.1). Taxonomy (NCBI): domain Eukaryota; kingdom Metazoa; phylum Arthropoda; class Insecta; order Diptera; family Stratiomyidae; genus Beris; species Beris morrisii. Next base: position 61,704,906 of record OX638310.1, read on the forward strand.
TCCTCAATCTTAAATATTTGAAAACGCGTGAACGATTCACTTTTTCACTTTCTAGAAAATTTTACAGTTAATATCCGAAATGAAATAGTCGTGTTTTTTCAGAAAGCAATTGGCATTAAATAAAGAGAAATTTGAGATGGTCCTTCTCTCACATTTACAGTGTTATAATATTGGACATTATTCTGCCGAAAAATATGGCTTTACATACCCGGGAAAGACGCCTTTAAAATATATCGGTAAAGCAGTTTCCGAACGTTTTCAATGATCGCATGTCTCGTAAATGGGAATCGAATGTGAACCGCATAGTTGAAGGGAATACAAAAATAATGATAAAGGTGATTGTATGAACGCACATGCGTGCAGCCTACCGTGATTGTGGTATATTTTATATAAAAAAAACATTTTAAAAATGTAAAAAGAAGGTGTCGGGTTCAACAAAAAGGGATGATATTCACAGAGTCGGTTTTCTTTTTATTAATATTTCCACTTACACTTGTATACAAATTTGTGATATTCATTTTTCCAAGAAACTCGACAATCGCTCGTCGTAGCATAAAGATGATGTGCAAAGTTTACTTTTTGGTTGCTTTGGGGGGGGGGGGATATTTTTCCGAGCGATTGTCGGGTTTCTTGGAAAAATGAATATCACAAATTTGTATACAAGTGTAAGTGGAAATATTAATAAAAAGAAAACCGACTCTGTGAATATCATCCCTTTTTGTTGAACCCGACACCTTCTTTTTACATTTTTAAAATGTTTTTTTTATATATATATCATTTCTTTTTGTTGCTATAGATTTAGGAAAAAGTATTATCTACACTAAAACTCCAAAATGAAAATTTACATTTTTCATTTGTGGTATTTCAACTTTTAAGCCAATATCAATTTGTTTCATTCCCCGTTCGATCTGAAATTAATAGATATCGTTATCTAAAAATTTGCAGGGTTAAAGAGATTAAAACTCGCTTTCGCGTTCATATTTGGCTGACGCGCGCTACGCTCCAACTAGCTTTTATGCAGTACTGCGGGGCTAATCTTTAATCTTTCATTTTTAATCTTTAATCTTTAATGTTTAATCCTTTATTCTTTATCCGTTATCCTTGATCCGTGATCCTTGATCCTTGAACCTTGATCCATGATCCTTGATCCTTGATCCGTGATACTTGATCCTTGATCCTTGATCCTTGATCCTTGATCCTTGATCCTTGATCCTTGATCCTTGATCCTTGATCCTTGATCCTTGATCCTTGGTCCTTGATCCTTGATCCTTGATCCTTCATCCTTCATTTTTCATCCTTCATCCTTCATCCTTCATCCTTCATCCTTGATCCTTGATCCTTGATCCTTGATCCGTGATCCCTGATCCTTGATCCTTGATCCTTGATCCTTGATCTTTGATCCTTGATCCTTGATCCTTGATCCTTTATCTTTTATGTCTTTAATCATCTCTAATCTTTAATCTTTAATCTTTAACCTTTAATCTAAATCCACCATTCTACACCCTCTATCTTATATCCTCTATTCTTCATCCTCCATCCTTTATCCTCCATACTTCGTTCTGCATCTTCCTTCCTTTATCCTCCATACTTCGTTCTTCATCCTCCATCTTCCATCCTCCATCCTCTATCCTCCATCATCCATCATCCATCTGCCATCCTCCATCCTCCATCCTCCATCCTCCATCCTCCATCGTGAATCCTCTATACTAAATCCTCCATCCTCCATCTTCCATTTTTCATCTTCTATCCTCCATCCTCCACCATCCATTTTCCATCTTCTATCTACATCATCTCAAAAATTCGCAAACCTTTAAGATCCACGAGCCGTGATGATCCGCGAATCGCAAGATCTGCCGTGAAGATCTGCAAACCACAAAGATTTGTAAAGATCTGCTGAGCCGTCGAGATCCGCGAACCGCGAAGATCAGTAAAGATACATCGTTTTTTTCAATAGTGATCTGATCCAGTTGAAAATAACACACCTAATAAGAAATTAAATTCATTTGAGCTTTGCCAGTTTTCACGCAAACGCGCGTACTACCGTCTAGCGGTAGTAATTTGAAACCCAGATTTCAGTTCTCAAAGTGAGTCATCAGCGTCTGACTTGAAAATTTTATAAAAATTCATATGAGCTTTTGCTAGTTTTCACGCATACACATGCGTGAAATGTATGAGGAGCTTTTAGAAAACTCTCATGTACGCAGCATACAGATAGAGCAGCCGTGTCCATGTGAGTTGGCTGCAGTAAAGAACGTAGTCGGTGCTTGGGGTGAACCCGACAATCACATTCGACTGAACGTTCTGATAATGAGATCAGTCGCTCGGGTAGGATGAAACATCCCGTACACTGCAATACAACGTAGTATAACTCAAGCTGTACCGCAATAAATGATGGAATGGATAATGAAGTCGGTCCAAATCCTACTCTATCCATGGAGAAGACAACTACGCAGAACAGTGTAGTTCTTCATCCCATTTACCAGAGTGAATGTTAGATCAAGGTTCTCCAGGGATGCAGTAAGGGACTCTGGCTATACAACTGTTGCGGACAATATACTTTTGTATTATATTACTAATGTGAGGATTAGCAACATCCGTTATACATTCCGGTTTATCTTGTCGAGAAGGAATGAATCGGGCCTGTTATGTTCGACAAACCGATCAGTTAGTTATAACTTGGCTGTTCTTGTGCATAAGAAAATAGCCAATCGAAAGTACGTTTTAAGGAGTGTATTGATAACTAGGACAAGTCTCGTCGATTAGCCCATGCTTGTATGCCAAATTATGATGGGTGACCTTACATACAGCATAATTTCTTTCCGTGTACTCCTCAAGGGCCATCACAAAACAAACAGAGATCAAGTGGACAATTGTTTCTAAGGTATGACCGCAGATTCTGCATCGGACATCATCCACTTGTTCCTTGAGGAAATATTTCCTGTAGTTATGAGTGGGTACCACGTTGTTCTAAATAAGTAGCACACATAAATCATTTTTTCGCTGAACAAATTTTCCGCCATCTGTTGGACAAATGAAGATCAGTGTGAGGTTGCCAAATACAATGCTTTTTGCTTCCTCGCATCGATCTTTGCCTGATCTGCACTCAACCTGTCCAAAGGGTTGAAATTTCGATCGTTCAGATGGAGAGGAGTTAGATGATTGTCTAACACGTTCCTGAGTCTTAACAAAAACTCAGTTAAAAGTCCGTCAATGAAATCTCTGACACGAGTTTTATTTCCCTGCAAAACTCCAAGGTACTAGAAGTCTGCCTAGTCCATAATTTCGATATGCCTATGTCCGGTAAGCGGCTCATGAATACCTCTACAAATTCGACTTTTTTCAAAACCGAAGTCCATCCGAATATCCCGGCTAAAGAAACGTGTACATTTTGTTGATAACATGCACTTTTCAAAAGAAAACTGCGAGATTAACTTTGAACTGTTCGAACCTGGAGCAGAAAGTGTGCCCCAATCTACGGGACTAAATCAGAATTTAATACACACTCCATAGCATCACTGCCTGATAGTTTCTTCCGTAAGAAAACTCTATAACCGTTCCTGTCTCCCTCAACGCGGTCCTCAAAAATCTCAAACGACCGACTTAAAAATGAAAGTCTGCGCAATGTTAAATTCAAAACTACATTTTAATACGCTTAAAATCTATACAACAAATTGATCTACGCTTAAATCGAATACCAACCGGGCAGTCCAGGCCTATTTTTGTTCAGATCCAAATATTGTTTGTAGCCCTTTTTCGATTCCTCCATTGCCTTATCGTCGGAATCCTTTTTCGTTGTGTCCGCCTTGTGAAAAATATCGGGATATTTGAATTCCACATCCTTGGGCTAAAAAAAGGAAAATCGAATTAAAATCAAATCGAAAGCGAGATCAGCCGAGATCGTACCAAAGTAACGTAGGCCAATTTCGAATCGTCCGTTTTGGTAACGTAGCCTTGGACCTGGTCGCGTTTAGTCGGTCCCATTGCTATCCGTGTCCGGACATTAATTACGTTGATATTGTAGATTTTCTCCAGGTAGCTTTTTACATCGTGCTGGGTCATTTCCATCGAGCAGGCAAACTGGACGACATTGGGCGGCTGTTCGTGGCTCGGCTGAATCAACTTCATCCAGAAGTTCGGCAGGAAGACACGCAGTTGTGGTCCGCCGCGTTGATAGATCGGGTACCATCGTGTCGACATTATGTTGCGAAGGGGTGATGTTTTCCGACAAATTGAAATAAAATCCTTTTCACGAACGATCTGCCGCTGAAGGCAAGTATTATGACAGTTTGGGTTTAACCTCAATAAGCACAGCGCGAAAAGAGTTTTTCCTGTTTAATTTCGACTGTATAGATGGCGTGTCGATGCCGCTGTCAAGGGATGCGAACATATTTTCGAGCACTTTTGACAGTTAAAATTTCTCTTGACATTTGCAAGCTGCGAATTTACAGGTAAAAAAGGTTAAAATTTGTTTTATTTAAAATCGAATAAATAGCTTAGATTGTGTTCAAGCATTTGCTGTGAAAGTAGCACTAGCTGGACTCCATCTAAATCAAATTTAATTTTTTTTATTGTTGCCCTCTGTGAGGTTATGTTACATAATTCCGTCTTGAAAAAATCATTTTCATCAATTTCCTCTCTTTAATTGCAGCTAAACCATGCGTCTAACATCTTTTTTGAACGGACAACATTTCGGCAACTTGGCCAAAGTTCATGGCATCGTGACCTACAAATTGTCGCCGTTCGAACAGCGAGCCTTTGCCGGAGCGATCAGCAAGGGCGTACCGAACATGTTCCGGAGGTTCCGTTCGAACGTGTTCCGCGTTACACCACGTACGTTTTCATTAAATTTCCAACGGATTATCCTTTTATTACGTTCTCTGCTTGGTTTTCACAGCTTTCATCATTGGCTACATGGTGTACGATTTGGTTGAGAAAGAGCACACCCGATTGAGCCGCAAAAACCCAGCCGAATTCGCCAACGACGAGTAAAACGGAAGTAGCTTAAATCATGTGAATGTTTTCCGAGTTTAGTTCTGGTATAATGTAAAATAGAAGCTGTCGAGAGGCATAAAAGTGGAGTTTTAAGAGTTTTTGTCGCGGTCCCTACCCAGGTATTTCGTTTGGGAAAGAATATCATCTCAGGGTGCTGGTTTTGCGTTGTTACTGCTAGGATTCATGCTATTCTCTTGTGTCCTGAGCTACAGCGTTTGGAAAAGACGACTAAAAGCTGAAACGGGTCGATCTGATGGGCACCCGTCCACGATATAATCCGGTCGTGTTTGTGAACGAACCATTGAATGACCAGCGAATTGCTGATTCAAAAGAAAACACACGTCTTTCTTGCGGACTCCAATCCAGAGCCAATTTCAAGACCTAACACAAGGAATAAGAACGTAAAAGTGTCATTTTACGTTCGAACTGGTGTCAAGAGTTGGCGCGAATACTTGCACATAATCTAAAAAAAGCGAAAAAATCGTAGAGAAGCCACGGCGTCCCGATTAAGGAACATAGGAAGCTGGTTTGGTAGGAAAAACAACAATCTTGATTTTTTGTTATACTTTATTTTTCGGCATAATTCCTCCGTGCTTCCAATATTTCTTCCATGAAGTTGTATTCTTCATTTTCCACCTGGATAGCTTCTTCATTGCACCCAAATTTTCGTCCACTCAGAAAATTTTTCAGTTTCGGAAACAGATGGAAGTACAGAGGAGATAGGGTGAAGAGGCTTGATGCAGAAGCAGATTAATTTTTACATGCTGGTAGTGGTAAAACTATACCTTTTTTCCCACTCCAGGACGTTTCTTCGCGATCACTGCCTTAAATCCAAAAGCGGTACGTAGATACACGAAAGTGATGGATTTTTTCTTTACATCCCGAAAGACTGACGCCATCACCTTGCCAACGCATTTCGATTTTTTCCGAGTTCAGTCCATTGTTCCATTTCTAGAGAATGGTTTCGTTCATCGTTACAAACGCCTCAAAAAACAACTGTATTCTTGAGATATTGCAAACATTTTTCGTTTATTCTCCGGAGTGACCAAATGTCGCAATCACATTGCGCAAAGTTTTGCATAATGCAAAATTAAATGTACTCGATAAATTAAGTGAGTTTGCAGTGGACACAGGTTTGTCCACTGCAAACTCACTCTTCACTCGTCTGTGGGCCAAAATGATATCGTGATTTTCTGGCGTCACAGCATATTTCAGCGCCTCAGGACGTGACATGTATCCGATGTTTATCCTGCTACGTTTGAATTCGTTCACCCAAAGTCTTCCAGTCTCACCCAATGTAAACGCAATTCATTCATTTTTCTTTCGGAAAAAAGAATTGAAGCACACAACGCATTTCAGTTCTATCCATTCTTCACTCGAAACGTTTGTGTTCAAGCAATCGTGCTACATCCGGACATCCCACTGCGAGCTCTAGCAACTAGTGCGGACTTGGGACCAATTGGTTCACTCTTCTCTACTTTTCAATTGCTTAGTTTATTTGGGTGCTTTGAAATACCGAAGCTTTTCGCTAAACTCTTTTCTATTGCAGGCCTAGGTGGGCTATTCCTTAGCACATGCTAGTTTACAAATATAGAGGTTTTTCGTGCCCACCTAGTCTTGCGCTTATCGCCCGTGGTAGAAGGAAAAAAATGTTATTAGAAACAGCGAGTACCGCAGAAAACTTCGTCGTTACTGCTTTATTCTCCGTAAGGCGTAAAATAGGAACTGAATAAAAATTGTACCGTGATTCAACGATGATAAATTAAACATCACCTTTCCTTCACTGTAATCTAGCGCGCTTAGAAGAGGACCAAAAACAATTTCTCAGACACAAGTGATAACCTATAGCAAATATGCGATCAGGCGGGTGCATAGAATTTTGTTTTTGGGGATGAAGATGTCACGGTATCTGAACCACGTTTTTATCCTTCTCTGAATTAGGATTCTTCCATCATCCGCGAAGCACAGGAATCGCAGCAATGAGTCCGCCGACAAATTCAACGGTAGTGTGCAGAAGACTTCTCGTAGCCAAACGAGCCGGATGGTTTGCATGAAGCGTACTTGTTAAAACTAAGTATGATTTTGTTATCTCTTTAGTATAAAGAAATTATTGCGCTAAATTCATAAACGGTTGAGTATGTCTTGGGGAAATGTGTCCCCTCCCTACTAAGATAAGCTTCGCATTTTCTCCAGACCATCAAAAAATTCGATATTTGGACACCAGACTTACTTTTTCGTTAAACTCTGCAGTAGTCTGGTTGAATCAACGCTTAATTTTTTAGATGAATCGTGACGTTGAAGACTTACCATTGTTGAGCTTGGAAGTGATGTTATCACGTTTATAGCAGGTAGAGGTTTTGCGCATGGTTACTTAAACAGGGTATCCGTTTCTGGGTTTGATGAAATGGTCAGAATTTTTCAGCAAATCACAGTGATGCTGTTAACCAGTAAGCTGCTTCTGGTAAGTAGCTACAGCGCTCAACTGAGGTGAAATAACAGCTGAAGTTTAGGGTCAGGACAGCTTTAGAGATTTGCTGGCAATGGTAAAACCTGGTGACTTTGTTTAGTGTATACTACCGACAAAAAGAACAACCTTAATGGTCTAGAGAGTCTAGACCGTTAAAATTGACGTGAAATATGTGGGGACGAGTTGTTAGTGCTATCTGTCGTTTGAAACGAACACTAACTATTTCACACCCAAACCATCAGGCAAAGTTTCGTATACTATACGAAAGAAAAGGCCGTAGGAAGTACGGATAAAGACCGTAGAATTCTAGGATACGATGTCCGCGGCCGCTTTGTAAAGGCCGGTTTACATGGCGGTTGCAAACAATTTTTACTGAGATTCTGTGAGGGAGCTAGCTTATCGAATTTTCAATGGAGTAGAAGCAACCACTGCAAAAAATTTTGGCACAAACACATTCACAGAATTATCGTCAATATTTTTTGTTGGATATAATATCTGTTCGTTTCACTCCTGATCAATTCCTCATTAGAGATAATCCTTCTCCCTCACAATCTCAGTAAAAATTGTTTGCAATTGTCATGTAAACCGGCCTTTAGTCTATACGTATAGTTTTGAAGAGCACTTTACGCATAATTTTGAAGAGCACTAGACGTAGAATATTTACGGCGACTCTACGTACAATATTTTAGGTGCTTATACGAAACATACGTAAGTTCTTTGTACATACAAAATTCGCTTCATTTCTACGAGTGGTGCAACGTATTTGCTCGCGCATTTCTTTTATTTACGCCTTTTACATAGAAATGAAGGATTTGAAATTTGGCTTATAAAGTCCTGACGCTGAACCAGCTGCCAAATTTCGAATCCTTCTATTCTAAATGTAAGACAGAAGTAAAAAAATGAGTATGCAAAATGTACCTGAAATGTGACTTCAAAAATACGATGGCAACTCGAAACCCATAGAGCTACTGGAGACGACAAGCCACCGGTTTTGTAAAAAGCGCTTTGAAGCCAAAAGCACGGTGAGAAGTGAGGCAAAACAAGGTCGTTATATCAAATTGTTGTTGTTTTAGCGTGTGAGTGATTGAGACAAAACAGAAGCGTTGTGTCAATTTGTTGTTGTTTTGCGTGCAAGTGAATGCGACGACGTCCGCCTTCAACTCAATCGCTGCTTGTCATCTCCAGTATATATACAGTGGATGCCGTTTATTGTAATTACTTTGGGACCCGCCATAAAAAATAACATTAACCGGATGATAACAATAGACGAAGAGGAAAATTTTTCTCATTTATTTTCCTAGATTGCTCGAAGAATCTAATATTATTTTTTTTATTCATTAAGTGTTATTTACAACTCTAGCTTCAATGTTTCACAAAGTTACAGAGAATATGTTTTCTCTTCCTCCTCATCCAGGCACCTTCTACAGAAAGTCGTTTGAATGTCTTTTAGCATGTCGGATTACAGGCGCGAACGCAGAAAATTATTTCGATGGGTGAGGGGGAAGGGGTTTACAGACAAACTTACGTGTTGCGTATTAGTTACATTTAGTTGTGAGTTCTTAATTACATCATTTCTGGGGGGAGGGGGGGGGGTGAACCCCCAAAACCCCCCTGCGTTCGCGCCTGCCGGATTATAAGACAGTGCCTGGTCAGGACACTTACTGTGGTGCTGATTCTCTCCATTTTTACCAAATTCAGCCTTGTACAGCGTTTTAGATCCAGCTTCGGTCATATCTGTCAGCTCAGCGTGCCACTTTTATTAAACTGACTCGAAAACTTACTCGAAGTTGAGCTCATTCTGTTGAACGAGATCAACATCAATAGTTTTCAGAAGCTACGAAAATACTGAAATTTCTCATAGTAATCTATGATATGTATCGCCTTGTGTTTACATAAATGTAAAACCAAGAGCAATCATCTTTAATTTTGAGATTGTTTTTATTTTGCCTTTTTGATCACATTCACATGAAGAAAAAGCGGAGCGATTTAGAATACAGTCACAAAACTTGTAATGGTGTATGGAAATCTGGCCCGAATGATAACATAAAGCGAATTTTTATTCCAATAAGCGATGAATTTCGTTTGTGGAAAATGGAACTAACTTGTTTTGATAACAAAATGCGGCTTATAACATTATCCGCGATTGCTATAAGCGGCATCTACTGTATCTCTATTCGCTATGCATAAAATCCTCCATCAATTTAAAGCGTGTTCGTTCCTAAGGTCCTTAGCCGATAATTTAACGTTTTTTCTTTATCTCATTTGGGCTGGCAGTGCTCTGATTTCCCCATTCCAATATCCCTTCCAGCGCATGAAACTCTCCACTACGTTTTTGCTCCTTCAACTCTGATCTTTTCCGTAAGTGCGACCGAATCCACTGCAAAGTTCTCGAAAATTCGACACAAGGTCGCTGTAGAAGAGTGAAGAGAACAAAATCACGTACTCCAACACACAGCTCCAGCCTGTCCGACGAACGAAACGTCTAGGGAAATTTTCTAGTACTTTCCACTTCCAGCCGAATATCAGTTTGTGGAATCGAATCAAATCGCACAGAAATCCAAGCCGAATCCGGCCCCTTCCATTGCCGGATGAATTAAACAGCAGCCGGTATCCGACCGAAATTCACCCGAAAGTGTCAAAATCAAAAATCTGTTGGAATTAATCCGTGAAAATTGTTAAAAAATTTCGAGTCGGCACACAAAAACTGTGCCCTCATCGCGGTGATTTCAAGTTGCTGTTGTGGCTGTGTGCACTGCGCGGCGCATTTTTTGACAAATCGCTGTCACATCGAGTGTGTAGACTGGAACAAAAGAAGAAAAGGGAAATTTATTTCGTGTCGAACTTGAAGACGAAACGGAGACGTGTGTGTGGTGTGGAGCCGCTCTGAAAATTCAATAAAAGTTCAATTCGCCTACATTTCTATCGTGTCGCACCGAATCAAATATAAAAAATACGAAGAACATTGAAGTCAGTCGAAAACTGATTTTTTCGAAGCGAATCGAATCCGTGAAAAGTGTTACGGTCGCGCGGAAGTTGGCAAAATCGCATCGTCATAGTTTCAGTCGGTGTCGTCGGAACGGAAGAGCTCACAAGACTCTGGAAAGAAACGCTGCTGCGAAACGACCGTCCGAATATTTTTCATTAGTGCGACGAAATGTCTGTGATTGGGATCGATTTTGGTAACGAGTCGTGTTATGTGGCGGCCGCAAAAGCTGGCGGTATCGAAACCCTGCCCAACGACTACAGTCTCCGAGCAACGCCGTAAGTAATTTTTCGCTTTATTTTCGATTAATTTGTGTCCAGTGATTTTCATGCGTTTCCCCACATGGAAACGACTTTTCGAGTTCGGGTGCTTCCCGCAGCCGTCCCTCGAATTGAATTCGATCGCCGTGCTGCTCAACGTGTTGGGCAGAAAATTTCCATAGTGAGGTCGCCGAAGAAAAAAAAAATCCATTGCATAGCAAAAAATCGAATTCTATTCGACATAACCTCAAAATTTGTTTCAGCGAAAAACAAAAAATCGAATCGATTTTGCCAGATTTAAAGTGGAATTGTACGCCTGCTTGCTTCTATGCCAGTCGTCAAGGGATGAAAACAAACCAAACAGGTAGTTCGACGTGGGCTTTGGAAAATTTGCGATCCTGAATTTTCCAGAAAGTTCTGTAATGCGGCCTTAAACGAAATTTGACAGATGCGCGCGGCCCCCTAGGTCTGCCAGTGGGAGGCGGCGACAACAATAGGAATATTCGTTATATTTGCCCGCTTCTCCACCCCCGTACAATTCCGATTGATCTTCCCTTAAAATTGTTTTTCGTTTGTAAAAATTTTGTGGGTTTGGTGGTAGCATGGAGTAAAAGCAAATCACCAACAATATGTTGGGCGGCATACTGCAAAGTTCTCTGTTGCCTATCGCGCGCAGCATAAGGTCTTTTTATCTAGCGATATGAGCTCCGGCACATGTAAACGGCTGTAGTACATACCGCATAGATTTAACCAGAAAATGTGACTAGAACTCGGTTTAGTATCCAATCCAGTTTCGATTGTAATGCTAATCGGGACGGGCCTGCAGAGCTGGCCTACAATAGCGACAACTTCAGTTTTTATGGTTACACAAAGCTTCGATAAGGTCGTGAAATCGATTGCATTCGTCATTCATTTCATTGCTAAAATGAGGAAAACCCTAGCCTGTCCAATTGATTTTTTTTTCATAGTTTTTTATTTTATGAAAAACCGGTCGGCTAATGAGTGAGTAAATTTTGTTGGTGGTTTTGTTATATAATTATCTGGTTGTATTAAAAAAGGTGTCAAGCCAGAGCTTGGAGATGCTAAATGAAATAAACATCTTTAGCACCGCTATGTAGAAATAGACAATGTTTTTAAGATTCCAAACTGGAGCCAGTGAGAATAGAGTCAAATTCAGTTAACTTTTAAATCTGAAAAAATGAGACTAGCTTTTCGTTAATCTTTGAAGGTGAATTTTCACAAAATAGTTCCAATCTTAACACTCACTGTCGTGTATTACTAGCGACACACAACAATGTGGCCTCGGAAGGACACGTGTATCTCTAACGATACAAGGCATAGTACCGTGTTTGAAAGACTGGAGACTGTAAGCGATACGAGCTGCAATCTCTTTTGCATTTAACTCTAGCTCATCATTAATGGCGCGACACCCCAAATCGGACTATGGCCTCCTGAAGTCGTCGCCTCCAATAGTTTCGATCCGAAGACCGCGTTCACTAGCTGCTAATTTTTAAGATTGCTTGCTATCTTCATCAACCGAGTCTTCCCATTGCTTGTAATATTTGCCTACTGTCTTGTTACCACTCGCTTTACATTTAAGAGCACGTTAGGGGATTCTTCTATCTTCCAATCGCTCTACATGGCCAGCCCACTGCAGTTTACGTAGCTTGATCAACGTTGAAGCTTCTGGCTCATCGTAGGTAGGTACGCGTTGCTGCCCGTGATAACACGGACACACTTAGACCTAAAAGGTCCGTTGTGTTACCACAGAATCATCGAATTCGGTCCTACTCGTCGAACCATTTAGAGCTTGCAATGAAGCGTTGGATTCTCGTGACCTCCATTGCGGCAAGATCACCAAGACAGTTGAAGAAGTAAGCTCCAAGATGAGCTTTCCTTCTAGCGGATAGAGCTGGACAGATACCATTCCTCCTCATCCAGGCAGCTTCTACAGAAGCCGTTTGAGAAGAGGCAGAGTCTTTTAGCATGTCGACGTATAGGTTAGGTTAGGTTAGGTTATAGTGGCAGTCATCCAAACTATGGATCGACTCACTTAGACCATTCGGTTGGTCCATTGTGGTACCACACCCGTGACACCTTAATGAAGTCCCATATAGGGAGTTATCGTAGCATTGCTACAGGGGAAAGCTAGTCGAACCAGCCACAGATGCGAATGAACTTGGCTAGTTCATTAATTCGTGCTCCGGCCATGTCCCCGAGTCTGGAGAAGAAGTAGCTGCCCATGGCTCTGAACCTACAGCTGGCTAGCTGGGGACACTCACAAAGTAGATGCCTAACGCTCTCTTCTACTTCTTCACTTCTGCAGCTTCTGCAGTAGTCATTATATTGAACGCCTAAGCGTTGTGCATGTCTGACAAAGAGACAGTGCCCTTTTATGACTGCCGTAATGTTACGGGTCTCTATACGACTTCTTTTCAGAAGATCGGCAGTCCTTCTAGGATGTATTACTGGCCATAGCTGCCTGGAGGTTTCACACGTAGCTAGGTTGAACCATCTGCCATTGGTCAGCTCCATTGCCTTCCTATCAAGATTACTCTTGACGTAATTAAGCGGTACTTTTACCGCTTGGGTTGCATGTATAGCAGCCATTTCAGATCCAGTTTTGGCCAGCTCATCGGCTGCCTCATTTCCTGGTATCCCTTTGTGTCCCGGAACCCAGCACAGGAAAACCTTATGAGCTGCGCCCAATGTTTTCAGACGCTCCCTACACTCTCTCACTATATTTTAATTTTCCTGGGTCTCCTTTTGTCTCTACGAATAAGGAAATAGTGTGATTAGTGAATCCCTACACTCCCTCACAGGGGGCTGGTACCCAGATTCTAGCCCTTGGATAGTCTGGAATGTCTGAGCGTTGGATAACACGCAGATTGTAAGGAAGTCAAGTGATAACTGATCCGTACATCTAATTACCTTGACTCCTCTCTGCCAGCCCGATGCGTCGTATTGTGGATTGGGCCCAGCAGGGTTTTCCGTGATACGTTCCACGAGAAAGTCCGTCAGCCTACTTTCGACCGCCAGCCATCGGTCCGCAGAGATCTTCCAGTTTTTACTACCAGTGTCGACGACGCGCATTTCGCCTTTTTTGCCATGTTGCCATCCTCTTCAAAGGAGCGTTGCCTTTTGCTAGCAGCTTCCGCCCCAGCGTTTTTGGCACCTCCTTGTAGTCGGACCACCGGCGTTTTTAGTTTTTGGTTTTTAGGCATCTCCGTGGTGTAGGGAACATGAAAGGGGTCATTGGCTAAGATTTTCGTAGCCCACTTCATCGTTTCCCTATCCTTATGCGTTTGAAGCCCCGGCTTTTTATCCTCGATTTTGCCAAGAAGAAATCGTGCTTTCTCACAAAGCTTTTTCTTCCTTTGACCCGAAGTCATTTTGGCACTTTTCGACGGTTTTACGCCACTGGGACCTGCCTCGATCTCGTCCTTCTCAGACGGAGATTTGAGAAGTTCCTCTTCCTCGTTGACGCTCACTTCCTGAGCTTTGCCAATAGCATCCGAAATGCTTACTGTAGGCATTGACTGAGAATCCTCAGTCCCTTCTCTTACGTCCATTTTTTCTGTTGTTTTGTCCATATCTTGGTCCCTCGAGTCAGGGTGAAAGAAGAGTCCACCGCAACAGAAAACCCTGATTATTGCGGTAAGTCTAGTTACCCTACCAGGTCGACAGGTATGGTAGGAGCTCCGTTCGCAACTGCATTCCCTGCAGCCATCCAGCCCTCAGTACGGGTCGCATGACGCCTTGGCTTGGGTTACCGTTCATTCAAATATACGCACACTTCGCCACGGTATATTACAACGGTGCACGTAGGAATAGGTGTAGTGATGGGATATCGGGAAGTGGACGGAAGGGGGGAGGAGTTTGACCATCTCTTGGTTTCGGGCATAGCCCTACTCAGCCCCAACACCACGACAAGGTGGACGGCCATCGAAGGGGATGTCGACGTATAAGGCAGTGTCCGGTCAGGACATCGACTGTGGTGCTGATATTCGCCCTTTTGAGCAAAGTCAGCCTTTTAGAGCGTTTTAGATCCAGCTTCGGCCAGATCTGTCCTGCAGTGTGACATGTAATACCGTCTGCCCATCTTGAGTTGATTTTCTCAATTAAGTCTAATCCCAGTAGCAGTTTACATGTAGAGAGAGGCACACCCAGATTCCGATGTTCCTGCATAATATGAAGGGTGGTACCGCGCCGATCGAGTTCGTCAGCCTGGAACATCCCTGTGTCCTGGCACCCAGCACAGAAGAATATTGAACTGTTCTGCCATCTCCTTAAGAGATGATCGACATTCTGCTGCGATCTTTGATGTTGTCGAAGCCGATTCCAAGGATTTTATTGCCGCTTGGCTGTCTGTGAAAATGCTAATACCCCTAGTAGATATTACATTACACCTCAGCCAGGACAAGGCTTCCTTGATCGCCATAAGCTCCGCCTGATAGACACTACAGTGCTCCGGAAGGCGGAAGGATTTGCTAATGTAAAGCATGTCAGAGAAAACACCTCCACCTACCCCGCCTTCAGTTTTGGAGTTTTGGCTCGCCGTAAAGTTGATACAACTCATAATTGCATCTTATTCACCATTCCGTCTCTTTCTTCACAGATCCCAAAATTCTTTGGGAGGACCTTTCTTTCGAATGCGTTAACTGCTTTTTCGCAAGTTCGCGTTAATGTCCACGTCTCGCTGCCATAAAAGAGCACGGGTCGTATATTAGATTTATACATATATTCGCCTGTGCACTTTTTTGGATTTCTTTATTGAAAGTACCGAATAATACGTTTTATTTGCTAGCATGATCCGTCGATTGATTTTGTCCGTTTTGCAAATGCCCCCCCACAAATGACGTCCCTGCAAAAAACTAAAGGAGAGATCTGCTAAAAAGATTTACAAAACGATTTGATTTCAGTTGTTGCTATGTGACTACTAGTATGTAACCGCTCCATTGATGGGTCCTCACGTAGACCACACCCTAGCGCTTTTTACAATTGTATGAAGAGTTCCTTATTGAATTCGAAAAATTCAAAAGACTTGCTGCGTTTCGACATTTCGATCCGACTTATGTTAATATTCTACGGGTGAAATTGTGGCATTTATGTGCTCTCTCGCCTTTTTTCACTCGATTCCTTGTTGTTTTGTAACCAACACATACTGAACGCATGTGCGCGTTTGTATATTCTCCACTCGGTCCGGACCCAGCATCCCTCTGGGCCATATTATACGCTTCTTGTTTCCATCATACTCGGAATCCACCTTCCTGTTAATACAAAGTTCCTAAAGCGAACGTTGACAGTTGTTCATCATCCTAGATTCGATAGTACAGGATCCCGAACAGTGCTTACGTTCGGTCCGAATTTTTGGTACGCTTATGTCGCTTTTAATTCGGACCGATTGTGTGTGCACAGTGTACTCACAGTGCATATCCTCGAAACCGTGAGCAGTGTAAGCGCCAGAAAATTACCCCTACATGCAAATTGTATGCGTTGTGAGCGCAATTCGAACCGAGTGTAGGCGCGCTAAAAGCGCAGAAAGCGTAATTCGGAACGCGTCCTAAGTGTCATTAGGTTTTTCGGTTATGTACTGCCTGCCTGTTATGTCGATTTTCTTCATCTGTGGTGAGCGTTTTTCATAAAATGTTGCTAGTAAGACAATTCCCGAATATCATCTAGGTATGTGAAACGTTTCGATTATCTCTTCATTTGTTCGTTTCTCGATGTCTATTGTATGTTTTGTCAAGTAGACATTTTGGCGGCATTGCATGTGACATCGGTGACCACTCTCAGGTTCATTGAAATGTGTCATTTAAATATTTATGTTTCTGATTTAAAAAATCTGTTTTGTAAAACTCATTAAATTGGGAAATTCATTAATTAGGAATATAGTCTTCCACCCTATTTTGTCCGAATTAAGAAGCCTTCGTTTTTTTATATGCCGGCCAGCATATGAATAGAACTTGAATGGGCCTAAAAATATCTTCACGTGAAGTCAATTATCAACCCCATTTTACAATAAGCTACAATAAACTACGACCCCAATTATTATTTCTTTTTTAAATGTTTTTTGACTATTCAACAAGCGATGACCTCAAAGCGTATGTGATGTAGAAATAAAATTAAGCTAAAGTTTAATCAGTAGAAAATTGTATTTGATTTAGAAGCCGTTCTTACGTTCTAACTGGACTTTAACTGGCAGGTTTTCATACAAAACTGCTGATTAAAGTTCTGGTTAGAGTTTAACTGAAGGTTGTAATAATGGCCCTTTAGAGTACTCGCAGAATTACGATTTTTAGTCGGGCTATAGTTTAATTGAATGGCTAATGGCTATGCAGTTATATGGAAGCGCGGATCGACCGATTCGATTCGTCCAAACGAAAAAGTTGAATATGGAAGACAATTCTCTTTCAATCGAGTAGTTATCTATATGTACAGCATCTTATGGCCATCCGCACACGAAGCAAATTAAAAATCGTTCTCAACCAGCTTACTCGCTGCATTTGATCATGTCTTGTGTGTACGTCACACATGAAACACAATTAAACGCATCGTTCTGTCTGGTCTGATACAGCATTGTAGAAAGTAGTTGGATGTTGTCTACACTGATTTCTCCAAAGCCTTTGATTCAGTCGATCATTGCTTGCTTCTGTCAAAATTGCAAGCCTATGGCGTCGGTGATACTCTTTGGGAGTGGTTTGCGTCCTACCTATATGCAGTTCTCGTGTAGTTCTTAATGGATATTCGTCTACCCTATTCTGCCCGCTTTCTGGAGTTCCTCAGGGCTCAACATCAGGCCCACTCCTTTTCTTAATGAACTAATCCTATGGTGCTCATATAATCGCCTTCCACTTAATGTAAGCAAATGCCATAAAATGACCTATACACTTTAGCTTACAGTTATACCCTTCGATAACACTCTGAACTCCACCCTTCTCATTGAAGTATCCCAGATTCGCGATCTTGGTGTAACTTTCGACCGTAGACTTAAATTCGACATTCACTTCCAAAACATTATTTGCACTGCATCTAGATTGTTTGGTTTCATTTTGAGATCCGCTTATATGTTCTTCAATATATTCCAAACGTGCGTCCAGCTATATATGACATTTCTAACATTCTTCTGTTTGGTCCCCTCACTATAGTTGTCACATTGAAGCTCTCGAATCTGTTCAGCGTCGATTCACCCGGTCACTCCTCTTCAAATACAACCTACCCTACTGCTCCTATAGTAAACAAGTAAACGTCTATCCTTACTCAATATTCCTTCTCTAATTCAGCGCAGATTGTATCTTGATGAGTGTATTCTCTTCTAAGTTTTTAATGGCATTATGAGTTCTACCTTACATCTCGACCTTGAGTTTTGCTCTACCTCGCGACCGAGTAGGTCTGTCTCTATATTCACTCCAGTTACGGCTGCAACTAATGTTTACTTTTATTCGCCACTAGTTCGACTACAAAGGAATCACGATATGCTTTAGGTTGGTTCTCTGTCCACATCTTTATATTCTAGATGAAATCATATAGAGTATTATAAGTTTAATCCACCCCGAAAAGTTTGTAACGCATAGAACCGAGCCTCGGACAGAAGAAAATTATATATTATTTTGTGTTCAGTTGTGGCCAAAAACCCCAAATCCGTTTGCTGTCCGTCCGTCCGTTTGCACGATAACTCAAGAACGCGATGGCCTAGGAAATTGAAATTTTGTCACCACCTGTAAAATGGAAAAAGTAATGCTAAGCTCGTTAATGGGCGATATCCTTCCACTCCTTCGGGTACTTCCCATACAAGAGTCCTTAAAACACGTATTCACAATTATTGCTCGAATGCTTCAAGTTAGGAGCTTGAAATATTGTACTTAAAGTTTACAATGTTTGAAACGAAAGTTCCGAATATGATGCAAATCGAATGAGTCCTTCGTGTAGCAGCCTACAAAAGTTCTTCAAAAATTTATGCAAGTTACAGAATCCACTATAACTCTATTACAGGAATTAGTTTTATATCAAAAGCAAGACTGAGTTCATTAATTATCGTCATCCGTCGACTCCTTCGGGTAGCTGTCATACAAAAGTTCTTAAAACACGTGTTCACCAATATTGAACGATAACTTGAGAACGCTTTAAGTTACGACTTTGAAATTTTGTATACGTTGATTTTATAATAGTCGCAGCTGAAGGTATTAATATGAAAAATATCCCGTAAGTCCTTCATGTAGTTGCCATACAAAAATTCTGTAAAAATGTTGTAACTTAATTTATGGAACTCACTATACCTCAAGAAATCGTTTAACCATCCATCGAGTAACCACTATATAATAGTTTCTACCTGTAAATAAAAGGTCATGCAATAATTGTATGTGCACTTCTCCTTCTTTTGATATATTCCCAACAAAATAACTATAAATCGGAGTTCAGTATATCGTGACTGCGTTATAGTTTTGCAGTGGTATTTCGTCCTAAGTACCACCAGCGGTATTTTGTCCTTCTTCAAAATCGTGGACTTTCGCTTCAAAAATTCTGTTTTAGTATTGAAGGAGAGAAACTGTTGTTACTCTTTTCCCATTAATAAATAATAATAAATGTAGAATCTTGTTTCTTATGAGGAGCTATTCTAGTGACATATTCTACAACAATTAAATTAAATGGAATTATTAGGGTTTGGGGCTGGTGGAAGATACCAAAAATGTTCCCCATTTTTGCTGAAAGGCCGTTTTTTACAGATTCTACAGTTCACAGATTTACTACCTTAACAAGAAATATACTGCCGTCAAAGTCGTAAACTGCCCAAGTAAAATCCAATGTCGATCATAATCCCATATTGCGCATTCTTCACACTGCGAATTTATAAATTTTATTGAATTCTATTTTCCCAATTGAATAATGTTTTAGCATTATTCGATCGTTAATTGAATGTAAACACTGCGATGGAACACATCGATTACATCAGAAAAGGCTACCTAACAACATCTCAGCCATACTTGCGTTCAATTAGTTTTCTCCACGTTATCCCAATCTTCTGATCTCATTGTAAATAAGTTGTCAAGTTAATGCAGCGCATAAAATGAAGCATTCGATTGACACAAATAATATCATATGTGAACGACCAATAAAAATCTATAGACACGTTCAGGTGTTCTAATAACATGTGGTTAATTCGGTGCTTACAAGGTCCAAAAAAACGAGTTCTTCTTTCGAGACACGAAGTTCTTCATGTGCGCGCACACAAATGAAATGAAAACAAGGGAAATTTTATAGACACACCGTCAGAGACTGAAAAAATAAAAGCCTAAAAAGGAGCCGTAATTCGAAAAACTCTCTTCCTTTATGGCTTGTGGTTAACCCGATTAAAAAAAAAATCGCGCGATGCGACTTTTTATAGTCAAGATCGATATTACGATGTGGTTATCTGATTACATCTTGTAAAACAGTTTGCTGATTTGAAAACATCACGAATATCGTTCTTTTTTTGGCACATATGTTAATTAATTTAAATTCGTCATTCACGCGAATCTAGAACTTTGCAGACGTGAGTCATACTAGTTGTCCTTCATCAATGGAAATTATGACGTGATCGTCATCTGAAATGATTGTGATTTGAATCTTTCGAAGTTTACTGGCGATCGTTAAGAGTGACGATCATGGCTTCAAGAAGACCGATTTAGAGTGGAAGAATGTGAACATCTAGACTGTATGGTCTAGAAGCAGATGCGCTAGTCTTGACAATTAGGAATTGGTTCACGAATAATGAATTTAGGGGGTCAGCCAATCCACCATATCAGATGGGTCGTACTAAACCTTGAATGTACATACGGATTTTAATTGAATTTGAATATTTGTTCGACAAAAGCTTATCAAAAGTCTTCTAATGCACTGCTATATATTTGATATTATGTGCCGACATATCTGATATCAGCTTTAACAGATTAGCGCTAATTTTACGATATAATAATCTTCACTCTATCTACAAAGTAAGAAATTTTTCCAAGAAAAACTACCGACGCACAACCCCTCCCTACCCAAATATTAGCTAGCCTAGACCCAGCCAAACTGAAAGTAAAGTATAACGATATTAGTGATTACATCCTACCTAGAGTATTACTTAAATACTTGTTGATAAGTTGTTATGATCATTAAATCAAAATCTATGGTATTTTCTTCACATTGTTAAATTGTTGAAATATGTTGCGAGAAAAAATCTCTGATAAATGGGAACAGTAAAATAAGTAATTTTTTGACGATTCCTAAAATATATCGTTTTAAAATTTGAACTGTGTGCCGTTGTGATAAAAATAGAATTTTAAACTTGCTTTGGTTCTCACCCACGTCCATTAGACACGTACAATTTGCTTTTGTTGTAGTCGATTTTAGTTTATGCTTCCCACACATCCATACGATTTATATGTTGCCTTTCCATTGTTTTCATCGTTAAACTGACCTACACCCACCCACTGGGTCGTGGATGTTTCTTTGACTACTCGGTAATTGCCGGAAGTAAATTATTTGAGAGTATGTAATTGTATCATTTTAGAATTGGAACTAAAGATTGCATGTTCCCAGTGTGTGTTGAGCATCTTTTACCAAAAAGTTTTTTTTCGTAGCTAATAAGGTAGGCTTACACTTTTTTCAGCTCCTATATGACCTCAGTTTGGACATAAGCCACCAACAGCGGCTCTGCACAGTCATTGTATATTTAGTGTATTCTACATTTTTGTTGGTCTTAGGGGATAATAAGTCCTTATTTGGCAAACTTTTTTGTTTAATGAGCACGCGACCATTTGATTTTTGTTTTTAATTTTGGAAGATTGTTTAGGGTCGATACCAGACCTTGAAATATGCTCTTTAGAAATGCTGCGGAAAGATAAATAGATTTCAAATTGGAGTTGGTTTGGTTACCTCTGTCACTGAAGCCTCATTTGGGCCTATTGTGACGTCCCCAGGATTATCTATAATGCCTCTTCGATCCCTGCGCTTTCAATGAAGCTTTGTATTTTTCAAAGAGGCATTCATTCAGGCATTCTGATGGTTCCGTGGAGCCCTGACTTTAATTCGTCTTCAATAATTTGAATATCCGTTGTCAACGATTAAATTTTTCAAAAAATTGTTACTGCAGATAAAACTTTGGTCATCAATATGAACCTTAGTCTAAGGAGTCCATACAATGACAGAATGGGCAGTCCGCCCTGTAAGAAGTTTATGGACTCAATTCCCTTATGCCCGATTCCCTGACTTTAGAACTTCTTCTCGTATAATAAATCCTTTTTCCTTTGAGCAATGTTGGAAAAAAGTTATGTCGAAATTCATGCTTTTTATATTAGCAAAAAGTCACCATACACATAATAATCACACAAAAACTGCCGAGCCAGCTGACACAAAAGTATGTTTTGGAACTGCGAGAATTTGATCCAACACTCTACTAACAACCAGAATTGCAAGGCGATCTACTTGACCACTGATATCTTCCATTATTTTGCTGTCGCAGTGGATAGTGAGAAAAAGATTTCGACTTAAACTTACTTACTTTATTGATGCTTATTTCGCAACATCGAAACTGATCTTCTGAGCTGCTTTTCCGGCGAAAAAATGTTATACCTTCAGAAGCCCTTCACAATTTAAAGGATCTTGAGCAGGAGACAAATGTGATGTTTTCCAACAAGGCCAGGAGTCAAACAAGAAAGACTTTCATTCAAGCCGCCCATAAGTTCCGACGAAGGCAGATGTATCACACATCACATAGCATAAGCCCTGAATAATAATAATTATAGCATTTGCCAATGAAAAGTTAATCCAGTTGGCTTCCAAAATATTACTGCTCCTCTACAACCTTCAAACGTTTTCACGAATAATGACCGTCGCCAAGACGTAATACAAACAACATGACTCTGAATTCAAACAGGAGTGAGATTACAAAGCAATTTTGTTAATTATTTCCCTTACTAAATGTTCTACGATATATGGAGCAAACTATGCTTCCCTTTTGAAACAAGTTCCACAAGTGAACGCCATACAATCCACGTGACTCTTAGTGATTACAAATTTGCTTTTTTAGTAATATGTACAAAGAAAAAATCTAAGATGAAAAACTTCGAAAGTGATAAAGCAGCGAAAACGAGCCTTTTGAGGGGCAATGCAAAAATTAGCTTTTTGATTGGCCTTGAAGCTTTGTGTAGCAAATGTAAAGAATTTTTCCAATAGTAAAGAATATTCTTTTCATTAAATTTGTCTTTGGTGGCTTGGCCCCAAAAATTATTCAATATCCCCTCGACCGCCTTAAAAAGCTCCCATCTTAAATTCTCCTGATAACAACAAGTTACAAAGATGTGAACAGAATTTATACTTCGAACTTTATTCTTCAAATCTCAGATTTATTTTTTTCTAAAAAAAAAAATGACATCGTTCCAGTGCTACTTAAAAAGTCGAACAAGTACTTACGCTTTCCTTGACTCTTATTCCTTTTTCATTCGATTTATGGCTGTCTATAGAATGGTAATGCACATTATGTACATACTCAAAGGAACCCCAATACTGGGTTTACTTGTGTATTTTTTTCCGGGTCATTTAATATGAGAAGAGCAAACATAATTGTGTATTGCAGCAAATTTAAGTTTAAGGTCAGCTCTCTCATCATTTATGTCGGTGACTCGAGTACTTTGTTAGCATAGCGAGAGATTAAAAAAAGTTCCACCACTTGACAGTCGAGGAGATATTCAATCGGTAGATCGGTTGCGATTCGATCCCTGTATATTTCTAAATATTACATCTTCGGACCTAACGACTGTAGATCACATTGTTCTGCGAAATAGGTCTGAAGGACACCCGGTGCTCAATTAAATTGAATTAATGCTTTGCTAATTAGTTTACGTATTAATACGATAAATTGTATTTGAATATTTACAGTGGTTCCAAAACGTGTCACACTGTTTTGTTTTGCTTATAACTTTTGATCGAATAGAAAAAAGACATTGTAAGTGTCGCAGAGACAAGGTGCACACGCCCCAGTGCGAGACTACTCGTTTCGTCTCACAACGTCTATCCCTCATCTTGGCTCAACTAGGCAAGCGATTAGGGCATTCGCGTCGCGCTTTTTTTTATAGACTGAACATGTTGCAGCGGGACTTTACCCCCACCATAAAAATCGACGAAAACGTCCAACAGTGCTACCTCGTAGTGAGGTATGGCTAACGAAATGAGCGCCTCTAGAACATTCTCGCAATCAACAAATTTTGCTACCTTGAAATTTTCTTTTATCACGTTTTAAGACTAGTAAACCCCAAAAGAGCAATAAACACTTTATTGTCGGTCTGTATGCCTTACCCAACGTGTTTTCAGATGCGTGTTTTTGTGATATCCCAAAAACCTGCAAAGATGTCATTAAAATTTTCGCAGTGGGTAGACTAAGTTGGACCCTATTAGGGAAACGCTTTTTAAGGCTGAAGATGTGGGTGAGCAGTTTAGGCGAACAGTATTGGTTCAAATATCGCAGGAACCGATTATTCCTGAAAGTGCTTCAATTCCAGTGCTCATTCACAAAAAAAGTAATTTCAGTAAAAAAAAAATCTAATTTGCATTAGCATACTGCGAAAAAACGTGTTTATAATTTGACGAATTTCGTCACATCTCTCCGGTCTGATGAGGTATCAATTAGTTTACTCCTACAGACTTTATGCTTTCACCCTAGGTGGTGAAAAGGTTTGTATACGGTTTCATGAATTCATTCAATTGTTCTTAGATCTGATGAGGTATAGAATTCGTTTTAATTTCACTGGCTTTTCATATAATCGGCTAAAATAAATTTCTTTTTTTTTTCATATTGAAACCCCCTCCCCTCCCTTAGAGATGAGTAGAGAAGAGCTAACGTTGTATGCTCTTTTACTAATTCCACCATATTTGTTAGGTTCGATGAAATATCTAATTAGTTTTTAATTATGCGGATTCAACTCCAAGTGGTTGTAAAGAGGTTTAAGTTTAATATCTCTTAGGTCTTATGAGATCGGTTTTTACTCGAGCTTTTTAAACAATCGCGTAAAAGCAATTTCAGGATTTTTCAACCCCCAAGTGAGGTTCACTCACAAATTCTTTTCATTTACTACTAGCTGCTCTTATACAAACACTTAAAAATCAATTATGACAATAATTTACCACTATTTTTTAGTAACTAGCTTTGCATCTCAGCTTTTAACGCGTCCCAAAAAATTATTATAGTTCTGCCCAGACTATTGTCGCTTTGTTCGTCCAAGCACTAACAAAAACAACCAAGGGGTTATAGAAAAACGTCCGAGAATCATGAGGGTAAAATACTGAATTACATTCAAAGGTATGTTCAACTCAACAGTACAAAAGAGAGTCGGACTGGCTGACAACGTTTGCGGAGCCCTAGAGAATCACTGCTATACGGAAACAATTGACGGGCTTATAACCAGAGGGGTCCAAGTGACAAATTCGGGGAAATTGAGTTGATAGCAAGAAATGTCTCTTTAAGGCAGGCGTCCACTAGGGTGGACGGGCCGCATCGCAAAAATCCGCCTGCCATACATTGTTATGGAAGTGCTTCCACTGAACGACACTCGCAACGGAACGAAGTACGTAGAAAAAAAAATGCTCGCCGCACCGTTGCGATGCGGCCCGCCTCTAGTGGACGCCTGCCTTTAGACTGTCGGCTGTCCTCTACCAGCAGGGCTGCCACCAAGATCGTTTTTAGCGGAGTAGAAAATGAAAAAAAAGAGTAGAGTAGTGGAGTAGATTGAAAGATAATGGAGTAGATCATAAAAACCTGAAATAATAACTCCAATATGCATCTTCCCCATCTATCCATCTTTTTATAATTTATGAACAACCATTTTCGACATTTGCAGATGAATGTGGAAAGGTAAAGATATTAAATACAAAATTACATAAGGTTACAATAGCCATCAGATCTCCTATCTGGACATAGAAAAGATCTTGCTAAAACACTTCTATATCTTCTTCTACATTAGAATTGTTGTTTGCAAATACATAATTATTAATTAAATAACAGTCTAAATTCATCATCGAATTTTTGTAATTTATGGTCTTCAACAGTAATGTCCTTTCAATGTATAGTTCTCACTAAAATGTTTTTCTTTAGTATCTGTAATTGACACCATTTCGAATTTTTTATAAAGCAAGTAGAAATGGGTGTCTACTAAGTACTCCTTACCTACTATAATCATAAAAGTAAGTAGATGTACTTACTTCTAGCTAGAGTTGGCGATTCACACAGAGATATAAATAACGGAGACGACAAATCGCCGTTTTTGCATGAAGCACTTTGAAGCATTTTGAAGCAAAATTGAACTTTTTTGTATGGAGCGTTTGGTGCCAGGTGGCAGTGAAATGCAAATAGTAGCCTAGTATTCACATGTTTGGCGTTTTTTGTGTTCAAGACAGGAGTATAATATAAATGTGAGTAAAATGCTAATAGTAGCATAGTGTTTATCGCCGGTCCTTTGCGAGGAATCGTCCGGCTTCAAAACAGTCGCTGCTCGTCATCTCCAGTACATCTCTATGACGATTCAGTTCAGAATTTGAGGCCGAAACAACAGCAGGAGTAAAATAATTCCAATAATTTGACATAAGAAGCAGTTTTCTCAACAAAATTTTGATTGCTGGGTTGTTAGTACCAAACGTGTGTTGCTGGATCTACCTATCTCTTCATGAATGCATAACTTTTTTCTGTTGTAGAAAATTCGTAGTAAAATGTTGCCAAAACGGTCGAACATTGAATCGTTTTACTGTTGAAATTTGTTCGATTAATTAACGTTAACTAATCGATTATGTCGATTAATCAACATCACTCATATTAATTAGATTTAGATTAGATTTAGATTTTTTTTAAAAAAATTAATCGATTAATCGAATCGAAATCGAACATCCCTAACCCAAAGTGTGATATGAAAACGTGACAATATTGTTAGTGTTGTTGATTAGAGTGCTCCAAGAAATGTAGTAGAATTCGTTTAGTGCGGAGTAGACAATTTTGAGTTCAAAATTGTAGTAGATATACTACAATTGTAGTATGGTGGCAGCTCTGTCTACCAGTGGTGCAAAGGTACAAGAGTAGCTTAAGGCTGCTACTTGTTAAAAAAACAAATCCAATACTAAACGAAAAAGCACCAATGATGCGAGCCAGAGGGATACAAGTGCAAATACAAATTATTCTTGGTTTTTTTGCACTAATTGTATTTAGCGATCATGGTACGCTTTGTTACTTGATATCACGATTTGGTTTTCTGTTGAAGCTAATATTTCATTTTCAAAATCTCGTAATGGGTAAATTTTCTAGTAGCACATCTTCATATAGGTAAGGTTTCAACTTTCTAGCGCAAGCAGTGAGATATGAAAAACCACCCCAACACCCGTTCCTTTCTATCTCTATCAAAAATATGTGGTTATAAGCTGAAAATTTTTTAGCTTTCTTAGCAGTTTTCGAGAAATAAAAATCAGAATTTATTCATTTCTACTCCACTGGTAATCCCATATACAGAAGCCAAATTGTATCTTTCTGGTACAATTGCTTCAAAAAATATTGTAATCCAAAGTTTCCAAACCTTCCCCCCTTAATTCCATCCCTCTACTTCTTCTTTTAAAATTGACCTTGTCTAGGCTATCCCTTAAAACAGCCCCACTCCACTACCTTGTGACATCAATCGTTCAGGAGATATGGTTTTTAGATTCAATTCCAGCTTTAGCGCGTTTCGGACGCATTATTTTTCCCTCCCCACTTCCACACCCCTCAACCCCACTCAACCATTTCGCAAATGGTTCCACTATATCAGTACTAAGTAAGTTCCAAGTTTCAACCTCCTAGCGTAAGCGGCTCCTGAGATCCAGAAGCCAAAATTGTTCATCTAAAACGCACTTCCTCCCTCTTATTATTAAAAAATAATAAAGTAAAAATCTGCCAAGTGTATACACAAACCAAATTTCATCTCTACTACGTAATTAGTACGCGAGATATAATAATCCAAAGTTTTTTATGATCCAAAATTTTTCGTCTAAAACGCCTCCTCACCTCCCCTACCAACCATTCCTCAGGAGTACCACTCGTAGGGGTTCACTCAATCTACCTACCAAAAAAATTTCAAAAATAATAACATGAAATACATGGAAATACGATAAAGTTCAGTGCCAGAGGGGTACAAGTGCAATGTTTCACGAGTTCAGACCACGTTAAACAGTATATCTCGGGAAATTATTTATATTTCTTTTTGGCGCCGCTGTGGGCTTTAGAACACTAAGTCCCTACGAGGAAAACCGATCAACCCGGTCGGTAGGTCTAAGCCATAATTATTGACACTTAAAAGACTTTGATATGACTTTACTCGAAACTACTTGAATTGACTCTGGTTCTAAGCCCATCAATTGTAAATCGAAGCTTACTTTTTCTTGTAGGGACGATCTTGAATCGTCTATTTTAGGGATAGATACGCCCGTTCTCAGAAGGCGATGGATAGAAATCGTGAACTGATAGTAACCCTGTTCTTCGGGGAGATGTTAGTGCTGTGAGAACAATCCGCAAATTAATAAACCAATGCTACCTTAGATCAGATTTGATAATTTTAGAGGAGATCAACTTCAAAGTTAATTTTGTACTCTACTTGTGTGTAGAGGAAGTTTACGCGCGCACAGTCTTTCGAATCGGGGCGTAATTCTGATGCAAGCTATACTCCTCAATGTGCTGCACATAAATAACTTATGATATGACTGAGCTGATCTTAAATATTCTGCATTGGGAACAAAAATATAATAATTAACAAACAAGTGACATCCAAAACAACTGAAGCAATTGGTAGTGCCGTATTTACTTGTAAGCAAATTAAGCAATTAAAGTGGCAGGCTTCTAGGGGCGGCAGTTTTTTATGTTAGCGAGAAATAAAAAATTTACGTTTTGTTTTTAGGCGCAGGAGCCAGTTTGAAACACTTCGATTTGTCAAATAGTATGAGTTGTCTTCCGAAACGTTTCGAATCAGTGTCCCCGGCTTAAAGAAATAGACCAATCAAATCACAATTCGCTTTATGACAATCGCCTTGACATTCAATTACACTTGACTGTGTCTCGAAGTTATATACTACACATTTCTAGCACATTCGATGCTGTGCGTAGAACATGCGCGAAGTGTGTAGAGCTTACTACGTTATTCTAATTGGATATTGGAAGGTTATAGTTTTCTGTGGTAACTTCGATGTCACTGGTTCGGGTTGTCAGGATATGCTTTTGACAATACTTACGTAAAATCTAGACAATGCCTATTTATTGATTTTCATATTCCCTGTTAAGCCTCAACCATAGCCTAAACTATTTATCTAATTTTGCTTAAGACGGCGCAAGAATTAAATCCAGTTCTGGTAATAGGTATCGGACACGCAGTACAAAAAGGCGAACACATGAAGCTTTGTATGTAGTTAAATTACAGCCACAGATGCTATTGTAACTGATAACGCTTCATCTCATGTGCAAACAATACTTTTATTTACTTTATGATCATTGAAATTACACGATTAGAACTTGGAGAATGTTAAAACAAAACACCGATTAAATCTCATATTTATTTATTTGATTACAGATCATGTGTCGCATTCGCTGGAAAGAAACGTATTCTTGGTGTTGCGGCCAAAAATCAAATGGTCACAAACATGAAGAACACGATCAGTGGATTCAAAAAACTGATCGGACGAAAATGTAATGATCCACAGGTTCAGCATGAACTCAACACCATTCCATATAGAGTAGAACAACGTTCGAATGGTGGAATCGGTATTAAAGTCAACTACCTGGATGAGGATCATGTCTTTTCCGTCGAACAAATAACTGCAATGTTATTAACGAAACTAAAGGAAAGTTCAACCATTGCATTACAAGCCCAGGTAAGATATAGAAATACGAAAAAATATATAAATTTTATCGAATTAAGCCTTTTCTTGTTCATGTTTAGGTCAAAGATTGTGTCATTGCTGTTCCAATTTATTTTACAAATGCCGAACGTAAAGCACTTTTGGATGCCGCTGCAATTTCTGGACTCAATGTTCTTCGTTTGATGAATGAAACAACTGCCACAGCATTGTCGTACGGTTTTTACAAACAAGATTTACCGGAAGATAAACCACGCAATGTAATATTTATCGATTGCGGACATGCATCACTGCAGGTCAGTGCTTGCGCCTTCACTAAAGGAAAATTGAAGATGATCGCTAGCTCCTGGGATCAGATTGGTGGACGCGACTTCGATTACGTTTTAGCCGATTATTTTGCTAAAGAGTTTCAAGAGAAATACAAAATTAATACGAAATCAAATGCCCGTGCATATTTGCGATTGTTGACCGAAGTTGAAAAAGTGAAGAAAAACATGTCGGCAAACAGTACAAAATTGCCATTGAACATCGAATGTTTTATGGAAGAGATTGATGTACATTCGAGCATCCAGCGTACCATTATGGAAGAATTATGCGGGCACTTATTGAAACGCGTCGATCAAACTTTACGCAGATGTCTGGAAGAGTCGAATCTTTCGTTGGATGATATTCATTCGGTTGAAATTGTTGGTGGCAGTTCTCGTATTCCAGCCATTAAAAGTTTAATTGAGCAGGTAATTCAACAGCTAATAGTGGGAAACGTAACCGAACGGAATGAATAATTGAATTTGTTTTTCAGGTATTCGGTCAGACGGCAAGTACCACATTGAATCAAGACGAATCGGTATCGCGTGGTGCTGCACTACAATGTGCAATAATGTCGCCAGCTGTACGTGTTCGTGATTTCGGTGTGACCGATATACAAAACTATTCCATTAAGGTCAGTTGGGATGGCGAGGGTGGCGGCCAACATGGCGAAATGGAAGTATTTCCGGCTTTTCATGCGGCCCCATTCAGTCGCTTACTCACATTGTATCGTCGCGAACCGTTCAATATGACCGTATCGTATTCGCAAACTGTTCCCTATCCGGATCAAGTAATTGGAAAGTGGCAAATTAAAGATGTGAAGCCAAATGATAAGGGCGAATCGCAAGAGGTTAAAGTTAAAGTTCGTATTAATCCGCACGGTATTGTTTTAATATCAAGCGCATCGCTTATCGAGAAGAAAGAACCGTCCGATAATGAGTCGGAAGAAAAGGACACAGCCGCCGGCGAGGAACAGAGTGGCGAGCCGATGGAAGTCGCTCAAGAGGTATGTATTCGATTTTATTTACCGTTCTTAAATGCCGCGCTATGAGTTTTATTGATGTTATAATTTCTTTAAAAGTAATTATATTAGATGTTGATAGACGTTCTCTTTAATGAATAATTTTCATAATTAATATCCAATTTGAGATTACTTTTTGAGCTCAATTGCTAATCAAATTGCTAATGTATGAAATTTTTGCTTATTTCATTGAATATGGTAAATGTTATTATTGATTTTTGTTGACTTTGGATCCTTCGAAATTAACTTGGGAATTATTAGGCTAAAAAGAATACTGAAAAAACAGCTAGCTTCTTGGCTCAGCTTCAATTGGATTAGCAATTGTCGACAGATACGAGCTCTTTTAGGCGTTTTTGTGCGTTATTCTTCTCTTCCCCACTGCTGATCTGGTTCTAATAGACAAGACTAGTTTACTCTATACTCTCTGTGGAATCGACTCTAATTCAAGTGTCTGCGTAAACATATTTTTCGCATTTATCTTTTTAATACGTCTGTTCGATTATTTTTTTGGTAGCATGATTATATGATGGGGTGGAGCGCTGTTATATGAAGAGAAAAAAATTTGAATTTCAGTTACGTGTAGTAAAAAGTTTACTGAGCAAACCAAGTGGCATAAATATAATTTTTGTTTAAGTGTATCGTTTTTACCGGCTGTTGTTAATTCCATTTTTTTACCTATCAATTTATTGAGGGTTTCATACACCGATCCACAAATCGTTCTTATTAATGGTAAACCTACAATCCTCGTCTCAAAAGTTTTTCACCACATTGAAAATATTGACTTCTGCAATAATACTGTTGCTAGCTAAGGGTTCGCCGGGATTTTAATTAAAAACACAATCCGCTTTATAATTATCGCATTCAGTTATACTTCGCAATTCTAAATCACGGTTATATAATGGTTATTCAATAGGTACATCACAATTTTGTATTTTAATACATACGCACCCTTAAACTTTTTTGCTGGTCTGTCAATGCCAAAACGTCAGTCAAGGCTTACATTTTTATCCTGGTGAAGTTCACGAACGATCAACGTTTGGAAATTATTTCAATCATTCCGTGTTTTATTTAAATACAAAATTGTTATGTCCATATTGAAATTTTCTATGAAAATAGCTAAGGGTTATTCAATAGAGACATAACAATTTTGTATTTAAATAAAACACTGAATAATTGAGGCTTCTCGTCCTTATATAGGAATCGAAGTGCAAGCCAGAATTCTTGGATCGAATCCAATTCGTGAGGAGCGTTTTGGGACTGAGTGATTCGACCGTAAAACATTTTCCCACATATCCTCTTGCAAGAGCAGTAGTACCTACGCTCCTCATCGTTGCGCGTTGCGTGAGCTTTCGGGGTCACCATTAAAAAGGAAATTCAAAACTTCGTTTGAAATCTAATTTGCGAGGAGTGTTTTCGGCCTGCTGTATGCTGGTTTACTGCCTGGGTTTTCTGAATCACTGACTGCCATTAGTTTGCCAAAGATGTCCAGGGTTACAAGATGAAACAGCGCAGTGTTGGTTCTCAGAGCCACGCTAAACGGCGTGGTTTACTGCTATTTTTTAGGGTCGTCAACTAAACGATTACAGCATTACAGTAGTGTAAGTCTGATGACGAACACGTGGAGCCAGTAAACTATTCAAGGTGCTTATTCCTGCGAATAGAGTGAAATGACGTTGCGGGCGACCTGTTAAGGAACCTTTAACAATGGAAAAACCATTGTCATGTTCTGCTATAGGTTTTTTAACTGTACATTGAAGAAACAGTGTGAGTTCAGTGATTAGCTCCTTTACATTTTTTTTCTTTAAAACTGAATGAAATACAGGCAGCATACCTCGAATTTTATTTTAAAAGTCATAAATAATCAATTGTTTTACTTGTTATCTGTTTGAAGCACATTATCGCCGAACTCACCAACCTGAACTAAAACGAATCCAGTAAAACATTACGGCATTATAGTAGTCGCGAAGTCCAAAATCCAAATCACTCTTTCGTTTCAAAAGCAAGCAATGAATAATGGAATTCATTGGTAAATTCTAGGCTATCGATGAAATATTAATGAAAAAAAGCGCTCAAAATTTACAAAATTGTATTTTCACCATCCTAAAATGTCTATTAACACCTAACATTTTTACGAACTCATCCATTATTATGTTACACAAGTTTTCTATACACGTAAAAAAAAAATCATTGTAAATCTTATAAAAAATAAAATATGCCTCTGTAGGCTTGTTATGATAATGATGATATAAATGGTGGCACAAATAATGGTAGTAAAGGTGATGGTTATAATCAAGCAGAATCACCTACAGCATCATCGCCTGGAGGACAAGGGTGGGCTCAGCGGGTCAAGGGATGGTTTACTGCGGTACGTTTTTTACGTTTTAATTATTTTCGAAAAAAAAAACAATTTAAAAAAGAAACTAAATCCATTTCAAAATAAAGTCGAAATTTAAATAATTATTTTTAGTATACTAATTACCATACATTGTCCATATTTTAATTTTTTTTATTGTCCCGTATTTTTATGATGAACTACACATCAAGCGTATAAATAGTCTGTCATTGCTTTTAATAAAAATAAAATTTTATTTTCTCTAAATAATTAAATTTTTACAAATTCCATATGAATGAGCACAAAGAAATTAATTATACAGAAGATATTACCATTCCATCATAAGAGATGACCGCGCTTGTGCCTACCCTGTGTGCTCCACTAAAATGCCAAAAGAAATTTGAACATATTAATCAAACGTTAAATTATAAATTGAACAAAATTTCAAATGACCGTGTATTTTAGGTTTGTCGATTATTGCTCGATAAATTTCGTTTTTAATTGATTTATTTATTATTCCCTTCATCCTTGAACGGGTGCGATGTATTTCGTTTTATTGATTATAGCTATAAAGAAATAGAAGAAATGAAAAATTTGTTTGCAGTGTTTTGTTGATTTCTTTTAGTTGCACATTACTCATTTTCCCCCATTGTATGTGGTTTGTTTTTCAACAGAAATTAGTCATGTTTTTTTTTGTATTCCTGATGTGTTTGTCCGTCTTTTGCTACTTAATTACTTGCTGAATGATTGACTTTTCATATAACTCTGTCGCAATAATTTAATTTTTTTCGAAATGGTGAATTTAGTATTTATATTCAGGGTGGTGGGAATTAATTGGCATTTTATTAAAAGTGGACTTCATACGGGGTGGGATCGACATAAGCCGGGAATTTTTTCTTTTGCTTAGTTTCTTCTATAGTGTGAAGTGTATGTTAGTTTTCATTTGATCAAGCATCATCGTCACCTTTTTCTTTTTTTTTATGTAATTGCACATCTTTTTTATTTCACTTATTATTAAGCTAGACTATTTTCCCTGACAAATGCTGTCAGATATTGTAATCGTCAAATTTTTGTTTGCCACATTATTTTGTTTGCTCTACACAAAGTATATTTTGACTCAAACAATTTTACAAAAGTTTTGGTTTGATTTTTTTAGTCAAATATTTGACAGCATGTCATACAGTGTGATACTAGCTGTATCATTCTTAAAATTCATAAGTTTGCTCTTTTAAAATTTTATTTTCTGATCCGTTAGAGTGGTTTCGAATCGAGTTACAGCTCCTGGTCTTTTTTAGCTTTTTTGACGCGATCCCGGCCGATAGCCTTTACCTTATTTATTCCACTAATTTTTATGTTGATTATTCGTATACGTTTATTTCCTGGACGACCGAGTCCACGCCTTTCTCAGGGATTCCAATCGAGAACCTGCATCAAGATATTTTGTTTTTGCGATTGAAGTTTAAAAAAACGTCATTTCGTTATCGATGTGGATCAAAAGACAAGAGTAATCCTACATCCCTTTTTACGATATATGACTTTTCGCGTAAGATGGTGTTATATTCGTTTTATGCGTTTTATCCGAAGAGCTTGTGGACTTCGAAAAGCTGCTGTACATAATCTTAGAGAAGCTATTGTCAAGTGGCGATTACTCCCCACGTCCTCGACACTTTTTGGTCGCAAGTCAAAGAGACGCTTTAGCCAGATAATCAATTTAATTCTTAGTGACTTCATCAGGGGAGACTATATGTTGGTTGACTCAGGTAAACAATGTTATGCTCGAGCCCCTTGTTGGATTAACTTGGGCGTTAATTCGCTCAATCCTTAGATGGCGTTGTTATAGGGCTCTATTGGTTAGATCACTAATTGCTTCGGTATAAAGCGAATTACATCGGATCCTACTGTCGTTTAGTTACTGAACGTTTCAAAAGCCAATCATTGTCCGACGTCGATAACAAAAGTCATTATATATTTAATTCCTACGGTAGCTGAAATATTCTTCATGTTTGTAGTATCATTTTTGTTTTAAGTTAAGAGTGATAAGTCCATAATCTGGAGTGTAATTGCCATTTTGAAAGAAAGCTGTACAGGCAGTGGGTATATTCTCCTACCCCCGTCATTCCACAGCGACGCTTGGGAGAAATGATCATAAATAACTGCTCTAAAAGCACGATTTTTCTTTTTCAATATCAGATCATTAAGGTAGGAAACCGTGCCTGATATGCCGTGATTCATTCAGACAAAGACCTTTCAAATTTGTATATGAACTGAAAAATAGGTGGAAGATAACACTGAAATTATTGTCACACAAAACAGTTGAACATTCTTCGACTTGCGACATTGCGTGTCAGAGATTCTGCAATCTGATTGGCTAATTATTCTATCATATACAATGTCACAAGAAATTGTCACATATTGGAACCCAGCTTCAATGGGTCAGTCAGTGCCTCCTACATCCAAACAAGTGGCTGGCTGTCGAGGTGGAAATCCCTGCCGAGCTTGCTGATATCCAGCTGTGGATGAGTTCGTTTTTCGGAGAACCATAACAGTAACTAGTCCTTTGCGATACGTTTCCTAGACAACCATTCGAGACAAAAAAGCGGGGGAATTTGCACGGCTTTCACGAATCATCGGATGATAGATGTTAAGTGCCCCCACACCACAGCCACGACAGATAATACGCTTAAGTTCTAAGCGATTAAATGTCTACTTTTTGCACGGACTGTGTAAACAGGACCGTCTTAACGTACGGTCGAACTGGGCTAGTCGCAGAAAGACACCGAAACATAAAATGTCCTGTATTTTATGAAATTGCGAGCATCGGCAATACTGTTTCGCCTAGGGCATCCAATGCTGTCGAGATAGCGTGTAAACTCAAAGATAGACAAATAGTATATTAAATCATGCTATCGTGTCTCATGTGTTTTAGGCACCTCGTAGATAAGTGAGTTTTTGTTGAACATATTTTGGGCAACAACACTTCATTATTTCTATACATTTTTGCGTATCCTGTTGTTAGTCCACTCAAGCCCTGTGACAACTTTTAAATATCCATTGAATTTTTATACTACGAGGGTCGTTCGATAAATACTTGGGACGATAGCTACATCTGTATGTGTTGTTTTGGTGGAAGCTTCAAAACCACATCCTATAGTAAAAAATTCTATAGTTGCAAGTAATTTTAGACCTGTCAAAATCCATCGTTTTATTGAAAGCTCAAGATGGTTCTGCGGGTAGCATTGGATTCTGAAATCCTGTGGTATCACAATGGACCTTATTAGGTCTAAGTGTGCCTGTACTTGCTGGCCATCTACGCATACTTAACCTAATCTACGAGTAGTTCTAACACCAGATGACTCTTTGACAATTGCTTAAACACAAGCAGTTCGAGTGAAAGTGAAAAATGGATAGAATTGGGAACGAATTCAAGTGCAGGATAAGCATCAAAGACGCAGCATGTCCTTTGGCGCCGAAGATTGCTGTGACGGCAGAAAACAATGACTAATGTTCACGCTATCCTTTTGGCCGACAGGAGAGTGCAAGTGCGTGAGTTTAACAAATATCACAGGTACCGCAATTGCTCATATAAAAACTTTGTACAAGATATGGGTGCCGCGTTTGCCAAAAAAAAATTGCCGAATGCTTGCATTCTTTTCTTTCATTCCAAAAGTTTATCTTACAGACCCGTGGAACTGATGTCTTCTTCGCTACAGTGAGAGACATTTAGTTCAACTGACTGTTATGTAAATTGATAGCAATACTTGGCAGGGAATTTCCATCTCTTAGCTGAGATCTACACTAAGCATATCAATTGGAGTTAAAACTTCTACAGTATACTTTGAGATGCATCGGACTTCTTCGGAAGCGTAAAAAGTTTTTACTGTTGCCGAATTAGCTACTTGAAGGAAGATAAAAGCTTTTGCTATGATCCTTCACGGTTTACGCAGGAATTGAAGAACTCTCCCTTTTATAAATCCTACCAGTCGCACATTGAGTATAATAAGTTCATATAGGCTCCAAATCCTATGAGTGAGGACCACATGTACCAACATGTGGGCATCACTGCCTATTGAACCTTAGTTGAGCACCGCACAAATGTCAGGGCTACCAGGTATTTTAAAGCAAAATGTAGTGATCATTTTCATTGTCATGATTTGTGTTCTCAGGTGCGTTTTCTCCCCTTTCATCTGTTCGTGACAGTGCGGTCGATTGAAGATGTCCTCCGTGATTTTTAATATTATAAAATCGATCGATCGTAAAAAAAATATTCTACTAGAAGGTAAATGGAGGATGAATAAAATTAAACAAAATCAAAAGAGGAAACGAAAGCGATGACAATTTCGTGGCAACAACGCTCACACCGGTAAAGCTGTTCCCCACAATTTCCGTTCATGTTCCAAACTGAACCGAACACGATCTTCTCGCAAACCTTGATGCACAATAGTAGTAGCAATTTGCGAACTTGTTCTGTGCGCGCCTTAAAATTGATATCCCGAAATTGTCTTTTGGGTTATCGTATTTATTTGTGGGCCATATTTTATTTCATTTTTCGCTGTTCCTTTATCACGATCGTATGCACATTGTATTGCACTGTTTAGTACCGTAAATTTAGATACAATTTTTGGATGATGGTTTGATATTTTCTATTGTCTCTTTTATTGTTCTCAGTTGTGTTTTGCGATTTTTGTCTGTCCGGTTTTTTTCACTAAATTTCGTACAAGTGCCCTATTATTTTTCATTTACATTATTTGCGCACCAAGTTTGTATGTATGTGCTACTCTACTTATAAATTAATGATCTAATTTTTACCATGTAACTAGATTTTAAAATTTAGCAAAAAATCGATTCAGTTGTTTTGCACCATTTCAGGATTCCAATAATCAACAGGATAAGAAAAAGAAATCGACATCTAAATTGATCGATTTAACTCTCGATGCCAAGACCCACGGCTACTCGCAGTCAGAACTTAACCATTATCTTCAGGAAGAGGCTCGTATGTGTGACAACGATGAGCAAGAAAAGGAACGCGTCGATGCTCGAAATGCTCTCGAAGAGTACGTTTACGATATGAGAGAAAAACTACAGGTACATAGTAAAATCATATTTTATTGGAATTGTCGAGCGAAACTTAACTCTAATAACTTATTTGAATTGTAGGAAGAAGGACCTTTAGCTCCACACGTGAACAATACAGATCGCGAGAATATTTGTTGTCAATTGAACGATCTCGAAAATTGGCTCTACGAAGAAGGCGAAGATTGTACTCGAGACGTTTATGAATCGAAATTGACCGCTCTTCATTCGCAAACCGATCCGATCAAGGCGCGTCAACATGAATACGAAGGGCAACAGCCGGCATTCGAAGAGCTTAGCCATCTCATACAAATGGCCCGAAAATATATCCACGAATTCCGTTCCGGTTCGCCTAAATACGATCATTTGACCGAAACCGAAATTCTAAATGTCACCGAATCAGCCGACAAGGCACAAAAATGGCTCGATGATGCCCGCTCGAAGACCGTTCGTACACCGAAAACATCTGATCCGCCAATAAAAATCGAAGATATTCGTCGCGAATGGACGGCATTTAATACATATGTTAATTCGATTGTGAACCGACCGAAACCCAAGCCACCAACGCCACCAGCAACAAATCAAAAACAAAGTACCGGTGGCGATGGCGGTGCATCAAATCAGGGACAAAACGGCGATGTGAATAGTAGCAACAATAAGTCCGAATGTGATAAGGATAAGAGTAATTTTGCCGAAGATTCTACAATGGATGTAGAATAAAAAAAAACCCTTCTACATTCTGCAAGCAAAAATAAAGAAAAGATCTATGTATTTAATTTTGAGTAAAGGGCAGCAACAGAAGTGAGTCACCTAAATAAATTAATGAAATTTTTTTAAAATAACCTAAATGAAAATGAAAACGAGAGGCGTGAATAAGAAATGAATTTAGAAAAAAAATAGAGCAAAAATATTCGAGAAAGGTGAATGGGATATTTAATTCTAGTTTTAAAAAAAAATAATCAAATTTTTGATTTATAATTTTTCTTGTTGTTTCCAAACCGGACACCTGTAACTTGTGACATCCGACAATTTAATATTTTTGTTCATTGCTTTTTTTTAATTATAAATAAAAAGAATTTACCAGAAATAACTTAATCTCGATAAAAACAAACTTCACATACACAACGCCGTTCGTTACTATGATTAAATCTTTAATCAACACAACAAACGTAAAATGATTCGAAAAAAAACTAAAAATAATTAATGTTAAATGTGTAATATTATTCAGCGCCTCA
Organism: Beris morrisii; assembly: GCA_951812415.1. Classification (NCBI taxonomy): domain Eukaryota; kingdom Metazoa; phylum Arthropoda; class Insecta; order Diptera; family Stratiomyidae; genus Beris; species Beris morrisii. Next base: position 61,744,442 of record OX638310.1, read on the forward strand.
CAAAGGGAATATAATATTTATTTTTGTTTCTCGGTAATAAAATAATGAAGTTGCTTCGCTTCATCATCACACATCCAAACTGAGCAAATTTTCTTGGTTCCTTCTAAGATTCATAATTTTTTATTTGCCTTTATTTATGTGTTAGCTAAAGCATTTTTTTTGCAAAATTTATATTTTGTATAATTCAATTCCGAGTCTCTAATTACTTCATTTCATCCGTTTATACTTCCTATCTTGTACTATCATTAATTCAACACATAAAACATACGTGCGTATTATTAAATATTTTTCAAATAAAAATGAATCCAACTGACACAAAATATCTTCGTGTATTTATTTATGGTGACGATATGGGAGACCGTGTAACTGAAAAATTGGCACAACTCTCGATGGTTTGGGGATAGGCGAACGAGTTTGTAACTGCAAAGTAAAAATGAAGAAAAGCTTCTGGTCGAAAAGAATAAGGACGCGGTTTTCTTTAGAGGAGCATATTGCGAGGCCTTTTCAGTGGTAATTTCATGACCCATTTTCTCAGAAACCAATCATCCGATTTGAACGAAATTTATTCAACTTTAAACAAGAAAATAAAGTGGAGTAGAATTTTAATATTTTTGCAAAAGTTGTCTAATTTGGACGAAGACAAAACTTCAATTACTAATTAATTAGAAAAATTGAATTTCCCTTAACTCTGTCAACAGCGCTGCTATCTTTGAAACAAAAATCGCACCGATCGAATGAGTAGTTTTCGAGAAATTGGGTCAAACATAAAAATACAACTTTTCAGGAGCGCAAAAAGCTAAAAAACCCTGTTGTTATAGCAATCGTACTGCTGTTTTATGAGTGCAGTTTTTTTTACAAAAGTTTTTGAAAAAAAAATTTCGTTTTTCAAATGGCATTGGTTTTGTGGAACCTTTTCTTTGTTTATCTTCTTTTCAGGTTATTTTATGATTCGTTTTTGCGATTATTTAATTTTTGTCGGCGGTGCACTTTTAACCAGACCCTCCCAACTTCACAACTATATTTATGACCCTTTCTGACCGCGTAGAGTCGTGCGATTTAAATAGTTTTACCCAGAATTGAGTCTACACCAGCTTTTGCGAACACGACTGGCCACATTGGGTGCTAACTTTATAAGGAGCTCATAAACTTCACCAAGAATCGAACCCGCTTAGGGAAACTGAGAGGACTCCTTAATAAGGAACCAACTTGAGGAAGGGAAAGGAAGCTTGCCGAACCGGTTGGAGATGGTAGAAGCATTATTTATTGTTGTTTACTTTATAAGAAGCTAAGGACTCATGGACCTATCCAAGGTACACTTTGCTACGAAGCTAAGACGGCTTCAGAAAGTTAAGGAACCTGATATATGCTTAATTTTGATGAATGATGAACTCACAATCAAACCGGCAAGACTTGGGGAAAGTGCATGAACACCTTTCTATTTCTTGACGGCACAATGGGACTCTTTGTTGGCGATTTTTTAAGAAGGTGTGAGCTTCATTGAACAGTTAGAACTATCAATAAGTAAATAAGTATGAAGCTTCGTAAAGTAAAGGTTTAATTCTTGGGAAGAGGGACAGTGCTACACTTAGCTTCGGTGGGGCCATTTGCAATTAAATTTTTCGACCATATTATCCTCAGTCCTTTCGCTATGGTATGCGGAACTCGCCTTTTTTGTGCCTTTTCCATACGCTCATCGGTGAGCATCTGGTCTATGAAATATCTTTTCAAACAATGTCGATCTTTTAAAGTTTAGAAGCCCGTAAAATTGAGTGCGTTTGTTATAGCGCAAGGAGGCAATAACCTAGAACCAATTGGTTCTGGAAGAGGCCTGCCTAAAACACGAGAAAGACTACCGACCCAAGGAGTAAATTTAGCCAAGCAGTTGAATTGGATTGTGAAAAAGTTTAGCAATATTTATTCATTATTGTGGAGAAGGAGCTCATACTCGTGTATCTAAATCCAGTCAAGATTCGAATTTTAACAGCTAGCCGGAGTTCGAGGACACTTTGATTTTCTGAGCGAACCCCTACTTCCTTACCTACCCTCGTTATACGTCGACAGCCAATCTTCTAGAAAGGCTGTTTATACTCACGTAACTAAATCTAGACTAGTAAGCGTAGGTAAAAGATTTTTGCAGGGGGTGGGTCTAAGCAATACCCTGAAAATCTGTTGGATCCCTGGTCACAGTGACTTCCATGGAAATAAAAAGGCATTCGAGCTCGCCAGAAGGAGATCGGAGATGAGCATAGAGTTAGCTGATGAGTCGGGTCTATGCCTCATCAAACGTGTAAAGGAAATGATTGACTTAGAAGCACTCAGACAAACTAAGGGGTCTTGAGTGAATCTTTCGGGTTACCGGCAGGCTAGAATTTGCTGGGCGAAACTTGATAAGAGGAACTCTAGTTTCATATTGTCTGTGAGCAGGAACGCATGTAGACAGCTCATAGGGGTCTTAACGGAACATTGTCCTTTTGGGAGACATGGTGAAAAACTGGGAATACCCATGGCTGATCTGTGTCGCTGTGGTGATAAGAATGTAGAACCAACACTGGTACACCTAGTTTGTGGTTGAGAAAGTCTGGCTCGTACCAGATATCGGTACTTGAGGAAATTCTTCTTGACCGATTTATCAGAACTTGCAACAATATTTGGAATAATAGTTAAGACTCCGGTTTTTATGCGAGGGGAACACAATGGATAGTGATTAGTGATATCTCGTAATGGGCTATGGCACAGTGCTACAGTTCACTCCTCTAAGCCAAACCTAACCTACCTACCCTCGTTACATTAATGGTAGCATATTTCATCTGCTATATACTTTTAAGCCTGAGTTTATTGTTATAGGTAGAATTTAACAAATATATTCACATAAGAATCGCTTATAAAGGGTCATTCATTTTCAGCTTTAGAATTTGTTTTTTAAATAAAACACCCAGTTTTGCGAATTTATTCGTGTTCTTTATTTTAAATGAATATTTGGGGTATACCATTAAACATGGAACACAATATCGTTCAAATGTCCTCCTCTCGATCTTTTGCAGGACTCGATCCTTTTTAGGTAATTTTCGATGACTTGTTCACACATTTCGGGCTCTATCTCGGCCATAACTTCACGAATGTTGGTTTTCAATTGTTTGAGGATTGTTTGCATAAACACGTTCTTTCGCGTAGCCCCAAGAAATAAATCAAGAGGCGTTAAATCGCATGATCTCTGGGGCCACTTTACATCACTACAAATTGAAATTACACGGTCTGGAAATATCTGACGCAACAGTTTAATTGTTGGACGTGTTCTGTGGGCGGGTGCACCATCTTGTTGAAACCACATGTCTTTCAAATCAAAATCTTCAATTTGATCCCAGCACCAATCACGCAACATGCTTTGATAGCGCTCACTTGTGACTGTTTGTGTTCGTGCCTGATCGTCTTCGAAGAAGAAAGGACCAATGACTCTTCCTGCCCACAATGCACACCAAACTGTCACTTTTTGTGCATGCAATGGCTTTTCTTGAATCACATGTGAATTTTCCTCTCCCCAGATGCAGCAATTTTGTTTGTTCACATAGCCAGAAAGGTGAAAATGCGCTTCATTACTGAAGATTTTTTTTTTTTGAAAAATCAACATCCAGTTGCTGTTGTTCCAGCACCCAATCTGCGTATGCTCTGCGCGCATGATGGTCTTGTGGCTTTAGCTCTTGAGTCAATTGGATCTTATAAGGATGTAAATGCAAATCCAAATGCAAAATTCGCCAAAGGATGCCATAGGATAGGCCTAATTGCTGAGCACGCCATGAAATCGACACATTTGGATTCTCGGCCACACTTTCACGCACAGCGACAATGTTTTCGGTCGAACGAACGTTACGATGATGCACAGGCCTCACAATATCACAAACACTACCAGTCCGCTCGAATTTGTTGACAATAGGTCTGTTCTTTTTGGCTACACCTTCTACACTTTTCTGCACTAACTCTTGAGTGAGTGCAGAGAGGTGAAGAGGGTGAATGAAAAAAGAACAAACCTTTTAGGTTTGTTCTTTTTTCATTCGCTCAAGAGTTAGTGCAGAAAAGTGTAGAAGGTGTAGCCAAAAAGAACAGACCTAATGTTGCGAATTGTTTGCTCAGTCGGTCGGTTATTTCAGCCATTTCACGTAAATTGCGAAACACAGTTACTACAGAATTGCTGTGTCTGTGGTACAATTGAACAATTTTAGTGCATTAAGCGGTCGTAAATCAGTCCACATTCGTAAATGGTCAACTCTTAACTAACCATCTGTTACTTTAGATAACTGTAGTGGTCAACGCATGCTCGTGGTCTTATCCTACGAGCAGCGCCTGTTTCCCAAAATAAAAAAAACGTTGGTCTCACTCATGGCACCTGAGGATGCCGATGTGTCGAGCTTACCTGACTAGAACTATGGCACCTATGGATGCCAAAGTGTATCGACTAGTCAGGTTTGTATTTTGATTCCTGTAAAAATAAAAAATGGTTAATTCGTAATTACCTTTGAAAAAATACGAACGAGATTTGTTTAAAATAAAAAAGTTTAATCGTTTCTGGCTTATGGTCAAAAATAACTGAGAGCTTAATCATAACATGGAACAACTTCAATACTAAATTATCGCTAAATAAGTATTTGAGAAATGGGCCAGTCGTTCAACCCATTGCAAAAGCCCATGCAGTTGGAATTTGCCGATCAAGACAATCTGCAATTTTTAGTGACCCACAAATGGTGCAACCAACTGAAAGTGCAACGCGCCCATTTGTGGGTCGCGATTATTTCACAATTTGATCGCGAGGGAAAAATAAAATACAAAATGAAAAATAGGCAAAATAAAACGAAGCGAACAAAGTATCAACTCGACCATTTCCAGTACCTATGGCACGCGACATGTTCTGACACAGCAGTAAAGGAGAATCCAGTGGATTCCCCTGGCTGTGATGTCACATTACCGTACCTTAGGCCAAGAATTGCAATTCGGACTGTTTACGGTCGAGTTGCTAGGTTGTTGTTTTTGTTTTGATTAATTAGTAAACGAACAATTTGAACAACTGGTCTGAATTAAAATTGTAGTCGTCGAGAGGAAATGCAAACGCCGGATGCTGCCATTTGGCTGGGCACAACATAACCATGAAGTTGTCCTGAATGGAAGTTGTAGGGCTGTAAAATCCTAAAACTCGAAATGGAGTATACTAGACTATTACACCGACACCTGATTGTCTTATTGGTAAATTTTGAAAAGTATTAAAGTTGCATTTATTCTACAATTTGAATTTACCTTCGTTTTGATAATGCAATAACATTTTTACATTTTTAGTCCATTTTAATTCTTCTCCAACTGCAAATTCCAATTTGAAATTTAAATTTCCGTACAAATCATGGCAGCCAACTGCACACCACAAAAAAAATTCATTTTGATATTTGACAGCCATTCATGAATTCATTTCGAACGGCGGGCTTGAAGGAAGGAAGAAGAAATTTTTTTGTTGGTTAGGTTGCGGCGAAAGTCTATCGTATTTCGTGTCTGAAAAATTTATTCGTGTATTTTCCAAGGCTCTTTCAAAAAGCTAAAATCGATTAAATCGTTGTGCTGCACAAAATTCTAGTCTAATATGTTTCGTATGGATATACCAAGTCAAGTTGACGCAACGGAGGAGCGGCGCCGTGTGCGGGACAGTGTGAAGAGCAATATCCTAACTTTTGTAGTTTTATGCGCCTCGATACGATTGAGTAAGATCCTTTTTATGAAAGTTTCCATTCGGTGCGAGTCCTAATTTCCTTTCTTTCCGTTTTCAGTACCACTTTTGATGTCCAAAATTCAGTCGTAATGAATCACGAGTCGTTTAATTTTGTATAGCCGCTTTATAATAAAACTTATTTGTAAATTTAATTCCGTCTTGTAAGTGACTTTGTATTTTAATATTATCCTTTAGTAGCAGTAGACAATCGATGGTAGCATTGTAGACTTTTTTCCGTTTTTTAGTTCGGTGATCTATCGATTTTTTTATCGCAGAATAGTAAAGTTGTCGGGACCAATAACTTCCTTATTAAGACTTCTGAAAATGCTGCATCCAAATAAATTTTAGAATTTCTTTTACTGAGTAAAATGAATTGATAAAAACATTTTTCATTCAAGAATTTGATAATTTTTCAATTATCGGCAGTCGTGTGATAAGATAGGGAAGGGTTTACGTGGGGCGGTAGTTTAGTTACTTTTTGTCACCGACTTACCTTCAGACTGTGCATGTTTTGACTGTGGCTTCCTTAAAGTATTACCGATTTATTGCCACTGCCGTGTGCCGTCTCTGCATCTCATCAGTCTTGTATCAGTCGGGAACCAGATGGCTCAGTGGGGAACCAGATGGCTAAGTGGGGAACCACATAGCTCAGTGGGGAACCAGATGTATCGCGTTCTTAGCCCTTACTCCTTCATAAAAAATAACGATAAGGATTACTGTAGATGGGGTTGTGTTGGTATTACATACTAAATGACCATTAATGTCTGGAAGAAGCAAAGGCAATCTATAATCGAGTGCATCATTTCACAGTGAGACATGGGGACCTGTGGGATGCCAGAGTTACCTACGAACAGTGAATAGCGAAAACATGACCAGAACAAATGAACATAGAAGGAGGGGAAGACAGTTACGAGCAGAGTCCCTCCTCGCTTCACAAAGTCACGTTCACAACATCCCCAAATAAGAGCGCAAGTAGAAGACTGTTTGCGTAGTGTGCCCATAACGGATTAGAAGGGAGAGAAAACGGGATGTGACCATGGCCAACTTTTAAAAATTGCATGTCAGCTCACAGGAAAACCTGTAGGGAGAAAATTTACAGAAAACAATGTTAACTATGACTCTGGATGAGGGTAGACCAAACCGTAAGGACAGAGTAAAGAGTTGTCTTATAGGAAGCATCGCTTTCCGGTCAAGGATAATCTCATTTTACTTTATTATTTTTTAATAATAAAGTATTGTGATCGACCTGAAATTTCAAAAAAATTTGCTACCCTGAAATTTTGTATTTACACGTTTTAGGACTAGTAAACCCCAAAAAAGCAAAAAAAAAAAAAACTTTGGATTACAATATCTTCCGAACCAATTACACCAGAAAGATAAAATTTATTTTCTGTATATGGGATCACAAGAGGAGTCTACCAAAACAAAATTTTTTGAGGGGGGAGGTGGAGCACGAAAATGGGGGGATAGCAATTTCTCAAAAAATTTAATTTTTATATCTCAGAAACCGTATCAGATATGATCTTGAAAATTTTACAGGAGGGTCGGTAAACTTCTAGTAGGGAAAACAATTTTGGTGGTGTGGGTGTTGGGGGTGATGGTGAAAGGGGGTAGAAAGGAAAACATTCTGATTTTTATTTCTCGAAAACCATAATGAATAGAAAGCTAAAAATTTAGGATTATGTAGAGCCACTATGGAGACATCTTAGAAAAATAAAATTTTTGATAGGGGTATCATGGTACGGGGGAGAGGGGTGGTTTTTTATATCTCAGAAACGGCTTATGCTAGAAAGTTGAAACTTAGTACGTATATGTAGATATACTATTAGAGTAATTAAAGTAAAAAAAAAGTTCAGATTTTTATTGGTGTTCAGAGGTTGAGTAAAAAAAAAATTCCGTGAATCCACATTTTCGCGAATTTCGTTAAAATTTTTATACATGTCGAGATATCAAAGCAATTTTACTTCTGCTGGCTACTTATATAAGCGCCTACTAACGATCTTCAAAATTTTTCGATATCCAACCCCTAAGGGGGTGTAAAGTGGTTGTGTACATATTCACGAATTCTGATATATTCCTAAGGTATATTGAGATTTGGAGTTCACGTTTGGTAGTAGGGGAAAAACCGATTTAAGTATGTTTACGTATTAAACCCCCTGGGGGTATTGTTCAAGATTTCACTGATTCTGAAAATCTCTTAGGTTTAATGTGATCGAATTCGCTTTTACTACTATGAATTATTCTATTGATAAAAAAAATACGTAAATAAATAAAAAAAATCTGCCAACAGTCTGGGCGCAACTTTATTATTTTATGGGTAGAAGTCCGAAACGTGTTTAATGATGAGATACGGTGTTGGGTACTATGCGACTGACAACCTAAAAAATAACCAGGAGGCTATTTGGAACGTTATTTTTTAGGTTGTCAGTCGCATAGTACCCAACACCGTATCTCATCATTAAACACGTTTCGGACTTCTACCCATAAAATAATAAAGTTGCGCTCAGACTGTTGGCAGATTTTTTAATAAGTGCTTCCGTTGGAAGGGTCTCGTCATAATCAAAGCTTTGACGCACTATTAGCTTGAGAGGAGGACTCAGAGAAAATTCCTGGTAGTGGAGAAACCTGTGTCCCTATAGAGTTCACAGCAACCTTGTTGGCTTTACCACAGCCGACTAAATGGTCGCGTTTACACATGCGGACCAGTCTAAATAGATCGGTTTGGTCTTGCAGTTTATGTGCTCTTTTCACAGTACTAGACTGGTTTGTTTTCATTTAGTTCGTACCAAAATAATTCCAAATGGATTGGTTCGATTTAGGTTTATGTGTACGACCAACCTAGTTTTTTTTGTCTATTTAGACTGGTCTGGTCCTCACGCAAACGCGACCAATGTGAGGACCGAAGGTTTGTCAGGTCAGATTGTTGCAAATTATGGATGATGGAGGACGGTCTAAAGTCCCGATTCACTGCGGCCTCAGTGGTCCTATTGTGATTGTCCTCCCTAAGGCCCGGACTACATGATCCGTCTTTTTTTCCACTCCGGAAAAAAACCGATTCCGGACAGCATCGACTACACGGCGTCCGGGATAAAAACCTTTCAGTCTACTGCGAGCAAGCGTGGTGTGATGAATACGTTACAGTCTGTGAGTTCTCCTATGGAGAATTTAAGCTACGAAGGACTGATATGTTTGGCGGTCGTTGTAAACAACAATAAAAATTTGCCAACAGTCTGGGCGCAACTTTATTATTTTTTGGGTAGAAGTCCGAAACGTATTTAATGCTGAGATACTATACGACTGATCATCTAAAAAATAACGTTCCAAATAGCCTCCTGGATATTTCTTAGGTTGCCAATCGCATAGTAACCTACATCGCATCTCAGCATTAAACGCGTTTCGGACTTTTTCTTCTTTCTAGCATAAGCCGTTTCTGAGATATAAAAAACCATCACCCACCCCCGTGCCTTGCTACCCTTATCAACAGTTTTATTTTTCTGTGGGTCTATATAGTTGTAAATTTTTAGCTTTCTATACTTTTCGATTTTCGAGAAATAAAAATCAGAATTTTTTCATTTCCATCCCATCCCACAATCACCCCCTACAACCACATCCTCCAATTTTTTTTCTCCGCTAGAGATCTACTGATCCTAACTCCTGTAAAATTTTCAAGATCATTATCTGGTACGATTCTTAAGATATAAAAATTTAATTTTTTGAAAAATGAGTGTCAACCCATTTCCGCGCTTCGCCTCCGCCCTCAAAAATTTTACATTTACTAGACTCCACTTGTAATTCTAAATACAGAAACCAAATTTTATCTTTCTGGTACAATTGGTTCGGAAGATATTGCAATTCAAAGTTTTTCATCCTCCACCCCCACACCGCACCACCCTCTTTAAAAACTTTAATCCTTTCCTAAGACAACCACAAAGTTTTAACTTTCTGAGATGAATCTTTCAGGATATATGGATTTTAGAATGTTTCTATTTCAGCTTTCAAGCGATTTGGACGTATTGTTTTTTCCCACACTCTCACATCCCTCAACCACAAAAGACCATTTTTTTGCAAATGGGTCCATTATAATAGTTCTACATAAGTTCCAACTTTCAGCCCCTAGCAAAAGTGGTTCCTGAGATCTAGAGACCAAAATTATTTGTCTAAAACGTTCCTAAGAATCGACCATTTCGATTAAGCACAGCTACTCGAGTGACAAAATCACACCGAAAAAAATTCCGGACACGCACTTGTAGTCGAGCTCATACAACTCTGTATGTTCTTGAAAGTTAATTCCGGATAGGTCGAGAAATTCCTGATCAACCGTCCGGAGAAACCTGTGCATGCTCAGGTTTTTTTCCGGACGCTCGGTTTTCCGGAGTCATGTAGTCGACGAGCTAAAATGTCATACATTTCTATAGGACATGCTTTTCATTCTTTCCGGAAGGCGGAGCCTATTTTCTCCGGAGTCGAAAAAAAACGGACCATGTAGTCCGGGCCTCATTATAACTCACTCAGGACGGTTATATCAATAAATTTTAATACGCTCTTGAGTGAGTTAGACATGAGTTCGAATGGTTTTAGGAAGTAATGTCCAACAAGTCTGAGTCTTCTGTGTGCGAGTTCTTCGTAGTGGCATAAAACGTGCTCTGAAGTTTCCTCTTCTTCATACAATCTGCAAATATCGTCTGAAACCAGTCCAATCGTATGCAGATGCTTTTTAAGCATACCATCATCAATTGCGCTCCATAATTCCAATGATCTCATTACATACATGGTTCCAGAGGCTGCTGGTAGACTCTAGCCGCTCAATGGTAGTTCTTTTCTCTCGACTCATGTCCAATCACAATGGCGTCAGTACCAATTTGAACCAACTAGGAATTATTGCAAGTTTACTGTGCGCCCATTGCAACCACGTCTTTTGGTCATTTACTCCTTAAGAACTATACTTCTTGCATCTCTGGCGACTTTAAGGTACTGTCTGGCTGGAACTGCCGAACTTCGCGGTCAGCAGTAACTGCCAACCGCGACTGCTTTGCATTCTCGCTGCTCACCGCAACGGCTAACTGCCGCGATCAGATTGTTTTTCGCTTTAAATTCACACATTGCGAGGTCGGAGAGTGGATAACGACACCATTTTGACTTTTTTGTTTCAAGAGGAACAATAGGAGGAGGAAATTATGATGTTGCTAAAAAGACATGAGCGTATTATTATAGTATATTCCAAACTCGAACTAGCGAACGATTTTTTGAAAGCTTAATAAACGGTCACTTGCGGAATGATGAAGAGAAGTTTAGAAATTTTTTTCGACTTACGAGGGCGGATTGATAATGACGTGCAAAAATTGAGAAAACATAATTTTATCCGGAAATATTTATTTTATTTTTCAACGTAGTCTCCTTTTAGCTCGATACACTTAGTCCAGCGTTGTTCCAATTTTTTGATCCCTTCCAAATAATATGATTTGTCCAACCCTTCAAAATAGGCGTTGGTTTCACTTATGACGTCAATATTCGTGGTAAATCTCTTTCCAGCAAGCCATTTTTTCAAGTCTGGAAATAATAAAAGGTCGCAGGGTGCCAAATCTGGAGAATACGGTGGGTGAGGGAGCAATTCGTACCATAATTCAAACAGTTTTGCCGTTGCAACAACGGACGTGTGAAACAACACTCTTTTCTTCGCGAAATGAAGCCGTTTTGCCTTGATTTCAACATCCAATGAAACCAATACCTCAAAATAATATGCTCCCGTCATTGTTTTTCCTTTCTCCAAGTAGTCGGTGAATATCATTCCATTGGAATCCCAAAAAACTGTCGCCATAACCTTTCCAGCCGATAGAACGGTTTTGCCTCCTTGAACCGACATCCTTCCATTGTTTTGACTGTTGTTTGGTTTCTGGAGTGTAGTGGTGAATCCATGCTTCATCAACAGTTACGAATCAACGAAAAAATTCATTTGTATTACGTTAAAACAGTTGCAAACCGTGCTGCGAAGTTGTCACACGATTGCGTTTTTAGTCGATTGTGAGCAAACGCGGCAGCCATCTTGCGGATAGCTTTCTCATGTCCAAATGGTTTTTCAAAATATTCCAAACACGTTCAAATGAGATGCTTACTACGTTAACTATCTCACGCACTTTTACTCGACGATCTTCTATCACGATATCATGGATTTTATCGATCATTTCTGGCGTGGTGACCTCATTTGGACGACCTGGACTTGGTATGGTTTGTGTGCTCGTACGACCACACTTGAATTCAGAAAACCATTTGTAAATCATTCGGATCGATGGTGCAGAGTCCCCATAATGCTTACCTAATTTTTCTTTGGTTACTTTAGCTGTTTTCCCTTTTAAAAAATTGTGTTTAATCAACACACGAAATTCGACTTGCTTAGACGGCTGCTTCTCGAAAACTAAACAAGGTATCAGGCTTAAACTTTGCAGGTAATCTATTTAAGGATGGTCCAGGTAAAAAAAAATAACGAATTCCTTACCTGCCCACTCCTTGCACGTCATTATCAATCCGCCTAGAATATCGAATTCACTTTCACTTCTAAAGGCTTTAAATATAAACGGGAAAAACTGATTTAAGCATTTTTCGATATTAAACCCTCTGGGGTGTAAGGTATTGTTCAAGTGTTCACGAATTCCGAAAATCTTTTAGGTTTAATGGGATCGAATTCGCGTTTACTTCTATTGAATCAATAATTGTTTCAAAATGATTGGAGGAATATTATCAGGTCCTGGCGATGAAACTTCTTTTAAATTTATTAGTGTGTTGTATACCATTTGTTCTGTTATGTCTATAGATTCTATTGCATTCTGATTCCTCATTATTCCATGCACTGCAGGAAAAACATCATCGGGTTCGTGAAGAATGTTGTTCGAAAGTACTCAGCGAATATATTCGCGATATCTTCAGGTCTATGGGTTAGTTGTACTGTTGCCTGCTCTTTCAAAGATAGTGGGACTGATACCCTGGATGCAACTTCCTCAAATAACTGTAAAAGGGTTTATCTCCGCTACTAACAAGGTGCTCTTCAAAATTCATCCTAGCCTTACGTTTATCCGAAGTAATTTTATTGTTAAGTTTCATATATATTTTGTAGTCTTCATCACAACGCGTTAATTTATATTTTTTCCAGTTTCGCCTTAATTTTAATATCCTTCATAATATTGCCGTTAATCCATGGCTTATTCCTGTCCAAAATAGTAGATTTAATAAAGGTCCATTGCTCATTTATTGATTTTAGTGAATAATCGTTAGTAAAACTACAAGCAAGTTTTTCATTTATAGCAGCAAAGTCAGCTCTATAATAGTCTATCTATACAGGGTGTAACTAGTACTGAGGTTCAAACGAAAATGGGAGATAGAGGAACTTGTCCTGAGTAGAAAATCGTTCTACACATACTCCCGTTTTTGCACCGTTAAGGAGATAGCGCGATTTTAAGGACGAAGGATTTTCATCGTACCTATGATCACTGTTTGATCTCTAACTTCTGCTGTACTTAGCGTAACGTAATAATTCTGGGCTCGTTGGAAAGGACACAAATTCTTCTTTCTAATTGCTATCAACTGTGTCAATCAGTGTTATACTTTTTGAGAAAAATTCATTTAAATGACACAAAAATAATAAAAAATTAAAAAAAAATACAAAAAAGTCCTGTTTTCTCCACGAAGGACCTGATTAACCACCAAATTTTATTACATTTTCGGAAAGCCCATAAAATTTCACTATACGTTTGAACAGAATTTCTTCATATTTGCAACAACAAGTGAGTTCCCTGCACATGTTGGAAATACTGCTAAACATAGAATTTACCGCAAAACAGATGCAGTAATGAGCAACCATGTTAACAACACACGTATTGCTCTTATGTGTGGAAATTATGTTACAGGTAAGTAAAAATATGACAACTAATTAGATAGCGTCCATTTAAGTAAATTAACTAACATCCATTTAAGTAAATTAAGTAATATCCATTTAAGTAGGGCGTGGAGTTTACCTGCTCCCTAAGGAACAGGAATGACTTCGTCCTACGTAGATTTTTCTGCGATAAAAGCATCGGGAGGAAGCAACAGCAAACAGAATGTCATAGACATCATTACGAGCAACATGGCAAGCAATAGGAGGTCTTTTACAACGGAAGAAATGGCAGACATGCACTTCGTGTATGGGTTGTGCGACGGGAATGCTAGGCGAGCCGAAAGAGTTTACTGGGAACGGTATCCGGACAGATCTCGGTACCCCCATTATCGGATGTTCATCAGCATTCATCGGAACCTTCGTGAACGAGGTACACTGCAGCCGTGGCGGGAGACACAACATCCAGGACGGTGACACTCGGTACCTGTGGCCACGGAGGAGCGCATACTGCGCATCGCAACCCCACGGTAAGCACCCGGCGCATTGGACATCGATTAGGCATCAACCACATGCATTTATTTCGTCCTCACTATTATTAATCATACTCCTTCGGCGAATGACGGGTGTCAAACCAGATTTACTTGAAGGGAACGTGCTTGATAACTGTTAGCCCTGCTCCTTTACAATTCAACCTATGAAGAAATTCTGTATAGTGAAATTTTATGGGCTTTCCGAAAATGTAATAAAATTTGGTGGTTAATCAGGTCCTTCTTGGAGAAAACAGGACTTTTTTGTATTTTTTTTTAATTTTTTATTATTTTTGAGTCATTTAAATGAATTTTTCTCAAAAAGTATAACACTGATTGACACAGTTGATAGCAATTAGAAAGAAGAATTTGTGTCCTTTCCAACGAGCCCAGAATTATTACGTTACGCTAAGTACAGCAGAAGTTAGAGATCAAACAGTGATCATAGGTACGATGAAAATCCTTCGTCCTTAAAATCGCGCTATCTCCTTAACGGTGCAAAAACGGGAGTATGTGTAGAACGATTTTCTACTCAGGACAAGTTCCTCTATCTCCCATTTTCGTTTGAACCTCAGTACTAGTTACACCCTGTATATGTGGGACTTCATTCACGAGTTAGTGCACCTTAACTTTAACCTTAACCAAAATGGAAGGTTACACAAAAAAACTTATTTGTAATTAAGTAAATAACGCTTGGAACTGTTGTATAAATTAAGTTGGCGCAAGATGAGGATATGGGAGCGTAACGGTGATCATAAAGAAGATCCAAGGTACAACAGAACCAATAAACCTGAAAATCTAGCTAAGAAATGTGGTCTCCATTCTTTCACAACACGATAGTACGTGTTATCAATAAAAATGTTTCAAGCTTGCCAAAAAAATAATTTATATTCTTTACTTGGTTGAAATTAATTTGAAAACATTTTTAATTTTAAATAATTGTTTGTTTTTTGTGTTACTCTCACTGAAATTTCGTTTTTATAGTTTATATATTTGAAATAATTTTTCGTTTTTTTCTATACATTAATTTAGCTTCAATATCAAAGTACGTTTCTAGATAAAATGGGAGGGGAAGAGGAAATCAATACAGGACAAAAATTTTAATGAGGAATCTGAAGAATGAATGCACGGTCTGTAGAACCGACAACCGATTTAGAGTAAACGTAAAATTGAGGAAAATTTTGTTATCCAAATTAGGGTGTTAGAATCGAGCCTTCAATAAAAACAAAAGTCGTTACAGCCCCACCACTTCACGTGAATAAAAAAAAAATCAATAAATTCCTTGTTTTTAAGATTTATCGAATTTTATTGCCAAAAAGAATATTGATAATTTTAATATTTCATCATTTTTGCATTTACGTTTTTCAGCTTCTTCAGCATTTTTTTTTGTTGAGAGAAAGTGAGGAAGTGGGGGGTGGTCCTTGGTTTAGAAACGGAAAGGAATTAGTTGTTCTTTTTTTTGCTTTTTGTTTACATTGTAATTAAATGAAAGCAAAAGAAAATGTTTGGAATTAAAATCGATAAAAAAAAATAATTACAAGAAAAACTCAGAATTGTTTTTTTTTACTTTTTCAAAATTAGCTTTTAGTTTGGAAATCATAAAAAATAAAATATTTTTTTTGTAATTTTTTTTTGTTATTTCCGGGAGCCGAGAGAAAGTTATTTTAATTGTGTTACTATTTGAATTTAGTTATTTTTCTATTTTATTTTATTTAATTTTTTTTTAGTATTTTTGACCTTTTCTCTTTATTTGTTATGCTTTTAAATTCTTTTTATTTGTGTGTTGTAAATGATATCTCAATACTATTTTAAATATTGTTTCTTATCTACCGCTCTCCCTCCTCTCCCGCACACAGCGTTTTCTTCAGCTCTTCTCTGGAATCTTTTTATTATAATTTTTTTCTTCTTCGCTACAGTTTTCTGTCGTCGATTTATCAATTTCGAGATGTCGATGCTCAATCTTCTTCTTCCGATTCGGCTTGCTCTAACCAAGTCAACCATGAATTCACTTGAAATAAGGCCTCACCCTTGCCCGGGTATTGATCGGAAATTTCTTCTTTCCAGCGTAGGAATGGTTCCTCTTCGATTACGTTGCCGTCGTAGAGATTTTTAAACCAGCGACATAGCATGCCTGTGAAAATTGTAAGAAATGGGCGTTAGTTTCGAGAGTTGGTTGAGATTTTGTTAGAATATATTACCTTTGGGAAAGCCAACGCTAAAGCAATAAACTTGAAGTGCGTAAACCGCAACCAACTGCAAATCGAGTTTTCCATTCAAAAAGAAATTCAGCACGTTATGATATTTGCTGAGTAGAATCTGTTCCTTTTCGATTTGAGATTTTTCAGGATTTCTCTTGAGGTCGGTATCTTCGGTCAGTGTAGTCTCCTGAAGAGAATATCAAATATTGCAAAATTATTTTTCTAATCAATTTAGGCAGGGAGTAATATTAAAAACGAAAACGGACGAGGAAAACGAACGTTAATAAATGGTGTGTCGAGTTCTGCAGATCAACGACAGGAAAACATCAACAATGGCATAGTTTTGTTCACCATGTTGCTAACCTGCCTGCTATGTGAATTGGGTGAAATACCAAGATCGCACCCGAGGCTAAAGCATTCTAAGATTTTCTCGGACAAAGAGGACACCTCTTTCAAAGTGGATTCTCAGTGGTACCGTTGGCCAGGCACACCGGTTATTTCTAAAAACTGTGAGAGTTTCACACATTTTTTCTCAGTGCTGTCAATGCAAATTTGGAAGAACAGTTACTGGCCTATAGCTCTATCGACGCCCACATTCTTATAGTCTGATCTCTATAAGAAATTGAAGAGGTCCCGACAACGGAAAAGCAAAGCTTAGTAGTTGTGGAGATAGGAAATAAGCTGGCAATAGGCTGTAACGTGAATGAGCACCACGTAGCAGTCAAGTACTAACACAAACTTCAGAGGTGACCTCAAAGTTTCTTTGCAGGAATTAACTCTTTGTATCGTGACACGGATGATAGCCCCAGTTTTGTGACTAGAAAGGAGATCCTGACTTGAAAATTCTTCGGTTCTCATATGACCAGGGCTCTTTTGAAGCATTGTTACAGCTTAATACCCTTTTTTGGACCTGGAGGCATCGTTTGGTATACTGAATGATCTGAAACGATGAAAGGCATCGGTGCAGTGGAGCTGCGATAATTATTGTCACAGACAGGACAGCAACATAAATAAAACCATTACCACAATAAGAAACAAAAACCTTGACCTTCACTAATACAACGATGGAAACGGATGATAGAGTGCCAAAGAAGCAATAACCATATTGCAAAAAGTGATTCTTTCGTACTGGGTACAAAGCCACAGAGTTATAAAACAGCGAACTAATTTACGAGATGAGACTCGTCCACACCCAGTGGAATCTTAACCTGTTCCATAAAATTATGGAAAGAGCCAATACTGCGTTGCAGTGCCCAGACTCATAACATAACCAATTCTCACTGGATCACTCCACTAAACAGCTTCACGCAGGCAATGCATGTGCAAAACAAAACTTAAGAGCCACTCGTAACTGAAAGATCATCTAAAAGCTTCGGTGGACGCAAGTTACATTCCCAAAACATAGCTCCAGCATTTGATAATAATTTTCCGACGAATAAAATTTAAAGAGAATCTATAGGTTGAAACTAAAGGTTCATGGAAGGTTATAAATCGCTAAAGAAAAACAATTGAAAAACTCACCTGAATTACATATTTCAACACGACCGTCATAAGTGTCGTTATAAAACCAGAATCCGCATAATACTTTGAATCGACATTACTCTTAATCCATTTATAGAACGTTTGCGGGTTTGGCTCGGTTTGAATCTGTTTCAGCATTTCCGCTTGTAATTTCAGTAACGGATACAAAAAATTCAAATTCCGATCGTCCAATATTTCGGCCATTCGATCTTTAGTACGATCTGCTTCGGGCAATGTTGTCATCAAATTCACCTTGCTCTCCGAAAACAAATCGTCCAATTGATTCTTATCCATCATTTTATGCAATTGTTGCAGAACGAGCAAGAACAACGGATAGTGTTGTCCGTTCTCTGTGTACGATGCTATTTCGGATAGTTTGCACAATTTCGCGACAACCGATCGTGCCAGAAGTAACGCAACCAGAGTTGTTATACGCGGTACAGTCGCTTCTTTTTCGTTCATACGATTGACGATTTGTCGATAAGCTTCGAGCAATGAATTGGCCGCTAGCTTGTTTTCTTTACGAAGCTGTTGCAAAAATTCAATACAACGTTCGTATTGTTGCTCGGATTTGTCAATAATTTCGTTAAAAATGCACACGCATGCCTCTTTCATTAACTTATCAGGCACTTTAAGATCGTAAAATGTTTTCAAGATGTCGTCCATGTTCTTGTCGTTGATCTCATTGTTATCGATCATAAGATTTTCGTTGAGGAATGTTTGGATTTTTTTCAAAATTTCCTCTTTGCTCGGACCCTTATCCTTTTTCGGTTGTTTCTTGTCGACCTTTTCGGTCGAACTCTGTTTGGATAGCGGCGAATCTTTATTGAGGATATTGTTGATTTGTGTTTGACCGCTACCAATCGATTGAGACGACGATTTCAATGAATTTTGCGATGAACTGATATTTGAATTGATCGATGTTTGAGATGTATCCGATCCGGGAGCGGATGTTGGCCGTGATAATAGCTGCTGTTGCTGTTGAATCGAATTCGATGAAGGTGTCGTATTTGCGATGTTATTTGAAGCGATCAGTGGATAATTGTTAGCTGATTGGATATTTGGCGGCGGTGTTGACATCGGCATCGACATTGGCGGCGATTTGATATTGACGTTCGCTTTGAATAGTAAACTATTCGCGGCTGGTCGCATTTGTAAATTTTCAACCGGATCTTGGGTGGACGTTATTAGATTGCGTTTGAAACGTGGTGCCAGATCTTTGTTGTTCATCATGTTCGAATATGATGAATTATTGTGCGAATTGTTATGTTGGTTATGATTATTGTGCTTATTGAAACGATTATTATAATTGTTATGATGGTTGTTGTTTTGGTTGTTCCGTTGATTATGATGTCGATTGTTATTATTATATCCGGTTGATGACATTATGTGTGACGGACTTGTTACACTAAGACTACTGAACATATCATTAAAGCCGGGCTGAAGATTCAATGGGAATCGGTTCATCCAATTGTCACTGTCACGTTCATTATTACGCATGTCACGATTCCTGTAAGCAGATTTCAATAAATTTACAAATTTTTGTTTCATTCAGCCTGTCGCCGACTTACCTATTCATGTACGGTGGTCTGATTATGTTATCATCGTCTGCTCGTATCTGTCGAATTGGCACTGGACCCTCAGTGGTAGACACTTTGCGTGAGATCCAGTTGTTCTTTCGTAGTTCAATTATATCACGCAGCATGAACCGTATTCGTGGCGGATACTTTTGTGAACTTGATCGTTGATCCATTTTTTCAAAGTATTGATCCATCAACTTTTTGCCCTGTTAATTTCAGAATGAGAAATACATAAATATTAACTTTACCACTGCTTCGAAAAAAATAAATAAAAATTACAGTAATTGCACAATACTATCAACTCGATTTACCCGGAATAGGTGCTTACGGCAAGACAGTTCCAACACAATACTGGCATGTTGCATGCACTTCGATTGTTGGTGAAAACTTGCCAGGATGCTGAATGATTGATTCAATTTCCGTTATTCGTAGGAAGTATTTTTTATTTGAAGATTCGAAAAAGGATGCAAGCGAGAATGCACTTTGAATTGCCTTGTGACTTTTGCAAGACTTTTTATGTATCGCTTTTTTTTAAACACAGGATGTATTTCAAGGATACATGCGCTCAAAAATAATGTTCCAACGTATGGCAAACCACTAGAATTTATGTACATACTTCAAACTTGGCTAATTGAAAGGGCTGCCGATTAATGATTGAAAGGAATAATCGCAATATTGCAAGTAGCTTCTACAATTCCTGAAAACAAAAAAAAAATCCGAAAGGAATGTTTTTTTACGAGGAATTATTAACATAACGGGGTCATAACGAGAACATTTCGCAGCACGCTCTGGATTTGAATCAACAAAGGAAATCGAGTTGTGAATCGCTCAAAACAGGAAAATGAAGGCTCGAGAAAGAAGAAAATCAAAGAGAGTAGAAGTAGTTCTGGCGATAGCGGTAAATGTTGTTGCACAGGATAGTATCTTGTGGTGGATCACTGTAACTGTCCTATGTGCCCATTGGTGGTAAAAGCGACGAGCTTTCGTGAAAAATAATTCCCTCGTAGATGAGACTTTGTACCTCTATCCTAGCTGACGTTTAGGAGATTCCAGCCGGTAGAAACGTATTCATTCGCGTGGTCACCAAATACTGTATCGTTCAGTCTGGAATGTTTCAAGCGAGCGAGCGCTTCTTCTGAGCTATATAAAAATCTGCCAACTCTCGGCGCAACTTTATTATTTTATGGGTAGAAGTCCAAAACGTGTTTAATGCTGAGATGCGGTGTAGGTTACTATGCGACTGACAACCTAAAAAATAACGTTCCGCATTGCCTCCTAGCTATTTCTTAGAATGTCAGTCGCATAGTAACCTAGACGAAGCAAATTTTATAAAATCCTCAAAATGATTTTATGTTCCACGAGTTATACTCAAATGGGGAGCACAACGGTTGAACGCTAACGTCTAAGTGAAGGAGGATGGCAACATAACCACCCCGTATAACATACCATGGCGGTGATTTTTTGAAGGTCGAGGTGCTATATAAATCAAATCTAAGCAGTATCAATATTAATTACAGAACATCGCATAGACTTAATCGCTTCACTGGCTTCTCCCATTGAGAGCATGACAGTTGAAAAAACCTTCACCGAAAAGATCAGTTTACTGTTGGGGCTAGGTGTTTTTATTTTTAAATACAAACTCAAAGTTTAGTTCCGAGTTCGGTAACTGTACTTCTCGAAAGTCCTAATTGGGCCTCTTGGTATACTAAAACTATAATTAGTTGAAAGCAGAATGGCAAAGCAGTGATTTCGAAGTGTAGCGGAAATTAGAACAAATTCCCCACGTTACAAATCTAATTAGAGGTAAATAATCCGCTAAGACCTCATCCCAAAGGAGAAATATCTACAGCCAAGGCTTCTTCAAGTTCCCAACTCTTCTAAAACACACTAATAACCGAGAGTCTTTTCAGCACACCCCTAGAACTGAATAAAACGAACCAAACAGAAAAAATCCAGTTTTTTATACACTTTAAAACCTTTCTAGGACACCTTAAAAAAATTAAAGGCCACTTTAAATTGCCCTTCCGACGACCAATTAAGCCATTAACCCGCCTAAAAACATCTCAACTCTTTGAATAAATTTCAAAATTAGTCAACTGGATGTGGGCTATTTGGCCACCACTGATTTTTGTGAAGAAAACCTGTGTAGCCCCGAAAAGTCATTTCATGAATTGGCGCTAATGCATTGAACTACGCTTTCTCTTTCTCTACAAACTGATTTCATATAGTTTTAAAGCTAGTTCTACTTTCATTGCGTTAAAATGAAACGAAAATGTTTACTGCATTTTCTATGGAAATTGACATGATGTCGTTTTCTTTTCGTATCAAGCTACAGTTTTGTTCGACTCTGGGGTACTCTGCCACCGAAAAAAACCTTTTTCAGATCCCTATCGTAGACGGACGATAAGTTGCACAGTGTGGTGTTCTGTTCATCGATTACAAGCGATATGGTTCAACTAACGGCAGCTGTGAATGCAAAGAAATAAAAGGCGATGGATCAAAGGTGTGGCTCATGCTGTTTGCAAAAGAAACGTAGCAATTGTGATGCTTCATGCAAATCAACTACAGATCAAGGACTAAGCCCCGTGAAATTCAAAAAATACTAGGGAATACAACTGTCATGGAGACGTATTGATTAACTGATAACTTGATTTTGTTCAGACTTAAATAGAGATCTGATTCGTGAATCAACTTTGATGATCCTAGACTGGAAGTGATCCGAGTAGAGAAACGAATGGAAATAAAATATGATCAGCAATTGTGGTTTCATGTTTGTAGTTTGGCAAATTTATTATGCAATATTTTACGCCCTTGTCAAAATCTAGTAACGTGAGCGTTAACAATTTCGTTGGATCCTTTTAACAATAATTAAACTCACCAAACTAATATACGTAATGCGCGGAGAAATAGTTCAAACCCAAAACAAGTACGCCAAATTGAAAAATTTGAAACAAAGGAGAAAGTGCGGGCCAAACGTAACGCCTGATAATTAGCAGCACTTTTTTTTATAAAGGTTGAGAACGAATAGGATTTGCAAACAAGATTAAACAAAGATTATTTAAATCAGAGCACGGCGCATGGCCTTATCTTCTTTTGTATTACTAAATTTTAGTTAGTTGAACAAAGTCCTTCAATATTTTATCTTTTGCGCTATTTCTCATTTTAAGAAGCTCGACTTATTAACAACGAAAAGCACTAACCGAATATTTCGAGCTGATAAATGTGCAATTTTTCTTTTCAACAAACATCTTCAGCGACCTTAAAACCTTTTGGCCATATCAATAAAGATCGCCAACATTTTTCGTTATCATCATTGGATGTCGTTAAGAACCTTAAGATTGTTGCTTAGAATTAAAGCGACGAATGCTTACCTGTTCTGTATCCAAGTTCTTTCCGCACGTTCTAATAAGTTGACTGAGACATTCCATATCTTCGCATTTATCTTGTACAGAGGTGATTGTACGATGTTTCCGATCCAATAATTGTTGTATACATTTGTGTAATATGTGTTCGGATAACATTTGTAATTTGCTAAGTTCACCAATAAATTTAACATTGCCGAGCATTCGTTGTTTGGCAACATGCCGTTTTTCCTCTTCCTCGGGTGTAAGCGGACCATCATGAATAATAATATCACTTAATGTTGATCGATTTAAAAATTTATCGCGACAAACATTTAAGAGTAAACGTAAAAATGTGCACGTATTCGATGGTGGATCAAAATTTGGTGCTTCTTTTGATAGTCTTTTGCACAATTGTGCATACATAGACGAATATTTTGGTTCATCTAATGCTTTTTCAAATATCAAATAAATAACACCGTTCAATATAACAGTCGAATTTAAATCAATTTTTAGTAAATCATCACTTAACTCTTGAAACTTTTCAGGTGTGAGTTTATTGAGAATGCCGCGAACCTATAAAACAAAAATAGAAAAAGAAATGGATATTTTATAAGTTCGAATTTGTGTTTTTTTTTAATAAACTACTTACTTTACGAAAAATTGCATCATTTTTGGCCTCCTGTGTGAGTCCATGTTGTGGTCGCAATGATGGAGGGACCCAGCGTCTAGATGCGGGGGGGACGTTATTATCCCTCCCCGGTACACGAGACTCTGGCCCCGTTTGCCTGGGGGCTTCCGTTTTGGGTGGTGCGGATTGACCGCGCTCTAAGCAATTATTTGTCGCTCCTTCACCTACGTCACCGCTACGTCCTCGTCCGTTTTCGTTACCAAAATCTGATGTAATCGAATGTTCGTCGTTTGTTGTCGACGACTCTCCGTTAGATTTGCCGTTTTCGTATCGTCCAATGCCACCTCCGCCGTTATAACGTGATTTGTTTGTTGTTGCTCCTGTTGCACTATTATCGGGTGAGCTGCCACCGCGATAATCTTTATACGACAGTTGCTGTTGTGAAGAGCGTCCAATGCCGCCTACTCCACCCTCACTACGTGAGGTTAATCCGCGATTATTGTCACCAATAGTTCTTCCTTGACCGGTACTATCACTTTTGTTGTAGTACCGCGACGACGGATCGTTAGGAAACGGTCGCCGTGGTCGAGGGCTTACGTCGGTATCGTATTGACGAATTTTGGCAAAGTTTTTATTATAATTGATAGGAAAATTGTTCTTTTTGAGGAGATGGTTATTGGATGTTATCGGTGGCGATGTTCGGGCAGTTGTTGTCGTCGTTTCCGTCGTAATTTCTTGTCCTTTTTGATTAGCCGTAGTTGCAGTCTCTTGTGCACTTTCCACCTTTAGTATGGAACACCCAGCTTCAACGTTTTGGCTAGTTGTAAGTTCCGTTGTTCTTTTAGTTGGAATGGTGATGATTTCTTTATTGACTTTCCTTTCAAAATTTTCCTACGAGCACTATTATCCTTTGTTTGATTCTTTACGGTTTTAATTACTTCTTTTTGTTTTACTTTATTTGAGTGTGTGTATTTTTTGGCTCAAAAATTGTTGACGTGTGTAACAGACACGTCGTACAATTTCCGTAATTTTTTTCTAGAATTATTAGCTAAACTAAAAGTGATTCCTTTCCGTTACAACTAAAGAGTTTTGTTTCACAGCGTTCCCTTTTTTATATTATGTGGGATCACTGTATTTACTTGATTTGATCGGCCTTAAGTTTCCTAAAAGAGAAAATTAAAATTAGTAACATGAAGTTTTTTACTCGGTTGAACATAGTTTGAGTAGTAAAGTGTGTGCTTTCTCAAATTTTCCAAGTTAACTTTAAAAAAAGGATGACTATATTGGCAGTAGACTCTAAAATCCAAAATAATTTCAGTGTACATGTTCACCACCTCTCAACCTGATTAAAATAAAATTTACAATTCGGCGGTCGATATGAATGAATACGACGCGGTTTTATACAGAAATACTGCATTAAAATGAACCTAGGTAATAATCCAATATTTGTCCAATACACACAACGGGCATACACTTCTCATCCATCAACCGTTTTTAGTTTTTGTGATTCCCTCGAGATCAAAAATATCGGCAAGAAAAGTCAATGTCCGCCTAATGTAACGAGCCTGTTTGCCAATTTTATTCTCGGCGAAATAAACAGACCTGGTAATTGAAAAAGCCCTATATAATTTTCTGCATTGTTACTGTGGAAAGAGTTGTCTATAAAGCATCCTAGCAAATATTAGTACACCATCAATACAAATCTACTCCAGTTGATAGAACTGGGGCTAATACGCAATTTATTTGTGTAAAAGCAAAGTCAATAAACTGTTTTGCATTTAAAGCGATTATTAGTAGCTATTTTAAGAATTTCACGAACAAAACTTCTCCTTTGTACAACGAAATTAATTAAACAGCGATAGACTTTCAATCCTGCCCAGTTCCGTACAATTGCACACCCACAAAATAAAGTTAAATTTTATCCACACAATTTATGATACATGGGTCTTTGTTTGAACTGGGGAGGGTTCATTGACGCCACAACCGTCCATTGGATGAGAGCTCCGCGTTCCCGGGATGAGAGTAGAGTACACGAATATAATGAAGCTCCGAATGAAAAAAAAAAAAATAATTACGACGAGAAAACACATGTGCTAAAGTGGAAGACGTCTTCGCATCTACAAAAATACTGTACAGACTTTTGTGTGCTCGCATTGAAATCAAGTTGATGGCCTTCATCATGGGCACACGGTTATAACATGTAGTCCGGTTCGGCAGATATGGCGGGTTTCGGCTTCAGGTCAATAATCAGAATATCGTCAACCTTCCACAATGTCGTCGCTCCCAATTTTCCTTCATGCTTATTGTGTGTTGGTATTGTAGACTAAGCAAAAAAAAACAACTCTCCAATTCTAGCGAAAAATTAGTTAAGCAAGTGCGCTTCGTGTTTTCCGTAAGTAATAAAGATTAGAGAGAGTTTCGATCAATATTTCTTTTTTATGGGAGATATGATAAGATTTTTATTTTCCAGACTGTTGTCGAGTGACGCGATTATTATTCGTTTTATAAAGCAATTTTTGTGGTTGACAGCATTTACGAAAATGACGACAGAACTTTGGCTTGTGACTTTCAAGTAGGAAGAAAATTTGCAATCAACAAATTAACATAATACGAATAGCGGCACTAGTTAGTGAAATGCCACTTTGTTAATAAGGCACTTGAAATTATTTCTATCAATCAACACAGAGGAAACGCAAGCGTCAAACCAATGCACCATGAGTTCTTAGTTCCCTTTAACTTTAAATAATTAAGAGACACGGTTGGAGCCGTGTATTTTTTAGGAGAAGCCACTAGGCTACGGTGGCCCCGAGATTTACAGAGGTCATTGGCTCAAATCTCACCGAGATCTAAGAAGAAAAAAATTAAAATAAAAATGGGAAAAGTGATTCAGAATATGCGCTGTTACTATGCTCTTTGGCACAGAAACGGTGGGCCGTATAAGAAACATGACTCATTCTCGCTATCATTCACTGTAATGGAAAAAATCTTTAAAAGTAGTTTTCCAGGAAGCTGACATTTTGTACAACAACACATGGTGTGCTCTCATTGGTATATAGAGAGAACGCTGACTAAACTTGGTTTTATCATGTAGTTTCGAAGGAACATGTATCACCAACCAGCCCAATGCGCATGGCCTGACTGATGAAAAATTCCTAATAAACTAACTGATTTCGTGGCGAATAACTCCTCTAGTCTACAAAACACAGGCTTTGAGTCACACCTACCCATAGGCTTATCAACCCGTAGTTTAATTAAAAAAGTTATATTCAAAGCAATAGGTACCTCAAAAAAGCGCTGCTATTGACCTATGGCTCAGAAGGGGTCACTCAAGAATTAAAATAATAGATAATAAGGGGAAAGAATATATCCTCTTTAGAACTTATGAAAAGCGACCCAAGAAGTCTATCGGATAACATCATACAAAGGTCCTTCCACTCGTCATGTAATGGGAGTCAAAATTGAAAATGGTGCACTTATCTGGTTCACGGATGGCTCCATGATAGAGGTGCAGCCGATTATATGGGCATGCAGAACTTCAAACAGATATAGTTGAAATCTCAGAAACGGCATCTGGTTTTTACGCAGATCCTGACCACAAGTTCTGATGAGAGAGAGATTCTTCGGACGAGCAACATTTCAAGTTAATGTCCACCAGTCTTCAAATTCACACCTCAGTTTAACCCCCCATTTTACATCATGAAGTTGG
Source organism: Beris morrisii (assembly GCA_951812415.1). Lineage (NCBI taxonomy): Eukaryota > Metazoa > Arthropoda > Insecta > Diptera > Stratiomyidae > Beris > Beris morrisii. Next base: position 61,771,550 of record OX638310.1, read on the forward strand.
TTCTTAGCTTCAAAATGGATATTGCGCGCAAGTCTTACAAGAATCGAAAGAAAGAACGAAACTGCTGTGCAAAAATCGATACAATTGACACACGGAACGACACTGATTTCGTTTTTCGTCTTTCATAAGATTGAGACATTCCCAAAAGCTTGGATTATATATTAAAATAATAGGGTAAACCCTAACGCTGAAAGCGACAGCAGCCAATAACACGAGCTGATATCGTGAAGATATCGCTTGTAACAATATATAGCGAACAATCTATGTTTGCTGGAGTAGAACATAGAATTGTATACAAATATTTTGGTTATTCTATACCTTCCAAGATTCTTCTTAAAACAACTCAATAGTTTGCTAGAATTCTTGTTCGAAATACTGCTAGATATTTTAGCACGACTTAGCAATATTTGATTACGGCTGATATACTGCAGTAACAGGATCTTTTTGTTTTTTTATCTACACTGATTCATCAACAACAAAAAGGAACTGATGCTGGAGCATACCAGAGCGGTAATTGAACCGTTATTCTTGCTCAAAGCAGTGCCAGGACAAAATTACTTTGCAATTATGGCCGAAAACGACACACTCTCTTCGTCGAAAGTTTGTCAGGGGTCGTTAGTCAATATGGCTTCCACTTGTGTTACATTAAAAAACAACATCCAAAACAGAACATCTTTCAGTTTCGAACGAAAATACTGCATTCATACTAGGCTTGTGTAGTTCGCGAACGAACTAGTTCGGATGAGCGTTCCCATAACTGAAATACTGAGCTAGTTCGCAGTCAGTCCCGCTAGTTCGTTTGTATTCATTCATTGCCGTTTGTAAGTCAGTGGTGCAATATACTTGTAGATACTTGACGACCTTTTTTTTTAGCTCATCACATTGTACCAGACGACCTTTTTTGGTCACCACATTCTACTAGAATGACGACCACGAGTCGTTCCCAAACTTCGCTGCCTTTCTCATCACTGAACTCCCCCGCGAACTAGTGAACTAAAAGAACGAACTAGTTCGCGACGGATCGGGAACCGGAAATGATCGCTTACTATGGTGAACTAAAATGCGCAAGCCTAATACATACCCCATCTTTTCAGCTTCTCAGAAAGCTTACAAGATAAAAACCTAATGTATAATCTAGCGAAACAGAAAAATTACTTACATAATAACATCGGCTTGTTCTTTTTTAATTTTCTGTTCTTTTTTGACGCATTTACATCAGAAGCAGCTATTTCTTTATGCCGCGTGAAGGCAGAAAAGGGGACAGTTGTTAGCTACACTTGTGAGGTTTTTGGTACACCTGAGTTTTTGGCTACACGTGTGTAATGTGTATATATATACATATATTGAAAATTGAATAATACAGTCTTATAAATAAGAATTTATCTTGTCAGTCAGTAGTTGTCTATCTTAAGCCAGCTAGAGAGTAGGTTGTAAGGAAGTGTAAACTTCTATTTGTCAAACTTGATAAATGTTTGAAGATAAGTCACTTAATATTCATTTAATTATTGTTTTCCTGAAAACATGCAGAAGTATAAATAAGTTCATAATTCAGACTGTTGTTTCTGAATTGACGTGAATTTTTCCAAAATCGGTCTACTTCTTACACTGCTCAAGAAAAGTATAGCGTAAAGAAAAAAAGGACAATGGATTTGACAAAAATTTTAGTATACAAATCTAAACTATAAAATTGTTCTCTGAAGATTACGAAAAAAATCCGCACACTTTTGTAAACCTCAAAACATAAAAATCTTATCACAGATCCGATCGATTTAGAGCAAATCAAATTCAGGTAAATTGCATAATGACAGAGTGTATCAACCATAAAGACAATGGGGTTTCTACTTGTAACGACTAACAACGTACTTTGTTAATGCGAACTTATAGATGTTTGCAGTTGAGAGGTGGAGGAAATATAGATGTTACGTTACTTGTTCTACTGACAAACTTGGCAGTAGTCCGTTGACTGACAAACTCCTTTCTTATTCTCGATAAAATCATGGCCATGACTATCATCCGATAATGCCAGCTATCGAGTCCCGTATAGATGAAAGAAGGACAAAAGTTTCCGTGTTTAAGTAGAACAAAATTGGATATTATCACCGAAGCGTAGTAAAGTGGTGAGGTGCATTGTAACTCTTTAATATATCTTCCGAGTCACCTTCACTATGATAAAAGCATGGAATAATGATTAAAAGTAAATGTTCAGAAAACTTGATATTTTATATGAATTCTGATTCCTGATTTCAGACAATCTTAAATTGACAAAATGTGAAAGTCTGAAGAATTTTGCTACCTTGACGGTATTATCAATAGGCGTGTCTTTTGTTCTCTTATCCAGTACAGAGCACAGGTTAGCGAATTGCCAAAACAACAACAAAGCAAGAAGATAAACAGCACCACAAGCAGTGGTGCAGCTATTCTGGCCCATGAAAAATTCAAAGCTCCTACCTCTGCTTTAGATAAAGTCGCAAAAAACACGCCTTGGCCTCATACAGGCTTTTAAAATTTCTTTTTGGAAAACAAATTTTGTATAACCTGTCTTTGCAGTTGTACCTACTGCTAAAATTACAAAAAAAAAAGAAGACGTTCGTCAATTAATGAATTCATTGCAATGAATTAACGTTGAATATTCGGGCTGGAATATATTATAAAATATAAAATATTGGTAGAATGACTGGACCACAGACAAGATACATAACATTCACGAAAACCTCTATCCAATCAAGCCATAAAAGTCATGCGCGGTGTCGCTGAAATCGAATTATTTGATTACTTCTTGGAATTTTTCAAGCGAAAATTTATTTCTGCACGAAAACTGTGCTTTTCGGTGAGATCGTATCTTAGTGCGTACTCTACGAATGATTCACAAAACGCTACTGGTATGAGTCCGCAATGTCTCATGGGTCTTGCGAATTGCAAAATAATTTTGCAATTGTATAAAAAGGAGGATATATTTTCAATGTTTTGAAATCAGCTTAGATTTTACTGTATAGATACATTCTGTTAACAATAAAGAATTGTGATCGATTTGAAATACACAAGTGTACTCACTTATAATGTGGTCGCTTTTAATCGTCTTATATGCAAGGTCCCGACTCAAGGACTTAAGAATAAATATAACTTCGAGTAAAAATGGACACTCGCTGACAGTCCCATTGGATTCGTTAAACCACAAGGTTTACTGTATATATTAAACAATTTACAGTAGAATCGTGACTATTCACGTTTTAGATGTTGACACCAAGGAGAAAGAAATTGTTTGCCCAAATTTCAAATGTATTTGACGTCACATCGTATCACGTGAACCCTTGCGAGTTATTGTCATGAAAATGTCTGTACTCTATAATCGGTCGGAAATTTTACACCAGGCACAGATCAAATATTATTTTGTAAAATTAAAAGCAGGTAACAAAGTTGATTTGGTTGGTTGGTTGGTTTAAGTGGCAGCCCTGTCCTCCAGACAGAGCTCAATTAGCTCAAATGTCATTTTGGAACCACAAACTCGTGTTAAACCCGAATGTTAGGGGTTGTTGTAACTGGGGAATTTAAAAGATGAATGTGAGGAAAATTGATCGTTATAACCATCCTGTGCTGTTTAGGAAAAGTAATAACTCTCCAATTTTTTTTCATTGAAATCTCCATCAGGTCCCAAGTACAAGTTTAGTGTGGTTTCGTTTTCTTTCTTAAATTTTCGATGTAAAACTTAAAGGTATTGCATAAAACATCGATCATCGGATCAAATAAATTTCGATTCGAATCATCACCATAACAGTGCAAAAGCCAAATAAATGCACGTGAATCTCAGGCTTCAAAAAGAGTTTCCTTTACATTTCTCAGACTATTTTTATATAGAAAATTGCGTTAAGTGCGCACTCTTATGAGAACAACTGTTGGTAAAATTAGGCACATTAGACGACATACAACAGAAAAAGTAAATCAAAGTTTGAAGCAAATCTAAAAATATGACTGGATAGTCCAAGATAGGCAATTGCGATTCTGAGACGAAAATTGTAATCGATTGATCGTGCAGTTCTAAACAGTGGGTGGATCGATTATGACCAATCGAGCATGAAATTCAAAATTTCGACTAATCATATAAGGGGTGAAGTCCTTGATTAGTTATCTTCCAAAAGAGCATTTTTTGATACCATACGACCATCTCTGGTATCCAGAAGAACTTAAAAATCGCAAGGCCAACAATACATTCTGCAATCAACTTCTATAATACAGTTAAACTCTCTTAGGATATGAAATACCAACTCATGTAATATGCAAATGAAGTTATATGTCGAAATGCTTACCACGAAGCAGCGGAAAATGCAATAAAATGTTAAGCAAAATTTAAACTAGTTTACAGAATTGGAACATACCGTATAATTCTAACCAGTCTTACAAGCTCGCTAACTCAATTCAACTGAATCATGAATGAATGAAATTCCGTACATTTGTAGTATGCAGTGCACGTTACGAAATCAATGTTTCTCTATGCAGCATATGAAACTTAAATAACAAAAAAACACATTACATGTTTTATTAAAAACTGGGTCACACCGAAAACTTGACCCTAATTAAAAACTACGATGTATAGAGGAATTAACAATCTCGTACCATCCTCACATACAAAATACAGCTTGATCTAAAATTGTATTGTGTTGTTTAGAACATACAAGAGCGACAAACATGGCTGAATATCTAGTATATCTCTAGACTTCGCCATCAACATCTATGTCTACACGAGTTTGTACTATTTTATATTTATGTATAGTGCTTTATAATAAAACTAGTTGGTAAAATGCATTTTGAACGTGAGGCGAATAAATAAACATGCGGCATACGTTCGTCGATTTATTTATACGTACGTTAATAAAACTATACGCTAGCGCTTATTGAAATAGGAAGTAGTGCAATTCGTTTGCATCAAATATAATTGTAGCACGGGCCAGGGCAAATTAATTTTCTTTCTGGGACTAACTGATAATAACTACTACAGCATAATTCTAAACGAGAGAGATACAAACTTTACACATGTTGTTGCCATTGAAGTTGGCATACACACCTAAAATCCGATTATAGTATGTACTTCTAATTTTATTATATAATTTTTTTTTCACATTATTTAAAATGGTGCCAAGTTCGCGATCAAGTTGAAGTGACGTAGATAAAATGTATATAATAACCCACTGACTCGAGAGGCTTATGCGGCAAGAAATAGCGCGCGTGTACGAGTACTTAGTGAAAGTGCAGCAAAACTGTATAAGCAAGAGAAGTACACGAGAGTCGTACAAGTTTTGGCAACAGCACTTTATATAATGATAAAATTTCCACTGAAAATCAATCTTTTCATCAATCTTCATGCTAAAAGTAGAGCATAAAAATTGCTTAGCGCAGAAAACAGAAATTCCTTCAATGCAAGATTGCACAAAAATGTTGGGAAGTAAACATGCGAAGTTGCAATAAAACTTGGGTGATGCCATGTACTTGGTACTGCCACCTCTCTCACTCTTAGGAATTCTACATATTTATAAGATGATTGTCGCAATCGATACTAATATAAACTACGAACAGAATATGAAATACATTTCCTTGTATTATGTGACCTTGTGGTCGATTATTTTATAAACGCAGTAGAAATGTACTTTGTGCACTTCAAGTCAATTAATGCGAAATATTAGCAGTTGGTACTGGTACTACCTGGAACGATTTAAAAAATCCATTAGGACTTTGAAATGAAAACAAGAAAATTGGACTAAAAAAACAGCTGCAGGATGAAAAGCAATGCAATTTTCTTTTAAGGACAGTTTCTACATTCGTTAAGAAAAAGTACAAAGAAACACGACGTACAGCAAATAAGACCTACGTGTGGGTTATTATCTGCCGCAGAAGTTTCTTTATATATGATGATAACATATATTGATTGTACAGCGGTTGCTTGTCTATTGCATGTGCAATATTGCCTTATTGGATGTTTTACAAATTGTAGGTCATAGCTGTGATTTGGGCCGAGGTCGGCAAAACACTCGTGCACACATTCTCTTATGCTGTATACGTGTAGCATGACATGAACCACCTTAATGTCTTGCTTAAAACATTTAAAATATTTATTAGCTTTAAATGACCTACTCTCACAAAATAAATGCGATCTACAGAGTAGTGGAATTTTAATGCAGGACGAAAAATTTATAAAGCATAGAACGATTCCGCGAATGAAAAAAAAAAGCCATTTTTTGTTCAGTGATGGTCAAAGCCCAATTCAAAAACACGATAACTGAAGAACGCGGGGCGCAAAAATCTTTTAATTTGAAAGTTAATGAAGACATACTACAGAAAGGATCCTGTGAAGTAAGAAGTATTTTTTTGTCTAAACCAAAAACAATTACAACCGGAATAAGCCGGTGACGTCCAATACACAAAAAAAATGATTTTCACGGTTACTTGGCCTACCCACTACACATTCACCACTTTCCGTGAGTGCTACGAATTTCATACTACTTATGCTCAAGGTAGACCTAAGTTGCCTAGCAACGAGATATGTTGTACTGCACGGCCACCTCGTGTTAACCCACGATATGGCCGTTACGTCGATGACTTTGTGGCTTCAATGTGCCTTCCCACGGATAGAGCTAGCGATCCAGCGCAGAGTCTGTCCTTGAGAGCTCATCCACCCACAGTCTTTTTACCCGAAACCCAACATATGGTTTATACTAACTTTATCCCTTCATTCGCTTTGAGAATTTCCTAGAGAAATTGAGCTGAGGAATTTGGTAGTTTATTTCCTCTAGCGGATTACAGACACTACACAGGCCGGTTCAAGGTTCAAGGGTAGGTTCGCACGTTCATATGGTCTTAAGTATGTAGCACAGGTATTACCTAGCCTAGCGACAGTCAAACGTATCTCCTCAGTCAACGAAGATTTTGTTTTTACACTAAATTATAACTCTAAAATGTCCTCAATACTTCTATGTGGTGAGTGGTGCGAATAATGAGAGGTCTATCGCCTTGAATGCAGGTTAGGTAAGGTGAGTGCCTATTTGCCATTTGGTAGCCAGCGCATAGACCGCTGAGTCTGTTGTGATCCCACTGCACCATATCAATGTGAATCTTTGTTTCCACTGTTTTTTGTCTACGGCGCATTTAGCTAATTTTCAAGAAAAAACTGAGCCCGTTGACTACGGTATTCAAATCTTAAGAGCAGATGCGACCGAAAATTTTTAAGTCTAGCACTGAGATCGATGTGAACAAACTAGCGTTAATTTAATGGATCTGACAATAAAGGAATAATATTATGAATATGAGTTCCCAACAAAGATTTGACCCGGCAAATCTCGTCAACTCCAGGCAAAGCTATTGACAAAAATTGATATCGGAAACTGCAGAGGTTTTATCAAGGCTTCAGAGAAACATATGCTATTTCACCTCGTTAGACAAAAGTTATTGGGACGTAATCAAGTTCCTGGAATCAACATCACACGAAGAGCAAATATTCTGAAGTTTCAATATCCAGACGAAGCCTATTTAAAGACCTAACACTCATAGCCGAAAGCATAGTAAAAGAAAATATGTTTAGCTTAATTCTCACCTCTTTAGAATTTAAGACGTAGAACAATTTCTTCCCAAGATAAAACGTGCAAAATAGAAATAATATTTGTAAACACAAAACGCTTATAAACACAAAACGAGAATATTAACTTTCAATATTAAAGGTTGAACCGTTGAACTTCAAATGACTATAATTTAAGACAGACATGCGAAAAAATCTTACGCTTGGTGACTAATCATTGGAAATTTCCCTTTTCAAGAAAATCGACATTCTTTTTACCTGATTCTACACAGTGCATCCCAATAATTTGAATATCTAAGACACTTAACAGGTAAAAATATACGGAATTTGTTATTTGTAAGTACAGTAGCATCTGGTCACACATTTTCCAGGAATTGTTTTCGTCTCATACTTGAGAGGAGTTCTGCAGCGATCACATTTTTCCATTAGAACATCTTTGCGTTTCATGTTTTGGCAGTGTAGATTACTTTTAATTAAAAATGACGCCGTATTGATAGTAAAATTAACATTCAATGGAAATACCGAAAACATATGATTCATATTTATTTACAGTAATAAAACAGGTCAATTCGTGATAAGGCGGCAATGCGTTGCACGTGGAGAATTAAATAAATACACAATTTATGTCCGAAATATATGAAACTTGTCAATAATATCCGTATTATGAATAAAGTTCTGATATCGTATTTGATAACGAGTCAAACTGCGCTGTATTAATAATCGAGATTACTTTTTACTGAGAAAAATGATTTCAGATTGGATTCTGCTTAGTGCAGCTGTTCGTCCGAATACAAAATTATATTATAAACAAGATTGTCATCAAAGTGTTCGAAGAAGACATCTCTGTAATTACTTTAGAGGTCAGACCCATCCACCGTATTATTTTATTTTATGTGCTGTGGACTTTAACAAAGAGTTTCGGTAGAAAAACTGTTAATTTTAGATTAGAAAGAATAACGAAAACAAAACCAGCCTCAAGCAGATCGCGGTTTTATATTTTGCGATGCGGCCTTGATTCCGGTTTATCTATCATAAAAATCAATCAGCAACTACTAAGCAGGTTTTTGGCAAATTCGATAAAAATCCGTAGATAACTACTAGGTTGACGCGATTAAAACGAAAACTTGGAAGTCAGCGACATCAGTAGCTTTGGTCTAAACACAGTTGGTAAAGATCAGTGATCTAGGCACAGTTGGTAAAGATCAGTGATCTAGACACAGTTCCATTTATATACATATTTTATCATAAGCACCAGAAGATAACTTGCTGAAATGTTTTAATAACATTTAAGATCGAGCTGCTTGAGAGCTGGAAGTTCGTGTGTAGCACCAGCAAGTAGATCGATCGCACGTATACCATATGATGGATGATTAGACGGAGCAGGCAGTCAATCTTTAATTTCGTATTTTTGGCTGTGCGAGAGGCAAAGACGATCGACTGTTAACTTTACCTACTCGTCGATGTTAATGTACGGAATAACACAAGTTCAGATCTTAGCGGTGTTTTATGCTGATGTATACCCAAGCTCCAAGTGACTCAATCGTGTATTCAATTTGAAACGAGAGCGTATTAAGTACAATTTCACTGAACGTCCTAAATTATAGTTATTAATTTTGCTGTGACTCTAAAATAAACACCTTTATGAGGGGAGAAAAACTTACATCGGACTATAACGATCTAAATAGCGGAAATATCATCGAAGAGGCCCGATTTGAGCTGCCGCGTTATAAAAGAAAAGTGCAGGTCCAAGAATTCGGGATTTCCTGCAATTGGATAAAACCTAGTCTATTTTTCCGATATGTGCTCATGAAAGTTTCTTCCTATTGTTGCTTAAAAATTTCTTGCTGCGCAAAACCAACTATGAATTTAAGGATTTGCTTGAAAATTAATTTAAAGTCCCCAAAGCTAGATAAAATGAAGAGAATCTTGGCAATGGTATTTTAAAGTGAAATAGAAACGAAACTTCACGTATAATTGATGTTCTTTGACTAGCAAAAATACTGCATTGCATTACCCACGAGTTGGGTGTTTATTGATCAATATACCAATTATTCTATCTACCAACTTTCTCATGTCATATGCCTAAGAAATCCTCTTTTCGCTCCAAATAAAGCACCGAATTTGGGCATTTATCACATAAATTTTTTCGAGGACTCGATTCAAGGCAGAGGTTCCGTTTCTCAGTCTACTGTTATTCGTTCCAGATATTCTTGCAACATAGTTTTTTCGTCTTTATTTACCTCAAACAATTTAAACGTCTGTCCCACATTTCTTCGTTGCTGTCTTCTTTTCATAACAAAATTTGACCCACTTTTTCTTTGCTGTTCCAAAGTCGTCGTCATCGGTCTCCGTTGCGAAATCAAAATTTAATTTTTCAGCTGACTCTAATGGTAAACTTTTTAATTTTTGTTTAATTACTCGTCATAGCAACGAGCCTTTTAATATTTTCTGCTGCTAAAAGAAAGTTCGTACTTTTTCTTTGTTGCTGCGAGTAACCTTCTCTACATCGAAATGAATCTGCAAAAGATGTTTCCCAATACCTTTTTCATTAAAAGTACCTAAAACTTACTCGTTACAGAACATCCGGTGTGATGATTTATATAATGTATATTGAAGCCAGATAGATAAACACACGTTGCTCAGAACGTGTGACCCATTCCATAGAATATCGGCAGCAATTCCAGCTTTGAAACGCGCCATTACATTAAACACGTTGCCGTTTAGTGTGGGCACGGTCGAGTTTCAGTCGGCAACAGTAAGTACAACGAATTCGCCCAGACAAAATCGATTAGGTTGGAATTAAAACGTGTATTATATATGCGTCTGTGAAACACGGGCGGTAATAGAATGGATCGAGTGTTAGAAGCTTCAACTCCACCAGCAAGCTATCAAAGTCTTTTCATTTCATTCGTTTGACGGAAAATGTATTGCTCAGCGAACGATAAAAATTCAGCGATTCGAAATCATATTGTAAAATTTATCAAACGCTTGGAATTCCAATAGTAGGTCACTTTGTTCAATTTCACTGCGGAAATCTCACGGGAAATTCCGATAGCATGAATATACGTACTCCGAATTTCTAGTGATTTAGACGCTTATGGCTGCTTATGAGAGAATTTGGATAAACACCGAGTTCAACAGTAAATTCTTCGATGCCGTTTCGAGTGTATGTGGAGTTTTTACCGTGTGATTTTTCTTATTTAGCTCGACCAATTTGGCACTGAAATGCGAATTATTTTGATCCATTAAAAATATTGGAAATTTGTTTCAAATTTTTATTACCGTAAACCGGGGTGGAATTGACACATTTTGTTTTTTTTTCAATATTATTAATAAACTGAGCGAGTTATATAAATAGTAATGATTGCTATTGTGCTCAAAGTTCTTTGGCTTTATTGTTATTAGTATTTTAATTTTGTATCATATCAGCAATAACTACAAAAAAAAACAGTTATCTGCGGAATAACTTCCCCTGTAGTCATGTGGGTGAGAGATTTGTAAAACTTAGTTGATCACAGCATGTCGCAGAGTCCTGGTAGCAAAGCTGTTCGTGTACACGGTTCATTGCTTCGAGATTTGGCTGTCGACCGAACTTGTGCCATCCCACGCACATGGTTATCCTTTTGATTAGGAAAACTGTTTAATTTTATTTAGATACATACGTCAATCAAACTTTGGCAACTCAAATCACCACAAAAATAATTCGAGTTACCAAGATTTCGAGTCATCAAACTGTATGACGCTTTTATTCTAAACGGTGGTTCAGTGGCAGGCCAGTCATGCTGACAGTGCGCAATTAGTACAAGGGAACAATTTTAATGCCACAAACTTACGAGATTATTATGACTAAACTAGTTGGGTGTTTCTTGAGGATATAATTGATATTATTATATTCATTCAGTTTTTTCTTCGAGATCTTTTTCGGATTGTCCTAAAACGGTCTGCTGCCGAGTACTCGGTTCTCGGGTTCTAACTATTACCGATCATTCGCAATGGAACTCTCGTGCATTCATGTCCTGGCAACTACTGCAGTGTGCATTAGGCTGACTCCTCTTTAAAATTTTTGAATTTCTTTCGCGGCAATTTGACAATGGTTGAATTGTACACTTTTTACACCCGCTCGAAAGCAGTTGTAAGAAAGTGAACTCTTATATCTGTCAAACTTGATGACTACATGAAGGCAAAACCGACTTTTAGCATTTAGGGAATTTTTATTTTGTACGAACACTTGCAAGGAGATTGCATAGCAATATCAAAATAGCATGATCAGAATTGAAAGGATCAAGCAAATAAATAAAGCTTTGTTTTTGCCATATCAAATTTGGTCTACACCTACACCGAGTGCAGTACACGAAAATTTCAATGCACACAGCACCTGGTAAAAAAAAACAAACCTATTGTGACTCAAAATGTATAGGTTATGTACCATAATCGAAAACAGTTGCGGTCATAGAGAGGGTTTCCACCGGACCATCCATCCATTTGACTCTGGTTGGGAAATTAACAGCTCAGTTTCGGGATGATGTAGTCAAGTCAATTGTTCATGTAACCTATTCGTTTGGTAAATATTACTATGGACATATAGCTCAGTCGTCCAAGACCCAGATTCTTTGAATCGTTCAATTCTTGATCCGGTGTTTTTCTGAACATTAGGCGTGTTTCTTTTCTCCCGTATCCAGTACAGAGTAGGTTAGCGACGTGCGCAAACAAGAACAAAATTGCAAAGCGAGAAGAGCAACCACACCACTTCTTCCAGTGGTGTAACTATTCTGGCCCACTAAAGAGCTCAATGCTCAAAGCTTCTACCATGCTCTGCATAAAATCGCAAAAAACACGCCAATTGTGACTCAATTGCATCCGATTTATCAAGGTTTGACTGTAGTTTAAATGTTTAAGTTTACAGGACAATCATCAAAATTTACAAAATTAAATTCTATTTGTTTAGAACCAAATAAAAAAAAAAAAACAATAAAATTTCGATTTAAGCCCTTCAAATGTTTTAACTGACGAATTGTCCGCTCTCAACGTTGGAAATACATTCCGATACCGAAATTCGAAAGAATGATTCCCGGAGACCTCATTCTTCCATAATCTTTAAATTCAACGCAATTATTAGCGAAAGCTGCCTTCCTGATTATTAAATAATAATAATAATAATAATAATAATAAAAATAATAATAATAATAATAATAATAATAATAATAATAGTAATAACAAAAATTAACTTCATTTATAAATTTTTTAAAGAAATTCTTGGAAACGTAAATTTAAACAGTAGCTACATAGATGCTACAACTACAAGTACCCACCGAACCATTGCGGTTAAGAAAAATTCGGCGAAATGTACGCGAACATTACTTGCGATTGTATGGCCTCAAAATAAATGAAAAATTCTTTTAAGAAACATTCGAATGGAGTTTGGTCTGTTCAAATTTGGACCGTATAAATTTGGATCTTCCTAGTTTTTTATGAGTTTAGATATTTAATGCTTATACAGTGAAACTTCTATTACCGGACACCTCCCTATAGAGGACAGTTCTTTATTCCCCGATGAATTAGGTATTAAACTCAATACCCCCGAAAAGCGGACACCTCTTTATAGCGGACACTTTTGAATTCCCCAAAGGTGTCCGCTATAAAGAAGTTATACTGTAGAAGTGTTTCAACGCGTGTATATTCTATAAAAATAATTAGGGTGAGTAACTGTATCTGTAAAATATTGTGACCTATAGAAGCTTAACATATTATTTTCCATTTAAACAAATTCAGAGCAAATGCAACAAAATTAGCGATACAGGATACAAGAATGAAAATGTTTTAATTTATAGTTACTTTATTTTATTTATTTTTTTATTAATTATAATTTTTTTTTATTAATGACTATTTTTTTTGTAAAAGTTTTTCTTAATGAATTGTTTTTAATTTTTAATATGTTTATACTATTGTATATTAGTTTCTGTTTTAATTATTTTTTCACCAACTTATGAAACTCTTAATGAAAATATGAAGGTCATAATCGGTTCTTAATATGACCAAGTATGATGTAAAATACATCAGATTTTCTTCAGATTTCCAATGAGAACTCTTTCTGATTTCATTTCTTGTCACAAAAATGAGCGAGTCTGTAATAATTCGTTACTTTGGTTAGGTTTAAAATTTTCCAGACATTCCGTACCGAAGTTTACACTACATTTCATACTGAAGTTTGTACGAAATTTTGTACCGAAATCTTTCCGAAAACACGGTACGAGTTCGTAACTACATTTCGTTCCGACATCTATCAACCGCCCCTCATATAGTTTCCGATACGACTTTGAGACGAAATCCGCTCAGAAATCGGCATCCGACACCGACAAGGTGGAGCGATTTCGGAACGAACTCGGAACTTTTGGTTTGTTGGGTACATTCTCTCATCTTTCTGACAGCACACGAACACCATGTCGAAAAACGACTATCTTTTGAGGTTGCCCACGAATTGAGCCATTTTTGGCATCTTCATAAAAATAAAAGAGCTGCTCAACCATGAGTCATCGATCGAAACAAGTGGTAATCGGAAGAAGCAATGTTCGGTGAATACAACGGGTGGGGTAGGACTTCCCATTTCATGCTGTTATGACACTGGTTATTTTTGCGGCTAGAAAATCCAAATGGAGAGAGATAGAGACTTTTACATACCATTTAGACATTGATGTGAGAGAAACAGTCCGAACAGCAAAACTATGAGTAACTGTCAAAAAACAATCCATAACTGTCAAAAAAAAGCTGCTACAAATCGCATTCGAGCAGTGTTTCGCAACATTGTAGCAGTTAATCTAAGAAAAATCCACTGGCGGCTAGATTTTCCAGCCGCTACAGACTTGTTTTTGACAGTTCGTTACGTATAAATTATGGATAGTGCCATGTTATGTTATGAAACGCACCAGAACCGGTATTTTTCTTAACAAACCAGTTGTTAATTTCGTTTACTAGATGCCGCTAGCGTCGGAAAGAGCGGTATCTATTTCTTTTAATGTTGTTCGCCTTGTCGCACGATTGGCTATTATTGTACTTTTACTCTAGCGAGAAAATAGCCAGTGTCATAACAGCATCAGTGTTTTCAAGTAGGTTTTGCAACATGTGCCCGAGCGTTGTCATGCTGCAAAATTACTTATGCTGTTATGACACTGGTTATTTTTGGAGCTTGAAAAAACTGCAATAATAACCAATCGTGCCACAAGGCGAACAACATTAAAAGAATGAGATACCGTTCTTTCCGATGCCAGCGGCATCTAGTAAACGAAATTAACAACTGGTTTGTTAAGAAAAATACCGATTCTGGCGCGTTTCATAACATAACATGGCACTATCCATAATTTATACGTAACGAACTGTCAAAAACAAGTCTGTAGCGGCTGGAAAATCTAGCCGCCAGTAAAATTTTCTTGGAATAACTGCTAGAATGTTGCGAAACACTGCTCGAATGCGCTTTGTTGCAGTTTTTTTTTGACAGTTACTCATGCTGTTATGACACTGGCTATTTCCTCGCTACAAAAAAGTGCCATAATAGCCAATCGTGCGACAAGGCGACCAATATAAAGAGAAAGAGATTACCGATAAAAAATACCCTTGCTGATGCTACCGGCATCTAGTAGACGAAATTAACAACGGATTTGTTATAAAAAATTCTGATCTTAGCGCGTTTCATAACATAACATGACACTTTCTATAATTTATACATAACGAACTGTCAAAAACAAGTCTGTAGCGGCTTTTTCTTGGATTAACTGCTAGAATGTTGCGAAACACTGCTCGAATGCGATTTGTTGCCGCTTTTTTTTTGACAGTTATGGATTGTTTTTCGACAGTTACCCATAGTTTTGCTGTTCGGACTGTCTCTCTCACACCAATGCCTAAATTGTATGTAAAAGTCTCTATCCCTCTCCATTTGGATTTTCTAGCCGCAAAAATAGCCAGTGTCATAACAGCATCAAACGCATCAATTGCATTTTGTAGCGATCTCCCCCATGATGGTTTCGTTGGGTTTGAAGAGCTCATAATACACTACACCCAGCTCGGCGGAATAACATACACTGTCCTTTCAAGCCTAACCCCTAAGTCAAGTCACAACGGCAACGCAGTCCGAGGCAGACTAGCTGTCAAAAAGTTGAGCGCGATGTATTTCCATTGTGGTAGTCACAACGAACGTAGACGAAGGCAGCCTTACGCAACCATCCAAAAATGTTCCTCAACTCTGAACTTTTCCGTAGCCTGTAGTTAACCTCGAAATCGACAAGTGACTTTTTTATTTTTAAAACATCGAATCGTTACTTGATATGACCGGACTGAATTAAAATTAGCTTAAAAAATCGTTTTTAATTGTTCGCTGCTTCGTTTGCACGAATTCGCTTTTTGGAAAATTTATTCAAAACTCAAACAGACGCAGACAGTGAATAGTTATCTGACTTGCTTATTTATTGGCGGCGTCAAACTGCGTTGCACTGCCTCATTCTACTTTGTATGTGACTCAAGCATAATGATGGAGCTACACGATAAAATCGGTTGCAGTATTGCCCTATGCAAAAAGACTAAGATAGCACCATCTGTCGGAAAACGGCTGGAACTTATTGAAGTCCCTAAAACAATTTTTGTTTTTATTTTATTTATCTGAGCAAAATTTAAAAATGTTCAATAAACTTCGTCGGATTTGTAGTATTGAAACTTTTTAGTACGAAGCGTGATTCGCAAGTGTACAGAATTCGAAGTGGGAATAGTATACGGGCTCTCGCATAGCATAGGGTCGGCCTGATCGCTTTGTGGATCAGCAGCTCGATGTGAACGGAGAGCTTATTACGACCATTATTTGTGGGGTGGACAAGTACGGTGACTGCTTCTTGGATTTGTCCAAGACAGCAGAAAGTTAACTTCTTATCTAATTTAACACCAACATACTTTACAACTGGCTTTTACGTTATATTCTTCTCGAAAATAGGAACGTGCATAGAAGATGGTTCATCAGCTTTGCAAAGAGAAAGGTCTCGCTCTTACTGGGATTAACATGAATTCTTCAGTTTAAACCAGTCTTTAAGTTTCGTGGATGAAAATCCTCCTCAAAACTACTTTCGAACGTTACTGCCTCCTTCGAAAATAATTTTTTTTTAATATATCTGCATATTAAGTTT
Organism: Beris morrisii; assembly: GCA_951812415.1. Lineage (NCBI taxonomy): Eukaryota > Metazoa > Arthropoda > Insecta > Diptera > Stratiomyidae > Beris > Beris morrisii. The sequence goes on from OX638310.1 coordinate 61,788,266, forward strand.
CAACTTTCTAGTGTAAGCCGTCGATGAAAAATCAAATTTTGAAGTGCATGCTTTAAAAAACGCTCCCTTACACCCCACCTCTTAAAAGGTCGATTGGTTTACCTTTTGCGAAAATTACACGACACCTCATCGATTCATCAGAAAAGACATGTGTACGTCGGACTATAATTTTTGCTAAGTTTTCTGTTCGACCTTTATAATAAATTACAATAATAAAAGAAGGGGCGTTCGAATTACTGGATGGCATATCACATCGGATGAATTTCCTAGGGTTTAGCAGTGTGTGCTTTATCGACTCGGCATTTTGTGAACTCAGAATCAGAACCGCAGCGCTGCAAGAACACGACTGGGCGGATAGGAAACCTATGCAAAATGCAACTTGATATTCACCGAACTAATTGCACCGCGCTAAGGACATACTACCACAGCCCTTCTCGTCTTCTCCTTAAGCTGTTCTTCCCCATGTATTTTTTATTTGATGGAACTTCTTACAATAACAATTTAATCGATTGTCCCAATATATGAAAATCTCAACTGCCGTAACGGCAGACGAAAATCTACATAAAAACTGGCAACACCGCTCCCAAAACTTCTTTCTGTCCAGCCGATCGTCTCTCCTTTTCCTATCAATCGCATCCCATGCGAAACACCTTGCGAAAAAGCGAGACAACCGCCAAGAATTCAATATTTTAATCCGCAAGCATGACACCAATACCAATACTGCAAAATGAACTCGTCGCGGCAACACGCACACATCCAACGAAACCGTGTCAGCACAATGTAGCCGTGAAACTGCACCGCGCAAACACTTGCGCAACGTTTCGAATCGAATCGCTTGGTGAGGGATGGAGTGACTCATTGCATCTCCGTTCCGCAAACACACGGTATACGGGGGATGCAGCGATGAATTCTCCCCTGCATCACACACACACCTGCACACATCTAGTGTTAATTCAAAGGGTGCGCGACGCGGTGATTCAAACAAATGCCGATCGAATTCGAACTCAGGCCTCGGGAAACAGTCCGCAGGAATTGCGTTAATTTTTTTTCCCGTAGTACTGCAATTCGTTTCTTCACTGAAAAGTAGCGCAGACTTTGAATTTCCCGCAACTAAAGCATCCGTGAGTCATTTGTACGTGTGATTCACGGGCGATTTATAACAAAGGACAAGTCGCGATATTTCTTCTTCACATCATTGCCTTGGGCAACAAAAGATCCAGACTTCCGAGAAGTCGCCCGATAATCCACCCGCCGCTTCCACCACTGCCGCCGTTCGACGATTTTCCCCACATCGTTTTCTTCGTCACCCACGTTTTTATCCGTCGCCATAATTCTTTAATCTTACCAAATTCTCGGAGCACTCGAATTGAAAACTTTGCGCAATTCAAACACCCGAAAAAAATCGCCATCTCACTTATTTCACGCCACACATCACAAAAATTCAAGTTAACTGAAAATTAATTTAATGAGAAAAAAAAACCACACCATCGTCATGGCACAGTTTGAAGAAAAAGATGAAGACGGAGGGAATAAAGAGAAACTCCCTGTCGTCACTTTTATGCACAACCCTCGCGTTTTTACGGATTTTTCAAACACTTTACTACTCTTTAAACTATCTACGGTTTTCTTACAAAAGTTGCAAGCAATTTTAATTAATTTTAGAAATATTTAAAAAAAAAACTTTTTCTTACTTGGAAAAAGTTTCACACTTACAGGCCGATGCTAAATTAATTTATGAGAGAAAGAACGGACTCGCTGTGCGGATTTCGTGAAGATTCCGCTATTCAGCCGCACAGGCTGATCGCTGAATCGACTGCACGAGTCAAATTCGTGCTGGTAACTTGCACGTTCGTACGAAAATTCGAATGCAGTTGCTTTTTGTGTGGATCGAGTTCAGTGGACTTGTTCCTTCAATTACCGTCCGGTAATTGAAAAATTTAAAAAATTCACTGCTCTCAAAGAAATTCAATTTTAATTTGACCTCTAGTTGCAAATAGCGTGTTCTCCATATTTGAGTTATATACAAAGTGCTCTTGTAATCATAATTTTTTTAAACGGGCTATTTGTTACTATACAGGGTGTCCGGTACTTGGCTGCTATTTAAAACAAGTTGTGTGTGAGATATTGACCCAACTCTTTTTTTTTATTTGAAAGAATATTTTATGGCATTAAGTATGGAATATGACGTCGTCAAATGTCCGCTCCGGCTATGCTTGGTGGCACGTATTCGAGAGGTCCAATTTTCAACGACTTTGTCTCATAAATCTGGCTGAATTTGCTCGATGATCGTTACGTTGACTTAAAGGTCATCATCGACCTGCGATTTAAGATAGCCCATAGTCCCAACGGAATAAGTCTAACGGCGTTAAATCTCACGATTACGGTGGCCAGTTCACGTCGCCGCCGCGCGAGATAACGATGCCCTCAAAGCGCTCGTGCAGTATATCCATCGTGACATGCGCTGTGTTCACTGTGTAGAGACAGGTATCATCCGCAAACACGGCTAGTTCGCACTTTGAATTTGTAGGCAGTAAAAACATTATACAGGGTGTTTGGCATTCCGTGTGCCACCTTGTAAGGGGTTATTCCTTGATATATTTGGAGAAAAAAATTGTTCTACAGGGTGGGTCAATTTTCAATATTAGTGGAGATACAGGGTGGTTAAGAAAAGTCTTTTTGACCGGTACCCTTACTCACTTAAAACGTTATATCTTGAAAACGAATAATCACAAGGCAAAGTGTTATAACTCGTTTTTTAGGCAATCGAATTACCTTTCATTTGATGTAACAGTCTAAATTGTAACTGCACCCAATCTTGAGATATTTACTCGAAAACACAAATTTTTGCTACATCAACCCTACAAATTCAGTGATCAATGTAGTTTTTCTCAGAAAACCCCATTATAAAAATGTCATTTTAATTTTATTTTTTTATGAGAGGTATTATTACCTACAAAAGCTGCATACATATTTATGAGTTACGATTAACATTTTGGAAGTAACAGGTAAAAATACATATCGCATAAAAATTAAATATTTCAAAGTCAGTGCCACAAAGTGGACCACGTTTAAAAACCTGTTTAATTTGTCGGTATTACTACAGTATTTTTATTGCACATTTATTACTACTAACGTATGAAGGAAAACAATGAAATGTAAGTGAGTTTCAACATAATTGATGCTTTTACCTGGACGTGGTAGGTACTACTGGATGCGGTACTATGCCTTTTTTAATAGGGTGTCTTACAAAATAAAAAGCCTATAAAAGCAAAACTACCTTCATATTTTTCTCAGTTTTAGTTACGTTGCTAAGAGAAGAAGGTGTCAGTAGAATTTAAAAAATTATTTCAAAATGCCTGAGTACTGCAATGAAGAATATGATGACATGATGTTAATTTATGGAGAGTGTGACCAAAATGCACGAGCCGCGCGAAGGCTTTACCACCAGAGATATCCTTATCGACGGACACCTAGCAGGAGTGTATTTCAAGACGTGTACAGGAGAATTATGGAAACTAGCAGCGTCAGAACAAGGAGAGTAAAAGCAAATCCTGCGCCTATAATCGCTGTTCAGCTTGATGACAGAATACTGCAAGCAGTGCAAAATGATCCATCAATCAGTATCCGATGCTTGGCATTGTAGTTTAACATATCTACTTGGAAGGTTTGGAGTATTTTAAAAGTAGAACGCTTCCATGTCTACCATCACACACCAGTACAGGAGCTGCTACCCATTGATTTCCCCAAACGGATGGAGTTTTGCAATTGGCTCCTTGAACGACAAATTGATGACGACAATTTACCAGAGACGGTATTACAAACTTCCACAACCTACATACGTGGGCTGAGAGCAATCCACACACAAGAAGAGCGGCATCATTTCAGCACAGACTCAGCGTCAATTTATGGGCAGGTGTGATTGGTGACGAGTTATAACACTTTGCCTTGTGATTATTCGTCTTCAAGATATAACGTTTTAAGTGAGTGAGGGTACCGGTCAAAAACACTTTTCTTAACCACCCTGTATCTCCACTAATATTGAAAATTGACCCACCCTGTAGAACAATTTTTTTCTCAGAATATATCAAGGAATAACCCCTTATAAGGTGGCACACGGAGTGCCAAACACCCTGCATAGAGCCTTGTGGGACACCCGCACGAATATTGTGGAAACTGGACATGCTTGATTTGAGTTTAACCGAAAAACTTCGATTCGACAAGAAAGAATGGAGTAGTTTCATAAGATACATTGGGAAAGAAAAATTTATTAATTTATGAATAAGCCCTTCGTGCCGAAAAGAATCGAAAGCTTTTTCGATATCCAGAGCTATCAAGCCTACCGATTTCTTTTCGTGAATTTCTTCTTTAATATATTTGGTAAATCTAAATAGTTGGTGATTAGTCGAGTGCTGCCGCCTAAAACCAAATTGAAAGTCCGGGATTGCCTAGAAAGCTTTGCACACTGCTCAGAACTACTTTTTCAAAAACTTTACTTATGGTAGGAAGTAAACTTATCGGGCGGTAGCTTTTGGGGCAAGTAGGGTCTTTGCCCGGTTTCAGTATAGGTATAATAACAGCTTTTTTCCACACAGAAGGAAAGTAGTTTAATTTCAGGCAGGCATTAAAGATTAAATTCAATGGAATTATTGATTTTCTAGGCAGTTTTTTGAGAATTTTGTTAGGTAGTTTGTCGTTTCCAGGTGCTTTGTTATTCTTTAGTCTTTTTATTATATTGATAATTTCTTTAGGTTTGCACAGAGCGTTCGAAGGTAGCTCAGTTCTTTGTGGGGTATTTTGAATTGATTTCCGAACGACGGCATTTACAATAGGATTGCCCATGTTTGCTGAAATGCTATATGCGGCATGGAAATGGTTAGCAATCAATTCAGCTTTCTGTTCGTCACTAAATACTAGTTTTTTATTGTTGTCAAGAAGGGAAGGAATTTGGAACACCCTACGTTGTTTGAAATGCTTGTTTAGTTTAGTTTCAAGGGTAGACAACATTGAATTCCATTTAGTATTACGTAGCATAGCTAATCTCTCACGTATAACCTTGGGGAGATAGTTAACTTTGAATTTAGTGGAAGCATCTATGGTTCTTTGCCGTCTAAGCGTGTTCCTTTCTTGAATAATTAATTACCTTCGTCTCATTGTCAATTTCTGGATTCCACAGCCTGTTAGTTACTTTTTCGGGGCATTAAAATCATTCATAATTTCATTTTACACCATCGGAGGGACTTCATTCTACTTATGGAAAACTAACCGACGAACGAATAAAACTAATTTACAAAATCAAAAACAATAAACTTAAATTCTCAATGAAATTGATCCACAATCAAGAAATACCTAACTTCAACACAAGAAGTGCGGATTCTATCAGAAAACAACATTTTTCTAAGACTAGCCGACATAGAATGGATCCAGTCTTTGAGGCATTACGAGAATTTAATTCACTACCGACAAAAATACAAATGGCAAAGAACGACTTTTAGTTAAAACGTCTTGGAAAGAATCATATTCTATGTCCTCTATCGAAGCATCTTCTACGTTCTATATCGAAGGCTTGGTTTTTTTACGTTTTTGACGGTCAAAAGAATGGTTCTTTTAAGTGTTGTGGTTGCAAGTATTACATACTTTTATTTTCATTTTTTCATTTCTTATATTTATTTGTATTTAATAATTACTTTAAAAAAAAATATTTGAATTGTTACGAATTACTCATTGAATACATTATTGCTTTGATTAATCTATTGATATATGCTACCCTGGCAAACTGCGCTGCTTGATCGGTTTCTAGTGAGAAAAATAACAACCTTCCAATACCTAGCTGGAAGGCAGAGCAAAAGATCCGAATTGCCGCCCTGCAATACCTAATGAGAAAGGCGTGGTAAAATCTTCGGCATAGTTCGATAATGTTCGAGAAGAATCACTTTTCCGTTTATCGGTTGTTCTTTCATACACCACCAGAACAGCGTGGAAATCTCTAGACTCTTCTCGTATACAGAAGAACTTCTGCCAAGTTCGACACACACCACCGAATATTCGGGAAAGCTCTCGACTTAGGAAATTCGGTTCTATATTGTAAATAGTGAAAAATCCTAAGCGGTAAGGTTGTTTCGGATAGAAGTCATGATACACCCTATGATGAGTCTATGCCATCCGATGACGAAACTGCTCCTTTGGACCTTATCCAACTAGCAGTGAAGGTTTTTCAAATGGTATGTCCTCAATGGCTGTAGCCACGACAGCAATTGATCGCAGTCGGGCCCTGGTGTTGGTGTCTTGAACCAGAAATTCCTCTGACGCCGGAAAACAACAAAAATTTCTTAAAAATTAGCTTCTATGGTAGCTTCACCATGAAAAATGCCATTCTCGTTATTCAACTTATTTTTAGGATATTTATTTCTTTTATTAAGGTGGGTGTGTTCCATTTTGTGCTGGCTCTAAAACCAGTTCATTGTACTGACTGAGGAGAACTTATGACACATGAAGTACAGCCCAATTTGAGCATTCAACACAAGTTCGTTAATTTTTTCCAGTACGTTGAGCTGAGAATTTGGAGCTGAGAATTTGGAGCTGACAAAATTTGTTCTTGGCAAGGAAATGCCAGTAAAAGCATATAAAAATTTCCAAGTCAAGACAGTCAATGTCGGATTAATAAAAGCCTATTTAAACTTATTCCTAAATAGATATGATCACTGTTTAAAAATAAATACAAAACAAACCTGATAAAGTAAATGCTCCCGTAGTAAATGTTGAAAGGAGGCCTTTCTGTCCTTAGCTTTTACTGCAGAATTTCTTGTAATTTTTTAAATATAAAAAATTTCTTGAAGATTTTATATATTGAATTTCTTCTGTTAAATCTTTCTCTTCAATTTTTGATTTGTTATGGAAGCAATAATTTTTTTCCGTCCACTCAAAATTGATATATACAAATGCAAGGTTCTGCGCGCACGAATGGAAAGCAAAATTCAACCAGTAACAAGGAAAAATAAAATTGAAATCACTATTTAGTTGAATTGTTTTGTAAAATTAAATTTAGAAAAAAAAATCAATAATAATATTTTGTTCAATAATAATTAACTAAAAAAGAATCTGTTTTGTAAAGAATTTCGAAATTAGCCACGAAAAATAAAATAATGATTTATCTGCCTTTTTTCTTCTGTTATGGACACAAAAAAATCCCGTTCCAGCCACGAAAAGAAAACAATTTGATTTGTCTGTTATCTTTTTTTTGTAAATTGATTTTAACACGTTTTATTTTTTTGTTGCTTTGTATCTAAATATAATATTAGAAAGAAAAACCACTGAACAGACAAAAAGGCGAAAAGTTGTTTTCTCAAATTAAAGTTTTTTCGGTTTAAAACAAATTAAAAACAAGAAAAAGTCAGAAGGAAAAAATATATAAATATGTATTTTTGTTTAGTTTTTACGGCGGTAGGCAAAGGCGAAAAAATTCAAAGTGTACCAGGATTATTAAATTTGAATATTTACTCAAGAGTATTTTACTTTGGTGATGCGAGTTCCAAGACTTTTTTTTTTTTTAACGAGGATTAAGGGCCGTTCCTACGATGTTCAGTTACGTTCATACTGGAACTTTAACTGACAGATTTTCATACAAAACTTCCGGTTAAAGTTCCAGTTAAAGTTTAACTGACAATCGTAATAATGGCCCTAAAAGTATCGAACGTCTAAGTCAGTGCGGGATTTAATACGCTTAACATCTCCTCCTCTGGAACCACTGCTAGGTATTTCGTCGGGAGACCGTCATAGCATTACTGCTAAAACCGTTAGCTATTGTCTGTTTAGTCAATCGTCTCCTGAACTGCGTGGCGTTGCATGCGTCTCATACGCTCAACTTAAAGCGGCAAAGTGTCGACATAATCCTCGCTGCTACAGTCAGGTAGGTTTGCCACTTGAGCCTAGTGTCGCACATGCGTGCCACGATAGTTGCCAAGATAGGAGCTTTACCAAAGGCCTCTGCATCCTCGGCTCGATCGATGGCGAAACGCGGACAGTATAGTAATATATGCTGTGCGTCTTTAACCTCGTGAGAGCAGTAGGGTCAGAACGGATCTTCCTCATGCTTGAAGCGGTGAAGATACTGCTTAAAATAGCCATGTCCTCTACTTCTCCATGTTGGCGGCTTATCCTGCTGTTAATGTCCGGCATCAGGGTAAACGTCAATCTTCCTTTGTTCGCGCTCTCCCACCGTCATTGGCATTCCTAGATGCTGCGTTGTCGCTCGTTCACTTTCGTTGCTTCACCTGCTGCTACGTAGATACGCTGCAGCTCACACGCTAGTGGGGGTATTGGTAACATTGCCAATATCACTCTGATTGCTTCATCGGAAACTGTTCGGAAAGCACTGCCAACCCTTAGTGCGCTAAGACGATAGGTTGATGAAATTCCGGTTATGTACGATATTTGCTTCGTCGCGTCTGCCCAGAACGGTGCAGCGTATAGCATTATGGAGCTCGTAGCCGTTGTTAAAAGTTTTCGCCTGCTGGAGCTTGGCCTCCAATGTTTGCCATGATTCGTGAGAGTACACCATCCACCTTCAAAATTTTTTCGTTAGTCGCTTGAAGATGATCTTTGAAGGACATCCATGTGTCGATTTAGCACCCCGACATTTGGCTGGAAGATGATCTCGTTCTCTCCCGCTCTGAAGGTGAATTGCTAGCCAAGAGTCGTTAAGTCCATCCGTATCCGAGGTGCTGTCCCTGTTTGTAGTATCATTTTCGGTTAATGATACGTCCATGAGCCAGACTCATTTGTCACTTTTAGGCAAGCATGACGGGCTGTGGGTGTTTTTTCAACCAGCCGTTAATTTTTTAGGGGTGATTATAGTTCCGGTTTCAGATGCGGAATATATGGAAACGGAACAGCAATATGGATGACAGCCACAGTATAAACTGTCAATGCCAGCTGTCATTCTACCGCGCGTCTTCAAATAAAAACTGTTTGGGCACTTGTTTTGTGAGCATTAAAAGTTGTGTTATTTTGTGGATAATTACTGTAGCTGTCTAGTGTTTTCGTAAGTATTTAACATCACATCAGTGTAGTTAAATTAAAGCGAAGGATTGCAATTCCTTCCTGAAACCGTCCAACGGAGCCAGTGGCACTTCGAAAATTACTAAGCATGGAAAGAAGCGATGCCCTAGATGCTAACGATGGACAGTTTGAAGACCAGATCGAAGGACAGAACTATCGCAAGAAACGTGTAATTTGGTTGGACGACGAAACCGAAATCCTAGTTCATCTCTACACTGAAGGTGCGAGATTTCTCATAATTTCATTTATTGACCAGACCAAAGAACTCTTGCTTTAATTTACCAGAAATCGCGCAAAGTCCCATAAAGGGCAAGTATCGAAAGTTAAATAGCTACGTAAATATCACGAAACGAATGAAAGAAGTCGGCTATAATCGGACCGCCGATCAGGTAAGAACCAAAATCAAGCAATTGCAGCGGGAATACTACGCGGCTCGAAAAGGAACCGAAAGTGACCGACTAGACTGCTACATGTACGAGGAGCTCGATGAATTGTTTCGTACTGAGAACGTGTCGAAAGAAGGAACTTGCGAATATTTCGAAGCTGAGGAAAACACTTCACAAAATTTGGACGGTACGTATTAAAAAAATCGTACTCCTAGCCATGAAATAAACTTTAATTTCGACTACTAAGATCTCAAAGGCGAATCCCAACAATCGGCCGATACTTTGCCAATTTACGAATCACCACCAGTATCGCTCGACAAACACGAAAATATAAATTTTCAACGACGGCAACAATACACCCAGACTAAGAAAATCAAACCGGAGTCGATAGATGCTACGCACAGCGACGATAGCGAAGAAGAAGTAAACGATATAAAAAAAATCGACTTGATATCATTCGTTACCGAGCAGCTCGACAAACAACGGAAGCATCAACAAGAAATAACGAAAACATTTACCGACGCTATGACGACACAATTTACACAATTTTCAAATCTAATTACGAACTTAACACAGCAAATGTATGCACAGAACGAACAGAAGAAACCGAATAACCTATCCAATAATATAATCGAAATGGTACCGTTGGAATTGGAAAAAATCTCTGAGCCGCCTTTGAAAAAGCAGCGAAGCAGTTTCACGAGAAAAAAGTGATTTGATTTTTATTTTCAAATATCATTTAAGTTAAGTTCATTGACATTCTCATTTTGTTATTTTCGAAAAATAAAAACCATATTAATTAAAAAAAAGATTTTCAGCCGCTCTGTTTCGAGACCAAAACCAACTTTCCCAAGGGTTTGGCGAAGAGACTTCTTCAGCAATTATTTATTGAACTCGAACAGAGACCACATATCTATTCTACTGTGATGCCACCCAATGCAATGAATTCATTCAGGTCAGACCGTAGTCTAATCTTGGAACCGTAGAGTTTAATGCCTCTTAAACATAATCCTGACATCTGTCCCTTAAATGAGATGTTGGTTGCAATTTGGTGGTGTCCTTCAGTCGACTTCACGTTACTCTGTGCAAAAATTAACAAAAATTGCGCGTTTTTGTACTTGTATTACTTTTTGAGTCCGAGAAGCGTTTAGAGTTTAATTGGGGTGCATTGGCGTTTTACATAGGAATAAAATATCGACATAGCTGATTCTTAGGCGTATGACGAGTTTTTGGGTTTTAAATATCGAAAAATCCTACACTGGGCCACACTGCCCAGACTTAGACAGGCCAAGAGATTCATACCGAACCACTGAACTAAAAGAAGCAAACAGCTTCTACAGTTTGATAGAAACAAAGTACGAGTAATAACCGGAATACTCACGGGTCATTCGTGCTTGAAAGATCATCTTAAAGGAATAGGAATCATAACCGATAACCTTTGAAGGTTCTGCCAATTGCAGGCAGAAACCTCTGAATATATTCTGTGCTGCTGTGAGGCAGTCCGAACTCAGCGCCACAAATGCTTCGAAGAACACTTTCTGGACCATAGTACCATTGCAAAAATAGACCTACACCAACTAAATAAATTCCTAAGAGAAATAAAGCTGAGTGAGGACCTCTAGGTTGAAACTGGAGAAAGATCTATGAGGTATAGCACAATAGACCACTGGTCGCGGTGCTTGGAGGAATCCCTCCGCCTCCGATGAAATCTAATCTAATCTACTGGAGACGATAAGCCACCGGTTTTGTATAAAGCGCTTTGAAGCCAAAAACACGGTGAGAAGTGAGACAAAACAGGGTCGTTATATCAAATTGTTGTTGTTTTAGCGTGTGAGTGAGTGAGACAAAACAGGAGCGTTATGTTAATTTGTTGTTGTTTTGCGTGCAAGTGAATGCGATGACGTCCGCCTTTAACTCAATCGCTGCTTGTCATCTCCAGTATATATATCTCTATGTGCAATACTAAAAAGTCCAATGAGCTAAAAGATATAAACTTAAAGGACTCCATTAGAACCACTTGAGGTTCAGTATCTACAAATCCCGAAAGCGGTGTCTGGGCGTTTATATCAAGAACCCGCACCGGAAAAAACTGATTGAATAACTCATCAGACCTTAGAGATATGGGGAATTAGAGAAAACATGCAGGGGTTGAATATTAAACCGCTAAACCATTTAGAGCTTACAATGAAGAGTTGGATTGTCGCAACCTCCGTTACGGCAATCTCACTGAGACTGTTGAGGAAGTAAGCTCCTAAAAGAGCGAGCTACTTTCCTCCTTTTCGCATGGCGGCCTATAAGACACTATTTATGGTTATAGAATTCATAGAATTGCATGATCGTGTTATTGGGTTAGCCCTACGAAGTTTCACGCTAAGCGCCTGCTACCTACCTTCCTATGTTCCAAAATGTTACCTATCTAGCAAACCACCATACAAAGTTCAAACATAGCTATCACCATTTCCAGCTAATTTTTTTTTACTAGTCGGTAGACTGATTGATATGATTGAATGCAAGCTCATACATTTCTGCCATTAAATGTGTTTTAATTCCTCATCATTTTAACTTGCTGATTTGATTATGCAATGTTTGAGCTATCTGAGTCTGAGTAGGGTCACTAGATACACTGAACTCTCTACCAGAGTAGAGAGTTCAGTGTATCTAGTGACCCTAAGTCTGAGGTGCTTTGACTTTAATCGTTCTAATTAATTGATCAATTTTTTCTTACCTTTTCTTTCCAATATAAAACTCTAGTGACCCTAAGTCTGAGGTGCTTTGACTTTAATCGTTCTAATTAATTGATCAATTTTTTCTTACCTTTTCTTTCCAATATAAAACCAGGATCTCTTTTTATCTCCGTTGTGTCTTGACTTCCTGTGCTTATGATACGCGCAATAAACTATGTCAAGCCACGAATGATGGACCATACTGAGCTTAGTCGTAAACAGTTTATGATTTAATTGAGGTCAGATAGGAGACAGTACATTTCTTAGACAATTACGCGTACCAGAAGGATGGTCAATTTTAGGGTATCTCCTTTTCCTTTCGATATTGTAAATTAGTTAATTTGTTAAATATAAGAGGTCATCAAGAGCGGTTTATTACGAAAATTACTTTCAAATATGTTATCACCCCTTTAACCTTCAGAGTTACATTTATTTTCACATAATCTAAACTCTACCAGTTTTCAGGAATTTGAACCAGGACGAGAAAATGCAACAAATTTTTTTTCTAAATATACCAATGGGGAGGGGTTGATCCACCCCTACCACGGGCGCAATAAATGCCTATCACTGTTCTACATTTTCGTGCCACTCTATAGGAATCATAAGTCTGGCTATATTTCAGAATCGCAGGATGACAAGCTCACATGATGAGTCCAGCGAGACCGTGACCCCGCCACGTCTGCTCGGTAGCCTATTGACTAACCGTGTTACTTTCTAATAAAATGGAGGTCATGAGCGCTAATCCAATGTACCTCATAGTAACTGATATCAAAAGCAGCCACAGTGCCTCAGAAAAGAGCGCTGTATCTGGTTACTGCCCAGGAACGGCTGACAAACTGAACACAAAATTACTTGATTATCTTCCTACTTTGATTTCCGTTTTTACAATAGAATAAAAACATGCCCAGAAATATTGCAGCCCCTAAACGGCAATACCGTTCCACTCACTTCTTTTTTTTTTCAAAAATGAAAAACAATTCATTTGGTTTTATTACTTTATTACAATATGTTGTTTTTATTCAATTTTGCTCCGCTTAAATATATTTACAAAAATTTCTTTTCAATTTGTTTTTAATAAATGTTATTCCTATTATATTTCCCAATTTACTCACTGCATGAGGATTCCAATATTTTATCGTATAATTTTTAATAATAATTATTATACCCTAAGATAACATTATTTTGTGTTTTTGAGTTTATTTTTAAATTTTTTTCTCTTAAATTTTTAATTATGTAAAAAAATAAAATAAATTTATCTTATTACATCATAAAAACAAACACAAAAAAAAATCATTTTTAAAATAAATAAAGCAAATTAACACGAATATACAAAAAAAAATCATACAAATGAGTTTTTTATAATTTATTTAATTTAGAAATTTCATTCCTCGAAGTAATCAATATGAATATCATTTTCTTGGTCAGTGTAAAATACTTTTATTTATTTGTTTTAAGAATATGTTCATTATTCTGGACGAAAATTGTTTTCTCTTTTCACAAATTTGAATATTAAAAAATATATTATGCATGTTGTATACATCAACAGTTTTATATCATAAATTCGAGTCTAAATATTTGCAGTCAGTATAAATTTATTATTATGCTTAGTCATGTGATTAATTGTGAGTATTCTTATCGTTTCTTTTTGTATTACTGCTTTAAGTACATAGATGTGTTTTTATTTTCTTCAATTTACAGAACCAACGGTTATAAATTAATCGCTCATTATTGTCCATCGCGTTTTGGTCTCAATATGAAATTTAAATTAAAAGCAGTGTTGACTGCATAATAGACATTAGCATTTGGTGGCATAACTAGCTCCTTATCGGGTAATACTTGCGCCAATGTATACTTATCAGGATCGGCGTCCAGACCCAATTTCATCATTGCATTGCGTATAACTTGCGGCGTCCGTTCGTTATTTCCGAGCATAATACTCTTGTAGAGAACGATACCGTCCAATTCGACATTATCCGTTTCGTATGTTACGCGAATAATGTAAAAATCGGGTGTCGAATTCTTAGCAGGAGATGATTGCACTAGTTGGGCATTAATAATGGGTACACCATTATGCAATGGTTTACCATTGGCTATATTCTTGATATTGTTGTGCAATTTTTGACCACTGGACGCACTCGAATCGAGCGATAAGTTCGAGACGCTGCTCGATGCCGACAGGATCGATGGATTCGGTGGTGTTGCGTCACGATCGAGAGAGTTATGCCGCGAACTATGTCGTGATGTATTGCTATTCAAGATTTCGCAGTAGAATTGCGAACCGGCACCGCTACTTGAATTCGAAGTAATCGAATCGGTTTTTCGATGTCCTGAACTGTTTGATCGACGCGGCTCGGTCGGCGGTTCCAATTGACATGAGAGACTATGAGCTTCTCGCTCATCCAGGACTAGCATTGATGCAAACCATCGATCGAATAAGTGATCTTCGTGCAATTGATACGTATTTGCAGCACCTTGCAGCAATTTGATTTGGGCTAAAACTTCGAACTCTTTTCGTTTCTTGTCGAAATTGATGAGACCGTCGGACATATGATCCGGTATGGCTGCATGTATCATTGTTAAATCGGTTAAAAATGTTCCTAAGTATGGTATGGTTCCGTGTGATGTGTGAATACTCTGAAAGCGGAAAAGGAAGTTTAATTAATTTAAAATAAAAAAAAACTTACAAAAACGTTATAGGAAAGAATATAACCAACTAGTCAGTGTTCGACTTTCTATGAAAATGGCAGTTGAGATTTGAACATGAGTTGTTTGGGAAGGCTCGAAATGAACTGGATCATATGCAATATGCGCTAGCAGTATTTTTTTTTATTTAGCATTGGAGATGCTTTTAAAATCCCAATCGATTCGATTTTGAACAAAAGCTTGTTAGTTTAAAATTTGTTACTATACTTAGAAGCGAAACTATCGTGACCGAGACAGCAACAGATTTTGCATAATATTAAGTGCCTTGCGCATTATTCTTGATCTTGTTGGGATGATAGATAGTTTGCAAGAACTCAACGAAACTGGGTATACCCTCCACAGTATCTTAATTGAAGTAAACTATCTGTTCTCAATGTTTCAGCTGATCAACATCAACTGTATTCTACAGACTTGAAGAGCTGCTGGCTGCTGTTTCTGATGTATTCGGCAGCATCTTTAAGATGATGCTGTGCACCAGAAGCTTCAAATGATGTTCTATTACATGCGCATTGAATCCACAATCAAAACTCTTAACGTTTAGATAGTCTAGGCTAACTGCGCAGATAAGGCTGCTACATCCCGATGTCTTTATCGAGTATGAGATGGTCAGGAGTATTGTCCAGATTCGGTGATGGCGCTACTGCGAAAGTAGCCTTTTTCCATCCGAGTTTCCAATGGAAGCTCTTCGATACTGTTGATTTTTTCGGGGATAAGTTGTGAGCCTATCGCCCAACCGCCTAGGCCCTAGGGAAGAGAAAGTGTTACCATTAAGGCAAGCAATGCGCAGCTTATGACCAGCAGTTGGTTAACTGGAACAACCCAGTTTCCAACCAAACCAGCTAAGTCAGGAGTACAACGTGTTGTACAGACGACTTTCTAAAAGAGTGCGAAACTGGCGCCTTATATTATCCGAGTACAAAGCATAAAGCCACCGTTAGGGGGTCGGACTGAACAAGTCATCTAGATTTACTCACCCCATCCTCAAGCTGCCAGTCTATTCCTGAATGGTAGATAAGGCTGAATAAATTGGAGACGTAACAGGGATACCACAAGGTGGATTCCAAAGCACTTAGATTTATCAAAAGATGAGCGATAAGAAGGCTGACTTACTTGCACGAGTAGAGCCGAAAATGCGTTTCTATAATCCTCCAGCTCCCGCAAATATCATGTGTTGAATGAAGGAGAGGAGGTGCTAACGAAACGTTCCTGTTTTGCTTAGCTTTGGGGTCGTCGAGTTTTTTTTGACAGATCGGTTGTGGCGCGAAAAAAGGGCGCGTGAATTTCTTTTGGTTATGGTAGGGAAAAAAAGGAAGAAGGAGACGAGAAGGGGACGATAAGCAATAAGAAAGTCGAGTTTCAAGTGCCGATTTTTATTCACGAGTTTTTCCGTTTTTCACGTCCATACGCTTTCAAAACGCTCGCCTAAAAATCGCGCTTGTTCGAATAATTATATAATTATCAGTAGTGAAAATCTTGCACCAATTTCGGACAATGCAGTCGTCGCTGTGAAAAATCGGAAAACCCCTCGCGTAGTTGTTGTATTCCGCTTTTCTGGGGTCGTACAAGTGTAAAGGGTCCGCAGCTACATTGTATCACTCTGTTAAACCCACGCATTGGAAATTTGGACGGAATTCTCGCAAATCCAAACTTCGAGAATCATGCAGAGGCGGAAATTATTTAATAAAAAATCAAAACAGTGAATAAGGAGTAATATAGAAAAGAAGAAAAAGAAGAGGTGAGTCGAATTTTGTTTGTTCTTCGATTTTTTTGATGATTTAAAAATTATTTTGTTTGATTATTCATGAGCGGTTAGTAGGCCAATAATGAGACCTCAGTGCTATTGATCCTCCCGATTCTGGACCTCTATATGGTGCCACGACGGAAATTTTTTGGGTTGAATGTCGTGGAAGGCACAAAGGATAGTCAGACAGGGCGTTATAATATCAGAGCCCCCGACAAGTCCCGAAGTCGCTCAAACCATCGCTTCACGGTCTCTCACGACCTATGGCGAAAGATATCCCAAATTTCATTTCCCAGCGTAGATTAGATTAGATTTTCGTGTTGGGGTTGGTTTGGCTACCTCTGCCACTGAAGCCTTAATTGGGCCTATGGTGCGGCCCCCTGGATTATCTATGATTCCTCTTCGATTCCTGCGCTTTCGATGAAGCTTAGTATTTTTCGAAGAGGAATAGTTAGGAATTCCGATGGTTCCATGACGCCCTGACCGAAATGACGAAGTCTCTCACATTCACAGCGGATGTGACCTGGTGTTTCGTCTTCGTCATCGCAAATTCTGCATATTTGGCTCTCAAAGAGATCAATCCTATGGAGATCCTTCTTCATGTAACAATATCCATTCACAGCTCTTCTCATCAGCGCGAATAATTTTTGTTGTTTAAGCCTAGGGTATATGACCTAGAAGTTGAACAATTTTTTTGTTCCTAAGCCTCGGATATCGCCGTTCTGTAGAGCGCTAATGCTTTCGATAAAGAACCTTGACAACTTTCTGGATAGATTCCTCGTCCGTGGAAACTAAAGAATTTTAAGAAAAGAAGCAAAACGAATCCCGTAAATTACGGCCCTATAGCCATCATATCTGTGCTTTCTAAAGTGGTGAAAACTGCCGTCAATTGTAAGATCGTGCTAAATGTGGAAAGCAATATTCTCATAGAAGACTGTCAAGTCTGGTTTTGGCCGGGGAGAAAGTGGGAACACTTGTATCCATACCAAAACCATTTGATGAAATTGGGCACAAAGCCAATGCATTTAGCATTGAGGCTTCCTGTATCCGGTAGATTGAGAGCTTTCTTTCGGAACATACTATACAGGTTGTACTAGATGGCGTTTCATCATCACTACACATACACATTTCAGCGTCCTTCAAGACTCAGTTTTATTACACATCGTATTTCTAAATTGTATTAAGGGTCTTCTCTCGTCCACTCTTAATTCTATCATTAGCTTGATAACACCTACAGCTTGAACTCGATTGCAAAGGCGTTCCAGTCTTCGGTACATTAAACGTAGTCAATTTTTCGGTTCTTTAAACTCCGATCTCACCTCAGTCCTGGAATGTGGAAAGGTAAATCAAATAGAGTTTAATGCCTCAAACACGATGGTGTTATATTGGACACTTTGGAGTATTTCCACGTTCTAGGAATAAACATAAATAAAAAAACTTGAGTGGAACCAGCACGTTTATGATGTATCTCTTGATGCTTCCAACTGCATAGGTTTCATTTGAAGGTGGAAAAATACTACACAACAGTAGAACTTGCAATAATTTGCAGGTCCCATGTTGGTGTCGATTCAAATCTCTGAATACAGTCAAATCGGTCATTTCATTAACCCAGTATGATCGAATTTCGTTGAAGTGACCGATTAAAAAGATTCGGTCATTTGAGTCATTTCGGTCACTTCCATGATTCGGTCGAAATGACCGACCGACCGAAATGACTCCGCGCCAAAAGTTTCTATTCGACTTTTCGTGTCGTTACTCGGTGCTCAAAGGTAGCGAATAGTACCATCATAGACTCTTTGGGGAAAATGCGCCAAGAGAAAATCGAAATCGACTCTAAACAATTTTTCTACTGATTTTACGAATTCAAAGAATATTAAAATGTATTCATTAACCGTGCTCTCTTTGTAAATTCCAAAAATGAAATCATTAGAATTGATTTTTTTCCTCGAAAACCGACCATCGAATTCGATTTTTTCTTGCCGCATTATCCCCCTAAAGTGTCTCAAGTCTAATCATACGCTGCCTTCGAAGTTCAAATATACAATATACCGATCACCGAAGACTGACCGACTCGAAAAGTCGAGTTAATAGAAGCTTTTTCTAGTGACCGCAGACCGACCGACCGAATCATGGAAGTGACCGAACACCGAAGTGACCGAAATGACTCAGATGACTCATTTCGGTCACTTCGATCGCTTCCATAATTCGGTCGAAACGACCGAACGACCGAAATGACTCACGACATACGAAAAATAACATGTCGGTCGATCGGTCATCGGCCACTAGATTAACTCGAGTTTTCGAGTCGGTCGGTGGTGGCTGGTCGGTCGGTATCCGAACTTCGAAGGCAGCGTATGATTAGACTTAGGGGGATAAGGCGCGAAGAGTAAATCGAACTCAAAGGTCGGTTTTATCAATTCGAGGAAAAAAAACCATTTCTAATGATTTAATTTTTGGAATTTATAGAGAGTGTACGGTTAAAGAATGAATTTGAATGTTCTTTGAATTCGTAAATTCAACACAGAAAAATTGTTTAGTTTCGATTTTGATTTTCTCTTGGCGCATTTTCCCCTAAAGTGTCTTTAATGTAATCATTCGCTACCTTCGAGCACCGAGTACAGACAGACCGACACGAAGAGAAACTTTTGGCGCTGTGCGGCTATCAACATCGGGTACGATACGAGACGTAGAATATTTTTCTAGTGACCGATTGAACGACTTGTTTCATTTCACATGACTCGAGTTAATTCGGTCATAGTACTGACCCGGTCATTTCGACCACATCGTTCGCGACCGACCGATCACTAGAATACAGTCGAGTTTTGGGTGTCCCAGCATTAAAAGATGATCCCGAAAAAATTAAAATAAACAAATTTAACCCTTTGACAGAGGAACGAGTTAGCATAAAACTAAATTTATAAAAATTATGATTGATTGTTTTTTTTAAGGACGAAATACTGCTGATGTAGAATCAAATTTTCCAACACAAAGAGTGAGTTATAACATTCAGAATTCTCAGTAGCACATGATATTTTACCTGTTTTTGAAAAACTTTCTGCAGATGTCGATCATTTTCACCAACAGTATCAGCAAATTTAGCGGTACCTTCGCGCATAAGGACTTCTCTTTGAACCCAGGCGTTGTTGTCCTCGGAGAATATTCTGGCAAGTTCGTTAAAAATTTCCAACTAAAAAATTGATAAAAGAAAACAATTACGAAAACGTAAATTAAGTGTATTTATTAGTTACCTTTTCTCTTGGCAACGCTGCCCAAGTTTTTGATAGCCTGTATACTGCGTTTGATTGTAAACCCGATATAATAGCTTTCAGGGACGAAAAGTTCTTTAGCAGTCTTAATTCTTGTGCAATATCAATCCATGTTGCAATCACTATGGAACGTTCCTGAAATAGAAGAGTACGGTTTAAAGCTGTGATTGTATAGTTGGATTAAGGATTTAAAAAAAGTATAATAGTATATACTAACCGGTGGCTTAAGTCTGGGCTCGACCAAAACGCTCGAAATCACCCGAAAAGATACGGCATTGAATTGCGTAACAGTGGCAACCACGGTTCCGGCTTCGTTCTTCTCACGCTTAGCCCACGTCGCACCCAAACACTGGTGCGGAATTAAACGCTTGAATAGCTCCATATCCATACGGGTTAATTGTTCGGCAAAATGTTTTACAGGTACATGTGGAAACCGATATGCTTGGAGTAGATGTGAAGGTGGTCCACGCAATGCTGGCGCCAAGCACAAGCCAGCAAATTGTTCGGCAAAATCGGGATACGGATGAGCCCACGGTATATAATTATCAGTAATACTATGATGTGATGGGATATGTGCGATTCGATCTAATCGATGCAGTACTTTCATCTTAAGGTCCGAATGTGGTAAACGTTTTGATGTAAATGCTAGCATTAGCCGTAGATTATCTTCGTTCCAATCTTCGGGGAAGCCATCTAACCATACATGCAATGCTGAGACTAGAGTTTTCTTGTGCTGTTCGGGCATTATCGAGCCATCACCGGGATTATGTTGTTCGTATAAGACCATATCGTTAAGCGTTTCGTAGCGTTTTATGAGCAGATTAAGAATCTCTTTCGGATTCGAAAATGTCCGATATGTCGAGAGAAAGACATTAATGAATGTACTTTCGAGTTCGCCATCATCGGTAGCTAACGCTTCGACAAGACGCGATAATGTTGCGGCCTTAACGAAACGTACTCTCACCGTTTCCCATTCCAGGTGTGATATTTCGTCATCCGAGTCCTGGAAAAATTTTGAAAAAAAATTAAATAAGTTCAATCAAAATTGGATCTATATATTACAATTATAAAACTTACTTGATTAGCACTTGGTGTAGGCCGATGATATCGCACCTTTTTGAGGTAGACTGTAAAAACTGCATCCTTCTCACGCTCCTCGCCCCAAAGTCGCCACGTGGGCTGCTGGGAAAAAATTTAAAAAAAAATTAGTTTAAAGTGGAATATTGAACTACATTGTTAAGCAAAATAAACCTTTTATTTGATTCATTTTAGGACAAAAGGAGAAGTTTGGATGTTTCAATGTAGAAGTGGGTATAGTCAGAATACGGGATCAAACGCTTTGAATGTGGGTAATATGCTTAACGTTTCAGTTGCAGAATTGAAAATGGAAGCAATTATCTTTTTTCTTAACTTAAAACTTAAAAAATTCTATACTGTATGCAGGCTCCTCACTATTTTTTTAGCTCCAACTACAAGGAGTTCAGTAGGTATTATACGTTATATTGCTGCCTATCGTGACTGCGGCTGAGATCTTCAGAAGCTACTACGACGTTTGTCTAATTGTGAGAAGATTTTGGCCCCTAATGAACCAAGATGCCATCAGAGTCCGCAATTAACTTCGACATGTCATTGTGTTACATCTTAATTACATTTCAATCCATGAGCGAGAAATTTGTCTTAAATTTTAGAGTGCCTCAAATTTATGTTTTGCCTATTCAGGAGATAGATGTGTTGAAATCCTATTCTGTTTCGGTTTGGAATCTTAACAACTTGAATGAATTAGTGAAAGATTTTTAAATCAGTCCCAGACTATAGTATTGACTTGCTTCAAAGATTTTACACGCTTCGTCATACCAAAACTATGGCCATTTGAATTGTGCAAGCAGAAATTTCCAAACATCAAAAAACACCCGCCTCTACTTCAAGAAGCAGAAAATTAATGCCATATAAGTAAAAAAAGCCAAGTCCAATTTAACCATTCTCGTTCGAACCGCACTCAACCATATCAACTTGACCTGAAAAGAAGTTCAATTGCTAGCCTTTACCTTTAAATAATCAAAAATAAATTATTATGATGTATACCTGATGGTAGCCTGGCACAAGACGTCTTCTTAGCGGATCATAATACACAAAAGACGAAATTATACAACATAAGAAAAAACGGGCTTCCGCAACAAGTCTGTAATCGCTTCAGTGGATTCGGTTACGATAACTCCCCGACATTAGCAACAAACAAGACCTGGCATATCGTCTTAAAAAAAAAACTTCTCCACATACGGGTATTAGGTATAGAGTTTGTAAGATGAACAACTCGGGTAAAGTGCCTCCCTGAGACTTTATTATTATTATTGGAACCAGCCATGCGACAATGCCAACCACTTTTGTCTACTCCGTGCTGCGTCCATTCCGCGCTGCGTCCACTCCACCGCCATCAATTACTTAATTGTCTTCGGGAGTTTTGGGCTCCTCTTTGTAGTGCTAATCATACACAAAGCAATTTTACAGAACATCTATAGAAAAAAAACCCCGGCCAGAAATGTCTTCAATCATGTTACAATGTTTCTTTGTTTCGATGATTGTAAAAGTTTCTTGAAATTTAAAGAAACTGTTTTCTGTTTGCCTAGTACAGTAGTAGAACAAAACAAAGTCCAATGATCTCTCAATTAAATAATTGAAAGATTCAAAACAATCGGATAACAATTATTGTTAATTATGATTGCTGTCCAGCTTAGTGAATTAAGAAGAATTAAGACTATTGTTCAATTTTTTTTATCTTAATAACTACTGGTGTAAGTTATGTCGGTGACATAAACCGGACCGGATGATAAAGTATAGGTCGGTGTTCCTATAATAGCAAAGCCTTGACTCGGAGAAGTCAGAGAAATATGGCGTATGGGCCGATTAAACTGACGAACCAAACTTCTTTCATATAAAAGCTGGATCTTCACTTTAGTGAATAAGATTCAGATTGCCACTCTGATGTTAAAAGGATCAGGAAAACTTCGTCCTCTTTGCCTTAGTTTATTTGATGTACAGTTTGGGTTACACCAGGTTGTTGGTTGGTTGGTTTAAGTGGCAGCCCTGTCCCCAGAAAGAGCTCAATTAGCTCAAAGGCCGTTTTGGAACCACAAACTCGTGTTAAACCCGGATGTTAGGGGTTGTTGTGACTGGGGAATTTTACAGATGGATGTGAGCAAAATTGATCCTGTGTTGTTTAGGAAAAGTAATAACTCTCCAATGTTCTTCCCTGAAATCTGCATCAGGTCCCCGTAGAATGGCTTGCCTAGTGCTCGCTCTCGGGCTCTTGCTAAAGCCAGACATTCGCAAAGGAAATGAACGTGCGACTCTCGCTCATTAGTGTCCTGGCAGCTGCGGCAAGGTACCGTTGAACGGAATGCCCAATTTGGCTGCATGATCCCCAATTGGCCTGGCCAGTGACCTGTACTGATCGCCGTGATTCTGGAGACGTCTGCCCGGGCCTTGTATAGAAGTTCGTCTGACTTCGCTCGGTTGTAAGATGGCCACATCTTCCTAGATATTGCGCAGGTGGTTAGGCTTTTCTATCTGGAGTTAGCCGCTGATTGGAAGTGGGAGAGTATGTCCCCATGACAACTCCTAAAGGAACATGAACTAGTTCCGCTCATTTCCCATTGTATCTCTATGCCCCGGGATCCAGAGCACAGTAGCTTTGAGCCGCTCCGCTAAACCGGCTAGTTCGTTACGGCATTGCTGAACTAGTTTAGAGGATATGGTAGCCGAATCTAGTGCTTTGATTGCGGCTTGCGTTTTGGCGATAAGTCATGTTTTAATGTATGACAAGCCTCACGGATCCCCAGTATCTTCGCCTGGAAGACGCTAGCGTGGTCCGGGAGGCGGTAGGACTGAGCGATATTATGTGTATCTGAGAATATTCCTGCCCCGACCTCGCAGTCCATTTTTGAACCGTCAGTAAATAACACCACGTTGTGGCCCAGTAAAAGTTTTTCAATTCGACATACTCTAAATGGCTTTTGTTCGTTTTCTTTCCAAGTAGCTGTAGCATGGTCTCTAGGTGCGGTATCAAGTCCGGTGATCCTTACAAATACCGAAAAAATAAAACTTTTTAAGTTAATCATTGCAAAGGGAACTCTACCATGTAAAGGGAGTAGGAGACAGTTGGTTACAGATAAAAATTGATCCCATTGTTTGTTTTAGTTTAAAATTTTTGATCAAGATATCTCTTCAAAAAATTTGGATTCGCGATATCTGAATTGATTGTGGTGGAAAGTTGAACTGAAGGGGCCGGGAGGGGGGGAGGGACATGATTTTTATCATTTCATATATACGAGTATGGTTCAGTATTTGTGGATACTCTTTTTAGAAAAATTTTAACAGTAAGGTTATGACGTTGGAATTTTGTGTAACAAATAGATCCAGTTAACCCGTACTCACAGATATTTTTGGGAGTTGGGATGATTGAATGTGAAAAGGCGGCATAGTAAACATTTAATTTTTATAACCCCGGAACTGCTGATGAGAAAAAGTTGAAAAGTGATAACTATAAACAGTTGGCACGTTTTAAATTTCTGTTAGAGGTAGTAAGTAAAAGTCCCGGATAAACTCCATTACTGCAATCAGTTTCTTAAATAATTGAATAATTGTGCCATATTTATTTTTATCGGAATATTATTAATTTTTGAAATTACTTCGATGTTTATTCCTCGAATTCTTGGGGAAAAATTATCCATTTTCTGACTTAGCTTGAACTTTAAATAAATACGTTGTTATCAACCGCATCTATTGTCATCAATTCTTATTCTGTGTGTCATAGAAAAATTTACAAAGAATCGAAAACTTGCCGATCTCCGACTCATAAAATTACACACGACCCGCTATATAACAGTCGGCTGTCGGCAATTTCCGTCAGGTGGCGATTTCTTTACTTTACCATTTGTTAATTGACAAATGAAAACGTTTACAACCACTTTACACCGCCATATTTCTTAGGTCTAAAGAGATATTGAATTCACGTAGACTTGTACGGTCTTTGAATATAATCGTCAAAAAATCAATTGAAATATTTGTTGATATCAAATCACCAATGTGGTCAAAGGTGGTTCAATTGTTCACGAATTCCGACAAATATTGTAGGTCTAATGAGATAGCGAATTCACTTTCACTTCTTTGGTCTTTCTCAATAAACGTCTACCAATTAATTTTAAAATTTTGCGATATTCAAACCTTAAGGGGGGGGGGGGGGGGAAGTGGTAGGAAAGGGTGTAAAATGATTGTGTAAATTTTTACAAACTCCGCCATATCACTTAGGTCTGGTAAGATATCTAATTGTTATTACTTTAACGGGCTTTTTATATAATCGCCTAAAAACCGGTTTCAGAATTTTTTCATATTCAGCATCTAACGGGTTATGTTAATACGAGGGTGAGTCAAATATAAACCGGACTTTTGTCTTTATGAGTCTCAGACTCTGCCGAGCGGTCTGGTTGGGTGGGGGGTCTTAGGTTGGTTTGTTAAGAGTGGGGACAGCCGCTCCCGGGCTGCTCATTCTACCAGTTGATCAGTAGCAATCATGAGTGAGCAAGTGGTTCCTTTTTCCATTGAGCAACGTATTATTATTAAATTTTTAACAAATGAAGACGTTTCACCATCGAATATTTTGGCTAGGTTGAAGGTGCAGTTTGGTGACAATACGCTTTCACGGACACAAGTGTTTCATTGGGCTAGAAAATTTAAAAATGGACGAGAAAGTGTAGAAAATGAAACTCACGATCGACGCCCAAGATCAAGTGTAACTGATGACAATATTCGAGCGGTTCAAAATCTAATCGAGGGTGAACGCCGATTCACTATTGATGAAATCGCTTCAGAAACAAAGAAGGAAAAATCCCATCAGAGGGGTCATTCTCCTCCATGACAATGCCCGACCTCACACAGCTGCATTGACAAAGGATAAATTAATTGAGCTGCATTGGACGACCCTGGAGCACCCTCCCTATAGCCCAGACTTATCTCCATGCGACTATTTTTTGTTTGGTCCCATGAAGGAAGCTTTCGGAGGCGAAAAATTTGAAGCGAATGAAGAAGTTGAGGAGCGCGTGCGCAACTGGTTGACGACTCGACCTCAAACTTTCTATGAACAAGGAATTTGTAAGCTGCCAAAACGTTGGGAAAAATGTGTAGAGCGTGCAGGAGACTATGTAGAAAAATGATTAAAGTCTTATTTGAATATTATTACTGTTAATAAATGTGTATAAAAAAAGTCCGGTTTATATTTGACTCACCCTCGTATTTTATCCTCTAAGCTTTTATTGAAATTGAACAAAAAAATCCGCAGTCTGGGCTCAATCTTATTGTTTTTTTGGGCAGAAGTCCAGAGCGTGTTTTATACTGAGATGGTGAAGATTACTATGCGACAGACAACTGAGAATAACCAGGAGACTACTCGGAACATTATTTCCTTTGGTTATCAATCACAGTAACCTACATCTTATACATCTTATCTGAGCATAACCCTGCGTCTACACTGGCAATTTATCTGGCAATGGCAATGACAACAGCAATATTGCCATACACAAATTGACAGTGTAGAGGCATCAAACGCATATGGCAATATTGCTCTCAACATTGCCATGGCAATCATTGCCATGTCAATTTTGAGAGCATTATTGCCAGAAAACACATCGTTTGACATAAGTGAGTGTCGCTTGTCAACAGGTAGTAATAAGGTTTTTTTTGCTGAAAATAAGTTGACTAAAGATAAAACTTTTGAACTTATCAATAAATTTTTTGTGATGCAATGTCCGGCATTTTGCTTTGCTTCAGAGCTTGACACTTCAAATTCACTCGCTCAAATGAAAATTGCCTGGCAATCAAACGCCCACTCATTAAGATTTGACATTTAACGCAATGGAAATATTGCCATTCCCACCGCCAGATAAATTTCCAGTGTAGAAACATGGTAAGACGCGTTCCAGAGTTCTACTTAATAAATAATTAAGTTGCGCACAAACGGTTGGCAACTTTTTTAATTTTGTCTATGATTCCCTGGCCTATTTTTAGTAAAATCTTTTAGCATTTCGAGAAATAATGCTTTTTTTATATGAATAAGTTTTGGGGAGAAAGTAGGTTTAAATTTGTTACTGAACAAAACGGCCCTACCCCTTCAGCTAGTTCTAAATTGAAAAATACGCATTCACTAATTTTCCACTTTTTTCAGGTATTACTGGATTAAAATGTGAAAAGGTAAGAATTTTATTTCTTTTTACATATCGCTTCGTTGATGAAAAAAGTAACACAAAATTAAAACGGTTAAAATAGAATAAGTAGGAAATATGCATATATTAATCTACTCGTAATTTTAACATATCGGAATTAATATAATTTTAGGACTACAAATTCAATAAAATAAATTGTCGAAAACACAAATTTTCGACGTGCTTATATAAATATATTGTTGCGAGCTAGGGGTTCGCCGGGATTTCAAGTAAAACACAATTCGTTTAAAATCAAAATAAGTGATAATTTATTAATTCGCACTTAAATTCTGTTCGCACAATTATTCGCACTATATGGCAATATCGCCCGCTTATCTATATCGCTTGATTCGATCACACGCAATAGATCGCTTTCCGCGAATACGGTCGCGTATATGTACACGCTGGCTGTCACAGTCGACGTAATAAAAATTACTATATCCCTCGCTGAAAGCTTCACCTGCTTATACATATACTAGCCGGTTGCAGTTTAGAATGTACTTGAATGTTCGCTCGGTGATGTGTATGGGCGATTCTCGAAAGCTTTAGAGCTTTCGATTTTAATCTTCTATACTGTTCTAGTACATTCGATTTGAAGGGAGGTACAATCGTGTTACTCCGCCACCTTATATACTTCAACTAGGTTTCTGATTGGGTAACTTTGCAACTAGGTATTCGGTTGTTGCGGTTTCCCTTATTAGTAATCGATCGAGTTGCGCGGTTGCCAGGCTTGCACGTAACAATATATTATTTCCATTTTTTAATAAAATACAAAAATTATGAATTGAAAGACGTAAATATTAGGTGCGTTCTTTTGCGTTCTACTGCAGAGCAGAGAGAGTGCAAATGAACGATGCAGAGCAGAGCAGAGCAGCAGGTTTTACTTTTACTGCGTTGAGACTGTGTAAGGAAAGAAGTTGTTGTTGGCTGATATTTGAAAGTGATGATCATGTTCTAACTACCTCCAATAATATAATTCAATCAGTGCAAATAAAGCCATGCGACTAATTTGAACTGAGACGTTCAGTTGATAATAAAGAGAAGAATATCTGGCAGCATATTCTTTTAATTAACTCTACATTTGATCGGGAGCAGTTTCAGTGGTGTTGCTACTCTGCTCGCAAGAGTTACTTTCTTGTTATTTTCTCTTGTCGCTAACCTGATGTACACTGAATAAGGGCGCAAAAGAACACACCTATTCTAATCTCTTTTTTTTAACATGTTAGTAAAGCTCGAGCTTATCAATGATGTATTCTTTCTGATAACTTCCATACAATGTCGTTAAATTTTTTGCTCGATTGATTGTATGTTAACTTGAGAGATTAAGGCCGCGGTGCGAATTACGCTCATGGTGCTTACACGACTAGCAGTGCTTACGTTCGGTCCGAATTGTTGGTACGCTTATATCGCTTTCAATTCGGACCGATTGTGTGTGCACAGTGCCTATCCTCAAAACCGTGAGCAGTGTAAGCGCCAGAAAATTACTCCTCCATGCAAATTGTATGCGTTGTGAGCGCAATTCGGACCGAGTGTAAGCGCGTTAAAAGCGCAGAAAGCGTAATTCGGACCGCGGCCTAAATAGGAATTCTAAAGGGAAGGATGGGGTTTAAAAACCATGAGGTGAGAATTAATATAGGGGGCGGAGAGGAATTGAATTTATACTTATTTATCCCACTTTTAAACAACTAATCCTCCAGATGAAAAGCTATGATAAATTTTTAAAAGTAATAATTCAGACAGAGTCTCTCTGTGTTTTTGTCCAGAAACCAATATGTCCAAAAATTAGACACGTTATTTGACATATTATTAATTTCTATTATCACATTTCACACTTAAAATGTTTTTTATTTGGAATTTGTGTTAACTAGACACAGGCTCATCTATATAAATGCTACATTCATTTATTATAATAACAGGTACCTACATCGTTGAAAATATTTACATGAACATCTTTTGATCTATGTTTGTTAAATCTTATTTTATATAAACAATTGTAAATCGTTTCTTTTATTCTCGACTTTGAGAAATTTATTGGCATGTTCAACTTGTGGGGTGTGTAATTATAAGATACTCAAGGATATATGTATACATTTTAACAGTGCCGACATTTCTTATATTTATAGACGTGCTCTACGTTATTACACGATATTACTAGTTCTTAAGTTAGTAATTAAGTCAGTTCTATCTAAAGATGACATTTTATAATGCAGGCGATGCGCGCGATACTACAATCGCATCGCGCGCTACATCGCGACAGTTGTTATAGTAAGGGATTGAAGTGCTTGCCACAACTATTAAAAAATATTCACAAATATCAAAATATGTTGTTTTTATGCGCGTGATGAAATTAGAAAATTGGTAATCGAAGCGACGCGTGCGAAGCGATGCGATATCATTATAACTAGTCATAGCCATGGAGTCGCATCGCTTCACGTACGCGCGGCGCGACGTTCATTATAATTCCATCTTCATGTTTTTTTACTGTGGAATATATCGAACAATACATTCTTTTTATTGCGGCTATTGATCTACAATCAACATGAATAGTACCTGCATATCTATATTAAAAGGATAACTTTAAGAACTCTTTTCACTACAACTAAAACGTAAATATGTATACCTATATAAAACACAATTTTTAAAATTAGAATTATAGATACTTCTATGAAATATTCTCTAAATATTGAATTAAATATCAATGAGCTGAGCGATAAAATCGTGACAAAATAAAATAGAAAATGGCCATTTTCAAAAGTATGAATCTTCAGTGGATTTTGGAAGATCGGAAAATGTGGATTAAATTATAATTAAAAAAAGAAATATGCCTTCATATATCAAATACGAAAAACTACAACAATTTACTTATTTAGAGCCACACTTTCTATCGTATGGGGGCGTCATTGCAATCGAAAATACGAACTATGGAAAACAATTTTAAAGAAATATTTTCTAAGAATTGCATGCAAAATTTCGCTTTCTTTTTTCAAAAATTCTCATTACCTAAAAATATACTTAAACACCAATTAAAATAATGATAATTTAATGTAGGAGGATAACATTGGAAGTTCAATTATCAGCATATCGCATAGCTAGGAATTCGTAATGCGAATGAAAATAAAAGTTTCCGTAGAAAATTGCTGATAATTGAACACTGGCTGTAGTGCTGTAGATAGGAATTGATTCATATGTCGATATCGAAAAGTAGATTCGATTGGCATGACGCCAAACCAAACATATTCCAGCAAATAGATAGATAGATTTTCATCTTCTTCAGTTATTGGTGCGCAACTGATCGTTTTTCACTGTAATATAATTGCTAACTTTATTTTTGTGTTTTCCAGCTAAGAGTACATTTCAGTTGTCATTTTTTATTCTAATTTACAAACATTTCGATACCATAACACTTTGACCTGAAAACATCCTGGAAAATACGAGCCCATTTTCCGGTAACGATAATGAGTGGTTCGATGGAGAAATTTCGCGCTAATAACTCTTTCTTTGCGTCATTTGCGAAAAGAAGTAGGTTGATATTTGTATAAGATGTTATAGGTTTCAAGTGTTTCCGTACATATTACTCTTGTTTTTAAGCTTCAAATAAAATACACCCACCAGTTTAATGTTTAGCCCGTTTCATCTTCGAGGACAAACTAATCATTTCAGCCTTTCATCTTTTAAACCGGAGCACATTGCTTGAGCAGCATAACATGTTTTCATCAAAATATAAACTTTTTAATTTCCGTAATTATTCACTTATACCCGAATAATTATTCTTTCGAAATCATATTCATTTACGATTCTTGCACTTTTGTTCTGTGCATCACGAGTTCTAAAATACTGTGGTGCGTCAGTATCTGCGAATCCCGTTTAAAAACAAAATAGGTATTTACAATTAATTTGTTTTTATTTCAAGTTAAGATCCCAAAAACTTATGTTCTCAAAGAAATCGCGATTAATTTACTTTTGTTGTTATACGTTACGCTTCACACAATTGGTAACTTCCGTTTTCATCAAGTTAAAAACAAAAGAATCGAAAACAAGCCCAACGGAGAATTTTTTGAAATAGTCTTATTAGCCAATTTCTTTTTCACCGAATTTAACAAAAAATACCCGCACCAAGAGCATTCAAGCAAAACGAAAGAATTTGTCTAAAAGTAAAGAAGCTGAAAGCAATTTCTTCATCATATTTAAGTTTTTAAACTTCCGTTTTTTGTAAATACTAAACTTTAATAATTAAAAAAATCTGCCAAGAGTCTGGCCGCAACTTTATTATTTTTCGGAACGAAATCAGGGAAGCTGTTAAAGAACGCTACTGACACTCTTAAAACCCAATTACAGCTTTGGACGAGTCAGGGCTCGATTAGAGTCTAAATGTTGCACTCGTTTTTTGGGGGCAAGATGTTTAATTTGAAATTTAATTATGTAAATAGAATAGCTCCTTGTAAGATACAACTTTCCATATTGATTCATACAAATAAAAAAGCAGTGGAAGTAAAAACCTTAATCAGACCTAAGATACGAGTATCTGGCGAAATTCGTGAAAACATATACAACCCCTCAACTTATGATGAATGTTGAAAAATTCTGAAACTGATTTTTAAGGGATTATATAATAAACTCATAAAAATAAAAACTAGTTCGATATCTCATCAGATTCATGAGAAGTGGTGGAAGTCATGAAAATGTAAGTAAACATTCTATACCCCTTTCTTGGTTATTTATTAAAAAATCCTGAATTTGATTTTTAGGAATTATACATATAAAAGGTCTTTGGAATAATAAATCAATTTCATATCTCATCACACCTAAGAGATAGGTCAAAATTCGTGAAAACGTATACAACCCCTTTAGAGCCTCGTGAGGGTTGAGTATCGAAAAATCCTGAAATTCATTTCTATGCTTTTATCTGATGAGCTTGTGAAAGTAAAATTAAATCGATATCTTAGAAGACCTATGAGATGAAATTTGGTATAGCTTCTCTTTTCATGGACCATTGTTTTACCCACACCACGCACCGCATTCTGAAATTTGCTTTAATTGATTTCTAGTGAATATAGATCATGCACATAATAATAAGTTTCACTTTTCTAACATATCTAGCATATTGTCCCTCATTTCCGTGCTCCACATTCAGCATACCCCTTTTACACGTATTCAATCTTGCTGGTTCGCGAGATATCGTAATCTAAAGATCTGAACATCAGTTCCACATGAAACTAGTGCGATTAGTCAGCTCCTATTTGAACAAAAGATCGTTCAAAGTGTTGCTGAGAAGAGAAAGATTGTCTGTCACTTGAGGCCATTGAGGCCGGTGTGCCTCAGGGCTCGACTCTTTCACCTCTGCTTTTCCCTGTGTTTATGGCAAATGTACCTGGTATGAACCTTACGGTTCCCACATATTATGCGGACGACACTGCTTTTATGTGTAAGGCTTGGAGCCCAACTGTAATTACAAGGGAATTTCAAACGGCGGCCATGAAACTTGAGGAATGGTTCAAACTTTGTAGGATTTATGTCAATCTCAGCAAAAGCGAGGGATCCTATTTGTAAAACGAGTGAAACCACCACACAGGCATGTTTCCATCATCGAGGATAACATCTCGTGGAAGCCGGTAGTCAACCATCAGGTGTCAAGTTAGACAAGAATGTGACTAGCTAGTAGATCCAAATGGTCTTGGGTAAATCCAACATGGCCAAAAATCTTCTGTACTCCATAATGATCGCAGCAGGCCCTAAGATGGCGCTTTCGGATCTCCTGACATAACCCTCACTGAATGGGATAGACGAATACTTCGTTCCGGTGGGCTTTCCTTGTGCAGGCGTTGATGAGTCTTTTCGAAGGCTGATAACCTTCAAGAAGCGTTGTTTTTTCGCCACATCGGTGGGCCACGGTCAACATCCCGAGTAAACATTTTCTCAGGCTAGCCTGATTTGCCGTATATCTGATCAGGGCCACGTCTGGTATGAGTAAGGCAAGCCTGCTGAGGCTTGCTCAACTTGCACCGGATCAGGGCCACGTCTGGTATGAGAAAGGCAATCCTGCTTAGGCTCGCCAAACTTGCGCCGGATCAGGGCCACGTCAGCTATGAGTAAGGCAAGCCTGTTTAGGATCACTCGAACTGTTCAGGCTGGCGTTTGACTACTGTCTTAAGTGGGACTCATGCCGTCATTATAATTTAATCTATACTAAGTAAAACTTATAGATACCTTCCTTATTTATATTTTGACTCAAGTGGATGGATGGACTTATCATTCGTGTGACCCAAAGAATTGAAACTATACTTGTAATAAGATCAATGCCCAGGACATTGATAGATTTAATGACTTTTGGTCAGCGTCGTACGCACGACTAGTTACGAAGGGGTTTCGATTAACAAATTTCTTTTTTGACGCCAATTCTGCGACTTCGACGAATTTTAATGCAGTATATCCTTGAACAATTGTTACTTCGTTAGGAAAACTGATAAAGTACCTAGGTTTGCTAAATACAATTTGATATTTCCAGAGGCTATTGGTGTGATTTTTTTTTACAACAACGATTTTACGCGAAAAATTTAATTTTTTTTGTTCTGATAGCCACCTTTCCCCACCCTTCCCAGGCGTACGCCACTGCTTTTGGTTACTGATGATACGAAATGGTTGAATTGGATTTTAATTTCTTATATTTCTACAGGGTGGGCCATCTAGTGGTTTCTTTTTAAATCATAGGTTATTTTGACACTGAAAGCTGTTTCCCGCTCGAAATCTTGACAGAAAGTCAGTATCATACCTCCGCGGAACGAAATGAGTCGCTTTACGCTTGAACAACGTTGGGAAATATTGAAAACTTATTTCCAAAGTGAGTGCTGTGTAGCCCAAACAGTGCGTTTTTTGAAAAGAAGTTTTGGCCGAAATGAAGCACCCACCGCGCCTGTTGTACGCAAGTTTGTGCAAAAAGTTCGTGAGACTGGCATGCTAGTGGACAACACTCATGGCCCCCGTCGCCGTACGGTGCGCACAGACGAGAATGTGGCTGCTGTAGCCGAGACTCACTCCACGAACATCAACTCGCCGTCGATCTCAACAGCTCAACATTTCACGCACTAGCCTGAGGGGAATTCTGCACAAAGATCTCGGATTATTCGCTTACAAGGTCCAATTGACTCAGCAATTGAAGGCGCACGACCATCCGCTTCGTTATCGCTTCGCAATTTGGGCCTTAGAGCAGTTTGAATTGGACAACGATTTTGGGCGAAAAATCATCTTTTCTGACGAGGCGCATTTTCATCTCGGCGGCTACGTTAACAAACAAAATTGCCGCATCTGGAGCTCGGAAAACCCGCACGTTATTGTCGAGAAGCCAATGCATCCACAGAGAGTGACAGTTTGATGCGGATTGTGGAGTGGTGGCATCATTGGACCATTTTTCTTCGAAAATGAGGCTGGGAACAACGTTTCGGTCAACGGTGAACGTTACGGAGCCATGTTATACGACTTTTTTTTTACTGAAATTGAAGACATGGATTTGGACGACCTCTGGTTCATGCAGGATGGCGCGCCATGCCACACAGCCCATGCCACAATCGATCTTTTACGCAACAAATTCCCAAATCGTGTTATCAGCCGTCTTGGCGATGTCAATTGGCCGCCTCGGAGCTGCGATTTGATCCCTTTGGATTTTTTTTTTGTGGGGAACCGTGAAGGACTGATGTTATGCCAACAATCCAGAAACGATTCAAGCACTTAAGGCCAATATCATCCAAGCAATCCGTGAGCTATAGCCCGAAACCATCAACAAGGTCTTGGAAAATTGGAGTGACAATTTAATTTTGTTCATTTTATTGCATTTTTAAAAAGAAACTTGTATTTGGCCCAACCTGTATATTAACGGAATTTCACGTTCAGATTGTTACAGGATTTTGTGCTAACGTGATTTTGAATGGGATTTCAAAAATTTACTAGATTTTATACTTACGGGATTTTGGACTAAGGGGACCTCACATGCTGAACAGTTACTCCCCGCATTTTTTGCTTATATTTCGCTGAATAAATTATTTAGCCGCTCTTCCTGAATCCGAATCTCTCGGTCTTTTGATTTATATGATATTTAAATGTCATAAATAGGATGTGCTTCGTGATACCTACTCAAAATTATATCAGATATTTCTAACCGTGGAAATTCTTTGATGTTAAATGGATAATTAGAATCATTTCTCGGGTCAGTAGTTTGTTCTTTGAATTATTGTACAGTATGTTGCCTATCCAAAATGTTACTAGGTGGTTAAAGGTAATGAACTGTGGTGTAAATAGGGCTTCTATATGCATACAACTTACCTGTGTTCTTAGAACTTAAACCGAGCTTAACAGTACTTTGTCGTGTCGTTTAGACATAATTAACCACATTTCGATGTGCTAAGCAAATTCGCTTCAATGAGAAAATGTGATAGTCTTTTACCCATACTCATTTTCAATACTCCCTTATGTACTGAGATTTGACACACACTTGGCTGGTTTTAATCCTACTACGGTGTAATAATATTGCGGGTTGCTTTTACGCTTTTCAAACAAAAAACAGCTCAAAAAGTGCGTTTTTAATTAATATGTATTTGTCTAGTACTCAGTACAATACAATAGTGTGTTGATCCTTCAACTGAAAATTCAGAAAACGCTAACTCGTACGATAATTCGATAACGCGTTGTTTAAGGATGGAGTTGAATTTCATCTACGTATCCTTTTTTTGAATTTGTAGGGTTGAGTTCCTTAAAAGGCAATACCGTCCCTCCCTTTCGGGTAGGTAACTCCTTCCTCTAAACACGTGTTCACAACTAGCTAGAAAATTTTGCAAGGATCAGGTTCAGGATCAGATGTAATAGCAGGCGTTTTGTGTATTCTCATATCGAATGTTGCATCAATTCGAAAAAGGTTAAATAGAAGCGAATTGGATATCTACTCAGACTTAAGAAATATGACGGAATTCGTGAAAACGTACACGACCACTTCACACCCTCTAACCCTCTAATGGGTTGAATATAGAAAATTTATAAAACTGATTTTTAGACTATTATATAAAAAGCCCGTTAAATTAAAAACCAATTCGATGCCTCGTCAGACCTAAGAGATTTGGCCGAATTCGTGAAAACGCATACAACTCCCTTACATCAGCTTAGAGGCGGAATATCGCGAAATTTTGAAATTGATTTTTAGGCGATTATATGGCAGGACCGAAGAAGAAAAAAATCAATTGGATATCTCATCAGAGCTTAGAGATATGCCGAAATTCGTGAAAACGTATACAACTCTTTACACACTCTTCGATGCAGAATATTGAACAATTTTGAAAACAATTTCTAGGCGTAATCATATACAAGTCCATTTCTCCCCCTTCCGTGTTGAATATCGGAGAATACTGAAAAAGATTTCAGGCGGTTATTTAGAAAGCCCTTAAAAGTAACCATCTATTCGATATCACATCAAACCTAAGAGATATGATTGAATTCGTGGAAACATATTAAAACCCTAAACCCCATCTAATCTGATTTTGTTTTTAACAAAAATTACTTCGACAGTAGACCGACAGTATGTATGTACCAAGTTTAAAATGCCTAATAAAATTCCATCAAAAGTTTTATTTTTGGAACGTTTTGAACCAAGATACAACTTTCTATCGTTAGCTGCTCGACAGATGTACAAATCAGATTGTTTCCCTTTTTCACGTATCACAACTCTTCTTACGATTTTTTTTTAGTACAGGGTTTTTAAGGGTGAATCGAATTCACCTACCGTATAAATTTTAAGATCATATCTAGAACAATTCTGAAGATATTTATTGCGTCTTTCGAGATAATTTGTTATACCGTCACCCAGAGCGAAACTGGTTTTATAT
Organism: Beris morrisii; assembly: GCA_951812415.1. Lineage (NCBI taxonomy): Eukaryota > Metazoa > Arthropoda > Insecta > Diptera > Stratiomyidae > Beris > Beris morrisii. The sequence continues at coordinate 61,825,249 of OX638310.1, forward strand.
TCGATACATTCTCTATCAATACCTAATTATGTACCCATAATCATGTTTCAGCGTCTTATTTGTTCCTTAGATATCGTTATCCAAAGTTTTTTGACACCACCCCCATTCACCACTCCTTCAGTTCCCTACATGACCCTTTCTGCATCACAGGGTAGTAACAGCGCTCTTCTTAAATACTGTTACTGTTAAAAATATGAATTTTGGTCTACTTAGACTAGGGTGATCTATAGGCAGATGGGGTTTATTTTACTGAGATATGCAGTTTTGATGTTTTCATTTTAACACGTTCAATGCCAACGACGCGACTCCAAGTCCATCGAAAATTTTGACCCCGTAAAATAGTATTGTCAAAATTTTTGGCAGTCAAAGTGTTAAGCCCTCTTTTGATTTCTACTCACGTTCCTACCTGTAATAGAGTCCCATCTCTTTAACCTACGGCGAAAATTTCATGATGATACCTTCGTTCGTGTGCGTATGGTGGACAGACGGACAATAATTTTTTTGGGTCATCAACTCACAAATACAAAATTTAAGTGTATCAATATTATTTTTAATTTTCAGTCGATCACAATCTTTAAAATTGGCCAGGGATTATCAACCTCGTCCTAACCTAAAACCTGAAAAAACAGACATTTGAAATAAAATATGGCTTTTTTCCTCAGGGAACTGTGCCCAATATGATACTTTCATAATACTTCAAGAAAAATAAATAAGAAAACAGCTTTACATTTAAAATACGGTCTAAGTAATTGTAGTCATTCGAACGCTGTACAATAATATAATAAGGATTTGAAAGAAAAAATTGAATTTGTACAATTGAATTCTTAGGGTGAACATTTTGTACAGGTCTCCCCTACAATTTAACCTTTATTGTTATGATTAGGTGCATTTTTAAATGGATGTACCTACTCATACAACGTAACGTCGTGAAAGCTCATCAAAAAACAATACATTAATAAATGATAACAATCTCCAAGTATACTTAGGGAGGACTAACTTAATTGCTATCGATTGTTAACGTCTTTAATCCCATTATGATAACAAAAGAACTTTGAGTATATATTTTTACAAATTAATGAAAAGTGTAGTGTTCACATAAAATACGGACATAATTTACATAAATTAATTCAGCTTAGGGATTTACCTTGACATACCACTTAACAGTGGCGTGACCATCTTTATGCTTCCTCGTAAGACCTCTTAAGCTTCCTCCCGTACACGAACAAAAGTATTTGAAACTTTGTTTTCGTCCACCAAAACCACCGGCTTCATCATCAATATCGGCTCCACCATAATTTTCTTTCTTACAATCCGTTGTTTTATTTTGTTGTTGATTTTGAAGATGTTGTTGAATTTGTTGGCTACACTTTTGTGCCAAAAGTTTGGTTTTTTCCGTTAAATTTTGTAGTGTATCATTTGACGAAAAAAACATTTATACAGAGTTTTTCGTAACGAATACTGAACGAATCATTGAATTATGTTAACACAATTGTCTTTTATTATTACTATTATTATTCAACAAGCTTTTTTGCTTTCAAGGCACTTCAAATTGAATCGGATGAATGAGCATTCTGCAATCTAAAGTCGGGATAGACCCGTTTGGTTGATATCAGATTATGTGTTACGCTGTAGTTATATTGTGCGATAATGTTTTTGTGTAATAGTGTTTTATAATTTTCATAAGAACGAAAAAAAATGCAATAATTGCTGATTATTTTTATCAATTTGAGGTTATTGCAGATTACAAAACGCTGGCGCTTGTAAAGATATTGCACTTGATTTACTTTTTAATTTATTATCTACTAGAACACACACATACTACCGACTTTAAGTCGACCGAATTTTAGTCGACTGACAGTTTCGTTGAGTAGCTAATGGCTATACTATGACTATATGGAAGTGCGCACACCAATCGCTTTGAAATCGTTCCAACAAAACGATTCCCTTTCGATTTAATTGTTACCTAGCTAAGGGGTGACAACTTTATATCCACAGCCAACTCATCGTCGTGCGCACATCAACTAAACAATCGGCCGATTAGTTTCAATGGTATGCGCATGGACGCCGACTAAAAGTTAAAGTTTAGACAGACAAGTAAAGTGTGCGCAGCTCGATCCATGAAAAAAGTTGGCCGACTGAATAGTCCGTAGTCCGCGATTTGGATTTAGGCGCTAACAACTCAAGCCCCCAGAAAGGCTTGAACCACTTTCGAAACCAATTAACGAAAAAACGGTAGAATTGCCTGATGCGGTGGTACATCGATGAGCGCATAATCCAAAGCACACACTAAGAAACTGCATATACATATCCAAGCCCCAGCCATTTAAGATGTCGTTGGTTTGTAATGTTGTCTGTTTCCAGTATAAAATTTCCATCTTAATCGCAAAGAAAACTTACTTTTCATAAGTCGGGGCCAGAAAAAGTTTAGTTCGATTAACAGGTAGTTCAGATATCAAGGTACGTTTTTAAGGGACCGGTCTAATTATAAAGTAACCATTTGTCCGAATACAAACAAGAAGAATTACTTGATTCAATTTTAAAAATGCACAATAATAACAGCATTTATTTCTCAACACTGAAAGTGTACTAAATACGTCATACTGACGATCGATTTATTTTTTGCCATTTTTTGAATTCAAACCAGATGTTCGGACCGATTTTCCAGGTTTGTTTTACCAGACAGGTGGGGTCCATGATCCGGTTTGGAGGTGGTCCAAATATTGAGAGACACAAGTATGACCAACATAACGTGGGGACCAATTGACCGGTGGTCCGATTATGGTGTCCCAATTAGCAAGTTTTACTGTACTTTTTAAGTTTTAAAATTTAACTAAGAATTTAGTCAGCAACCAAATTAACCATTTCAAAATGAGGCCTTTGAATTCTAACCATTCAAAGACTATCTGAAGAAGCAATTGACGGGTTCGTAGAACATTGCAGTCAGTATTTAAAAAGGTGCAGTCATGCAGTCCTCAGGCGTTCAATACTGACTAACTAAAAATCCGCATAAAAGAGTTTCGCTTGAAGTACTCGTATGTGCGTACGGAAAAAACTGTTGGTAGACAAAATAATTGTACAGAGAGTGAAGAAAAAAAAATGGTTTTTATAAGGAACAAATGTTCTCGGGAATAATTTCAATACGACATCGCGAGCTATCATCAACTGAAACTGAATACTGATATGTCTATAGCTTGTATTAGACTGAAGCTAGTATTACACTGTATGCCAGGCGGTCAAATATTTGACCATTTTCCCTGTCAAATGCTGTCAGATGGTGTCAGATAATGTAATGGTCAAATGCTGTTTGACAAAATGTTTCATTTGACCATTTGACCATCAATCTGACCAAATTTGACCGTTTGCGATATCTGGAAAAACAATTGTGTCAAATCGGTCAAATGGGAAATGTCATTCGTGAACATTACATTTGTTGTGGCAATCTCTTAAACAAATAGAAATAAGTAATAATAATTAATTAATTATTTTAAGTACTGGAGTTCGGTTTTTTTGTTTGTGCGATGTCTGCCAACGAATGGGCAGCCCATGTGATAGCTGTGAACAGCAATGAAAGCGAGAATCGGGTAGAAACCCCCAAGATATGAAAAAGGATTTCAAAATGTGTTCAGTGCGTTTGACCGTTTGACACGAAGAAAAAATTTTAGGATTTTGTCAAATGTGTCAGATAGTGTAATATCGCAATCGGGCAGAGTGCCAAATGGATATTTGACATCAAATGCGGTCAAATTATTATGGTCAAATATTTGACCGTCTGGCATACAGTGTAATACTAGCTTGAGTCATGCTGTCAAATATTTGACTAAAAAATTTGACGAAAAGTTCAGTCCAATTTTTCCTGTAAATTTGACTATGTGTAGTGGAAATAAAACTATTTGACTGTATGAACAAAAATAGCCAAACATTCGACATAGTGGCATAGGCTTATACAATTTCTCAATGTTTGAAATAGAGCATCCGCACATGTGGGTCATTATCTCACGCAATTTTATCGTTTTTTTGCGGATGGTCGTAAATTGATGGTTAGGTATCTCATTACTAAGATATGACTGTGGAAAGCGAGTTATTGTCAGTGTGAAATATTGAAAGATTGAAGTCTTTGCAAGTTAAAATCGTAATTATTGTTCAAAGTGAAGTTGATATGCAGAGGTACGAATAATTTTGCTGCACACTGTAGATTTCTCTAGGTGTACCGAGGGAATAATTATGCACATCGTTATAACACAGCGTCTAGACTAGACATCAGGGAGAATAAGCCAGTACTCGAATGGCAACAAAGATACTCTTCAAATAAAAAAAGGGTATGGGGAGAATTCTTTTAACATATCCATAACTACCCCCTTCAAAATGAACTAGTCTTTTTTTATGAAAAGTATTATTCTGTACCAGACAATGAAAATATGGGTGCGCGGCTATTTGAGCTACTCTTCAATTCTGAGTTTTTTTTCCGAACAAAGTAAAAGATCCCGCCCCCAAGTATTTTAGTTCTCGTTATATTTTTATGTCGACATGTCGTAGATATTCGGAGGGCGCTCTACTATAATTCCTCGAACAAACATTAAAACCAACACAGAATTATTACGCTATCAACATCAACTACGGAAATGCCTTTTTGACGAAGGTGTGACCTAAAATAGATGAGTTTGGACAGTTCTTTCGAAGGCAGATTGCTATTCTCCTATATTATTGTTGATGTTTGAGTTTTCCACCCCCCTCATCGCATTCGAATAACAAAAAACTTCCTCTCATATAATCCGATTGTAATTCGAGTAAGAATAGGTATACCTACTACTACACAACAAAAAAACCGACAATGTCGATAAGAATAGCAACAAAACTGATAGTTAACTTTGAACTTGCCATCGTAAAGAACCATTAGTTTTGGTGAGTCACATTTCTAATCTATTAGTCGGGGGCGATATGGGGACCAAAAATCGATACGACTAGAATGGAGAACGTACACGTGTAGTATTTGTAAATAATAACGATATTACGAGTATACAATGGATTTGAAAAGGAGGAAATGCACATACGAGTACATTATCATGTTCATATTAAAATTGGCACTGGTGCTGCTGTGCACTGTATTTGGTATTAGTTCAATTTATTTTACAATAAATTGCTTTTATAGCTTGGCTGCATTCAGTTGGAAAAAAAACAAAGAATTCTGTTCGGAGAACAGCCTTGTGCGCGCTATTATAATGCTGTCTTACCTATGTACCTACATACCCGTATCTAGCTTCTATGATTCATTCTTATTAAATAGTCTGTTAAATGGATGTTAATGAGAGCAGTCATATCTTAGAACGTTTACTGTCTTACTCACTAGTCACTTTATCAATATTCATGTTTAAAATATGTTTTTTCATTACTGACATTCCAATTTTAAAACAATCTGTGGCACAATCATTGATCCTTCACCTAAATATTCCTGTATTAATGTCCAATCATTCATCAAACGCGGGACCGATGCAATAATTTTACAATCCTGGTTATATCACAATTTAGAGTAAAAAAAAAGTCGAAAATAAAAACCAATTCGATATCTAATCAAACCCGAGAGATATGGCGGAATTCGTGAAGATCTCTACAACCCCTTTACAAACCTGAGGGGTTGAATAAAAAAAATTATGAAAAGATTGTAGGCGTTTATCTGAAGAGCCCGTATAAGTAATATTAATTGCATATCTCAGCGGACCTAACAGATATTACGAAATTCGTAAAATTATATGTACCCATTTTTCTCTAACAACTGTTTTTGGCAACCTCAGTACTCCAATGAAAATCTAAAAATTCTTAGATTTAAATTTTTAATGTTCCCATCCTGCAAATCAAACCCGAGATATATGGCGAAATTTGTGAAAATGTCTACAACTTCTTTACACACCTTAGGGGTTGAATATAAAAAAATTCTAGGCGTTTATCTGAAGAGCCCGTAACCCAAGTGCGAAATGCCGGAGTCCAACCAGAGTCCCGTACACTGCCCAGAATTGGCATTGCATTGTCCGCCAAGACTTGTCGATCGGTATTGTTTTGGTACTGACAAACCACCAGACCAGTGTCGGGCCAGTCCTGGTGATCAGTACTGAGCCGACTTTGGTCCGAGTTGCTGGGCCTATGTCGGGCCTGGAATTGGCTTATTATTGGTGTCTAAGCTCTTTCGGCATTGGATCGACGGTCGGCTCTGTATTGGGCACATCTTGGTAGAAATATTTTTTCTTTCTCAACATATCATCGGTTTCAACCCTATTACGAGAATATGTCAGATTGGTCTAGTGGGTAGCGTAGCGGATTAATGTGTGACGGGACCATGGTTCGAATCCGAGAGTGTGCAAGGTGTGTGAGTAAAAAAAAAACAAATATATTAATAATAATTTTCGAGGACCGGTGTGATCAAATCGACATTGGCTCGGCAATGATTTGGTCTAGGCCACATACTGGGCCCGAAACATTAGCCAATACTGGCAACTCCGGCACCAGTACTAAGCCTGTGCTGTGCCGTTCTGCTTTTCGTACATGGGAAAAGTAACATTAGTTCAGCTGACCTGACATATATGATAAAATTCGTGAAATTATATGCACCCCCTTTTCTCTGACATCTTTTTGTTTGCCAACCATAGTACTCCAAGGCAAAATTTAAAAAATTTTAAATTTAAATTTTTTATCTTCCCATCTTCCAAGTTTTTAACCCTTAATTCGATATCTAATCAAACCCGAGAGATATGACAAAATTCGCGAAAAGTCTACAACGCCTTTACATACCTTAGGGGTTCAATATAAAAAAAAATTGATAAACAATTTTAGGCATTTATCTGAAGCGCAAGTAGAAATAACATTAGTTCGTTACCTCAGCTAACCTAATACATATGACAAAATTCGCAAAATTATATGCACCCACTTTTCATTGAAAATTTGTTTTTTGCTAACCACTGAAAATCTAAAAAATTTTAAATTTAAATTTTTAATCATCCCGCATAATTTGTTCGCCAGAACTCGTAATCGAAAGTCACCTCCTCCCTTAAAATTTCGATTTTTAATAGTAGTATGCCTACAAAGAATAACAAATTTCAACTGTGTGTCATTAACCGTTCAGAAGATATGGATTTTAGAATGACTCGATTAAAGCTCGTTTCGGACGCATTGTTTTGTATAACTACTACACTAAAACACCCAACCTATCTTTTTGCCTCAAACTGAATCATATAAAAATTTCACGTGATTGTGTTTGGTCGATTGAAACACCCAAACTCTCCAAACATCTCGTTATCTGAAACTGTTGAAAAAACCGTGTACCGAATTTCAATTTACTAGCTTAAAGTCTTTTGAAATTATCGCTCCATATTCGTAGAAGTGTGCTTTAACATCTTTTGTATGGCAGCTATCCGGAGGAGGACGCTCTCGTTTATTAACGAACTTAGTCTTACAAATTATATTTAACGAATGCAGACCAAGCTTCTGCACTCTAGGTCAATGCGTTACTGAATTATCGTGCGTTCGGACAGACAGACAAAGCCTGGGAAGCGGTTCAATGAGAGGTGTAAAAAGAGTGCTGACGCTACTTAAAATACCCATTACGACTTTTGCTCTATTTCGAAACTCTTTTAATTGTAATAAGTGTAATACATACGTATTTGACTATTTTCCCTGGAAAATGCGGTCAGGTAATGTAATCATAAAATTTTTGTTTGCCACATTATTTTATTTGCTCTATACAAAGTCTATTTCGACGGAAAAAATTTGACAGAACTTTTCGTCAAATATTTGACAGCATGGCATACAGTGTAATACTGGCCTTAAGACACAGATTAAATAAATATAATTATCTTGTGATTATTTCATCTTAATGTGCTTTTTATTATTATTACTAAGAAGTAAGCAAATAGTCAGGAAGTGCGTATATTATAATCCTTTATAAATTCTGAAGATGATTTCAAATTGTTTTCCTACTGGAATTCTTGCTTTGTACTCTTAATGACTATCGCTCAAAAAGTCAAGGTAAGAAAGGAAATACAATATTTACTCAATAAAACCCACATATTATGTTCTTCGTGGTATTTACTGAATATTATTACAACCTTGATACTTATGATGTCGTATCACATATCAAGGATATACTTAATCTAAGAGAAATTAATGGTTCGACTAAAATAATCTTCTACGTTCTAATGAGTTAAAATGGAGCTTATATAAGAAATGACTCTTTGGTACGAACTTCGTGGTTCGACTTCTTTGTACGAATCAATACGTTCCTAGAACATTCTCTTCAATTGTTAAGCATATTGCGTGTCATGCATATCAAATCCCTTCGGGCTTAAAACGGTCGTTAAACTCATACTCCATATGTTTCTTTCTTTATACTTTATTCAAGAACTGACTAAGTAACATGTGCATTAATTAAGGGCTTTAGAATTAAAATTAGTCGGGATGTTTCAGTGCTATTGTTGCATTGTCGCACATCGTGACAATTTCGTAATGACAAAATATTAATGGACAGGACAGGTATTGTTCAGCGCGTTTTGTAGTCACGTTTAGGACACTACTTGCGTTTGCGACTAAGCAGTGCAGTACATACCAGTTTTTATATGAATGCATCCTGCAGTTGTCTATAGTTACAACAAGAAATTGATAATGGATCACAGCAGTTCTGGTTTTCGCCTTCGAAGTTCGTGGGTTACTACAGTAATGTGACCCCAGTTCTCACAAACGGTGATCTACAAATGAGTTTAATACTCCTTTGTCTATCCTAAGTGAGTAAAATACTCTTACACACATATGTATGTCCGTAATTGTTTTATTACCAACATTTGTAGATACTACTCTGGCAAAAGTATTTGTTCATAATGTTACAAATGCCGTTTATCAACTGAAATTCATTGATTCAATTTTCGAATTCATTGATTCAATGTACACATTAATTGATAATAATTTGATTTTGTTGCACCAATGAGCATTCATAAGCTTTCGACCCTTATATAAAAGTGACCTCCGTATTTTTAATGAAAACATTTTTAGTTTGATGAACTATTTTTTTAGTTTGATGAAATATTTTCACCTTAATTAGTTTATTGATTTAACGAACTATTTCATTAAATTCATTCATTATTATGAAAACAAATTCAACGAAATATTTCTTTGAATAATTCAAAATTTCGTAACTCAATGTACATTTTTATTAAAGAATGACTTCACAGCTCAATGTATATTTCATTGATTCAACGAACAATTTCATTAAATAAATATAGCGTGGCCTCAGGCGCGTAGCGTAAGCCTTCGGTGGGCTAGCGCAACGATACGATCGCTAAATTTCCTGCATTTTTTTGATTACTTCCTGAAATTTAGCAATATATAGGGATGCCGTGACATAAAGCTTTATTTTAAAATTGTATTTATATATTAAATATATATTTCCATATTTGTATTATATTCGATATTATTATTATACAAAAGAAACAGCAACCCTTCCTTTATTTTTTTAGTTCATAAACACGAGCGATTAAATTTGCTTAATTTGCAGCAATATTCGTCAATTTTGACGTCACTAAAATAAGAAGCAATACACAGCAAGAATAGCAACAGGCGGTCTGGATCAACTTTTCATCAACTCGTTGCTGAATTGTGATGAGCAATATTGACCAATATCTAGCAATTGGGCAATAAGGGCTGACGCGACCAATTCAGTCTATGAACAACACGAAAGCCAACTTGACAAACAAATCTAAAACTAAAAATAAAACTTTGTAATATTTGAATTCCAAGCCATTATAACACGAAACTTGACAAAAAAAATGCAAAATTCAAAACAAAACTTGACAATTGAATGACCGAACGAAGACAATTGCTCGGAATTTTCCAAGTTAGTAAAAATACAGGATTTTCCAAGTTAGTAAAAATACAAGCAATCTGTGAAAACATTGCCACATTGCCGAAATATTACCGCAACTAGCATGATATTGCCCTGTATTGCTCCATTAATCGCTCCACTAGTTTTGGCAATAGACGTCGGGCAATCAATTGCTTGAAAAATTGCTCGTGTAAGAGCAACTTAAGTTAATAAACAAATCGATTGAACAATTTCATCAGTTTATGAATAAATATCATTGATTCAACGAATAAAATACGTAAACCTGTGAACAATATTCATTGATTCAATCGCCGAAGTTTATCAATTCATAAACAAAGTTCATTGATTTACTGTCCGGAATATGTCAAGGTAGGAACAAAGATCATCGATCCAACAAACGTAGTACGTCCACTCGAAAATAAAATCCTATGACACAATGGTACAATTCATTGAATCAATGAAAAATTCATAAGTGATTGAAAAGTATATTGAATTGATGAAAAAATTCATCAAATTATGAACACAGTTCATTGTATTGTATTTCGAGAAACAGAACGGATGAAACGATTACTTGTGAATTACATCGCGTCGGGGTCAGACCGTATTATTAGCTACTCGTGTAGTGAAAGAAAAGACTTGATTCAATGTCTTTTTTAAGTTTATTCTAATTTTAAATCCAGATTTATTATCATAAAATATTGCTTGCATATCTCATCGTACTCCCAAAATATCGCTTATTCGGGCGAATGCAAGCATAAATTTTTTAATGACGTTTCTATATAAAGAAAAACATTATAGACCCATATCTAGATTTTCAGTTTGATAGTAAATAGTAAAATTGTTCTGATTTTGAAAGGATATTTGAGGCGGTTACAGCCAGAGTGGGCCAACCCTATTTTTTTAAGAAACTGAGTTCAGTACAGAAATCGACTACCAACTGGCCAAAAACGACCAGAGTGGTCAAAACAGCAACCAATCAATTCACCAAGTACAAAAAATTAATTGAGTTGCTTAATTTCTAAATAATATATGAACTTTTTGAGTTCACCAAATTTTCATTTGTCATTATTTCGGTTGAGCTTCTGATGGGGATGGCCCACTCTGACTCAGTTGAGTGGTTTTGATTCCGTTATCTCTCCCCCTTAAATATGAGCGTGTATTATATAAATTTCTAATTTCTTAGCTTTACGGATATTGTTTCTATCGTGCAATAAATTCAACCACGTCTTTTAAGGGCTTTTGTATGGGATGTACCTTAAGATTCCTTCATAACGATATCGTTTTTTAATGAACACGGCTTTATTTTTTATTTGAGTCGCATTCTTGTAAAATTTCTTGAGTTATTATGTGTTCCGGCATATGCACACCATCTTTTTCTATGACTTTTGTATGGAATCCAAGCGATTTTTTCATATTTATTTCCGTACCTGTAACTGAAAATTAAGGTAGGTATGATAATGATAGACTTGTAGCTTGCAGTGTTCTGAAGTTAATTAGCAATAGTTGTTAAATCGCATTTTGAGAACTTTTGTATGGTAGCTACGTGAAGGGGTGGAACTTCCAGTAAGAAACTTTGCGCTACAATGAATTGATAGCCAATTTTATAGGTCAACACGTTCTGGACATTGCTTGTTGTTTAAGCATGGTTGGACGGACAGTTTCTGTTCGGGTTTTTTACCATCACTGAATGAAAAGCAATGTAGATGTAACTTTTTTTCGTCCGAAATCCGTTTTATGCGTTACTACCTTCTGTACTGCATTAAACTTATAATACTCTGCAGAATAAATGAAGAGCGTTAAGAGAAAATGCGCCAGATGGGGTCATATTAGTACTGAAAAATACAACACATTAACCCAAATATAAATTTATAAAATACATAGTCTGTAAAAGTTTGGCCTAACCGATCGAACAATAATGTTGTACCCAGGCGTATTCCTTTTAATGTTATACAAAATATATGTAAACAGCATTTTACTATGAATGTGAAAAAGTTTTCTTTGTCGGTATTGTTGCTATTAATTGAACACAATTTCTAATTAAACAATTAATTGATTACCAAGTTCAATGTCAGAAAATGGTGTCTACACTTCGTCCGAGCTATGGTTGCGCGAAAGCAAAAATTCAGCACATCAAGAAAGCAATAATTACGGCACTGATGTTTCTCAGTTGCACCTATTTTTTTCTTAATTTGGCTAATTAATGAAATGCATGTGTAATAAATTCTTCTCGATAATTTCAAGTGACGAATAGCTAAGTCGACTATTGAATTAATTTCTGTAAACAATTTCTGCACGTGATTAGCATTTAATAGTTCATTTAAAATACAAAACCCCTTTCGATTTTTGATCTTTTGATGATACATAGCACTTTAAATCGATTCTAAAAATATTCTCTGATTTTATATCTGTTGACATGCTGTGAAGATTTAATTCTTTGATTTTATGTTAGAAAACTGTTGAAATTTAAAGTGTTTTCTGTTGGTATGCACATAAAAATTGAAGAGAAAAATGTTTGTAATTATAAAACTTGTTTGGAAAAATTTTATAAACATTAAACTAATAGTATTCGTGAATGAATTCAAATAGTTGAGATTTTCTCACTTATTTATTTGGATCAAAACCTTGCTTTAGCTCATGTAATTCGACTGAGATGAACAAAAAACATTTGAATATGAATTGCGTTCTTGTGAACTAGAAAAATAAAAAAAAAAGATCCATCTTCTTCTAAACTGATTAAATATGATTTCCTCATTAATTGTGACAACAAAAGTTTATTAGCAGTTTGTTAAAAAGAGAAGAACTTTTATCTTTATATGAAATGCAGCCCACTCAGTAAAATTCTGTTTGGATTTCAAGCAAGCAAAAAATAAACTTCACCAAATTATTACGTTATCACATTCCATATTGAGTTTAACTACATGAGTGATAACATAAATATAATAGATCTATTTATGAAAACCATGATGACCCAAAAATGTTTGATTTGGCGAATTGGAGCGGATTTGATCGTAATTTACGGATTATCAGAATTGCAAGTGATGGCCGTAGAGACGTTTATTTTGCTATAAATTCGTTCAACCATGAAAAGAACGAGGCTCTTTTTCATAGCATAATGCTTAAATTGTGGCAATAAAACAATATAGTAGACAATGTAGAATTGGACATCAGTAGGTAGCATATTTTGTGGAATATGTACTATTTATAGTCATAGACTATATGAAATAGTTAGTTCCTATCTAGAGAGTAGGTGGTTCCTATCAAGAGTAGGGAGGTGAACCCGGAAGGGGGTTGTTTCATTTGGTTTTAAAACAATATTTAAGTTGTTTGGTGAATGTTTTCACAGAATATTTTTAAAGTAAAAATGCTAGTTTTTCGGGTAAAATACTGTATTAATTTTATTATGTGCGACGTTTTGGACTCAACTGAGTCCTTTATCAAACTGGAGTATGATAAACGACTCAGTCGAAATATATTTGCTTTTTTTGCTGATTGTGTCTCAACGAATTCCTGGAAGGAAGAGACCCCTCTGCTCGTACTATTCCTTTAACATATCTTTTGAATGCCGTATTAGGAAAAAGATCCTCAGATACGTCAAATCAGGATAAGAAAGAAGTGAATTTTCCTTCTTACTTTTTTAAAAAAAAAAGAATTGCTCAATTGGTGAAATAGTTTGTATAAAACGAAGATCACTTCGAAAGTGCTTAAGGTAGAACAATAAAGGTACCTTCGTACGAAAGGTGACAAAATGGGCTTTTATAATTACAGAAAAAAAAACAAATTAATTCAGCTATCCTGTTTTTCATTAAGTGCGAAGGTAATAAAAACAGCTATAAATTCAAGATATTAATCAAGAAATTTTTTCAAGTATTTTACCGTTAACGATGAAAAAATTATTTAAATAGCACTATGCGGGTATCTTACTCAGCTTTTTAACCCTACAACATATGTCCCGCTCCTAACTATATCAATACACCCTGTATAGACAATTTTTAGAAATCGTGGAACACTATCTCGTATCTTTGTCATTAAAGTTTACAAGTAGCGCATAAAACATATAACAACATACCATAAAACTAGCTAATGCCCTGACAACTTGTTATGGGGTTTATCGAAATCTTCTTTATATTATTGTTAATTCTAACTTATCATATAATTCTGCGAATATTTATAGTGAAAATCTTGAAAGATATCACCAAAGCTTTTGAAAGTTGTATGCTTTCCACAGAATTTAACCGGTTTTTATCGATATGTTCGCTTCGTAAGTCGTTTGACCTTCCAGAGAAGGTTTTTTTCCTCGATGTACTCAGTGAATCGTCTTGATCAAGTAGCGTCTTCTTCAGTCGCAGAGTACGTAATTTGCACTCACATCACAAATCCACCCTTAAAAATTAAGGTTAATTTTATTGGCTATATAATTACGCAAGTCTTTGATTTATTATTCATAGTTTTACGCTGTCTTCACTGTCGTATACATTTTATTTATTTAAATTAAATAAATTTCAAATATCACGCAGTTCTAATTTACGCTGAACGGACTACTACATACGAGTAGTGATAGCTAGGACGTCTTGAATCGAATCGATCACGCGGCGAAAGCACTCGGATCAGATAGTATTATAATTTACTCTGTGCCTTGCTTGCTTCATTTGCCGGCAGTTCACTTGACTGGCGGTTGCCCGTTTTCTTTTGGTAGCGTAAGCAAGCCTAAATCACAGTAGCTGTAAAGCCATCTGGTGACAAGAATTAAGAGCCCCTTACCGTAAAATATGGGGGCTCCATAATAAGAAGTAGATAAAAAGGTAAATGAGATTCTATTCAAGCAATCTTTAAAAGAATGGAAAAACTAACGTGAATCAGGAATAGTACATGACAAGTATTGACCAACACTTAATGAATATGACTTCTAGTTTCTCAGCTTGAATTTAGGACATTACGTTCGTTTGATATGAGTTTTCTCTAGAAGATCCTCAACATACTTATTTTTTCTGTGGATAGTTTTTCAACTTATCTCTCAACCTCTGGCGAGGGATAGACTAAAGGATAATTAAGAATCTGATGTTTGGTAATGGAACCAAAGAAAAAATGGATATTTGGTGGAATTGTAACCAACTATTTTCGGCTCACAATAGGTTACTGAGACCGCATGACTTATATTTATAATCTCACTATAAATACCCACTACAAGTTTATCATATCGCTTTTCCGACGAATTGTTTTTCAGAAGTACTGAAACCACAAAAGTTTTACTCATGCCTTGATTTAAATACATAACGCAAATATGGCTCTTAATATTTTGTATTTAATTTCGTTGACTAATTTATAGATAAAGACTTTAACTTATTGTATACTCTAGATTAAAAATTCAGAAAATGACAAAGTCTGACATTTATGTAACAAAGTTGAATTTTTTTTATTCAAAAGAGTAAAACTTGATTGTCCTCGAGAACGTATTTAGCTAGAAACCCGATAGATGAAAAGCTTATTCGCATTATTAAGCCGTTTCACGAAATTTCATAGTATGACAGAAAGTGGTTTGAATTGGAAACTTCTCAGTGACTTAAGACACAAATACTTGCCTCGTTACTAATCAACTACTACATGAAATTTTTTTCATGAAATGTGTAACCAACGTATATAGGGTACCTATGTACGTAAGGTACGAGTACGGTCCAAGTCCCCAACCTAGTAGATAAACATTTGATATCTTCACTGACACAAGGACAGTATATGATATACCTATGCTTTTTAAGCGATAGTAAAGTCTGAAGTTGTATCAGAAAGTAAAGTGTCGTATGATAAAAATAATGATTGTAAGCATCTGCGGTATCGACGTCGAAAATGAGGGTAACGACGTACGTTCTTAACCTATGTACCCGCCGATTGTATCGAGCCCACGTATGGTTGTAGCATTCCAAGAATTAGTTTTTATTACCAAAAAAGATCAGAAATCTAAAAGAGATACTATTTTTATTCTATGATTTAATTTCACTGTGGACGGACCACGGAATTCTCTCACACCTCCGAAATTTACTAGGAAATGCCTAAAATGATAACAAGTTTAATGCAACTTTATCTCTGGCAATATTATTTTCGTGTTCCCAACTGCAAACTGGCGGTTCATGTTAGTTTCCAATAACAGGAGAAAAACTCCGTAGTCTTCGGTTGATCTTCTCTTTACCCATTCTTGCCGCATTCCTGTCGCATTCATATTAATCGGAGTATTCAAAGCGCACAACCTCAAAACTAAACGAAAGGTAATTATTTGTAGGTAAAATCATGTTTGCGACTTGTCTTTGCTTGGATAAGAATTTCCTAAGATAACGTAAGACTGTAAATTTCTTGCTGTTTTCCTGGCAGACAAATTGAAAGGGACTACAAGATCTGAAACAAGTAAAGTTTATTTTGAATCAAAAATAAGGGAGGCATGATTTCCGAAAAAAAACAGATGATCGAGTTTGGAGGAACAGGTGGTTCTTACAATCTTTGAAGAATGAACACTACAGTCTACAGGGTAAAATGAGAAGCATGCGAAAAAGTTAATTTACCGGGTAATGGTCTACATACTACAGATGCTATTAAACAATATAAAAACTGGTTAAGACATGTGTATAACATTAACCTGACGAATTTTTTTTATAAACAATTTAAAAGGTATCGTTCGAGGCGCCAGGAATAAGACGATCCCGATTTAAGATCTCATATTTCCATCTTTTACGTAATAGCACATGTAAATAACTTTAAATCGGGGTCTTAAATAAATTTAAAAAAAATTATTAAAATTATCTGCTATGCTTTGTATGACCTTTAATATTTATTCGCCGTGTTGATAATGCAAAAAAAACATGATAAGACTCGAGTTAGATGAAATGTACATCCACATTGTAATCAGCTTATCGTTAAAGGTAAATAGAATTATGATGGAGAATTTGCGAAAATTTAAAATAAAAATGGTTTTAATTGGAGATAGTAGTAAAAAAAATGGTTTTAATTGGAGATAGTAGTAAAAAAAATGGTTTTAATTGGAGATAGTAGTAAATTGTGGGACGTAAGTCAAATGAGAGAAATTTCAACTCGATGGAATCTCATAGCAAGGAGGCAAGACATGCAGACGTAAATAATTCTGAGCGAAACCCGCGATATACGAACAATGTCTTGGATAATAGCACACCATGTAAAACCCTAGTGGCCAAAATATGAAAAAGATTCGGACTATGCAGGCGCGAACGCAGGGGGAGGTTTTGGGGGTTCAAACCCTCCCCGAAATGATGTAATTAAATACTCACAACTAAATGTAACTAATTCGCGACGAGTAAATTTGTGTGTAACCCCCCCCTGAAATAATTTTCTGCGTTCGCGCCTGGGACTATGAAATGATGAAATGTATCTAAACCATTCGAACACACGAAAACTCCAGAACGCATTGAAATTTGAAGTGTATATAAGTGTATATCCTCCTCTGTAATGTAGTCTGTATGAATGAGTTCGTTAATACGCTCAGTACCAGCAAAGCGGCACCGCGACCAACAACAATTTTGACACCTTTAAATAGTACTGTCAAAATGTTTGGCAAATAGTTTAGTACTCAAAGTATTATTGGGCGAAATCTTCTCACTCCTTCTAGTAGCAGATCATAGAAGTACTCAAAAAGCGTGCTTATTGGCCGATAACTTTTTTTTATGTAAAAGAATAAAAATAAATAAATCTGCGTTCGTCCTACGAAAAAAACTTACAAGTTCTTTTTTGACGCGAGTATCAGGGGTGAAATTTTTTTTTAGAATTTCATTAATCTGAAATGGGTTCAAAGACCTCAATAGAGCAAGAAACTAAAACAACGACAAAGTCACCCTATTTTATTTTTTTCAAAAAGGATCCAAAGACAGAAAAGACGGTCTAAAAAATTTATTTTCACATGTGTTTGGAGGTGAATTTTTCTAAATTCCAGGCTTCATTTTTATCGACCAAAACAAATCACCATGATTTGTTTGGCTAATTAAAAAAAAATGTTGGTTTTCAAAAACAATAAATTAATTTTTGACGGCTAGTAGAATCTAGTCAATTGTTTTGACGACAAATATTGTACCAGAAATTTTTGTGTTAATTTTGTATTTTTTTGTTCAGTTCTTGAGATATTTGAGGAAAACCGCAAAAGGTCGAAGGTAATTTCATCAACATATTTGTAGTACGCAGGGCAGCCAAGGGTTCATCGCTTCGATTATATTGCGACGTACATACATTGGCCACTTGTTTGCGGCGAATTGTTTGTAATGTGTATCATCGAATCGTTTACAGCTTAGAACAACGAATCGTTTACAGCTTAGAACAACGAATCGTTTACAGCTTAGAACAACGAATCGTTTACAGCTTAGAAAAACGAATCGTTTTCAATTTATTGTTACGATTCGAATTTTCGCTCGCATGTTTTCAGGACGACGATGAATTCGCTGGCGAAGAAATCATTTGACGTAGCGTTCATGTGATTATTATCGAAAGCAGTGGCCCTGTGTTCATTATCCAAGTCTACCACGAGTAGTTATCAGTTATCACTGCCTATCTAAAGCTTGTGCCTCTTATTAGCTCTATAACGACAATCGTCATTGGGAGTCCACGTCTATACAACCTTGACCAGCAGTTTATTTACTTTGAATAGCAGATATCCGCTAATTAGAATCAATCAGCGTGGATATAGAATAGGTATGCCGCATTTTAATTTAATTCTAAATCCATCTCTATACCGCCCGGTATATCGCGTCGCGACTCTGGGTACTAACGCTTAAACACTGGGAATAACGCGATGATGTGTACGTACATAAATGAAAAAAAAAACTGAATAATAAGACGTTATCGGTGTGTACTTCTCAGTGACTCAGACAAATATTATTTACAAATTTGTGTTATTTTATGGACTTTTTATTTTTTACTTTTATAACTGATATCAACCAAACGTGTGGATAAATAATAAAATGTAAGGAAATGTAAATGGCGGGAAAATGCAGTCTTCTTACCACTCTTAATAATTTTGAATTCAAATCACTGTAGTATAATTTAATTAGCATTACTTCCAAGATGCCACTAACAAATCATAGTACAAAACAACAAACACTTTAAATTTTAATTTTACACAAAATTAACATTCTGAACGCGAAAAATCAATAAAATCACAGACACCACAGAATCCTCTGAACTGGGACGAATTTATTCCTTCGGAATTGAACAGGTAGAGCAGCTTCACTGACCGGAATCGATTCGAACCAAATCAAACGAATCATAGATTAATCTTAAGATTTTCAGATCGAAATTATTTTCAAAGAACAGAACTATACTTAGAAAACGGAACACCAAAAAGAACACAATAAATTCACTCACGAGCCCGGCACACAACTGGATTTTTGTTGAGTTCTCGTTAACGTTACCGTCTACCTGTGTCTACTGTACACCGTGTTATTAAGCCTATTGGGGAACCCGTTCTTGTCAGACAATCTGCCAAACCTGAACCCCATAGCCCCAGCCCAAAGCGAGTTTAGTCGCAGACGCACTGAAGTATTCCGATTCCCCCTTTAATACAAGGGGTCGGCGGTGTATTCTATATTGTACTGTTTATTCAAAGCAACGCTGACTGTATAGAAGAAGCTTTTGCAAAGCTTAAGCAACTATAAGATCTAAGAAAAGAACAACGTTTCTAGGGAATATAGTTTTTCTTATTCTAGACACTGCACATTAGCCGAGACCGAGCCTTTAAAGTTTAAGAGCCAGACAGTTTTAAATCCAATAAGGCAAGGAGGTACTGATACTGAACTGACTCTTTAGTATTTATTTAAGTTAAATGTGTTTCTATGGAGCTTCTTAAGTTTTTAAGACTATTTTGCAGATAATCGCACTGTGTAGGTCACCACAAGTGAGCGGTGGGCATGACCACTTATTGCCCTCAGCGTGTAAACTGCTGACTAAATAATATGATTATGCCGCTTAATTAGGAACACCGGCTATTATCGAGTATGCATAAATTGTTGTTTTTATATCGGTGATCCAATGTCCAATTTGTAACAAATACCTAATCGGATTAGGATTTAAGGTAAATTGAATGTTGTTGGAGAATTATATGAAGTAAAGCCTGTATTAAGCTAGTATTGCACTGTATGCCATGCAACGTTTATCAAAAGTTCTGTTAAATTTTTTCCGTCAAAATAGACTCTGTTTAGATCAAATAAAATAATGGGGTAAAGAAAAATTTGACGATTACACTATCTGACAGCATTTGCCGAGGAAAATAGTGAAATATTTGACAGGGTGGCATACAGTGTGACACTAACTTTACACTGAATGCAACTAAAGGCTGGTTTTCATTACTGAGACATAGTTTTCATTACTCCGACATTACAGATCTGTAGCAGACAACTAAAAAGAGACAGCAAATCGATTTGAAGAAAGAAGAAAGGGACAACATTTTCGACCTTATAGCAAAATTATAGCAATAGTTTTTGACGGATAGAAATTTCTAACCTAAAATTTCTTGTGTTTTTGCTGTTTGTACGCTTTCAGTTGAGAAAAAGTACAATACGTGAATTTTCTCGAGACCTATTGTAAGGTAAAACCGATCTGCGGCTTGTCAATTGCAACGTATCTCTCATGTCGAGCGAATAGACAGCAGAATGATCTATGCATGCACCTCTAATGAAATTCTAAGCATATTTATCTCCTTTTTTGATATTCATCTCACATTACAAAATTGTTAAGAAAACAATTACCGGCTCGACGAATGTCAAAGTCATAATTGCCATAATTTGGCACAGTAGTGTGCGTGCGGATGTCTATTGTGTAGGTTTGTCGGAAGCAAATTATAGGAAAGAGATGTGCATGCAAGTCTTTTTGCTATAATGTACATCCTTACTTTATGGTTACAGATCACAGATCTGAAGTTGCAGACGAGATAGTTTTTTTTACAGATCTGTTGCGGAGGATATTTCCTCTCTTTCGCACGCATGTACAGTTTATATTTTCATCTTGTTCTGGCAGACATCTGCAGAATGTCGGCGTAATGAAAACCAGCCTTAAGACATATATTGACTATTCTCGCTGACAAATGCACTGTGGTTGTGTAATCCAAATTTTTGTTTGCCATCTTTTTTATTTACTCTACATAAGGACTATTTTGCCGTAAAAAGTTTGACTGAACTTTTCGTCAAATATTTGACAGCATGGCATCCAGTGTAATACGATCAAGCTTAAGAGAGGAAAGATGATACAGCTTCATGGTGCGTTTACACTTATCCTTTGAGGCTCGCCTCGAGGCGAGCCTCTACCTCCATCAGGCCATTGCAAACCGGTTTTCGTCGGCTGTGTTCTTTGCTGCGTTGAAAGCAATTTACACTCAAAATGCCTCTGCGGCGCAACATGCCTATGAGTGCGAAACGACAGAAATACGATGAGCTGCGAATTGTGTGCTGCCACAGTTCATTGTATGTGTGTACACATATGGAAGCGTGCGTCGGAGAAAAGTTGAAGAATGTTAGACTCTTGCGACTCCACAAGCCATCTGATTGGGTGATTTTTTGGTGGGGATAGAGGCTCGCCTCAAACGCTGAGTGTAAATGCACCATGAAAGCAATTTACACTCAATAAGCCTCTGCGGTGCAACTTGCCTATAAGTGCGAAACGACAGAAATACGATGAGCTGCGAATTGTGTGGTACCACAGTTCATTGTATGTGTGTACACATATGGAAGCGTGCGTTGGAGAAAAAGTTTAAGAATGTTAGACTCTTGCGACTCCACAAGCCATCTGATTGGGTGATTTTTTTGGTGAGGATAGAGGCTCGCCTCAAACGTTGAGTGCAAATGCACCATCAGAGTTGGAGGAAGGAAAGAATTAAATGGTCTTGTATAAAGAGATGACAACAAAACCTCAAAACAAAAAAAAATCGAGAATGGCAAAAAGGCAACATTTCGAAAAATAAGATTGGTGAAGTAAATAAAAAATAATTTGAACGAAATATTTATTTATTTATTTACAAAATTGTGACGGACTTTTAAATAAGACCGCCCAAAATTATCGGCCAGGCCCGGAGGGCAACTATACAAGGTGAAATCAAGAAAACATATAGGTAAGTAAAGAACTAAAATAATAACATTCCCAGAATATCCCTCTTCTGGGGGAAAAAAACTTATTCTAAAACATAAAAGAAGGTATAGGAATTACATATATCTTACAGTTGAACGAAATAATTGAGTACGGCGAAAGAGAGAAAACATAACGCGACCGTAGCCAATCACAGTACAGAATGTTGTAAAATATTCGGCATTGCTGTAGTAAATTTACGAGTTTTCATTAAATTTTACCTAATTGAGAGTAATTCTTAAAACTTAGTATTTTTACACATTTAATTCATAAATTTACTGACTGGGTAGTAATATTGCAACAACGCATGAAATTCGCCACATTTAATGTGTAAAATTGATAATTGTGTATAAAGTTACGCATTTTGCATGTAGTTTTGATACTATATGCGTAGTAATTTGTCATTGTGTATAAAATTACGCATTTTGCATGTAATTTTGATACTTCACGCGTAGTAATTTGATTTTTGTGATATGTACCCAGTCGGAACAGTAATGTCTACGGAATCGAATCCATACAATATACTAGCAGCTCGTACACATTACTCTTTCGATGACAGAACTAATTACTTTAACCCGCATAGGCCCTAGGGCGTAATCGCTTACAAAGCACACTACAAGAAAAGCCTTATTTCGTTGAAGAGTAGTAAATAGTTACAAAGCATATTACATGTAAGTCCTTGTTTCATTAGAGAGTGATAGCAACATACAAATTGCATGAAAAGTAATGCATTATATCAATAGTGAGTGGTAAATACTTTAAGGGCCGTATTATTCACTTCGGGTTATTTATAACCTCTGGTTAATTCCAGTTTTTCCAAAGATTTGGTATTATTCACCTCCGGTTATCGTTTTTAACCGGTGATTCGCTGGTTTTGTAATCACTGATTAAAGTTACCCAGGGAAAAATTTAACCGGTGGAAAACTTCCAGTTTTCTACGATATCCAGGGATTTAACCGGCGATTTGACAAATTTTGTATTATTCACGATTGAAGTTATAGCAAGATTTCATTTGTGGGATAATTGGAGTGATTCTGATGAAGAACATGACTCGAGCGTCACCAAAAAAAATGGCACAACGAATCGACATTGACATATGCGACGACAAAGACTTTTTCTGTCGATACCGGATTGCAAAGCCAAATGAATTTTTTCCATTTTATGGTTCTCCACCATCACTTCTTCCATCATCTCCCTCCAGTTTTCAGCTAGGAGTATAAATGGTCTAGGTCTCGTATTATTTGTAAGATCCCATCTCATACAGTTCTTCAGATATGAGGTGTGATTTTTTAAAAAAAATGCTTATCCATCGCCTCCCTAAAAAATACTTTTAGCCAACTCCTATTGTCCATCTTAAAAACATAAGCCACATTTCCTTTTCTGGTTTAATTGGTTTGTGAGACTTTGCAATGCAAAGTTTTTTACCACCCACCCACGCCACTGACCACTCTCAAAAAATTATTTTCGATCTATTCGCCTAGTTCCTTGTTTAGCAAGTATCAAGTTTCAACTTTGTGACATTAACCGTTACGAAGATATGGATTTTAGAATGTCTCGGCCTAAGCTTTCAAGCGTTTCGGACACATTGTTTTTCTCCGAACTCCTGAACGCTTTCACTCATATAAAAATGAAGCCAGCAAGTGGGTAAAATATCATAGATCTATTTATGTTCCGAATTTCAGCTTCCTAGCATAAATGGTTCCTGAAATATAAGAACCAAAGTATTGCGTCTAAAACGCCACCCACATCCTTCCTCACCCCTCCACTAGAAACTTATCACTTGAAGGGGTCCACTCAATCTACCCTACCAATAAACTTAAATTCAATAGCTCCAAAGGTTTGTGAGATGCAAGCCTTCAATCGACTGTCCGCACTGTAAAATCCAACCACCCGGAAGCACATACTCAGAAAACTATCGGAATCAACAGGGATGGTTCTCGGTGAACGTGTAAGCCGTGCATCACACACGTCGTTTGTATTGCTCCTAGCTCGGCAACCATGAAAAAATTGCAGCCAATAATTCACATTTTTCCTGAAAATACAAATTTAAATATTCACAAAAAAGAAAAATGTCACATTCTGTAAATAATTAATAAAATTCTTGACGTTTGACTGGAAAAATAATGGAAAAATGGAAAACCAGCCGTTAAGATAACCCGACCTACTAAATCGCTAACCTGAGGTGAATAATACAATTTTATACCCAGAGAAATTAACCGGTGATTAAATTTAATACCCTGGATAAGTTAACAGCTGGTTAAGGCGAAAATAACCCGAGGTGAATAATACGGCCCTAAATGTATGAAAAGTAAGGTCTTGTAATAGTCAGCTCAGTAATGTGTACTGAATTGATTCCGTACTAGCAACTTGTACACATTACTCTTTCGATAACAGATCTAATTACTTTAACCCGCATAGGCCCTAGGGTGTAAACGCTTAAGAGCACAGGACAAGAAAAGACTTATACCGTTGTAAATACTTATAAAGTATTGTGTTCGTCTCCAATTTAAACTATCCTTTACTTTGTTGAGTTGCAAATAACAACAATATGAAAAATCGAAATTGTTTTAACAGTAAAAAAAACCATTTATTCAATATAAAATAAATTAAAACACGTAAATATTACATAAGAATTCATTCAATAAACAAAATAAAAAATTAACAAAAATAAGATTCATAAATATAAGAAAAAACTCTATCTAAACTAATTGTTTACTTCGTTTTATATAAATAACACTTATTGGAATTTATTACAAATGAACAGCACTTCGCAAACACTCGGAACGAACTGAATTTAATTATGGGCCCTTTGATATAAAATTAAAACGAAACGTTAATGATTGCATCACCCCTTTACTTATCCGCTTCTAAGACTTACTTTCGTAAATTGTTACTAAAGCCAAGAGCATTTGGCAAAACTGTAAGGTTTCGGATTGTACCACCTCATAACTTACTCGCTTCTAAATCATTACTTTCGTAAGTAGATACTAAAGCCTATACCGTTGGACAAAACTGTAACGTCTTGGATTTCTTCCTCTTATTACTTACTAGCTTCTAAACCATTACTTCCGTAAATAGTAACTGAAGCCAAGAATGTTGGCCATAATTGTACGGAGAGAGCATTCGAGAATATTTTACAGCAATTACACTCTGCATTACTTTGGTAAGGCCTTACAAATTCATTCCTTACTCATTGATTACAAATTCATTTCTTACGAAAAGTCCGACTGGGTATAAACTTGACCGCTTCGTTGTTTAATTCACTTGTTTCGTGGTTTTGTGTAAGACGTGATTTAAATTTTAAAAAGAAAATAATGTTCAAATGTGTGAAGTTTGTGGCTTTAAAACACATAAATTAAATTTATATAATAAACATGTATAGTGTTTTATCATGTGTTGAATGATCTCATTGAATTTTTCAAATTGTCGATTGCTGTGTCCTTGGCCCTTCACAATACGTCTGGGAATTCATCTGTCGATCATTCGCGTAAAGCTTATTCATTTATATTATCAATAAATTAATAATAATAATACGCAAACATAAACATGTCACAATTTTGTAGTACATATTAGTTTTTTCGCACCGTGTGTAATTTTACGCATTGTAAAATTTTGCCTTTCCACACCAGCAGTAAATTTACACATTTTTAGCGATTGACTGACACTTATGTGTGATTTTCCACATTAATTAATTAATAGTAAAAATCACAAGAGTGCGTAAAAAAATTTTACAATAGTAATTTTACTGCTCTCAGAGTATGCACTAAATTGCCTACTCTGAGTGAGAGTAGTAAAATTTTTTTACTGTGTATGATATTTTATATTCTATATGAAATGTAGAACTCCGATTTACAGTGGCAGTCAAAAGTAAGATATATTTAAAAGTATTACGACAAATTTGTCAAAAAGTTTTTATTTTAAAAAATATTACGACAAATTTGGCAAAAACTGCACTCTCAGCTCTTTCTTTTAGCTTATTCAACTATCAACAATTCGGTGAATAATTTTTTTGACAAATCGTTAATACAACTCCAAGAGTTCTATTATTATTATTGGCAGACATAATGAAATATATTGCTGAGGAACATGGTTAATATCCTGCCGATTTCCAAAAAGAGTAGTCACCACATCAAAAGTACTTCAGAAAATCATGTCATTACTAATTCATAATTTTTAAATGATATACTTTCCAGGTGACAATTTTTCGTCCACGTCATTGTTGCGAGAATGCTCTAATAAATGTTGATTTCACTATAAGAGTCCGAAATTAATCTGAACAGATTCAAATCAGATTTCTATAAGGCGTGTGATTCTGTCAACCACACTCGGTTTCCAAAGAAGATTTTCTGAAATTGCTATAGAACTGATCAGTCCTTTTCGTTCTGATAGATATCAGCGTCTAAAAATAGGTAGACTAAATATAAGTGTGTGCATTAATGATTTACCTCAAATAGTACAGGATTGTGGCATTAATTTTACTTTATTATTTTTTAATAATAAAGTATTGTGATCAACCTAAAATTTCAAAAAAACTTGCTACCCTGAAATTTTGTATTTTCACGTTTTATACCCTGTACAGACTATGCGTTTTAAACGCGTTTAAGTAGGCAAAATAAAAGTGTTAAAAAAGTAATGTTCAGACTAGGAAATTTTGATATATGATAGCTTGACATGATTTGTTTTGACAAATAAATATTCAGCTGTGTTTCATTATCAAATTTATTCTTTTTAAATCATTTGAAATTAAAATGTTTGTATAGCAGTAATGGATAGTGAATTTATTAGCTTTAATGCTGTCGTTCCACAAGCACACAATTGAGGTTCTACACCATTATAGTTATACCAATAGTTTCTTCCAAAGTTTACTTCTATTTCCGCGAGGGTCGCAGTACATGTTTTCGGTTAAACGCGTTGTAGCTACGAGTTTTCGTAAACGCGTTCGGAAAGTGTTTTCAACGCGTTTAACTCGATTTAAACGTGTTAATCTCGTAGTCTGAACATAGTATTGGGACTAGTAAATCCCAAAAAAGTAAAAAAAATGTCCGTGTGTCCGCCGTACGCCGTACGCAAAACCGTTTGAAGGTGCGTAGCTCTCAAACCCCTTGAGATATTAACTCGGAATTTTTATGGCGGGTAGAATGGGCGGTTTAGATGAAATTTTTTTTTTTTTCTAGATCTCAGGAACCACTTATGCTAGCAGGCTGAAATTTGGAACTTATAGAGAACTATGATAGAGAACTATGATACCATATGCAAAAAATGGTCGATAGGGGTCGAGGGATGTACGAGTGGGAGGACAACAATGCGTCCAAAACTCTTGATAGCTGGGATTGAAACATTCTAAAATCTATATCTCCTGAACGATTGATGTCAGATGGCTGAAACTTTGAAGTTGTCTTAAGAGATACTAGGAGATTAGAAAAGGGTTAACAGGGGGGGGTGGTGAGGTATGAGGGTGGGGGTGTAAAACTTTGAATTAAAATATCTTCCGACTCAATTGTGTTAGGAAGATAAAATTTGGTTTCCGTATATAGAATTACCAGTGGAGTCTACTGAGGCGGGAAGGGGGGGGGGGGGGACAACCATTTTTCAAAAAATTAAATTTTTATATCTCAAGAATCAGACAGAAAAATTAAATTTTTGATAAGGGTAGCAAGGTACGGGGGTGGGGGGTGGTTTATCATATCTCAGAAACGGCTTATGCTAGAAAGTTGAAACTTAGTACTTATATGTAGATGTGCTACTAGAGTAATTAAAACTAAAAAAAATTATAGATTTTCATTTGTGTACAAAGATGGAGTAAAAAAAATCTCCGTGAAAAGCGTTTTTCGCATAATTCACGAATTTCGTTAAATCTTTTAGACATCTCAAGCTATCAAATCAATTTTACTTCTGCGCCCTCTTAATATAAGCGTCTAGAAACATTTTTCCAAATTTTTCGATATCTAACCCCTGAAGGGGTGTTAGGCGGTTATGAACTTTTTCACGAATTCCGATATATTTCTTAGGTCTAATGAGATATAGAATTCACATAATTCTAAATGCTTTGAATATAGTCGGGGAATAAGCCGATTTAAGTATTTTTTTGGTATTAAACCACCTGGGGAGTAAGACATTGTTCAAGTTTTGACGAATTCCGAATTTTTTTTAGGTTTAATGAGATCGAATACACTTTCACTTCTATTGAATCATCTATTGAAAAAACAAATACGTAAATAAATATAAAAAAAATCTGCCAACAGTCTGAACGCAACTTTATTATTTTATGGGTAGAAGTCTGAAACGGTTTTTAATGCTGAGATGCGGTTATGTTACTATACGACTGACAACCTAAAGATAACCAGGAGGCCATTTGGAACGTTATTATTTTGGTACTATGTATAATTTTAGATTACGATATCTCACAAACCAATTACGAAATTTTGTTTGAGGCACAATAGCAGTTTGCTGAATATAATTTTTTCGCAGAAGGATGAAAATGGAGGAAGGGGGCGGGGATTGAAACATGGAAATGGTGAAAAGAGAATTTTTCTAAAAATTCACGGTTCATCTCAAGAACTGTTTAAGATAGGATCTTGAAATTTATACTGGAGATAGGTTCGATAGACCTCAAGAAAAAAAAAATGTTAACGGATTATGCCCGACAGTTGAAGTTTGGTGGGTATATGGAAATGTTCTATAAAAGTAATTTAGGTAAAAAACTGTCCTACATTCATTGGGTCATACGGAGGTTGGGTCCAAAAAATGGATTGTGAAAATTGGTCCACGCATTTTCACGAATTTCGCCATATCTCTTAGGCCTTCTGAAGTATTGTATAATATTACGTACTTACTTACTTATTTATTTAATTATTACAGTTATTCTATAAGATATTTACAGTTTATACAATTTTTGTAGAGATCAGACGGGGAATAAATTATTGTCTTTACAACTATAGTGTAGTATTTCTATTTCTTGACAAATTATGTTATTAATTAAAGTGATACTTCATTTAGGAAAATTGTGTAATATTAATTACAACGTGTTCTTCAGGTAAATTTCTAGAAACTGTTTTCAGAATTTTAACCCTTAAGAGCGTGTTAATATGTTGTATACATTTTCACGAATTCCGCAATATCCTTTAGGTCTCATTAGATATCGAATAAGTTTTTACTTCCACGGACTTTCTAAATAATCGATTAAGACAGTTTCCAGGAGTTTTTGTCTATTTTACGCCTAAGAGTGGGGGTTTGTATACGTTTTCACGAATTTCGTTATATCTCTTAGGTCTGATAATCTATCAAATTCGTTTTTACTTCCACGAACTTTTTTTATAATCGCCTAAAAACTGATTTATGTTTTTTTTATATTCACTCTACAAGGGGTTGCAAAATCTTTTTAGTCCTAAAACGTAAAAAAAAACATTTTTCCAGTAAAGAAATTTTTTTTTAATCAATCACAATAATTTATTATTAAAATAATAAATTAATAGAATCTCCGCCTAGACTTGAAAGGGTCTTGAATTAATATTTTTAAATGCTCTAATTCTCCGATTCCTTAATACTCGTGCTAATATTAACCTTAATCTAATCCTGATCGCGATTTCCGGTCTATCGTTAAGTTTTTATCTTCGGAAGGTCACATAAATTCCTCAAATGTAAAAATTCATGATTAGTTATAAGTTCGGGTCCGAACAAAATCATAAAGTTTCGGTTAAATTTTTGAGAGAAATTGTTATATTAAAAACGGTATATTATAATAAAAAGAGAAAATGCTTTGTTGTTCGTAGTTTGAAAATAAATTTATAACTTAAAAATTCCAACATTTCAATCTTATAACCTTGGCTAAATTATGCACGAAATACGATCATGAACTTTCACTTGGATTGAGCTGCTCATGGAGCTAAGTACAATATGCAACGGCCTTGTGCTTTTTGTTAGATTATGATTTTCATAATGGCAACTCGGTTTTGCATTCAATTGAAGCTAAAACCATCCATATAATACACAAATTTCTTTCTTAACAAAAGGAATTGAACATGTTTGCCTGAGAAGAGAAATCGAAGATGCTCTACCTTTAAAAAATCATAAATATAAAAATATTATCCACAATAATATCGAAGAAAGTTTTTTTTTTCATTTATCATTGCTAATGTAATTATATTTTTAGTTTCGTGGAAATTGTGTGTGTACTTTTCTTTATTAGAAATTTAATTCACATAATCTAGAAAATAATTGTAAATCGTAATTTCTGATTATTTTATCTAAAATCAAAATGATCTCATACTGTGCACACTGCCATACATTAGAATTGATTATAATTTACAAACTGTTGTTTTTTTCTTTGGTTCTTCCGGTTTTTCATTTAGTTTTATCATGACAACATTAAGTCTATTACTACTTTTTTAAATTACTCTTTTATGTTTTTCATTTGCAATGTGCTTATTCGATAAATATTGCTTTTGTATCTAGAAATAAATTGTTGCTATGCTCGCACAGTAATAGCCAGTAAACAATTTATTTCGATTAGATTTTATTTGGATAAAATGGTGAACAAATAAAATAGTTTTTATTTTTATTTTATTACTTTAATATTGAGATCGACCTTTTATATTTTTGACTCTTCTTCACTTCACTTGAAATGGGGCAGCCAGCCGGCCACAACATTTAAAATATATCGGTTATTCTCGATACAAAATTAACTTGCCGTGACCATTCAGAATAAGTCAGCTGGAAAATAGCAAAAAACATTCATTCATGCTTTGTATCCTGTGTAAATCAGAATTAAATTTTACGATTTTTAAAACAATTATGCTGCCTATTATCTTTTATGGAACACTCATGTCGATAGACATACTTAATACGCTGGAACTCGTCCAGCTTATTAAGTATTGCCGAATAAGTGCTTAAAAATAATTTTTAATAAATCGTATTATTTCTCAACACGTTATATCCTCGATTTGCTTAAAGTTCGCTCGATTTAACACCTATGCGAAAAATTTTCTCGAAAGATGTCTGAACTCAAATAACCTCCTGATTACAGAACTAGTCTGTACTGCATAGAGTAATTCCGAACTTCCTAAAGCTAGTATTACACTGTATGCCATGCTACCAAATATTTGACTAAAAAAATTGGCGGAAAGTTCTGCCAAATTTTTCTGTCAAAATAGGCTTTGTGTAGAGCAAATGAAATAATGTAGGAAGCAAAAAAAAACATGACGATGGCACTATCTGACTGCATTTGCCAGGGAAAATAGTCAAATATTTGGCAGTGTAATACTAGCTTAAGTAGCGTAAGTTAATCGTTGGTTTATTGCGAAAAGACATTTGTTTTGATGGACTTAAACCTAAATGTACGTAGTTGTGAGTTTCGATCATATTTATCGATGCAAAAACTCATTAAGTGCCTCAAAATAACACAAACTCTATTAAATGTCAAAAATACTTGCAACCCTCGCATGCACAAATCGGAAAAATAGACCATGAATCCGTTTTTTTATTTCTATATGAATAAAAAGTATTGGTTAAGTCAAGCTATTTCGGAACGACCATCCAGAAAATGGCTGTAAATTTATTTATAAGGGAAATAGGATGGATTTGTAATATCTTCATTGAGTGGACCTTAGATTATATATCCAGGGGCGGAGCTTCCATAGGAGCAAGTGGAGCAACTGCGCCGGGCGCTAAATTTTTAGGGCGCCACACCTAATGTTCCACCTACCTACGCAATTGTTCGCCTCACAGTTTTTAAAAATTATTTAAATTCAGAAATTTTTGCATACGACTATCGTTGAAATGAGTGGTAATATGGCACCGGAGAGCTAAATTAAATGTTTGCATAAAACCATAGGAAAAATAGCTAAAAAAATCTATTTTATAGGCAAAAATCGCATATAATTATCGCCTTCAGCTCCAGGACATTCATTCTGCTTCAAAAAATCACAATTGAATGTATATTTTACTTCTTTGGTCACTAGGAAAGGATCCTTCAGAATTTCTTTCAATATTAGATGCGGAATTCAGGGACGTAATTCGGGGGGGGGGGTCAATTTCAGAATTGAAGGGAACCGTGACTTTTTGATTTTTTCAAGAAAGACTATTTTTAAAGGAGTTAAAATTTTACGTACTCCTTGAACTGTGCGTGCGTGCATGCATACCATACACTACATATCTTAATATCGACTCAAATGAGTTTATATGCAGTGAAAAAGATCTTGCCTCCTCGGTAAGACTGAAATGACGTCCCTGGTCGAATTGTATGTAGTCAGTCGAAGATCTGTTCATCATCCTGTATCACATCCACAGTTCTGAAGATTGCGGCTACGTTTTGATCCGTGAGATCTTTTGCTATATTCTTCCATTGATTCTTATAAGATGC
Source organism: Beris morrisii (assembly GCA_951812415.1). Taxonomy (NCBI): domain Eukaryota; kingdom Metazoa; phylum Arthropoda; class Insecta; order Diptera; family Stratiomyidae; genus Beris; species Beris morrisii. Next base: position 61,857,573 of record OX638310.1, read on the forward strand.
ACCTTTGAAGGCAATCACAGATGTTGATGGAATTAATTTTGCATATCTTGCGAAAGCAAGGCGATCCTTCGTAAGAATCGCCAAAAATGACGAAATTTGTGACCCTACCATCTCCGATTCTTTTGAAAATTTTTGTACATGAAGAACTAGTGAAAAAAATAATTCAATTTCAATTTTTTGTTACTATCTCACCATCCCAACCCGTCTGGAATGGGAAAGGGATTCGGTACGGACGGAAGAGTGCGCCCACATATATACGGAAAACTGAAGGCGGGGTAGGTGGAGGTGTTTTCTCTGACATGCTTAACATTAGCAGCTCCTTCCGCCTTCCGGACCACTGTAGTGTCTTTCAGGCGGAGCTTATGGCGATCAAGGAGGCCTTGTCCTGGCTGAGGTGTAAAGTAATATCTACTAGGGATATTAGCTTTTTCACAGACAGCCAAGCGGCAATAAAATCCTTGGAATCGGCCTCAACAACATCGAAGGTCGCCGCAGAATGTCGATTATCTCTTAAGGAGATGGCTGAACAGTTCAATATTCTCTGTGCTGGGTGCCAGGACACAGGGATATTCCAGGGAACTGCATGGCTGACGAACTCGCTCGTCGCGGTACTACCCTTCAGATTAAGCCTACATGTAAACTGCTGCTGAGATTGGACTCTATTGAGAAAACCAACTCAAGATGGGCAGATGGTGTTACATGTCACACTGCGAGACAGATCTGGCCGGAGCTGGATCTAAAACGCTCTAAAAGGCTGACTTTGGTCAAAAGGGCGAATATCAGCACCACAGTCGGTGTCCTGACTGGACACTGTCTTATTGGTCGACATGCCAAAAGACTCGACCTCTTCTCAAACGACTTCTGTAGATGCTGCCTGGATGAGGAAGAGGAGGAGACAGTCCTTCACCTTCTCTGTACCTGTCCAGCTCTATCAGCCAGAAGGAAAGCTCATCTTGGATCTTACTTCTTCAACTGTCTCGGTGATCTTGCCGCAATGGAGGTCGCGAGAATCCAACGCTTCATTGCAAGCTCTAAATGTTTCGACGAGTAGGACCGGACTCGATGATCCTGTGGTAACACAACGGACCTTTCAGGTCTAAGTGTGTCCGTGTTCTCACGGGCAGCCACGCGTACCTACCTACCTACCTATCTAATTTTTTTGTTAGTTATAGTATATTAAAGTTTTCGCAAAAATGGTGTCCAAGTCCTCTTGGAAAATTCATATCTCTGGTAATTTTTATCCTAGAATAATAAAATAGGGCTTATTTTAAAAGGGAAGGTTGTCGCAATATAAAAAAAATTTGACTAAAAATAACTCTTGCATTTTTTTTTTCAACAATAACGATTTTTTTTATATTTTGTAGGTTACACTGTTTGACAAAACATACCAAAAAATTAACTTGGGATCTTGATATGTTTTGAAAAATATTTTATTATTCTGGGATAAAAATTACCAGAGATATGAATTTTCAAAGAGGACTCGGACACCATTTTTGCGAAAACTTTAACATACTATAACTAACAAAACAATGAAATAGAAACAAAAATTGAATTTCAATTATTTTTTTCACTAGATTTTCAAGTACAAAAATTTTCATAAGAATCGGAGATGGTAAGGTCACAACTTTGGCGATTCTTGATGGAATGACCCATGAATAGGCAATTTATTTCAGTTTTGTTCTATGGTGTTTATATGTAACAGATCAGAAAGCCCGAAATGTAACACAAACCATAAATGATATTGTGAATTATTAGAAATAATTAGCGGGCCAAATTAACAGCAGGGGTCACTTTAAGACCATTTCCTCTATTTATATCATGCTAAATCTTGGAAATTATCCTTCATTTTTCGAAAACAAAATATAAAATTGGGGGCACCAAAACGTAGAAAGTGCGCCGGGCGCCAAAACTATCAGCACCGCCACTGTATATATCTAAAAGGATTGGACATTCCACAATAAAAAAGAGCCAAGTTGTTTTATGCGCATGTCGAAGTAAAAGCTGCATGGGCGTACAAAACTGATTATTTTAGGGGCAAAAATTTTGGCTCGCATTTTAAAAGTTTTTTTTGGATATATTAAATATGTTGCATAAATATACTGCAGTCACGATCATCTGCAAGCCAATCGTATGATACTCTAGAGGAGGACGATTTTGCCCGTTAACGAACTTAGCCTTATAAATTCGCCCAAACATACAGATTCAAAATTTCAAGATCATAGGTCAATGCGTTCTTGAGTTATCATGCTAACGGACAGACGGACGGTCGGACAGACGTTTTGGCCCCAAATAAGCACAAAATAATATTTAACTTTTTTTGTGTTCTGAGGGTTCGTTCTAAGCGTTACAAACTTTTGGGTTGGATTAAACTTATAATACTCTCTGATTTCATCTAGAGAAACTATCTATCTCTTTGTAATCTATGTATGTGTGCTTTACAGATGCCTTTTATTTTTACTTTTTTGATAAACACCAAATTTCGATATTTCGTAAGACCTATTTTTAACAATAATGCAGCCATTTTTCTATTACTAATTTAATATGAAGGCTATATTGTTGTGAAGTCTCCCTTGAAGACTAGTCATCGAAAAGATTTCTTTCGATGCAAAGCATTTGTACAGAAATGGATATTTTAATAAATATTTCTTTTCTAAGTACAGTTGCATGTTCGAAATGGTCACCTTTGTAACGCTTTTGGATGGCCCCAAATATAACGTTATTTTGCTACACCATTGGATCCAAGATTTAATTTCAGGTTACCATGACAACCAATAAAAACAATCAACAAAATATTCCTTCATAATTATTTCACGTGTGTTTTTGACAAGCAAGATCCCTTGGCATCCTTGGATCCCATGGTACTGTCAAAATAATTTTGGTCTCTATTTTGTACATGCTTTTACACCGAGGTGTCCTATCCTTAGTTACCTTATCTAAGGAGTGAACTATGTTAACCGAATTACAAAAGAAACTATTTTTTAACACGGTCACTATTTCGTAGCTTTTTTTCAATTCAATTCAATTTATCAGTGTGACACGTAAACCGACGTCATTGCGAATTGCGATGTATGACAAATTTGAATTAAACCAAATGATTGACCATAGCAAAAATTAACACTAGTAAATATTAAAAAAAAAATACGCTGCTTTCCATAAAACTGGTGCAAATATTGATCAAAACGATCGTCAGTTCTTAGCGGCTACCATTACTCATATTTTATTTTCAATATTGAATTTAACGCAAGTAGAACGTTTCGTTTACTTAAAATTCAGAGCAAATATCAAAACATCGTGTGTTAATGAACAACTATAAAAAAAACAATTTTAATACCAGTTCAAACGGTGTTTTTATTGTTTTTAAACAATATTTATAGTTCTTTACGTGTTCTCCCAACATCTGGAAAAGAAAAATATTAGAACAAGTTGCGTGCACGTTATTTTACTTCTTACAGTTACGCCTCATATGGAGAATACTCTTGAAAAGTAGTTTTTTTTTATGTACAAGGTTTTCATGCGTTGCTTACCTCTGTAATGAAAAATATCGAACTAACGATATTTTTAACGTACGCGGCAGGTAAGCGATGCACCTAAATTGTACGCCTTCTTTTAATTCATATGAAATTGAAGAGGTGGAGTGCAATGCAATGCCTCTGTACATTTCTTAAATAATTGGCTTTGTTTCAGGGAGTAGATAATAATAATTTATTTACTAATTAAATGGTGGACTACTCTTATGATTCAAAATCAATTTAAAGTTAATTTAAAAGTTTAATTGTTACACCAAAGGTTGCAGTTGGGTAATTAACTTATCGTTAGAAATTCGCTACGACCTAGAAGTGGACCAACCCCATTTTTTTAAACTCCTACAACCTCCAACATACTATTGCGTTTTTGTTTCAAATTTCTCAGTGATTAATTGCTTTTAAAGTTGCTAAACTTATGGTGGTCATACGGCATTAGATTGTTTTACCGTATAAATTCCACAAATAATAGCCGATGTAGCAAAAAGATTTTAAATTGTCTGTAAAAAAAAAATTAAAGTTAAATTATTAAAAAAAATTGTTTTTTTTTTTCATTTCATTATATAATTTTATTTTTGTTCAATGTATCGATGTAGTTTTGCCATTTTGATAAAATAAAACCACTTTTTAAATTTCACGGTTTATTAAAAACTCAACGGAACATTCGATCCGCATTCTCGCATTCTCTCAATACATTTTGTCGTTTTTTAGCTGTTTTATCAATCAACTGATGTTGCGCGTGAATCTGTTCTCCGATTTTATACGACACAAATATAGCGCATTGATAAATTTCTGGATTATTTGGGGATATTGAGAATAATTGAAATCTTGCTCGATCTTTCGGGAATGATCCATTTCATTAATCCGGCGCTTTGTATTGCTGTGGCCCGAAAATTGTATAGTATGGACGGACATCGATACCTAGCCCACATAAAATGTCCATTGCAGCACTCTGTTTCGTGACGAAACTCTTCACTTTCACCATGCTGCTGTTTGGCTTCCAATCGGCTTAGTTTCTTTAGAAAATTCACTCCTTTTGACTATATCTGATCAGTCAAAAGTTTTCAGTACCTCCAATAGGCACTGCGCAACGTGCAAAGGGAACAGGACACGAAACATGCCCCCCCCCCCCCCCCCAAATGCTCTAATCTGTCGACCGACTTAAAGTTTTACGGACAGTGATGCCAATTTAGTGCTTTCAGCGTTAAATTTGGTGCTCGAAATATCGTCTCAGCGGTCAAAAATTAGTTTTAACGCTTGCACTTTATTTGAATATGCCTGCGATTGATATGAAAAAATTAAATTTTAGTGCCTTTAGGTTGAAATTAACGCTCAAAATTTCGTATTTTAGTTCTCAACCAAGAAAAATACTTGGCAACACTGCTTACGGATGCTCTTACTGCTTATGTTCAAAATCCATCATCTGCTCATAACCAGAGTTTCTGAAATTGCCGATGGTTTGCTTTGAAGTGGACAATTTTCCTAGTATCAACCGGATCCGGACAATAATCCTAGCAGCCTCATTCGATAAAGGCATCGGGAGGTGATAGGTTAAGAAGGATTTCCAAAGCTGCCGTCGGTGCTGTTCTTATTGCATCCGTTACGCCAGGTTTTCCCTATGGCTGTCCTAACCCTAGAGTTCAAATGTGGTTTGGAGGTAAACTTCCAGTCCAAGACCACGCCCAGATACTTCACCTTCACCCTGAGGGCTATTGTCTCGTGCCATAGAATATTTGCCACCTAGGTACTTTTCTCCTTTTAGTGAACAGCACCATCTCGGTTTTAGAATTCAGTAAAAGATTTTGGACATTACACCAACTTTCCACAATACGTAGAGGCTCACATAGTTATCACAGGGAGATCGCTTCCTTGGATGAGGATACTTCCATCATTCCATCATTCGCAAATCCCAGGACCAGATACCCTATTTCATTAAGTTTACCCAGCAAGGTTAGGTTAGGTTAGGGAAGGTGGGTGGTCGCTAAGCGACCAAGCAAATAGACCGCCAATGGGTCCGTTGTGATCACACATGTACGGGCAGAAGTACCCGTGTGCCGAAGATCACTTCTTGGGTAAACCATCCGCCAGCCTGACAAGCTGCAGCAGCTTGTCTAGCTTAATGTTTGCAAATTCGCCCAAGTCCATGGCGAACCGCGTACCTAAAGTACGTTCCGCCTCCAAACCAGACCAGGGCATTCGCAAAGCATGTGGAAATACTTTCCTCGGCATCCAGCCACGAGTTCACAAACAGATTGAATCGACCTCTCTCTGCGCAAAACCTCTTGTCGGCCTGACCAGGTTAACATCACTCCCAAGCTCAGCAATGGTAACTCTGCGTTTTAACATCGACATGATTCTCCTAACAAGCGTTGGTTCTATCACAGAGCGTTCCGCTAATTAACTCAAAGATAGGACTGTCAAACGCTCCTTCAATGTGAAAGGAAACTGCAAGTGCATATGGCAGTGGGGTGAGGGTATAGCACCATCACGGTGGGAGGGGGTGGAAAGGAAAAGAATGTGATTTATTTTTTCGAAAACCGCAAAGGATAGAAAGCTAGAAATTGACAACTATATAGAGCTACTATAGAGACATCCTAGAAAAGTAAAATTTTTGGTAGTGGTAGCAAGTTACGGAGGTGGAGGGGATAGGTTGGATAGGTTTTTATATCTAAGAAACGGCTTATGTTAGAAAGTTGAAACTTAGTACGTATATGAAGATGTGTTACTAGACTAATTGAAGCAAAAAAAAGTTCATGTTTTAATTGGCGCGCAGAGGTGGTGTAAAAAACATCCGAAAAAAGGTTTTTTTTCCATATTGTCATGGATTTCGTTAAATCTTTTAGATATGTTGAGTTATCAAACTAATTTTACTTCTGCCGGCTCTTTATATAGGGTGTTCCTTTTAGAGGTATAGTTTTTTCAGTAGAGATACCTGTCAAACTAACTGTCAAACTTGACTGGTGTGTTTTACATTTTTGTTCAGAACGTTTTGGAAAAATTATCCTGGAAAGACTTACACCAGAACAACGTTTACAAATTGTGGAAATTTATTTTCGAAATTTGCGTTCTATACGGCAAATTCATAAATCGCTGCGTCAATTATATGGTCAACATTACGGTGAATGGCGCTCGCTACAGGGAAACGATTCGCAATTTTTGGTTCCATACATCAATGCCAACAATCTAAGGATGAAGTGGTTGCAACAAGACGGTGCAACATACCACACAGCGCGTGCAATCATGACTTTATTGCAAGAGACATTTGGTGAAAAAATTATCTCAAGAACTGGACCTGTCAATTGGCCGCCTAGATCGTGTGATTTGACACCATTGGATTACTTTTTGTGGGGATACATGAAATCACTGGTCTATGCTGATAAGCCAGCAACGATTCAACATTTAAAAGCCAATATTCGACGGGTTATTGACGAGATAAGGCCAGAAATGCTCGAAAAAGTGACCAAAAATTGGACTGATCGGATGGTGTTCATTAGACGCAGTCGCGGTGGTTATATGCCCGAAATTGTTTTTAAAAATTAAATGCCATAAAATAATCTTTTCAATAAAAAAAAAATTTTGCCATTTGGTAAATAACGTATGTCTTTTTTTCAAAAAAGAAATACTATACCTTTAAAAAAACACCCTATATAAGCGCCTAGAAATGTTTTTCCAAATTTTTCGATATCCCACCCCTAAGTGGGTGTATAGTGGTTGTGTGCATTTTCACGAATTCCGATATATTTCTTGGGTCTAATACAATAAAAACTAAACTTTCACTTGTAAAGTAAATATAATCGGGAAAAAACTGATTTAAACCTTTTTGATATTAAACCCCCTTGGAGGTGTAAGGTATTGTTCAAGTTTTCACGAATTCTGAAAATCTTTTAGGTTTAATTCGAATTCGTTTTTACTTCTATTGAAAAAAATACGTAAATAAATAAAAAAAATCTGCCAACAGTTTGGGCGGAACTTTATTATTTATTGGATAGAAGGAAAATGTTTAGGTTGTCAGTCGCATAGGTTAGGTAGTAACCTACACCGTATCTCAGCATTAAGCGGGTTCCGAACTTCTACCCAAAAAAGAATAAAGTTGCGCTCAGACTGTTGGTAGATTTTTATATCCTGTGGCGATCATTATAACAATTCACCCTGTGGTAGAAATGATAGCCCAGTAGAATCTTTTCTGTCTCGATTTAATATAAATTTAACACGAAATTTTTTTTATACAAAATATTTTCACAATTTTCCCAGTACTTGATACCCGTAGGAAGAAGTGATCACACCATTACAAATAACATTAATTCAATTGAGTGACAAAAAGAAAGTTACAAACGAATTACGTACCAAACTTTCAACAGCATTTTGATTCATTATTCCATAGAAGATCAGCAATAATATCACATTTTGTACACGTTCTAATCCGTAACGATAGCCGATACTCAAATTGCATTATTGAAGGAACTTTTATCAACCGGGCTGCATTGAACGATAGCGGGATAATTTCCAAAAAAGAATTCACAAACAAATCTTATACGAGGCCCGTTATTACATTACCATACAATGGCACTTAACCCGAGAAAAGCACTAAGTGATTCTCATATCAAATCACTGATCTTACGAAGATTTCACAATTTTCACTCAAAACAGCTCAAGAACAATTTTACTTTACGAATTTTAAACGGAACACTATAGCACCGAAACGAAACTGGCAGTAATTGAAAAACCAATTGATAAAAATTCGATTTATTATTATTTTGCGAGTATGGAAGAAAGTGATTTTCTCACACGGGAGTTACCACGAACTGACTTAGCAATGTGTGTCAAATACCATTCCTGAAAGTCCAACTACCAGAAGAATGTGTACCGCGGTGGATGACAACGATGTCTCTTTGATTCCATCAAGACGATGGTCCTAAACACATCAAACGCGGATCTCTCTACAATCGCGGAAAATAACAATAAAAAAAAATACGGCCAACAACCAAAACTGTATTATACTAATAAACAAATAGTACACACGATACCTGTACAGCCAGGTGAGAACCGATCTCTACTCTACGGTTAGCACTGAAAACAACGTTAAAATGTTGGATGCGGATCTCTCCGGTAGACAATACATAGAAGAATCTGGCGAGGTGCTACGAAACTTAACTTAACTCTGCACGGAAACGAAGAGAAAAGATCTCCTCTGACCACGATCACCAAATTTGTACTTGTGCCACACGATCATTTTTCGGTTTTTCGCAAAATTTAAACGATTTTAATTACAGGTAAAAATTTTTATATTTCACAAAAATTCTACTTGAACAACACTTCACTTAGAACGATCGATCGATTTGATTTTTGCCAGCTAGGCCAGGTGATCGATTGTAGAGCCCCGTTCGGTTTTATCGATCGTAGAAATTCACAGTACGCGAAGAGATTTCCACAAAGCAAAGACCCTCACCTCACTCACCTGTGATGTGATGTGATGTGTTATGTTATTCGCGCTGCAACTGCCTTGAACTGTCGAGGCGAATGGATGACTTGGCTCACAGTTGCTATGGCTCACCTCTTCGAAAAATACAAATCATTAAAACGAGTGTGTCTGTAAGCTACCTGTTGTAGAGATTTCCATACGTTGTATATGATGTGTACGAACACTGTTGAGATCAAAAATTGTTACCTGTCCGAAAAGTTTTCAGGTAACGTGGATGGAAAAAGCTCTCTTCTACTTCTCTATCTTATGAGTTTCACTGTACGAATTGCGCACAACATTTGTGTTGGATATTGAGCGAATTTTTGCAGGAAACTTTTATTATTGTTTTACCATTCGAGAGCGCCGACCAGGTAAATTAGGTATACTGAAAGATCGGTTAGAAATTTCTAAGGTGCAGCGGTATGGCAATACTTTTGGTACTGTTTTAGTGGCATACTGCCTTGATGACATTACCCGTTGGTATTAAGATTTCAGATATACACAAGTTGTTCACCTGGAAATGTAATAAAAAATATTCCGTTGGATTTGCTATTTAAAAAATACCCAAATTTGATTTTATTTCTCGCGATGAGTCAGAAAATTGCGATGATTTTTAAGAAAATGCAAAGTAAGAAGTTGCGATGGCAATCAGTTTGGCGAAGAAATGCTGTAGACTGTAAATTTAGACGTGTCGAATATTATAACATAACAAATACATTACCTGGAGGGCAGAAATCAGCGATGGAACAGACTTTAGGGTGGTTTTTAAAAGGACTAACTACTAGACTAGCCATTGTGATAACGCTCCTCTTGATCACATCGGGCTAATCGATTGATCAGTCAGATTCACTCTATCTTAAGACGAGGGTCCCATTCGCTCCTATTACCCTGGATTGGATCAACATTATTTTTAATGGTCTAAAAGAGAAGAACACTCCAGGGTGCATGTGGTATTCGCTACATTGCTTGGAAGATTCTGCTACGACGATCCATCGCTGCGGCTGCCTTCAAGCTGCGTAGAATAACGAAGACGTGGTAATGATTCCAAAGATTGATCAAATCCGCCTCTTTCCGCAGAATGATGATTCTGCAGGAAGCTTGTTGCTGCTATTTGCATAGTAACAGAAAATGCTATTCTAAAACGACTTCAATAAGTTAATATTGAATCATTCTTCCAAACGATCAGTTCGGCTTCAAAACAAAGCATTCGACAACAGCCCAACTTGTCAGGGTTGTCGAACACATCATTAAGCGTTTTAGTAAGAATACCTCTACAGGAGTAATATTTTTAGATGTCAGAAAATCCTCCCTAGTGAAACTAGTACGCTATGTCAGCTTTTAACTTGGACGAAAGATCGCTCTAGGTATTCCAGAATCGCTCTAGGTATTCCAGAATCGCTCGACCCTGTTACCCTTACTTTTCTCTGTTTTTATAGACCGTATGCGCATGCGCAGGCCCGTGCCACCCCCACCCCCCATTGGTCTATTTCGAAAAAATTTTTGATGTATTATATATTTTCGAGGAGAACAATTGGGTCCAACGCCCTTCCATTCTGAAAACCGGTAGATGTTAAATTCAAACGTTAGCAGGTAGTGTGACTATTCTCCAATGACGCTTTCAATAGAAAGCATCAGTTTTCGATCGACCTTGGTCACAAAAGAACATACTTCAAAATGTGTATCACGTATGCATCACGTTACGAAGCCAGTAATGGACCAGGCTTATTCGCCAAACAGAGATTTGAAACTTTTTACATTTTTACAGAGAATTTGAATGCTTCAAAAATGGTCAAATTACATCAGTAGGCTTAACTACCATGGTTTATAAGGAAAAATTAAAATTTGATACTACAAGATGACAACGATTCAAATCATTGAAGTCGGCTTTGTACTGCGTAGAAATAGGCAAGAATTTTACCAGTTAGCTTCATGATAGCGGTGTATCTTTCATCACCTCGAGACAAATTCCACTTTATACATGCGTGCGAGACTCCATCTCTTCCTTCAATGTTGCCGTCTGTTTCACTCCTCGTTAACGATACCAGATAGTTACTACTAAATTACCTGGAATGCTACCAGTGAATATACCCGTTATGACTACTAAATCAACCACGCTGCATACATATTGGAAAATCTTATGACGTAGAACACCAAATAAAACTTTTTCGAAGCCGGATGGCAAGTGTATACACTCGCCACCTTATAGGGTGTAGGAGATGTAGGACAGTGAATTTAATTACGGCGTTCTTGCAGGATCTATGACGAATTGGATTGACTATCAATTGTTACTCTCAATTGTGTGTTCTATCATTAGTTGACGTTTGTGTATATACAACTTTTGTGGAAAAAACGGAGGTGGAGAAATTTTTTTAGTTCAGGAACGGCTAATGCTAGAAAGTTGAAAATTGGTACGTATTTGCAGATTTTTTTCTGTACTAGAAAAGTAATACAGTAAAACCTGTCTAAAATGGAATGCTGTGGTACCCAACTTTCTGTTTCGTGTTAGCAGGTTTCCGTTTTATACAGTTTTGTTCAGCAAAAGTCTTGATTTGAAGTACAGTATACAGTACATATATAATATGTTTTTTTTTGGGTACTTTAAAAATAATGAACAAACAAAAAATAAAAATATATACAGTTCAAATAAAGGGTGTTACAATAACGCGTTCCGAAGTTTAATCAAAATTGAAAACAAGAGGATGATGGAGTTAATGAAATTTTATTAAAAAATATTATTTGGTCTATGGCAATTAAGTATGGGAAAGAATATTACTCAAATGCTCCTACGGCACACCTCGACCCGTTTGTCCAAATTTTTGACGACATCACGGCATAACTTCTCCTTAATTAGACCAATAGATTCTTCAATTGTTGAATGGTGTTGAGTTTATTGGGGTAAACCATGCTTTTGAGGTAACCCCAAAGAAGTGCAACGGAGTCAAATCGCACGATCTCGATGGCCAATTGATTTCGCTGATTATTAGCCTAGGGAACTTCAGCTGTGTGGCACATCGCACCATCTTGCTGGAACCACATCGATGTCATAATCATACAATATTGGCCACAAGAAGTCGGTGATCATGACACGGTACCTTTCCCCGTTCTCTCTGACAGAGTTGCCAGGTGCATTTGCGAAGAAAAATGAACCAATCACTCCACCAGCGAAAAATGCACACCACAAAGTGAGATTGTCTGGATGCATTTGTTTTTCAAAGGTGCCCCTGGATTTTCATCAGCCCATATTCTGCAACTCTGCTCGTTGGAAACTTGGTTTTGCTTTTTGCTTTTGCCTTTTCTTTTTACACCTTACCAACAATTTGCCAAAGACTGAACTACCAAAATTTCAAAAAGTTTTTGTAACACTCTAGTTCCATAATAAATTAAAAGCATTTCTCCGTCTTTCACTTGCAGTCAGTCATACTGAAATCCACTCATGTCACATTTCAACTGTTTTTCGTTTTGCGAAAAATTTCGTTCCCCGAATCACGTTCCGTTTCCGCGTTAGACAGGTTTCCGGTTTATACAGGGTGTTTTGCATTGAAAATTGCTCCGTTCCCAGTTTTTTTTCCGTTATGGCAGGTTTCCGTTTTATACAGGGTCCGTTTTAGACAGGTTTCACTGTATAGGGGAGACTAGGTAGAAATGCACCATTTTTCATTAATTACTCCATATCTCCGAAGAAAACAGTGGAACTTGATTAATTTTTCTTTCTTTATTTGATCAAACACCTTGCGCAAATATTTTATTCATAACAAAGAGCAAAATATAAACAGAACTTGAGGACTAATGAAGAAGAACGCAGTCAGTCCAAATGGTGCATTTCTCCCATCATACGGGAGAAATGCACCACATTTTATATAATAGCCAACCCCAACCAAATTAGTGGAAACAAAAAACATGAAATATATTTATAAAAGTAACAAACAATAACGAACTAAACAGTAAATATATCAAACCTCTTTCGATTTTTATACTAATAAAAAATAATAGAAAATACAGAATAATAATAAATCAATGGTTTTATTTAAGTTTTGATAAGTCGACGGTTATTAAAATTTGAAAAATCTATTGCAAATTTGATATGTTACTTATGTCTCCTTGTAGCACGAATCCATTCTGGTTGCATCAAAATAATTTGAATATCATTAAGATTTGTGGCCATGAATTCAGGCAAAGGAGGCATAACAATCTGGTGCTCTCTCTATATGCTAGTGGTGCAATTCTACCGATTCCGACCAGATGGATATTTTTTTTTTTATAAATAAAAACAAATAATAAACTAGCACTTTACTAAAACACACCTTAGACTACACGCTACATATGTGCCTTCCTAGAAAGGTTTACGATCGATAATTTGTCCTTAAAATGTTGCATATATAATAAAAGTTAGTTTCCTTTATGTTTTTCTTATTCTCTGAATAACTGTTCGGCATTACTCGGTATTTTAACGATTCCTGAACGCGATCGTATGGATAGCAAAGAAAAAGAGAATACTACTTCTGCTTTGCAGATTTTACTTACGGGCGAGCGCCAATGGCGAGTGGTGCATTTCTACCTATGGTGCAGGGCTACCCATTCTACCCTAAGCAAATTAAAAATTCAGATTCACATTGAAAGTGGGGCAAAAAATGATCCGTGAAAAGGGGTTGTATACAATTACACGAATTTCATCATATCTTTTAGGTCTATCGAGGAATCGAATTGATATTAATTCTGAAGGTTCATTATAAAAGCGTCTTGAAATTTTTTCCTTGCTATGTCGATATTCAACTCCCAAAGAGGTGTAAAGCTGTGTATACGTTTTCATGAATTCCTACATATTTCATAGAACTGTATCATTAGATCGAATTGGCTTTTACTTCTATAAGCTTTCTACATAATTACCTAAAAAGTAATTTCAGGATTTTGCCATGTTCAATCCTTAAGGGTGTGTAAAATGATTATTTATGTTTTTACGAATTCCAACATATCTATTAGGTCTGATGAGATTTCGAATTATTTATTACTTTAATGGTCTTTCTATATATTCGCCTAAAAATCTGTTTCAGAATTTTTTGATATTTAACTTAGTTTTTTAGTTTTTTTTATTCCCTATGTTTTTATTTTAAAGATCAATAAATAAAACATCTGGCAACAGTCTGGGCGCAACATTATTATATTTTTTTGGCAGATAGCAATGCGTTTAATGCTAAAATGCGACGGTGTTACTACGTGACTGAATTTTAGAAAAATTGTTTAACAAAATATTTCATCTAAACAATCTACCTTCAACGAAGAACGGATTTTCAATTTCCAAAAACCATCGTTTGGGAATAATGTAATAAGGGACAAAAAATAGGGTACGCTTATTATTTTACTTTATTATTTTTTAATAATAAAGTATTGTGATCGACTTGAAATTTCAATAAAATTTGCTACCCTGAAATTTTGTATTTACACGTTTTAGGACTAGTAAACACCAAAAAGGCAAAAAAAAAAAATGTCTGTCTGTCCGCCGTAGACGCCGTACGCCCTACGCCGTATGCAAAATCGTTTGAAGGCGTGTAGCTCCCAAACCCGTTGAGATATTAAGTTCAAATTTTTATGGTGGGTAGATTGAGTGAACCCCTACGACTGGTATCTTTAGAGGGGGTGGGATGTAAGGGGGGATGAAGGCGAGCGTTTTAGACGAAACATTTTGGTTTCTAGATCTCAAGAACCACATATGCTAGAAGGCTGAAACTTGGAAATTATGTAGTACTATGATAGTGGACTCATTTGCAAAAAAAGGGTCGATAAGGGTTGAGGGGTGTGGAAGTGAGGGAGGGGGGGGGGGGGGAAACAATGAGTTCGAAACGCTTGAAAACCGAAAATGAAACATTCTAAAATCGATATCTCCTGAACGATTGATGTCAGAAGGTTGAAACTTTGTGCTTGCCTTTAGGGATACTTCAAGATTAAACAAGGACTAAAATTTTTAAGGGTGGTGTGGAGGTGGCGGGTAAAAAACTTTGGATTATAATATCTTCCGAACCAAGGAACATCAGGAAGATAAAATTTGGTTTCTGTATATGGGATCATAAGTGGAGTCTACTGAATGTAAACTTTTTGAGGGGGGAGGTGGAGCACGAAAATGGAGGGGTAGCAATTTGTAAAAAATTCAATTTTTATATCTCAAAAACCGTACCATATATGATCTTGAAAATTTTACACGCGTTGGGGTCAGTAGACTTCTAGTAGGGAAAAAAAATTTATGTATGGGTGTTGGGGGTGATGGTGAAAGTGGATAGAAAGGAAAACATTTTGATTTTTATTTCTCGGAAACCGTAATAAATGGCGAACTTAAAACTTACGACTATATAGCACTACTATAGAGACACCCTAGAACAAATTTTTGAAAGCGGTAGCAAGCTACGGGGGTGAGGGGTGATTTTTTATATCTAAGAAACCGCTTATGCTAGAAAGTTCAAACTTAGTACGTATATGTAGATGTGTTACAAGAGTAATTAAAACTAAAAAAAAATTTTGATTTTCATTTGTGTACATAGATGGAGTAAAAAAATGTCCGTAAAAATGTTTTTCCCCACATTTTCACGAATTTCGTTAAATATTTTAGACTTCTCGTGCTATCAAATCAATTTTAATTCTGCGATATCTAACCCCTAAGGGGGTGTAAGGCGGTTATGTACTTTTTCACGAATTCCGATATATTTCTTAGGTCTAATGAAATATAGAATTCACTTTCACTTCTAAATGCTTTGAATGTAGTCGGGAAATAAACCAATTTAAGTATTTTTTGATATTAAACCCCCTGGGGAGTAAGACATTGTTCAAGTTTTGACGAATTTCGAATTTTTTTTTAGGTTTAATGAGATCAAATTCACTTTCATTTCTATTGAATCATCTATTGAAAACAAAACTACGTAAATAACTAAAGAAAATCTGCCAAAAGTCTGGGCGCAACTTTATAGTTTTATGGGTAGGAGTCCGAAACTTGTTTAATGCTGAGATGCGATGCAGGTTACTATGCGACTGACAACCTAAGGAATAACCTGCAGCCAATTTGGAACGTTATTTCTTTGGTTGACAATCGCATAGTAACCTGCACCGCATCTTAGCATTAAACACGTTTCGGACTCCTAACCATAGAATAATAAAGTTGCGCCCAGACTGTTGGCAGATTTTTTTAAATTTCTATCGAACTGATACGCTGCATGACGACCACTACAAGATTGGGTCGTATCAACAGGACTATCATGGCAGTACTTATGATACTGGAAACAGTGTGCTATGAATCACAGCTTCCTGATTTCATTCCGGTATTCCGGTATATCTCATAGGTTAAATGAGATATTGAATTTATTTTTTATTCCCAAGTGATTTCTATAAAAGGACCTAAAAATAGTTTTCAGGATTTCAACAGGATTTTAGAATTTTCAGCAGACATTCAACAGCTACCGATTGTCAAAATCACAACATGCCTATACAAAGGTCAAGTCGGTAGATACGGCCCTACATAAGGTAGTAACAATTGAAAAATCATTCTCATATAAGAAGTATACACTCGCTAACTCACTAACTTGTGGCCAATAACATCCTTGTGGAACTTGAGAACCTCAGAGTCAAGGCATGTCCATACGCCGACAACGTGCCTTGTCTCAGAGAAACACTAATTGACAATTAGTAATTTGATGGAGAGATCACTTAACAAACTATGGCAATGGGCCGATAGCAGCGGTTTAGAGGTTCACCCTTCTAAAACTGTATTGGTTCTCTTCATGAAGAAACATAAAATTGCAGATTATGCGTTACCAAAGATAGGAAGCGACGATATTCATCTTTCTTAGAGCGCTAAATATTGTTCTAGACAAGAAACTTAGCTGGAAACGGCATCAGGATGAACACGATGAAAAGGCGTACAACAGATTTTACGCATGTGGGAAGATGTTCGATACAAGTGAGGTCTCCAACAAAATTGTACATAGCTATAATAAGACCAATCTTAACCTGTGGCGCGATAATGTGGTGGAATGCGATTAGAAAGTCCTCGTATCTAAGCAAGTTGACAAACAGAGCTTAGCATGCATTGGGGTCACTAGCGCCCACAGAACCCACCCAGGAGAGCACTGGAAACTATACTCTATCTGCTGTCAATGGACTTCTACATCAAAAGCATAGCTGTGAAAGCCGCTCTTAGACTCAAAAAGTTAGGTCATTGGAGAACTAGACCTGCTGGTTACAGTATCATACTCAATGACTTCATGGAGTGTGATATGAATAGGGAAACCGACTACATTATTCCGTAAATAGGTTTCGGTAGGGAATTTCCTGTTAAAATTAAAATTATTGAAGCAAAGTTGAATGCAACGGGAGTGGTCATTAAGGCACTTAATTTGAACACAACACGATCCAAACTTGTTGGACGATGTCTTGGCGTTCTTAATTGCCAAGCCACTGTGGAATTCAGGGGGACTCGCTGATGAACTCGTTCGTGCTGCCTCCAGCGTAAGGTTACTAGTGGACGACCAGCAAGTGGCTATTCCCATCGCATCCCTAAAACAGTCTATTGATTCACTATGTTTGCAATGGGCAGGTAATAGATGGTCAAATCTAACCACATGCTCAACATTGGTTTGAATATGATCACGGGAAAAGCAAGTTTATCTCGAGCCTCAGCAGGATAGATGCTAGGACACTAATTGGAGTGGCACTACCTTATTGGAGGACACGATAGACGACTGGGTGTCGAGGCAGATAATCTTTGTCGTAGTTGCGGTGCCTCACAAGTGGAAGAGGCAATCTTTCATGTTTCATGTGGGTGTACGCATACCATATCATAGTAAGTGTTAAAATGTTTCCGCATCTCAGCATTAAACGCGTTCTGGACTTCTACCCAAAAAATAATAAAGTTGTACCCGGACTGTTGACAGATTTATACGAGTATATGAGAATTACACGAAGAAAGTAAAAATGTCTCTTGCAGCTAGCAGTTTGCTGTATTTAATCAGGACTTAATTTCTTCCTATTTTGATCGTCAGTGTATGTTATCTTTTAAACATTATTCTAAAAGTCAGTACGAAAAAACGTACGAATTCTCATAAGCTGCCAGTCTTACGAAGCCTAACAATCACCAAAGGAATGTAAATATATCTCGCCTGATTATTTTACACTTAACTGCTCGTGTTTCGCCTTTCGATTTGAAAGAAACGGTTTTCTAATTTTGTTTACCAGGAATTCATAAACAGGAAGTTCGTCTTTTGAATTTTAAAAATCTCAATTCCAACAGTTGCTCTCAAACTTACACGGCGTAAAACTTAATCGGTGTGGCAAACCTTTGGGTCTTCGCTAAGTCGCTTCCCGCCAAAATACCGATTTTGACAATTGACATTTGTTTCAAAAAATTCAGTACTCAGTTTCGTACCGACTCGTGTGTGAAGTGCTTTAATTTGTAGTTTGTGTTCAGCGCTCTCCTTAGAAAATTACTAACAGCAATGGATATTAAATCGTTCACACCGGAAGCTTTTGCTGCCAATGAAAAATCCTACAGCGAACTGCTAAAAGACGTGAAAAACTGGCAAAAGATTCCGCTCCTAAACCACACCGCGTTGCATCAATTGACCGACTTGTCGTTGGTTCGATTTCGCGGAATGGTCCAGGATATGTGCGATCCCGAGGTTTATCTCGAAAAATACGAAGTCCTTGACAAAATTTCGGGTACTAGTCGCATCCAAAATGGAAAATTCCGGGACTGCTTAGTATCCGCAGCCAATGAGACTGTAGACTTTGAGTCTGCCAAAAATTGTCATGGCGATCGGAGAACAATTTTTATTATTTCGGTGCCCGGGATAAATTCGTGGGCGATCGATTACGAGCAAAAGGTCAACGAGAACTTGGTAGAAAAGCCGAACGAGCTATCAAATGGCCACGGGCAGAAACGATCGCTGGACGATCAATCGGAAAGTATGGAAGTCGATACGACCGAAAGTGCAACGACTAAACGAATTCGTAGCGACATTCCGGCACCGGGCAGCGGGGAAACTCCTACCAACTTTCTATCGTCGGAATATCTGCTTAATTCGCCGCTTCCCGACCGACCTAGTAAGGCGTGTATGGTCAAATTATACACGGGTTTCGATAGTTTGAGCCTGAATTCGATTGTTGACGTTGTCGGGTTCTTATCGGTCGACCCAGCTCTGGACGGATCCACACAGCAGCCCAACGACTTTGAGGAGATTGGTGAAATTCAAGCCGCTAATCCACCACCGTCTCTAATACCAAGACTCCATGCGATTGCGATTAAACCGTTGAATCATGCCAATCCTCTTTTGGATGAATCTCTTGCTGATGCGGATGGTGAGATTTTTATTATTGAATTTTGCTGTTATAATTGTAGTTCAGTTTCAGACGAAGCAGATGATAATATTGAAGTGGTACACAAGGACCTTCAGATTGTCTTAACTCAATGTCTGTTCGGCGACTCGATCGCTGCCAACTTTCTACTTTCGCACCTCATATCAAATGTGTAAGTTGATTCGAGTATTTCAACCCCAATTCATTTGTTTTACGAGCTCGTTTATTTCAGGTTTCTCCGAACTGATATGCAAACTCTTGGACAATTCACTCTTAACATTTGCGGAGTGCCCGGAACTGTTCTGCCGGAATACACTACAGCTCTTTATGAGATTATTGAATCCTTGCTGCCGGCCAGTCACTACTTTCCGATGACATTGGAAAATATGAACACCCAACAGTTTCTACCTAAGTAAGAAGTTCGAGTAGATTTTGTAATATTTTCAAAATTGCAATTAAAATTTTAGAAAAGATTACAAAACGAACAAGCTAGTAAGCGGGTTGCTGCAGCTTGCACCACAAACCCATTTAGTTTTGGACGAAACTCGACTGGAACCGGGCAAACTCGAAACGAATGGAGTCTTAGCTGTACAAAGTTTGGCCGATTTAATTAAGAGTCAGCAAATTAAGGCCAACTTTGAATTCTACGAAATTAATTACGATATGAATGTTCCGGTATTGACTCTAAGCGAGGGAAGGAGTATGCTGCCGGTGAGTCTTGATTTTAATTTCAAAGCACTTTTCCTTGTACCCTTAAACATGCGGTTGGTCTGATTTATTCAAAATAATTTAGAAGGATTGTAGCCCTTTTCTTTTGAATATCTGCAACTTTCCTTGATGTGACTGGGATTATACATCTTATGGACAGGCTTGATTCAACATTAATTTGAAAGGATCTCTTATGGAGGAGCGATTTAATCATTTTAGTTATGGAGACCGTAGAAGAGTATTTGATTAACTTGTACAACAAACCATGCCGAACGGAATCGAATGCCTTTTGTATGTCTAGGGAGGTCATGCCACCGGATTTTTGTTCTTGGCGGACTTTATCTTTATATTTGAAGGTTGGGTGAGTAGTTTACTCGAAACTCGAATGGGCGGGCTCATTAATTTTTCGTAAACTTTGCAATTGCAATTGTCGGTAATGAGCTAAATAGGTGTCCTTCACTGACTTGGAGATGGGTATGATTATCGGCTGCTTCCATTTACCTAATCGAGAATCAGCTATTAAAAATGTGTATTAGGAATTTCGAAGGTTCGTTTTGGGAGGTTTTTAGTAAAATGTTCAGATCGTTGTCGAATCACCCACGCTAAATGGCTTTCCTGAAAAAGGATTTTTATGCATGGGTTTCAGCGTTAACTGAGAGTTGAGAATTTTAACGTGACAAAGAAGCAAACCTTGCAAATTTAGAGAAAGTACTCGTGTGTTGCAGTTTCTCTATGCGGATAAATACAACAAGATTTCTAGTGTGGTTAATTTTCTCTGTCAAGAAAGGCTTCCTATTTCATCATCAATGGCGCGACAGCCCAAATCGGGCCCTGGCCTCCTGAAGTCGTCGCCTCCAATCGTCTCGATCCAAACACCGCGTCCTCCAGCTGCTAATTTTTAAGATGGCTTTGCTGTCTTCATCAACCGAGTCTTCCCATCGTTTGTGTGGTTTGCCTACTGGCCTGTTACCACTCGCTTTGCCTTTAAGCGCACGCTTGGGGATTCTTCTGTCTTCCATCCGCTCTACATGGCCAGCCCACTGCAGTTTACTTAGTTTGATGAACGTTGAAGCTTCTGGCTCCTTGAAGAGTTGATACAGCTCATGGTTCTATCTTATTCGCCAGTTCGTTCCTTCCTTCACAGGTCCGAAAATTCTTCGGAGGACCTTTTTTTCGAATGCGTTAACTGGTTTTTTGAAAGTTCGCGTTAATGTTCATGTCTCGCTGCCATAACAGAGCACAGGTCGTATAATAGTTTTATATATTCGCAGCTTATTGTTCCTGTGCACTTTCTTGGATTTCATTATTTGAAGTACCGAATAATACGTTTTATTTGCTAGCATGATCTGTCGTTTGATTTTGTCCGTTTCGTTGCAGTCTTATGCTAGATTAGCCCCAAGATATATGAAGTTGCCCACTCTCCCCAAATTATACTCCGCAATTGTTATATTCTGTCTGATTGGCGTTCTCTTTCTTGTTTGCGTCATTATTTTTGTTTTACTTTCGTTTATGCGTAACCCGACTTCTTTTGCGGTGGAGTCAAGAATGACAAATACCTCCTTAGCACAAGGGAAGGATCTTGCGAGGATGTTTATATCGTCAGCGTATGCTACTAGTTGGGTGGATTTGAATAGTAGTGTCCCATTGGTGTCGACTGGGGTTTTTCGGATGACGTACTCTAGTGCCAGGTTGAAAAGAATGGCTAGACTATCTCCCTGCTTTGAACCACATTCCGTTCGAAAGGTGGTTGTGGAATCGGTTCGTATTCTTAATTGGGTTTCAGTGTTCGTCATTGTGAGTCTCGTTAGTCGGACTAATTTTGGTGGAATTTCAAAATCAAGCATGATTTGGTGCAGTACCCGCCTGTCGATACTGTCATATGCTTGTTTAAAATCTACGAAGATTTGGTGCACATCTGTGTTATATTCCCAGCATTTTTCAAGCATCTGTTTCACCGAGAATATCTGGTCTGTTGTAGATCGTCCGGTTCTGAATCCACCTTGGTATTCGCCAATTGTTTCGTTAGTATAGGGCTTAAGACGACGTTCAATTATTTTTGTCAGTATTTTGTAGGACGTACACAACAATGATATTCCTCTGTAGTTCTCACAGCAGAGTTTGTCTCCTTTCTTATAAATTGGACATATAATGCTTTTTCGCCAATCGTCGGGTATATTTTCCTCGGTCCAAATTTTGCATATCATTTTGTGTAGTATTTCCGCGACACAGTTTCCACCGTTCTTCAGAAGTTCAACTGGTATTTCGTCAATTCCCGGCGCTTGGTTTAGTTTCTGGTCACATAGGGCTTCTTTGATTTCGTCTAGTGTGGGTAGTGTCGATGATGGTTCTTCTTCGTCAGTTGAAACCTCAATTGAGATGTTATCGGTTGTAATCGGTGCTGATGGAGTGGGATTGAGAAGATGTTCGAAGTAGGAAGCCCATCTCCTTTTAATTTCTTGTGTGTCGCTGATGATGTTGCCCTCTACGTCTTTGCAAAGACTAGTTTTGTGCTTATACCTCCTTTTTAGGTCTTTTACTATTGCGTATGCGTTCCGGGTTTTATTTTGTCTCATATTGTCGTCCATTTTTTCTATCTTGTCTATCTTGTCTATCTTTTTGCAAATCGCCTAAGCTCGTCATATCCATCTTTTTTGGCTCGTGTTTGTCGTTCAGTAAGCCTCGTTCTTTCTATCTATTGCATCGCGACATTCCTAATGTCTCTCGAGGATTTGATGCCATCTCGTATTTTCGCCCACATATTCTCCACTGGCATACTCTGGACGTTTTCGTATATTGGTGTCAAATGTTGACTTGCTATTTGAAGGTGCGATAAATAATAATATCAAAGAAATTTAAACTTCTAGCAGATGTAGTGCAGCGATAAGGCACTTTGAATTAAGAGAAGAATCCATCAGATTTGGCTGAAGAAAACAAAATTTTACGTGATGTTCTCCACAATTTAAAATTTTTTTAGAACCATTGAACAGAGTGTGAGGCAGGGAGTCGAGACCGTCGGTTCGTTGGTGGGTTATATATGTAGTTACTAAGTCGTAGTGTAGTGGTGAGCAACGTACATTCGCTATCGAAGTATATTTAACCGATGCTCATCAAATATTTTGTTCGCGTTAAAATTTTCGACACTTACGCAATGAACCGTAGAAAAATTTGATTCGGAAGCGGTTGCAAAGGTCCCGCGCTGCAATTTCATCCGAAGAAAAACACTCGTTCAAGGTCCAGCCGGTTTTTATGAAAGCAGGTAAACATTGATCTTGTAGTAAACAGCGTATGGGAAAGTATGCATCAGGAGTGCGTCTGTTGCTTCCAAAAGCGATTGGGCATCCAAAGACATAAATTGTCACCCCATCAAAATTCAAATTGTACAAGTGCTTATTGCAATAATTACAACTTGAGTGAAAAGTTCTGTGCTACGGTATCAAGTCTTTTACTGGTGTTCGAGTTGGGAGCGAAACGAAATTAAATATTAAATTTTATATAAAATACAGAAATTTCGTTCACTTTTCGTATCTAAATCTTTCGTTTCGTTTTAATGGTCTTATAAATAATCAATGGGGCTTTAGTCTAATAGAATATAAAATTGATCTTATTGATTGGAAAGTAGTTGTGTGTTTTTGGCAGATACTGTTTTTTGACATACATTGCGCTCGTGCAACAGCTGATACAGCTGCATAGACGAAGAGTCGTTTTTCTTTGTTAACTTTTCACATTACACATTTCTTGAACCTCGTTTCTTAGGAGTAAAGATAAAGTACTATGAAAGCTCCAATCAAATTGCCTCCCATTATTTTCACCGACATTTAGTGTCGAATTTCGAAAGTAATTTCGTTCTACTTCAAGGAGACTTCGTTCGATTTCGTTTCGCCGGAACACTGTACTAGCCTTTAAACCGATTTCTTACTGTAAACACCATTTTGTGGAGCGAGGAAGCTCATTTCATTAAACAAACATGTGAATTAACAATATTTATTTAATTTTTATTAACAAATATGTTTCTTATTTTATTTCTTATTTGCATAGAGTAATTACCAAATACCTTTGAATCCGGATCCTGATTGTGTTCCGTTAATTTCTGAAACTATAAAAGCAGCAAAACACTATCTACAACCGAAATTAAATGCGATCCGAAAATATCTGACTGCATCCAAACTGTTACAATTCAAAATGAATGCAGAAAATGCCGAAATGGTTGAGCAAGACTTTGTCGATATGCGGAAACAAGATAGTAAATTTGGAGCCGATGAATTGAATTCGTTATTGCTATTATCACGATTATTGGCCACAGCGAAAGGAAAGAATGTGCTGGATGCAGAAATTTGGAGTCTGGCTAAGGATATGCAAATGGAACGGCAAAAACGTATCGATTTAGTCGGTAAAAAGAAATAGTTGGGTAGTTTAGATGTAATTTTGTACATAGCCTAAGTCGTTTTAAGCATATAAGTTGTAATGTTGTATTCATTTCTTCTTGCATAAATTTATTTTTAAATCTGATATTAAACCCAGTTTCGTTTTCAATTGTCGGTTTCTTGAAAGGTCGGTCACTAAACGAAAGAGTATGATCCGAATTGAAGCGTGAATAGAATTATCGTCATCAGATTCAGGAAGTATGGTGTTCGTTGGGCCATGGCAGGACACAATGAGATAACAGACCCGAAAACGGTGAGTTATTTGTTCGAGTTTTTAGACTCCTGGCAATAGTCATCAGAAGAACTCTTTCCCCCACAAAACATACTGTTTATACCCTGACGGTGTTACACTAATCCAAATTGCTTGTCTGGCAATAGATGTATCGGACGTGATTAGTGATCATTACATCTGCTGCTTGAAGACCATATTTTCTTAAAAAAGTTAAAAAGAAAGCTAAATGTATAGTAGTTAGACTTAAACCTTCCATAAATAGGTGGTATGTTTGCAATAAAATTGATCGCGTGTTTGTTGTTTTTTTTCAAAATAATAACATAAGAACGAAACTTTTTTTTTCATAAATAAGAACAATCTTATAGGCATAAGTTGGTATTCAAACATATTTCACAAGTCTCTTTTTTTAGCAATACTTAATAGAAATATATAATATATTTTCAATAAAAATTTTCGCTATTCTTCCATTAAAAAAAATAGGTTTTGTCTTTACTACCAAATTAATTTTGTTATAGCTCTTTCTTTAAATTATTAAAGAGAAATAATTACTAGGGGCCATATCCGGCCCTGATTTGGAGAAGTCGTCTGTATGGAGAATTTATTTCAAAACACATTTGGTAACTTAAGACGTGTGAAGGCGGTGCGTGGTCTTGCATATACCAAACTCCGTCGCTTATTTGGCATCTTCTTTTCTCAATGGCCGCATGTTTTCATGTGCAATGTAGAATTTTCCATTATTGTAGATCCTTTAGCAAGGTAATCAAGTAAGAATCCAATCCCAAAAAACTATGGGCATATTCTTCAAGGGCGACTGTTGAACTTTCAATTTCTTTAAAGCGCTTTATCCTTTTTTTGTTCACTGCTTTCATTCATGTTTTGATGATGTAGGGTCACTATTTGAATTTTGCGGTATTGTGAAATAATTCCAATAAATGTGTCATAAACAAAACAACTGATTCTAGCGGCCTCTATTCACTTTTATAGGCTTAAAGTGAAGTAAAACTATCTACTAAAATTTTTTTTTGTTTTTATACTTTCGAAAATAATTAAATTTTCACAAGTTTTTTAAATACTTGGAAACTATAATACGATAGAAACTACACAAAAAAATTGTTAATTGATCAGATAACAGAAAATTACTTATTATCGTTTGGTGCATACACCAATTCGAATGCCGCTCATAAAAAAGAATAAATAAATGATATAAGAAATTTGCTGTATCAAATAAGACCAATTAAATTCCAAAAACATTAGAAAAATGTATTATGTATGTATGTATGTATTTAAATATAGTGTAATGATTTCTGCTATCTAGTACCAGCAAAGCTGTTGAAATTATTAATAGTTTTCTCGGAAAATAAGGACTAAAATGGTATGCAGTGCCGAATATTATTGATTATCATTATTGTTATTATTATTATTTATCTGGTAGAGCCTATAGAAGCCTCACTACTTCTCGAACTACGACCTAAGAGGTCTTTTGTTCCTGGCTCTTAACCACTCCCTAGGCCATATCGATTCCTTTGAGAAAGGAGATGATTTTACTCAGGTGAGTCTTCGACAGGTCTTCATAGGTGAGAGTAAATCCACCGAGAATCTGCCTTCTTGATCTGGCCATTGCATCACAATCACACAGAATGTGTGCCGTGGTTTCAGATGTGATATCACAGAATCGACATGTATCTAGTGATACTTTACCGATGATCTTAAGGTGATAATTAAGGAAATTATGTCCGGAAAAATATCCCATTATAACCCGTGCGTTATACCTGCTTAAGGAAAGGAATTCCGACGCTCTCCTACTTGAGAAAGTCAGGAATTTCTTTGACTGTCTAAGTCCTGAAAGTGAGTTCCAATAATCTTCCACCTGAAGATTTACGCACTTTAAAATGCCATCCTTAATGAAGCCTTTACCTACTCCACAGAATGGTTCCGGGCCAATCATTGGTGAGTTGGCTCCCCGCTTGGCTAGCTGGTCAGCCGATTCATTACCCGGAATACCCTTATGACTTGGCACCCACATCAGGGTTAGACTATTATGATGTGCCAGCTCTTTAAGAAGAGTATGACAGTCCCACACAAGCCTAGAGCGGAAACAATAAGATTTCAGCGCTAGCAGTGCCGCTTGGTTGTCAGATAAGATAATAACTGTAGCGCCTTTTGGTTTATTCTACTCAATTTACCTGCGCACAGTTTTATGGCATGTACCTCAGCCTGAAACACAGTGGCTGTTTGTCCCATTGTCGTCCATACAATTGGGTCCAAATACGCTCGCTCCAGTCCACTATAGGTCTTAGAGCCGTCCGTGTACCAGACTGAAGCACTTTTCCCAAAATCTGGTAGACGAGATTGCCATGATACAGGATCTCCCAGAGTCACCATATATGGTTTCTCAAAATCATATACCTTTGGCATGTTATCGTTTACTGAGTCGGTTAGGTCCTTCTGATTAAATTCCTGTAGAATTTTAAGGTGCTGTAGCCTTATGGCCTCTCTCAGAGCCTCCTTCTTATTCTCTAAGTGTAATGGGGCCAAGTCTATCATGGCTTCCATTGCAGCAGTGGGACATGATTTAAGTCCCCCAGTAATGCTAAGAACAGCACGCCTCTGAATTTTTTGCAGGGCCTTCTGTGCTGTGATTTGTTCAACCTTTGGCCACCGCACCATAGCGGCATATGTAGTCATTGGTATTATAATAGACTTGTATGTCCAGTATACCACATTTGGTCTGAGACCCCAAGTGGTACCACAGAGCCTTCGACACGCCATAAAAGATAATGTCAATCGTGTGGAGATGTTTTTAAAATGTAAATTCCAAGTCAGACACTTGTCCAAGGTAATTCCCAAGTATTTGACATCGGACGAGAATTCAATTGCAGTTCCTCTCACAATCGAGGGCCTTAAGTTTACCTTCCGTCTTCTAGTGAATGGAACTATAATTGTTTTACTTGGATTTATACTTAATCCCTGTTATATGCACCAGTGATCTACTATCTCTAGGGCCTCTTGCATGCGGTCCGAAATGACACAGTCATCACCAGGTCATCAGCGTATGCTTGAGTCTCAAAACCCTTGATGCTTAGATCCTTGAGGAGATCATCTACAACAATGCACCACAGTAGTGCGGAGAGTAGGCCTCCCTGAGGGCATCCCTTCACCGCTCGTACAGTGAGACTATTACCTCCGATCTGAGCCGAGATTCTACGAGAGTCAAGCATCGCTACTATCCATCTCGTTACCGTTTCTCAACTTTTTGAATGGGGCAGTTATTTAAATTGCCTAATGTTTGGTAATGTTATTATTTACGGGAAGTTTATTATTCTGTATGTACTGTGAATCTCTTCCTTCAATGTATATTTAATTTAAATGAAGTGCATGAATTAACACATAGTTTTCGAAAATATTAACTAACCTCTTGAGCCGAAAAGATTTGTTGCATTGATACGAAAACTTCGTCAGTTTCTTGTACACCGTTGTCTTCTAAAGTCACTAAAGTTCTCACAATCCATTGTTATGTATTTTATAATACCCAAAGAAAAAAACCCAGATACAATGCCTGCGTGTTCTTGATTACTTCGATTTATTCTGTGCTGAAACTATACACATGGTCAAGATAAGGTGCTATTTGATTATAATTCTAAACTGCATTAAATATACAATAAGTATTTTTCATATATTCCAATATCTAGATATGCTAGCGAGTTGAAATTTCTGGGAGTGATCCTGGATGAAAGACTTACTTGGAATGCTCATTTGGATAAAGTTCCTGAAAAGCCAAGAGTTTCTCTTTGGACCTGCAGGAGCCGCAAAACAGCCTGTCTAACCATTCCGCGGAGCTCAACAAGGATCTCCTGATTGAACTCGAAAAACGGAAAAGTGTGAACCTCATTTGGATTCCGGGACACAACGGCTACGAAGGTACCGAAAAGGTTCAGAAGCTAGCTCACATACATTCTGTGGGGTTTCGTTAAACACAGCAAAAATGAACATTCGAATGTGGCAAAAATCGCCAACGTCATTTACTGCGACTTGACATCGGGCAACAGACCCTCAAAGCTATTTATGCGGAAACATTCGGAGAATAGAACGTCTGACTATCTGAAATTAAGCAGATATCAGACTCGAACTGTGGTGGGCGCTCTGACTGCACTGTTGTTACATGAAGAGGCATCTCCATAAGATTGGTCTCTCTAAGAGCAAACGTGCAGAATTTGTGATGACGAAGACGAAACACCAGAGGACATTCTCTATGAGTTTGAGGGACTTGCTCACAAAAAGCTTCGTCACTTCGGTCAGGGCTTCGTGAAACCATCGGAATTCCTTACCATTCCTCTTTGAAAAATACTAGGTTGGGTTGGGTTAAGAACTGTGCCGCAGCCCATCACGAGAGATCACTGTGGATCCATTGTGGTTCTCTTCGAAAAATATTAAGGTTCATTGAAAGCGCAGGAATTGAAGAGCAATTATAGATAACTCAGGGGAGACGTCATAATAGACCCAAACCAAATCAACCCCAATCCGAAATATATCTATGTATAATAATGAGCCGTCTATGTATAATAATGATACGGTGTATTTTGTAGTGTAGATGAACCCAATTAAATTCCTCATTGGAAGAGGGGCACCAAGTTTTGACAATGTTTGATCTGGTCCTGAACTTAGATAATTTAATTTTGAATACTTTGCAGTATTGCTGTTGAAGTTCTCCGTCTCTGGCGCAGTCAAACGTCTCCTATAAGGGTCGCTATTAACAAAATGATCCCTTCTATAGTCATTAAATTTTTGATCAAAGGATCCGTTCTATGCGTTATTAACTATTGGAACTGCATTTAATTAATATGAAGTATAAAAAAAATGTGGAGGGATTCAGAATGCGTATTACCCGTAAACAACGTTTGAAGAATTCGGGGCTCTTTTACTATTATTTACATTAAATTATAATTTAAACAGCTCATATTCATTGTCAGACGACAAATTTTATTATTATATAAATTTAATTCTTGTTAAGTACAAACATATAAAAACTTACATTTATATTAAAAATACTAAAGTTTTGTAAGAGTAATTGAAGCCATGTTAGCGCATTTGATTTTCAATCTTCATAAGAAGAAAAGAAATTTGTCCGACTTATTCTAAGTAAAATTAAAACGGCACAGTTTCCATTACACATCTAGTTCCGTACACTATATTATAAAATTACTTATATGGCTTCTTCGATTGTAATATGTATTTAAAACGTAGGAGAAAAACTTGAACCACAAGAAAAGAATGATTTTAATTACGTTCTATTTGAGAATTTAAACAACTACTTTACAACTTGCTACATTTATACCGAGTCCGACTCCATAATCCGATAATTTTTACCCAAATGTTAAAAAACGTTTCAACCGAGATTCGTAGTGGAGAATTTTACAGAATTGTGAAAAAATTATCGGATAACGACGTCAGGTCTGGTGTGAAATATTTAAAATGCTATAAAAATAATATTTAACATTTATTACTTCTCCGTCACCATTTTATAACTTTTAAGAAATTACAAAAAAAAATTTAAAAAATAAAACACGAAATAGGGTCGGCGGAGAAAAACTGTATTGAGCTCAAAATTAATAAAAAGTTTCCCTCAACCAAGCCTATTAAGTATCAAAATTTATATTCGTTTAATTTTTACGTTATAGCAAAGTTTAAGAATTATAAAGAGACTTAAATTGAATTTTCGATTGCAACATGTTGCAATAATTATAAATTAAATTTCTTATTACTAAAAAAAACGTGCATATGCCAGTCATTTAGACTTTTTTTGTGTTTGTTTTTATATTTAAAAATTAATTGTTATGTTGTTTGCGTTCATAGAACTTACTTATAAATATATCATAGATATATGGGACCAAAATTACCGCACCACTATCGAATGGGAGCTCGTTCAAACTATCGCGTTCACTAAGTGAACAGATAGATCTGATTGATCTCAACCCTTCTTACTGTGGATTGGTAAGTCAATTCATTAAAAATAAAAAGAATAAACGAAAAAAAAAATCAAAGATGAATTATAACGACTATTCATAAATGGCTAGTACTTGTTGTATCGCTACTTAGAGCCAGCCGACCCAGAAATTACCTTCTAAAGGTCCGAAAAACATCAATGCGGCATCGAAATAGTTTTTTCTCTCTTCTAACTGAAGTCGAGAAAAAAATTTGATACGTACAAGCGTGTAAAATTAATTTAATTTAATTTTATACTATTTACACGACATTTATGCCTAAACACGGAAGTAATTAATTTTTGGTAAAACTTTGGAATTTAATCACGATCTGGTAGCATTAAAAATTAATGCCGAAGAGTGATATCAAAATATGGGTTTTGAAGTTATTACCAATATTAAATTGTTTTTTTTTGTTTTGTTTTTTGTTTTTGTAAAATAAACGATCAATTTACGCGCGCGTACTCATACATACAATTCCATACTCACTTGATTTTATAAATTACTTAAAATCTAAACTTAAGAACTCCGTAGAAAATTACAAACAATACGGATGACAAAACTGATAGACGAGACGTTGCGATCGTTCCGTTTTCTTCATGATCCCCTTTTTATAGTACTGCCGTATCGATCGCGACAACTTATCGTAATTCATGGCAGGACGATTTTTTCGACGTCCCCACAATTTCGCTACGCGAACCGAATCTTCGATTTTGAAAACTCCTTTACTGCGATCCAACCAACGGATTGCAGTTCCATGAAGTTGTGGAGCAGCCAGCAGCTCCTTCAGAAATTGCCAAAGATGGATGTGAGATCCACCGGTACGGCCGCTTGGCTTAGCGGTCAGTGCTGGTGGCAAGGACGATGAGGACGTTGATGTCGAAACGGGCTCCATTTCTTCGTCTTCATCTGGAAAGAAAGGAAAAATTTTAGTTAGATTCAGTTAAAACGTGCTTCAAGAACGAAGTTGCTAAGAGAGTCTTGACTTCAATACTTAAAAAAATCGTAAGTTTCTAGGCAAATGAAAGTGGATCTTGGATCGGGAGTCAGGAAGCTAGGTCAGAGGTAATGAATCTGCCGCGCGCTTAGCGAAACAAGGACCTGGATTAAAGTTCATGGAACCAATTCTTTTCTATGACATACATCGTGAAAAGATAGATTGTTGGAATGGACAAACATCCACTGGATAAAACAGTACAGTACAGTAGTAACGCTTAATGAGACTGCAGTGAATCAGCAATCACCAATCCATCTACAATCGATAACACTACAACTTGGAGATTGTGAATGCTTAGATCTTCATAGAAGTGCTACTTGATAAATCCGACATTGAAAATTAAAACTTTAGTTTCACAAAAATGTAAAATTCAAACAAATCGTAGTACTCGGTCCACCCGAGGTGGGGGGGGGGGGGGTCAAATTTAACAACTGCATGCATTAAAACGAAGAATCATATGAAAAAGATTTTTTGTAGGATTTATTCCAGCAACATATTTTCATTTATCTTTAGTAGGCAACAAAACCTGTAGGTTGGTTAACTGCCACAGACATTTGAAGCTCGAATCTCACATAATCTGCGGATAGGGTCATGCTTTAGGTAAAAATTACCACCGAGGGACTCATACACAAGAACTCATATCACACAGTTAATAGGGAAATCAGTAGAATCTAGAAATTCAAATATTTCAGCCACTCTCCATCGACCAAATCCGTAGATGCTTGAAGAACCAGAATTTGTGAATAAAAGTGGGAGAACTCAGTTTAGAGATATTCGGGTCAAACTTTATATACTACGAGTATCTGGATTAGACAGTCCAAGATAGTACTGAAACATGAAGATCTCTAGAGGGAAGTTTCCAGTACTGACAAAATTCTCATAAGCTTAATTCATTCAGTATTGGACAGAGATATCGCTTCAGTTTTTTTTAGTACTGCATGGATACCGTATTAATGGAGAAATTTTAAAAATTTATTGGTTTTTTGTTTTAGATACTTTTACTAGGACTAACAAATGCCGAATATGTCTATAAATAATTTACACCCGTCAGGATTGGAAGACAATACGCTACAAAGCTTTTCACAGCTGCATATGTTATTAGGAAATAGTGTACATGAAGTTTCAGTCTGTATTGATAAATTACTAATACTAATTTTAAGAATTCCGAAACGACAACAAGAAAAATTCCTTTGGAATAGTTTGCACTCAATTTTCCTGATTTATTTTTGTTTTCTATTAATTATTGCAATTTATACTACTCCAAAACGTTTTGAATTCCCAAAATTGATTCAGTCCGGTCGCAGTTCTGATTTCGTAAGAACTTTTTACAATTTCGTTTTGGTACTGGAAAACAGAATTGGTTCAGGACTAGCTGACAAATGCTGTTGCAATTACGATCCAGTATTGATACCATAAATTGCCTAATAGAAAAAGTTAAAAAATGATTTCTTAAATTTGGAATTCATTCTGATGGTGTTCAGTATCGAAAATTTATATTGATTCCGAAATTTTCAGTACAGTAAAATCAGTACCGGAAAATGTTATCTCTAAACAGGCTCTGAATTGAGAACAGCAAGGAAACGTGTGGTGGATCGTTCAAGAAACATACGAACAGTCTTTAAAAAAAATCCAGGAGTAAATAAAGGTTGGCTAAGGCCCAGGATCACTTCTTTTTTTGCTTCCTCCTATACACAAACTGACTGACATTAGAGGTTAAATTAAACCCCGCTCTGATATCTATCAATCTTAATTTAATACTAAATAAACACGAATTAGTTAAGAATGATAAGATGCTATTTTGGAGATAGGTAGATTACGCGGTTCCAGCTAACTAACTCTAGTTATCGGGGCGAAGATTAAACTAACATAAATTACTGATAATGCTAAAATATATTACACCGGAATGGAAAACTACAAAGTAAAAATAATGCTAAATTTGAGCTCTGGTTTTTCAAATTATCTAGATTAGATTGTGTTGTATTTTTCTTAATTCGTGGGAAATAATAATGTACACGGGGAGTGTGCTATTGCTATTTGAATAGCTGGTCCGTTTGGTACATAAATAGGAACTTTAGTAATGATTTATTGTTATAAAAATAGGAATAAATCTTATTTCTTTTCTTGTAAATCGTCGAAATTCGTTGTTGGTGGGTGGTCTTGAAATGAAAAAAATACAAGATTATTATTTTTTACAGTTTGTACAATGTTAAGTAAATATCTATGGGAAATAAAAAAAAAACAAAAAGATTGATTTGTTTGTTGGCAAGCAGATATTCCAGATGTAATTCAAAGATTTTAGATATGACGCAGTATATCGGGTGAAAGAAGCGTGTTTTTTATTTGCAGAAACGCCATAAATTAGGGCTCACTCTCACTGAGTATGTGAGGTAAGGGTCGAACTTATTACTTCATATAAATGTAGAAGAGAAATACATACAGTAGAATCTGAAGAAGTGACCACCTTCCTATCTTGACCACTTGCCTAAAGTTGCCATTTTTTTACGTTCCCGATGTAAATCAGAAACGGATTTTATTTGTTAAATTATTTTTATAATCTGACCAATCGAATAAAGTGACCAATTTTGCACAGTCCCTTGGGTGGTCACTATATAGAGGTTCTACTGTATTTCAGAATTTAGAGGAAATATTGATTTCTTATATTTTAATTAAAATGAATTTGGAGTAAATGAAAACCATGCAATAAAATTCTCCCGGGGCGAACATGGAGCCTACGGGTGCCTACCCGAAAAGTAATTTTGACGACCCTGGGCGCATGTATTATCCATGTCTGTACGCATTTTTTAATTACCTCAGTACTTCCTAAACAGCGTAGGCCACCCACATCGCGGGCCTGTGGGCGGCTTATTCCGCCCTCGATTCTCCCTTCTAAGTTGAAAGCTCTCTCAAGGCATCGCGTACTTTTTTTCAACTTATTTTTTCTATTAAACTCATTAATGAAAATTTTCATGTAGCTGTTGTAAGCTATACAAGCTGCTTTTGGCTGTCCAAAACCCGAAGAAGCTATTTCTTGCTATGGCTGAATTTGACAGTTGCTACGGTCTTGCTATGCTATACTTTCGAAGCAGCTATAGCTGGCATCTTGAACAAACCCTAGCTTAACTCCTCAATTCTGTATCTGATGTACCTACTACCATTTTCCGAATTTATTATGTGAAGAGGTAGACATGTTTAAGAACTTTTGTATGGTTACTAGCTGAATGATCAGATCAGTTTTACTTTATTATTTTTATTAATACATACAATTTCTCTATTTCAACCAAACTTAATAACATTAAAAATTTTAACCTCGTAGCTTATTAAACGGTAATTCTTACGGACATTTCTATTGCAGCTACTGAATTAAATAACTTCGATTTTTCGCTATTTTTTTAGTAATCTTTCAATGAGTGTAACCACATGAACTTTTGTATGGAAGCTACATGAAGAAGTATGGGATTTTTTTTTATTAAGAAACCCGGCTTTTAAATCATAGGCAACTTGTTTACGTACTTTTTTGTTTTGTTGCCAACAGTATGCGCAATTTTATTATTTTTTTTTTTAAGTTCGAAACGCGTTTAAGGGGGGAACCTCCTTTACTTGGTCGAAAAATACATGACTTTCAAGAATTATTTTCTCAGGTATAATAACTCGAAACGCTTTGAAGTTTTTATGACAATTTAATGCATGATTCAAGAGCACAGTGTAATTTTTTCACATTAAAAAATCGATGTTTAATTTAAAAATGGATGGATGTTAATATCGCCTCGTTTCTAGCTGCGTACACTCGAGCGTCTTTCATTTTGATCTGAACCAAAAAAACAAAAAGTTTTTGTAAAGTTTATGATACTAGCTTCTAGATGACGTCGATGAAATTGCATGTTTTACACAGTTTTAAATTTAAAGTGCATTTTTCGCTAAAAAAATAGACTTTAAAATACGAAAAAAATATTTAAAAAATTGTTTTTCAAAAAACAATGAACGTCATCTAGTAGAGAATTTAATTATTTGTAAAATGAGCCGTCATAAAGCCAAATCGGTTCAGTCGAATTTTCTCAATCGTGTACACAAAATCGAAAAAAGATGTTTCGAGAAAAACGTGTTTAATGTTTTGGAAACATAAAAAATACTATGTACTCGTCACCCGACCCCTCCGCTTTATGAGCTGTAACTCGTAAACACTGCAGATTTCGACTGAAATTTTTTCAGACAATATTCTTGAATAGTTTAGCAATCGATTAAAACTATTTCCAAAAAATCGATTTTTTTGATCCGATAAAGGAGTGTACCCCCTTAATGCTGAGATGCGATGCAGGTTATGCATCTGACTACCGAAAAAAAAAACACTTTTCAAATAGCCGCCTAGTTTTTCTTCCTTAAAAATTGGTTTTTAATCAGCTACGAGGTTGAAATTTATAATGTTATTAAGTTTGGTTGAAAAAGAGAAATTTAGTGTATTTCAGCATTAAATGTGTTCCGGACTTATATTCAAAAAATAATAAAGTTTCTTCCAGACTGTTCCTTCCAGATTGAAAATGAATGAAACCCCTTTTCACGGACGATTTATTTTTGCTTCACCGACGTACTTGAAAACAATTCTGAACTCTTCTAGTACATCTATATGAACATAAAAATTCCAACTTTCTAGCATAACCCGTTCCTGAGATACAATATATAAACTCCGCGCTGGACCTTTTTACTCATTTCAAAGGTGACCTATTAAAACACGCTAGGGTTATTCAATAGGGAGATAACAATTTTGTATTTAAATAAAACACAGAATAATTGAGATAATTTCCAAACGTTGCTCGTTCGTGAACTACACCATGATAACAATGTAAACCTTGACTGATAGTTTTGACATTGACAGACCAGCAAAAAAGTTTAAGGGTGCGTTTGTATTAAAATACAAAATTGTTATGCACCTATTGAATAACCATTATGTAACCGTGACTTAGAATTGCGAAGTATAACTGAATGCGAGAATAATAAAGAGGATTGTGTTTTTAATTGAAATCCCGGCGAACCCTTAGCTAGCAATAGTATTACTGCAGAAGTGAAAATCCTGAATGTTGTGAAAAAATTTGTTGTGCGGAATTTTGTCCTTTTTGTTACAAAGTGTTGGGCTTGGAATAAACTTATAAACGCTCTAGCAGAGAGAGGTTAAGAACACAAAAAATAAAATATAAGTTGATAAAACACTTACCATCAGTTATGTCGGCACTATGTCCTTGCTCGGCACTCCACCCAGATGTACCTTCTGGAGATGCCACACCTGATGAGAAATTTTCCGAGCAAGCCAACTTCCATATTTCCAATTGTGCATGGATTGTTTTCCCGGCCTGCAAAAAAAAACAAGAAGAACTATTAAAATAAAATTTAGATAATTCATCAGAAATTGCGTAAACCACTCAATTACTACTATATCTAGGTAATCGGTTTCGTTGCTCACGTAGCAAATATATTTTCATCTTAAAAATCATATTTATCGTTAAGTTACCAACCTACACAACTGCGACATGACTAAGTCGACCTTAAACTGAAAACGAAACGTCTGTCTATATCTCGTTAAAAATATCATCACAGAGCAAACAAATTGCGAGTGCTAATTTTATTGCGAAAGGTCTATCTGTAAAATTGTCACGACCGAAAAAAAAATATTAAGCTCAACTCAACCGAGATAGCAACAATAGAGCAATGGAGTGTTTACACATCACTAAAATAATATCTAAAGTATAGTAAACAACAACAATGAGTTGTATATATTCATAAAATCAAAAGAGCAATTTTAAAACGGCTAATATATCGTTACAATACAAACGATGGTGAAAGTGATGACGATGACTCCATCAAACCCACTTTCTTCGCACCTCCAAATGCACCGACATTCGGAATATTGAAAACCATCGAAGCATGAAGTCACGTATGTGTACAAATCAAATAAAATACCGATCAATAGTCGTTCTATGATTCCTCCGAGACTATGAAATTTCTAGTCATCACGGTAATTTTCTTTAAATTTAACAAACAAAAACCTGGTAGATTAAAAAAAGTTAAAGTTACCTCAGATGCCCGACGATGAAATTCTTCTTCAGTTAAACACGACAAGGCTGCACCGTCTTCGGGAAATTTCATTTCTAAATCATCGATTGCGGGCAACTTGAATTGCTCGATGGTGGATCGTAGCCATGCATGTACTTGAGTTGTTGTCCATTGTTGTGGATCTGTAAGATTACAAAAAAAAAACTTGAATTGTATAATAACACCAACATTTATAATACAGACATTCGGTAATATGAAGTAATACAAATTTGAATTATCATTTTAAATTTTTCTTATCAAATAAAAGCAAATACCAAATTCTGTTCGCATGAAGCAACAAAAAATCTCGAATGATAATCTTTGGCATGTGCAATGTGTCGGGAATTTCTGGGTCAAACTCAATTATTTTAATTTTTATTGATTTTACTTACTATTTAGCCAAGTACTTGTCCGCAATTAAACTACATTTCCCACTTCATATTGTATAAAAAAGAGAATTTAATATATTTTGATCCGTCGAGCCGGATTTGAACCAGAGACATATTGAAGTCAGAAGAATTGAACAATAAATTTACAGGAAACCTGAATTCCAAAATTGTTGAGCCACATTTGATTGGAAATTAGAAATTTTTCGGACTTGAATTGAACTGTCATGTCCTCAATAGCAGTAGTCAGGACAGCGATTGATCCCAGTCGGGCTTTCGCGTTGGTGTTTTGCACCAGACGAAAACAACCAAAAAAATACTTTATTATTAAAAATTAATAAAGTAAAATTCGGAAAATTTGCTTCTATGGCTTCACCATGAAAAAATTCCATTCTCATTGTAAAATACAGTTGGGGGACAAGTGCCCCTTCTTGCTAAGGGTCTATATATCTTTACCGGGCTTGCAACCGGTGCATTTATCAGTTATCCAAATATTAACCCTTCAAAATGGACGATACCAGCAAATTTTATTATGAAAACATTGGTTTTTCTTTCAGTATAATCTATTTTAAAGTTAAGTAGACACCTGTCTTGAGATCGCGAAAATCTCGGAAAGCACATAAATGATGCTGTAATTTCTTCCACTTTATTCAAAAATGTTGGTATCTCATAAAGCTACATGTATGTATGTATACCATATTGTAATAAAAACTGTAGTGATTCTCTCTTCATAATGTAAAGCTGAGATCACGTCACTATTCAGCTACTTAAGCTTCACTGTTGGAATGATTATTTAACAATTTCTCTTGCCCTTACTATAATTAAATTTTCGAATAAAATGTAATAAAATCTTTGTTTTTAAAAGAATCGAACATTTTGTAGTCTGTCGAGCCGGATTTGCTGGAAGTGAACAAAATAGTTGAATCACATTTGATTGGAAAGTTATACTTTTTATCATTTTACGATAGTGGCTATTTTGAGAATTGGTGGAATTCTAGTTGGAGGCAAGAGCCCATTCTTCCCCTTGATAAACAAGATATGGATTCAGAGTCGATAGGACAAACCTCGGTATACAGCTGAAGTAGCTTAGTTTTTTTTCTGTTTTTAATCTCAGCTACTTGTTGTATCCCTGTTGAATCTCTTTTCATCAATGCTGATTAAATACTGCCGAGATAGCAATATTCTTGCTCTTGCCTATAATGCCCAGAGTTTTCTTAAATTTGTTAGTAAAAAAACTATGAACACCATACAAACCAAAAAGTTTTGCTTTCAAACCAACCCCTTATACCCACACTCCTTGTAGCGTTCAGCTGGATCTACCACCTGTATAAATTCCAAGATCCTATCTCAAATAGTTTTTGAGATATGAGACACGATTTTTTATAAAAAATTGTATTTCCCACTTTCTTGTTCCTCAACCCTTTTTAAAAGTATGATATTCAGGATATTTCTCTCCTACATCAAAAAATATAAATTTCATCTTTCCTATTTAACTAAATTTGTATTTATTTCACAACTGCAGAATTTGGTAGCCCATATGTTACCTATTCATAACAAATCTAACAAAAACTAAACTCATACTTGAAAAAGAAAAAAAAGCCATAGCACTAAAACACAATCGTTTAATGTAACGAGTACAATCTTCAGTAAACGCAGTTTTCTAACAAAAATTAAATTTGAATTCCAAGAAGTAATTAAATTAAATACGAAAAGGTAACAGATATTTTTTGGGATCGGCGACTAAGCGCTTTATTCTACAAACTCCGAGGTCGTGGGTTCGAATTCCATCTAGGCATGGGCTTATTATCCGTTTAAGTACAAACAAATTATATTTGAAGTAGTAACAATTCCCAGAGTGGTGCTACTGCCATATAAGGCTTAAAATCGATTCAACTGCAACTCATGGCAAAAACGAAACATGTATTTGTTGCGTTTTTGCCCGGAGTTTTATTTGTTTCGTTTTTGCTCTTAGAAATTCTTTCTCGATTTTACTTTAAGTCAAGTCTATGCATTTTGTTGACATTTAGCATATCGTCATTAAGATGTAACCAATACTACAAAACCGGTAGAGAGATTTGATAAGTGGGTCAGGGGCTACGGATCAATTCTTAAATCCACTCTATCTTCTTCACTGTGAAAATAGCAGGACTAACCTTTCTTGATGATGGATGCCCCAACCAATCATTTTCGTATCTCAGCCTATTAAAATTAAATTTAGTATTATTTTTTCCGAGAATTCTTGATTCATACCGGTTCGATTGCAATCAGAGTTTCGACTCGAAATAGTTTTCCGTTGTATCACGTTTAATGAAAAATCTTGTAGGCCTTGACGGAACAATAGTTGCTTGTAAAACGAGAGTACTTCTTACTATTGCTGCATTTTAAACGACATGACAAACTAGCAACGACTTCAACCTTTCGTTGATCGTGCGTAATTACCTGAAACTTGTGATTATTATGCTCTCGATTCGAGGTGATCTTGTCGTTTTGATTGCGCGGCATCAGATCAGATCTATTTATTGCACGCACTAAAAGAATTTTATTATTGTAGATGGATCAGAAAAATTATGGCAATATTATTTATTGTATACTTGGTAATTGCTGTTTGGAGCCGTCTCGTACCAACGCCCAACATAAACACCTCAAGGCAACATAAAAGATTTTTTTGCATAATTATGTGATCATGCTACGATAGCAACTGGTAAATTTTTTTCCAGGCTCGAATAATAAAAAATAGACAAGGTAATAAGGAAATTCAATAGGTAAATGATTTCCTGATCGGTTCAGTTTCGAGGAGCGTTTGTAAGTGGTTTATTCAGAAGCCTTAAGCTGATTAAAGAAAATAAATATTTTTAACTGATCAGATTAGAACTTGTGGTTAATTCTTGAAGAGGATGCAAAATTAAGCAAAAATGTAGTACCAGAACGATCGGTCTAACAAGGTTACTGGAAATTGTACGTCAGAAAATGAATGATACTCACTTTCAAACGGACAAGATCGATGACTTTCGAGTGTTGTCTCGATTGTCATTTCGAATATATTTCATACCCAAGTCCGGACAGAAAGACATGTTTTTATTTATTTATTCATTTACATACCAAAGTATTTATTACATTCTAGAATATGCTACGTATGCATGGCAATAGCAACACAGTCTTGTAACTTTCAAGAGATATTTTTCAGTGTACGGCTGAAAATGGTATTTAGGACTTAGCCGTAAGATCACATTTTATAGCAAATATAACGAGTCATTTTGTTATCAGAATAGTTTCTATGAAGGCACAATTGCAAAAAATTTCATCAAGATTTACAACGTGAGGTCCATGTTATTGGAGAAGTAACGTTGCAGACTGTTTTCAGACAAAGCGGATTAAGGAACACCAGCTCAAATACATTGAAATCTATAGTTCAAATCCCGGTAGCATTCAGCATTCAGGTTGTATATTTTTTGATAAAGATGGAGCTG
The DNA here is from genome assembly GCA_951812415.1 of Beris morrisii. Lineage (NCBI taxonomy): Eukaryota > Metazoa > Arthropoda > Insecta > Diptera > Stratiomyidae > Beris > Beris morrisii. The sequence goes on from OX638310.1 coordinate 61,899,148, forward strand.
AACAGTCACTAGTACGGGTTATTGCGGAAAAAATGATAGTACTTCTAATGAAGGAGAATCAGGGATTGATTACAAAGTCGAATTAGAAAATATAACCTTAATTAACCCGTCGTGGTCACACGGGGTAGAATCGACACGACGACAAACTTTGGGCGTAAATTGGACCCTCTTCATATGTCGGAATAAATACCTTTTTTAGAACGCGCACTATGCTACTATTTAATTTCCAGAAGCAACATATCTAAGAAGTGAGACGCCAAAATTTTATGAAAAAATATTTAACATTGACGAAGCTATCATTTTTTTTTTAGCGAAAAAGTGCCTTTTTTACGTTTTCACCTCTTTATGATATTTGTTTAACATGTCACCATTTTATTTCTTATAAATAAATTTTTCGTACATCATCTAGAAGATTTTTTAACCACTTCGGATGGATAGGTTGGATACAATACCGTTTTGAACTTTTTGACTGGGTAGAATGGACCCAGTGTGACCACCGAGTTTGAATACACGGCTGTGACCACGAAGGTTAAAAAAATTATATTTGAAACTAATCATAGATCATTCATGTATCTAAAACTTAAGAAATTAACAAGAAATACTTTATATGAAATTTCTGATTGAAGCTTCACCTATTTTCAAATTATCTATTGGGAGGAGACCATCTATCGACTCTTCAGTGTGTATGAAGCTTTTCACATGTAAACTCCGTACAACTTTTAATGTTAAACTTGCATTTAAGGTTGTCATTTTTTGTTTAGATTTAGTCTTTAGTTTTAGTTTAGATTTTAGATTTTTTAATTATTCTCCGAAATCAATGAAATATAACTTAGTACCTATAAAATCTCGTCATAGTGAATATTGTCTTCATTAATTCCAAATCAGGATCCGAACAAAAATTGTAGTGTAAGAAGAATTACTACAAATATAATTTTTTAAATTTTCTTTCATTGCTATTCATTTTAGGAATGTTTTTAAATTATCGTTTGAGTGTCATTTATAGCAAAATCAACCATAAAAGTTGGTGTTAAAGTCACAAAAAAAATTTGTTTATGCTAAGTTAGGATTTGTTTATGCTAAGTTAGGACAAGTTTACGAACCGCATCAATAAAATATACACAGCTCGGGAACTTTTTGTTGTACCATACAAAATACGATAAAGAATTGTCGTCAATACTTTTTTGGAGATAATGCTAGCTGTTTCTTTCATTCACTTTTCACTTTGCCATAAGAAAATTTTCTTCTGCTTTTTTCTGCACTTCATTGCGTAAAATATTCTAAAAATTTAGTGTGTTAGGTTTACGAATTTTTCAAGAAAATTTGCATGGTAATTGCTGGATTTGGCTGCTTTTTATCCATTTTTAATTTTTTATTTGAAACTACTAGCATAATACCTTAAGCATAAAGTACTAAAATCTAAGCTTGTTATGATTCGCAGTAATGAGTTTCATTTCAGGAACGCACATATGAAGGACTCCCTGACAATAACTGGATTTGTTAGGGTGTTTCGGATAATTGCATAATACACCCTCTGATGATTAAATGCAATCCGATGATGAAACAACTCCTTCGGATCTACTTCAACACATTTTTCAAACTGGCCTTTCTAGTGTAGGTTTTTTCAACTGTCATTTCCTCAATGGCATCGAACAATCCCAGTCAAGGCAGCGAACAATCCCAGTCGGAATAGTTTGTATGGTATTCATATAAGAAACTCCATTGACGCCGAGAAACAACTAAAAATTCTTAAGATTTAGCTTCTATGGTAACTTTACAAAAAAACAGTTCATAATATTAATGAATGCGTTTTGTTAAACAAATCGTTGGAAATAACCTGTACATTAATACAACGAATCTCATTTAATTAAAAATATTCTGATATTTTATTGACAACGTGCAGTCATATTATTGGAAATTATCAACTGTAAATTTTAAAAACTTTCTATGAATAATTCATCGTTTCCTAGTTTTGATGAAACAAAAGCCTGCATCCGGATAGAGGCTTATTACTAAATGGCCAAAAAATTAAAAAAAAAATTTGGGTGGAAAAATGGGCAAGAAAATACTCGAAATATTGTTGAGTATATGTAAAAGATGACGAATTTAAATAAGGCAAAAAACGATCGAGAATCTGATTTTATATTTTTGATTAACTTTTATGTTTTTAAATTATTATGCCTTTTTGAATTTTCTACAAAAATAGTCGCCGAGAAGAAATTTTGTTAGAAGAACACAATAAACCCGTATTTTTAGTGAGGAACCTAACGGACAAAATGTTATTAATTTGTCATTCGCAAAAAGCGTAACTTAATTTTTTTTTAGCAATTTGATGGAGAAAAAATAACGTAGGTATTTCGTACTTGTAAAATGTAATTTAATTATTGCTCTCCTGAAAACTTATGGCAAATGGGGAGAAACACTTTGCGAATTACACGGAGGGTATGTAGATAGGTGCGTTAAGTAAATTATAAGTTATAAGTAATATTATGTAGGAAACCAAAAAGTTATCGAATATCCTTTTATGCCAATTATTATTTTTTGAATCGGTTACACACAAGACGAAAACGAAAGCGACAATTACAACCATAATATTAACGTACAAGTTCATTAATACGTACATTATTATTATGAAAGGAGTACTGATTAGTGTTACAAACTTCATGAAAATAATGAATTTGTCGTTAATTTGATGAACAACAGTACTAACAGAAATTAATCGACTCATCAATGACATGAATTCATACGCTGACAGTATGAATCCATTCAATAATTTTTTCTTAATTTCTGTCACTATTGTGCAAATTTTAGTTTTTAATGTCTCACAGAACTACGAATAAGTTAGTTCCTAACAAAGGCATAGTTTGGTCGAACCATGGATTTTACAGAATATTTCTGGTCTTCTGGTAATTATGATTTTTGGTGTTACATCTCTTTGAAAAGCGACAAAATTCAACAAAATTAGAAACCCTTGGTTATTGCAGATTTTTATCTTAAAGGACGAAAACTAACAACATTTTGTAGGGAGTGGGAAAGCTATGACTTACAAGTAGGCTTGTGTAGTTCGCGAACGAACTAGTTCAGAAGAGCGTTCCTATAACTGAAATGAAGGAACTAGTTCGCAGTCAGTCCCGCTCCTAGTTCGCTTTTCATTGCCGTTCGTTCTGTGAGACAATACACTATACTAGATCTAGTGTCTAGCATCAATGTCCTACTAGATCTACTGATCTTTTTTTTATCATCATCTTCTACTAGATCTACTGTTGAACTACGACTACTCATCACTGAACTCCTCTGAAGTAATGAACTATGAACTAAAAGAACGAACTAGTTCGCGAGGGATCGGGAATCGGAAATGATCGCTCACTATGGTGAACTAAAATGCGCAAACCTACTTACAAGCCGAGTTTTAGGTTTGAGGAACTGTAGCAGCTGACCTGAAGATCAAGAAAATATGAAACATCATAAGGAACAAAAACTGATAAAATTTAAGTACTTCTTTGAGTAGCCACCATACGAAAGTCCTTAAAGTAAAGGGGTACGTGTTTTTCTCGAACATGTCCAATTATGTTGAGGAACAGATCGGACGAAGGGATAACCGTAGAAGAGGACTAGGTTCGATTATGTCGTACCATAAAAGCAAAATTTGAAAAAAAGAACTTACCTGGTGATATTTGCAACGATGCACAAATCGCTTGGGCATCACGCTTTGCATCCTCCAACGCCAACGAAATGAATGGCTCAATATCGCCACGTTCGCCGAAACCACCGATCAAGGACTCCAGTGCCAACGGCTTTAAGTTATGTTTCTTTTGAAACGTTGTATCTTGAAGATACTCGCGGAGTAGTTGATGATCCTGTGGTTGCTGTTGCTGCAGATGCAATCGTTTCGGCGACGAATGTTCGTAGTCGCTCAGCGAATTCTCCAAAAGCGAATTGATATCGATCAAAGTTGATTCGGAATCGGTATCCGGTTCGCTTTTGATTTCGCAAAAAGGCGATGGTGCACCGTTCGAATCTGGAGGAGACGGCGGTAATGCTATATACTCCTGCTTAATGGTGATACCAGTCACGTTTTGTTCGATCGATGGACACGGCGATGGCGGAAATGTTGTATTGTAGCAGTGCTCCTGTGGCGGACTGGGCAATGGGGACGGATACAATTGATAGTGTTTTTGAAGCTGTTGTAATAGGGCCGATTGTTGATCGCTAGGAACATCGGATGAGGTCTTGATTATATCGTCGTCGTTCCACGGCTTTTCGGTTTTCATAGGTACATCGTGGTAGATTGTGGCTGGGATATAGTCCAAGGAGATTTGTGGGGATTGTGAGGATAATTCGGATTGAGGACTTAGTGGTACTTCACCGTCTGTCGGTAATAGGGAAAGGTCAAAACAATCGGCATATGCATCTGTCGAGTATTGAAAGAGACCGGTTGGCACTGTTTGAGACATCTGAAACAAAAGGAGGAGAATTTTCGTTATTCAAAATTTTAATATTTACTGTGCACTATCTAAATGACAGTAATTCGTTGGCAGTTTTTATGGGTAAATATTGTTATCAAAGTGGTAAAAATAAAAATATGACCTGTTTTGATTGTTGATGATAAACAACAATGAGGGTATTGTTTCTTGCGTCGAGCCTTGACCTACTTATTTCAAACGCTTTCGGAAATAAAACCGATAATCCAATCAATGCAGCGTTGCATACAACTTATTTGCTCGCATGTACCTCAGATCTTTTCATCGTGGCAAAATGACATTAGCTGTAAAAACTGTGCATCGCTAAGCCAGGTTTTGCACTGCGGCGATAGTGGTACCCCACACAGAAAGTGAAATGTCCCGATCATCACGGAGAAAACTTTTTCTGACATTTAATTGTTAAGTACCATATAGTACTGTGTTCGGCAAAACGAAAACGAACGAAAAGGTACCTTCGAAGTAGAGTGAAACAAATTATACAGTTCGCTACTAGATGTCAGTGAAATAAAAGCGCGCGAAATTTGAAAGAAATTAAAATATTGGCAAGAAATTACAATTCCGGCACACAACACAACAATATATAACTCACATAAAATTTCCCGAGCACAAACGAACTGAACTGACAGCGAATGGTTGAAAATTTTGAATTGTCAAATATTTCGCTTGTCATAAAAGGGTACCCTGCCCTTTGAAACGGAATTTTAACGAAATCAAGCGCCATCTATTAGTGACTAATGCAAATGTCCATTCCGGCCATGAACGCAGTACTAACTTTATATGGGATTTGACAGTTCATTTCGTTTCGCTCGGAACACAGTAGTAGGCTTTAAATGTTAATCAATTAAAGCGAAACAATAAAAGACAAACTTATTGACATGGTAAAAGAAAAAAGAACGTTTATACGATAAGTCGAAATGCTGAATTCTCGCATACACAAAATTATGATGTTTTCTTTTGATAAATGAAAAGTCGATATGTCAAAAAACACTGCTCATGTGTTTGCACATTTTCCGGTATTTGAATGCAACAGTGCATGCAACGCTGCATTAATTCGGCTTAAATGTGCCCAATTCGAGTTCCACAGCTGAACTGGAAAGAATAATCTATAAGAACGGTAAGATGTAAGTAGTCAAGTGTAATCACAAGATTTGAAACGAATATATTACCTGGGAACTGGAAGAATGTACAAATTTTATATTTTAAAAAAAAATGCAGGAGATCAAACTGATTTTTGGACAAAAACAATATATTTTGCCGTATCGAATCAACAACTACCGAAAATCAAGACCGTGTTGAAATTAACGTCTGACTGGTTTTAAGTAAAACTAAAACAAATAATGATGTCAGACATTGATGCTAACAATAATCAGAACTTGATTGTGTTCAAGACGATCCGAACTGATTATAAATAATCACAGTACAAATCAGTTCCGTATCCCGGTAAATTGATAAATCGGGATTTTTCAGTCTGTTTTTGGAATAGCCGATAGGTTCCAAAGAATCACAAAAAACATAAATTTGCTACGGATTTAAGTTGAATAGTTATTTTGATAATCATGTTCATTTTGATCAAGGTCATTATAATCGATCAGTTCCGAACCGTTTCAACCAATGCATCTGATTTTATAGATTTGTAATTACCACTGCAGACTGCATCGATACATACCAAAATTGGGCCCCTATCACACTTAGTACTTAATCTGCATGCGAAGACCGTAACTACGTTTACACCCGATTTTACGAACAACAACGCTATACCGTCTACAGCTAGAAGAGATAGAACAAGACAAGATAACACCAACGAGATCAATTGAACAACTGCGGTAAAAATAAACTGCTGAAATACATCGGTCAGTTTTAGCCTATTATAAAATAATGATCCCAGGTGGGTTTGAGTATATGTTGAAGATACGCGTCATATAACTATAGGCACTATAATAATATATTCTATAGATTGCTTTCATGTGAGATTCTCTCCCCACCTAATGGTTTTTGCAAGACACAATCACGCTTCCAGACACTCAGAATAAATCCGAATCTGATGAAGAAATTCTAACTAGACCCCCGTTCAACCAATTCACAAAAGTTAGTTGGCTGCTAGAAAGAGATAATGTTGGGGAATTCCAACAGTTAAATGCAAAAATCTTTTATACCACCTTGATTTTAGTGGGTTTTTTTTCACCTATCCGAGTGTGGTTTTGCTTTGTCACGGAATAATTTACCTGCTGAATGTCTCAGAGAGAGAAGTGCTATGCCATAGAAGCTATAAGCTAACTATCTTACCAACAAGCACGAATTAAATATTTTTTTTTCTTCTTCTTTTCATAAAGATTTAAGTTCGATTTCGGAACATGACGCGATATCGGTGGACCCAAAAACTCAACAACACTAGGGTGTTGTATTTGGGTAGGCTTTTGTATTATAGACCAGGTTCTAATGACAAAGCAAACTTGTGCAGAAAATTGTAGAATTTTTTTTTTCATCGCCATCATATTTACGTTGGAGCACTCGAGTGTTGTAAAGTGGTTTATTGAAAATAAGAATAGACATTGGGTAGATAATAGATATTTATGTACTTTATTAAAACTAATAAACAGTACTGGAGCCAATAGTGTGCTAAAATTAGAATAATTTATTGCACAATCGGTTTGAATGTTATGTGAGAAGAAACGAACGTGGGTTATAGAATGGAACCTTGAGGGATGCCGATTTGTTCACTGTGCTTTAAATTAATTTAGTATTTCAATTATGTAGGTATGTCGTTGTTTTTAAAAATTCCATCGGTAAAGGTAAACGTTAAAATTATAACTCAATCAAGCCATTGTATCCTCAAAAGTTTTCGATGAGTCAGTTTGTAACTGAAGTGACTTGTTTTACTTCCTGATCTTTAGAAAACAACTACGTTCCAATTTGTGTTGAATTATGATTTTATCATATGCACTAATGTGGTTCCTGGATTTGCTCGATTCGGACCAATTAGAAGCGAATGTTTTGTTTATTCAAGTTCTATTGTTCGTTATAATTTATTTAAATGGAAAAACTAGAAGCGTAACCTTAACTTAAATAGAAAATGAAATTTTTCGTTTGGATTTAGACTTGGTAAAATTTTATGCGATGATGTATTAGATATTTTTAGAATGTCGCGATATGCAGTACGTTTCAAATATTTAGTAAATTTTACACAAACTCTTACATACAGCTATTTACAGCAATAAATGGATTTAGATATTAGAGTGTAAATGTTTGTCAAATAATAGAATTTGTTAACAAAAGGAGGTACTTATGGCAGGACTGAAAATTTTTCAGTACAATTTATCGCTAAAATTCGCCATTATTTCGATTAATTGAAACCACAATATAAGTCTCTGTAATACGACTGTTCTCTCCCTAGTTGGACAGAACCCGTCCGAACACCCAGGTAATATACCCATATTTATGGGTGTTTCGAACAACGATGGGTGTTGCGTGAAACACCAATGGGTTTAAAAGCCGCACCCACGAGCGTTAGCGCAGGACCCATGGGTGTTAGCGTCGCATCCATGGGTACTAGCAGCGCACCCATGGGTGTTCGGTATTAATAATAATATATTTTATTCAAAATTTACAATTTATTTGTTCGGTGTAGTTTCATCAAAGAAAATACATTCTTGCTTATTGAAATCAAACAGCCATGGTAGTTGATAAGAACCCATGGGTGTAGTACACCTATGGTAGTTGAGAACTTAGAAATAATCACTGAAATGCATAGCACGCTCGTGGAAGAAGAAGAACGTACAAATGTTACGTATAAGCATAGAGATATAAATACTGGAGACGACAAGACCCGTTTTTGTATGAAGCACTTTGAAGCATTTTGATGCGAAATTGAACGTTTTTGTATGGAGCGTTTGATGCCAGGTGGCAGTGAAATGCAAATAGTAGCCTAGTATTCAAATGTTTGGCGTTTTTCGTGTTCCAGACCGGAGTATAACCTAAATGTGAGTAAGATGCTAATAGTAGCATAGTATTTATTACCGGTCCCTTGCAAGGAATCGTCCGGCTTCAAAACAGCCGCTGCTTGTCATCTCCAGTACATATACATATATCTATGCGTATAATCATCTAAAAGATTATACGTAGAATTACTGAAAATATTTAACGTATACTTCTCGTACAAAGTATACGGGATATCGCCGTACGACTTGTACACGAACTCGGTCTGATGGATGCGAAAGAATACATCTAATATTAACAACAGTTTCGGAGTAATTAACATAATGAACAAGACTTTTAATTTCCATTTCTAACTAGCATATTTCATTCTGGGGGAAGGGAATCTCACCGCCTATCGCCTTACTTAGTGGATGTTACTTTTTGTTGAGCGGTATGGAGTCATCAATTTACAAAAAAAGCATTAATTAAAAATAAGGAAGTGGAGAACTTCCGGAAGGTTCCAATAGATATTTGTGGTACGGCAGAATGAAGTCACTATTTTGTTGAAAAGTGCAAGTTCTATCGTCATGGTTGGTTGGTTGGTTTACGTGGTGGCCCGTCTGCCGAAAACAGGGCCCAATTAGCACAGGAAGCGCCGTTTTGATACCAAAACTCGTTTAACCTGGTCGTTGAGGGCTTATGAAGTAGATATATAGTTTTACAGAAACCTGGGGCTTGAATGGATTATCATATCCATCCAGAGCTGTTTAAGAAGGTAATCAGTTCTCCAATCTTGTTTTTCGAGATCTCATCAAGGTTATTAAAGAAGGGTTTGCCTAGTGCGCGATGTCTGGCTCTAGCTAGGGCTGGACACTCGCAAAGCAGGTGGGTATCGGTTTCCTTCTTATTTGTATTCCCACAGCTGTGACAATTGACGTTAAAGGGAATCCATTCTGGCCTCGTAGTCGCCGATCGGCCAGTGAGTGACCCGTGCTGACTGCCGTGACTCTGGAGACGTCCACACGGCTCCTGCTCAAGAGTTCATCTGTTCTGCTCCGGCAGTAGGATGGCCATATCTTCCTAGATATGACGCAGTTGGTCAATCCTCTCCATCTGGAGTTGGCGTTTGTGAGAAAGTGGATGGATATTTGGCGTTTAACAGTTCCTAGTGGGATCTGAACTGATTCCACGAGAGAGCCCTGAAGAGCAGAACCTTGCCTAGCTAATTCGTCCGCCCGCTCGTTACCCTCCATCATGCTGTGTCCTGGGACCCAAAGCAAAGTAACTTTGACTTGACTTCCTAAGTAGGCTAGCTCCTCTCGGCACTGTTCGACGAGTTTAGAGGAGGTGGTAGCCGAATCTAAGGCCTTGATTGCAACTTGGCTGTCAGTGAGGATTACAACATTTCGCTTTGGCGTAGCGTCTTGCTGCAAAGTCCGAAAAACCTCCCAGATCCCCAGTATCTCCGCCTGAAAAACGCTGGCGTAGTCCGGTAAGTGGTAAGACTTTGCGACATAGTGTGTGTCTGAGAAAACTCCCGCTCCGACTCCGCAGTTCATCTATCATCATACTATGGTAACTTTGTTTTGTTGTTGTTTACTTAAACGTTTTTGTAACATTACATTTCTATTTTACCTCCAGAAAATCAAAAATAAAAAAATATACGTGGTATCGTAAAAGCCATTTCAATCACATGTCACTTAAGATCACTTGCGCATAGCTAAGCAATTTCCAATAATCGACAATTGATCATTAAGTGGGCACGTGGTATGATTCTTGAAATTGATCTTGTATTTGTGTTTTTTTCTTGTACACGAGACGGTTAATATCAAACATGACTATATTTAAATTTGGAATCATACAACAGGGAAAATACCGAAATCCGAAAATAACTTATTCTGATCGCAAATCTGAATTAGATCGATGGAATGTCCAGTCTCGATATCCTCTCCAGATAAATCTAATGCAGATTTATTACTAAAGTTAAATGCATATTATTAACGTTAGCTTGTCGCAACGTCATGTCAAGAACCATGATGTCGTATTTTCCACCCACATACGAGTACAATAAATTCATCAAGTCTTGTAACAATTGTATTTTTTCCGAATAAAATTTTCGCGATCGTGTAGTACAGTGCGGGCAATGGGCATGGAGTCATGATCTAGTATACGGACATTAAATCAGATTTTCATTAAATTGAAATTAGCATTCAATCGTTGCAGGTAAATACCCAGTTGTTCAATTCCGATAGCCGTGTTGAATCGATCAATTGACGGACGCAACTCCACGATTATCGTCATTTCAAAAATTTTTCTGACGTCAGACAATTGAAAAAAAAAACACAATTTTTTTCTATAATACGATACCCAAGTAAATTTTAAAGTTTGTGCGGTGTGATGATGGTGTACATACAATTGCTATTTTATGATGTTTACATTTGCCACTTTTAAGACTAGACTAATATTCGATAATGTAATTGATTATAAATAAATCGATTCAATAATAGCAGGATTTAGATATTCTGGTATTCGGGGATTTTTTTAGTTACTTCCGATATTTTTAAGTAAAAAAGTTATTAAATATATAATAGACAAATCATGGTTTCACAATGAATCAGCGATACTATGAAGATTGTTCTTAAAATAATTTATTGCTCATTTGAATGTTGATTTTACAGGGACGATGTGTTTCTGTTGAAAACTAGCTCAACTTTTTATAATCTTAAAAAAGTTGAAAACTAGAGATCATTGTCAATGAGCTGCATAAGTTATAATCCGTTGCAATGCAAGGCTATGTTCACTATAGATCACTCATGACACAAGCTTACGCATTCTTAACTCTTATTTGCCGTTTTCTTGTCGCTCTTCCACTTAATTATCGTTAATAATATATATGTATATTTCTTTTTGAATCTTAAGCGAGTTGACGGGGACTGAAACACTGAAATTTTAGCATTCGAAAAATGAAAAATGTGGACGGCTTTAAAAAGCAAAGATATACGTATTTGTCCTTATTGTGCTCATAACTATAGAACTTATTGAAATTTTGAAGCCTGTTCTATTTTTAATTACCGTAAACGCAACAATTATTAAATTTATTTTAATTTATAGTATACAAATGACTAATAACAACTTGCTTTTTATCATCGGAATACATTTATTCAAAGGATGTACAATGCAATTCCGAAAAAAACACCTAAATCTAAAATTTCCTATATCTCAGGACCTTGTTCAAAACAGTTCTCAAACTTGTCTTTTCATTGAAGGTTTTTCAACTGGGATGCCGTCAGTAGACAAAGCAGCGTTTTATCCCAGTTTGGAAATTTGTGTGGTAGTCTTCAAAACAAGACTCCTCTGAGTGAATATCATAGAGTTGTAAGAAACATTTTCATAGATCCAATCTTTTAAAATTATATTCTTACCATTGTAACAATATGTACTAATTCCAATAAAATAGAGATGGTACTGAAATAAGAGTATGTAATATGACTGTGCGCTGAGCTATAAAGCTACTAAAGTAATATGTGCTTAATGATTCAGAAAAACTACCTATACGTATATTACTAGGCCTTCCTCACTCTCTCGCTATTCTACAATTTATCTGGAGTATCATACGATTGGCAACTGTCTCTTGCAACTTGGGTAGGTTTTGTTTCCGTATTTTTTTGTCTAAAGTAATTTCTAAACAAAAAGCTAAATACAAAAATCCATCCCAATAACTTAACTTAGCCATAACTTTCAAGTTAACATAACTAGTTTCGACGTCGGTCCGACGATATTCAGTCATAAAAATTTGAGTTTTTGATCGATAATTCCAAATTTTAGTTAGCACGACCAAATTTTAGTTAGTACGACGTCGATACGACTTCTTAGATGAAAAGTCATAATTGACTTTTCTTTATTAACTTTTTGGTAGTTACCAAAATTTCCAACTGGAAAAAAAAGGATCTAAAATTGCTGTTAACTATTTCATGTCTAGTCATTATCAATAACTCTTTAGTTATTTGTTTCATACCCCGTAGCTTTTTGGTTACGAAAATAACGTTGTACCGAATTACGTCAGAATATGCTTATTTATCACTCTGGCTTGGACGTTTTACATTTATTGAAAATAAAACAAATTAGTACTTATACTCGTATAATGCGCAATTTTCTGTTCCGAAAATTCGATTGCGCGAGACACGCCGACCTGTCTACAACATAAACTTTAGAACGCCATTCTGTTTATGAATTGGATATAAATGTTATTTGCACAACTTTTTAGTTGTAAATAAATAAATAAGTCAGAAGAAAAGAAAATTATTTTGGTGATTCCCTGGTTAGGAATATTTTTTTTGAAGTTATTTGAGAGATTTGTCGTTCTGAATATGACTTCGTAGTTACGAATATGACTCAACAAGTTATTTCTGAAATTTTCTGGTTCTATATATACACACATGACTTAGAAGTTTTGGGCGCCTGTTTGGTCATACTTTTATACGAAAAAGTTATTTAAACTACTTTCTTACATTTGGTTTTTAGAAAATGGTTAATTATGACACAGATTTTTTTAGTGGCCAGACAGCTGAGTTCTATTAAATTAGTATTGAAATAATTTTGGGCATGTATACATGTCCATCTTTAAAAAATTTAATTAATAAATTTTGAATTTATTCAAAGTTATTAATTATACACAATATTTTCGAGGAACATACAATTTTAGCATTTCTAACTTTTGATATTTGAAAGTTTTAAAATTATCTTATAAAAAATTCTCAATATATATTGGTCACAATGATGTAGTCACCGAAATATGACCAGGTAACATAATTCTCGAAATATGTGTTTATCTATACTATAATTTCCAATAAAATGTTACATAGAAGAAAGTTTTGTAAATTAAAGCTAAATGAATAACTAATTGGTTATTAGAAACTTACACTGAATTTATACAGATTAGGCAAAATTAAGACGAATTTGAATTTGAATTTGAATTGGTCATATGATAGGTTAGGTTAGGTTGAGAGAGGTGAACTGTAGCACTGTGTCGCAGTCTATTACGTGAAAACACTATAGATACTTTCTAGTCCTCTCGGATTCTAACCTATTGACTCCAAATACTGGTATTTTTTTTGAAGTGCAATAGATCGGTCAAGAAGATTTTTCACACGTACCGATATTTGGTGTGAGCCACACTTTCCCATTTGCACTCTAGACGCACCAGTGTAGGTTCTACATTCCCGTCACCACGGTGTCACAGTAAGTCATCAGATAACTTCAAGGTTTCGTAAATAACTAACTAGCGATTTTTTGAAAAGTAGGCTGAGAGGTGGATGGTGGTCGGCATAGGGAATCGTTGTTGACATAGGAGTGACCCTAAAATCATTCTCAAAATTGGTCGGCACGACGTCGTGGTGACCCTAAAATCATTCCCAAAATTGGTCGGCACGACGTCGTGGCGACGCTACGTTGCGAATCCGACCAATGGTTATTTTCATAAGGTGGACACAACGTCTGGGCGACTGCAAGTAGCTATCGATGACTAAGACATTTTTCTCTCTTTTTAAATTTTCTAACTATGTTAATTTTACCCTTTACAAAATATATTTTGATTTTTATAATTTCGATGTTCATGTTATTGCGAAAACGTGTTGTGTTGGACGTAATCTCAAAATACACTTTAGAAAATAAAATATTCTTTTCAAAACTGTCTATTAACAGTAGAAGCAGTGATATTACATTTCGTTCTTAAACCCGTTCACAATAATTTTGGAATGCAAATTCACCACCCTCAAACTTCAACTATAGAAATTATTACCAAATTTATGATTTTCCTATCTCGTTTGGCAACATAATTTCGCTGCTCTATTGCTTAGCAACATAATCTCTATATCATCCGAGCTTTTTTTTTGAATTTCGAAAATTTAAATTTAATAAAATTTGAAATACCACCTAGCTGGTTTTTACCCCACATAGTTTCGATAAAAAGAAACAAATTTGTATAAGAACTAAATGTATAAAATTTTAATTTATGGTACGTTCCTAAAAACAGCTATCATACGAAAAAAAAAGAATTTAGAATATTAGATAAAATCCATCTGACCGAAAATGTAATTTTTTCGGCTCCACAATGTCGATGAAGTCTAATAATTAATTAAACAAAGTTTGCTAATTGGTTCGTTCTTCTAAGCAATTTTAAGTAATTGTATACACGGTAAGATTCATGGTGTAGAAGGTAATAATGGATTGGTGCGATATTTGTTTACCTCCTCACTAATTTCACTTCCCACTCGTACTTATTTACACATATGTGAAAATAATCACCGCACGTAGGCATCGTTTTTTTTACACGCTACAACAATATGAGTGAAATATAATTTAATGTATGAGTAACATTTTTAATATAAAAAAAAACTGGTTTTATTATTAATTCTTTACATTTGCTCGCGCTCTCAAGACGATGAGCAAACACTGAAAGGTTCATCGGTCATCGTCGAGCATAAAATTGGTACCAGGTACCATAAACACTAAAAATGTTAACATCTTCGTCTTAGGTCCTAAGATTTCTGGCTAGAGCTATACAGACTTCAGATCTTGGCTGTGGCTTCATCCAACAGATCAGCGTCTTCTTAATCCACACCTTAGAGTATAAATCCACTTCGATGGCTGTTTTTAAATCCCCGTGTTCACATTTGGTGAACCAACGATGAGCAAAAACTGTGCTGGCAAGCGAGCCCCAACCTTAAATTATTTGCTAAGCCGACTCTTGTCCATCTCCACCTTCCCCCACATGATATCTACATAAGTAACGGATTGTGATAAATTAATCACCTGGTCTTAGCAACATACAGAAGAAGTCCACTATACGAAGAGATAGTCCGAATATCACGATGATTTTGCCGATTTCATTTGGCCAAAACATTGAGATTTAAGACGCCAATCGATCGAGAGAGCTTCAAGGTCGTACGGATTGGAAACAGCGTGAAAACTATATATATTTGTTGTTGTTGCTATTATTATTACTCTTTCTTCTTCAGGTGCGTCAATGCGATTATCGTCGTATCCAACGTCTTGGACGCCATGTCACGCTAATAATACGTTTTGGAAAAGTAACTTGATATCGCGTGCATTTTGTTATGCCAAAGGAATTTTCGACTCTCCCTTGGCGAATGGGTGCCTTTTTTTTGGATCGTTGTGAAAGTTATTTACCGCGAATCACGTCACCATCAGCAAAACCATCTTCATTGATGCTTTTTATGGATTCTTGGAAGGGAAACACTAACGCGACCTTCAAGTTTTTTAGATTCTCTAAAATTATAATAAATTCATGATAATTATTACAATTTTAAATAATTAACAAATGTTGATTCATAGTTTTCGCATTGAAAAAACAACAACAATCAAAACATATTCTTCTTATTTTTTTAAACAATTAAATTCAAAAGGAAGTTACGGCTAAATAATTTCAGTCCTCCTATCTAATTTTATGTGGTACAGGCCTACATATTAATAAGCAAAATACAAATTCCATTGGATCGGTTCAAATTTAATTAACAGTCTCGATTAACTGGATCTGTCCAAGCAAAAAATTTAAACTTAATATCTCAACGTATTTTTGAGCTACAAGTCTTCAAAGGCGTTTGCAGACAGCATATACGGCGGATAGACCTACTTTTTTGGTTTTTCTGGGTTGTAAATTTGAGGGTAGCAATTTTTTTTTTTTAAATTTCTGGTCGAAGTTAAATTAATAAACTCTTCGCTCAAAAGTTTGGGTTGTGACTGATGGATGTGGTTTTGAATCAAAATCATAAAACAAAAACATTTAAGAACTCGAAATTATGTAAATAAATAAACAAATACAGTGCATGAGAATGGAATTTTCATAATTCAATTGTCATGCCCTCAAAGTTCGTGTGGGGCTCTCTGACTCGGAATATCAACATTTTAAATACGACGCAATTTAGAAAACGTGAACTAAATTTTGGTATTTTTTATCTTATTTTATTATTAAAATAGAGTAATTTCGGTATTAACGACATTGAAATTAAAAAAAAATATCAAATATAAATATAGAATCATTTCGATTTTCAAAATTATTATTAAGAGTAAAATCATCAACAATTTTACATGTATGTAGATAAACTACTGTCTGCAAAATATTAATTTGATTATTTTTCATTATTTTTGATAAACGGAAATGTGTAAAATAGTTTTCCTCAATTTCCAGGTCAAATAACTTTAATAACAGATAAAAAGAATTTAATATTTATAAGATAAAAATCTGTACGTGTGTAAACTCCAAAATATTTAAACAAAATCAAAAATTGCTGTAGGTATTTCCGAGATGAGCCAATGATTTGTAGAAATATTTTGAAATCACCTAACTACTTAAAAAATTATGAATTTTACTTTTTGCTGACGTACAATAATTAAACGAAAAGCAGATGTAACAATTTTTTTTTTGTGAACTTAAATTATTATTTGAATTATAAACATTTTTATAAAAATGTTATTATTGTCTAAAACTGAATAAAATAATTTTAACATAGTATACAAGATTTTCTTTTAAACTATGTACTAAATTCTGTCGGAAATAAATGTCCTCTATTGTTGCTCTTAAAAGTTGATCAGGGAGTTTTTGAATGAATACAGATGACGTATTAGAGCAATATGGGAACTCTGATGCAAGAAGGGGGCATAAGCACCAATATATAAATTTCTCAAAAGAGGCGAAATAAGTTCTTATTTTTAATTTAAAAATTCAAAACTGTACAGATTTTAAAGTCAAAATTTTATTTCTGAATTAAATTGATATACTTAATTGTATAGTGGTCTAATTAAAAAAATATGTATTTGAAGCAGTAACAGTACCTTAGAAGTTACTACCCTTTGCCCCAACAGGAGTAATCTAGCAACTGGTCTAAAAATTGTTCAACAATGAGAAAAGTAAGAAGTTCTCTTTATTGGAGAGGCAATAAGACAATATTTTAAAATCTACTTAACCAACTATTTCATTTTATCATATTACATCCGTGAAAAATAATCACTTTGAATAGTTATACAATATTTTGTTTGAAAATTCATGTTTATTTTTGCATTAATAAATTTTACGAAATTTTTTTCAATTTTTAATGGAGAAAACTGAAATTTACAGAAGAAATTAAGTTTTATAACGAATTTGAAATTAGCTTAATTATAATACTTTTGATTTTCTATAGACACTGTAAAAGTTGGAAGAAATTGTTAGATGTAAAATAGTTGTGTTATGATGTTGGGGGGTAGGTCTAATCCAGCTAAATGCTGAAAGAATACATCACGCCAGCGCACTGTTGCTTTATATTTTTGAAGATAAAAAAATTCTTTTAATTTTGATAATAAAATTTTTATATACTATCTAATTTCGGCTTGTGGTAGTATACAAAGTATCTAATGCTTGTTCATACCACCAGGATTCATGCTATCAAAAAGTTGTATGGATTTGTTGATCTGATCTTCACACCTATTCGACTGGAGACGATGTCACTAGACTAAGTAAATTTAGTTGTATTATTAGAATTGAATAACTTAAGGTGAAAGACCACTTCTGTAAATTACAATTGGCCCGAAATTAAGCTGTTTCGTGCAAGGGCAGTGTATTACGTCTCGTACAGCTTGTGGTAATTGTACTCGAGATTTCTTGTGTATCTATTCTTACTGATAGGGAAATCTATTCCAGCGAATTCAATCGGAGTGAAATATTGGCTCGGTGGGGGCTGGTTTTCATTTCAGGGTTCGAATTCCACTCATGACATGGTTCTACCCAGTTTTTCTTTTTTCTTTAACAATATCTTTTATTCTTCACCACATGCGAAGTTGAGCGATAGTCAAACAAAATATCCTCGATATTATAAGTATGTTGATGATGAAGAAATTTTTGTTGTTTTCCGGCATCAGTGGAGTCAAACCCCAACACGAAATCTCCGACTGGTGATTAATCGCTGTCCTTGAGGACATGACAGTTGGAAAACCTTCACTGGATAGGCCAGTTTTTATAAGATTGTGTTGGACTAGGTCCGAAGGAGCTGTTTCGTCATCGGATGGCATAGATTCGTCAGAGGGTGTATCATGCCTACTGTCCGAAACACCCTTACAGCTGGTGGTATTGCTAAGGATTGTTCTATATAGGTGATCTTGAAACAAATTTTTATTATCACGAATTATATACTAAGTAACCTTCTTGCCTTCGCATCCTAATACTTCAGGTAGGTGACACGATCTTTTAAAAACTGGCCTATCCAGTGAAGGTTTTCCAACTGTCATGTCCTCAAGGACAGCGATTAATCAACAGTCGGGGATTTCGTGTTGGGGTTTTACTCCACTGACGCTGGAAAATAACAAAAATTTCTTCAAATTTGCTTCTATGGTAGCTTACCATGAAAAAATTAAATTATTAAAAATATGTTGAGGATCTTCGAACCGTAAGGTTCCAAATTTGATTGGAGAAATATTATCGAAGAGGCCGGGACGTGAATTGTGCACAACTCTTTCATCAAGTATCCTACATTGTGGTTGATTTTGATTCACTTATCCTGTACACGGCAACTTTATTATTATTTTCTTCAAAATCTATTAAGAATTTATCGTATGTTCCATAGGTAAATTATCCAAAAAGTCGTATTTAGGAAAAAAATGGCATACTCGTATAGTAGATACTCCTGCATCCAGTATAGTATAAACTTCCATTTAAGAAAATCAAATTGTTTCATTGTCATACTACATTATGTCTATTCCTAAATACTAAACACGGAATTAGTGAACGCGATACGCGTGAAGCGTTGCGACGCGATGGCAGCTCAGTGTAACCAGTTATTTCGCAAGCGACAAAATACTTTCAGATTTGTTAATATTTTTTGACAGTTGTGATAAGCGATTCAACGCGCTTTCTATAACTGCTGTCCAATATGGCGCATGCGACGCGGTTGTACTATCGCACATGTTGCGCGCATCGCCTTCACTATAATTAATTTATAAGTTTACTGCTCCAAAAATTTTAATGATGTTTTTTGTTTCATTTTTCGAGAAACCAACTGCGTGACGCTAAGACGTAAATTTTTATAGTAAGTACAGACGTAATGTTCTTAGCTCTTTGTGTGCAAGAATTGAAGTATGTAATTTTTTTGTTTAAATAGAAAAACGATTGGTCATAAATTAACCGGAGAGCAATATATACAAATATTTTTTTTCCAAGCTTCGTGATATTCGTTACAAACTTATTTTATCTAGATCAGTGTTTCTCAATTTTTTTTTTATATAAATCCTAAAGCTCATAATCCAACCAATGCAGGCAGTAGCTTGGCTCCCATGCGAATTGATCCAAACAATGCCTTTCAGTAAACGTCTACTTCTTTTGGAAAATAAAATAATTTAATTTGTTAAAATATTGGTTCATAACCAAATGTTTTCAGAAATTTGAAGAGTCCCACTTGAGAAGCACTGATCTAAAGTATAAATTTGTTATTAATTCACATACAATTATTTAGTAAAATTCGATGTTATTGATAAATGGCTACAATAACATCATAGTTTCTAAACTATTATAATTCATGGTGAATGTTAACAAAAAATTAACACCTAGTCATCAGTCGAACCACATCATCAAATTGTAAAAAATAAAAATGAACCATTGATACTTCTGAAAAGGTATTCAATAAATTTTTTTGTAAAGGATCGGGCAATAAATTCAAAGATTTTGAAGGCCTTCAAAATGTCCCAAATTATGAAGGTTCTTTTCAATTCATATTCCTGCTAACATCAAAATGACATTTACATTTTTTGTTTGCATTTGAAATTTGATCTTCAAAATAATATTTAATAAAAAAAGATTGCTTGACGCTTTTAAGTACCAGGGTATGTAATAATATTCTTTCTTATTTCTTTGTTACACAAGAACTGGTTAGGCATTATTTCTGATTTTTACCAAACTATTGCGTTATTAAAACGTCTTATTTTCAGGATATCGTTTTTTATTAGAATCGACTTTGTTTTCAATTCATTACAAAGTGACTTTTATGTGTTTTATGTTTTTTTTAAATTAAATAAAATTGCTTCCGGATGCAATTTAAATCCAAGTTTTACATTGAAACGGAAACCAGTTTCGAAATAAATTGAATTTTGTATCAATATATCCTGAGACTTTAAAATATCGATATCATAGGATGTTGCCAGTAAATTCGAATTATTACGAAGACACACTATTCAGAACAAGATAAATATCTGATCTGATCAGTGACAAAAAAAATCATGTATTTTTTTTCTGCTCGAAACCTAATAGAACGAACCATAGGTTAACCGAAGCCTATAGCGTTATGCATATCCAACTCATTAGTTTTATAATAGTAGAAATAAATCAAAAATTGTGCAGCAAAGCAGGCAGCAATCTCTTCTGGTGGTATATTATAGCGAATATATTATATTGACGTCAATGCTTTTAAAACCTGATTAAAATTCTGCTTATAAGTTGTCTACCTTGATGTAAAATGGTAGCTATACGGTCTTTATATCGTTTTTGCTGCGGCCTGTCTCTTTTTGTTAATTTATACCTTTACCATACCTTGGCTTCTATCTGATTGGATAAGAACATTTAAATGTTTAAGAAATCAGGTTCGATGGATTTAAAATTTGCCTTTTTCTACGTTCTGTTCTTTAAAAAAAAAGAGAAAAATACTTGAAAATCCATTACATTATTGAGGTGTGGTTTTTATGACTTGATTTTTATCTTGGTTTTTATTTCATTATTATTAATCAAGTTTGAAAAGACCTTTCATAATAACAAACTGTAATTTTAAGATTGTTCTTAATACATATATAATTGAGGAGACTGTGATCGTTGTGCATTGTATTAATTAAATTTAATTGCCGGATTGGCGTGGTGGTTGGCGTTTTTTTTGAATATAAAAAGAAAATTTGTACTTCGCACCAGTAATATTTAAAAAATTTATATATAAAATATTATAAAAATATAACTCCAATCTATTTAGGGAGTAGCAGAAAACATAGCAAAGTCATCCTGAACAGAAAAACCCGCAGTAAAAATTTTGACTACTCTCAGAGTAGGCAAATTTCGTCAAATTTCTTTACGCACTTTACCTGTGATTTTTACTATTAATGCGGAAATTCACACATAAGTGTGAAAATTAATCGCTAAAAATGTGTAAATTTACTGCTGGTGTGGAAAAAAAATTTTACAATGCGTAGAATTACACACGGTGTGGAAAAACTAATATGCACTACCTATAAGGTGTGCAACCTTAAAACGGCTGTTTTTTTATTTAGCAAAACACAATAATTAACGCAGAAAAGTGAAGAATATTTTATTCGAAGTAATTATCTTCGTTGGCTATACATTTTTCCCATCTTTGGGGAATATTGTGGAATCCACCCCAAAAGAATTTACCCCCTTTGGATAAGAACCACCCATCGAGCCATTTTTTAACATCTTCATAAAAATTTGAGGTGCTGCTCAGCAAGCGCGTGTCCCATCGACGCAAACAAATGGTAGTCGGAAGGGGCCAGATCTGGAGAGTAGGGCGGGTGGGGTAGCAACTCCCAGCCAAGTCCATCCAACGTATCCCGGACCAATCTTGCTGTGTGTGATGGTGCGTTGTCATGCTGGAAAATGATACCCTCATGCCGATCCGCGTATTCAGGTCTTTTTTTGCGCAATTCACGATCCAATTCGATGATTTGTTGTTAGTAGCGTTGAGTATTGATCGTTTCACAGTTCGTAGTAAACCACCCCCTTCTGGTCCCACCAAACACACAGCATGTTGAGGGTTCGCCGGGGCTCACCCACGATTTTTTGCGCTTAGGGTTTTCAAAAAAGAGCCATTTTTCATCGCCAGTGACGATTCGATGCAAAAATGATTTTCTGTTGTGCCGATCAAGCAAGATTTCGCACGTGTTCTGGCGTCGTTCCATCTGTTCAATTGATGTGGCACCCACGTCCCGATCTTTTGAATCTTTCCCATGGCTTGAAGGCGTTTCGAAATTGCTTGGCGGCTAACATTCAACTGCGCGGCAAGTTGTTTCTGCGATTGGGTGTCGTCTTCGTCCAATAAACCTTGCAATTCGGTGTCCTCAAAAACTTTTGGTCGATTTTCGCGCTTCTTGTCGGTGACGTTAAAAATTTCGTCTTTGAATTGCCGAAACCACGCTCTGCACCGAGTTTCACTGAGAGCATTGTCGCCATAGACCTCCACAAGAATTCTATGCGCTTCGGCGGCAGATTTCTTCCAATTGAAGAGGAATAGCAGTGGTCCCCGCAAATGCTCTTTATCTGGCACAAAATTTGACATGTTTATCGAGATCAAAGGACACGTTATTGTTCAAAACTGCTAACTTTGTCTTTTGTTGACTAATGACAAAGATCAAAGCAATGAGAAAAAATGGTGGGCAAGGTTGGCTGACGTCTCCTGCGCGCGTACTGCCATTTATTAGAAAACGACCGTTTTAAGGTTGCACACCTGGTATACTTCAGAAATGTGACATGTTTATGTTTGCTTATTAATATTATTAATTTATTGATAATATAAATGAATAAGCTTCAAGCGAATGATCGGCAGATGAAATCCCAGGCTATTTTGAAGGGTAAAGGACACAGCAATCGACAATTGAAAAAATTCAATGAGATCAATCAACACATGATAATTGGGAAAAAACACTATACATGTTTATTATATAAATTTAAATTATTTGTTTTAAAGCCAAAAACTTCACAAAATATAAACATTATTTTCTTTTTAAATTTTAAATCATGTCTTACACAAAACCACGAAACAAGTGAATTAAACAATGAAGCGGTCAAGTTCATACATATCACAAGAAACAAATTACTACGCATGAAGTATCAAAATTACATGCAAAATGCGTAATTTTATACACAATGATGAATTTTACACATTAAATGTGGAAAATTTCATGCGGTGTTGTAATATTACTTTCCAGTCAGTAAATTCATGAATTAAATGTGAAAAAAAACAAAGTTTTAAGAATTATTCTCAATTTTGGTAAATTTAATGAAAATTCGTAAATTTACTACATTAATGCGGAATATTTTATTGCCTTAAGGACAGTTATTTTCACAATTTTTTTTACTGTGTAGTATGACCTTAATATCATTGGTATAAAAGAGGAAAATTTAAAAAATATTATTGTAAGAAAATCATTTTGTAAAGAAGATATCAAAGAAACTCAAAACAGAACCCTGTGGAACTCGTACCATAGTATGCAGTGGCTTATATATAACCCCAACTTAGCAAAGATGGATGCATCTAAATTATTTCAATTTCATGTGAGAAAATTAATTGCACAGTAAAAACTGAATATTTTTGAAGGATAGAAATTAACGCAACACACTATACAAGGGTTCCCATTTTCCGTTGTTATACATAAACACAGTGCGAGAAATGTATCGAGACTGGTCATGGAAAACATCATTAAAAGAAAAAATCTGGATATTTTTTATATTAAATTTACTTTGTTCAAAATATTCTCCTACAGTTTCAATCCAATTGTTACAGCGATTCAACAGTGATTCAAATGCGTGTTCTAGCTCATTTTGTGGAATTGCCTCTAGTGGTAGCTGTTTTGATGGTCGAAATGTTATTAAAAAAACATCCTTTCAATTTCGGGAATAGAGAGAAATCGCATGTGGCCAAATCAGATGAATACGGTGTATGATTCAACACACAGACTTGATTCTGAGCCAAAAATTGACGAACAATGAGTGAGGTGTGACTCGGTGCATTATCCAGTTCTCTGGATCAAGATATTCGGGCCGAATACGACGGATTCTGGCCATCACACGCTTCAAAACTTCGAGATAAAATGCGCCAGTAATTGTTTGGCCAGTTGGAACGAATTCCTTGTGGACAATTCCTTTGCTATCGAAGAATGTAATGAGCATTGTTTGAGCAACATTTTAATATTTCAACATAGACAAAAAAGTTGTTTTTGGAGAACTGTCATAACTTTGCTATCTATCCACCGATTTAAACAAAATTGGTATTGATATTACCGGGAAGAGGAGTGTCACAGCTTTCGAACGCTGGTCTGTAGACATAGATGGCCCTACTAGTTACTCAGATATGGTTCGAGTCTCGGAAATTATTTGTCGCACTGAGTATGTCAACCTGGGGGCGGTTACGCCATTGTGTGATACTGAGTTAAAGACAATATACACTCTAATATAACGTCGATAGGTCAGCCCTTCTGTTTTCTATACAAGCTGATGAATTATCTTCAGTTCCTGTATGACCGTTTCTGGTGGTAATAGAATCATAAGCTAATTGAGATGGGATTCAAACTCACGACCTCAGTATATTTAAACGACCAATTTACACCTACGCAATTTTTTTTACTACAGTGGAGTGCTGCGAATAACCTGCAGGTACTAAATTAGCGAATTCAATCGTCCTTTGCAGGTATCGTCAGTATTTAATATAACTATTGATATTGTTCCTGTATTTAAGGAAAAAACAGACCGTTTTATTAAATTACCATTGTTAAAATAATGTTCCAAGTAGGTAGCTACTTCGACATCAATGTAACCGTCAATTTCAAATATCGACAAATATGTATATACTCAACTGCCATCTAAATGTGAAAAAAGGAAACTCTCTCATTAATTTTGCTTTCCACTGGAAATTAACCTCTTTCTAAGATTTGAAAAATAATTGGTACAAATGAATGAGAAAATGAGAGAGGGCGGTGATGGGATTTTATGCTGAGGCCATTAGACTTTCTGAGATCCGGCCTTATGTGTAGCGAATAAGCAAAAAGTGTCGAAATCAAAAGTTTTTTGCACATGTTAAATGCCATAGAAGGTGACGGTACAAAAGAAGCAATTAAGCACCTATCCAATTCCAAACTCTCAAAAAGGCACTGAAGCTACTCTGACAACATTTCAAAGTTACTCAATGCAAGTCAGTGGTGTTAGTGAAGTGTTGTTCAATGTTTCACGCTGAAGGATGATGTCCTGCAAACGAAAAGTTAAAATAAAAATCATCGAGGAGACTACAGCTCGCCCGCCGTATAGGATGTAGTGAATATTTCATGCCAGGATGTATGATTCAAGATTCGAAAGTTTTTTCCTAGAAAAATTATTGAGAAATATATTGACACAAGTACAAATGGCACTAGCAAACCTATTCGTCTCTATATTCTATTTGATTTCATGAATACATTTCATTTTTTTTATCTATACAACCGTCCATTTTGCTCAAATTTTTTATTTGCAAATTTTTTCTATTTTAAAAAAGCAACTAAATTTTTTTTTTCGAAATAAAATTTACTCCGAATCTTCTATACAGAGTCTTTTATAGAGTCGAGATAAAAAAACAGGGCACCTTTTCATATAAAATAAGACTCTCAACTTCATGTTGAAATACTGGAAAGGTCGTTTAAGAACTGGTTCCAAGCCAACAAAGGCATTAAAAAAAACTATCTTTGAAATTATACATATATGTAAATAAATTTCATAAAAAATACATAAGATAATTTTTACTGATCAGAGCAAGATTTTTTTTATTGTCGAAATGAAAGAAATCAGCAGTTTCTTTCAAACAAGTATTTCTTGTTGTTTTTTTTCACAGATTACTGAAATTGATTGAAAAAGTTTAGCATATTCGCAACAACAAAAAAAAAATACAAATAGCAATCTTGTTTTGATAAATTAATTATTCAGATCATCTTCATCATCATATTGAGAATTTAATAGTTTCGTATAAAATTGATTATAATATGCAATACGATTTTATTTAAATAGTTTTAATAGATTTTTGCCGTTTTAAAGCGCCGGTTTTGCATCCGAAATTATTGCTTTATTTAGAATATCGAATTACTGGCAAAATGATCAATTGATTTGTTTATAACAAGAGACAAGTTTTGAAAATATTCCTTAAACTTGTTTTAATTAAGTCAAACTTTGTATTTATCGATTGTGAAACAGATTACTTTTGGAGGTCAGGACAAACTTATTTTGAAAAGAAATCTAATTTTAATTTAATTTTATGTTGATTTCTAAAAAAACAGGACGTTCTAAAAGAGGATTGTAATTACTAATAAACTCGAAAAGGCATTACCAAAATCAGCAGTAAACTTGAGCAAAATTTTTCGATTTGAGCAATAAAATCGCCGACAACTAAGACAGATTTCATTGGCTTTCGGAACGATTTAATTTTACTTTATTTTTCAAGGGTGCAAAATACCAGGTAAACGAATGCATAGAGTTGATATTGAATCAAAACAATTACCAGAATAAATTTTAAATTTGATTTTAATGTGGGTATTATAACCATAATCCAAGCAACGATATAAAGGTGCTCAAAGTCCCTAAATTGTTTAGCACTTCCCGTTCACCTGTATTCCAAACTATTTGCCCCTCAGAGTACTCAAACATGCAGATATCCGGGGAACATTTCCAGCACTAACTAAATTCTGCTCAAATTAATTCATTCAGTACTGAACAGAGATACCGCCTTACTATACCTTCGCTCACACAAGTGTTAAGTAACAATTGGCTGGTTATAAGAGCATCTTCTTTTATCACAGTGGTCTTGTTAAAATCTGGAAAATAGGTGTTCTTATCTCGTTCGGCATCAAACTTAAAGACTCAGTTACCAGTTACTCATTTTCTACAAGTGCATTCGACATGACTCTACACCAGTAAAATACAGGTCGTAACTTAACTATTGTTTTCCAAAAATGTCACTTAACACATGTGTGAAGATAGAGGTATCGTCTAGTATTACGAATACAGTACTGCATGGGTTTCCTATTGATGTTGAAATTTTATAATTTATTTTATTTTTTTGGTTGATTTTTTTTCTATTCACCTGCATAACATTTTTGGGTACTGGTCGTGCAGTACTTAACATTTTAATATCATATCAATTAAGTTCTGAAAAAAGCCAGATAGAACAACGTCAAACGAAATTCACGCTTTGGTGAATCTATAACTATTTTCAGTACTCAATACAATCGGAAAAAATCCCGAATATTAAATTTTGTTTATATCCTTTTTTGTTTTGTATTTTTTTAACAATACTGTATCGGAATAACATCAGTACTTGCAACCTAATTCTGAAACGATTAAGTGTTTCAGTATCGAGGAAGTACTGTATAGTAGGCTTGTGTAGTTCGCGAACGAACTAGTTCAGAAGAGCGTTCCCATAAGTGAAATGAACGAACTAGTTCGCAGTCTGTCCTGCTCCTAGTTCGTTTCTATTCATTCATTGCTGTTCGCGACCGTGGAATGGGTATGATCAAGATATATCTAGCAAAAGGAAGTGGATAATGGCCGACTGATGCAAACGGGGGTGAGAGAGCGAAAGCCTTTTTATTAATATGATAACTATGGGGGGGTGAGAGGAAGAAAGTTGATGAATAATATGATAAATAAAGGGGTGAGAGCTATCCTTAAAATTGTATTGATGTGATACTCTTAAGGTAATCCAGGTAAACATTTTGATGATTTTATTAAGCTCTTACTCAAGGTTTTCGCATATCGTATTTATGATGAGATGTTGAGACTAAGTGTACCCTGAAATGATTTAATATTATCCCTGTTCTGTGTTCTGTCGTTGGAACTCAGTGAGATAATATACTTGTACTACATATTCCGCCTTCTGTGCAACTGCCCAGCTCTTGCTAGGAGACGGGTGAAGGATCTTGGTGCACCGACCTTCACAAATCTTAAAGAAGTCTCGTTTAACAGCATGCAGAGTCTGCTAAACTTTGCTACGGTAACAGGGACCTTTGAATTAAACGAGGAGCTCTCAGTACAGATCGAAACGCAAGCGCAACTATCATAGGTACATTGGGTCTCCTGTTTATTAGTGGTATCACTATGGACCCTCGTGTGTCTATGTGAGGCTTTGGCCGCCACTGTAACCTAACCTAACCTAACTACATATTCCGAGTGCTGGAACAAAAATAGAAGCTTGCATCAACAAACCTCGCATACTTAAATGTTCCTTCATACGAAATATGATGCTTTTCTATTTCAAATAAATTAAAATTTTCTATTACCATATATTTGTACTAAAACCTTTTCAATTGATTTGTAGAAAACTGTTCCTATTGTCTTCCATCCTAATGTCGTAGTAATTCATGAACGAACTAAGTTCTTAGTTCTGCTCCTGAAAGCAGTTTCTTATTAGATCGAACTACGACTACGAGCTTTTATTCGCCTTATTTGTAATCATTCAACTTTGATCAAGACACAGAGTCCATTCTAATCCAATCCAAGATCCCGTGAACTAATGAACTAAAAGAACGAACTAGTTCACTTGCGATCGGGAATCGAAAATGATCGCTCACTATGGTGAACTAAAATGCGCAAGCCTACTGTATAGAGTGAAACATCTATTCACTTGAGAAATACTGAATAATATGCTGTGATAGAACTATATGTTTTGTGACTTTCCCCATCGTTTTGGAGGTTACAATTTGGACAGTTATAATTTTACTTTATTATTTTAATAATACAGTATTGTTTTCGATTTTTAAAAAAAAAAAATTTGCTACCCTCAAAATTTTTTTTTTCACGTTTCATGACGAGTAGACACGAAAAAAGCAATAAAAAATTTCAGTCCGTCTGTCCGCCGTACGCCGTACGCCGTACGCCGTACGCCGTACGTCGACCGCTGTACGCAAAATCGTTTGAAGGCTCGTAGCTCCCAAACCCTTTGAGCTATTAAATTAAAATTTTTTTCATGAATAGACTGGGTAGGCCCCTTGAAGTGGCCAAATTTGGAGGGGTGGGGGTGTGAGGGGGGAGGAGGGGGAAGTGTTTTAGACGGAAAATTTTGGTTTCTAGATCTCAGCAACCGCTTATGCTAGGAGGCTGAAATTTGGAATTTATATAGAGCTTCAGTAGTGGACCCATTTGCAAAAAAATTGCCGATATAGGTGAAGGGGTTTGGGAGTGGGGGGAAAAATAATGCGTCCGAAACGCAAAAAAGGTGAGATCGACACATTCTAAAATCCATATCTCCTAAACGGTTAATGTCACAAAATTGAAAATTAATGAATATCTGTAGGTATACTAGGAGAATAGATCGGAAACATTTGAGTGGGGGCAGTGGCGTACGGGGGTGGGGGGTGAAAAACTTTAGATTGCGATATCTTACTAACCAATTGCACTAGATAAATAAAATTTGGTTTCTGTATAAAGGTTGACAAATGAAGTTTGCTGGAAGCAAAATTTTTGAAGGGGGCGGTGGAGCATGAAAATGGAGGGGATAAGAATTTTTCTAAAAAATCACGTCTCATATCTCAAGAACGGTGTAAGATAGATGCTTCAAATTTTTACCAGAAGTAGGCCTAATAGACCTCTAGTAGAAAACAAAATTTTGGAAGTGTGGGTGTAAAGGGTGAGGGTGGGGGAGGGTGAAATGGAAAAAGTTCCGATTTTAATATCTCGACAACCTATAATGATATAAAGCTGAAACTTCGTACTTAGATAGAGCTATATTAGTAGCATCTTGGAAAAATATAATTTTTTATAGGGGTAGTATGGTACGGAGGTGGGGGGTGTTTTTCCTATCTTTAGAACGGCTTATGCTACAAAGCTGAAACTCGGTACGTTTATGTAAATCAACTAGAAAACCAATTTAGATAAAAAAAAATTTCAAATATACATTGGCGTTCGGAGGGGGGGCAAAAAAAATTATCAGTGAAAATGGAATGCATATATTTTCACGGTTTTCGTCATATCTATTAGGTCTTTCCAAATATTGAATTCATTTTTATTCTATGGATTCTTCATATAAATACCTAGGTAGTGTTTTCAGGATTTTTTAAAATTCGACCCCTAAGGGGGTGCAAAGGGGGTTGTAAACTTTTTCACGAATTCTACTATATCCACGTCTTATCAGATATTGAATATCTTTTCATATTCATGGGCTTGTGTAATAATCGCCTAAAACTTGTTTTTAAGTTTTTTCCTTTTTCCACCTAGGAGGGTATAAACGGGTTGAACACGTTTTCACGAGTTCCGTCATTTCTTTTACAAGTGATAAGAAATTGAATTGGTTCCTACTTTCTCGTGCTGTCTTCATATTTATTTATTAACTCCTTTCAGGATTTTTGAACATTCAACCCCCAAGTGGGTGTAAGGAGGTTGCATATCTGGTGATATATCGAATTCATTTTTACTTCCTAAGGTTTCCTATGTAAAAAAGCCAAAAAGTCAATTTCAGTATTTTAGATATTCAATCCAAAAAGGTGTAAGGAGGTTGTATGCTTTTCAAAGTTTCGACATATTTCTTAGGTTCGATGAGATATTAGATCGCTTTTTATTTCCACAGACTTTTTATATAATCGCCTACAAACCCATTTCTCAATTTTTCGATATTCAACCCCCAAGGGTTTGTATATGTTTTCACAATTTTTGCCATTCCTTAGTTCTGATGAGATGTAAAATTGATTATTACGGCCAACCAATTCACGATTTTTCGAATTTCCAGAACCAAGGAGATGTGAAGGGTTTGCTTACGTTTTCAGAATTTTGTCAAAATCCGTCTTGTCTCATGAGATTTCAGGTTGCTTCTTATGAAATCGTCTAAAAACCTGTTTCACAATTTTTTCGAAATTCAAACCCCAAGTGGAAGTAATGGGTTTGTATACGTTTTAACAATTCGTCATATCTCTTAATTCTGATAAGGCAACAAATACGTTTTTGCTTCTATGGGCTTTTAGTGTACATAATATACTGAAATTCGAATAGTCTACACGGACTTTTTCAATGTTTAATCGTCTAAAAATCTCTATTTTAAATATTTTTATATTAAGAACAAAATTAATTTTCCATAAGAAATCTAAAAATCTCGAAGCAACTCATGATACACTCCGACTTTTACCGCTCCCGAACTTTGACCCTAAAAATAATAAAGTTTCGCCCAGACTATTGGCAGATTTTTTATATAGGCTTAAGATTGAAAAAAATAACATAAAAACAAAAATTAGTTACAGATGTGACACACAAAATTGAAAAAAAAACATAAACAAAATTTAGTACTTATTCTTTTTTTCTGAATTGGTAAACAATTATTACAAATTTTCAGTACTGTACGCCCAGTACCTAAAATCGTTATACGGATTTTTTTTTTCTTTTATAATTGTATCTAAGGTCGCCAGATTGGGCTATTTCCCGCGATTTGGGCTATTTAAATGTTCAATTCGCGGGTACAAATTTCAAAAAGCTACTTATAGCTTTTTGGGCTATTTTGCTAGTTTTGGTTATTTTGCTAGTTTACAACAGACCCGATTTACGAGGAAAAAATAAAAAGTAGAAAAATTAGAAAACTGAGTTTCAGTCAGTTAAATCTGCTAAAATAAAACGGTCAAATACAAGGTTTGCAAACTACGTCATATCACAAATCCTTTTGCCACTAAATTTCGGTTGTCCAGTCATAATATTGAAAAATAATAGTTCACACGATATCTATCTGGTATTTGCAAAGCAACATTAATTTAGAATCGGTTCATTATTTGTGGACTTTCTACAAATGAACTACTTTCTTTGAAGACACCCATAGAAATATAACATACAAGAGACAATAGATTTATCAATATTGATGACTGTCATTCCTTTATTTTTTGCATAATGTATTAGTTATAATTGGATTACAGACACGTGTTGCAAAAATTTCAGTCCCTCTTGTCTCACTTGCTATTGATATTAAAGTTTCCAGAGAAAAACAACACCTCTAAAGAGCTCCACATACTTCTCGCGTGTTCTAGACACTTCTCGCATGTAATAAACCTACACGTTCCACACAACAACCGCATATATGCAATTTCTCGACTAAACACATGCAGTATATAAACGCCGCAGAGCCAGGGGATAAGTTTTTCTACTGCGAGAGTGAAACGACGGTCTACGCGCAAGAGTATTTTTAAAGTGACCTTCATGGATAAAAGCGACCAAGTAAATGAAATCGAATTATGTTTTACTTGAAAACCAGGCGAAATTATTTGTCAATTATAATTTTACCTTTAATTTGCATCTAATATGTTTTTCAAATAAGATTTTTAAAATGGTGATAAATACGAATTTATGTATTCACATAATATTTATTATACATTATACGAATTCTGGAACACAGTTCGCCGGCGAAATCGCAATTGTGTTCAACACGTTTAAGTAGGTCTATTAAAATTGCAAAGTTGCGTCTGGTATTTGGGCTACAAGTCTTCATGCGGGTTTTGGGCTATTTCATAAGCTCACTCGGCGGGTTCTGCTGCCAACTATCTGGCAACCCTGATTGTATCACTTGAGGGTGATAGTTCCTTTTCTCAATATCCTGTTCTTTCACATCCCTGGCATCGAACAGGTTCTTTCATGGTTTGAATTCAGGAACTGTGGCTTGATCAATCAACTTGTAACCGAGAAAATCCTTCAGGTTCTTTATTCCTATCAATCTAAATAAAATCAACAGTAAAACAGAACACTATCTGTCTAGCCAGTGCTAGTTTTTTTTTGTTCTAGATTACCAATCTGTTGATAAATTTTCCTTCTTGAATGGAAAGTCTATAGAAAAAAGTGCATAAAGAGAAAACTTGAATAATATAAAATTCAATTCGACAAATCATCAATTTCTTGACACACACTCAGCCGGCGGCCAGGTATGCATTTCTAGCAAGACAACATCAACAAATTCCATATCTACTTCTATAAGATGAATATAGAGTTGCAACCAAGAAAGCCCGACTAAGTGCGCGAGAGCAATGCAACAAGGTACCATATTTCTATAAAATCCGTACCGATATATTCGGTCCAGGTTGCAATCATAATTCTACCGGTGGACTGTGATACATACAACATACTCTCATGTCTCATCATACCAGGTAAAAATACGAACGAACTGAACAAGAAATCCGACGAAGAAGGAAAAGTAGGCCAAGTAGGTTTTGTTGTGTTTATTAAGATACTCACTTCAATCCGAAGAAATATAATCAGTAGAAGTATAAAAATGCGTACAACATCGAAGAAGAAAACGCGCGCATACCGCAAAGTCAATCTTCATCTTATCTGGTTTCCCTGCAAGACAACGTACCCCGCATCAAATACGGCTACAGGTAAGGCCTTAGTCGCCATAGTCCCCATAGAAGCTAGTAGGTACGTGGTGCAACTGCAAAACCGCAAAAATTGTCAATAACTCAAGTAGCGTGCCCGTGCAAAATCCGAAACTCGGTATCATACCCTGAACCTGATATAAATGTACTCTGAATACTGACCAATCCCCACGTTCGAACTTCTCAGGAATCAATTCGCGTACTAACTGCTACTGGTTACTTTACAGGTTAGGTATGTGGTCAAGCAAAAACAAATCAAACGCTTAATAAAACCGACTCTGGGCTCATAACATTGGAATAAAGGTAGGTGTGGTGTACACTCGTATACTACAGAGATGTGATTGGAATTTTACCAATTTGAAATTACTGCCAAGTAGGTACATTTTCTTGGAAAAAATCTTCTTGAAAAAGGAAAGAAATAAAAGCGGTCTTGTACCTCAGTTCAAGAAAAATTTCCATTAGATTTGTATTTTCTCTTTCTTTTGGACACTAACAATAGCATTAGTTATGTAAATTATACTACGAGTACATAAATCACTGGTAGTCCGAGTAGATGTGCTTGCTTTAAGTAATTTCATAACAAAAGTTCATGTCTTGATTCGAACAAAAATTTAATAAAATAACTCAATCGGGAATATGTTTCGAATGAATCACCGTTCGGGTTTACCTCGATTGCAAAAGACTTTTAGTGATTCGGTTATGAATGAAAGTAGCCTTGGCTGGTGATGACGATAATGTCGCAAGAGACTCAGACTCAGGTTTATTTTGTAAAAATGACTAAAATGGTTATGTCTTTAGGTCTTACATGTTAATGGCAACAAACTCGAGTCAAGCCTGGGTCAACAATTTTCACGTACTAATACGATTTTTACCTATAATCTTGGCTTTGTAGTCGATTACGATGTGTACTGTTGCAAGAGTAATATTCACCAATCTGAATCAAACAGAATCAACAATCTTATTGTATTTGTACGAGTATGTTTAGCAGACTATAGGTGCACTATGTAATTTTTATAACTTAATCTGCATGGAGTTTCGAGGCCATAACTCAACATTTTTCAGCTCACTTCATCGTTCCACTCAGAAGAAACACTTTTGCTATCAATTAATGCCGAAGTATTTCTTCCGTTGATTGTGTTCAAATTTTTGGACGAAACATACTAAATTCTGCTAAACTTAATTCATTCAGTACTGAAAACATATATCGATTTCATATAAAAAGGTCAGTACTGTATGTATTCTATAAAAAATTTTTTATATGGTTTTCTATAGCAGTTTCATTATATTAGTTATTTATCAGAATTTTTGGGTTTGTTTTTCGGCGTCTTTGAAGTCCACCATTTGTAAGTTTGGATCAATCATGACAGTTGAAAAACGTTCTCTGGAACGTTCACAAAATTTGAAGAAGCTGTTTCATCATCGGCTTGCTCGTCATTATGCAATTTTCACTCACAGTTGATGGTATTGACAGTGTTTTTTTACAGTGTTTTAAATTTATATTTATTGAATGGTTGGATTGGAAGTAGACCAACGAGTATACAACAAAATTAACCTCCTAGGATTTCAATTGAGGACCGCATCGTTCTGAAGACAAAACTCTACAACCGAGGGTATCATGCGTTGTACATGTTATGAGGAATTAGTGTGTATGAGACTTTAATATTTGCCTGTAGTAGGTATTGATACAGTACTGATATAGTACAAATTTTAAGAATTCAGAATAAAGATCCATTCAGTGAAGTACTTCACTCCGAGTCACTGATTTTAAGGAACGAGTTCAGTGAAGTAAGTAGTTCCGGAATTGTTAGTTCCATCTACAAGATGACGTCTCAAAAAAAAGGTCAGTAGATATAGAAGGAAGGAGTTCAGTGAAGTAGTTCCGGAACTGTTAGTTCCATCTAGAAGATGACGACCAAAAAAAAAAGTCAGTACATATAGAAGGAACGAGTTCAGTAAAGTAGTTCCGGAACTGTAAGTTCCATCTACAAGATGATGACCCAAAAAAAAGGTCAGTAGATATAGAAGGAATGAGTTCAGTGAAGTAGTTCCATCTAGAAGATGACGACAAAAAAAAAAAAGGTCAGTACATATAGAAGTAACGAGTTCAGTCATGTAGTTCCGGAACTGTTAGTTGCGGAACTGTTAGTTCCGGAACTGTTAGTTCCATCTACAATATGACGACCAAAAAAATAGGTTCGGTCAAGCTTTATGTCACGTGTTCAATGGAACTGGTGTTCACCAAAAGGAGTGAGTTACTTCACTCACTCACTTCAATGAAGTGTTCTTTTGGAACAGATCACTCCTGAACGACCCATCTTTAATTCAGAATCGTTTTGTTTAATAATTACTGTAATGTGTATATTGTAGAACTCTATGAAACATCACGAATTTCATGATTCACTCGTTCTTGTCTGTTGTACTGATTTCCCAAGAAATTTATATCACTTTGATGATGCAATTACGATCCATCCAGTATTGATGAAAAAATTGCCCTACCTATAGAAAAATATTAAAAAAAAAAATAGTTCGGAAATTCCGGTTTTTTCTGATGGCATTCGGTATTGACTTCCCAATCTCAATTCAATTTAATGGAAGCTGAGAGTGAAAATCCTGGGAAGAAGACTTTCATCTAATCTCACGTGGACTTCTTCAGTTCCTATATGACCCCTTCATAGGGCAGTGCCTTTCTGGAGTACTGTTGCTTCAAACATAATTTTTTTAATTAGACCACGTAACTCCATGGATTGGTCGAAGTAGGAACCACGGTCTCTGTGTTTCTAGATTTGCTTAGCTACGGCACCAAGTAGTTAGGCGATTTCAATTTTTAAAATGAAAGAATTTGTTGCGAAATTTAAGAGTTTTGCGAAACACTACATACAAATTTTATTACCAACGCTTTTTTAAAAAAAAAATATGTTTTATTAAGTTGAAAGATATTTGTTGGGCGTATATTTACTATTTTTGGGTAAAACTTTGGAATGCAACTATATTTGTAAACTCAAGACAACCTTAAAAACATAAAATTTCAAGAAGTTTGTTTGGGTAATGCAATTTGAGCGCCTTAATGTCACGGTTTTTTACTGCAATCGCATTAAGTCTACTCCTCATTTTAAGGAAGTTCCAAGATTTACTACTGTGCTCCCCCTTTTTTGAAAACATTCCGATTCCGAGATATTAACTCCTTTGCTTCGCTGTCCTTTTAAAACAATAATCAAAATTATGTTAACTTGACTATATCTTTAACAAGATCAAGATACGCGGATCTTCGTAATAAAAATAATTTTACTCAAGAAATTTCTCTATTTTTCCTTTACATCTACTACACTATTATGTTATGAAGCCTGAAAACTGCTTACCATACGTATCGAAATAAGTACAAGTTTCAACTTACAAAAACAAACTGCCTTGCACAATACATTTGTGCGCCAAATATCTAACGAAAGGTTTCACTAACTAGTTTACTGTGAAAATTTCAAGAGCTTCAGTAGAAGGACGATGTTTTAACCTCATGACATAGACCGTTCCTGAGATCTGAAAATTTAAACTGTATATTAAACTAAATTTAATGATATTCTTAAATGGGGCGTGGTTCTTAAGAAAAATAATTTTGCCACCACTTTCGTCCACTATATATATCAACTCTCGTAGCTTTTCCTTTCTTTTAATGTTTTGAAGATAGTAAACTATCACTTTGTGATACTCTAGTACTGTGCACCTTATACACCTTATATTTTAAAGAATTTCCCCGAGTACGTACGTATGAATTTTTATCTTCTTAGCATACGAGATATTCCACAAATAAAAGGCAGTAGATTTTAGTTTAAAAGAGACCATGTCAACGGTCTACCTTCTAACTATTGCATAAAAATCAATACCATATCTCGAAAACTTCTTGAAATAATTGGCAAAGCTTTTTGGAATACAGTATTTTTTCTATATTCCTATGAATATGTATAGAATGTATATGTACTGAGTTTCATCTTTCTAGTAGCATCGGGTCGGGAAATATACCTACATACACAAATTCAAAATTTGATTACGCCCAATTCTATACGTTAACAAAGCTTTAACTTGCATTAGTGTCTATGAGGTTTTAATATTTTCTATAGTAGGTATTGATACAGTACTGATACAGTACTTATTTTGAGAATTCAGAAACGTCAGGAAGAATAATTCTAGGGATTTCAAAGTTTAGCGGTTTTCTGTTGAAGACAATTTTTAGCAGTTTTTATTACGAGTCAGTTCTTCGGAACACCAAAGCAAGGGAACCAGATTGGTTGATTTTGTAAAAGGTGGGGGACGGTCTGAAATCCCGAATCACTGCGTCCTCACTGGCCTATTATGTTCATTATGCCTTGATATAATTCACTCAGTATGGTTATATATCAATAAATTTTAATATGCTCTTGAGCGAGTTAGACATGAGTTCCAATGGTGTTAGGAAGAGATGTCCAAGAAGTCGGAGACTTCTGTCTTCGCAGTGGCATAGAACGGGCTTAGCACTTTCCTCTTCTTCTTCACACAATCTGCAAATATCGTCTGAAATCAGTTCAATCGTATGCAGATGCTTGTTAACCTTACAGTGTCCTGTAATTAGTGCGGTCAACCGCTGAACCTGATTCTGGCTCATATCGAGCAAATCGGAGGTTCGTTTCTTGTAGTGACCTTCCAAGAACAGTTTGGACTGTCTGCACTCCACCGTTCCAATCCAGTGGAGGTCAGCTTGGATGTTAATCCAATCCAACAGTCTTTCTTCTACCGCAGGTGTTGGCATTCCATAGAAGTGCATTAGTTCTGTGAATTTTAAGTCAACTCCTTTTTTTTGCTAACTGATCTGTAGACTCGTTGCCTACAATATCACTGTGTCCAGGAACCCATACCAGTATAACTGGGTTTGAATTCACTAGATTTTTGAGTTCTTGTAAGCAATGCCACGCCAGATGGATTCTAAAGCAAAAT
The DNA here is from genome assembly GCA_951812415.1 of Beris morrisii. Taxonomy (NCBI): domain Eukaryota; kingdom Metazoa; phylum Arthropoda; class Insecta; order Diptera; family Stratiomyidae; genus Beris; species Beris morrisii. The sequence continues at coordinate 61,937,595 of OX638310.1, forward strand.
GCTTGAAGAGCAGGTAGTGTTGCTTTGCTGTCAGAGAGAATGTAGATCTTGTGATTCCTGTATCATTTTCTAATGTTTTCGCTGATGCCCTGATTCCTATATTCTCTTCTAATGTTTTCCCTGATGCATAGATTAATTTGCAAGAATTTCTGCTTGGAAGATCGTATTTGACATGTCGAGTTTGGCATGTATGACGAATATTGGTCTGTGTCCATGTACTCCTGCTCCAACTCCCTCATTTGACTTGGAGCCATCTGTATACCAGATAAGTGCTCCTTTTTGAAATTCAAGCCTATGTGTTTTCCCAGTCTTTGCGGGGTGGGATCCAACATACGTCGATACTCTAGACTCAAGGTTTTTCTTTTGTTACTACTCTGTTCAATTTGAGAGTATAGATTTAGATCCTTTGGAAGGATTATCAGGGCACGATTTAGGCTGTAGCGCTTTCTAGAATACAAAATTTAATTTTCCTGCATTTCATAATGAACCCCTGCGACGTAGACTAACCAACCAGACCATTTGATCGCACTAATTCCAATTGCATAATTATGTGCCTACGTAAAGTAGTTAATAATTTATGATAAGGCTGAGGCTATGCAATCAAAAGAAGCTAGAGCAGCAGTACTAAACAACATTTTGATCCACTGTAATAAGCCGCAATTTAAATTACAACTCCGCTCTAAGAACTGCTCAAGGACAAGATAGCAAAATCAGAAGTTTTGTCAATTTAAAGACAGACTTTCTTAAGTCCCCTGTGATAACGAGAGATGAGGGTTTTAGCTACCTGTAGTAGGCTTGTATAGTTCGCGAACGAACTAGTTCAGAAGAGCGTTCCCATAACTGAAATGAACGAACTAGTTCGCAGTTAGTCCCGCTCCTAGTTCGTTTTTCATTGCCGTTCGGAACTCTGTGAGACAATATAATATACTAGATGTAGTGTCTTTTTTTTTTGCTCATGTTATACTAGATCTACTGACTTTTTTTTTACTCATCAGCTTCTACTAGATCTACTGTCTTCGAACTACGACTACTCATCACTGAACTCTCCTGAAGTAATGAACTATGAACTAAAAGAACGAATTAGTTCGCGAGGGATCGGGAATGGGAAATGATCGCTAACTATGGTGAATAAAAATTCGCAAGCCTAACCTGTAGTAATCTTCCTTACTGAATATCAGTATAATATGAATATTTCAGTATTTTTGTATAACACGATGTCTTTTAAAGCATTGATAGCGAGTTCTAAGGCTGAGGTCAATACCGTGATCATGTCATCTCAAATATGAATTCACAAACTCCAGTATGTCTTTAGAAAATCACTCGAATCTTCTTATCTCTAAGTAACATAAAAAATAAAGTTGAATGTGTTTTTTTGGCGTCATTAAAATATCTGTCGATTTCTTATCACTATCGCCATTTAGTGCTTAAAAACTGGTTTCTCTTGTTTGCTAGAGACAAACAAGAAACTTATTTCCTAATTACTTTACTATCGTACAACTTAATTATAATTTAAATATTATAAAATTGAAATAGAAAAAAACAACAACATCGATTCTTACCTCTGTTTTTGGAAAATACATCTTATCGTAATCCATCATGACTGTTATGTTTCTTCGTTTCAGTCTTCACTTTTGAACTTGTTAAAAATGTTTTTTGTAACAACACAAAATTTAACTTATCACTCAGTTTATATCAATACAGTGAAATTAATGAAATTAAATTTAAATTAAAAAGAAATTAACTCGGCAAGATTTTAAATGACTGTTAAATCATACAAAAAAGTTAAAATAACGTCGCGCCGAGCACTGTCTCTCGTACTGTAAAGATTTCACTCAAAATATGCGAAAATAGTTTTTTTTTATTTCTTAAGTTTTTTTTTTTAAATGGTTTCTCTCTTTCTCGTCACACTATCGTCTGTCGCTGGTCTTGTTATATGTTTTCTTTTGGATCGAAAAATATCACAGAGTAACAGATACACAGTACATTATACAGTATAACAGATAAGACAATATTTCATACTTTATAAAAAAAAAGAATTGCAAAATTGATTAAATTCTTCTCGTACTGTCTTGAACTTGAATGTTTACGTATCAAACTTATCACATTATTCAATTATATTTCTTAAATTCTTCTTTTTTAAAACAACGATTACAATTTTGTAGTCACAACCGATTTGAAATTATGAAATTTTTTTATTTTATTTATTTATGTTTTTTGACGAATGACTTTCCAACGGAACGAACCGTTCACTTCAGCTTTCTACTCGAGATTAACTTGAAAAGTTTAAGTCCAAGTCTTCGGTGGGGGCGCTCAAAAGACATAAAGTCTTTAAGTTGCTGTGGCTTGTTGTTCGCCGTGTAGTTGTTTTTTTTTCTTTTGTCGATCGGCGTCTTGTACACGTTAGAAGATCGCGCACGCAGCTTTAAGAAAATTGAAGCCGAACACGACACGAAGAGTGATCAAATGTCCCGATCCCATCCCAGATTCCGATTATGGATTCTTGATTTTGTCTTATATGATCGGAACGAGAAACTCTGAATCTATTGCAGCTAGTACTTAGATCTTAGGAGACTGGAGAAGCAAGTACCGCAGAATGTTTTTGCGATAATGTTCACTATATCGTCATAGTCATGCGCTTCAGATGAAACTGGCTTTGATGCTTCTTCGGACAGAGATCATAATTTGAAGCAAATATCCCACGGCTGGTTAGTGATTTGATTTGATGTAAAAACACGAAGCGATGATGCTATTAAGTTTATCTCACCTGCATTTCTTATTTTGTTTCGAACGAGCTTTTTACCTATCATTAATAGGTACTTCTGGTGGTACGTGTCTTGAAGACGTTGGCAACACGTAGGCCAGGCTGTTAGTTTTTTTTAAACATAAATATTTCCATCAGATATCGATTCTAAGAAAATCCACACAGATTTTAATATACGTCTTTGGATGCTGTATGTTCAATTTGTTTGTAAATTATTTTCGCTTCATCATTGGCCAAAAATAATTACCAATATGTTTGGATAATAACAGCGTGATTTTTCGTTGAATTTCACCTGAATCGTAAAAAAAAAACTTAGAGCGGTTAGTAATGGCATTTGATATTAATGAGTGGAAAATTTTGGAAAATATTTCGGAAATGGATAGACTAACCTTTTAATTTATAATGCCAATTTAATGTGGGATTTTCTTGAGGGGATTTTCCGACAAAGACGGGGGTGGGAGTGTAGGGAGAGTGTACGCATTTTTGAAATTAAAAAATACGAAGTAAAATTGATTGGAGGAGAAGAAACAAATTCAGCACCACACTCAAAGAAAAATCCTTAGTAACATTGACAAAAGGTTCTTGTTGAATTTCAACAGTGCAGCTTTGTCATATTGATAATAATATGTCAGCAACAAAAAAAAAATCTGGCAACAGTCTGGGCGCAACTTTATTATTTTATGGGTAGAAGTCCGAAACGTGTTTAATGCTGAGATGCGGTGTAGGTTACTATGCGACTGACAACCTAAAAAATAACGTTCCACATTGCCTCCTACCTATTCCTTAGAATGTCAGTCGCATAGTAACCTACACCGCATCTCAGTATTAAACACGTTTCGGACTTCTACCCATAAAATAATAAAGTTGCGCCCAGACTGTTGGTAGATTTTCATACTCTAGATGAAATCATATAGAGTATTATAAGTTTAATCCAGCCCAAAAGTTTGTAGCGCATAGAACCAAGCCTCGGGCGAAAAAAAGTTATATATTATTTTTTGTTTATTTGTGGCCAAAAACCTCAAATCCGCTTGACGTCCGTCCGTCTGTCCGTGAACACGATAACTCAAGAACGCCTTCACCTAGCATCTTGAAATTTTGAATCTGGATGTTTGGTTGGTTGACGGGCAAAATCGTCCTACTCCTTCGGGTAGCTGCCATACAAAATGTCCTTAAAACACGTGTTCAAGAATATTGGCCGATAACTTCATAAGGGTTTAAGCTACGACTTTGAAATTTTGTATGTGTTAATTTTCCAATAGTTGGAGCTAAGTGTGTGATTATGAAGAAAATGCTATTAGTCCTTTGTGTAGCTGCCATACAAATATCCTTTCAAAATGTCTTCTCTTAATTTACGGAACTCACTAAAACTCAAGTAATCGTTTAGCTATGAATTCGGAATTTTGTACAAATAAGTTTTGAGTGAAAACGAAGTTGGAGTTTACTAGTTAGCGAAATCCTTTCACTCCTTCTGGTATCTTCCATACAAAAAATCCTTAAGACACGTGTTCAACAATATTTTCCGATAACTTTTGAACGCTTCAAGCTACGAATTTGAAATTTTGTACACATTAATTTTTGAATGGTTCCAAGGAAAAGGATAAATATGTGGCATATATTCCATGTGGCAGTCCTTCCTGCAGCTTCCATGTGGAAGTCCTTCAAAAAGGAAAATTTTTTTCGGTGACTCACCTAGTTCAAGATATGAAATTAAATACTGAATGTCTTTTAGGTTTGAGTAGCAATCAAATGGGAGTCCTTAATAAAGGACATACAACATGCACTCACGTAATTCTACTTTATCCCCCACTACAATATAAATCGGAGTTCAGTATTTCATCTAGAGTATCGTACGATTGGCTTGCAGCCGATCGTGACTGCTGTATGTTTTTTATTTATTTACGTATTTTTTTTATCAATAGAATATTCCATAGAAGTAAAAGCGAATTCGATCACATTAAACCTAAGAGATTTTCGGAATCAGTGAAAACTTCAACAATATCCCCAGGGGGTTCAATAGGGAAAAATACTTAAATCGGTTTCTTCCTCGACTATGTTTAAAGCTTATAGAAGTAAAAGTGAATTCCAAATCCCAATATACCTAAGAAATATATCAGAATTCGTGAATTTGTACACAACCACTTTACACACCCTTAGGGGTTGGATATCGAAAAATTTTGAAGTACGTTACTAGGCGCTTATATAGTATAAATAGCCCGCAGAAGTAAAATTGGTTTGATAGCTCGACATGTCTAAAAGTTTTAACGAAATTCGTGAAAATGTGGATTCACGAAAATTTTTTTTACTCAACCTCTGAACGCCAATCAAAATCTGAACTTTTTTTGCTTTAATTACTATAATAGCACATCTACATATACGTACTAAGTTTCAACTTTCTAGCATAAGCCGTTTCTGAGATATAAAAAACCACCTCTCATCCCTGTACCTTACTACCACTATGAAAAATTTAATTTTTTTAGGATGTCTCTATAGTGGCACTGTATAATCCTAAATTATTAGCTTTCTATTCATTACGGTTTTCGAGAAATAAAAATCAGATTTTTTCCCTTTCACCATCACTTCTAAAATTTTTTTTCGTACTAGAGGTCTACCGACCCCAACTCCTGTAAAATTTTCAAGATCATATCTGATACGGTTTTTGAGATATAACAATTACATTTTTTGAGAAATTGCTATCCCCCCCACTTTCGTGCTCCACCTCCCCTTCAAAAAGTTTACGTTCAGTAAACTCCTCTTGTGATCCCGTGTACAGAAACTAAATTTTATCTTCCTGGTGTAATTGGTTCGGAAGATATTGTAATCCAAAGTTGTTCACCCCCATCCCCCACACCCCGCACCGCCCTTAAAAATGTTAGCCCTCGTCTAATCTTGAAGTATCCCCAAGGACAACCACAATGTTTCAATCTTCTGACATCAATCGTTAAGGAGATATGGATTTTAGAATGTTTCAATCCCTGCTTTCAAGCGTTTTGGACTCATTGTTTCCCCCCCCCCCCACTTCCACACCCCTCAATTCTTATCGACCATTTTTTTTGCAAATGAGTCCACTATCAAAGTACTACATAAGTTTCAAGTTTCAGCCTCCTAGCATAAGCGGTTCCTGAGATCTAGAAACCAAAATTTTCCGTCTAAACCGCTCCTCCCTCATCCCCCCTTACACACCACCCCCCAAAAGATACCAGTCGTAGGAGTTTACCCAATCTACCCACCATAAAAATTTCAACTTAATACCTCAGCGGGTTTGGGAGCTACGCGAATTTTTTTTTGTTGCTTTTTTGGTGTTTACTAGTCCTAAAACGTGTAAATACAAAATTTCAGGGTAGCAAATTTTTTTGAAATTTCAGGTCGATCACAATACTTTATTATTAAAAAATAATAAAGTAAAATTATTCACTTTCATAGATTTTTGTCAAATTGTTAAAAACTCTGCGAAATTCCAGTTCGGTTTGTTAACAAAACATGTATTATCGAAATGACAAAATCTACAATGTCCTCTCTTTCATATTGAAAAATATTTTTTCAAATAAACAAATTTTTTGTTGTATTGGAGTATTAAATGTTGTCTTTGAAACGGCTTCTGATGAAAGTTTTGTCAGAGTGACCAAAAGTCAACTGCAAGATTTTCTTATATTTATAAAACGATTTATTAAATCGACAAAAATGTTTGTCAAAAATTTTGTAAGTCCATACCACACATTCCTACACATTGGTGTGTGAATCGCAGTGCGCAGAGTTCGAGTTCGATTACGATATTCGTGATTGACGGGTCAAGTGTGATAGTGGAAATTATAAGTATAAATTAACTTTATCAAATATCTCTATCTTGGGACAACGTCTTATTGTCATCTGGAAGAACTTTCAGGTACATTTTTCAAGCTATTTATCTAATTAAAGAATTTAGGAAAAGGATTAAAAACAATACAAACGGCCAATGGGATATAAACTTGTAAGCTTTATTATTATTTAAAAAAATTCAACATTTGATTATCCATTTTTATACAGATTAAAATAGATTTCAAACACTATGTATCCAGATACAAACACCTTTGTATTAAAATATCCTGAGCACTCAAATAAAATAATCAAAATATTGACGGAAAAAATAAAAGATGCAACAAACTTGGAAATTTTAAATGGGATGAAGAATGCGGAGTCAATATCAAAAAGTAAGCCTGTATTTAAATGCATCATACGATACTAGAAATTTATTTATTTTTTCTTCAGAGATGGTAGGTTTGCTACAATATTTGTGTCTTACATGTCGTCTTCATTCCAACTGGCAAATCAAGTCAATTATAAAATGGCAAAAGACATACCATTGACGACTCCTAGAACTCCTTCATGGTTGTCGGAAAAACTTTGCAAGGGATAGAATGTATATTAAAAAATCTGCCAATGGTCTGTGCGAAACTTTAACTTCGGGTGCGGTTAAAGTCGGAGTATATCATCAGTTGTTTCGAGATTATGACGTTTCTTGGAAAGTTAATTTTGTACTTAAAATAAAAATATTTAAAATAAAGATTTTTAGCCAATTAAACATTGGAAAAGCCAGTGTAGTATTCGAATTTCGGTATATTATTTACAATAAAAGCCCATAGAAGTATTATAAAAACGAATTTGTTGCCTTATCAGAATTAAGAGATATGACGAATTGAGGTTTGAATTTCGAAAAAATTGTGAAACAGGTTTTTAGACGATTTCATAAGAAGCAACTTGATATCTCATGAGACACGAGGGATTTTGAAAAATTTGTGAAAACGTAAGCAAACCCTTCACATCCCCTTGGTTTTTGAAATTCGAAAAATCTTTAAATTAGTTTTTAGGTAATTACATCAAATGCCGTAATAACCAATTTTATATCTCATCAGAACTAAGGGATGGCAAAACTTGTGAAAACATATGTAAACTCTTGGGGGTTATCCAAAAATTGAGAAATGGGTTTGTAGGCGATTATATAAAAAAACTGTAGAAGTGAAAAGCGATCTAATATCTCATCAAACCTAAGAAATATGTCGAAGCTTTGAAGAGCATACCCCCTCACACCCCGTAGGATTGAATATCTAAAAATACTGAAATTGACTTTTTGGCGTTTATATAGTAAACCTTAGGAAGTAAAAATGAATTCGATATATCATCAGATATGCAACCTCCTTACACCTGAGGAGTTAATACATAAATACGAAAACAACACGAGAAAGTTAAAATCAATTCAATTTCTTATCACTTCTAAAAGATATGACGGATCTCGTAAAAACGTGTTCAACCCTTTTATAGCCTCTTAGGGGCCGAAAAAGGAAAAAACTTAAAAACAAGTTTAAGGCGATTATAACGCAAGCCCTTGAAAGTGAAAAGATATTCGATATCTGATCTGGGGGATATGGCAGAATTTGTGAAAAAGTATACAACCCTTTTTCCACCCCCTAAGGGGTCGAATTTAAAATAATCCTGAAAACACTTTCTAGGTATTTACATGAAGAAGCCGTAGAATAAAAATGACTTCAATATTTGGGAAGACCTAATAGATATGACGAAAACCGTGAAAATATATGCATTTCATTTTCACTGATAATTTTTTTCGCCCCCTCTCCAAACGCCAATGGATATTTAAAATTTTTTATCTAAATTACTTTTCTAGGTGATTTACATATAGATACCGAGTTTCAACTTTCTAGCACAAGCCGTTCTATAGTTAGGAAAAATAACCCCCACCCCCGTACCATACTACCCCTACAAAAAATTAAAAATAATTTATTTCAATGATATTAAATATAATTTTTTTCTGTTTTAAAAAAAAAAATATGTAATATTTTCAACTTAGGATACCCTTTGCCATCTTATTTAGTGTGGTGTTTCTTGCAAAAGTTTTTTTTTATAGTATTGTGTATTGTAATAAAAGTCACCCTTTCATATATTTAGTATGTAGTGAACTTCAAATTAATATATAAAAAATTTGTATTCTCCTTTCAGCTCTTTTTGAAATGCATTCTTTTAAATCAGAAAAGTTCAGCTTATGTGATGTAGGTATTACCATTTTTCTTAAATAAATTTTTATTTGAATTTTTTTCATTTATTTTTTCTTTAGGAGAAGAAAAATCCGTGTAATGTTGTACCTAGGAGGTATCTACACATTGGATTTAGTACGAACTATGTACGTTAAACATTGTCAATTTGATAAAAAAATGCACATTTATCTGGAATAAATTAATTAATAGATATGACAAAATCCACCTATAATATGCAATAAAACCATTGTCAATTTGGATAAAATAAACAACAAAACACTGTCGTCTTGAACAAAATAATTAATGTATTGGATAATATTCTTTTGTTACAAATACTAAAAAATTGTCGATTTGAAAATGTATCCTTATCATAACTACAAAAACTACAATTTTTTTAGTGATAAATGTTTCTTCAATTCAACAACGCATTTGTCATCTAGACAGTAGGTTTTTATCAAAGAATAATGAAATTTGTCAATGCGATAAAGTATTTTGTTGGACGTACATATATTGACTGAATTTTTATCAATGCTACCAGGTTTTTTCTCTGAGTGCAGGCTCAAACTCTTCACACAGTAAAATTTCAATAAAATTTTGAATGCATATAAATCCTTACCATTTTCATATTAGGCGGAAAATTCTCCTTTTTAGTCCTTCACGTTGGTGCTGCGGCATGACTATCGTGGGCGTGACTTGCCTGCTGGACAACCAAACCAGCTTATAGTACTCTTATATTGCGACATGAGTATACAAGGGTTGTTGTTGTTTGATGCGGAGAAAGACACGCAGCAAAGCAGCGCATCTTGATCACTCAGGCAAAGATGGTCCATTATACTCGAGTCCCCCAGTCTCTATCCGAACTTTTTCGTCCTCTTCACGAATTGAAAGAGCTCTGGTAGGGAGCGAGAACGGAGTTCCTCCATCATCATAACATCAACGTCGTATACGTGTATTCTCACAAAAGAGTAAGCTGGACACTAGAAGAAAATGTTCCGTTGTGTCGTCAATCTCCTCGCAAGCAGTGCAGATGGAATCGTCAATGATTCTCATTTTGCCCAAATGTATGCCACAAGAGTTATGCCCTGTAAGGACACCAACCAGACTACCACATTCTTTTCTGGTCAATTTGAGAAGTTAATCAGCGGTTCGTCCACTTGGTTCCTCAACAAGGCTTTATATCTCAACATCTCCTTTCAGGTCGATACACTTTTCCCAGCGATGTTATACGAGGGGACCACAATTGATCCGTAGTGATCTCTCGTGATGGGTTGTGGCACAATGCTACAGTCCACCCTTCTAAACCTAACCTTTCGCATCGATATTGGATAGCTTCTTTACCGTCTTTATAGTAAGAACTATCGAGCTCCTCAAAATAACCGTCAACCGCAGACTCCATCTCGCATCGACGTTCCTCTGATCTAGGAGCCATGGATAAATAGAGGTGAGATTCAAAGCCTGAAGTTGAAAAACTTCGTGTTACATCACGTCCGAGACCATGTCTGTTTATATTCCTACACACAGACAATATGAAGCTCCTCTTATCAAGTTTCGACCAGCACATTGTTGCTTGCCGGCAACCCGAGAGATTCACCCACGTCCCCTCAGTCTGTCTAAGCGCTTCTATGTCAATCATTCCGTTTACACGTTCGATAGGACATAGATCCAACTCATCAGCTAACTCTATTCTCATCTTCGACCCCCTTCTGACGACCTCGTCTGCCTTTGCATTTCCAGGGTAGTCACTGTGACTAGGGATCCAACTGATTTTCAGGGAATTATTCAGACCCACCATCTGCAAAATTCTTTTACATTCGCCCACAAGTCTGGAATTAGTTACGTGCGTATCAACATTATCATATTATTGCACTATTCACACTCTGTTTCTGCACAATTAAACACACTCGAGCTATCCGGTATCCTGAACGATGCCATGATATGGAGGTCGCGAGAGGACACTCCTGCACCTGTTCCATTTTCCATTTTAGAGCTATCATTATATTCAGCAAACATGTCTGTAGCGAGGATCCCAGATCCCCACTCCATTCTGGTAGGAATGTTCACAACATAGGAATGTCCAAAACTGCAAGACGGTTTTCTGTAGTCGGTGCGCTCTGGAATGCCGGTGTACGGGGAAATTGACGAGTAATTCCAATGATTGCAGTTCTTTGAGTTGTGCTCATGGCGACCCTATTAGTTCCGATATCCAGCGCATGCCACCACACCAGTGACCCGTACGTAAGAACAGGTCTAACTACCGTGATGTACAGCCAATGGACTATCTTCGGGTTAGGACCCCAGGTTTTTCCTACTATTTTCTGACAAGCGTAGTAAGCATTCGATGCCTTCTTGATCCTGTCATCAATCGTGAGTTTCCAGTTTATACTAGGATAAAGGCTTGAACCTTCCCCGCCTCAACGGCCAACCGCTCCAGCTCCCCTCCAGGACAAAGTATCTTGGTGTTATCCTGGTGTATACGCCTGCAAAAGAACCTTCGGCAAGAAGTGGGGATCAAACCTAGGATGGTTTTGTGGCTGTACACTGCCGTAATACGTCCAATTCTCAACTACGAGTCGCTAGTCTTATGGCCAGCTTTGAGTAAGGATTATAACATAACTAAGCTCAGTAGAGTTTAACGAAGTGCGGCAATAGGCATCACAGGTGCTATGCGGTCATGCCCGACCGATGCTCCAAACGTGCTACTCCACCTCCTACCAATCGACCTTCATATAAAAAACATCGCATCAAACAATGCCGTCAGACTCAAAGAATCTGGGTGCTGGACTGCGAAGCCGTACGGGCATAGCAACATCCTGGGACAGTTGCCAAAGGAATTGGTTACGTCACCGACTGACTACATCACCCCCAAACTGAGCTTCGCGAAAGGCTTCTCTGTTGGTTTCCCTACTAGAGAGGAGTGGAAGAACGGTGCGGTGGAAACAGACTTCGACACGATAATATTTACCGACGGTTCAAAAATGGGGTACACATAATGTCGCCAAGTCCTACCGCCTACCGGACCACGCTAGCGTCTTCCAGGCGGAGATACTGGGGATCCGTGAGGCTTGTCGGACATTGAAACACGACTTATCGCCAAAACGCAACATCGGTATTTTCACTGATAGCCAAGCCGCAATCAAAGCACTAGATTCGGCTACCATCTCCTCTAAACTAGTACAGCAATGCCGTAGCTAACTAGCTGGTTTAGCGGCTCAAAGTTTCTGTGCTCTGGGTCCCGGGCGTAGAGACATAGTGGGAAATGAGCGGACTGATGAACTGGCCGCTCTTCCCTTTTGCAAACTAGTCCACGTTCCTTTAGGAGTTGTCAAGAGAGACATACTCTTCCACTTCCAATCAGCGGCTAACTCCAGATGGAAAAGCCTAACCACCTGCGCCATATCTAGGAAGATGTGGCCATCTTACAACCGAGCCATGTCAGACGATCTTCTATACAAGGCCCGGGCAGACATCTTCAGAATCACGACGATTAGTACGGGTCACTGGCCAATTGGGAATCATGCTGCTAAATTAGGCATTCCGTTTAATGCACACTGCCGCAGCTGCCAGGACACAAATGAGCGAGAGTCGCTCCTTCATTTCCTTTGCGAATGTCCGGCTTTAGCTAGATCCCGAGAGCGAGCACTAGGCATACCCTTCTACGGGGACCTGAGGGAGATTTCGATGGAGAAAATTGAAGAGTTATTACTCTTCCTGGACAGTACAGGATAGATATAACGGACCAATATTCTTCGCACTCATCTTTTAAATTCCCCAGTCACAACAACCGCTAACATCCGGGTTTAATACGAGTTTGTAGTTTCAAAACGGCCATTGAGCTAATTGAGCTCCGTCTAGAGGACAGAGCTGCCACTTAAACCAACCAACCAACCAGGATGAAGGTAGATTCCTAAGAATTTTACACTAATGGAGAGCGAAATAGTAACGCCATTCAGACGTGGCAGTCTGAATTTTGCCTCGTGAAGAGGATAGGGTCGGTTTTATCTGGATTGATGTTTAAATCGCAGTCCACAGCCCACTCGCTCAAGGATTTGAGCTCAACATCTAGTAAATCGCTCAAGGTGTCCAGGAACTTACCGAAGATCTGCGTAGGCAACCACCTTGTCACCGGTCAAAGATAGAGCCTGTAAAATTTCGTCAACAACTTTTACCCATAACAGTAGAGATAACGCTCCACCCTGCGGGCTTCCTCGGGTTGCTTTCATTCTGCTGCATCTATCCCCCAATGAGGAGTTGATAACTCTTCCCCCTAGCATCGACCCGATCCAGCACGTGATGAATGAGTCGATACCCATGCCTTCTCCATCGCATTTGTCATTCGTCATACAGAAATCCTTTAAACACGTATCCACGGGTGTTGGTTCAGAATGCTTCAAAATAGGAATTTAGAATTTTGTACACATTTATATTAGTTTAATGGTTCCGGGTAAAGGGATAAATATGGTGGCAATCCAGTGAGGTGAAAGTCCTTGAAAAATGAAAACTATACTTTCGGTGATTCGCCTAAAAATTCAGATATGAAATTGAAAACTGAATAATTTGTCCTTCTCCTTCGAGTAGCAACCAACCGAGAATCCTTGAAACTACGCAAACGACATGCGTACTCCTTATACTGCTGTATCTCCAACTATAAGTTCAGGATTTCATCTAGAGTATCAAACGATTGGCTTGCAGCCTATCGTGATGGCGGTATAATTTTTGACTGACTTATCCTTCGACGATTTTAAATATTTGCTTTTGGTGCCAAAAATTGTTAAAAGTAGCAAAAAATTAATGGACAATGGGGATTTTTGCTTTAGTGCGGAAAAATATGTCGAGTTTTGCTTCAACCATATCCACTTATACACAAATTATAAAAAAAACGTTGTTCTGAACAAGATATGAAGAACTATTTCCCCATAATTTTTTAACTAAGATTTTCCTCTAAATTCTCCATAAAACTACTTCCGTGGGGATTCATTCTGGAATTTTTGCTTGTAAGCGTACCTTGTAGGTGATCGGTTTTCCTGGTCATAGTAGGATCTGTAAGTATTCTCGGAATTGACATTTACAACTTGGTTCTTCCCCGTTCTGTAGCTAAGATACCGGGTTCTTTATCGAACCCAAGAGTGATCTCATAAATAAAAATCTTCCGATGATAAGAAAACTACCAAACATAACCAGATTTACGTGTGCAACTTATCCAACTAATTTTTTGTTTTGAAATTAATTTTTTATTCAAACTCCCGCTGTCTTTAAACAAGTTTTGCTATGCAGGTAATTTAAAACATTCATTATTTTTTTGCTCCCAAAACTACCAACATAATTCTTCTAAGTACGCCTTAATTTTAAAAGCTATTTTTTGTTACTCTTGCTATACAAAACGTGATGCTGCGCCATCAGCCATACTGTAGAAATGAAATGAAAATGTTAGTGGCAGCTGTGTGTTTCTTATGCGACGACAATTCTTAAACCTGAGAGATCATTACAGAAAAACCAGCTTTAAAAGCATTTAATACAACTAAAAATAAGAAAAAACGGCAACAAGTTTGAAGGCCGTCGCACGATACTTTCAAGTCTCCAATTGAGTATAAAGTTTTGACTTTCGGCAAACTATAAAACTACACAGTCCACAAAACTTAAGTTTCAAGCTTGTTCAAGGAGGCGCTCAGAATCCCAGATTCAAGCGAGCCAGCATCAAGCCGAAGAAAAGTTGTAGGTAGACAAGTCAAGATTATACTCTTGGTAAAAATGTGCAGAACAGAACATTGAATTTATTATAAAATTCAACAAGAAATCACGAAAAGGTAGCATAGGAGCAAAAAAAATAATAGTCTCAATCGAACCACGACTTTTCAATCATACGAACTTAAGACCAGCAACTTGAGACTCACGTTTACCTGTAGGCGGTATTTTTTTCGACTCTCAAGCATTCACTTATTCTTAAGATGACAATAAAAATTAGTTTCTAACAATTGTTTGTGAAGCTGATAAGATCTGGCTTTAAATTAAAGGTACTCGCATTTCGGTTAGAACTTTGAATTATATTTGCTATCAGAACTAGTCCGTTGTGCAATCAGCTAGAAAATACCTTGTAGGTGTATATCTGATCTGTTTGTACGTATACTTATTGGTATCCGTCTCGGAATTCAGGGAACTTCCAAAAGATCGCCTGCAGGTCTTATTGTTTTTCTTTAAGTGCACAAGTAGTTGGATTAAGTGCTACCAATCAAGATAAGAGAATTATGAATAATTAGATTTTGTATAGAATAATACAATAAAATAATATTCATTGAAGCATTGGAAGCATTACAGCCTCGATGCTAATCCTAGGAGTGGATAGATCTTAGTCATATCTTAAATAGAACTTTTTACTGATATAAAAATCGGGTTAAGAACATATGACCTGGCTATCTTTACACGTTATCCCGTTATCGTGCAATCAGGGCGGTCCTTGTGCGAAAATAATTCGAGGGTCTCCGTACTATTGGAGAAAATTTTACAATTTTCTCTCGATAGACTCACCAAGAACCATTTCATCACTTGAATAACTCCTTTTTTTTAGCTGTATTAAAAATAACTATAACATTTAGGTTATTAGGTGTGAAAAAATTGCGCTTTATTTGAAATTTAAATTCATAAATGAAATTATAGCATCTAAAACAAGGTAGATTATCTAAGTGAAAAACCGCTTAAAATAAAATTATTTTGGTAAATTACAAATCCAGAATTTTTTCGTTAGATAAGTGGACAGTGTTTGCTTGGGAACCGTACAGATGATTTTCGTGTACTATACTCGTATATATATGTAGAATTAGTGTACAAACACTTTTAAATTGATTACCGACCGAGGATAAGTCCTAGAGTCGATTGTCAGGTATAGTGCTTATGAGTGCGAATAGTTTTTTTGTTGCCGAAACGCCGGCAATAAAAAAACTTTAAACTCCTTTTCTCGAAACAACGTTTTCCGACCTGGTTCACACGATTTCGGAAAAACTATTTAATCGATTGGGCTGAAATTTTCAGGGATTGTTCAGAACATATGTAGTTTCGACCCCTAGTAGAATCATAAATTTTTAATTATTTTTAACCCTCTTCCTCTCCCTAAATAATTTCAGCTGCAAGAAGGGTCAAAAAATTCAAACGTTCGCCATTTTTGTAATTTTTGCCCAAAATGTTTAATTCTACTACCGGCTATAGTCAATTACTTATATTTATACTCTAGATGAAATCATATAGAGTATTATAAGTTTAATCCAGCCCAAAAAGTTTGTAACGCATAGAACCGAGCCTCGGACGAAAAAAAGTTATATATTATTTTGTGTTTAGTTGTGGCCAAAAACCCCAAATCCGTTTGCTGTCCGTCCGTCCGTCCGTTTGCACGATAACTCAAGAACCCGTTGGCCTAGGAAGTTGAAATTTTGTCAGCACCTGTAAAATGGAAAAAGTAAGGCTAAGTTCGTTAATGGGCGATATCCTTCCACTCCTTCGGGTACCTCCCATGCAAGAGTCCTTAAAACACGTATTCACAATTATTGCTCGAATGCTTCAAGTTAGGAGCTTGAAATTTTTAATACTTAAAGTTTACAATGTTTGAAACGAAAGCGATGCAAATCGAATGAGTCCTTCGTGTAGCAGCCTACAAAAGTCCTTCAAAAATGTATACAAGTTACAGAATCCACTATAACTATAGTACAAGTTAAAGCAGGGATTCAAAATTTTACAGAAATTAGTTTTATATCAAAAGCAAGACTAATTTCATTAATTAGTGCAATCCATCAACTCCTTCGGGTAGCTGTCATACAAAAGTTCTTAAAATACGTGTTCACCAATATTGAACGATAACTTTAGAACGCTTTAAGTTACGACTTTGAAATTTTGTATACGTTGTTTTTATAAAAGTCGCAGCTGAAGGTATTGTTGCGAGCTAGGGGTTCGCCGGGATTTCAAGTGAAACACAATTCGGTTAAAATAAAAATAAGTGATAATTTATTCAATCGCACTATTAATTCTATTCGCACAATAATTCGCACTGTATGGCAGCACTGCCCGCTTATTTCATATATCGCTTGACTCGATCACTTTCGTTCTCTTCCAACACGGTCGCGTATACACGCTGGCTGTCGCAGTCGACGTAATAAAAATTACTCTCTCTTCGCTGAAAGCTTCACCTGCTTATATACTAGCCGGTTGCAGTCTAGGATGTACTTGAATGTTCGCTCATGATGTGGATGTTTCTCGAAAGCTTTAGAGCTTTCGATTTTGATCTTCGTTCGGTGGTTTGTGTACAGGGTTCTAGTACATTGGAGAGCATTCGATAAGAAGGGAGATACAATCGTGTTGTTTCGCCTTATCTTCAGCTAGGTTTCTGATTGGGTTATTTTGCAACTAGGTATTCGGTTGTTGTTGTTTTCATTATGTGAAACGATCGAGTTGCACGGTTGCGGGGTTGCCAGGCTTACATGTAACAGTATTAATATGAAAAATATCCCGTAAGTCCTTCATGTAGTTGCCATACAAAAATTCTGTAAAAATTTCCCAACTAAATTTATGGAACTCACTCAAGAAACCGTTTAACCATCCATCGATTAGCCACTATACAATAGTTTCTACCTGTAAATAATAGGTCATGCAATAATTGTATGTGCACACCTTATTCTTTTGATATAATCTCAACTAAAATATAAATCGGAGTTCAGTATTTCATCTAGAGTATCATACGATTGGCTTGCAGCCGATCGTGACTACGTTATGTTTAAATATCCCGTTTTAATTTTTTGATTCAGACGTTTCTAACTGGAGATATCATGTCAACCGGCTTTTTACGGGCTACCCCTGCAGCCGCCATTTTGTCGCTGTACATAAGGGCAAAAATTAAAAATATTTATTTAATATACTTCAATATAGTCAGATAATGTGTAGAAACTTCGAAATATTTCAATACATTTGACTATGAAAAAAAAATTCTTGAAAATACATGAAAAAAAACTGTACGGTTAAGACAAAAAAGGTGAAAGCTGGGCATATTCGGTCCATGGCATAGACATTAAATGCAAAGGCTGAGTAAACTTCGTAGCATGACCAGAAGGATGTCAGTATTCTGAATATGAAACGTTAACACAGGACGTGTTTTTTTGCTATTAGTTCCACTTTATTAAAACCAAACAACTTCGAAAGTTCTTAAGCAAGATCAACAAATTTATCATCGTTAGAATGGTGTTTAAATAGGCTATTATAATATTGGAAAAAAAATAAATAAATAATCAGGTCAATGATCCTGTTTCCACCTAAGAAGACTTAAAGGGGAGGCCGCAGTTACAAAAAAAAAAATAAAATCATTTTTTTTTTATTACGTTTTAATAAAATAAAACCATTTATGAACATTTTAAGGTATAAAACATATAATTTGGCTAAGTGGGTTAACAAAAATGTTTTCTCTAAATGGAGAGACCGATCGCGATAATTTTATTTTCATTTGAAGAAAATAACGTTCCAAATAGCCTCCTGGTTATTCCTTAGGTTATCAGTCGCATAGTAACCTACACCGCATCTCAACATTAAACGCGTTTCAACCCATAAAATAATAAAGTTGTTTTAATTACTCTGGTAGCACATCTACATATAGATACTAAACTTGAACTTTGTAGCATAAGCCGTTTCTGAGATATGAAAAACTACCCCCCCCCCACCCCCGTACCGTGCCACCCCTATCAAAAACTTATTTTTCTGGGATGTCTCTATTGTAGCTCTATATAGTTTTCAATTTTAAGCTTTCTATCCTTTATCCTATCAGAATTTTTTCATTTCCGCCCCCACCCACACCCTCAATATTTTTTTCTCCGCTAGAGGTCTACTGGTTCTAACTCCTGTAAAATTTTCAAGATCATATCTGATACGGTTCTTGAGATATACAAAATTAATTTTTTGAAAAATGACTGTCCCCCCCACTTCCGCGCTTAACCTCCTCTCTCAAAAATTTTACATTCAGTAGACTCCATTCTATATAGAGGAACCAAATTTTATCTTCCTGGCACAATTGAGTCGAAAGATATTGTAATTCAAATTTTTTCACCCTCCACCCCCATACCCCACCACCATCCTTAAAAAATTTAACCCTTTTCTAATCTCCTAGTATCTCTTAAAACAAATACAAAGTTTCTGCCATCTGACTTCAATCGTTTAGGAGATATGAATTTTAGAATGTTTCAATTCCAGCTTTCAAGCGTTTTGGACGCATTATTTTCCCCCCCACTCGCACAACCCTCGACCCCTATCGACCATTTTTTTTGCCAATGGGTCCACTATCACAGTACTACATAATTTCTAACTTCCAGCCTCCTAGCATAAGCGGTTCTTGAGAAACCAAAATTTGTCATCTAAAACGCTCCACCCTCCAAAAGATACCACTCGTAGGGATTCACCCATTCTATCAAACCATAAAAATTTCAATTTAATATTTCAATGGAGTGAGCTACGTACCTACGGCGGACAGACGGATATTTTTTTTTTGCCTTTTTGGAGCTTACTAGTCCTAAAACGTGAAAATACAAAAATACAATTTTTTTTTAAATTTCAGGTCGATGAAGGTGATGTACTGAACTCCGACTTATGTTGCAGTTGGGGATAAAGTAGAATAAGAAGTGCGCATGCAGTTTGTACTTTATTAAAGACTCCCATTTGGTTGCTAATTGAAACCAAAAGACAGTATCTTTAGTGTTCAATTTCATATCTGGAACTAGGCGAGTCACTGAAAGTAAAATTTTCCCTTTTCAAGGACTTTCACATGGAAGGTGCAGGAAGGACTCAATTGATTTCTAGCATATTTATCCCTTTACCTGGAACTATTTAAAAATTAATGTGTACAAAATTTCATATTCCTAGCTTGAACCGTTCAAGAGTTATCGGAAAATAGTGTTGAACACGTGTCTTAAGGATGTTTTGTATGGAAGCTATCGGAAGGAGTAAAAGGATTTAACTGACTAGTAAACTCAATCTTTGTTTTCACTCAAAACTAATTTGTACAAAATTCCGAATTCGTGGCTGATCGATTATTTGAGTTATAGTTAGTGCCGTAAATTGAGTAAAGACATTTTGACAGGATATTTGTATAGTAGCTACACGAAGTACTATTGGGATTTTCTTCATAATCATACTATTAGCTCCAACTATGCGCAAATCAATATACGTACAAAATTTCAAAGTCGTAGCTTAAATCGTTTTGAAGTTATTGGCCAATATTCTTGAACACGTGTTTTAAGGACTTTTTGTCTGGAAGCTACTCGAAGGAGTAAAGGAATTTTACTGACTAATGAACTCGAACTTCATTTTCAAAAGTAATTTATACAGAATTTCAACTCGTAGCAAAACGATTTCTTGAGTTATATTGAGTTCCGTAGATTGAGTGAGGATATTTTTATAGTATTTTTGTATGGCAGCTACTCTAAGAACTCATGGTCCACTCTTTCGTATTCATTCATTTAACTGCAACTATTGAAAAACCAAAATTATTGATCAATATTTATGTACACGTGTTTTAAGGACTTTTTATATGGCGGAGTAGGACGATATTGCCCGTTAACGAACTTAGCCTTACAAATTCGACCAAACATCCAGATTCAAAATTCCTAGGTCAAGTCGTTCTTAAGTTATCGTGCTTACGGACAGACAGACGGGCGGACAGACGTCAAGCGAATTTGAAGTTTTTGGCGAAATAAACACAAAATAATATATATAACTTTTTTTCGTCCGAGACTCCGTTTTATGCGTTAGAAACTTTTGGGTTGGATTAAACTTAAAATACTCTCAGATTTCATCTTAGAGTATAAAAACTGAGTGAGTCCTTAAAGTAGAGATGGGTAACTCAGATCTGAGCCGGCTCAATGAACCGGCTCAAGCAAAAGATCCAACTGAGCCAGATCTTCTCCACGGATCTTTACGGTTCAACAGATCTCCACGGCTCAGCAGATCTTTACGGATCTTTGCGGTTCGCGGATCATCACGGTTCCTGGATCTTTAAGGTTCGCGAATCTTTGAGATGATGATGATGGAAAATGGAAGATGGAGGATGGATGATGGTGGATAGAGGATGGATGATGGAGGATGGATGATGGTGGATGGAGGATGGAGGATGGAGGATGGAGGATGGATGATGGAGGATGGACGATGGAGGATGGAGGATGGAGGATGGATGATGGACGATGGAGGATGGAGGATGGATGATGGAGGATGGAGGATGGAGGATGGAGGATGGAGGATGGAGAATGGAGGATGAAGGATGGTGGATGGAGGATGGAGGATGGAGGATGGAGCATGGATGATGGACGATGGAGGATGTATGATGGACGATGGAGGATGGACGATGGACGATGGAGGATGGAGGATCCCCTTTTCCCCTTTATCTTTTCGCGTTCATGTTTGGATGACGCGCGCTACGCTCCAACTACCTTTTGCGCAGCCCTACATGGCTAAAAGGATTAAAACTCTCTTTTCGCGTTCATGTTTGGCTGACTTGCACTTCACTCTTGCCATAGAAATATTTTCACTTTCGTTTAATATTTTATGTCTTTTAAAGAAACTCATTAATTTCTACTTTGCAACCTTTTCAATTATTTTTCCAACGATATATATTAAGGAAATAAGTCAATAATTGTTGAGTGTTTACAAAATTTTAGGGAATACACTCTTCGAAAGGTTAAAAATACTTAAGTGTGTAAGAGGCTTTGAGATAAAATCTTTTAATATTTTTAGACATTTAATTGTTATGCCGTCAAATCCAGGACTAGAGCCAATATTTTTTAAAACTAGTTTCCTATTATTTCCAGCAATACCCCCAGCATTGCCTTAAAATAATCAACTTTGAGTATTTTCATTAAAGCTCATAATTTATTCATAATTTTTTTTTTTTAAATTAGTTTTCGGTTTTTCAATATTAATCTGCAGTCCCCTTGTACGGCAGTGCAAATGATCCACTTGGATCTTTTGTACCGGCTCAAAAAGCCGGTTCAATGAAAAGAGCGAAATCCGGTGAACCGGTTCATTAAAAAGATCCGAATTTCCCATCTCTAGCTTAAAGTAACCGCCATACAAAAGTCAGTAAAAAATTTGTGTATTCATCTTTAAGAATTCGGAATCAAAATTTTACACAATTTTTCTTTTAATAAGAGTTGAGGTCGAGTCTATTATTCCGTGTAGCTGCCATACAAAAGTATTCAGAATGCTTCAGAAAATTAAAATATGTAATACGTCTATTAGCTAATAGTTGCCGCTAATATAATAAATCGAAAGAAAAACGAGTGGGTCCTTCGTGTCGTCGTATTTTTCAAACAATTAAATTAGTAGTCCGATAAAATATTTGACGACTGTTTTATAAAGAACAAATTTTTAAATTAAGCGTGCCTCGTACTAAAACCTGAAAATTGTGGTAGCAAGGAATCCTGGTCCGATCTGCATAATTATAATCTTCATTGCACGTTTTGAATTGAATACGGTACAAACTCATAAATTATAAGAAGGTACGTAATATCCCACCGTGAAACATATAGAGGCTATCGATGTCCAGTCGGTATATGTGTTATTAAGATGTGACAAATTTTATTATTCCTCTTCACCATGGGCGAATGACCGAGACTGGAATGAAATTGATAAAAAAAATATAAAACATTAATAATTTGCATGAATACGCCTTATTCCAAGTTGCCAGGCACAGACTTAGCATCGCCAGCAATACCAAAGACCTTCCTCTTGTGAAGACTACAAATGCCAATTGATAAATTTAATATTTATTAAGAAAGTCTATTATAATGCAAATATTAGCAATTTTCTTTGAAAAAATATTGTTCTTTTTTTTTTTGAAAAAAAAAGCTTTTGAGGTAAGATTAGTAGACTCAAGATTAGTAAAGATTTTCACTTGGAAATTAAAGAAAAAATGTGTAAATGCGAATATTTTCTGTAATATTGGAAAAAAAAAAGTTCATTGTGACTCTTGAAGTCCGAAATCAGTTCTAGCTAATTAATAAAATACAAAAGAAATCAGAAAAACATTTTAACGTCTGATGCATATGACTGCCATATGTTTAAGTTTGTACAAAAAATATGCACTCCATGGAGAGTTCAAGCACGACAACTATACTATTTTCCCATGATCTGAGGCATTTCATTTATTTTTTCCTTGGCTGCGTTTGTAATGCACATAATAGAGGCTCATACAAAAACAAGGTTGTTTGTTATTTTCTGTTAATTGATGGCCAAAAATCTCAAATCTGCTAAAATTGGTTTACATTCGCTAAACAGGATTTGTAAGGCTTAGTCCATTAACAGCGAAATCGTTCTACTCCTTCGGGTAGCTCCCGCACAAAAGTCCTTAAAACTCATTTGTACGAATTTTGGTCGATAGATTCAAAACGGTTTAAGGTAGAAATTTTAAATTTCGTGGTCGGTTTTTTTTTCCACGGCAGTTTCCGGTAATGACATTAATAAAAAGCAAATCGTGTGAGTCCTTCTTCTGCATGCCATACAAAAGTCCTGGAAAAATGTATGCATTTATTTTACAGAACCCACTATAAATCACGAAACCGTTAGTCCACGAAGTCTACGTTTGACAGAAACTTGTTTTGAATTAGAAGTAGGGTCGAGTTCGTTAGTGTGCGAAATTTTTCCACTTCTTTGGATAGCTACCATACGAATTTTCTTAAATCACATGGTTTCACATACTGAACTATTAAAACAGAACCAGTAAAGCAAAGAATTTCAGAATTTTCATGCTCTAATTGTTCATCATTTGTAAGTATGGTAATATACACGTGTAAAATCAAGGTACTCCTACAAGTATCTACTATACAAGGTCCTTAAACTGGGTGCTACAATCGGCTAAACGCACGAAAACTCGATAGCGTTGAGCTATAAACCTAACTTCTTATATGATTTAGTTTGATGCCAAACGAGAGTTAACATATGCTGGAGTAAATAGGTTGCACTTAACTAACCTTTAGATAGGTGGCAAAATCCTTGCACATTAAATTGATATGAAAGTGGTCCGAAATTTGGCATTCGGTGAGTTCCTTCCAGTTACAGAATTGACAATCGAAGCAGTTATCCTTCTCCTTTCAGTTACCATATTCAAAAGTCCTATACACTTCTTATTCTTCTTCTTTATATTCAACTACAATTTAAAACATAGTTCAGCAGTTCATCTATAATATAGGGTGTTTCAATAGGAACGCTCAAAATTTCTTAGGTTATAGCGGCCATGTTGTTAAAGCAACATCCGTCGAATTTGTTGTGAATTGTTCAGTAGTAGGGGAAAGTGGGGCAAAGTAAGCCCTCTAAGCAGGCGCGTAGGGCTAGCGCAATAACACGATCATCAAATTCTATGAATTCTATAACAATATACTCCTAATTTTCATTCAGAAATAAAATTTCGATTGCTAAATTCCAGGAAGTAATCAAAAAGAAAGGTTAAAGAATGGATGTACGAAATTATCGGCCTGTCGCCAACCTTTCTTGTATTTCGAAGATTTTCGAGGCTATTGTTTGTGATGTAATGAATTTTCATTGCAAATCAATCATAAGTCCATCCCAACATGGATTTACTAAGGGTAGGTCTACTACCACAAATTTAATGGAATTTGCTAATTTTTCCGTTAAAGCGATTGAAGGTGGAAATCAGGTGGACTGCATTTACACTGATTTCAGCAAGGCGTTCGACAAAATGAATCATTCCATCCTGACTTATAAGCTACAATTACTGGGTTTTCCATTCACGTATCTACTTAATCGCACTCAAAAGGTGTTTTTTCGTGGAGCCCTTCCATCCGATATACAGGGTGTTTGGCACTCCGTGTGCCACCTTGTAAGGGGTTATTCCTTGATATATTTGGAGAAAAAAATTGTTCTACAGGGTGAGTCAATTTTCAATATTAGTGGAGATACAGGGTGGTTAAGAAAAGTGATTTTGACCGGTACCCTCACTCACTTAAAACGTTAAATCTTGAAAACGAATAATCACAAGGCGAAGTGTTATAACTCGTTTTTTAGGCAATCGAATTACCTTTCATTTGATGTAACAGTCTAAATTGTAACTGCACCCAATCTTGAGATATTTACTCGAAAACACAAATTTTTGCTACGTGAACCCTTAAAATTCAGTGATCAATGTAGTTTTTCTCAGAAAACCCCATTATAAAAATGTCATTTTAATTTTATTATTTTATGAGCCGTATTATTACCTACAAAAGCTGCATACATATGTATGAGCTACGATTAACATTTTGGAAGTAATAGGTAAAAATACATATCGCATAAAAATTAAATATTTAAAAGTCAGTGCAATAACCCGCAGGTGGCACACGGAGTGCCAAACACCCTGTATATAATACTTCTGGAGTATCTCAGGGGAGCCATTTGGGTCCGCTTTTATTTATCCTCTTCATTAAAGACGTGAGTTCGGTTCTCTCCCACTCTAAAATTTTAATGTATGCTGATGATGCAAAGATTTTTCGTAATGTAACCAATGCGGCTGATTGTTCTCTTCTTCAGAGTGACCTGCAACGGTTTTATGACTGGTGTACACTAAATTGTATGCCTTTGAATATTAGTTAGTAAGTGTATCACTGTATCGTTCTCTAGAAAGAAAACTCCAGTTACATTTGATTATAGTTTAGAAGGAAACGCATTATGTAGAACTGACAAAGTGAACGATTTAGGTGTATATTTTAATAACGAAGTTACTTTTAATTACCATTTTGATTATGTTGTCAGTAAGGCTAACTCCGTCTGGGGCTTTGAGCAAAGATGGTGCAAGGATTTCAATGATCCGCATGTTACAACAATGTTGTACTGCACATTTGTCCGTTCTATTTTGGAATATGCCTGCCCGGTATGGGCTCCATACTATGAGGCTCCTAAAAATAGAATTGAGTCGATTCAGAGAATATTCTTGCGATTCGCACTTATAGGTCTTCCTTGGCATGATCCACTGCATCTGCCTCCTTACCATGAGCGTCTTAAACTCCTGCCGATGGAGTCGTTGGTTGATAGACGAGATGTCCTTAGAGCTGTTTTTGCTTTCAAGGTAATTTCTGGTGATATTAACTCCCCGTCATTGCTGGAAGCCGTTACTTTCAAAGTTCCATTTCGATCCTTGAGAGTCTATGTGTTGCTGGATATTCCTCACCATCGGACAAATTATGGCCAACATGAACCAATCACATCTCTTTCACGCATTTTTAATTATAATTACAGTCAAATTGACTTTAACATTTCTGTTCAACAGTTAAAATCGGCTTTATCAAATAAATAATGTAATATTATATTTAGGCATTTATGAGTGTACGGATATAATGATGTATTTTTGTACTTATTTTGTTGTACTTATTTTTTATTTTTTTTAATTATTTTATATTTTGTAATTTTTGTTATAAGTAATCAGTATTTGATGAATTTGAATAATAAATAAATAAATAAAAAATTCCGCGAAATTTAGCGATCGTATCGTTGCGTTAGCCCTACGAAGATTCACGCTACGCGCCTGCCCCTAAGGTTTGTACCGAGATTCTGTAAAATGGGTAATAGTTATAAAATCCTTTTCTCGCAAAATCGATAGCTTAGGATGTTAGCTTAGTCATATATTCGTGAAGTTGAATTATTGCTGGTGATAAAAAAGATATTTACTCCTTTCTATACATACTTCAAAGTGCCCACTTTGCCCCACTACCGGGGTAAAGTGGGCCCTTCCAAGGGGTATAATAATTTCACCCAAAACTGGAGCAAAACAATATGGCAATGGATCAATCAGACAAACAATATGATTATAATAAATTTAAACGAAATTCAGTGTGTTGAGAGCGTACTCTGCTTTGAAGAGTAGCCCTGTGAACACCAAAATATTTACTGGCTTTCTTTAGGTCCATTTTTCATCGCAACTTCAGTCCACGATTGTTGCATTGATTTTTTGTTGTATGTTCTAGCCATGCTAAAATTATTATTTTTAATTATCAAACAAAATTATATTGTTATGGGGTAAAATGTGGCCGGGGCTCACTTTGCCCCGAATGAACGCTAGACAGCAAGCATCTGCTAAAATTGATATATTTTTCAAATAATCATCAAAGCTTACTTTTCCAGTTTCACAATCCGTACGCTGATCTCAAGTATACTGTTCCAAACAATTTTCACTCGCTAACAATTCTTTTTAATGCAATTATTAAACACTGATATTTACATCAGACGGTACCAAAATCGTAATATGAGAAAAATTTAAGGAACTGTAATTAAAGTGGATTTTGTTTATAGTACATTGTGGTCAATTTATGAAGCTTTATCGTATAATTTATTTTGCTAAGAGATGGCGCTATTGCAAACTAGAAATTTTAAAGGGGTTCACTTTACCTTGCTAGCCCACTTTGCCCCACTCTCCCCTATATGGTAAATAACCATGGAAGGTTATAGCGTTGAACAACGTGTGCAAATCATAATTTTTTTTTTCAAAACCAGTGCTCCATTCCGCGTTATCGTATGGATATCGTATTGTTATCATATAATTACCTCTCGTGGCTCCGACGTGAACTGACCGCCGAGATCGTGCGATTTAACGCCTTTACACTTCCTCCTTTGGGGCTATCTTAAATCGCAGCTCTTTGCGTACAAACAGCAAACAATTGATGCCCTCAAAGTCAAAATAACGAACGCCATTTATCAAATTCAGCCAGATTTATGCGACAAAATCGTCGAAAATTGGACCTCTCGAATACGTGCCACCAAGCAAAACCTGGGGCGTACATTTGAACGACGTTATATTCCATACTTAATGCCATAAAATAATCTTTCAAATAAAAAAAGAATTGGGTGGATATCTCACACACAACTTGTTTTATTTACATTTAAAAATTGAACGTCCTTATTGAAAGACCCTATATAATACGATTGGCTGTTGCAATGTGTTTATTATTTTAATAGTAAACTATTTTTACTAAAAAATAACGTGTGCCTTTTACGACTCGTAGCTCATTGACGATTTGAGATAGAGTTCAATTCTTACTTCATTATTTTTTAATAATAAAGTATTGTGATCGAACTGAAAAAAAAATCGACCAACAGACTGGGCGTAACTTTAACATTTTTTGGATAGATGTCCGGAACGTTTTTTATGCTGAGATGCGCTGCAGCTTACTATGCAATTTTTTTTATATCTTATCAACCATACTAGATATGGTCTTGAAATTATACAGGAGTTAGACACAGTACACCTCTAGAATAGAAAAACCCTTTAATGAAAGAAAAGATACGGAGATGTACGGTGTTTTTTTTTCAGTAAAGGCATATGCTAGAAAGTTGAAACTTAGTACGTATATATATACAGCAGTATATATATATAGCAGTAGCTAGCTCTCTACAGCAGAAGTAGATAAAAAAAATCATATGTGAATTAGCGTACGGAGGTGTGGCCAAAAATTGTTCGTGAAAATAGGTTTGGTTACATTTTCACGAATTTCATTCATCAAGCCTGTCGAGGTATCGAATTAATTTTACTTTGTTTAGTGGCAAGAAACAGTTTCAGGATTTTTCAATATTCAACACCTAAAAAAGTGCAAAGTAGTTGTGTGTGTGTATTTTCACGATTTTCGACATATTTCTTAGATGGATATAATCCAATTTATGAATTTTTCGATGTTTAACCCCAAGGCTATAAGGTTATTGTGGAAGTTTTCACGAATTCCGATAATTCTTTTAGGTGTAATGAAATATCAATTTTGGGATATTCAACTCCTACGGGAGCTGTAAAATGATTGAGTACATTATCATCATCATCAATGGCGCGACAGCCCAAATCGGGCCAGGGCCTGCAGGATACATTGTCTGAAGTCATCTCGGTTCAGCGCCCGCGTCCTCCAATTTGTGCATCTAAGAAGCGATCTGTAATCTGCGTCAACTGAGTCCTCGTATCTTTTCCGCGGTTTTCCCACCGGTCGTTTGCCAGGTCTATCTTTCAGTGTGCGTTTGGGGATTCTTCCGTCGTCCATTCGCTCCACATGGCCTGCCCGTTGTAGCTTACGAAATTTTATAAGAGTCGATGCGTCTGGGTCGTCATAGATGTTATACAACTCGTTGTTGGATACGCCATTCAGTGCCTTCTCTTACTGGTCCCAAAATTCTTCGAAGAATTCGTCGTTCAAAAGCGTCTATTGATTTTTCAGACGCTTGGGTGAGAGTCCACGTTTCGCTTGCATATAGTAGCACAGGTCTTATTATGGTCTTGTATATGCGAAGTTTGCTCAGCCTGTGCACTTTTTTCGATTTTAAGATCGGGAGAACCGTGAAATACGCCTTATTTGCTAGTGTGATCCGTTGTTTTATTTCGTCCCGTTCGTTGCCGTCTATTACAAGGTGTGATCCCAAGTATGAGAAATGATCCACATTCTCCAGGTTGTAGTCCCCACGGTCATATTTTGTCTAGTTGACGCGTTTCTTCTTGTTTGCGTCATGAACTAGGTCTTATTCTCATTGAACCTTAATCCGACATCCTTTGCCGCTGAGTCTAGACAATGGAAGACTTCCTTCGAGTCTGAAACATATCTGGCCATGATATTTATGTCATCCGCGTACACTACTAGTTGAGTGGACTTGATTAGCAGGGTACTTCCGGTATCAACGAGTACCTTTCTGATGACATATTCTAGGGCGAGAATGAAGAGCATAGGAGCGAGTCCATCTCCCTGCTTCAGGCCGGATTCTGTTCGGAAGCTTTGGGTAAGCTCGTTTTGTATCCTTACTTGAGATTCAGTGTCAGTCATGGTCATTTTTGTTACTCGGACGAGTTTTGATGGGATTCCGAAGTCAAGCATTATTTTATATAGTACACTAGCCGCGTATCGCGGCTACGCTCGCTTCGCTCACGTTGTTCCATCGCTCATGTTAGTCCCGTTGATCCCGTTGCTCCCGTTGATCCATTAGTCCTGTTTCTCCCGATACTTCTGTTACTATCGTTGCTCCCGTTACTCCGGTTGCTCCCATTTCTCCTGTTGCTCCCGTTACTCCATCCACCATCCTCCATCCACCATCCTCCATCCATCATCCCATCTCCACCATCCCCCATCCGCCATCCTCCATTTCTCCCGTCGCGCCGTTGCTCCCGTTACTCCATCCTCTATCCACCATGCACCATCCTCCATCCTCTACCCACCATCCTCCATCCACCATCCTCCATCCTCCATCCACATTCCTCCATCCTCTATCCACCATCCTCTATCCACCGTCCTCCATCCACCATCCTCCATCTTCCATCCGCTATCCACCATCCCCCATCCTCCATCCTCCGTCCTCTATCCACCATCCTCCATCCATCATCCTCCATCTTCCATCCTCCATCCTCTATCCACCATCATCCATCCACTATCCTCCATCCACCATTCCCTATCCACCATCCCCCATCCCCCATTTCTCCCGTCGCGCCGTTGCTCCCGTTACTCCATCCTCTATCTACCATACTCCATCCCCCATCTACTTGGTATTCGCCGATAATACTTTCTGTATAAGGCTCTAATCGATTCTGAATTACTTTCGTCAGTATTTTGTGTAATGATTGAGTACGTTTTTACGGTTTCCGACATACCTTTTTGGTCTGATGAGATCTAGAAATTTACTACCCTGAAAGTCGGGGTGCGGCTGAAGTGCGTACGTATGCGACTGCCAACCGTAAAACATAAATTTCTTTGGTAAATTTTTGAATATTGATAGGAGGGTTAAAGACGAACAATTTTGGTTCTGTGCATGTATTAGACCCGCTTATGCTAGGAAGTTGAAACTTCGAACTTATATAAAGGTTTGATAGCGGAACCATATGCAAAAAAAACAGTGGGCATGGGTGGAGGGATGCCGTAGTAAGAGGCAGAGCAATGTGTCTGAAGCTGAAATTGTTACATTTTAAAATTCGTATTTCTTGAGCGGTTCATGGCACAAAATTTAAACTTGGTGATTGTTTGTAAGGCATATTAGGCGAGTGTTGTAAAAATTCTTAGCGTTGGTAGTGGCGTGCGGATGTGGGAAGAAAACCTTTGAATGAAAATATCTCGCGAATCAATAACATACGAAATTTTGTTTGTGTTAGGTGTATGAACGAAGTATTCTGAATATAATATTTTTTTTTGCGGAGTGGGAGATCAATAGAGCACGGATTTGTTTTTTTTTCATTCTCATATATCATTCGATACATCGAAAAATTCCGATCGGATTAAAATTGAAAAAAACTACAAAATGGATCCATAGTCTTCTGTCTAGTTGGAATTGGAGCAGGGTATTACAAAAATTGAATTTGCAGTTATTTTTTTCAAAATGACGCAAAACGTTTTCATCAAAGTACAAATCAAAACTTTTAAAGTTAAGCTTTCTTAGACTATTCGCGCAGTGCACACTTATCAAAAGGAATTTTGATTTTCGGCTCACTTTCTATTTCAAAGTATATCGTGACTGGAGTATTTAGGACTACGTACTATTATTCGAAAGTATTATTTGCTTAGTTAAAAATGCTATTAAATACAAATATAATTATCTAACTTTGTAACGAAAAATTCTCCAAGTTTATTGACTTCGAAAAGGTCATAGCCACCTATAAATTACTAAGGTATGGCTAATAGATATACATTTTATATGAAATGGTTTGCTTTAAGTGAAAATAAAGGTTTGTATAATGGGGCAGTTTTATTATTTTCACGTTTTCCGAAAATTATTACTTTTACGGTCACACAATTTAAACTATAAGTAGACTTTCGTCAGAAAATATAGTTTAAAGTCTGAACTCAGTTCAGACTAAAAGTGGTGTCGGAATTGTTAGCCATGCCGTGTTAAAATAGTGAGACGTTACTAACAAATTTCTAAAAAAAGGTTTCTGTGTTAAAATTCAAGTGATCCCAAGTGAATAATTTGAAGAAAAGAAGAAACAGTCAGAAACGGTACGGTATATGTATTTTTGTAAGTGATAGTTTCGTTTAGGAAGGGGCCAGCGCTAAGAACCGCCACGCTCACTAGGCACCATACGGGCTATGGATATCCCTTCAAAACCTTGTGAGCGACTAATCCCCCTCAACACAAACCGTATCCCTACAGACCTGACCAGTTTGTCATGACCAAGCGACCTAAGATTCTCGACGTTGCCGTAGAAATGATTACCCAGCCATTTCATTCGCCTTCTAGCAACCTCTGAGCATTCACACTAGATGTGAGTGGTGTCCTCTACAGCGTACAGATCGTGGCAGTACCTGCACACGTCCGTTTCAGCTAATCTTAAACGCATGGCATACAGTGACCCGTCAGTGCTCCGACGAGCAGCAGCAATTTTCCTCTATCCTAAGTTAATATATTCCTAGTGCTGTGACTCGAGAAATTCTGCAGCTTGTCAACCCTAGCCACCTAGAGTTAGCCACCCCTATAGAACGTGCCCCAATTAGCGCTTAGATGCCGCATATTGGTGGACTGACATCCTCCTCAACCCATCCGTTTAATACCGAACCCGCTCCCGCCGAGTCATCCTTCATTTCGTTCCCTAGTGTATATTGCTATGTCCCGATACCCAGGAAATCAGTACGCGGTTCTGACTAC
Organism: Beris morrisii; assembly: GCA_951812415.1. Taxonomy (NCBI): domain Eukaryota; kingdom Metazoa; phylum Arthropoda; class Insecta; order Diptera; family Stratiomyidae; genus Beris; species Beris morrisii. Next base: position 61,969,956 of record OX638310.1, read on the forward strand.
AAAGTACCTTTACCACTTCTCGAGAGCGCTTCACTAGCTGGGATTTAATAGTGAACGATTTCAGCGGCTTTACGGCTATCAATGTAGAGTGAGATATCCTGACTGCATAATTCCACATTAACAGGATGTTAATCTGTCTATAACACAGCCAGAATCTCCGCTTGGAAAACACCGCATGTATCTGGCAGCCTAACCGACTTCCCCACTCAGCTGCTCAGAGAAGATGCCTGTATGTATACTACATTTCATTTTCGATCCATTCTTGTATACGGAGATTTCCAAATCACGTATTACCCTTTTGTTCTCCCAATCCGCTCTACTAGGATACACAATTATGTTGAACGTGCGTCACAAAATGTATCCTTGGGATCAAGTAGTCTGTGATAATATAAGCCGGACTGCCCAGAAACTCACCGAGAATAGAACCATGCTCTTTAGAGCTCTGCCTGCAAAGGAGTCACAAATCGATAGCCTAACTACTGTATTTGCCGCAACCTGTTTCACATACATAGATATTCCACACCACTGTCCCATAAGTCAGAATACGTCTGGCAATCGCCATATACAACCAGTGTTTGAAACCCCAAATTTTGCCCACGGTCTGCTTGCACGCAAAAAGCGCGTTGTTTGCCTTTCTACTACGTTCAATTTCCAGCTAAGCTTCCTATCCAGAATTAGACCCAGATATTTGGTTTGTTTCGAAAGCCCAAGCACCACGCCTTCGAGCCTAGGCAGCCTAAAGCCGGAATCCTGTGTTTTTTTGTGAATAGCACCAATTCAGTTTTGAAAATGTTCACCCCCAAGCCGTACGCCCTAAGCCCACAGGCTGAGTGTACGGTGTGCCGATTCCAAAATACTCGTCAGCGTATCCAGAAATTTCCACTTGACTAGTACCACAATGTCGTGTGCGTATGCCACGACCTTTATCCGTTGTTTTTCAATTTCCAGTTGAACCACATTTACAACGAGGAGGCAAGAAGGGGGCATATCACTCCTTCCTGAAGCATACTCCTCGAGGCCTACCTTATAACTTTACCTTGCCCCATATCTGCACTCACAAATCTAGTCATCAACAAAGTTTTCAACCAGCCTGTCAATGACTCCTCTAATCCTATGCTATACAACGCTTCCCTAATTGCTTCCACTGTCACATTGTTGAAAGCCCGCTCCATGTCTAGGAATGCTGCTAAAGCGAATTTCTTACAATCCAGACTGGATTCTATAGACCAAACTACCTCGTGTAGTGGTGTGTCTACAGATTTCCTTCTCAAATAGACATGGTGTTCACCTGATAGCATCCAGCATCCGAAGCAAGAACTTTTTATTGGATAGTGTGTAGGATCTAGACGGCTGTAACGAATAAAGAAACCCTATTTCCACTTTACTACTTCGGATACTACTTCGGGTTTGATTGTAAGTAAAGAAATCCTCAAACCACAACCCAATTTTGCCCGAGTGTTACTGGATCCCCAAAGATCCTGCTCGGCACTTTATCCTCCAGAGGTGTGGAATCCTTCTTTCTCATTTGTTATCTGGGTCCATCTAAACACAATATACAATATTACAGTTGTTCTTTCATTCATCCATCACACAACTATCCGTGAGGAACTTGAAATTTGAAACCAAGTTAAGTTTGAGCTTGGAAGAAAGCACTTAACTATGTATCCTCCATACAAAAGTCCTTTAATTACTCGGTTACACTTATTGCACGATTGCCAATTAACGCATAACACGAGATGAATTTACGGGTTCAGGAACGAAAATGGGAAAAAATCTATAATAATATACATAATTTACATAATTTTCCGTAGCTACCACACAAATATAATCAAAGTTGTTACATTTGCCCAAACTGGCCATGCCTCGGTAACTCCTTGAGCCATGAAACCAAAATTTGATTTGAACAAATCTAGAACAAAAAGGATCGTACGTTTTTTATCCGAGTTTGAGTTAGAGAAGAAATTGTGTATGCAAATTTGCTGAAGATAGAAGGTGTCTTCTTAAATAGAATTTCAAATGAAGGTTGCTTGTCTTGAAAGAGACTGGACTCTAATTCCATTCTTTATAATTTCAGATTAGCAATATGGATGTTCTACAAAATTTAGCCCATTGTCCAGAGACAAGCACTTCAGTCGCATCCACCTTCTTGGCTCTAATGTCCAATGTTCTCGTAGGATCGTATTGCAACATTTCGGCTTCAAGTATGTGGCCCAGCGACTATGGCCCGAGGGCCTTGCTAGTTGGTCAGTATTTTGGTATTAAGTGTTATGTTCGGTTTTAAAATGGTTTTTTTCAGGTCTGCAAGAATACGATTTCATAGTGGTTGGAGGCGGAGCAGCTGGCGCCGTTGTGGCAAATCGATTAAGTGAAAATTCAAGTTGGAGAATTCTTTTACTTGAAGCAGGAGACAATCCCCCCGTTGAATCCGAAGTCAGTAGCTACAGTAAATTTGTCTTACTCTAATAATCGTTCCTCGTCTCGTAGGTTCCAGCCTTGGTAACAACACTTATAGACTCAGCTTTTGATTGGAGGTTTCTCGGTGAATCGGCGATAAATACAGGATTCGGACTGAAAGAAGGAATACGTTACAGTCGTGGACGAATGTTAGGCGGGAGTACCGGTTTGAATTTCATGTTCTATGCGCGTGGTAATTCCCGCGACTACAACAATTGGGCAGAAGCCGGAAATCCCACATGGGATTGGGATAGTGTTTTGAAATATTTTAAAAAATCAGAGAACATGATTGACGATAAATTTTTAACTGCATACGGAGGGAAATATCATGCAGCTGGAGGTCTGCTAAATATCGACAACTTTCACTACAATAATCCTGTAAAGGATTTAATGTTTGAAGCTCTGCAAGAGATTGGCGTGAAGAAATTGATAGATTTGCATTCAGAAGAATTTATAGGAACGGCTGAAGTAGCTGGTACTATTGCATTTGGATCGCGTCAGAGTTCAGCCAAGGCATTTCTGAGTTCAGCAAAGAACAGACCAAATTTGCATGTAATTAAGAACGCGTTTGTTACATCATTAGAAATTAACGTAGCTGGTCGCGTTTCAGGAGTGAATTTTCTTTTAAACAGAGCGATTCCGATGAGAGCTCGCGCCTCTAAAGAGTACATTTTATCAGCAGGTGTTTTTGGTTCGGCCAAAATTTTATTACTTTCCGGTATTGGTCCTGTCGAACATTTGACCTCGCTCGGGATAAGGACTTGGAGTGATTTAAAAGTCGGACATAATTTCGAAGATCATCCCGGTTGCGTTCAAGTATTTAAAGTGCCCTCGAATGATACTGATGCGACTTATTCGTCCTTCTATAATTCAGCGCAATATCTTCTGGAAAAGAAAGGACCACTAAGCTCGGTCATGGATATGTCGACCTACATAAATGTTAATAACGACAGCAGTTTATACCCCGACACACAAATATTTTATTTCATGTACAAAAGTGGCCAAATATTGGAAACAAGCGCCGGTTACAGTATGTTAGGATATGACGAAACAGTTACCAGAATCGATTCTCCAATGGTTAGTGCAAGCTTGGGCAATGCGATCATATTATCGATGGTGGCGCTTTTAAATCCGAAATCAAGAGGACGAGTCGAACTTAGAAGCCGCAATCCGCTAGACCCGCCCAAAATTATTTCCCAATTATTCCAACACGATGACGATATTAAAACCGTAATCAAGGGATTGAAGTTCCAGAGGGATTTGTTGAAAACTGCCGCTTATAGCAAGCGTGGCGTGGCCGAAGTGAATTTCACTCCGAATAGATGTCGCGGTAAAGATCGAAATAGTGATGACTTCTTGGACTGTTGGGTTCGGCATTTCGGTACTTCGCTTTATCATCCTACGGGGACATGTAAAATGGGTCCAGCTCAAGACAAATCGGCTGTTGTCGATCCGAAATTGACTGTTCACGGTTTCGAAAATTTGAGAGTAATCGATGCGAGTATTATGCCGAACGTTATAAGTGGCAATACAATGGCTGCCACGATAATGATCGGCGAAAAAGGATCAGATTTCATAAAAGATAAATGGAACTGTAATTGTCCATCAACATAAACAATTGTTATTTTGGTTACGTTACAATAGCTTGAATAAAAATAGAAAATTGACTTTTAGTTGTATTTTGTTTTAATATAAATCCAAGTTAGTTATTCCTGTACCTTGTGAGATTCTATTGTCACTGATAACATATTGTTTTATTAGTCACGAAAGTTGAAGATCGGTCATCAATCTCGCCGAGTTTACTCGGGTATCAACGTTTTCATTGGCAGATTGGAAATCAGACATCGAAACGAAATTCTTACACTTCCGTAGAATACTAAGTCGTTTAGAAGCATCAAAGGTGGGCTGGTTCCAATTTTGGTAGTTTTTGATTTTTACTCCGAGTAACGTGATGAGAAATTTGTACGCCATCAACTTGTATATTTGCGATCGAAGCCATATAGGCATTAAACTCTACTCCGTTTTTATTGTCTCATTCCAATATAGAGGTCTAATTGCGACGAGAGACCATTGAAGCTAGATGTGTCCATATTAAACGTGAAATTCTAAAATATGGTCCATTTCTATGTGAGACGTGCAATTTTCCTTGAAAACTCGTATTATAAATCGAGACTTTTGAAAAAACGGAAATGGGTGAACGAATTGTATAAAAAAAAGAACAGATTGGTGAATCGATTATGATGTTGGTTTATTCCTTTTATCCCACAATGCAGGGCGTAAGCAAATTTCCCTGACAAGTTCTTCGCAATCCATTTTTTCAATTACAATTGCGTGAAATGTTGAAGATTCCACTTGAAAGAACTGAATAAGCGCGGGGGAAAAAAAAGCAAACATCGGTGAATGAACAAAATCAGCGCCAATAAGCTCTACTCAGTTCAGCTCGGCAATGCTGTTGATGTGCTTCTATAGCAATATACGAGTTTGGTTTCATACGCGCTGATAAGGTCAATTCCTCTCAGCTTAGTTCCGCTTTCTGTGTGCGCGAGCCCTTATAGTCGACATAAAGATGGGTAGTGTCCGAAGCGCTGATTCCGTCAACACAAACGAATCCTAAGGAGGAGGATGAAAAATGTAATGGTTGTATTAAATATTACTAAGATACCAAATGAGAGTAACTGATGGACAGAAATAGATGGAACAGAAACCTCTTTCTAAATGCAACGACATTAGTCTACACCCCTCAAGGAAACTGTTGTGTGCTAGGCTAACTGAATGGAATAAGCAGACTCTCATCACATTAGGTTCGGTTAGGTTATAGTGGCAGCCGTCCAAACTACGGATCGACTCATTTAGACCATTCGGTTGGTCCATTGTGATACCACACCCGTGACACCTTAATGAAGTCCCATATAGGGAGTTATCGTAGCGTTGCTACAGGGGAAAAGTTAGTCGAACCAGCCACAGATGCGAATGAACTTGGCTAGTTTATCAGTTCGTGCTCCAGCCATGTCCCCGAGTCTGGAGAAGAAGTAGCTGCCCATGGCTCTGAACCTACAGCTGGCTTGCTGGGGACACTCACAAAGTAGATGATTCTTATTCACTTCTGCAGTAGTCATTATATTGAACGCCTAAGCATTGTGCATGTCTGCCAAAGAGACAGTGCCCCGTTATGACTGCCATAATGTTACGGGTCTCTATACGACTTCTTTTCAGAAGATCGGCAGTCCTTCTAGGATGTATTACTGGCCATAGCTGCCTGGAGGTTTCACACGTAGTTAGGTTGAACCATCTGCCATTGGTCAGCTCCATTGCCTTCCTGTCAAGATTACTCTTGACGTAATTGAGCGGTCTTTTTACCGCTTGGGTTGCATGTATAGCAGCCATTTCGGATCCAGTTTTGGCCAGCTCATCGGTTGCCTCATTTCCTGGTATCCCTTTATGTCCCGGAACCCAGCACAGGAAAACCTTGTGAGCTGCGCCCAATATTTTCAGGCGCTCCCTACACTCCCTCACTAGCTATGACTTGACTATCTTAGAGCTTTTATTGCTGTTTGGCTGTCTATATAAATCTTTATACACGACTCTTCGGGAAGATTTGTCGCGGAATTTAGTATGTCCACTGCACTGCTTACGGCAAAAACCTCGGCTTGAAAAATACTGCAGAAGTCCGGCAGACGAAAGGATACTTGAATGTTCATGTCGGTTGAGAAAATCCCTGCCCCCGTTCCAGTATCCATTTTTGACCCATCCGTGAATATAGAAGCTTCAGATTCTCTTATCACTTTTTGATTATCTCAGTCCGCCCTAGTAGGGAAAAGGGTATGGAATCCTGTATCGAAGCTTAAAAACGGAGTTATATAGTCGGTGAGTTCACTAAGCCCACAATCTGGAAATAATGAAAGAATTTTGCTATGCCCATAATCCGCAGATTTCCAGCAGCCACCGCTCTTTTAGTCTCAGGACGCTCTTGGCAGCAGCATTCATGATTTGAATATCTATTGTCAGCAGAAGCAGCATAGTCTCCATTGCAGCTGTTGGCGTTGATTGCAAAGCGCCCGTGATGCCTTAGCAAACCGCTCTCTGCACTTTCGTTAGACTATTCTTGTGCACGCTTTTGTCCAGGGCTGTCCACCATACCAGTCCACCATAAAGAAGAATGAGCCTTACGATAGAGATGTACATCCAGTGAACATTGCGGGCTTTATTCCCCATTTCCTGCCAAAGGCCGTCTTGCAAGTTTAAGGCAGGCGTCCACTAGAGGCGGGCCGCATCGCAACGGTGCGGCGAGCATTTTTTTTTCTACGTACTTCGTTCCGTAGCGAGTGTCGCTCAGTGGACGCACTTCCATAACAATGTATGGCAGGCGGATTTTTGCGATGCGGCCCGTCCGCCCTAGTGGACGCCTGCCTTTAGAAGGCAATTGTTGCTTTCTTAATGCGCTCATCAAGGATTCTTTTCCAGCTAAGCTTAGCGTCAAGAATAATTCCTAGGTACTTAGCATCAGTTTTAAGCTCCAGAATGGTATTACATATATATTGCTCTCTTTCGAGTGAAAAGAACCAGCTCAGTTTTTGTGGGGTTAACCTCCAAACCACAAATTGCTGCCCATTTGTGCAATTTCCGTAGTGCTCCCTGCACTAGTTCAGCTATCGTAGGTAGAAATTTGCCAGATACCAGTATAACTAGGTCACCAGCGTACGCTACCACTTTGATCCCGTCCCTCTCGAGCTGGGATAAAATAAGATCGACAACTAATACCCAAAGTAGGGGTGATAGAACTCCCCCCTGCGGGGTACCTCTGGACACAGTTACAGATATTTCATTCTCACCAATGGATGCATGTATCATTCTACTTTCAAGCATGCCGTCGATCCAGTTAGTAATGCCCAGATCAGCCCATGCATTCAGCAGGGCTTTCCGAATGGCATCCCTCTCAACGTTATTAAAGGCTCCTTCAACATCCAGAAAGACACCCATTCTGTATTCTTTATTATGCAGCGCGCTCTCTATGGTCCTTACTACCTCACGTAGAGCGGTTTCTACCGATTTACCTTTTGTGTACGCATGTTGTGCTGTAGAGAGAGTGTTTACGTCCAGATTGCATCTAATGGAGATCTTGAGCATCTCATCAGAAAAGAGGTTAAGCTAATGGGTCTAAGGTCTTTAGCCATTGTGTGGTATTACTTTAACCCGTCTCCAAGCAATCGGAACGTACGAGTAGTATAAGCAGCTTTTATAAATAATTAATAGCCAAGGGACGATTGAATGATCGAATTGAATTTCCTGAAGCATTATGGGCAAAATTCCATCCATCCCTGGTGATTTATACGCCGCGAAGGATTGAATAGCCCACGACATTCTTTCCTTGGTTATAACTTCCTCTATGGTGCCCAGTGACGGATTTTCCGGCATTCCTGACTGGTTCCCTAGGCATGTCTCACCCGCTTGGGTTGTACAGTCTAGAAAGTGGGTCTCCATGAGAAGTTCTAAGATTTCCCTGTTGTTCCCAGTCCACGTACCATCACTCCTTTGCAGAACGGTGGGTACGATTGGATCGGTTGAAAGTACCCTTCTGAGCCTGGCAGCCTCGCTAGTGCTCTCAATTGTTTCACAGAAGATAGTCCAAGAATGTCTTTTAGCCTTTTTTATTGACCTTTTATAGTCCCTGACACTCGACTTGTACTTGGCCCAGTCTTCCAAAGTGCCACTAGCTTTTGCTGCATTGAACAGTCTTCTCGAATCCTGCCTGATGCGCCGTAAGTCCCTATTCTACCATGGGTGGCTTCCTCAGTGGGCAGGACTCAAGAAAAGCCGTTGTGATGCTTCCTGTTAGGGCATCAATTTTGTCGTCAATAGACGCTGTGTTTGGGAGCAGTTCGCAATCAGGAGCAGAAAATGCGATACTCTGAAATTTCTCCCAAGTCCGTCTTCCTTGGGTTTCTCATCATATTAAGAAGGTCATTGCATCGCAAACAAGCAAATGTTACTTGCAATGGAAAATCAAATTAACTAGCAGGAAAATGAAGTTAAGTGAAATAAGGGAAGATCCGTTAGAAGGTTAAACCTTAGAAAAAAAATACGAAATAAAACTACAATACCTACAATAAAGATAAAAAAAATAATGATAATAATTAAGCTTGTACACACCACTTAAAAACCGGTATATAGTGAGTATGTGAGCCGAGCATGATGGAACAATATGCGACGAATTTTTTCGGGGAGGGAAGGATGTCGAGGCCCGATTTCACCCAGTAGTAAGTAAATCTAATAATTAAATCTGATCGGTGATCAGGAAATCGGCTCGACTTACTTCCCTGCTTTTGACTGTATACTGCCGACCGACGCGAGCATGATAATATGACCCATCGGCAATATACGAGTCAATAGCACCGGTCAACAACCAACATAAGCGGCCGGATTACAAAAGGTCGAGCCACCGATATTGCTGACCTACTATTAAAGGTCGATATTCGCGACACGCAAGTCAGTGATATTACTGATCTGCAATTATCACTGGCTAGCGACGATTGCCATCCATCATGCTCGGAGGACTTGATAGCGAAAAGTTAAGAGCTGACCACCTACCAAACGGTTCATTTTAATAAAGTACATAACTGAATATGGAAAGTACAGTAGAACCTCTATATAGTGACCACCCAAGGGACTGTGCAAAACTGGTCACTTTATTCGATTGGTCAGATTATAAAAATAATTTAACAAATAAAATCTGTTTCTGATATACATCGGGACCGGAAAAAAATGGCAACTTTAGGCAAGTGGTCAAGATAGGAATGTGGTCACTTCTTCAGATTCTACTGTATAATAGTAAAGTAAAATTACTAAGTTAAGTGTGTAATATCATGGTTGAAGTGGATTAAAGTATTAAGTGTATAAATAAAAAAGTGTTTATATAAAGAACTCCTAAAAGGGACACCACAAATGTGAAGAACGATGATTTGGGAAGTTAAGTTACCTGTGGAAAATTAAATATGTTATTGGGAAATGAACAAGACGAGAAATTAGCGAATGTGGAAATGTTTAGTAACGAAATGGAAACGTAATGACTTTGGAGAGGATCCAAGGTAAAACAAAACCATGAAAAAACCTGGGGAATTGCAGGTTAACTAGAAATTGCCATTTATGTATGCGATAGGCAATGTGCTCGTACAAGTCAGCACAGCCCCCAAGGAAATTCCTCATCGCCGGCACTGTGAAGCCCCACCGAAACAAAAATGTTCAACCATTTCACTGGTATTACTCTCATTGCTCCGGTTAGCCTAATCTTGCCAACCGTTGCAGTTTCGACGATAGCAGCTTAACCTTCCGAACGAGTCCGCAAATAAGTACAAGTATGTATAGTTCGAAAAATTATAGTAAGAAAAACAAAGCGTTTCTTTTTATATTAGACTTTACCATTCTCTCATTTTATACCCATATCATCATTTAATTTTTGTTATGTATAAGCAATTATTTTCTTCAAATCGAAACTTTTTAAAGCAGAAAAACGGTATACAATGTTCTAAGTATGCATGCATTCCAAAGCACTCTTCTTATATAATAGATCCTTACTTGTTTTTTTTTAGAATTTTATTTATGCTCGATTTGTTACACCTTAAAATATTACACTCCACAATCAAACCCGTAGAAACATACTCAGCGCGATCATATTTATACTTTCCATTAGAACTTTTACCTTAATGTAACATCCATTCCGATTTGTAATGTTTAAATATTATTTTCAGCTACAATGTAGTTACTAACAGGGTTTTATAATTCAGTTACCATTCATAATTGCTTTAGGTATTTTAGATTTACAGTATGTAGTTATCTTTATTGTTCCAATTTACTATTGGTAATAGTTAATTATTTTTTTTTCTAATTTACCGTTAGAATTATTGACTAATTTTAAAATAAATTATTAAGTGTTAATTTTATTTAATACAACGTGTTCCAATATTTTAAAAATATATCATACGAATTGGGAGCAATAAATTGCGTGAATTGCATAGTGTGTCTATTATGTAACCAAGATGGTAGTTATTTGATGGTAGCAATAGAATTTAAAATTTATTTATTTATGAGCAAACGGAATTCGATTTATTTGATTTTCTAGTTGCCATTTAAAGAATTTTTTTTTAAATCTGAGATCGAATTCAAATGCCTTTCTTCTGGTATTTTTTTCTTGCTTTGAAGATTTATTGAGTTCCGATACATTTATCGATGAACACCTGAAAAAAAATAGAAATTATTCTTTAAATAAAAATCATTAAATTGAGTATAATCTAACCTTCATGTCAGCTAGCTCATCATCTGACGATGAATGTGACAAACCGCCATATGATTTGAACGTTATGTTGGTCATGAAAGTTTTCAGAAGGCTGGCCGACAATTGTCCAAATTTGTATGGTACCACTGGATCGCAATCCCCATGCGCTTGGAATATCTATAGCAAATAAAAAGATAAATAGAAGAAACACGGATTTCAAAAACAAATATCATCTTACAGGAGTTTCATCCGACGACACTTTCAATCCTGGGAATTGTTTATGCAGCGGCAGCCAACACGACAACGCTATAACTCCGCCCAATTGTTTTGGGAATGTCAGAGCCGAGTACAACGCCAACGCTCCACCTTGTGAAAAACCACCGACAACGATGCGCTTCGAATCGATACCAGCCGTAATTTCGCTATTGATCATTGTGTGGAGATTTACTGATGCCTTTCGAATTCCCGCTTCGTCTTCCGGCCCCGATATATCGAGCGTTTTCAAATCGAACCATGACGGCATTTGAAAACCGGCGTTCAACGTGACTGGCATCGTAGGTGCCGTCGGGCATATGACTTTCATGTGCGATGGACGAATACTGCCAATAGCCGAGATCCAACCATGACTGAAAAGTTTAAAAACTATTGTTAAATATTGTTTTAAAGTCAATAGTTTCTTCGATAAATTGTTGCACTAATTTTATTTGCACTTTGTGGGAACTTTTTAACAGGAAGTAAGAAGCCCTTTATATTTGAGAGCCCAGTTCAGTGGATAAAGAACTCTAGGTCTAAACAAAGGACCTTCACAGTGGAAGCAGCAATTTAACGGATATTTGTCTTGCTAACAACAGAAATGAATTAATCAGAAATCTGAAATGCCTTACTAAAGTTTTACTACGAATTTGAATTTCTGAATCACTTTCTAGATTTATTAGTCAGTAAAATCTTGGGTATGGAGATGTGGTAAAAACTTTACTAGGCGTTCTGAACAGCGATGTACATTCAAAACCACTAGTGCAACCGGAAATATCTTGCCAGCTTTGAGCTTCTGCGCCAGAAGCTATTCCTCAGGTGCACAAATTACATGTCTATACTCTAGATGAAATCTACAAGTTTAGTTTAATAGATCCTTCGTATGATAACTTAAAGACAACTATGGTGTGGTATGGTGTGTGGGGTGGTGATGTTGTCATCCTCCTTCATAGTGTTCATCCGTTGTGCTCCCCGTTAGAGTATGGTAACTCGTGAAACCTAAAACCATTTTGTGGATTTAATGAAGTTTGCTATGTTACATAGCTTTTCCTTATCGATATCACCGAGGACATCGAGAATATATTCGCCGAGGTTCCGTCTTCTTGTTCCCGATAGGGCCGGACACTCGCATAGGACGTGGAAGATTGACTGTTCCACTTCTGGATCACCGCAGCTACGACAGAGATCATTTGCCTCGGCTCCCAGTAGTCTAGCGTGTCTACCGATCAGGCAGTGCCCTGTGAGCACTCCGATTAGTGTGCTAGCATCTTTCCTGCTCAGGCTCAAGATATACTTGCCTTTCCCGTGATCATATTCGGGCCAAAGAGTTCTTGATATTGAACATGTAGTTAGGCTTGATCATCTATTACCTGCCCACTACAAGCATAGTAAGTCGATAGACTGTTTTATGGATCCGATGGGAATAGCAATCTGCTGGTCTCCCACTAGTGAGCTTAGGCTGGAGCCTGCTCGAGCGAGTTCATCAGCTAGCTCGTTCCCCTGGAACCATACAGTGGCCTGGCACCCATCAGAGAGTAATATTGTGCCGTGTGCCGATAGAGTTAAGAACGTCACATTGTCTAACTAGTTTGGATCGACAGCTACAAATTTTAAATCAAGGACAACATTAAAATTGGGACAAACGGCCTAGAAGCTGCATGAAAAATTTTCCTCTTTATCAGGATATTTCAGAGTGTATAATATTGATGCCAAAGAACGACAACTTTACAGGAGAGCGAATTAAATTCGACCAATGAATTAGACACTTCATGGCAATAATTTGGTCAGACGTTATCCATAAGGATGATATTTGAGAGACGACTGAACAATTCCGGATAGTCATTGAGATTCAGAGCCGATTGGAATCTACAATAAAGGCGATGTGTGTCGCGTCGTACAAGAAATACATGAAAACAAATAATCCAGAAGAAAATTCCAGAAGTGAATTAGTTTTGGTGACATGTAAAAGCATTTACCCCTCAGGTTCTTGTGTCGAAAGACTTTAAACTCCAACGACTGAACAATACTTTTTTCGCATTATAAATCCGCACTTCTCTCCTTCCAATACCGAAACATCCAATGTTTTGGGAAGTGATTCAATTGGGCTATGCTTTAACAGATTATATCGGTACTCCACCTCTACCGAAATTAAGTACTGTATAGAAATAATTTTGCGATTTCCATACAGTACTAATTTTTTTCTTACAATAATGAATTAGAAAATTTGTTTTTTCACAATTATTTATTTTTTTTTTCTTCTCTCTCTTCTCCCTTTCCGGGACCATATTTATACATGGTGGGCCAAAAGTCACGAACTCAATTTTTATTCGCAACATTTGGGAAATTAATTATGGGAAAGGACACAATTAAACACCGAATGAAAATTGTAGAATTTTATATTCAAAATCAGCGGTCGACAATTCTAATGCAAAGAGCTTATCGCACCGATTTATTGCTTATTCCGTTGTTTCCAGGAGCTGGGATCCGTGAGAGACTTACCACGATCCCTCAGGTGTACGAGATGATCATCGGGCCTTACTTCTTTGCGAATGAAGATGTCAGTATATTAACCGTCAGTGGCGAGCGACATCGCCATACGATACAAAAATTTTATTCGCCCTGAAGAACAAGCCTAGGATGTGGTTTCAGCAAAATGGAGCCACTGCCCACACGGCCCGAGCCAGAGTGAATCCTTTTAGGCAAATTTTTAGTGAGCGAATAATTGAAATTCGGCAAAAAATTGGACATCACGATCGCCGGATTTGTCGGCATGTGACTATTTTCTTTGGGGTTGCCTCCAAGAGTGAGTATTTATAAACAATCCCTGGACAATCTGCCAGTTCAAGGATAACATTCGCGTTGATATCGGAGCACTACAGCCAGAGACATTTACCGCTGTAATGGAAAGTGCTGCTGTTAGAGTCCGCCTTTGCCAAGGGAAAAATGGAGGCTTTTTACAGCACATAGTTTTTCACGCCTCATTGACAAAAATCTCCCTTATGTATATTACTAAAAAAATATAAACAAAAAAAGTTATTCATTTTTTAAACCCTCCCTATACATCTGAAACGCCAGGATTTATTTAGAGCTGCTTTACAGATACGAGATCTTTTTAAATCAAGAACAAACATCCGATAACTCGATAAATACAATCATTATTTCTTTTATTGAATTATTCCAAAACGTTACGAATTCCAAAATTCATTCAGTATTAAATTCTTAAGTAATTGGTATCGTTCTTTATAATTCTACTTCGGTACTGAAAAACAGAATTGTTTCAGAAAAAGCTTGTAAGTACTGAATTAATTCCGATATGGTATTGATCGAAAAATTGCTTCACAGCAAAAGATAATAAGTAAATTTGGAAATTCGGGTTTTTCCCAGCGGTATTTTAGTTCTGATAATAGAGATATGGATTGGCCAAAGTTCAATAATAAATTATATAATTATTTAGGAATTTCAGGTTCTACAAAATTCCCTGATTATTCCAGGATTTACAGGTTGGCGGACACCCTAAACTTCTATATATTCTCCCTGATTGATGATATTAAAAAAAATGCAAATTTTTAGACAACAATAATTTTAAAGTGTACAAATAATTTTGTTAGCTTATATCGTCGTCAATTTCTTTCTTTATGTTTCTTATATTTAGGCCCGAACCAGCTTGTCTGTTTTTATTACTGTGGTTTTCAATGGACGACGGTCCACGCTGCTCTGCAGCAAAAGACCAAAACCTTATTTCTTGTAACTGAGTCTGATATTTTTCCGAGCCGATCCGACTCGGGTGTATATTTGAACGCCGATAGAGAGATTTTTTGACTTTTTTGTGCAATCTAATGCTTACTGGTTTCTGTATCGTGGAAAAAATGTCGGGAAAATCTGTTTATATAAAAAAAATTGGGCGTTATGGAAAAGCAATTGAGAACTATTGATATATGTACACTGGTCCCTGAAAGAGGAACTAATGACATTCAGACAAAACGTTGCATACAATGATCTAAGGATTTTTTCTTGCATATTCCGTCTTGTGTTAGGTGTTATTACCATCGTCCATCGTCCATCGCCGCTCGACTTCGCCGTCGAATTGCATTCGCTCACTCAATGCCTAATCGCCAAATGTCAGTTGGTTTGTTTACTTTCGGCTTACGCGTGTCTGTTTTGATGTGGTAATTGCGTGTGCGCGTTCCGGGTTGTATCCGCTCGGGTTATTTCCGCATCGTTTCCGTTCCTAGAATGGTTTGTGTTGTTATATGTACAGGAGCGCAGTG
The DNA here is from genome assembly GCA_951812415.1 of Beris morrisii. Taxonomy (NCBI): domain Eukaryota; kingdom Metazoa; phylum Arthropoda; class Insecta; order Diptera; family Stratiomyidae; genus Beris; species Beris morrisii. The sequence goes on from OX638310.1 coordinate 61,985,196, forward strand.
CCTAGTGAGTAATTTGTTTTATTATTCAGTTCAGCTTGCAGCCTCACTCGGACGACCGCAGGACGGAGTAACCCGGCATGTAAGATCGCTGATGGTGGTAAAAGCGATTTGCTCGCGTTGTTCCCGCGATGTGACAATGTTAAATTCAGTACATTGCCTTAAATTTCCGATGACAACTTAGTTCCAATAACTAACTACGCCTAACCTTGCCCTAAATAACATAACTAACCTAGTATAATTCAGATGATAACAATAATTCTAATATTAACCCTACACTATAACTAATATTAACCTAACCAATAGAAACTAACATAATATTACACATTACATTAGTACAATTAATCAATGCTATTATCGATTTTTCAGCTTTTCCTCCAATCCAGTGACTCTTACTAATTCGTTACTTTACATTTACTTTTAGGTACGCCATCATTAACTGTGGAGCCGTGCTGAGGGACGTCCGCCAGCGCATCGGAGGAATAAAATAAGCATAAAAGGTAATTCTTTTCAGGATTTGATTTTTATAGATACCGAAACTAACGAATGGTCTCTCTTGCCTTCCAGAAAGAATGCTCATTACGAGTTAACCTCGTAATAGTGTTACCAATTTGAAAAAAGTATGTAAGCCATTCAAATTAAAACGTAATGACATCACGAATTTGAAGAATGAATAAGTGCAGAGTGACCATTAACAACACGTCGAGCTACCATTTTCAATTTACAAAATATCTATAATCAGCTACAATTGTATGGCTGGAAGCCAGGACTCAAGTTCCTAGCGTAAGCTATTCCCGAAACATTGCGACCAATCAAAACTTTTTATTCTTTAAACTCTTCTAGACAGTCCAATTACTTTAGATTTGAAGTTTAAAGAGTGGATCCAACGGAGTCTACTATCTCATAGTGTTCTGGAGAGGTGCATAATATAGTTGAAAGCCATTTTTTGATCATCGCTGTCGTATCAACATCACTTTGTACCACCAAAAATATAATTTTATAGTGCTTCCCTAATAGTATAAAAGTTCCAAGTTCAAAAATTAGTTACGTCTTTTTATTGTAGATGTAAATTGTTTTACTTTAATTTAATAGGTTTATGTTATGGGGCAGTTTTATCCACTTCACGTTTTCGATTAGTATTACATTTTTCTTTCACGTATTTCAAATTATACAATTAACTTTAAACTGGAACATACGTTCAACTCTGAAATAACATCAGGCAGAGAAAGGGAAGACTCCGTGTTCAAATCGAAGTGAAATTTAAGTGTATAATTTGAATAAAATATTTTTGATGTAAGGTTCTTAATTTTTCCGCTTCTTCGTCTGCGCCAACATCATCACCTTTTGAGCGATTTAGTGTTTTGAGAAAAAATAATCACATTCCAAGGGAGTTAAAAATGGTGCAATTCAATAATTCTTTCTGAAATACTTGTTTAGTGTTCTGCGCCAGTACTAAAACAATATTTTGTTATGTGAGTGGAAACTAAAGTTCTTAAATCAAATTTATGTTTGTCTAGACTCTGATGGTGGTTTCAAGAACACGATATTTGATAGGATTTTCTAGCGAAAATAGGCAAATATTATTTTTTGTTCAGTGCTGGCCAAAAATACAGATGCCGTTTGTAAGGCTTCGTTCACTAAAGAAAATCGTACCAATCCATCTAGTATCTTCCTTCGAATAGCTAAAATAAAAATATACTTGAAAAGTGTGTGCTATCATCATGCGGGTGAAATGTTTGTACTTTTCTAACGGAATGATAACGACAACTTTATTATTAGTCAAAGTAACGTTTAACTACTTAAGGTAGGTCTCATTAATAAGTCCTTAGCGTACTTGATCAGAGCAGTGAAATGATTATTAGAGCATGGTTTATGCCGTGCATCTAATATTTTATGCAGGTTATTTTATTGAATGTTTCCAGATAGAGGAATTAGGAAAATTTAGCTACTCCTTATGAAAATCTCCTTGGAAAAATTGAACACAATCATAAGCTCGTACATACGAAAATGCACGTATTTGCATCCTAAAACAGCTCCCTACGAACACCTTTAGTCGGACTACTCGATCGATAGTTACTGTAAGATAATTATCTGCCTGCTAAATGAGCAACAGATACTGGTACCACGGTATCAACCTAATGCTACCGCCGCCGACGCATAATTGCGCAAAAACCATGAAGTACACCAGGCAGATTTTGTACTGAAACTGTCTAGGCTGTAAGCTGTATCATACCAGGCAGATCGCTGCATTTGGTTGTGTCTATTGTGTAGGATATACAAAAGACTCGACCCAATCCATCGAGAAAACCGGTTGTCACCGATTTTTCAGTTGCTCCGTCTACTCATGACGTTAAGTTGCTGTGCATATAAAACTTTCGTCCGATAGTTGGCCAACTGTTTGATCAAAACGGATTTGTCGAGCACACAACATCCTAGTTTGAATGATTTCGAATCAGTCCGGAGATTTTTCCTTTCAAGAACCTTATCCAAACGAGCATTCCAAGTAAGTTTTTTAACCAGGATGACACCCAGAAGGCTCACTTGGCTTGCATACTCCAGAGACTCTCGAAAAGAGTAGACCGTCCTTTTGGTGAATGCAACAACTGTGATTTTCTTTGAATTGATACTAGAGATGGGAAATTCGGATCTTTTCAATGAACCGGTTCACCGGATATCGCTCTTTTCATTGAACCGGCTCTTTGAGCCGGTTTAAAAGTTCCAGGTGGATCTTTTGCACTGCCGTACAAGGGGACTGCAGATTAATATTGTAAAACCGAAAACTAATTTAAAAAAAAAAAATTATGAATAAATTATGAGCTTTAATGAAAATACTCAAAGTTGATTATTTTATGGCAATGCTGGGGGTATTGCGGGAAATAATAGGAAACTAGTTTTAAAAAATATTGGCTCTAGTCCTGCATTTGACGGCATAACAATTGAATGTCTAAAAATATTAAAAGATTTTATCTCAAAGCCTCTTACACACTTAATTATTTTTAACCTTTCGAAGAGTGTATTTCCTACAATTTAGTAAACACTCATCAATTATTGACTTATTTCCTTAATACATATAGTTGGAAAAATAATTGAAAAGGTTGCAAAGTAGAAATTAATGAGTTTCTTTAAAAGACATAAAATATTAAACGAAAGTGAAAATATTTCTATGGCAAGAGCGAAGCGCACGTCAGTCAAACATGAACGCGAAAGGAGAGTTTTAATCCTTTTAGCCACGCAGGGCTGCGCAAAAGGTAGTTGGAGCGTAGCGCGCGTCAGCCAAACATGAACACGAAAAGGGAGTTTTAATCCCTTTAGAACTGCAAATTTTGAGATAGCGATATCTTTTAATTTCAAGTCGAGCGGGGAGTGAAACAAATTGAAATTGACTTAAAAGTGGAAATACCATAAATAAAAAATGTAAATTTTCATTTTGGCGTTTAGGTGTCCAGTAATACTTTTCCCTAAATCTGTCTTCCATCTCCTCTTTTCAATTTATAATCTTTAATCTTTAATATTCCATTTTTAATCTTCAATTTTCAATCTTAAATCTTCAATCTTCAATTTCGAATCTTCAATTTTCAATCTTCAATTTTCAATCTTCAATCTTCAATTTTCAACCATCAAACTTCAATCATCAAACTTCAATCTTCAATTTTCAATCTTCAATCTTCAATTTTCAATCTTCAATCTTCAATCTTCAACCTTCAAACTTCAATCATTAAATTTTAATCTTCAATTTTCAAATTTCAATCTTTAATCTTTAATCTTTAATTTTCAATCTTCAATCTTCAATCTTCATTCTTCAATCTTCAATCTTCAATCTTTAATCTTTGATCTTTGATCATTAATCTTTAATCTAAACCCACTATCCTCCACCATTCATCCTCCATCATCCATCCTCCATCATCCATCCTCCATCATCCATCATGCATCGTCCATCATCCATACTCAATCCTCCATTATGCATCCTCCATCATACATAGTCCATCATTCATCCTCCATCCTCTATCATCCATCCTCCATCGTCCATCGTCCATCGTCCATCATCCATCATCCATCCTCCATCCACCATCATCCATCCTCCATCATCCATCCTCCATCCACCATCATCCATTCTCCATCCTCCATCATCCATCCTCCATCATCCATCCTCCATCCACCATCATCCATCCTCCATCTTCCATTTTCCATCATCATCATCTCAAAGATCCGCGAACCTTAAAAATCCAGGAGCCGTGAAGATCTGCGAACCGCAAAGATCTGCAAAACACGAAGATCCGTAAAGATCTGCTGAGCCGTCGAGATCCGCGAACCGCAAAGATCCGTAAAGATCTGCTGAGCCGTCGAGATCCGCGAACCGCAAAGATCCGTAAAGATCTGCTGAGCCGTGGAGATCTGTTGAACCGTCGAGATCTGTTGAACCGTTGAACCGTAAAGATCCGTGGAGAAGATCTGGCTCAGTTGGATCTTCTGCTTGAGCCGGTTCATTGAGCCGGCTCAGATCTGAGTTACCCATCTCTAATTGATACTCGGTTTAGTACTACCTGGTGTATAGCACTAAAGCTAGCTCTATGACCGTTTCTTCAAATTTACTTAATGAGAATGGCAAGATCGTAAGCTTGACCCTGTACCATCAACTCAGGAGATCGTTAAATAACGATCAGGTGCAGCCATTTTTGAAGTGAATTTAAGCTAAAAGTTCAAACGTCTATTTCCCATTCTCGGTGATTGAACCATCGAATTACAGTAATAAGACCATTTTGTTGGTGCTGGGTAAGTTAATATGTATTTAACAGAATGTTTCAATGATTTTTTTAATCGCTCGTTTTACGTAATAACATCTCGCTATACATCGATGATCGTTATCTTATGACGAACCTTATCGCCTGAAATCTCAGAGCGCGAAGAACAGATTTAGTAATTTCAATTAGGGTATATCACATATTTAAGATGAGCGTTTTTTCGCAAACTGTGCCCGATTTAGCTGCAATAATAACAGTAATTACATTCATTAAAATTTCAGAATACTGCAATATGGATACTATACAGGACATAGCCCAATGTCCAGGGACAAGTTCTGGAGTCGCATCTACTTTCATGAGTCTTTTCACGAATGTCTTGATAGGATCATATTGTAACATTTCACCCCCAACCATGTGGCCGCAAGACTATGGTCCTAAGGCCTTACTACAAGGTCAGTATTAAATAAATGTTAGGCTCGGTTTTACAAGGAATATTTTCAGGTCTGGAAGAATACGATTTCATAGTGGTAGGTTCTGGAGCAGCCGGGTCAGTTGTGGCAAATCGTTTAAGTGAGAATCGTAGTTGGAAAGTCCTTCTACTTGAAGCAGGAGATAATCCTCCCATTGAATCAGAAGTCAGTAGCTATTTGAACTTTATGTGATAATTAAAAAATTACCATTGCCACCATAGGTTCCAGCATTGGGTGCAACGCTCATAAACTCCGATTATGATTGGAAATTCCGCGGTGAATTGACGCCAAATACAGGATACGCACTTAAAGAAGGAGTACACTATGCCCGTGGACTAGTGTTAGGTGGAAGCACTAGTCTAAGTTGCATGTACTATGCGTGTGGTAATCCACGCGACTATAACAATTGGGCACAAGCCGGAAATCCCACATGGGATTGGGATAATGTTTTGAAATACTTCAAAAAGTCCGAAAATATGCTTAGTAAGAGTTTTCTAAATGCGTATGGAGGAAAATATCATTCAACTGGAGGTCTGCTAAATATCGACAACTATCACTACAAAAATCCTATCAAGGATTTAATGTTTGAAGCTCTGCAAGAGAACGGTGTGATTCATTGTCATTCTGAAGAATTTATAGGAACGGCTGAACTTGCGGGCACTATTGCAAATGGAACGCGACAGAGTACAGCCAAAGCATTTCTAATTTCAGCAAAGGAAAGATCAAATTTGCATATAATTAAGAACGCGTTTGTTACATCATTAGAAATTAACGTAGCAGGTCACATTTCAGGAGTGAATTTTCTTCTAAACAAAGTTGTTCCGATGAAGGCTCGCGCCTCTAAGGAATACATCTTATCAGCAGGTGTTTTTGGTTCGTCGAAAATATTATTACTTTCTGGTATTGGACCTGCCGAACATTTGAAATCAATCGGGATAAGGACATGGAATGATTTACAAGTTGGACGTAATCTAGACGATCATTATGCTTCACTTCATATATTTACAGTGCCTTCAAACATAACTGTTCCAACATTAAAGCCTTTCTACAATATCAATGAATATCTGCTGGAAAAGAAAGGCCCACTAAGCTCGTTTATCGACATATCGACTTTTATCAATGTTAATAATGATAGCAGGAAATACCCAGACATACAATTATTGCATTATTTGTTAAACGAAGGTCAAACCTTAGAAACAAGTTCCCTTTATAGTGTACTTGGATATGACGATTCAATTACGGGATTGGATTCTCCAATGGTTACTGCAATCTTGGACAATAAGATCATATTAACAATGGTGTCCACCATTGTTAATATGATCTTATTGTCCAAGATTGCAATGGTGTCCACCATTGTTAATATGATCTTATTGTCCAAGATTGCAGTAACCATTGGAGAATCCAATCCCGTAATTGAATCGTCATATCCAAGTACACTATAAAGGGAACTTGTTTCTAAGGTTTGACCTTCGTTTAACAAATAATGCAACAATTGTATGTCTGGGTATTTCCTGCTATCATTAATCCTAAATTCAAAATCGAGAGGTAGAGTTGAACTAAGAAGCCGCGATCCTCTGGACCCGCCAAAAATTATTCCACAATTATTCGAAAATAAGGACGACATTAAAACTTTAATCAATGGAATGAAGTTCCAGAGGAATTTATTAAAAACTAATGCTTATAGAAGACGTGGCGTTTCCGAAATTGATTACACCCCAGTTAGATGTCAGGGGATAAATCGAAATAGTGACGAGTTCTTCGAGTGTTGGATCCGGCATTTTGGCACTTGGATTTTTCATTCTACAGGGACTTGTAAAATGGGTCCAGCTCAAGATAAGTCGGCAGTTGTCGATCCGAAATTGAGTGTTTACGGTTTTGATAATTTAAGAGTAATTGATGCAAGTATTATGCCGAGCGTTGTAAGTGGCAATACAAACGCAGCTTCGATAATGATCGGTGAAAAGGGATCTGATTTCATTAAAGATAGATGGAAATAATCAAAATAACGGGGATAAACGGGATGAAATAACTGTGACTTCTTATATGCATTAATCAATAAAAAAATTATGTCATAATTAAGACTTTGGCTTTTATCTTTGAGCGTTGGTGGATCAAGTCAGACAATGTGAAATTATTTTCTTTCAACTTCATTTAATTTTTCGACATACTGGTCTATTCTGTGTAGAGCTACAAGTCACAATTTTAGTGGAGAGTCGCAATTTTTGACAAACTTTTTACTTTTCATATTCTAGCATAAGTTACAACTTTTACGTTTCAAAAAAAAAAATCCCAAAAATGGTGACTAGCAAAATAGCTGATCAGAACGGCGAGCCAGGCAAAGCAATTTAACGTTTCGTGAAGTTTCAATATTTTTATTGGAAAAAATGGAACGTTTGTTATATTTGTAATTACTGGAAGAAAATGAACAAAAGTAATTTAAAGTAAGTTGAGAAGACTGTTTTACATTTTGTGGAATTTAAGGGCGTTAAGAAGAGCCACACTCCGAAAGCATTTCAGAATTACTTCAGACTGCCATATTTTCGACTTACTAAGTCACAGAACATTGCATTATAGGCCATTAAAGGCCAAATCGAATACTGACACTCAAAGCACATCATCCTTTTCACATGTTTCCAACTATGTAGAGAAATTATTGTGACCTTTCTTCTGACTGCTTGCTACGCCAGAATGCGAAAAACTATTCGATCACAAGCGCAGTCACAAAATAGTCACCGCAGGTTGTGACCAGTGATAGGTCACAATTTCAGAATAGGTAGTCTCCTTTTAACCTTCCATGTTTGGTCCAATGAGTTTCCAACTTCCTTAAGCTTTCTCGACATCTCTTATACTCAGCCCGGCATTTGTTTCTCCGATGACCTTCTCGTTCAATACGTATTTTTACCCATGAATTCAATTCTGCATGTTTAGAAGAGAATCTTCGGAAGAGGTCAAATCTGGAGAAGACGAATTTTTGGCAAAGAAAAAAGTTCTTATCAAGCCATTAAATGCGTTTAGTTCCGCCCAAAAAAAAGCAAAACTATTATTTTAAACATCTCATATAGATGGATGGACACTCGTACAATTTCACAGTGTCAACTTTAGTCTATGTGATGAAGACACATAAAGACTGCCTTCCTTCTTCAATTCCTGAGTGGCAGCTCATAGGGACATAGCAATGGTGCCTCCTTACAAGACGCAATCCTAGGCGATAGCCCTTACCTGTCGTCAGGTTTTGTTCGCTCCTCGAATTTCCTTCTCGAATGTTCGTTTCCATGTATTTTTGGACGACTCACTCTACGTCTACCTTGTGGATTCCAATCTACAGACTGTTCGCAGATGTTTTGACAAATAGAATTAATTGTCGTTTATGTATTCAATTGATTGACATTGATGTAAGCAATTCGAATTTATTTATGTAACAATGCTTCTGGAAAGTATTCGGACACTTCATTTTGGGTTGTGTGCTAGCTCTACCTTACCGCGAATCAAGGACGATCTAAATCAGCCTACACTTTAAGTTTGATGTTCTGTTGAATCAAAATCGTTAGATCGGTTATAACGCCAAAAGCTATTCCTGAGACAAGCCAACGAGTCAAACATTTCTTTTCTTTAAACTCTCCCAATTTAAAAAAAAGGCAGGCCTATTCTGTGTACAGTCACAAGTCACAATTTTAGCGGAGAGTCATAATTTTAGAAAATCTGTGACTTTTCATATTCTAGCATTATACAGTGAAACCTGGCTAAAACGGACCCTGTATAAAACGGAAACCTGCCATAACGGAAAAAAACTGGGAACGGAGCATTTTCCAATGCAAAACACCCTGTATAAACCGGAAACCTGTCTAACGCGGAAACGGAACGTGATTCGCGGAACGAAATTTTTCGCAAAACGGAAAACAGTTGAAATGTGACATGAGTGGATTTAAGTATGACTGACTGCAAGTGAAAGACGGAAAAATGCTTTCAATTTGTTATGGAACTAGAATGTTACAAAAACTTTTAAAATAATTTTGGACATCTGTTTTGTAATTTTGGTAGTTCAGTCTTTAAGAAATTGTTGGTAAGGTGCAAAAAGAAAAAGCAAAAAGCAAAACCAAGTTTCCAATGGACTTGCGACCAAAACTTATTTTCTGATGATGCTTATTTCCATTTAAGTGGATACGTCAACAAGCAGAGTTGCAGAATATGGGCTGATGAAAATCCGGGGGCACTCTTTGAAAAGCAAATGCATCCGAAAAAACTCACTTTGTGGTGTGCATTTTGCGCTGGTGGAGTGATTGGTCCATTCTTCTTCGAAAATGCACCTGGCAACTCTGTCAGAGTGAACGGGGAAAGGTACCGTGCCATGATCACCGACTTCTTGTGGCCAATATTGTATGATTATAACATCGATGTGGTTCCAGCAAGATGGTGTGCCAAACAGCTGAAGTTCCCCGGGCCAATAATCTCCAAAAACAGCGAAATCAATTGGCCACCGAGATCGTGCGATTTGACTCAGTTGCACTTCTTTCTTTGGGTTTACCTCAAAAGCATGGTTTACCCCAATAAACTCAACACCATTCAACAACTGAAGGATCTATTGGTCTAATTAAGGAGAAGTTATGCCGTGATGTCATCAAAAATTTTGACTAACGGGTCGAGGTGTGCCGTAGGAGCATTTGAGTAATATTCCTTCCCATACTTAATTGCCATGGACCAAATAATATTTTTTAATAAAATTTTCATTAACTCCATCATCCTCTTTTTTCAATTTTGATTTAACTTCGGAACGCGTTATTGTAACACCCTTTATTTGAACTGTATTTAATTTAATTTTTTGTTTGTTCATTATTTTTAAAGTACCCAAAAAAAATAACATTATTATATAAAGGGTTTTCCAATAAGGACTTGACAACTTTTTTTCAAAATAAAATGCAAACCATTTGAGATATTTCAAAAACTTTATTATCGGGTTGAAGTACAATCAAAACATTTATGAATGGAACTCGACTTCGTTCATATGGCCACCGCGGGCACGTTTGCAGCGGTCGATTCGTTGGACCCAATTTTCGATGACTCGGCCACACATTTCGGCCGAAATGGCTGCTATTTCGTGTTCAATGTTGGCTCTGAGCTCTTCCAACGTCGTCGGCTTGTTGGCATAGACCAACGACTTGACGTGGCCCCAAAGAAAAAAGTCCAGAGGCGTTAAATCACACGAACGAGGCGGCCAATCGACTGGTCCATTTCTTGAGATAACACGCTCATCAAACTTACTCTTCAATAAATCGATTGTAACGTGTGCTGTGTGGCTTGTGGCACCGTCCTGTTGAAACCACATGTTGTCCAAGTCCATATCTTCCAATTCGGGCCAAAAATAATCGGTAATCATGGCGCGATAACGATTACCATTCACAGTAACGTGACGATCATTATCGTCGACGAAAAAATATGGCCCTATGACGCCGCCAGCATGCAAACCGCACCAAACAGTTATTTTTTGTGGATGAAGTGGTCTTTCATGAAGCACATGTGGATTTTCACCGGACCAATAACGCATATTTTGCTTATTGACGAACCCACTGAGCCAAAAATGAGCTTCGTCACTGAAGATGATTTTGCGATGAAATTGATCATCTTGGCGCATCTTTTCCAGAGCCCAATCGGAGAACGTACGTCGCTTCAAATGGTCCATCGGCTTCAATTCTTGAGTCAGCTTGATCTTGTATGGGTGTAAACCAAGATCCTTACGCAAAATTCGCCATAACGTGGTCTGGGCGATGCCCAACACTTGAGAACGCCGTGGAATTGACTGATTTGGATCATTTGCTACGGACGTTTCAACGGCAGCGATATTTTCGACACTTCGACCAACCCGTTGTCTCACTGGCACGGCAACATCACACAACGAATATGTAGACTCAAATTTTTGCACTAAACTTGTTACTGCCTGTCTACTAGGGCGAGAATTACGACCGAAAATCGGAGTTAACGCTCTTAAAGTAGCGGTCACCGACTCCGAATTTCTGTAGTAAATTTTTATAATTTGCAGACGTTGTTCCTTCGTGTACTTTACCATGATAAAAATGTTAAGTTTACTGAATAAATTGACAGTGACAGTTCGATGATTAGTGAAAGGGTGCGTTCACAAATTGAATTCAAAGTTGTCAAGTCCCTATTGGAAAACCCTTTATGTACTGTACTTCAAATCAATACTTTTGCTGAACAAAACTGTATAAAATGGAAACCTGCTAAAACGGAACAAAAAGTTGGGTACCACAGCATTCCGTTTTAGACAGGTCTTACTGTACTATGTTCAGACTACGAAATTAACGCGTTTAAATCGAGTTAAATGCGCTGAAAACACTTCCCGGACGCGTTTACGAAAACACGTAGCTACTACGCGTTTAACCGAAAACATGTACTGCGACCCTCGCGGAAATCGAAGTAAACTTTGGAAGAAATTATTTAATGCTGCAGAAACCCAATTTTGTGCTTGTGCAACGACTGCATTAGCTAATAAATTCCCTTTTCATTACTGCTATACAAACTAATTGGTTTCAAACAATTTAGAAAGCATAAATTTGCTAATGAAACACAGCTGAATATCTACTTGTCAAAACAAATCACATCAAGCTATCATGTATCAAAATAAAACTAGTTGCCTAGCCTGAACACTACTTTTTTAACATGTTAAATTTACCTACTTAAATGCGTTTAAAATGCATAGTCTGTACAGGGTATAAGTCACAATTTTGACGTTTTTAAAAAACATCTCAAAATTGTGACTATCGAAATAGGTGATCACAACGGCCAGCCAGGCAAATCAATTTAACGTTTCCTGAAGTTTCAGTACTTAATATTTAAAAAAAAATGGAATGTTTGTTATATTTGCTGAGGTAATTACTGGAAGAAGTTGAACAAAAGTAATTTAACGTAAATTTGGATGGCTGTTTTACATTTTGTGTGATTTAAGGGCGTTAAAAAGAGTTACACTCCGAAACTTGAGGAACACAAGTGATCCGTTTTTATTAATCGACAATACATTTGACAGTTACTTCGGGTTTCCACGTTTCAGATGTTTACTAACGCACACAACTTTCCAATATACACTTGCAAAGGCCGAACTGATCACTGATACTGACACAGCATCATCATTTTCACATGTCTCCAACTATGTGGAGAAATAATTGTGACCTTTCTTGTGACTGCAGCGCCAGAATGCGAAAAAACTTTCCGATCATAAGTGCAGTCACAAAATTTTAGTCACAGCAGGTTGTGACCTGTGATAGGTCACAATTTCAGAATAGGGCCGAGAAGCTAGTGTAAGCCAGTTTTTCCTTCGAAGCTTCTTAAAAATAGGTTTGTGTAGTTCGCGATGGTGAACTAGTTCGGAAGAGCGTTCCCATAACTGAAATGAACGAACTAGTTCGCAGTCAGTTCCGGTCCTAGTTCGTTTGTATTCATTCATTGCCGTTTGGAAGTCAGTGGTACAATATATTTGTACACTGACGACCTTTTTTTTTTAGCTCATCACATTGTACCAGACGACTTTTTTTTTAACTCATCACATTTTTTGGTCACCACATTGTACTACAATGACGACTACGAGTCGTTCCAAACTTCACTGCCTTTCTCAAAACTGAACTCCCGCGAACTAGTGAACTAAAAGAACGATATAGTTCGCGACGAATCGGGAAGCGGAAATGATCGCTCACTATGGTGAACTAAAATGCGTTAGCCTACTTAAAAAACATATTCCGGAGGTAACATAGGTTTGCACCCTATCGTTCAATCAACACGTGAGGTGAGAATGAGTATGAAAGCATAATTGGAATCTCATTTTTGATTCGAATTCACGACTCAGGATTGATAGACTATCACGCTCACACATTGCTTCACCAAAAACATAGTTTTACAATGCTTCTCTGTTATTAGTATAGACATTCCGAGTTCAAAAATTAGCTATATATTTTATTGTTTTCGTGAATTCATTTATTACATTATTACAAATGGGTTTGTGTTACGGAACAGTTTTATCAATTTCACGTTTTTCGAAAAGCATAACATTTTTCTGTCACGTATTTCAAACTATACTAGTAACTATACTAGTAACTGCACAGTACCTTCAAACCCTGAAATAACATCAGGTACACAAAGGTAAGTTGTCTGAAAAAATCATTCCGTGTTCAAATCGAAGTGAATTCAAGAGTGTAATTTGATAAGATTTGTTTTATTATATAGTTAGTGATTGTTTGGTTTCTTTCTCGGCAGCATCATCATCACAATTTTGTTGTCGATTTTTCGAGCAATTTCGTATTTTGAAAAAAAATTTCATTCCAAGCGAGTTCAAAATAGTGTTATTCAGCGATCACTTGATCACTTGTTCACTCAGGACTACAGTTTGATTGAAGACCGGTTTGTGCCCAGTACAGGTTTTATTGTATGCGTGGGAACTCATTTTTTTAATCACCTTTATGTTTATCAAGATCCTGATTATGGGTTTACTCCGTCGATACTTTAAATTTTTATCGAAAAAGATGTATTTGCTAGGCAAAGTAGTAAAATATGTGACAAAATGGAAAACAGTTTATTAAAAGCTTTAATCGTAGAAGCATCGGACGAAAAACAGGGATCTCATTTGGTGTTCAGTAATGTTAAAAAATCCAGATGCAGTCTGTTCATTCGTCCGATAACATGAGAGAGGGTTTTTCTACGAAGCACAAATTTGATGTCCACAGGCAAAATATAATTTCAAATGCTTAGTTCAACAAGAGGTGTAATACGAAAGTAATTCAAATAACTACAATAAAAACATACTTGAAAAACGTATGTTATCGGGTAATCAAAAGTTTTGTATTGTACTTTTCTGTCGAAAAGGTAAAGTCAACTTTGTTAATAGTCAAAGTCGCGTAACTAACTAAGGCGGCTCGTGTATAAGTCCTTAGCGCACATGATCAGATCAATAGCAGGATAATAGGAGCATGGGATATGCTACGTATCTAGCCTTTACGCTCACGTTTGTATGGTGCGATACCACCAAAGAAACTGTACTAAAAAACCTTCTACTATGATCTGCAACTAGGGATGTTACCGGAACCGGAGGTTTTAAATCTGATTTATCGGAGTCGGAGCCGGAGGCGGAGTAGAAGACAGATGTGTTAGGTGTTAACTTAAGGGCAGGTTTTTTTTAAGAAACAAGACATGATTCACAAATCAAACTATATCTTATCAAGTAAGATACACATCTCAAAGTAAATCACACATTAGGCATTGGTCCTTTCCTATAAGGAATGGCAGCCTGAAGCGGACCAAACCAGATACCTGTATTGAAATGTAAACGGCGCACGTTCGTACCTCTCTTCATACAACTTCTTTTAAATACATAAAACAATCGACAAAATCTAACAAGTTCTGGCCGCGGTTGCTCGCTGCATTTCGATCTTCGTTATAACCTCCGATTCAAAACTATCGGAGCCGAAGTCGAAGTCGGAGGTTAAAATAAATCGGAAGTTCCGACCTTTTTGAGTCAGAGTCGAAGCTCCGTAACATTCCTACTCTGCATTATTGTAATGCTTTCCACTATACAACATTGTGGGTTTTTTGTTTCGTGTAGCACTACTGATTTTGCTGATGTAGAAACCTTTGCGAGCATGCCCTCAACAAATCACTAACGTTTTATCGCAATCGGATGAGTGATTTAGGAGCCCATAAGGGACAAACAAACATTCATTTATAAGGACCGATATTACGTAATTTAAGTCGGGGGATATTTTCATATAAATATCAATTATTTCATTTCAGATTACTGCAATATGGATATGATACACGATATAGCTCAATGTCCAGGGACAAGTTCTGGAGTCGCATCTACTTTCATGAGTCTTTTCATGAATGTCCTGATCGGATCATATTGTAACATTTCACCCCCAACCATGTGGCCGCAAGACTATGGTCCAAAGGCTTTACTACAAGGTCAGTATTAAATAAATGTTAGACTCGGTTTTACAAGGAATATTTCCAGGTCTCGAAGAATACGATTTCATAGTGGTAGGAGCTGGAGCAGCCGGGTCAGTTGTGGCAAATCGTTTAAGTGAGAATCCTATTTGGAAAGTTCTTCTACTTGAAGCAGGAGATAATCCTCCCATTGAATCAGAAGTCAGTACCTATTTGAACTTTATGCAATAATTAAAAAATAACCATTGCCATCATAGATTCCAGCCTTGCCAATGTCACTTCTAAACTCGGACTACGACTGGAAATTTCGCGGTGAATTGACGCCAAATACAGGATACGCACTTAAAGATGGAATAATCTACTCTCGTGGACGAATGTTAGGCGGGAGCACAAGTCTAAATTTCATGTACTACGCGCGTGGTAATTCACGCGACTATAACAATTGGGCACAAGCCGGAAATCCCACATGGGATTGGGATAATGTTTTGAAATACTTCAAAAAGTCCGAAAATATGCTTAGCAAGAGTTTTCTAAATGAGTACGGAGGAAAATATCATTCAACTGGAGGTCTACTTAATATCGACAACTATCACTACAAAAATCCTATCAAGGATTTAATATTAGAAGCTCTGCAAGAGAACGGTGTGAAGAAATTGATAGACTTACATTCTGAAGAATTTATAGGAACAGCTGAAATTGCGGGCACTATTGCAAACGGAACGCGTCAGAGTACAGCCAAAGCATTTCTAATTTCAGCAAAGGAAAGATCAAATTTGCATATTATTAAGAACGCGTTTGTTACATCATTAGAAATTAACGTAGCAGGTCACATTTCAGGAGTGAATTTCCTTTTAAACAAAGTTGTTCCGATGAAGGCTCGTGCCTCTAAGGAATACATTTTATCAGCAGGTGTTTTTGGTTCGTCGAAAATATTATTACTTTCTGGTATTGGACCGGCCGAACATTTGAAATCAATCGGAATAAGGACTTGGAATGATTTACAAGTCGGACGTAATTTAGACGATCATGCCGGTTCCCTGCAAATATTTACAGTGCCTTCAAACACAACAGTTCCAACTTTTTCGTCTTTCTACAGTACCAATGAATATCTTCTGGAGAAGCAAGGACCACTAAGCACGTTCGTGGATATATCGACTTACATAAATGTTAATAACGACAGCAGAAAGTACCCAGACGTACAATTAATGTATTTATTGTTAAACAAAGGTCAAACCTTAGAAACAAGTTCCTTTTATAGTATAATTGGATATGAAGAAACAGTTACGAGTTTGGATTCTCCAATGGTTACTGCAAGCTTGGACAATGATATGATATTAACAATGGTGGCAATCCTAAATCCAAAATCGAGAGGTAGAGTTGAACTAAGAAGCCGCGATCCTCTGGACCCGCCAAAAATTATTCCACAATTGTTCGAAAATGAGGACGACATTAAAACCGCAATCAATGGAATGAAGTTCCAGAGGAATTTATTAAAAACTAATGCTTATAGAAGACGTGGCGTTTCCGAAATTGATTACACCCCAGTTAGATGTCGCGGCAAAGATCGAAATAGTGACGAGTTCTTAGAGTGTTGGATTCGGAATTTTGGCATTTCGCTTTTTCATCCTACGGGAACATGTAAAATGGGTCCAGCTCAAGATAAGTCGGCAGTTGTCGATCCGAAATTGAGTGTTTACGGTTTTGATAATTTAAGAGTAATTGATGCAAGTATTATGCCGAGCGTTGTAAGTGGCAATACAAACGCAGCTTCGATAATGATCGGTGAAA
The DNA here is from genome assembly GCA_951812415.1 of Beris morrisii. NCBI lineage: Eukaryota > Metazoa > Arthropoda > Insecta > Diptera > Stratiomyidae > Beris > Beris morrisii. Next base: position 62,002,126 of record OX638310.1, read on the forward strand.
AGGGATCTGATTTCATTAAAGATAGATGGAAATAATCAAAATAACGGGGATAAACGGGATGAAATAACTGTGACTTCTTATATGCATTAATCAATAAAAAAATTATGTCATAATTAAGACTTTGGCTTTTATCTTTGAGCGTTGGTGGATCAAGTCAGACAATGTGAAATTATTTTCTTTCAACTTCATTTAATTTTTCGACATACTGGTCTATTCTGTGTAGAGCTACAAGTCACAATTTTAGTGGAGAGTCGCAATTTTTGACAAACTTTTTACTTTTCATATTCTAGCATAAGTTACAACTTTTACGTTTCAAAAAAAAAAATCCCAAAAATGGTGACTAGCAAAATAGCTGATCAGAACGGCGAGCCAGGCAAAGCAATTTAACGTTTCGTGAAGTTTCAATATTTTTATTGGAAAAAATGGAACGTTTGTTATATTTGTAATTACTGGAAGAAAATGAACAAAAGTAATTTAAAGTAAGTTGAGAAGACTGTTTTACATTTTGTGGAATTTAAGGGCGTTAAGAAGAGCCACACTCCGAAAGCATTTCAGAATTACTTCAGACTGCCATATTTTCGACTTACTAAGTCACAGAACATTGCATTATAGGCCATTAAAGGCCAAATCGAATACTGACACTCAAAGCACATCATCCTTTTCACATGTTTCCAACTATGTAGAGAAATTATTGTGACCTTTCTTCTGACTGCTTGCTACGCCAGAATGCGAAAAACTATTCGATCACAAGCGCAGTCACAAAATAGTCACCGCAGGTTGTGACCAGTGATAGGTCACAATTTCAGAATAGGTAGTCTCCTTTTAACCTTCCATGTTTGGTCCAATGAGTTTCCAACTTCCTTAAGCTTTCTCGACATCTCTTATACTCAGCCCGGCATTTGTTTCTCCGATGACCTTCTCGTTCAATACGTATTTTTACCCATGAATTCAATTCTGCATGTTTAGAAGAGAATCTTCGGAAGAGGTCAAATCTGGAGAAGACGAATTTTTGGCAAAGAAAAAAGTTCTTATCAAGCCATTAAATGCGTTTAGTTCCGCCCAAAAAAAAGCAAAACTATTATTTTAAACATCTCATATAGATGGATGGACACTCGTACAATTTCACAGTGTCAACTTTAGTCTATGTGATGAAGACACATAAAGACTGCCTTCCTTCTTCAATTCCTGAGTGGCAGCTCATAGGGACATAGCAATGGTGCCTCCTTACAAGACGCAATCCTAGGCGATAGCCCTTACCTGTCGTCAGGTTTTGTTCGCTCCTCGAATTTCCTTCTCGAATGTTCGTTTCCATGTATTTTTGGACGACTCACTCTACGTCTACCTTGTGGATTCCAATCTACAGACTGTTCGCAGATGTTTTGACAAATAGAATTAATTGTCGTTTATGTATTCAATTGATTGACATTGATGTAAGCAATTCGAATTTATTTATGTAACAATGCTTCTGGAAAGTATTCGGACACTTCATTTTGGGTTGTGTGCTAGCTCTACCTTACCGCGAATCAAGGACGATCTAAATCAGCCTACACTTTAAGTTTGATGTTCTGTTGAATCAAAATCGTTAGATCGGTTATAACGCCAAAAGCTATTCCTGAGACAAGCCAACGAGTCAAACATTTCTTTTCTTTAAACTCTCCCAATTTAAAAAAAAGGCAGGCCTATTCTGTGTACAGTCACAAGTCACAATTTTAGCGGAGAGTCATAATTTTAGAAAATCTGTGACTTTTCATATTCTAGCATTATACAGTGAAACCTGGCTAAAACGGACCCTGTATAAAACGGAAACCTGCCATAACGGAAAAAAACTGGGAACGGAGCATTTTCCAATGCAAAACACCCTGTATAAACCGGAAACCTGTCTAACGCGGAAACGGAACGTGATTCGCGGAACGAAATTTTTCGCAAAACGGAAAACAGTTGAAATGTGACATGAGTGGATTTAAGTATGACTGACTGCAAGTGAAAGACGGAAAAATGCTTTCAATTTGTTATGGAACTAGAATGTTACAAAAACTTTTAAAATAATTTTGGACATCTGTTTTGTAATTTTGGTAGTTCAGTCTTTAAGAAATTGTTGGTAAGGTGCAAAAAGAAAAAGCAAAAAGCAAAACCAAGTTTCCAATGGACTTGCGACCAAAACTTATTTTCTGATGATGCTTATTTCCATTTAAGTGGATACGTCAACAAGCAGAGTTGCAGAATATGGGCTGATGAAAATCCGGGGGCACTCTTTGAAAAGCAAATGCATCCGAAAAAACTCACTTTGTGGTGTGCATTTTGCGCTGGTGGAGTGATTGGTCCATTCTTCTTCGAAAATGCACCTGGCAACTCTGTCAGAGTGAACGGGGAAAGGTACCGTGCCATGATCACCGACTTCTTGTGGCCAATATTGTATGATTATAACATCGATGTGGTTCCAGCAAGATGGTGTGCCAAACAGCTGAAGTTCCCCGGGCCAATAATCTCCAAAAACAGCGAAATCAATTGGCCACCGAGATCGTGCGATTTGACTCAGTTGCACTTCTTTCTTTGGGTTTACCTCAAAAGCATGGTTTACCCCAATAAACTCAACACCATTCAACAACTGAAGGATCTATTGGTCTAATTAAGGAGAAGTTATGCCGTGATGTCATCAAAAATTTTGACTAACGGGTCGAGGTGTGCCGTAGGAGCATTTGAGTAATATTCCTTCCCATACTTAATTGCCATGGACCAAATAATATTTTTTAATAAAATTTTCATTAACTCCATCATCCTCTTTTTTCAATTTTGATTTAACTTCGGAACGCGTTATTGTAACACCCTTTATTTGAACTGTATTTAATTTAATTTTTTGTTTGTTCATTATTTTTAAAGTACCCAAAAAAAATAACATTATTATATAAAGGGTTTTCCAATAAGGACTTGACAACTTTTTTTCAAAATAAAATGCAAACCATTTGAGATATTTCAAAAACTTTATTATCGGGTTGAAGTACAATCAAAACATTTATGAATGGAACTCGACTTCGTTCATATGGCCACCGCGGGCACGTTTGCAGCGGTCGATTCGTTGGACCCAATTTTCGATGACTCGGCCACACATTTCGGCCGAAATGGCTGCTATTTCGTGTTCAATGTTGGCTCTGAGCTCTTCCAACGTCGTCGGCTTGTTGGCATAGACCAACGACTTGACGTGGCCCCAAAGAAAAAAGTCCAGAGGCGTTAAATCACACGAACGAGGCGGCCAATCGACTGGTCCATTTCTTGAGATAACACGCTCATCAAACTTACTCTTCAATAAATCGATTGTAACGTGTGCTGTGTGGCTTGTGGCACCGTCCTGTTGAAACCACATGTTGTCCAAGTCCATATCTTCCAATTCGGGCCAAAAATAATCGGTAATCATGGCGCGATAACGATTACCATTCACAGTAACGTGACGATCATTATCGTCGACGAAAAAATATGGCCCTATGACGCCGCCAGCATGCAAACCGCACCAAACAGTTATTTTTTGTGGATGAAGTGGTCTTTCATGAAGCACATGTGGATTTTCACCGGACCAATAACGCATATTTTGCTTATTGACGAACCCACTGAGCCAAAAATGAGCTTCGTCACTGAAGATGATTTTGCGATGAAATTGATCATCTTGGCGCATCTTTTCCAGAGCCCAATCGGAGAACGTACGTCGCTTCAAATGGTCCATCGGCTTCAATTCTTGAGTCAGCTTGATCTTGTATGGGTGTAAACCAAGATCCTTACGCAAAATTCGCCATAACGTGGTCTGGGCGATGCCCAACACTTGAGAACGCCGTGGAATTGACTGATTTGGATCATTTGCTACGGACGTTTCAACGGCAGCGATATTTTCGACACTTCGACCAACCCGTTGTCTCACTGGCACGGCAACATCACACAACGAATATGTAGACTCAAATTTTTGCACTAAACTTGTTACTGCCTGTCTACTAGGGCGAGAATTACGACCGAAAATCGGAGTTAACGCTCTTAAAGTAGCGGTCACCGACTCCGAATTTCTGTAGTAAATTTTTATAATTTGCAGACGTTGTTCCTTCGTGTACTTTACCATGATAAAAATGTTAAGTTTACTGAATAAATTGACAGTGACAGTTCGATGATTAGTGAAAGGGTGCGTTCACAAATTGAATTCAAAGTTGTCAAGTCCCTATTGGAAAACCCTTTATGTACTGTACTTCAAATCAATACTTTTGCTGAACAAAACTGTATAAAATGGAAACCTGCTAAAACGGAACAAAAAGTTGGGTACCACAGCATTCCGTTTTAGACAGGTCTTACTGTACTATGTTCAGACTACGAAATTAACGCGTTTAAATCGAGTTAAATGCGCTGAAAACACTTCCCGGACGCGTTTACGAAAACACGTAGCTACTACGCGTTTAACCGAAAACATGTACTGCGACCCTCGCGGAAATCGAAGTAAACTTTGGAAGAAATTATTTAATGCTGCAGAAACCCAATTTTGTGCTTGTGCAACGACTGCATTAGCTAATAAATTCCCTTTTCATTACTGCTATACAAACTAATTGGTTTCAAACAATTTAGAAAGCATAAATTTGCTAATGAAACACAGCTGAATATCTACTTGTCAAAACAAATCACATCAAGCTATCATGTATCAAAATAAAACTAGTTGCCTAGCCTGAACACTACTTTTTTAACATGTTAAATTTACCTACTTAAATGCGTTTAAAATGCATAGTCTGTACAGGGTATAAGTCACAATTTTGACGTTTTTAAAAAACATCTCAAAATTGTGACTATCGAAATAGGTGATCACAACGGCCAGCCAGGCAAATCAATTTAACGTTTCCTGAAGTTTCAGTACTTAATATTTAAAAAAAAATGGAATGTTTGTTATATTTGCTGAGGTAATTACTGGAAGAAGTTGAACAAAAGTAATTTAACGTAAATTTGGATGGCTGTTTTACATTTTGTGTGATTTAAGGGCGTTAAAAAGAGTTACACTCCGAAACTTGAGGAACACAAGTGATCCGTTTTTATTAATCGACAATACATTTGACAGTTACTTCGGGTTTCCACGTTTCAGATGTTTACTAACGCACACAACTTTCCAATATACACTTGCAAAGGCCGAACTGATCACTGATACTGACACAGCATCATCATTTTCACATGTCTCCAACTATGTGGAGAAATAATTGTGACCTTTCTTGTGACTGCAGCGCCAGAATGCGAAAAAACTTTCCGATCATAAGTGCAGTCACAAAATTTTAGTCACAGCAGGTTGTGACCTGTGATAGGTCACAATTTCAGAATAGGGCCGAGAAGCTAGTGTAAGCCAGTTTTTCCTTCGAAGCTTCTTAAAAATAGGTTTGTGTAGTTCGCGATGGTGAACTAGTTCGGAAGAGCGTTCCCATAACTGAAATGAACGAACTAGTTCGCAGTCAGTTCCGGTCCTAGTTCGTTTGTATTCATTCATTGCCGTTTGGAAGTCAGTGGTACAATATATTTGTACACTGACGACCTTTTTTTTTTAGCTCATCACATTGTACCAGACGACTTTTTTTTTAACTCATCACATTTTTTGGTCACCACATTGTACTACAATGACGACTACGAGTCGTTCCAAACTTCACTGCCTTTCTCAAAACTGAACTCCCGCGAACTAGTGAACTAAAAGAACGATATAGTTCGCGACGAATCGGGAAGCGGAAATGATCGCTCACTATGGTGAACTAAAATGCGTTAGCCTACTTAAAAAACATATTCCGGAGGTAACATAGGTTTGCACCCTATCGTTCAATCAACACGTGAGGTGAGAATGAGTATGAAAGCATAATTGGAATCTCATTTTTGATTCGAATTCACGACTCAGGATTGATAGACTATCACGCTCACACATTGCTTCACCAAAAACATAGTTTTACAATGCTTCTCTGTTATTAGTATAGACATTCCGAGTTCAAAAATTAGCTATATATTTTATTGTTTTCGTGAATTCATTTATTACATTATTACAAATGGGTTTGTGTTACGGAACAGTTTTATCAATTTCACGTTTTTCGAAAAGCATAACATTTTTCTGTCACGTATTTCAAACTATACTAGTAACTATACTAGTAACTGCACAGTACCTTCAAACCCTGAAATAACATCAGGTACACAAAGGTAAGTTGTCTGAAAAAATCATTCCGTGTTCAAATCGAAGTGAATTCAAGAGTGTAATTTGATAAGATTTGTTTTATTATATAGTTAGTGATTGTTTGGTTTCTTTCTCGGCAGCATCATCATCACAATTTTGTTGTCGATTTTTCGAGCAATTTCGTATTTTGAAAAAAAATTTCATTCCAAGCGAGTTCAAAATAGTGTTATTCAGCGATCACTTGATCACTTGTTCACTCAGGACTACAGTTTGATTGAAGACCGGTTTGTGCCCAGTACAGGTTTTATTGTATGCGTGGGAACTCATTTTTTTAATCACCTTTATGTTTATCAAGATCCTGATTATGGGTTTACTCCGTCGATACTTTAAATTTTTATCGAAAAAGATGTATTTGCTAGGCAAAGTAGTAAAATATGTGACAAAATGGAAAACAGTTTATTAAAAGCTTTAATCGTAGAAGCATCGGACGAAAAACAGGGATCTCATTTGGTGTTCAGTAATGTTAAAAAATCCAGATGCAGTCTGTTCATTCGTCCGATAACATGAGAGAGGGTTTTTCTACGAAGCACAAATTTGATGTCCACAGGCAAAATATAATTTCAAATGCTTAGTTCAACAAGAGGTGTAATACGAAAGTAATTCAAATAACTACAATAAAAACATACTTGAAAAACGTATGTTATCGGGTAATCAAAAGTTTTGTATTGTACTTTTCTGTCGAAAAGGTAAAGTCAACTTTGTTAATAGTCAAAGTCGCGTAACTAACTAAGGCGGCTCGTGTATAAGTCCTTAGCGCACATGATCAGATCAATAGCAGGATAATAGGAGCATGGGATATGCTACGTATCTAGCCTTTACGCTCACGTTTGTATGGTGCGATACCACCAAAGAAACTGTACTAAAAAACCTTCTACTATGATCTGCAACTAGGGATGTTACCGGAACCGGAGGTTTTAAATCTGATTTATCGGAGTCGGAGCCGGAGGCGGAGTAGAAGACAGATGTGTTAGGTGTTAACTTAAGGGCAGGTTTTTTTTAAGAAACAAGACATGATTCACAAATCAAACTATATCTTATCAAGTAAGATACACATCTCAAAGTAAATCACACATTAGGCATTGGTCCTTTCCTATAAGGAATGGCAGCCTGAAGCGGACCAAACCAGATACCTGTATTGAAATGTAAACGGCGCACGTTCGTACCTCTCTTCATACAACTTCTTTTAAATACATAAAACAATCGACAAAATCTAACAAGTTCTGGCCGCGGTTGCTCGCTGCATTTCGATCTTCGTTATAACCTCCGATTCAAAACTATCGGAGCCGAAGTCGAAGTCGGAGGTTAAAATAAATCGGAAGTTCCGACCTTTTTGAGTCAGAGTCGAAGCTCCGTAACATTCCTACTCTGCATTATTGTAATGCTTTCCACTATACAACATTGTGGGTTTTTTGTTTCGTGTAGCACTACTGATTTTGCTGATGTAGAAACCTTTGCGAGCATGCCCTCAACAAATCACTAACGTTTTATCGCAATCGGATGAGTGATTTAGGAGCCCATAAGGGACAAACAAACATTCATTTATAAGGACCGATATTACGTAATTTAAGTCGGGGGATATTTTCATATAAATATCAATTATTTCATTTCAGATTACTGCAATATGGATATGATACACGATATAGCTCAATGTCCAGGGACAAGTTCTGGAGTCGCATCTACTTTCATGAGTCTTTTCATGAATGTCCTGATCGGATCATATTGTAACATTTCACCCCCAACCATGTGGCCGCAAGACTATGGTCCAAAGGCTTTACTACAAGGTCAGTATTAAATAAATGTTAGACTCGGTTTTACAAGGAATATTTCCAGGTCTCGAAGAATACGATTTCATAGTGGTAGGAGCTGGAGCAGCCGGGTCAGTTGTGGCAAATCGTTTAAGTGAGAATCCTATTTGGAAAGTTCTTCTACTTGAAGCAGGAGATAATCCTCCCATTGAATCAGAAGTCAGTACCTATTTGAACTTTATGCAATAATTAAAAAATAACCATTGCCATCATAGATTCCAGCCTTGCCAATGTCACTTCTAAACTCGGACTACGACTGGAAATTTCGCGGTGAATTGACGCCAAATACAGGATACGCACTTAAAGATGGAATAATCTACTCTCGTGGACGAATGTTAGGCGGGAGCACAAGTCTAAATTTCATGTACTACGCGCGTGGTAATTCACGCGACTATAACAATTGGGCACAAGCCGGAAATCCCACATGGGATTGGGATAATGTTTTGAAATACTTCAAAAAGTCCGAAAATATGCTTAGCAAGAGTTTTCTAAATGAGTACGGAGGAAAATATCATTCAACTGGAGGTCTACTTAATATCGACAACTATCACTACAAAAATCCTATCAAGGATTTAATATTAGAAGCTCTGCAAGAGAACGGTGTGAAGAAATTGATAGACTTACATTCTGAAGAATTTATAGGAACAGCTGAAATTGCGGGCACTATTGCAAACGGAACGCGTCAGAGTACAGCCAAAGCATTTCTAATTTCAGCAAAGGAAAGATCAAATTTGCATATTATTAAGAACGCGTTTGTTACATCATTAGAAATTAACGTAGCAGGTCACATTTCAGGAGTGAATTTCCTTTTAAACAAAGTTGTTCCGATGAAGGCTCGTGCCTCTAAGGAATACATTTTATCAGCAGGTGTTTTTGGTTCGTCGAAAATATTATTACTTTCTGGTATTGGACCGGCCGAACATTTGAAATCAATCGGAATAAGGACTTGGAATGATTTACAAGTCGGACGTAATTTAGACGATCATGCCGGTTCCCTGCAAATATTTACAGTGCCTTCAAACACAACAGTTCCAACTTTTTCGTCTTTCTACAGTACCAATGAATATCTTCTGGAGAAGCAAGGACCACTAAGCACGTTCGTGGATATATCGACTTACATAAATGTTAATAACGACAGCAGAAAGTACCCAGACGTACAATTAATGTATTTATTGTTAAACAAAGGTCAAACCTTAGAAACAAGTTCCTTTTATAGTATAATTGGATATGAAGAAACAGTTACGAGTTTGGATTCTCCAATGGTTACTGCAAGCTTGGACAATGATATGATATTAACAATGGTGGCAATCCTAAATCCAAAATCGAGAGGTAGAGTTGAACTAAGAAGCCGCGATCCTCTGGACCCGCCAAAAATTATTCCACAATTGTTCGAAAATGAGGACGACATTAAAACCGCAATCAATGGAATGAAGTTCCAGAGGAATTTATTAAAAACTAATGCTTATAGAAGACGTGGCGTTTCCGAAATTGATTACACCCCAGTTAGATGTCGCGGCAAAGATCGAAATAGTGACGAGTTCTTAGAGTGTTGGATTCGGAATTTTGGCATTTCGCTTTTTCATCCTACGGGAACATGTAAAATGGGTCCAGCACAAGACAAATCGGCAGTTGTCGATTCGAAATTGAGTGTTTACGGTTTTGATAATTTGAGAGTAATTGATGCAAGTGTTATGCCGGACGTTGTAAGTGGTAATACAATGGCAGCTACGATAATGATCGGTGAAAAGGGATCTGATTGCATTAAAGATAGTTGGAATTAATTAAAATAACGGGGATAAACGGTTTCCGTGGTAGAAGTTGCAAGCGGTAAATAGCTGTCAATTATTTTGTGCAATAAAAAAATTTTTTTTTTGTACAATTAAGACTTTGGCTTTCATCTACGTGCGCTGGTGGATTAATTCAGAAATTTGATCTGAAAATAATTGTTTTTTACTAAATTTATTACGACTTTAATTGGCGAGCTCAAAGAAGTTTTCTTCCGAGCATTATCGTTTACTTACTACTTTTCTAAGTGATTAAACCGGCTTGGAAAGTGAAGAAACCTGATGTATGCTTAATTCTGATGAAGGTGGAGTTCACAATCAGGACCCAGTCAAGGTGTAGAGGAATGTTTCGGTCAGCGCATTAATCCACTGTAAAACTCAATAGTTTTGCTACTGTCAATGCGATGAAGAATTTGTGTTACTTCGATAAAAAATATTTTTAATCCAAGTAGTGAATTTTCCATAAAAAAAGAATTTTTTTTCTTTTTGAGATTCAGTTTTTAAAAAACAGAGATCCAAGCAGATCGCAATTACGATAAATATCAAAATAGTAATTTTAAAATTAAATTATATAATTAAAAATATCAATTTATTGACAATCTAAATAATTATTTTTTATGTTGTTGAATAAATAAAGAGATTATTTTTTGTAACCTCTTAAGTGATTTAATTAAAATATATTACTAAGGATACATTATTAACTACGGATCTCTTCACAAATATATTACTAAGAATCCATTATTAACCACGATCCCCACAAAGGCATGAATCTCATAAGACCTAAGTGCCGATACTCTTGCCACACTAATGGCACCTTTCATCATCATCTACGAGTTGTTCAATGTTTAAATGCCACTTCAGTTTCGGTAGCCGAAATCCTGCGATCTTGGTTTTCAATGGAAAATATACCAGTTTTGTTTTCTATGGGTTAACGCTTTATCCATTGGAACGGATTCATTTGCTAAGCTTGTTGAGAGTGTTTCCATGAGTTCACTGATGGTATTGAGCAACTTACGCATCATCGGTGTGGGCCACCCACGTTTACTCACCAGGTTTCTTTTGATATTAGAGTGTCGTTTTAGAACAAGGATCCACAGAAAGAGTGACAGCTCCCCGCCTTTGCATCTCTGTGAATTTTTCGATTCTTATCAGATACCATTCTTGATTCATTTACTTCATCATATATTTTCGCGCGGAGTTAAGTGCCTTCAACAAATCTGTTTGACTTACGTCACTGTTCTTTCCTGGTTTAGGTATGAACACCACTCGAGCTTGGCACAGACCGAAAAAAATCCGGGTTCGCCTAGTTGAACGCATTCCTGTTATTATTCCATCCGGCTCTGAAGACTTGAATGAGTGGAAAGAGTCAATTGTCCATTTCAATCTGTCTACGGTCAATATCTCTGTGGGTTTACTATATTCTTCCCAATCGTTTTCTAGAGTTGTCGACAACTAACGGAGTGTAAATGAGATGTATACGTTTCTACAAAATTCGCCATGACATATTGAATTGATTTTTACTTTTAGCCACTTATAAATGTTGAGAATTGTATCTTACAAGTAGCTATTCCGATTGTGCGAAAATTCTACTGATCCTGCATTTTTTGCGCCAGACCGGACTAAGCGAATTAGTTGTCGTTTTTACTATTTTGGTATAGAATCCTAATAGAAAATTGAAATGAAATTTACACAGAGTTTTCCACGATATATCTGAAAGTTCTTTTGGAATTCTCCCTGATAATTCTATGCATTTTTTTTGCTTTTCTTCATAGCATTCTCGCAAAATTTTCCGAATGAAATCTGCCAGAAACTTCTGTCTTATTCCGTACATCAGAAATAGCTCGGAACTTTCCGAGGACACCCGAAAATTTAAAAAGCTTAGGATTTGGGGACAGTCAATGTTGTTAGCAAGAATATTAAATAGAAAAATGAGTTCAGCTTGTTCTCTACGGCTAGACAAGGTTGGAAGTTGTAGGGTTGATAACAGATCGTCATAACTTAAAGATATAGTAATATTAAGCTTAAAGGCTATGAGTCTTAAAAACTTATGCTGTATTGCTTCAATCCGATGAACTTGAACTTCAAAATATGGGTTCCAGATTGGTGAAAGATATTCAAGTTGAGAACGAACTAAGCTACAATAAAGATACTTGAGTGTGAAAATATTGGAAAATTATTCGTGATGCGTGAGGAGAGTTACATATACTAGCATAATGATGCCTGAACGAGTCATCAAACCAAACACCAAGATCTTTAATAACATTAACATTAGCCAAAGGCGAACCGTTCAAATTGTAATCATATTTAATAACAGAATTCGTTTTACAAAAGATAATGTAGTTGTACTTCGACACATTCAGATATAATAAATTATCATCACACCAAGTTAATAAATTATCTAAATTATCTTGTAACACCAGGCAGATTTAATACATTTATAAATTTGTAGGTCATCCGCGAAGAGAAGGAATTCCACAACACAAAATACCTCACAAAGATCATTTATGAATAGCAAGAATAGTAGTGGTCCCAGATGGCAACCCTGAAGAACACCACAGGTAACAACGAAGGATTCTGAAAGCACAGATTTAATTTTCACAGAGCATGAACGACTTACTAAGTAATCTGTGATTAAGCAGCGTATTTGAGAAGCCCATGAAACTAAGCTTAACTAAAAGTAACGAGTGATTAACCTTATCAAAAGCTTTAGAAAAGTTGTTGTAAATGGAATGTGTTTGATTATGGCCACTTAAGGTGAAAGCGATAAACGAAGTATAGACAGATAGATTTCTAAGCGCAGACCTAGACCTAAAAAAATCATGTTGATGCGACGATATAGTACATTTACAAAGTGGTGTGATACTGTCAGTTATAAAACTATCAATAATTTTAGATAGTGTCGACTGTATACAAATCGGTCTATAGTTCCTTATATCATTTCTATTACCTGATTTAAAAACAGGAATTAGATAACTGGACTTCCAGGCACAAGGAAATGAACCAGAGCTTATAGATGAATTGAACAATTTATAAATTGGGTATGCAAGAACTTCGCAACACATTTTTAAAAGGTTAGGTTAGGTTACAGTGGCGGCTAAAGCTACACATAGACCCACGAGGGTCCATAGTGATAAAAAACAGGAGACCCAATGTACCTATGATAGTTGCGCTTGCGATTCGATCTGTACTGAGAGCTCCTCGTTTAATTCAAAGGTCCCTGTTCCCGTAGCAAAGTTTAGCAGGATCTACATGCTGTTAAACGAGACGTCTTTAAGATTTGTGAAGGTCGGTGCATCAAGAGCCTTCACCCGTATCCTAGCAAGAGAAGTGCAACTGCCCAGGCACAGGAGGTGTTCTAGCTTTTCCCGTTCCCCGGGTAGTTCCTGCAGAGATCATTAGTAATTAGCCCCATTCTGTACGCATGCGCCCCAATAAAACAATGGCCGGTAATGATTCCGACTAAAGTTGCGCATTGCGCCCTTGGTAGTGCTAACAGGAGATTAGTTTTTTTCTCATTTTGAGTGCTCCACATTTGTTTCATGGTTCTGGAGGTTGATGTAGCCTGCCACCTGGCCTCGGACAGGCTTACCATCTTCTGCTCTAGGGAGTTGTGAACGACGTTAAGAGACGGTGGTACCGAAACCGCGGTTTCTTGCCCAAGGTTTGCACCGTTTTTAGCAAGATCATCCGCGAGTTCGTTTCCTAAAAAACCACTGTGCCCTGAAACCCAGCAGAGTTCCACTTTCCTATTTGAGCACAGTTTCTGTAAAGCGCGTCGACAGTTAAGTACTGCCTTGGATTTGATAGTGCAGGATTTCAAAGCCATTAAGCCTGCTATCCGTATAGATAAAAACTGCCTTATCCCTTTTTCGTGATTTTCGTGCTATCTCAGCCTTCTGAATTGCCAGTACCTTCGCTTGGAAAATACTGCAATTATTCGGCAGTCAGTAGCAAGAGTTTGCTGGAAGATCAAGTGAGTGCACGGCTGCGCGCACTCCGTCCTCCATCTTAGAACCGTTAGTATAGATGTTAGTCGACCCCGCAGTGTCACCGGTTCTTACCTCCCAGTACTCTCTACTTGGTACGTTTATGGCGTACTTCTAGAACCAGAGCTTAGGATCTGCATAGTCCGTAGTCCCTGTTGTAGGTAGGCTGATTTTACTGTGCCCGTATGTACATGCTTTGAGCTGGTTTGACTGTTTGAGTCTTAGGGCGCATTTGCATGTTACGTGTTTTGCGAACAGGTCAATTGGTGGCAGAGAAAGAAGGACGTTGAGCGAGTCTGAAGAGTTGGTACAAATGGCGTCTGTTATCCCCAGACACGCCTGTCTCTGCACCTTTTCCAACTTTTTCCTGTAGGTTACTTTGTCGAGTACTGTCCACCATATTAGGATTGGCCTAACTACAGCCGTGTAGATCCAGTAAGTGATTTTTGGGTCTAAACCCCACCTCCTATCGAACATTCTTTTGCACGCGTAGAAAGCGATGGTTGCCTTAGATACTCGTTCTTCCGTATTGAGTTTCCATGACAGTTTGCTGTCTAGGATTACTCCTAGATATCTGGCATGGCCATTCAGGGTTAGCTCAGTGTTACCCATCTTAGGCAGCCTAAACTGTTGAGTCTTTGTTCTCCTAGTAAAAAGAACCTTCCGTGTTTTAAGAGTTAACATTGAGCCCTCTGGTTCTTGACCAGTTTAGTAGCTTGTTAAGAGCCCGCGTCGTAAGCTCCGACAGCGTGCTTGTGCACTTTTTTAAAAAGATTGGTAGTATATTGTCGGGACCAGATCCCTTTGATATATCAAGATTTTGCAATCTAGTCCGTACCTCGGATAAGTCTATTGTGGGCACATTGACCAGCATATTGTGATTGGCACTAGCGAAGAGAGTATTCCTGCTGGAAACAATAGGAGCCTCCTAAACGGTTGAGAAATGTTTGGCAAATAATTCTACAATGCCCTTCGTATCATTCGCAACTACATCATTTAGAAACATCTCAGTTAGTAGTTGATTATTCTTTCTTAGTGAGTTGACATAATTCCAGATTATATTAATATTATACGGAATTTGATTTTGAACGTTCATAATAAAGTCATCGTAACATCGCAGCTTAAGTTTTTTTTTACACTCTGCTCTAAGATTAGAGAACACGAGATAGTCATCAATAAGTCCCGAAGATTTATACAAGCAGTGAGCCAATTTTTTTCTAACAAAATTTTTTTCAAATCACTGCTGAACCACTGTGGATAAGTAGAGCCATGAACAATAGTGGTAGCAGGCGCGTAGCGTGAGTCTTCGTAGGGCTAGCGCTACGATAAGATCGCTAAAATTTGCGGAATTTTTTGATTACTTCCTGGAATTTAGCAATCAAAATCTTATTTCTGAATGAAAATTACGTGTTTATGGTTATAAAATTCATAGAATTTGATGATCGTGTTATTGCGCTACCCCAACGAAGTTTCACGCTACGCGCCTGAGCGGTAGGTACATAGAGCGCAATAATGTTATGTAATATATCGTAAAAAGTATCGACAGACTGATCAATATCTAAACCGTTTAGAATGGAGTCCCAGTTAACTAATGAGATCTGCTGATAAATCGAATCGTAGTTAGTATGTTTGGAATTGAAAGTTACAAAAGAAATATCTGAATTCAAAACAATATTGTCTTTTATAACTTTTATAACTAATGCCGGGTGGTATAGAGCATCAAGTGGTAGAATATTACACGATGTTTGATATACAGCAGACGATTCCAACGTTGAAAAAACCAAGATCCAGCAATTTACCATCAGCATTCAATATATTGTTGGCTTGATAAAAGTTGAGTTCCGAGTATGTATCAACAATTGCATTGCTTGCTTCGCAGTTATTGGGGGCTACCCAATACTCTACATCAAAATAAATTCGAGGTAAGTTGAAATCACCAGCAATAATCACATCAGCAACAGGATATGCATCCGTCTAATGGTGTTGCAATGCGATTTATATGCCTCGAGACTACTGGATGGTGGCAAGTATACAGCGCCAATGATCAGTTTACCATTGACTATCGCACTATAACGGGTCGAAATTCGTCTCCAAAGTGAGCAATGCTCAGGCGGGACTGTTTTGAGTTTTTTTCGCTCTCCTGAAAAGTCGCATTTTTTTGTTTATGTACCTTTTTCTCTGGTCTTGAGATCAGCTGGTGATAAGCGGACATTTCAAACTACACTGCGGAGCATAACTAAAAACGCACCCAAAAAATCCTCATTTCTGGCAGTTAATCAGCGCAGTACTGTTTTTTTTTGATTGGATTTAAGAGATGAGAGAAAAAGAGCGGGAAACCAAAAAAAATTAGAGAAATCTGATCACTGTATTTACCGTTAGCTTAAGTTCGCTGAAATTTAGCCAGAGCATAACTATAAACGCAATGAGCAATTTATCAGTATTTTGTGCTACCTACAATAGATAAGAAGTCAATTTTTTTTTAATTATATTGGTGATCATTGTTCTGGTTCAATTTTATTAAAATGCCGCGCGGAACAGTTCTAACAGATTTGGAAGTAGACAAAGTCCTTGCATTTTTTGACGATGGATTAAGCAAGCGTGCAATTGCCAAAAAGATTAATCGGTCTGAGGCTGCTGTTAGAAATGTACTGCGGAATTCTGAAAATTATGGGAAAAACAGAACCGGAGGACCAAAGGACAAACTGTCAGACCGAAACAAGCGTTGCATAATTCAAATTGCAAGCAACTCCATGAAGACCGCTGCCCAAATCGCCAAGGATTCTGCACTAAACGTGTCGAAATGGACCGTCCACAGGGTATTAAGGAATTCAAAGCGTATTTGTCGACAAAGGCTAAAATCGGCACCACTTTTATTACCACGTCATAAGGCAGCTAGGCTAGAATTCGCTCGAACAAATATGCAAACTAACTTCTTCAAGGTAATATGCTGAACTTTAACTTTTAATGTACATTTTAATTATTATTTCCTCAAGACCATTTTTTCTGACGAGAAAAAGTGGAACTTGGATGGCCCAGATGGCTTCAACGGGTATTGGCGTGATTTGCGAAAGGATCCTCAATATTTTTCAAAACGAAATTTCGGTGGAGGCAGTTTAATGGTCTGGGGAGCTTTTTGTGCCGACGGAATGCTGGAACTAGCGTTTCCCAGTACTCGAATGAATTCAACAGAATACATGGATGAGGCACAGAGCATTGGGTTTTTCAACGGGACAACGCCAGAGTACATGTAAGCCGTGCCACTTTATCCTGGTTACAAGACCACCGCGTGCAAGTGATGTCCTGGCCCGCTTGCTCTCCAGACCTTAATCCATTAGAAGACATTTGGGGACTCCTAGCAAGGGACATTTATAAGGAGAACAGGCAATACAATAATGTTCAGCAATTAAAAATGGCTGTTATTAACGCTTGGGATAATGTTGATAAAAAAACAATAACGAATTTGTTAAAAAGTATGCCAAACCGCTTATTTGAAGTTATTACCAATAAAGGTGGTCCACCACATTATTAAAATTTATCTGTGTCCGTCTTTTTATTGAATTTCATTAAAAAAATTGACTTCTTATCTATTGCGTTTATAGTTATGCTCCGGCTAAATTTCAGCGAACTTAAGCTAACGGTAAATACAGTGATCAGATTTCTCTCATTTTTTTTAGTTTCCCGCTCTTTTTCTCTCATCTCTTAAATCCAATCAAAAAAAAAACAGTACTGCACTAATTAAGTGCCAGAAATGAGGATTTTTTGGGTGCGTTTATAGTTATGCTCCGCAGTGTATAACCGAAATCAAGTTTTAGTCTTTCAAGCACGTCAGGATAGGCTCAATTTTTATACTGCTATAAAATCAGTTTCAATAAGTGTTTTTTCATAAAATTATCACCAGCTCTTTAGATAAGGTACCTGAATAATCCTAGAAAATTGGAAGTCAATCGCATCAACGGATTCTGAGAAAAAGGAGCCGCTATAGTGACCTCTTTAAAGACAGTGTTTTATCGCCACAGCGATATAGTGGATGGATATCACCCCATCAAAGCGTGATACCACCCCTTCGACACTGCTGATTATACTTATTGTCTAATCGTGCAATATTAAAGCTGAGATCGTCTTCTCTATCCCAATATTGGCAGTTCTGAAAATCCTTTTATCGCCATGTTTCGCCAAATATTAGGTGATTTATAATTAGATTAGATTTATAATTTCCAGACTCAATAAACAGTGCGCTTCAATGTGCTTTGAAAAATTCTTTCATAAATAAATGTTACCGCCACCGTTATCACTTTGGACCTTAACCGGAACTGACACTTAGCTTTTCTGTGTATTGAACCGACCGATTACACAAAATAAAAACTAATTGAGATCTATGCAAATAAAGGTCACTATTTACCTGCATTCCAATTAGTTTTTACATTGCATATTCGGCCTGTGTAAACAACCAAATAGGCCATTGTTTGCGTGAATTAAAAATGCAGTTAATGCATTCATTGGCCTGCGGCTTGCATGGGTTATGTAACCCTAACCCCATATGCAATTAGAAAAACCATTAAATGAATTATCTCGTCATTTATAAGGTCTAAGGCCTTCTTGTTTGCGTTAATGGGCTGCTTTCATTAGATTGGAAAATAGAAGGTTAACAGTACAACGGGAAACGAATCGGTTTCCGAAACAGGATTCATAAAAGGGGTGACGTAGAAAACTCACCCTGTATCGCCCAATCCATGAAGAAATATCAACTGAAAAAAAACATGAATTAAAATCATTCGCTAACCGGACAGTCGAAGGAGAAAACAATTTTCACCGAGACTCACCGTTGACGTGTGTTTGGCACTGGCCTGCAATACAACGGGATTTATCGACATTTTCACAGAATCCGTTTCACCTTTGTGGGGGATGATACAACTGCAGCCCACGATCGGAGATTCTTCTCCGCTTTCCGTTGAAGTCGGTCTCGGCCTTTTCTGTTCACAGCTGGAAAAACTTCCGCACGATCTGTTTATCACACGCGATATATAAACAAAAATAAGAACGGACAATTCAAGGCTATCGCAAATCAAAAAAAAAATGATTGAATTTTCAAAGTTTCGTTTAGCTCGAACGCGCGCGCTTCCTCGTCGTCGTCACACAAAATTAGAAATTGATTTGAACAACTTTTTGACAGAACGAACCGAGGAAGACACGTACACAACTACAGAGCGAGATAATAAAAGTCACACCATGGAACTATCAAATCGAAGTCAAGAAACGTGCCAAGACTCACTAGCGGGTTGTTGCACGACGTGAGAACTGGTTCGGACTTTGGATAAGAATGTGCTTGACGAGAAGAGCGACGAAAACGAAACGGGTTTCCGGGCGCGAATATTTTGAATTTAAAATGAAAACAGTAGAAATATTCGGGGAGCTTGTTGAAACGATCAATGTGAACTTTAATCGGGAATTTATTTCAGTAATTGAAGTTCAAGTTTATTGCCAGGGATAAAATTCAACAAATGTATTAATATAGAAACAAAAGAAACACTTTGGTGCCTTATTGGTAAACCAGGAATATTGTATTTGTTGAAAGACGAAATTTCGTTAGTGTACATACACATAGTCACAAAATTGACGGCACAATCTATATAAATGCCAAAATATTATTCAATGTTACTACAATTGTAGTAAATTTATCGAATTGGCATTTTACTCTGTTAGTGCGTAATCTTCTTTATAATGTACACCAAATTAATACAAAAAAAAATCGAATCTATCACAAAGTTTGCTATTTTGATGTCAACTGTACCACTTGCGAGCTACACAAAATTCAAGGCACACGTGCATCTAACAAGATATTTCGTAGAATTTTATGATGCAATTACTTTTCATTCTTTACCAATATTGAGTTTTAGGTGAACGTTAGTGACTAGTTGAGTTAAGTGTGTTGTGTTTCAAAAAAAAAATAAATACTTGTACATAAATTAATAAAAAAAAGCTGAAATGGATAAACGGAGAAAAGAAACCACAGTTGCGGAAAGAAAGATTATTATTAAGCTTGTTTGTGAAGGTAAAACATATCGGGAAGTAGGGAAAATAGTTGGGAGATCATTTTCTTCAGTAAGAACTGTAGTCAACAAATGGAAAAATGACGGAACTTTAATTAATAAAACGGGACGCGGACGAAAAAAGTTACTGTCAGTTAAAGATGAACAATACATTCGAAGGGCAATAGAAAAATGACCAAAGAAGCCGATTAATAATTTGAGGGCTGAAGTTTCTCATATGATCCAAAAACCGATATCCAAGGAAACTATTAGAAGAACATTGCGAAACCATGGTTTAAATGGAAGAATAGCCCGTAAAAAGCCATTTATATCAGAAGCAAATAGAAGAAAACGGTTAGAGTTTGCGAAAACTTACGTAAATGAGGGTCCAGATTTCTGGAAAAACATAATATTCAGTGATGAAAGTAAGTTCAACCTATTTGGCTCTGATGGCAGACAAATAGTTTGGAGGAAAGCGAATACCGCGCTAAAGAAAGAAAATTTGTGAGGAACCGTAAAACATGGAGGAGTTAATGTGATGGTTTGGGGCTGCATGTCTGCAGGAGCAGTCGGCAACATGGAATTTATTGAGACCACTATGGACAAATTTAAATACCCCAATATCCTGAAAAGGAATTTAAAATCAAGTGCTATTAAATTAGGACTGTCGGATGTGCTTTGGTTTCAACAAGATAATGATCCAAAGCACACCGCACAAGATGTGGTTGCTTTATAATACGCCGAAATAATTAAAAACTTCACCTCAGTCACCAGACCTTAACCCGATTGAACATCCGAAAATGTTCAATTGCGAATAAATCCGAGCTGAAGACAATAATAACAAGGGAATGGCAAAATATTAGCCCAACCATAACAAAAAGTTAGCGGAAAGTATGCCTAGAAGACTAACAGCAGTAATCAAAGCCAAAGGATATCCAACTAACTACTAATAATAAATTATTTTATATTTTTCTAGTGATCTTGAAGTTTGTGCCTTTAATTTTGTGCCTTGAATTTTTTGTTAATTTTTTCTTTTGTTGCTTAATTCTTTAAAAAATTTAATTTAATTAATTTTTTTATTCATTTTTGTATTTTTAGTCTTCAATTTAATAAAAAATAAAAAAATTTGTGATACTAAAGTGACATTAGTTTATATATGATTAAGAGTTTTCATATTTATTGCTTGTGCCTTCAATTTTGTGACTATGTGTATGTGGACAAGGGAGTGCGCAGAATATAAATTTGTTCAGGGGGGGGGGGGGGGGGGGGTTGGTTGGTAGCACGAACTTGGGGATATTTATTTGTCTAAAAAATCAAATCTCATATCTGGGCCATTCCATCAAGAATCACCAAGTTTAGTTTTAGTTTTAAGAAGGGGCGAAGCGCTGAGCCACCGCGCACACTAGGCACCAAAAGAGCCCATAGCGATCACTTCAGAACCTCGTAGGTCACTAAACATCCCCTAAACAACCCAGATCCCTAACGAACTTGACTAGCTTATCATGCCCTATTGACCTCAGGTCCTCCAAATTGTCAAAGAAAAGACTTCCCAGCCACCTCAGTCGCCTCCTTGCAACCGCCTGACACTCACACAAAATGTGGGTGATGTCCTCCTCAGCACATATGTCCAGGCAATACCTGCACACGTCAGAGTCAGCGATCCCCATACGCATAGCATGCTTCCCTAGCAAGCAGTGTCCTGTCAGTATTCCGACAAGTAGCCGCAGACTTCCCCTACTCCATGTTAATATCTCCCTAGTCTTTCGTCTGTCCAGCCTTGGCCAGAGTGCCCTAGAGGTCCTACAGCTCGTTAGCGCCTCCCATCTAGAGTTCGCTGCGTCCACTGCACAATCCCTGATACGTGCTTTAATTCCGTTTAAAGGTGGATTAACCACCTCCTCTACCATCCCGTCCGACGCCGATCCTAGTCTCGCCAGCTCATCGGCCTGTTCGTTGCCTGGTACGTCACTATGCCCTGGTACCCATCATAGTCGTACTCTATTCTGACTACAAAGTACCTTGAGCACTTCTCGACAGCGCTTTACTAGCTGGGATTTAATAGTCCCTGATTCCAATGCATTCAAAGCCGCCTGGCTGTCAATGTAGAGTGAGATATCCCGACCGAATAACCCCTCCATCAACATGATGTTACCTGCCTGGAGCACTGCTAGAATTTCCGCTTGGAATACACTACAGGCATCCGGCAGCTTAAAGGACTCTCTTGCACTCAACTGCTCAGAGAAGACTCCAGCGCCAGTGCCGCATTCCATTTTGGAACCGTCCGTATACACGGACTCAGTTCTCCCTCATTTACTACCCTATTGCTTTCCCAGTCCGCTCTGCTTGGGTATACAACCCTGAAGGATGACTTAAAATCATTCACTGGGATCATATAATCCGTGCAAAAGTTGACCGAACCCTGAAGAAAATCCCTAAGAATGGAGCTATGTCCTATGGGTCTCTCCCTAAAGAGACAACAGCTCAATAGTTTTGCCGCTATGTTTGACGCAACTTGCTTAATGAAAATATCAAGCGGCAAAAGGTGCATGCAAACTTCCAGTGCTGCGGTTGGCGTTGTGCGCAGGGCCCCTGTGATCATTACACAAGCACTCCGCTGCACTCCACTCAATTCCCTTTGAATATACTTTTTGTCTGTGGCTTTCCACCATACCAGTGCCCCGTACGTCAGAATGGGTCTTGCAACCGCCGTATACAGCGAATGTACCATATTTGGTTTCAGACCCCAGCTCTTTCCCACGGCCTGTCTACACGCAAAAAGCGCGTTGTTAGCCTTTTTAACACGCTCTCCAACATTTTCCTTCCAATTTAGCTTCCTATCCAAGATTAGGCCCAGATATTTCGCTTTTTCCGAAAGTTGCAGCTCGACCCCTTCAAGCATTGGCAGCCTGAATTCCGGGATCTTGTGCTTCCTAGTAAATAAAACCAACTCAGTTTTTGAGGCGTTAACCCCCAAGCCACATCTTTTGGCCCACCTGCTCAGTGTACAGAGTGCCGACTCCAAGATGTCAGTAATAGTATCCAAGAATTTTCCCTGAACTAGTATGACTATGTCATCCGCGTAGGCCACAACCTTGATTCCTTTCCTTTCGATTTCCATCAGCACCTCGTTCACTACAAGGAGCCACAGAAGGGGCGATATCACCCCACCCTGTGAAGTGCCCCTCGAGGCTTGCCTTGTTACCTTTCCTTGCCCCCTCTCCGAACTCACAATCCTGGTTTCCAAAAAGGTCGTCAACCAGCCCGTCAGTCCCTCCTCTAAGCCTCTGCCATTTAAAGCCTCCCTAATTGCTTCCACTGTTACGTTGTTGAATCACCAAAAATTACGAATTTTGTGACTGCCATCGCCGATTCTTTTGAAAATTTGTGTACTTGAAGAATTAGTGAAAAAAAAAATTCAAATAAATTTTTTTGTTTCTATCTCATTTTTTTTGTTAGTTATAGTATGTTAAATATTTCGCAAAAAAGGTGTCCGAGTCCTCTTTGAAAATTCATATCTCTGGTAATTTTTAACATTTTAAAAAATGTTAAAAAAGTGTCGGGTCCCTTTCCCTTCCAAAGTCTCTCGTTTCATATACACAAAAATTGATTTTGTTTCCCAAAAATATAGTCTCTTTGTCCAACAAAAAGGGATGATATTCACAGAGTCGATTTTTTTTCTATTAATATTTCCACTTACGCTTGTACGACGGCATATTGAAAAGTTTCCGGAATGGGCAAGAGATGGCACGCGTATCGCGAAATGGTTATGATGGTTGGTAACACCAACCCATTTAGGAAAGCTGCTAAATTTTCAAATAGATACGTCGCATAGTTCTTGTTTACCAGGCAGTTTTGTGAAGCAAGTCAGGCACTTTTGCAAGAATGGAAAAAATCGAATTTCGTGCAGTGATTAAACATTTCTGGATGGATGGGAAAACGGCGACGGAGATACGTGATATTTTGCAAAAAGTTCATGGCACCTTCACACCTTCATTTTCGACTATCAGTTTCTGGATGAGCAAGTTCAAACGTGGCCGTACGAGCACCAAGGATGAACCACGCAGTGGACGTCCAAAAACGGTTACAAATGAGGAAATGGTCGGCAAAGTCCATGATCTCGTGTTAGCCGATCGTCGAGTGAAGTTGCGCGAAATAGTAGAGGCCACGGGCATCTCATATGAACGTGTGCAAAACATCGTGCACGAACCTTTGGGCATGAGGGAGCTGTCGGCGCGATGGGTGCTGCGTTTGCTGACTGTGGACAACAAGCGAAATCATGTGACCACTAGGGAGTGTTTGGCTATGTTGAAGCGTAATCCAACGGAGTTTTTTCGCCGATTCGTGACCGGGGACGAGACATGGATCCACCACTTCACAGCAGAGACCAAGCAGCAGTCGAAACAGTGGACTTTTCCAGGCGAATCTGTTCCGAAGAAGGCAAAGACGGTCCCATCGTCCGGAAAGGTCATGGCCACCGTTTTTTGAGATTCGCAAGGTGTGATCCACATCGACTTTTTGCAGACGGAAAGAACGATCACGCGGCAATACAACAGTGATTTATTGGGTCAATTCGACGCCGTATTCAAGGAGAAACGGCCTCGTTTGGAAAAAAATGCTCTTCCACCACAACAACGCTCCGGCCCATTCATCCCGAATCACCAAGGTCAAATTGGTTGAATTGGGCTACGAGGTGGTGCCGCATCCCCCGTACTCTCCAGACCTGGCCCCGTGCGACTTCTTTTTGTTCCCAAACATGAAGACTTGGCTCGGGGGCAAGAACTTCACGTCAAACGAGGAGATCATCGCCGCCACGAATGCCTATTTTACAGAGTTCCCGAAATCGTATTATTCCGAGGGCTTAAAAAAGTTAGAGTACCGCTGGGAAAAGTGTATCGCTCTGAAAGGGGACTATGTTGAAAAATAAAAACAAAAACCTGTTCAATTACTACGTTTTCTTGCCCATTCCGGAAACTTTTCATTCTACCCTCGTATATAAATTTGTGGTATTAATTTTCCCAGGACACCGACAATCGCTCGTTGTATGGCAAAAAGATGATGTGCAAAGTTTACTTTTTGGTTGCTTTTAATCTGGAAAATTTGGGGAGTGATATTTCTCCTCTAACCTCTTCTGAATCTAATTACATATCACCAATAATAGTAATTACCATTTTGGTACAAATAAAAATAAAAATATTTAGAAAGGTGTCTTATGGGTGCCAACCACTATATAGTTTACCCTATACCAAATATGTTAATTATTGTTATTTCTAATTTTTTTTTTTGTATAAATGTATTACAAAACAGTAATTTTTTTAAACAATTAGTAGCTCAATTAAATTATTAGAGAACTACACTAGCTTAAATTTATGATTTCAAGAGCTGCCCATATATCTAGCATTATAAGATTAGATCCTCGTTACATAGAAGTAAGTAATTAAAATAATTGTAGTTTTTCTATAAAATAATTGAGAACTACCCTTCTTAGATTTTTTGCCCCCGATCCCCTTGAGATCGCTAGTTAATTTTTTGATATGTTTTGAAAAACAGTATAATATAAAAAACATAAAAAATTAAAAAAATTAAAAATAAGCATTTTGAGATATTCAAGGATAAAGGACAAAATCGTTATCCTTAAAAGAAAATTTCGAGGATAATTTTTATTCACATTTTTTTTTTGCGACAACCTTTCCCTTTAAAATTATTTATTTATTCTAGGATAAAAATTACCAGAGATATGAATTTTCAAAGAGGACTCGGACACCATTTTTGCGAAATCTTTAACATACTATACCTTAAACCTTACTAACAAAACAAATAGATAGAAACAACAAATTGAAATTATATTTTTTTTCCAATAATTCTTCGAGTACACAAATTTTCAAAAGAATCGGCGATGATAAGGTCAAACCTTTGGCGATTCTTGATGGAATGACCCATCTCAAGAATTTAGGTAGGTCAGCCAAACGCCGAGCGGAAAAAAAATTTAGTGGTGTGGTTGTAAGCGGTGAGGGTAGGGAAGGATGAAAAGGGAAACATTCCGATTTAAAAATCTCAAGAACTGCTAATTATATTAAAAGCTGAAACTTAGAATTTAAGTACAGCTACTGTGATGTCACTCTCTAAAAATAAAATTTTTAATGGGGATAGCATGGTATAGAGGTTGGTGAAACGGCGGCATATGCTAGACGTACTAGTAAAGTAACTTACTTACTTACTTACAATGGCGCTATAGTCCAAATCGAGACATCGCCTCCTGCATGTTCCGCCTTCATCGGTTCAGTGGCCGTGTCTCCAATTTGGGAGTCTTAGCAGCGACTTGCTGTCTGCATCAATAGAATCCCCCCCGGTCTTTGTCCATTAACTTTTTCCTTTAGTGTGCGATTGAGAATTCTTCCGTCAGCCATCCGCTTCCCATAACTAGCCCATTGTAGTTTTTTAAATCTTACGAGGATCGACACTTCTGGATTATCGAAGATGGCATACAATTCTCTATTGTATTTTATTCTCCACATCGAGTCATCCCTCACAGGTCCGAAAATTCTGCTGGGGGCTTTTCTTTCAAAGGCGTTAACTAATTTTTAGGACACCTGACTGAATGTCCACGTTTCGCTGCCAGATCTTATAATTGTTTTATATAGTTTAAGTTTTGTTTTCCTATGCACGTTTTTGTTTTTAATTATTGGAAGTACCGAATAATACGTCTTATTTGTCATCGTTATTCTTATATTAATTTCAATAGGTTCGCTTCCATTCTTCGATATGTTTGCCCCTAGTTTAAGACTCCTACTGTAATATTTTGTCAGATTGGCGTGAAATCATTGTCATGATTTTACTTTATTATTTTTTAATAATAAAGTATTTATTTTTTTTCGTAAATACGAAGTCCAACTTCCCTTGCTAGTACGCTTCAGAGATCTTCCAAGTATATTTATGTCGTCGGCATATGCTACGAGTTGTGTGGATTGGAAGTACATATAGTGTTCCCTTGCGGGAAGTTTCCGAACAACATATTCGAGTGTCAATATGAAAAGCATTGGTGCCAGGTCATCACCTTGTTTAAGGCTGTTTTCAGCTTTAAAGCTGGAAGTCAGATCATTTTCTACTCTGACTGGCGACAAAGAATCGTTCATTGTAATTCTTTTAAGCCGAACCAGTTTTGGTGTGACTCCAAACTCCAACATGATTTTATAAAGTACGCGCCTGTCGATACTGTCGTATACCTGTTTGAAGTCAATAAATATCTGGTGCACATCAATGTTAAATTCCCAGCACTTTTCCAGCACCTGTTTAACTGAGAATATCTGGTCCGTGGACGTCCAGCTCTAAATCCGCCCTGGTATTCACCAATTACTTTGTCAGCAAAGGGTTTAATTCTCTTTTCTATAACTTTTGATCTTGTAAGACGTGCACAACAAGGATATTCCTCGGTAGTTTTCGCAGCAGAATTTGTTACCTTTGTTATAAATTGGACACATGATACACCTGAACCAATCTTCAGGAATCTGTGTAGGAGATGTGCTATGCAGGTGTCGCCGACCTTTCAGTTCAGCTGGAATTTGATAAGTACGGCGCTTTGTTGTTTGGGCGGTTCCTCAGGGCTGGTTTTACTTCTTCAGGTGTGGGAGGACTCGAAGAGGATCCTTCATCAGCTGTTACATTAGTTGTACCTGCAATTATATTTGTTGCTGCTGTTCGTGAGAATGATGAGCTCGGGTTGAGGAAGTGTTCAAAGTATTGCGCCCATCTAGTTTTATATCTTCCGCATTACTTATAATGTTGCCTTCTGCAATCTTGCAGGGGGTCATCTTCGATTGGTATCCCACTAATCACGTAGTACTGCGCTGATTTTTAGGAAGTGTTTTTGATTACTTTTTTCCCTGACTAGAAGTCGGCAACAGTTTAAAAGCGAAATAAAATTACGTATTGAATTCTTATTATGAAATTGCGATCCGAGGCGAGTTGAGAAACTTTACGAATTCCGATATCGAAATTCAAATCACAATAGGTTCCCAGGATTGTGCTTGGCTGAGCAACGTTGCGCGCCGAGCACGCAAAGCGGTATGAATTAAAAGGATAAATAAAAAATATTTATTTAATATTTCACCACATCCAATGTCGTCTTATTTTATTATCTTTATTCAAACAGAAATTTCTAAAACTAAATAGTTTTCCCCTATCTATTACTTTACTTTTGGGATTTATTAATTTTCGTATGTATATAAATATAATTTCTATTGGCCTAATATCGTTTTATATTTTAATTTCTCTCTCATTATTATAATTTATCATAAATATTTTTTTTTATAACTTTTTAAATAAATTTTGCTTTTATTTTTCTTTTAAATATATTCATTGCGTTTGATAAAATCATGCCTTAATTTCTATTTTTTTATACAATCGAATAATTGGGTTATTTAGCTGCATTTAGATCGATTTTAATATTGGAAAATAAGAAAGTTATCACTGGTGGGTAGAGTCAAAAATGGTAAATTGCAATAAATTTCAAATGGCTGCTTTTTCTATGAAGTTTCGAATATGTAACTCGATTGGGATAGAGCGCACTTGAATTTAGAGTTAGTAACCGACTGTAATCTTTTTATCTACTTGACAATATTTTTAGGATGCTTGTAAATACTATTGATTTCACCGACTAACACATAATTTAACTGTTTAGGTCCAAAGCTTGTTTTAAATACTTTCACATTTCCTTCTGCATAATTACATCGAATACTTAAATTACTTATAAAATTGGATAATATTATAAAAGAATTTTATATAAATACATAGGAATAAAATTAAAAAGAGATATAAATTTATAGTTACGTATTATTATTATTAGGTAAAAGTATCAACAAAGATAACAAAATGATTGAAGTAAACCCTCGCATCTTGTACAATTTTTATGAAATACGAGTAATTCCTAAATGCTGAATTTGGGATTGTTTTAACTTTTATTTACTGTTATAAAGAGATCGTCAGAACTACAGTTGTATTTAGCTGATTATAAAATCACAATCACATTGATTAGTTGCATAAATGAATTAGCGCATGCGAAATTTTAAATACTAAATTGCGAATATAATTGAAATAGTAAAAAGTAGTATTCACCGACGAAGCGAGTGAATAAAACCAACCGTATTACATTATTAAAAAAGTGTGTGACTCGATTAGTCGAGGCCGAGGCAGATAACAGCGAAACAGAAATCTATAGAAAGAAGCTACTGAAAAGTTTCTGAATAGAGCTGAACAATTTAGGACTGCAAAAACTATAATACCTAGAGGAAGTGAATTGAATATTGGCAGTGAGGATTCAGAATAGGGTTGTAATTGAGCAAATATCGGTGGTTTTCTAGCAAAGTATGATTATCTATAAAAACAGAGTTTGTGGGGTGGAGTTTCATCTGGTCATGATTTTTCATCTGTCGCCTAAGAGAAACGAAATGATAAATGATGTATAGAAGGACATTACAACTCATTGTTCCTCGGTTGATCTGTGGGAATTACTCCTTCTGCAGTACTGTTTTGTTACATACCGGTCTAGATTCGATTTCGACTCAGAGCCAGCAGTGGCTTTTTTGATTAAATTTTTTTTAGAGTGGTTCCATAAGTAACTTGGTTCGATGTGAAAGACAACCATTTAAGTTTTTTTATCGTACTTAATTTTTCGACAGAATTTCCTCGAAGTTCAACGTGCCTTTGGATTCCCGATTCTTTTCTTTGCTTCAAGGGCTTCGAAATAATAGTTTTCAGCCTGGATGACTTTTACGTTGCATCCATTTTTTCCAGCAAGGAAATTCAGTCCTAAAGAAGGATGGGGTTGGCTGAGGATTGAGTTCAAAACGAATTTCGATCAATTTTTCTGTGTACCGATACGTTAGCGTGGAGGAACAGCATATTTTTTTTGTCATTTAGTTTCTCCGCGATCGCCGCATGAAGTCTATCCAAAAGGGATGCGTAAGACACGCCAGTGATGGCATTTGAGTTGTCAAGATAGTCAATCAAGATAATTCCCATTACATTCGGATAGACTAATGCCATCAATTTGCTTTTTTCAGAGACGGCTTACCTCGTACAGTCCATTGATTTAACTAATATTTCGTTTCCAGTGTATAGTTTCATCCATTGTTATGATACACCTCAATAATTTCACTGAAATCCTGCCATGAATTTAATCACGTACAGTCAGACGGTTTCATAATAGAGCAAGAATCGGCCACTGTCTCTCAGACGGAAATGATGGCGATTAAGGAAACATTCCCTGGTTGAGGTTTAATGGCATCGGTTTCTTCAACATTAAAA
Organism: Beris morrisii; assembly: GCA_951812415.1. Classification (NCBI taxonomy): domain Eukaryota; kingdom Metazoa; phylum Arthropoda; class Insecta; order Diptera; family Stratiomyidae; genus Beris; species Beris morrisii. The sequence goes on from OX638310.1 coordinate 62,032,237, forward strand.
GTGTATTCTCTTAACTCTCAATATTTGTGCCGGTAATATTCCAGGAAACTGTATGTCTAATGAACTCATCAGGCTCGTTACTATCCTTCAAATCTTGCCGAATAAACGGTATGTTGGTGCGAGAGGCACGTCATCATGTGACCATGATGCTTATCCGTTATTCGTACTTGGTAGAACCAAAATAAACTGATAGTACATGGGAAAAAGAGCACAAATTGCTGCGAATAAATATCGGCAAAACAGTAAATGTTATGACCGGATATTTCCTTATAGCAACCTGGTAAAGGTGATTTCTCTTTTTGAAGCCTACTTCTTCAACAGTCTCTGTGTTTTAGCCTACTCGTATGTCAAGAACCATCAAACACTTTTTCTTCATCATATGACTGTATTTGCTGCAGATGAAATGTCGTTTTTGGTAGTTCAATTTCAAACAACTGTAACTTTTATAAAACTTAATTTTATTAATCGAAATAGGCACCTGCAGATGCAATACACTTCTCCCAACGAGATACAAGTGAATTTATGCCTGGAAGGCACTTTTGATGGCTGCTTCTTTATCGAATTGTTTGTTCGCCAAAAAATGATCCAAATGTTTAAAAAATAGCTAGTCGGTTGGCGAAAGGTCTGGTGATTATGGTGGATGAGGAAGAGTCTCATACTGCAACTCGTTTACTTTTTTGACCGTTGTTCTTGAAACATGAGGTCGTGCGTTGTCATGAAGCAGTAAACTGAAATGACTCCATGAGTAAATGTAGGGGTATTTATACTTCAATACCCAATACCACTTGTGCCACCTGGCGGCAGTTTGAGACAAGAAAATCGTAACTGACTTCACTTCATAGAAAAAAACCATATTTCATCTGCAGCAACAGTGCCTGTGAAAAGGCGTTCTTACTGCCCATAGGAACGTAGGTTCCTGGAATATGTTAATACTTAACATCAACACTATGTATTGCATTATATATTTGTTATAGGAGTTTGATTTGACTGGAACTCTTGGATCTAAGAAACACACAGATTAGTTGGTGGTTGACCGGTCCTCCTGCCCTTGACCCGGGGGTTAGGATTTAGTACCACTGTTGGGTTTTTTTCTGGTAGAGAATATCTAAATAAACTATTGTATCCATCCTGTACCATTAAGAAAAACTATCAATTCGCCAACTTCTGGTCCAAGTGCACGATCTCGTACCCTGACTAGTGATGGATATCCGCAAAGGCAATTAGTGACTCTGGTACACAGATCAACATGAAAAGAAGTTGCAGGAAAACTTATGAGCGGGAAAATCTGGCCAATACAAAATACTGGAAATTTAGATTGCGAAACAACAGAAAGAGTTTCAATATAGTGCTGAGAGGCGACAGCAATTTTTTTTCATGATATTCATTATATAAACGCATTATCCAAAGTATAAAAACAAATTCGGAAAGAGTTAATTTAGTTTCTAAGTGTTATGTTAAAGATTAGGCAGACAAATTAAAATAGGCAGACAAATTAAATAAATGAAAATTTTGCGCTTTTGCGAAGGCCTACTAGAGACTATGTATAGATAAATTTTGTAAAATTTCATATTATTTTAACGGCAGTTTTAGTCTGTTTAAAAAGCGATAATACAATTTGTATTTAGTATTAGCTACTTATTATATTTGTTTTGTTATCATTTAAAAAAATCATTGTTGTCATAAAGGCCAAATTACTCTTAATAGAAATCATCCTTCCACCTCCTTATTGCAATAATTTAAACCTAAATTATTTTCAGCATTAGTATAGTTAGTAATTTAATATAAAATATATAGTTGGAGTGGAAAACAAGAACAATTATGTGAAAAATTAATTTTGGCCGTCACATGTTTCCGATTTTAAAGAAAATGTGATTAATAATCGTAGAGAAATGTGGAACATTATTAGTAAGAATGTGTTGATCAATTGAATTTGTTTTATCAGTTCAGGATTTTTGGACTGGAAGTGTGTTCGGATCAGTCGATTGGGTTGTTAGTACTTGTTCGTGGTAAGCATCTGTGGGTCTATGAGAATTGTGATTTGTAAATGGGATGAATTTCTTAACTTTTGTGAATGCGAGTGAATTTATGTTGTTTTTTTTTATAAATGTTAAATTATGTTTGGTATTAGAAAAAAAATAGGAACCATTTCCACATTTCCCTCGACGTTAACTTAACGTACTAACAAAGACTAAATTATAAAAAAAAAATAATAATTATAATAAAATTTTTTATCACGTAGGTATTATAGAAAAAATCAAATCACAAACAGAAATAGTATATAAAAAAAATATCAACATAGGAAATCTCAGTTCACCATTTGCCGTTTCTTTCCGCTTATTTACAACGAGAAATATTTCAAAAATTCGGCCGGTGGTACGGGCTGAGATTCTTCCAATTGGCCGCCAGCTTCTTCGAGACGTGCCTTAAAATCAGGCGATTGATCAACAATACATGGATGTCCGGCCGATGGCCAAAATAAGCAACAACAATAGCGACACAACGATAAAACTTCACCGAATTGGTGATCCTCCCGGACACCGTACGTTTTACGTAATTCATGATAAATTTTCTTCCAGTCTTTTACATCGCCCATCAATTTAAATTTTAGCTTGTCGAGTATGAAATTAACTTGCTTTTGATTGAAATGGAAACGTGTCAATTCGCGCCAGACACGTTGTTCCGATACTAAAGCTGCCATTAGAGTCCATGCCCTCGACGACGACTGTGGAGGAAATTTGAAGAAATATGTAGTTAAAATAACAAAATACGAGATTTAATACTCTTTCATAGCGGCACACGCAACTAATGAATTCTCACGGTTTTAAACATACATCACATCCACAATTCAGTTTCTCAAAGTTTTCTTTATGCACTATGTGTATACACAATTCTGTTTATCTTAACGGTAAGACTATGTCGGGTATGTTTTGATTGACAAACCGATCAGTTATAAACAACATACAAGCGAGAGCACACTTACTGCAGTTATTAAGGCAACTCTTGTTGCCTTCATGCTGTACGCAAAATTTTTTTGAAATGTCCGGTGGCAATTTAACAATTTAACTGCGATAACTCGAACCACCATTAACCACAAAATAGTTCGATTTATTAAGATTTCGAGTTCATTCCAAACCTGATCATCATCGAGGAAGGACCTAGCTTTGAACCCGGGAATTATCAGCAAGCGAAATTCCAGCTACCTGCCTGGCATTGACAGCGTTAAAGGGCAAAAAGAGGATCGAGTGAAAATCCAGACAAGGTCACGTAAGTAACTCTTTTTAATTAATAAGAGTTAATTACTTGGCCCTTAGAAACGAAATCTGCCAATTTTGTAAAAACAAAAACGAAGATCTTTGCCTTTCTTAACGCAATTCTCTCAAACATTAAACAGATTTAGATATGTATCTTCCTCTATTCTTTTTCTTGTTTTTATTAAAAGATTTAAAAATGGAATTTTACGATGTCCATCTGCTTTTCGATAAACATAAAACGTACGAGAAGATCGTACTGGAGTTGTAAGACACAAGCGAGCCAAAATCGTAATTACCTCAGCAGGAAACTCAATGCACTCTTGGTAAATTCCTTAAAAAAAATCAACGTCGTATACCAGCGTCAGGTTGACAAGGATGCGGGTGTTGTGTTTATTTGGTGGGTATGAGGGATACCCGACCAGAACACGCGGTTAGTCACGAGAGGAGGTGGGACCTAAAAGAGAGGAGCACTGTCGCATGCTCGTGGCCTTGTCCAGCGAGCAGCACCTGTTTTCTATGTGGTGGATCAACTCTTTCTTCGTAGACTTCCTGAGATTGATCCAGGGGTAGACAAATATTCTAAGTGCCCAAATAGCTCGAGGATGCAATTAAGCCCGACCCAGAGACCATTTGGGAAGACTTAGAATTAATTGCTGAAATAAAAAGAAGGTTTTAGTTACATCGAAAAAAGAAAAGAGCTCTTTTAGTACGTCAATTTTAATGTGTGGTTGGTTGAAGAATACTAAGAACTTACTGCTAGTTAAAACTAAACTTATATATTAAAAAAGTGCCGACTGACACGGAATTGAGTATTGTGTTCCACTTTGGGAAAATACTCAATTCTATGTCACTCGGCCAAACATTGCTGACATTTGGTTCCGGGTCTTAGTCTCGGTCACATATTGCGTGACGAAATCTGAAGCTCCAAACAATTATATTTTGTTTGTGACTTCGACCTCGACAAGGCAATGCGAACCGGCGCTTAAGTCCGAATCCGCAAGTCAGCAATATTGCTTATGAATATCTACTTAATATTACGGGCATTTCCAGTAGGTCAATAAACAAACCGAGCTATTTACGTTGGACATTAATGTATTTAATGCAGCTCGAGTTTGTTTGTATTACAAAACTGACCTGGTTGGTGGTTGGTTGGTTTACGTGGTGGCCCGTCTGCCGAAAACAGGGCCCAATTAGCACAGGAAGCGCCGTTTTGATACCACAACTCGTTTAACCTGGTCGTTGAGGGCTGATGAAGTATATGTGTAGTTTTACAGAGACCTAGGGCTTGAATGAATTATCATATCCATCCGGAGCTGTTCAAGAAGGTAATCAGTTCTCCTATCCTGTTTTTCGAGATCTCATCGAGGTTATTGAAGAAGGGTTTGCCTAGTGCGCGAAATCTGGCTCTAGCTAGGGCGGGACACTTGCAAAGAAGGTGAATGACAGTTTCCCTCTTATTTGCATCCCCACAACTGCGGCAATTGACGTTAAACGGAATACCCAATCTGGCCGCGTGGTCGCTGATCGGCCAGTGACCCGTGCTGACTGACGTGACTCTGGAGACGTCCACGCGGCTCCTGCTCAGGAGTTCGTCTGTTCTGCTCCGGGAGTAGGATGGCCATATCTTCCTAGATATGACGCAGTTGGTCAGTCCTCTCCATCTGGAGTTCGCGTTTGTGAGAAAGTGGGTGGATATTTGGCGCTTAACAGTCCCTAGTGGGACCTGAACGGATTCTACGAGAGGGCCACCTTGCAGAACCTTGCCTAGCTAATTCGTCTGCCCGCTCGTTACCCTCTATCTTACAAAACTGACCTACTGGCAATGGAAATATGAGGATAGATCCAAACATCTGGATTAGATAAGGGAATAGGGATGCTGCTACAGTGCTAGGCACAACACGGGCAATTATGTCTTCTAGTTTCAAACCCATGTCCGTTCGAAAACTCGTAGTCAATTCGCCTTTCATTTGGAACTTGAGATTCCGTCTTTTGTCATCAGTCTACAAAAATGTGTACACTTTGATATTCAATTTCCAACATATTTGTAGCGCTTGAATTTACTGTAAATGTTTGGTCGGTTATAGATCGTGACTTTAGGACCCACCTTGCTATTGCCCGACTGGATGTAAGTCGACATTCTATTATTTTCATCAGAATTTTGAAGAACACAACAATGAGATGCCTCTGTAGTTTTTCGCAGCAGAGTTTATCTCCTTTTTTATAAGATGTACATATTATGCTATTGCACCAATCGTCTGGTATCTTTTCGTCAGTTAAAAGACATTCTTTAACCTCCCAATAGCAGGAGATTCCAATGATATGTACTGGTCCTCTGTGATGTCAGGAATAAATGCAATCGTGGATTTAGTGTCTGGAGTCTGATTGACAAGATGCTCTAAGTATTGCACCCGTTTTCGTTTGATGTCGGCCGAATTGGTGATGATGCTGCCTTCTATGTCCTTGCACATACTGGTTTGTGGCTTGTAGCATTCTTACCTTTTTTACTGCCATTTTTTATTGAAATCAGTCGCAATATTTATAAGTTTATCATTATTATTAAAATTTGCTTTATTGCTATTATTATACGTCACCAGACAAAATAGGGAAACATGACGATTTTAATCTAAGAATTGATATTCCTGCTTATGTTAGATAAACTACTTATAATAACTTAACTTAACTTTTTTATAAATTCAAAGCACAACATGCCCCAATTGTTAGAGTCAACATCAAATCAATTGTGCTTTCGAGAATTTACTAAAGAATTATTAATGACAGGGTTATAGAAAATTTAAGTTTATAGTTACTTAATCCCATTTCTTTACACCACACTCACACTTCTTTAGAAACTTATTCAAAAATTTGATAACTATAAAACGTGATGTATGTCTCATATCAGAAATCGAAAGGGTTTCAATTGCACTTACCTCTAAATCTCGATGATCGGCAATACGTAAAATGATTTCTCTAATACATTCTTCAGGTAAATCGTGTAGTTTTGGACGAATTTCTGGCCCGGGCTAAATAATAAAGAAAAAAACAAATTATAGTAGATTTTCGAATTTCGTACTATTCGCGGCTTACCTCAGTAATTTCTATTTGACTAGTTATATTTTGAATTCTTTGTATCGTTTTCACATGTCCCTTCCAAAGATTTTGACTGCCTAATGGTTTGCCCCAACATTTTTGATTTTCCTTATTCACAATGTCTTGTAATTGTACGGCTAGTCCACGAAGAACATTTATATTTTGTTGGCTATCACTGACTATAGACATTAAAATTTTTATTAGAATTTGTATAAAAGTTGTTGGGATAGTTTGAGTACATCGAATATTTTTAAAAAGCAACAGATCTAAAGGGCTGGCTTAAATAGAATAAAATAAAGGTTAAATCTGGAGGGAAACTACTTAAACTGATTGCCAAGCTTTTGTATTACAAAAATTTAATAAAAAGTAGCCTGAGCTGATCCCAATGCGAAGGGTGGGACCGGCGGTTTTTCAACAAGGTCAATTATTTGTGTAGTGGACATTCACATGAGTGGGAAGGAGAAGGGGTGGTGTATTTGCAGAGGAAGAAATCAAAGAGTATTTATTTAGTGGGATGTTGGACTCAACTCCTCCACCTTCTTCCACTTCTCTAGTCATCAGTGCGGATGTCAAACTCAATTTTTTTTTAAACTTTTTAGTAAAGTATTTTTTCATGGTGAGCTACCACCGAACCTAACTCTAATCATTTTTATCAGATGAGTCTGTAAGGATCACCACAGGAACGTTCCGACTGGGGTCGATCACAGCTTCGCTATTTGAGGACATGACAATTGAAAGACCTTTTCCGGAAAGGCCAGTTTGAAAACGTTGACTCATCGGACGCCGAAAAACAATCCGAAATTCCTTCAACTGAAATGTCTTTGTATACGGATTTTATACTTCACAGTTATTAGTTTAGAGTATTATATCTACGAAAATTGCCTCAAGGATTGCAAAATATTTTGACTTAATGCGATGGAATAGCACAGTTTTCAAATACTGCGAGGGAAAGCAAAAGGTGACGAACAGAGTCGCTTAATATCTCATTGGACCGAAGTAATGGCTTGGTCTTGAACTTCTTGCCCATCACTATAAAAGATTTATTGTACGTAACACGTAACATAAAGTGTGTGATGTTCTGAAAAGCTGTGTGTATCCTTTACTTCTTTACGTCATCTTTTATTCAAGCACGAAATACTGAGACCTGATTTTGCCTCCAATGCTGTTACTCCAGCCAGACACTATCTTCTAGGAATTGAAATCCGGGTTGGTGCATCTAAGCGGTACATAAACTCCTTCACATCAACAGATTTTGAAACCTGATATCAGTTCTCGACTTCAGTACAATTTATTCATTACTTGGACTAGAATACCCAAAACTCATCTAATAATATTCGGTCGCTTTTAAACTTGTTGGAAACTCGTATCTCTGTAAAATATCTACTGCGGACATTTTCACATTTCCACGGTTAGTGGAACGCGCACTTCAGTATACAGTTTAATGAATCGTTTATCTTTCGAAATAGAAATAAAGCGACCATGTCTAAAGGGTGCAACTCAAATGTAATAGCCACAGAAAAGGTTGCCAGATAGTTGACTGCAGAACCCGCCGAGTGAACTGATGAAATAGCCCAAAACCCGCCCAGAGACTTATAGCCCAAATACCGCGCTCAACCTTGAAATTTATCAGACCTACTTAATTGTGTTGAACATAATTGCGATTCCGACGACAAACTGTGCTCCAGAATTCTTAAGAAACACTGTAATGTAAATATGTGTGTGAATATATTATATAAATTCGCATTTATCACAAAAGTCTTCTCTAAAAATATTAGGTGCAATAATGAAATTATTCACGAAAAATAATTTGTAATTTTCATAATTCAATGGGATCAAAATCTTCAGTGAATTATCCTACATGTAAGTTATCAGGCAAAAATAAAATATGGCTTTATGCTTTTATGAATAATAATATATACGAGTATTAGTTTATGTTACAAGATGCACATCAATATATAATAATGTAAGTATCTCATAATCACCTTCGCCTAAGCGATCAGATCCTGAGTCTAAAGAAGATCAAGCCGCGTCATACAATGTTGCGAGCTTGAGGTTCTCCGGGATTTCAAGTAAAACACAGTTCAATCACTTTAAAAATACACTTTCGCGTAGAACTGATCGTCGTTTCATTCTCGCAGCAGAAAAACATATCCCTGGGCTCTGCAGCGATTATATACTGCATGTGGTGAGTCGAGAGATTTCCATATTCGGTTGTTTTTGTAAAATGCGCATGAAGTAACTATTACATGCGAGAAATGTGTAGAATATGCGAGAAGTACATGTACCTATCTACGATATTACAAGGTTGTTGTTTTTCTCTGGAATCTTTAATACCAATAATAAGTGAGTTGTTCGAATTGCCCAGAGTACACATGTAACAATAACTTTAATTTTTGCAACACATGTCTGTAACCCACCAATCAAGCAAAAATAATGTTTAATAAATTATGAAAAAATTGAACTCTACGATAGTCTTCAATATTGGTAAATCTATTATCTTTTGTGTGTTATATTTCGATGGGTGTCCTTAACTTGAAAGAAAGTGGTTCATTTGTAGAAAGTCAACAAATAATGAACCGATTCTAAATGAATTTTAGTTTGCAAACCCAGATAGATATCGTGTGAAGTATTATTTTTCATTAGTTGGTTGGTTGGTTTACGTGGTGGCCGGTCTGCCGAAAACAGGGCCCAATTAGCACAGGAAGCGCCGTTTTGATACCACAACTCGTTTAACCTGGTCGTTGAGGGCTGATGAAGTATATGTATAGTATTACAGAGACCTAGGGCTTGAATGGATTATCATATCCATCCGGAGCTGTTCAAGAAGGTAATCAGTTCTCCTATCTTGTTTTTCGAGATCTCATCGAGGTTATTGAAGAAGGGTTTGCCTAGTGCGCGAAGTCTGGCTCTAGCTAGGGCGGGACACTCGCAAAGAAGGTGAATGACAGTTTCCCTCTTATTTGCATCCCCACAACTGCGGCAATTGACGTTAAACGGAATACCCAGTCTGGCCGCGTGGTCGCCGATCGGCCAGTGACCCGTGCTGACTGACGTGACTCTGGAGACGTCCACGCGGCTCCTGCTCAGGAGTTCGTCTGTTCTGCTCCGGGAGTAGGATGGCCATATCTTCCTAGATATGACGCAGTTGGTCAGTCCTCTCCATCTGGAGTTCGCGTTTGTGAGAAAGTGGGTGGATATTTGGCGCTTAACAGTCCCTAGTGGGACCTGAACGGATTCTACGAGAGGGCCCTGAAGAGCAGAACCTTGCCTAGCTAATTCGTCTGCCCGCTCGTTACCCTCTATCTTGCTGTGGCCTGGGACCCATAGCAGAGTAACTTTGGCTTGACTTCCTAAGTTGATTTTTCATTAAAGAGAACCAAACCGTATAGTGGCAACAGGATTTGTGATATGACATAGTTTGCCAACGCTGTATTTGAGCCGGTAACACTAGCAGATTTAACCCAAGAGACGACTAAAATTCAGTTTTATAATTTTTTTATTTCTATCTTTTCCTCGTAAATCGGCTCTGTTGTAAACTAACACTAAACTAACTAAAATAATTTGCGGTGGCCGAATAGCCCAAAAATCTATAAGTAGCTTTTTGAAATTTGTACCCGCGAATTGAATATTTAAACAGCCCAAATCGCGGTAAATAGCCCAATCTGGCGACCTTAGCCACCGACCACCTTAAATTATCCCTCCGTTTTTACTTCATGTTTCAATTTCCACGTTTGTTTAGTTTTTTCCGTTCTCTAAGGGCCATTATTACGATCTTCAGTTAAACTCTAACCGGAACTTTAACTGGAAGTTTTGTATGAAAATCTATCAGTTAAAGTTCCAGTTAGAACTTAACTGAACATCGTAGAAACGGGCCTAAGCGGACTAGACTATACGATACGGTATTAAAGGATGAACCCGAGTTCAGTTCGTTGTCTTCAAAAAACTATTCGATCTACTCTCACTGTCAGCCATCTTACCATGAGCAGCAACCTCTTCAACCATCTGCAATAGAAAACGTTGAGCACTACCAGGTAAACTTGCAATACCTTTTCCGGTTACTAGAAGCCTTAAGAATGCACAAATATAGTGAAATCGTCGACGATCTCGTACCGAACTTCGGAAATCTAATCGTCGCACGGCTTCACCGAGTCCATTGAAACCAGCTATTTCTCGAGTGCATCGTATTGTGATGTGGCAGTGTGGCGGAACTACATCGTTTTCATCATCTTCGGAAGTCGATGGTATCCTACAAAAAAAAAAATCAAATTAAATGAGAAACTCATTTTAACAAACTTAAAAGCAATATCTCAAGAGAATCACGAAAAGGAAAAACAAAATACAAAAAAGTAAGGACAAAAATCGATCCATTTCTGCACCGAGTTCAGATTTTTAAGTAGGGCATGACCTGAACTTGACCGACTTCCGCCCCATCCAATTAGCATTCCACGTCCTTTCATGCAATCCTGGGTATCGTGGTGAACATGGGAATTGTACTTGTGAGCACAATGATACGGACAAAAGCTTCTGCGTTTATCCTTCAACTTACACTCGATTATATTGCTGTCTTTAAAGCCGACTTGACGTCGACAGAAATGTGTTTGTTCTCCTGGTTTGATTGAGGCTACTTTTACGTTCTTAATAATTAAAAGTACCATAATGTTACTAAAGTCTCAAGATCTACTCTACCAGAGAAAGGAAATAAATTCCAGCATCTTAAAGTCGACAATTTTTCTCACCAATTTTCCGTTTCACTTAGATCCGATGAATTGCTGCAATCACTAATGCGTCTGGAATGAAAAAGGAAGTAAAAATTAGTCTATTTTTAGCGGTAGAGAGTCGAGTCTAAACATTTTATTTTCGGAGTTATAATTTAAGTTCTTAAAAGAAGGGGAATCTGTGGATCTGATCAGCTCATAGGGGGGCCGGGTGACATATGTAGGTAATTATGTAATTCGGGATATATTTTTGGGTGTAGTTCCATTTTCGGAATAGGTGTTGTAATTGAGGCCAGATAGGTGTTCTGGATAAAATCTATTAATGCCTTCTCTTCAGTTTAAAGATGTATCATCTTCAATATTTTTGCCTCAATCGAAACAAACTTGAAATCAACAAACATTTTTGTGAAGAAATCTTTCTGTTGTTATGTAATTTTTTTTTTAGTACAAAACTATGAATGATAGATACGTAGCCTGTTGGAACAGAAATTATGACTTAATATTTTAAAGCTTTCGATGTAGTTTTTCATGCACACAACACTCAGGTTTTTGTTAGCCGAAGAAGTGAAAGAAACAAATTATAATTATAAGTAGATAAAGGTAGGTACATATGTAATTGTGATTCATTGCCCCGAGTTGAATCCACTCATGACTGAACTTTGAAGATAATTAACTTCATGTGTGGGGCATAGACTTGGTTGGTTCTGTTTTAATGATGCGGCAGAAGAGTTAAAACATGATGTAATAGAAATCGGTAGTATGATGGGAAATTATCGAAAGTTGCTGTGCAATGTAACTACGGTAATTTTCAGTTGATGAAATGACAAGGGCAATCCTTCGATCCCTTCGTACAGGCCATATGAGGCCCCATAAATTATTGAAGGCCCAATAGAGATGGCAATTAAAATGAACTAATCGATTAATCGACATGTAATAGTCGATTTACGATTAAATATGTAGAAAATAATCGATTAATCGAATAATTTTGCCTTTATAACTAACAAGTAGTATTCCATTTCATTACGGAGGTACCATGTAAGTAATATAGGAAGAAATCGAAGAAAACAAAATCTTGATCCATAAATATGTACAGCTGCGAAAAAAATAATAGCACCAATGTCACCAACAATCTTTCCAAAGGCATTGTAATTCTATTTGTTAGTTTAAACAACTAATGAACACATTTTTAAAAGTAAAAAAGTTTTATAAAAATTGTGTAATAAAAATATTTAAGGTTTTATTTACCGTTTGAAAGCTATTTAAACAAATCTTGTAAAAACATAAAAATAAGGCGAAAAAAAATAGCACCACAATTCCAAAGTGCACTTAAGGTTAAAAAAATAGAAAAAATTATTTAGTTTTATTAGTTTGCGATAGTTATCTGTTCCAGCTGATGACGTCCTTCAGTTTTAATATTTAGTTGCGTGACCTTTATTGCTGCACAATGTTTTGGCATTGAATCAACCAAGCCCTGGCATCGACTTAGCGGAATTTCGCTCCAGGACTCCTTAATCACATTCCAAAGGTTGGCTTGGCAGCAGCAACTGCTTTTTTTACATCAGCCCACAAATTCTCAATAGGGTTGAGATCTGGTGACTGCGCAGGCCACTCCATGACGTTCACTGAACGCTCTCTGAGCCATTTCTTCGCTTTCTTGCTGGTGTGTTTAGGGTCGTTGTCTTGTTGAAAGACCCACAGCAAAGGCATCTCGTACTCTGCATAAGGTAGCATAATTTTTTCAATTATTTCAACGTAAACGGTTGGTCCATAATTGTTTTTATCCAATGTATTGGGCCTATGCCATAATGCGAAAAGCAAGCCCACACCATTACACTTGACTCCCCATGTTTAATGGTTTTGCATGTGTATTGAGGATTGTATTCTGAATTCGGAGGGCGTCTGACGTATGAACGAGAGCCTTTTCCGCCATACAGAACAATTTTGCTCTCGTCAGACCATAAGATGTTCCTCCATTTTTCAACTGGCCATTTCAGGTGTTCTTTTGCAAACTCAATACGTTTGGCTACATGCTTCGCACTTAGGAGTGGAACTTTTCTTGGGCTACAGGCTTTTAAATTGTAATGTCTTAAACGATTACGAACTGTTTGCACCGTTGCAGCTATATTGAGATCCTTTTTCAGTTCAGTTGCTGGCTTAAAAGTCTTGCTCTGGCGGATCAACCGATTTGCAAGCAACTTCGATATGACGCGTTTACGTCCACGTGTTTCAGCTTTTTCTTGGAAAGTTATGGCATTGCGTATCATTTTGTTTGAACATCCAACAATATGACGCACTTCGCTATAAGTTTTGCCCTCTGAAATAAGTTTTCGAATAAAGTCTCTTTTTTCAGCACTACAATGCTTTCAGCGACCCATTTCATGACCTAAACGATGGCTTTACTATTAAATTTGTGTAAAAACTAACGAAAACCGAACAAGAACACTTTAACTTGTACAGGGGTCAAATTAATAAACTTAACTAATGTGCTCTTCAACAGAATTGTCAGCGGTGCTATTATTTTTTTCCTTCTATTTTGCATTTTTCTCTGAAAATCGCTTAAATTGAAAAGAACCGTTAAAAACTGTTTTCTGCGGAAAGTGAACATATTGTGTGATATATTTATCAGCAATGTACAAACAATTTTCGACACGAAATGTTTTTTTTTTAACAAATAGAAAAAATGTCGTGGTGGTGCTATTTTATTTTTCGGCACTGTATATATTTTGTGTGATAATATTAACTGTAAATAAGCATTACTTCAAAAACATTAATAAATATATTGATTGTTTGATTATTAAGAAAACTTTTGTTTTTGGAGTCGATCTACACGTGAGTAAACTAGAGTCGCCATTACTGTTGCCGATGAGGTGCAGAGATTCGCTATTACCCAGCAGGCAGATCATACCTGTAGAAAACTAATCGAAATTCGACCCATTTCAGCTTCAGGACACGAGGCAATAATGCGACAAAGGTTTCGAGTTAGGATCGTATTTTTGATGTAACTACAGGAAAATTATTCATTCACATTTTTTTTACTTCTGTCTTACATTTAGAATAAAAGGATTGGAAATTTAACAGCTGGTTCAGCGTCAGGACTTTATAAGTCAAATTTGGAATTCTTCATTTCTCTTTGTAAAAGGCGGAAATGGAAAAAATGTGCGAGTAAATACGTTGCACACTCGTACAATTGAAGTGAATTTTGTACGTACAAAGAACGTATGAAGTTACATATAAGCACGTAGAATATTATACGTAGAAGCGCAGTAAATATTCTACGTATAGTGCTCTTTCAAACTATACGTATAGACATACACGGCAACCGCGGACATCGTACCCTAGAATTCTACGGTGTTTATCCGGCTTTTATACGGTCTTTATTTTCGTATAGTATATGTAACTTTGCCTGCTGGGTACTGTTGCCGATGAGGTGTAGAGAGTCGGTATTTCTGTTGCCTACGAGGGCGTAGTAGATTCGCAAATTATTTATTATAACGCACTTTAGAGTTCGGACGTGTGGCCTTTTAAACTTTAACTTACCAGCTGGTCACAATCACAACAAATTAAATGATTAATCGAAACCAAGAGTATCAAATGATCAATCGAACAATCGAAGGATAATAATTGATTATTTCAATCATTTGATTAATCGTTCCCATCTCTAGGCCCAAAGCAAGATGGCATGCTTAGGTTGTTTACGAAGCAACAATACAAACAACCTTTCAGAGATTGCAGTTGAAGATCTGATTAGATTATAACTTTCACATTTGTCAACAATAATGATACATATTGATAACGAAATATACTCCTATTAAATATTCTTCAACGCGGATTAAGAGCTAATCGACTGTAGTAATTTTGACCAGAAGTAAACAACTTTCGCTGTGAAGTTCGATTGAATGGAGAAGGAAAGGCTCAGATTTCCTCCAAGGAGAAAAACCTTGAAATCCTTAATAGCATAGCTAGTGGAGCTTACAACAACATCATGATTAGCAAAATTTTCAAGGCCCTCGGTATTTGTAATACCTTTTTGGAGGATCATCACGCTTCGGCCAAAACTTCGATTTTTCAAATCTTTGCATAGGTGCCGAATTTCAGACTTTTGTGAACCTATGTTTGCAACGCATCCTTGGGATAGTCTGGCCAGACGTTATTTCTTTTGACGATCTTTGCAGTACCATTGAACAGTCCAAGAAAGGTATTAAAAGTCAAAGACGAAAGTGACAATGGACCGGTCATAGCTTCAGGAAGCCAGAGTAAAACATCTTCAAGTAGGATCAGGATTCACTATCGGCACTCGGAACAAAATTACCCTCTGCTGGGTATCAGGCCACTGTGGAATCCAGAGGAATGAGCAAGCTGATGAACTCCCTCGAGCAGGCTCCAGCCTAAGCTCACTAGTGGAGGACCAGCACATTCGGATCCATAAAACAGTCTATCGACTCACTATGCGTGCAGTGGGCAGGCAATAGATGGTCAAATCTAACTACATGCTCAATATCAAGAACTCTTTGGCCTGAATATGATCACGGGAAAAGCAAGTATATCCTGAGCCTGAACAGAAAAGAAGCTAGCACACTAATCGAAGTGCTCACAGGACATTGCCTGATCGGTAGACACGCTAGACGACTGGGAGCCGAGGCAAATGATCTCTGTCGCAGCTGCGGTGACCCAGGAGTGGAAGAGTCAATCTTCCACGTCCTATGCGAGTGTCCGGCAGCCGGCACTATCGGGAACGAGAAGACGGAACCTCGGCGCTTATTTCCTCGATGGCCTTGGTGATATCGATAAGGGAAAGCTACATATGTAACATAGCAAACTTTATAAAATCTATTAAATGATTTTAGGTTCCAGGACTTTTCATACTCAAACGGGGAGCACAATGGACGAACAATAACGTCTAAGTGAAGGAGGATGATGGCATCACCCCACCATATACCATACCATACCAGGATCAGGATTGGAATCAGTAAGGTAAACGTCCAAGCAACACACGAACATGCAACATCGAGAACGAAACTCGAGGAGTGAATAAGTTCTGACGACAGGTAAGGGCAACTCCGAACAGGATCGCGTCTTGCAGAGGAGCACTGTTGCTGCCTGTACAAGCAGAGGTGACTAAAACAATTCAACAACTGGGTACGAATATTAGGTACCTATTACATTTTTGAATTTGTCAAATAGTGTAGAAAGTAATTATAAAAAAAAAGAAATTACCTCGTAAATTTTATGTGGAACTTACTGCAAGAACGTCAATTTTGTATACAAGGTATTTCCTATTTGATTTTTTTTTCAATTTAAAGCAATATCTGAGAATTTCAAGTCCTTGAAAGCAACACGATCAGAATTCCGAGTCTTGAAATAGTCACAAACATGAAAAGGTCTCTGGACCTGTACAATCATTATGAACTATTAATCTGCATAAGAGGCAATATACACACACTCACTTTATGTGTCCCCTGAAAATGTGCAATCGCAAAATAAGCAGGTTACATACTTCTTTTGATCCTGGCTTTCACTACCAGTCCAGTATCTCATATTACAAAAACCAATTTTAACTAGCTCAAGCTATTTTATATTTTGAACTTTATTCTTAAACTACAATTGATATGGAAGAATATACCGGAGTTGTTTTTCAGTGCTCAATTGGACCCTACAGAAGTTTTAATTTCGCCATTATCAAAAAATCGTCGACTAGAAATAAATTTCAGACTATGGAAGAATATCGACTGAAAACCATTGAATACAAAAACATAATTTTCATGTGCTCATAATGATGTCGCCCAATGCACATAGGCCAAAAGCCTGGTATTTCATATTTCTACAATGTTCTATTTCTACCTTCTCATATTTCGATGTCGAGTAAAAATTGAAGCCACGAAATCGCAAGAACGGGAACAATTCCTCCAGATCTAGTATGCCACCACTCGACTATATTCGAACGGATATTGTATCTATTCCAGAATTAAATTATAAATACTGTATCGAATGAAAATAATCTCAATTTTCAAACGTAATACGCCGCAAAAACTGGCAAAAAATGAACTGGATAAAGCTTGAGAAAGTATCGTATCTGAAGTTGAGCAAATAATGCTATTTCTGCAATGGTTTTTAGCGGGTAGTTCGTATGTCCTTCCATTGATTTTTTATGGACAACTACATCATTCGGTCTCTGGATTGAAATGACTGAAAACAATGTATCCTGGAGGCCAAGGCCCGATTTGGGCTTTCACGCCATTGACCATTATTATGACCGATTTGACCGCTTCATTTCGATATTAAATTGTTGCTTTCCTATCTACTATATCAAAATAATAATAACCGATTGTACTGATTATATTTCTTTCGATTTCAATAGCAAAGCTACTGATGATTCAGAATTTTCAGTCGTCATAATTTTTTGTTAAATATCACCCCCAGTATCAGTTCAACAAATTAATCAGCCTAATGGTTTTCTGTTTTGTTTAACAACTTTTATGATAACCGTTATATAGGTACTAGCTTTATATTGATGTCTCGTGGATTGAAGCTATTGTTGATGCTTTCAATTTTGTCTATCAATTTATTGATCTAGAAAAGGTTTGTTGAAAAACCTGATATTTTATATAATTTTTAGACGAGCTATTGAAATAATTGTTCTGAGTCAGAGTGCAGTATTATTGATTACCGATTGTTTTCTTTGTTTAAGAAGCTACGCTTATTTTCAAATTCAGCAGGAAATCGTACCTTCAATACACGATAAGGTAATAAGCAAAAGGATTATTGGCGCAATCTTATCAATAGATTTTCGTTAAAAATAGGTCGCTTAACTCTTACGCATTGATTGTACGAGACATATTAATTGTAGTTTGTTTAGTTGAACCTAGGTCGGTATTTTTTACTCGTAAGAATCTGGGGCAAGAATGTAACAATCCTACTATGAAGTAGGCTTGTGTAGTTCGCGAACGAACAAGTTCGGAAGAATGGAATGAGCGAACTAGTTCGTAGTCAGTTCCGCTCATAGTTCGTTTCAATTCATTCATACATTCATTGCCGTTCGCGAACTGTAGAATGGATATGACCAAGAGATGGAGGATGGACGATGAAGGATGGACGATGAAGGATGGAAAATGAAAGATGGAGGATGGGCGATAATAGAGGATGGAGATAGATATGAACAGTTTTCTACAAATCAATTGAAAAAGTCTTAGTACAAATATATGTCTTATAAAATTTTAATTGATTGATGAACAGAAAGGCATCACAATTTGTATGAAGGAACATTTAAGTATGCGGGGTTTATTGATTCAAGCTTCTATTTCAGCTTCAGTACTCGGAATCTATAGTGTAAGTATGTCATCTCACTAAGTTTCAGTCCCAACGACAGAACACAAAACAGAGATAATATTAAAACATTTTAGGGCACACTTATGCCGCATTTACACTGTGACGACTTTTGGAAAAATCAGCCAATATGAGCAAGAGGCATATAGTGTTTGCACATAATAAGCAGAAAGATGTAGAACGAGTAGGCAGGATAGCACTATTGCTATAATTTTACTATAGTCAACATGGGGAAATTAAACAGCCGACTTTGGCAGTTTCTTTTTTCAAATAAACATATAAAAAATTGTGCAATTCTCATTCATTTCAAATTTAATATGTAGGGGAAAGTGGGGCAAAGTAAGCACCCTAAGGTTTGTACCGAGATTATGTAAAATGGGTAATACTTATAAAAAATCCTTTTCTCGCAAAATCGATAGCTTAGGATGTTAGCTTAGTCATATATCATCCGATTATGGTAAAACTTTGGTTATTTATTGGCGGTACGCTTGCGAAGATTTCTGCATTAGTGAAATCATTTTACAATTGGTGGTACGCGAGTCGTTTCAACAATTAAGAGTGTTTCATATAGTTTAGCGGAAGTTCGTGTGTTTCCGGTGTATTAGATATGCGTTCCTATTACCAAATGGTAAAGTTGGAAATTTCCAACTGATGGAAATTAACACAGCCCTTCAAGATAGACAAATTTTGAACAGCAGACTGTTGTATGACGCTTCGTGTGTAATTTTATAATCAGGAGCTCAGAAAATGGATAAATTTTCTCTATGAATGTTTAGATTACGATATCTCACGAACCAATTGCGCCAGAAAAATGAAATTCCGTTGATGTGTACAAGTCGACAAGTGAAGTTTGCTGAAAATAAAATTTTTCAAGGGGTAGGTGGAGCATGAAAGTGGGGGGATAAGAATTTTTTTAATAAATAAAATCTCAATATCTCAAGAACAGATGCTTGAATTTTTTACGGGAAGTAGACCTAATAGACCCATAGAAAAAAAAATGTTTGGGGATGTTGGTGTAGTTGGGGGAGGGTGATTAAGAAAAAGTTCAGATTTTTATATCTCAAGAGCTCATAATGATGGATAGCTAAAACTTGGTATTTAGATAGATCTATAGTAGTAGCAAGTTAAAAAAATATAATGTTTTAAAGGTGTTGTATGGTACGGGGGTGGGGGGTGTTTTTCATATCTATAGAAAGGCTTATAGGAAGTTCAAACTTGGTGAGTATATGTAGATCTATTAAAAAAGTAATTTAGATAAAAAAAATACTATCAAATATCCATTGGCGTACGGAATGGGTGCCAAAAAAATTATCAGTGAAAATGAAATGCATATATTTTCACGAATTTTGTCATATCTCTTAGGTCTTCTGATATATTGAATTAATTTTTATTCCACGGATTCTTCATATAAATGCCTAGAAAGTGTTTTCAGTTTTTCAACCTCTAAGGGGGTGCAAGGGGGTTGCATACGTTTTCGCAATATTATATATGTATCTCTTTTTCTCTTTAGGTTTGATGAGATGATCAAATTGACTACAAAGTCTGCAGAGTTTTTATATAATAGCCTACAAACCGATTTTAGTATTTTCTGATATCCAACTCCCGAGGAAGTGTAAAGGAGTTGCACATATTTTCACAAATTCCTACCTATTTCTTAGATCTGATGAGATATCGAATTTATTCCTTCCTGTAAATTTGCCAGAAAATTAATTTCAGGATTTTTAAATATTCAAACCAAACGGGTTGTAAGGGAGTTTAATAGTAACCTACACCGAATCTCAGCATTAAACACGTTCCGGACTTCTACCCAAAAAATAATAAAGTTGCGCCTAGACTGTTGACAGATTTTTTCTCTAAAACTTTCTCATTGTAGGTCACACATTTTGTGTGAATGTCAGAAGATTTCCCTCTTTTTGGCTATCTGTAGGGAAATAGTAAAAGGCTATTCGTGCATGGTACTTCCTATTAATAGTTACTGATATTTTCTTATTATACCAAATTTATGCAACTCATGTGAAATGTTGATCCGATTGAACAGACAGGTGATAGTCTTGTTTCTAGTAGCAGGAAACTAGTTTTGTCGCAGAGTAGGAAACTAGTTTTGTCGTAGAGTAGGAAACTACCTGTTTGTTTACGTACTTTTTCGGTGTTTTGACGAAAAAGTGTGTAGAATTTCCTATGAAAATAGAAGAGGCGATGCGCCTGCTGGACGCTCATAAGGAAATAATCAATACAATAACTGCCGCTTTTTAGATGTTGGAAATTGTTTATTTTCTTGTAGAATATAAATTATATAATATCTTCAGTTCTTATGTGACCACTGATTATTGTATCAGTAGCAGCGCTCCCTTAGAAGACATTGCAGGGATATAGGCTTTTCTTTCGCCAGGTCTTACTCACTCCTCGAATTTACTTCTCGATTGTTCGCATTTCACGTTTTTTTTGTGAATACCAATCCAGAGCCTGTTTCAAGATACTTTGCTATGGCTTCGTCAAGGCAGATATCTGTCATGGTCGAACCAGTCTTCTTCTAAGTAAACGTCTGTATGTGCACAAGATTCGTCGAACACATTGGTTGACGAACGTTAGCAATTTTCTGGTAAGTCTATCGGTCAGCTTCCATTGCATTACAACACAGATTCGAACACTCGAAGTTTTGTGCGATATTAAATATATTGCTCCAGAAAGGAAAGAATACCGAAGTCCTGGTGAAGTTGGTTGATGCGGGCCTCAACATCTTTTTCAGTTCCGCCACCATATTCTTAAATGGTAACAAAGTTCTTGGGCCTCTTCAACATGTGACCATTTAGGGCTATCAGTGTGCTTTGTGCTACTGTTTGGTCACATTAGCATGTATCAGCTTTTTGGAACATTAATTTTGAGTCACGCCTTACATTTAGAATCAAAGAAGCGAAAATTTGACTTTAAGTCCGAAATCCAAGGTGGTTGGTAGTCTTTTCTTCAACAATTTGGAGGATCTGAGGTCGATAGGGCATGATAAGCTGGTCAAGTTTATCAGGGATATGGGTTGTTTCGGAGATGATTAGTGACTGTGGGGCTCCTAGGTGCGGCTGCACATTGCCGGAGGCCACTATGTCACTGCGTACTTGGAATATTACCTGGCGCACTATAAAGTGCCTTAGCCAATGGTATCAAACGCCTTTGAGTAGAATAATCCGCGGTTCTTACCTGGCGCACTAGCAACTGCCTTAGACACAGTATGCGGTGCTTGGGATACTGCGGCACTATTATCGTTCCGAAGTTATCAACACTTAACTAATGGAAAACGAGGTATTTGGGACACTTGTTACTGGGTCAGGTAGAGCGTTTTAAAAGAGATACACTCGGGACTGTGGTAGAGTAATAACTTAAATTTATTTTTAAACATACAGCAGTCACGATCGGCTGCAAGCCGTATCGTATGATACTCTAGATGAAATACTGAAAAATAAAGTAGAATTACGTTTGTGCATGTTGTATGTCCTTTATTAAGGACTCCCATTTGATTGCTACTCAAACCTAAAAGACAATATTTAGTGTTTAATTTCATATCTTGAACTGGGTGGGTGGTTCTTTTATGAAGGACTTTCACATGGAAGTGCAGGAGGGACTCACTCGATTTTTTACATATTTATCTTTTTCCTTGGAACCATTCAAAAATTAATGTGTAGTAAACTACCCGGTTTCGAGCCCCCCAGCCTATTTCGGGCTCCCCTGTTGCTTGTCTCGTTTTACTAAGCTCCATAAAAATAAAATACAATTCAATTGCTAATTTGAGCTGCTTAAGATGTTCTGAATGATTTTCTTTGTCGCTTTGTATACTCTTAGTGACCCGTGCAATCATTCTGGAGTATTTGAACATGACACATCAAGTTTTCGCATTTCATTAGGTATTTTGCTAAGCGCGAGTTGGTTGAACCACATCTCATTGCCAATTAACTGTTCTGGCGACGAACCTCTGCTCAGTAAGTCTGCTGGATTATCTTCTGTGCGTACATGCGCCCATGTACTGACGTCAAAGTTCGATTGAATGACTGCTACTCAATTCGCCACATACGTTTTTAGGTGGCAA
Organism: Beris morrisii; assembly: GCA_951812415.1. NCBI lineage: Eukaryota > Metazoa > Arthropoda > Insecta > Diptera > Stratiomyidae > Beris > Beris morrisii. The sequence continues at coordinate 62,054,682 of OX638310.1, forward strand.
GGTGGCTTTCTGATCCCGTGGAGTACTGCTGCCGTATCACTCCAAAAAAAAAATACCTCCCTTAAATCCGCAACCATGCTTGAAGCCATGAGTCTGCTTAACAGTTTTGCTACACATAGCTCTAAACGTGGAACGGAAACAGTCTTTGCCGGCGCTACTCTGCTCTTTGCTGTCATTATCCGAACTGTTATTTGTCCGAACCTATCTAGCACTCGTATACCACTGCTCCAAATGCGCGGCAGGATGCATCTGCGAAACCGTGCAATTGCACCACTGCATGTTGATCAGTGCCATCTCGGCATTCGAATCTGTTCTAAATCCTTTAGCGCATCATACAATTTTCTCTATCAGCCGCTCATTTGCTCTGGTAAAGGCCCATCTCACGTATATCCTAGCTGCCATATATCCCGCATTATTATTGAGATAGCGTTTCGGATGAAACGAAGCTCATCAATAGACAGAACAACAAAACGAGAAGAAAACAAGAAGAAACGAAAGGAGAACGAAAAGATAAGACAAGAAAACAAGAAAAAGCGAAATCGAAAAAGATGATTAAAAAAAATATGAAAAATCCTTTAAACAATAAAAAATAAATTAATTAAATAATATACTTAATTGTTTTGTTAATAAAAAATAGCATTATAGGTAGTACCCTACGTTTAACTTCAACAACATTGCAATTATTTGCTATTATACAGGGGCCCGAAACTGGCAAATTTGCATGGCCTGAAACCGGTCGGAAGTAAGCCCGAAACTGGGCACGGTGTCCTTTTTCATTAAAATTTATTTTTCTTCATTTTTTTATATTATTAGTTAAAATTGTGATATCAAACTAGAAAAATTACTTTACGACGAATATAAAACGAAGATAAAAGTAAGTCTTTGAACTAAAAAATTCTATTAAGGTGGCCCGAAACCAGGTAGTTTATACATATCCTACAAAATTTCAAATTCGTAGCTTGAAGCGTTCAAAAGTTATCGGAAAATATTGTTGAACCCGTGTCTTAAGGATTTTTTGTATGGAAGGTACCAGAAGGAGGTAAAGGATTTTGCTAAACAAGTAAACTCGAACTTCGTTTTCACTCAAAACTAATTTGTAAAAAATTCTGAATTCATAGCTAAACGATTACTTGAGTTATAAGGAGTTTCGTAAATTAAGTGAAGACATTTTGACAGGATATTTGTATGGCAGCTACACGAAGGACTAATAGTATTTTCTTCATAATCATATATTTAGCTCTAACTATTGGAAAAATAACACATACAAAATTTTAAAGTCGTAGCTTAAACCCTTCTGAAGTTATCGACCAATATTCTCGAACACGTGTTTTAAGGACATTTTGTATGGCAGCTACCCGAAGGAGTAGGACGATTTTGCCCGTTAACTTAGTCTTACAAATTCAACCAAACATCCAGATTCAAAATGTCAAGATCCTAGGTGAAGGCGTTCTTGAGTTATCGTGCTAACGGACAGACGGACGTCAAGCGGATATGAGGTTTTTGGCCACAAATACCAGGTGTGTGAATATGAAATTTCCGTTTTTTTTTTTGAAAATAGAAAGTTTATTTTGAAAGAATGGTACATAATATTTCATTTAAAGTATTGCCCATCGCTAGCAACACATTTTGTCCACCTTTCAGGCAATTTGTGGATGCCACGCCAAAAAAATTGCTCTTCTTTCGATGAAAGCCATTCAGAGACATATTTTTCGATATTTTAAGTACGTGTCCCATCGATGAAAACAAATAATAATCAGAAGGAGCCAAGTGTGGTGAATAAGGCGGGTGAGGTAGCAAATTCCAGCCAAGTGACTTCAACGTATCCTGAACCGGTTTTGCTTTGTGTGCCGGTGCGTTGTAATGAAGCAAAATAACTTTACCATGTCTTGTCGCCCATTCTGGTTGTTTTTCGATCAATGCTTGATTCAAATTGATCATTTGTTGTCGGTAGCGATCAGTATTGACAGTTTCACCACATTTTAAAAGTGCATAATATACCGCACCTTTTTGATCCCACCAAACACAGAGCATTCTCTTCTTTCCAAATCGATTTGGTCTTACAGTCGATGTTGATGTTGAAACCAATTTCTACATTGTCTTTCACTTAAAGCATGCGCGGCGCAAAAGGTAGTTGGAGCGAAAAGGGAGTTTTGATCACCCAAAAACAATAATTTTTGTAAATTTTTCGCGCCTTTTCCCGCCATGTTCCAATTCTGATGTGGAACAAATACCACATAAGTTTTAATATGCCAATGCTGGTGCCATGCGAAATGGCATAGTGAAGTCCAGCTGACATCAAAAAGGTAAGTAAATTCACAATTTTTAAATACGTATATCTTTTAATTTCAAGTCGACCCGGGATGGAAAACAACTGATATTAGTTTTAAAGAGCTAAATCCATTGAAGAAAAATATTAATTATCATTTTGGAGTACCCCTTATATAACGAACTATTTCCACAAATACATACATTTGAGTGGAATTTAGTATTTACATTACTAAGTGCAATTTACACCAAAATTATTTAGCAAGTTGCCAAGCTGCGGTCAGGGTTTATCAACCCGTGATTTCGTTCAAAATCAAAAATATTTTTGATCAGGACGTTCGGTCGAATGTGCTTGTCGGGTTCAAAACCCCAAGCACCGACCGGACGTTCTTTACTGCACAGAACTCACATGTACACGGCGGCTTAATCTGTATGCTGTGTACATGAGAGCTTTCTAGATACTCGCCATACATTTCACGCATGTGTATGCGTGAAATCTGGTAAAAGCTCAGATGAATCTATAATTTCATTGATCATTTTCAAGTCAGACGTCGATGACGTCACTATGCGAACAGAATCTCCGTTGTAAATTAATACCACCAGATGGCAGTACACGAGATTAAAGTGTGTATATGCTATAAACTTTAGATTACGATAGCTCACGAAGTTGCACTAGAGATATAAAATCCGGTTTCTGTATAAAGGTTGACAAACAAAGTTTGCTAAAAGTAAAATTTTTGAATTGGGTGGTGGAGCATGGGAATGTAGGGGGTAAGATTTTTTTTTAAAAAATCACGTCTCATATCTCAAGAACGGTGAAAGATAGATTTTAGACGAAAAATTTTGGTTTCTTGATCTCAGCAACCGCTTATGTTAGGAGGCTGAAACTTGGAATTTATATAGAGCTTCGATAGTGGACCCATTTGCAAAAATATTGTTGATATTGGTGAAGGGGTGTGGGAGTGGGTGAAAAATAATACGTCCGAAACGTTCAAAAGGCGAGATCGAGACATTCTAAAATTCATATCTCCTAAACAGTTAATGTCACGAAATTACTACTTAATGATCATCTGTACGTATATTAGGAGAATAGACCGGAAACAAATTGTTGAGAGGGTGCAAGGACGTACGGTTTCGGGGAGTAAAAAACTTTAGATTACGATAGCTCACGAAGCAATTGCACTAGAGAAATAAAATTCGGTTTCTGTATAAAGGTCGATAAACAAAGTTTGCTGAAAGTAAAATTTTTTTAAAAATCACGTCTCATATCTCAAGAACGGTGTAAAATAGATAGATGCTTAAATCAAAATTTTTACCAGAAGTAGGCCTCAACAACAAAAAGTCGTGATATATAAAAAAAAAACATTTTAAAAAATGTAAAAAAAAGGTGTCGGGTCCAACAAAAAGGGATGATATTCACAGAGTCGGTTTTCTTTCTATTAATATTTCCACTTACGCTTGTATACAAATTTGTGATATTTCCACTTACGCTTGTATACAAATTTGTGATATTCATTTTCTCAAGAAACTCGACAATCGCTCGTCGTATGGCAAATAGATGATGTGCAAAGTTGACTTTTTGGTTGCTTTTAATATGGAAAACTTGGGGTGTGATATTTCTCCGAGCGATTGTCGGGTCACAAATTTGTATACAAGCGTAAGTGGAAATATCAAAAATTTGTATACAAGCGTAAGTGGAAATATTAATAGAAAGAAAACCGACTCTGTGAATATCATCCCTTTTTGTTGGACCCGACACCTTTTTTTTACATTTTTTAAAATGTTTTTTTTTTATATATCACGACTTTTTGTTGTTGAGGCCTACTTCTGGTAAAAATTTTGATTTAAGCATCTATCTATTTTACACCGTTCTTTTTTTACATTTTTTAAAATGTTTTGTTATCACTACAGTCACCTACGAGGTTCCGAAGAGATCGCGATGGGTGCCTAGTGTGTATGGTGGCTCAACACTTCGCCTCTTCTGAAAATTAAAGTATAGTTTTGGACTTGAAGGAGCCACTTGTGGGAAAAGGATGCACTTTAATTATTACTAATAATTTCAATTCTTTACAGGAATATGTTTTTTTTTCTTACTTTCATTATTACTTGAAGAGGATATTTTTTGTGATAACCCCCGCACAGAGTTGTAATAGTCTGCACACGAACGTTTCTCTGAAATTAAATCGTAAGGCAAAGAGTTAACTCAACAAGTTTTCTGCCACTCTTTTTATTTGACACATTTAAATTCGACTAAACTTCAACTAACGTCGTTGAGTCACCCTGTGTCTCAGCCATGTACAAAATGCACAAGACAAGAAGTAAACACTAAAGTTCACGTGTTCCATTCCCACTCGTACCTCCTTTATTTATACCCATCGTCAAACAACTGTGAACTTTTTCAACATTTTTTCGCTCGACAAATTTTAAAAAAAAAGCTAATTTCACTCACCTCTTCCGTTTCCCGCATTCGAGCACTTTCAACTTTTCCCAGCCGTCGTCCGTTTTAACCCACGAGTCGCCAGGCGATCGCCAATCTTTCGAAATGAAAGGCATTTCCGCGCGCGCGGAAAACTCCACTAATTTCGACGTAACAATTTGCGGACTAATTGAAATTGCGTGCAATGTTTAGGCGATTGTTGGACAACAGGGGGGTTCTGCCGACCAATTAGCCCGGAAAGTGGCCCGTGTCTTTTCTTTGTTCTCGGTACTCGCGTGTCCGAGGAAAACAGCGAAGAAAAAATTCCGGAAGGCACTCAACGCGTTTCTCGATTTGCTCTACCGGATTTTCCTGTGATTTACTACTGCGCGCTTAAAATAGTCGGCTAGCGACGAAAAATTCGACTGAACGAACGAAACCTTTCGTATTTTAAAGAAAAAAAAAACTACAGCTGATCTACGGTCCGTTCTGAAGGATGAAAAACTGTGCGACAAATGTCCTTCCAATCCCGCGACCTTACTACGCTTTGCCCTTATTTACGCTGCTGGCACCAAACAACGACTGCGAGTGCGGACAAGTCGAAAAAAAAACCTCAAAACGCAAAGTTTAGATGGAACGCTGCTGGTCGACGGACTGCTGCTGGCTGGAGTGGGAACTGGGAAATTTTCACCAATTGGAAATGCAGCGACCACGTACGACTGAAAGAGACGGTCGGGAAAATTACAGCTGATGACAGCGTTGTGTCTCTCTCAGTCGTATGAAAGTCAAGTGGAACGCGCGAAAGAGGAACGCAAAACAAAAACAATCAAATGTCAGATTTGTTGTTGGAAAACAGCTGGGCCCGGGTCAGCAGCTCGGGAATTAGGTGAAAAGCCTTTTGGTTGGTGTTTGTACTGGTTTAAGTATTCGATAATCCTGCCGCGCCATCTGAATGTCACTAGGATTCATTTTCTTCCGCAGCTGTCATTAGCCGAACATAACCTAGAAAACGTGTGCCGTTCAAGTCGCAATCCTTCTACCGGAAAGGCCTGAATTTCGCGACAAAAAGGAAAAATAATGTCAGCCAGTGACAGTGACCCGAGCGTGAAATTCCTCGACCGTAAGCTGGACAGAACTCAAGTGGAATTTATGCGAATAGTTGAACAGCAAAACCTGGATCGAGTGCAACGCCTGAAGAAAATCCGTCGCAACAATCTTTTGGTCGGTTGTACGTTGGGAGTGAGTGTCCTCGGGATCTACTTGTACTCCATGCTGAGCGTCAAGCAGGAGAAATTCCTGGACGATTTCGACGAACCGAAAAAGGTTCAACAATAATTTCCATAAAAAATAATTTCAATTAAGTTTACACAGCAGCATCAGCAGAAGAACGAGAAACATCGATGGCTGGCTACGGCGTAGTAGCCGGCAGTGGTATGCGCTTACCGCCGCTTCCGACCATCCGTGACCTGGTCAAGCTGTACAAGTTGCAGGCCATCAAACAGCTCAGCCAAAACTTTCTGATGGACGAACGCCTGACCGACAAAATAGTCAAGGCAGCTGGTAAGATTGCGACGACGGACGTAGCGCTCGAAGTCGGTCCGGGACCGGGTGGAATCACACGTTCTATTCTCCGACGGGAGCCGCAAAAACTCATTCTAGTCGAGAAGGACCGGCGCTTTCTGCCCACCCTGGAACTGCTCAAGGAGTGCGTCGAACCTCTCGGTACCACCGTCGTCGACATTTACAATGCGGACATCTTGCGTTTCGACATGGCCAAGGCCATCCCGATTGATGCGAGTCGTATTCATCTGATCGGAAACTTACCGTTTTCGATTTCAACACGTCTCTTGATCAACTGGTTGGAGGATCTGTCGCTTCGTCGCGGTGCCTTTGGTGTCAACGCGCATACCACGATGACCTTGACGTTTCAACAAGAAGTTGCCGAACGAATATGTGCCCCACTCGGCGATAGTCAACGATGCCGCTTGTCCGTCATGTCACAAATTTGGACCGAACCGGCACTGAAGTTCACCATTTCCGGTAAGGCGTTCGTTCCGAAACCGGACGTCGATGTGGGCGTGGTGAAATTGGTGCCGTTGAAACAACCGAAAACCGATTTGCCCTTTAAGCTGATCGAGAAAGTTTGCCGCCACACGTTCTCGATGCGACAGAAGTATTGCCGGCGTGGTTATGGAACCCTTTTTCCGGAAGCGGATCGCGATGATATCGTAAAAGCGTTGTTCTATGAAGCCGATGTGGATCCTTTGGCGCGTCCTTTTCAACTGTCCGTCGAGGAGTATGTGCGATTGTCGCGCGTGTATTTCGAGTTTATCCAGCGAAATCCAGAAGTCGCACTATACGATTATCGGGCGCCACGACTTAAGCGAAGCGAGCAGTTAGCGTGTAGCACGGCTGATGTGTAAGTAGAAGTTTTAGTAGTTAGTTGAAAAAATGCTGTAATAAATTTTAAGTATTTGTTGGTAAAAATATTGGGTTTTTTTTTAAAAGGTAACCAACCATTCTTCCTTCTTGTATCTGCTTTTCTCTTTCCTAGGACTTAATTTCATTCCATCGCGTATTTCCCACTTCTCAATGCTTATTCTCTAAGAAACGTAGAGCACGCATTCAAGGAATCTAATCCGGGTTTGTTCTGAATTTTGAATTCTCTTTTCTTCGGTTCAAAAACTTTGTTTCACTGTTGTGGCAAAAAGAGTCGAAATCGGCTTACATTCTTGGGTCATGACCTGCAGCATAAATACTCTTCAAACAGTTTCTTCAAGTAGATTTTGCAAGCGAACTTTAGTTATAGTGTCTGATATTGCGAACACCCTACAAATTGTCTTGGCTTGTAGAACGGGTGATTCCGCTATCTTTAATTGTATGTTAACACCCAAACTAAAGACCGGACATCCTAGCTATAAGCGAATGTTAAGCAGTGCTGTTGTTTTGGACAGTAGTGCATTTAAGTGAACAACAGTAGTATTTTACAAAGAATAGTAGTACATACATGACTTTTAGGTTCGGAATCGCATAATAGCACCGAAAAATTATTATACATACAGTCAGACAAAAAAGTCTCCGTACACCTATAACCTTCGGGAATAAAAGTATATAGCATTGGAAATAAGAAACATATATTTCTGAAATTTAACAAATGAATTGTCCAGTTAATATTTAATGCACACACACTACAAAAAATGTGTTTTAATTCATATTTCTGGAAGAAACAAAAGAAAAATATAATCATGAGCAAATCCAAAGACAAAAAAGTCTCCGTACAGTAGGCTGTATTTCACGTTATAGTTACCTGTTGGTAGAAACGTCGCTGGCTTAGTACTTGGTAGGATATCCCTTGGCTTTAATAACTGCTTGCAGCCGGCGTTGCATAGAATCAACAAGTTTTTTAGTTACTGTAGAACTTATTTTATTCCATTCCTCCTGAAGTTTTTCTTTCAATTAGGTTTTGTTTTTATAGGAATATTTTCTGATCCTTCGTCCTAATTCTTCCCATAGGTGCTTTATGGGGTTTAGGTCTGGCGATTGTGGTGGTGTATGGAGTTGATTCCGGACATTGTACAGCAACCATTCCCGCACAATGTGGGATTTATGTTTTGGGTCATTGTCTTGTTGAAAGATAAATGAAGCGCCAAGACCCAAGTTTCTGGCGCTTTCTTTCAAATTGGCTTTTAAAATGTTTAGGTACATAAAACGATCCATTGTTGATTCAATAAAGCTCATATTTCCGGTACCAGAGCTCGACATACACCCCCACACCATGACGTTGCCACCTCCATGTTTTACTGTGGGCGCGAGATTCTCAACATTCATTGCTGTGTTTGGTTTACGCCATACTTTTCCAACTTTTGATCCAAAAACCTCGAATTTACTCTCGTCAGTAAAAATTACACTATTCCAGAAGCTTTGAGGTTTATTCAAATGCTCTTTAGCGAACTTCAATCTTTTCAGGCGGTTTTGTTGAGAAAGGTTTTTAAGGTTTTTTCCTGGCAATACGTCCATGATATCCATTTTTTCTCAAAACGTTTTTTATGGTTTCGTCACTAATTGAAATGGAAAACTCATTTCTTACATCATTTCCAATTTTGTGAGCGGACAATCTTGGATTTTGACGAACCTCCTGCAAGATTCGTCGTTCTACACGTATATATATATACTGGATATGACAAGCAGCGATTGAGTTGAAGGCAGACATCGTCGCATTCACTTACACGCAAAACAACAACAATTGATATAACGAACCTGTGTTTTCTCACTCACATTTATTTTATGTCCCGCTCTTGAAACACGCTAAACAACAACAATTTGATATAACGAACCTGTTTTGTCTCACTTCTCTGGCTTCAAAGCGTTTTATACAAAACCGGTGGCTTGTCATCTCCATTAGCTCTATGGTCGCCCTGAACGACGTTTATTTGCGATCGAACCTTCAATTTTGAATTTGTTTAATATGTATTGCACTGTGGAATGTGTTTTTCCAATGAACTTTCCTATTTCCCGTAGCGATTTTCCTTCTTTATGTAGCTTAACAACCACTTTTTTAATATCAGTTGAAATCTCGCACTTATTGGAACTCATTTTCGTGAATCATAAAAATTAAATGCACTATAATTCGAAAACCTTCCTTCCTAGACACTGATTTCATTTGACCATTTACTTACACTAGACTAGAGAAAAGGCGAGCTGTTATAACGGGACTGCAAGCTGTACGGAGACTTTTTTGTCGTTTTTTTAACTATTCGTTTGATTGTTAATTGTTTTTTCTAGAAAAATGAATTGAATAATTTTATATTTTTTTACATATGGATTGTATAACAACTGGAGAATAGTTGTGGTAAAAGTCATATAGAAACTCCTGTTATTAATGAAGATACATAATTTTTTTTTTCATAAAATAGGGGGTGTACGGAAACTTTTTTGCCTGACTGTATATAGGTTCATTCCAATAAAAAACGCCAAAAATAACGAAATTTGTGACCTTACCATCGCAGATTCTTTTAAACTTTGTGTACTCGAAGAATTATTAAAAAAATTTAATTTTTTTTCCTGTATCAAATTTTTGGTTAGTTTTGGTACGTTAAAGATTTTGTGAAAATGCTGCACAAATCCTGTTTTGAAAATTCGTATCTCCGATAGTTTTTATCATAGAATAATGATTTTTGACTAATTTTAAAGTGGAAGGTTACGAGAATTTAAAAAAAATAATGTTTACAAATCTTTTTCAAGAATAACGGTTTTGTCCTTATTCATTGAATGTCTCAAAAGGCCAATTTTTATGTATTTTTGACATATTGCTTTCTTTATGTTATTATATAGATATATATTTTCATTATACTGTTTTTCAAAACATATCAAAAAATCAACTTTAGATCTCAAAGGAGAGAATAAACAAATTAACGAACATCAGTGGTCATCAATTATTTCGCAGCAAAATTACAATTACTTTGATTACTTGCTCGTAAATGTAATCCATTTATTCTAAAAAATTAGATATTTTAAATTTCAGCGGAATATTTTATTTGTGCATTTCCCCTTAAAATAAGATATGAAGTTAAAAAGAGGAGGCAAACAAAATTTTCAAGAAATCTTTAACATACTGAAACTAACAAAAACAAAACCAAAAAAAGACAAAATTAGATGTAGTCAAGATAATGTGAATAAGATGAAACTAAGGTTTCACGTTTATGGGGTTGTTATATACGGGGCGATGAATATATTCTCGAATGTGTAATGTATGTACAGTATGTCAAGAATGAGTTTACACATAGAAAATAAATTCAATTTTTGAACTTTCTAATCAAAAAATACTACTTTTTATTTATGTATATAATTTTTTTTTTATCAATTATAGTTATTTACAGTATTTCAAAAAGTTACATAAAAAAATGTACAAGTTCAGCGCAAAAGAAACGGAAAAAAACAACAAAAACAATTATTACCAAATTTTTTAAGTGTCAAATAACTCTTTTCACAACAGATAGAAAAAAATAAGAATTGATTAATTAAATTTACTATTAATGAAGAACTTGATCTTAAAACATATTTAATATTTAGTATGGCCACCTTTAGCATTGTAGCCGTTTTTTCATGGAATGAACCAACTTTTCCAGGTCATAATTGCTCGGTATCTTTTGCCATTCTTCTAGTATTGCTGTTTTTAATGCTGTTCGATTTTTAGGTTGCCTTTTAGCGACCTGTTTCTTTAAGTGGACCCATAAATTTTCTATTGGATTTAAGCCGGGACTCTGGGCTGGTGTATCCATCACTTTGCCGCAGTTATACAGAAGCCAGATCCGCACTATTTGCGCCTTATGTTTTGGGTCGTTGTCCTGATAAAATTTAAAATGCGGTTTATTGTTTCTAATATACCCAAATTTATTCGCACTGCCTTGTCAAATGTTTTTCCAAAATATTCAAATATTGTTGGGCGTCCATGGTGTTCTCGATAAAAGCTATGTCTCCTACTCCTTTGCTTGAGATGCACCCCCAAATCATAACGGACAACTTTCCAAATTTAACTGTCGGAATGATGTTGCGATTTTCTAACGATGTTAACGCCTTGCGCCACACTCTAGTTGGTCCATCGTTGTAATACAACATCATTTTCGTTTCATCGCAGAATATGACGTCGTCCCAAAAGTCAACAGGTTGCGAAATGTGCATCATAGCGAAGGAGAAACGTTTTTCGATATTTTGTGCAGAAAGCAGCGGTTTCTTACGTGCAGCTCTTGATGAGTATTTGTTTCGCAGTATTGTCTGTCGTACTGTTTCATGGGAAACAACAACATCACATTCTTCCTTAAGTTCCCTTGCAAGAGTTCTGGTTGAAATCTGAGGGTTTTCACCGAGTTTCCTTATCATTACGCGCTCTGCACGATCAGTTATTTTTCGTTTAGGTCCACCTCCACGCTTTGGCTCCAATCTACCCTCGTTTTCAGCTCGATTTAAAACATTATGGACTGTCTTCCGTGTTACAGAGAACATTTCCGACAGCTCCTGTACACTTTTGCCCAATTGGTGATTGTAGTATACCAGCTGAACCACCTCAAACGATAACCTCTTGCCAGCCATTTTTAAAACACAATATTTTATTTATGAAGCGTATAAAGTAAAAATTAATCATCAACTAACAAACAAATTCATAGAAATTTACAATGCGGAGCAAAGATTAGGGTAAATGTATCGCTCATCGTTGAATTCGTGCAAACAAAAGCAGTTGTGAAAAGAGTTACTTGACACTTAAAAAATTTGGTAATTATTGTTTTTGTTGTTCTTTTCGTTTCTTTTGCGCTGAACTTGTACTTTTTTTATGTAACTTTTTGAAATACTGTAAATAACTATAATTGATAAAAAAAAATTATATACATAAATAAAAAGTAGTATTTTTTGATTAGAAAGTTCAAAAATTGAATTTATTTTCTATGTGTAAACTCATTCTTGACATACTGTATGTACATATTTACATTAATTATAATTATTATAAAATAAAAAAAAATCGATTTCTCTTTTAAAACATACCTATGTATCTTTACTTATCTACGTATCGATTACTTACATCTTTATGCGGTGTTTGTAAAATAATTGGTAATTTTAGTTTGGGTTTGTTTTATTTTCAAATTTAGAAACATCGCTTAGTCTTGGAGTTTTTTAAAATTTAAATATCGAATTTCTTTCCGCCACTTTCAATTCCAGTACTGAATATTTTAATTGCTAATTTGTACTAAGTTTTCTAACGTTCTTTAGTTACAATTTTTATTTTTTCGTCACTATTACATTTTGTAATAATTATTGCACTTGAATTAACGACCGCATAAATAAATTTCAGAAGTTGAGTAGGAGTCATCTTCTTCAATCCATGGCGGCTTCAAAATATTCAATAAAATCATCTTCATTCAGTTGTGATGTAATATCGTGACTTCCCAATAGCGGCTTCTAACATTTGGGGTGGACCTTGTTTCGACTCGTGTATTACATTTAGAACAACTTATTTGATTTAGAGCTGTTTCAAAGCTAAACAAAATCTGATCCGTTAGCAACCACTGATGATAAGATTCTTTCGGTAATATAACTTCATGAGTCTAATGACGTTTTGATCCATCGTTTGCATCAGTGGCGTCACATTATTTGACATGACCATTATTATTATCTTTTCATCATCGGTTTTCAACTGGTCTATTAGAGGATGAGCTGGAGCGTTCTCCAAAAGGAGGATACCTTTCGGCTCAAAAGAAAACCGTTACTCTCAAAAAATGTTAAACATATAAAAATATGGTTTATTTTTAAAGAATATTCATCAGGTACAAGACTTTTACCATTCCTTAAATATTGCAGCATGTTTTTTTTTAATATTTATATTTAACAGGACATGCAAAAATTCTTGAAATCCCACGCTTTTAACTCGACCAATTACAAGTGGCATTAAATTCACATAACGAAAATAACGGAAATATAATGATTCTTCTGATTGATTCTAACAATTTTTTGCGTAGGACTAGTAATTACATATTTCTTTTAAAAAAAAATTGCGTATGAAATTAACGTTATTAACTGTAATCACCCCACTTAATAGAGAAGTATCCGTTAATAGTTAGTACGCTGTAAACGAATATTTTTGAGGATAGAGAAGAGTAAACGCAACAAACAAGGGTAGATAGATATTTTCATTTGTTGTATTTTACTATGGTCAGTCTGGCCTTCTCAAACCACTTGTAGCTACTCCTAATACACTGTAAGGTGTTAAGTAGAGATGTATAGCATCCTTTCCAAACCACATTCCATTTCGTTTTACATTTGTCACATTTTATGATACCACCAATAGCGAGCAATACTTAAAAACGCCTTAGACTAACTTATATTTAAAAACCCAGCAGACCAAAAACACAGAAATCCGTCAGAATTCCAATGGAAAGTTCTTTATATAGTCGGAATTCCGGGCTAGAAATCCATGCGATTTCCGACACATTTCTATATGGCGAGGTTGACGCTGTTCCTTGGGATTTTTTTTACCGAAATCTTTGAGAAATGTCCGGATCATTTCCCAAAGCTTTTCCCCTTCCGAAAGCTTACTAAACTTTAATTTTGATAATCTTTATCAGGTTTGGCGCAAAGGAACATAGAGTCTGTAGAATTTTCTGCGGAAGAAGTATTCCTAATAGACCACTAGCAGGAAATTTTTTTTTGAGGATCTGGGTGTAGGAGTGCGGGTGGGGGAGGGTTAAAAGGAAAAAGTTCCGTTTTCTATATCTCGAGAACCTTTAATCATGGAAAGCTAAAACTGATATTTAGATAGAGCTATTGCGGTGGCGTGTTGGAAAAATATATTTTTTTATAGGGGTTGTATGCTACGGGGGTGGGGGCTGTTTTTCCTATCTATGGAACGGCATGTGCAAAAAAGTTGAAACTTGGTGACTATAAGTAGATCTATTAGAAAAGTAATTTAAATAAAAAAAAATTTAGAAATATTTATTGGTGTACGAAAGGGGGGCTAAAAAAGTGATCAGTGAAAACGAAATGCATACATTTTCACGAATTCCGTCACATCTCTCAGGTCTTTTGAAATTATGAATTGATTTTAATTTCACGGATTCCTCATATCAATACCTAGAAAGTGTTTTCAGTGTTTTTTAAATTCAACCCCTAGGGGGTGCAAAAGAGTTGTATACATTTTAACGAATTCGGCCGTATCACTCAGGTCTGATTAGATAATATATAATCGACTAAAACTCGCTTTAAAATTTTTCCTTTTCCAACCCCTAAGAGGTTATAAACGGGTTTAACTCGTTTTCACGAATTCCGTCATATCTCTCAGGAGTGATAAGACATCGAATTGGTTTTCACTTCCTCGGGCTTTCTTTATATATATCTAGAAACCCATTTCAGGATTTTTGGATATTTAACCCCAAAGTGGGTGCAAGGAGGCTGTACATATTTTCATTTCCTACATATTTCTTAATTCTAATGAGATATCGAATTAATTTTTACTTCCTAAGGCTACTTACATAATCGTCAAGAAGTTAATTTCAAGATTTTTAGATATTCAATTCAAAGGGGACGTAAGGTTTTCGACATATTTCTTAGGATTGATGAGATATTAGATTGGTTTTCACTTGCACAGACTTTTTATATAATCGCCTACAAACGCATTTCTGATTTCATGTAATGGCCCAAAACCAAATCACGAAAAATACTGATTCTACTGATCATTTTTTGGGTCAGACCGGACAAGACAGCGAATTACTTTTTGTTTCAGAATAATTTTTAATTATGTACTTCTCAGCACAAGGATTTTGGAATTTGCACAGAGTTTTCCACGATATGTTCGGATGTCGGCAAGCTCTTTTGGAATTCTGCCTGATAATTCCATGAAATTCTTATTGCTTTTCCTTATGGAATTATCTTTAAATTTTCCGACTGAAATCCAGCGGAAACTTCTGCCTCCCATTCCCTATATCAGAAATAGATCGGAACTTTCCGAGAACATCAGAACATTCCGCTATATTGGTCTGCTGGGAATATAAGTTTTATATGTAATACCAAAGTTTGATTCTGATCGAATCTCAGATTTCGATAAATGTCTTAAGTCCACACATTTCATCTTTTAGTGTGTAGATACTATTAAAAATAAACAAGGGTGAGTATTTGATCAGCAAATTATTATGCAATCAAATCCTGGACTAGGTCCATTCAATAAAAACAAAATCAGTATAATATTCCGTCAATATTTGCATAGTTCGAGAAAATATCATTCCAATTCGCTTAATTTTTCTTCCAGCCAATTATTTCCGATTGTGCGAATCATAGGCTCCTAATTATCCTTGACGATGACAAAATAATCGGTTACTTCTTGACCTTAGTTACTTATCAATATCCTTACTAGAGAAAAAAATCGAACCAAAGTCCAGTAAATACTTCGTCCTTTAAGTGTACTTATGTCCTGCTTGTAGAAAGCTTGAAGCATGTAGTAGGCAGAGCAACATAAAAATCTTTTAGTCATTTCGACCTAATTAACTCCCATAAACACATCATCCAGTCGGATGAGCTCTTTATTATCATTCTGAGGAGAAAAATGTTAAACTCATTAGACCTGAAGGAAATTGCTGGAAACTGCAGTCGAACAGAAATGGCGAATCCCTTTCTTCATTTCTAGCAACGTGGCTACCTGTTGAACGGATACGGTAGTAGGAAGGGAGGGTAGGATTCTGAAGTTGGGTAATTTAAAAAGAGTGGGCAAGGTACCCAGCACGTATCATTCGCAGGACACTCAATTAAAAAACTTGTGTTGCGCCGATTGTAGGGGCTTCTAATAACCAACATGTGGTAATTTATTGCCGAACAAGTGTGGTCCTGAATTTCCAATTTTTCCGGAAGATTAAGTGCGAGCACGAGTTTTTATTGAACGAGCTTATGACTGTTTGATTTTCCATTAAATGAAAATCTTTCGAGAAGGATTAGTTTCAGATTTTTGATTTATTATAATGTAAATTTGATAATTGATAGCTTCTAGTAATATAATTCGACCCTCATTTGGCTTAGCTGACTGTTATATAATCGTAGCTTATATAATCGATGTGGGTTATCCTGTCTGCCTTATGTACATCCGCCTAAAATGAATATCCTTTCTTATATACATATATACGCATACATAAGTATATGTTAAAGTTAAATATTCTTATGTTTTAAGCTAGTATTAGGTACACTGTATGCCATGCTGTCAAATATTTGACTAAAAAAATTTGTCAGATTATTTTGAGAGAAAGAAAAAATAATATGGCAAACAAAAATTTGACGATTACACTATTTGACTGCACTTGCCAGCCAGAATAGGCAGACATTTAACATAGTTGCATACAGTGTAATACAAGCTTTAGAGTTAGTGGACGTAATATAATAAGAGGCATTACAATTTTTTTTAATTAAATGAAAGTTTCTAGAGATAACCACAACTATCCAATATCTAATAAGAATAACTTAGTACTTTAAGGAAGTTCTTAATTTTTCATAACCCCTTAATCTACGAGATTTCACATACACCATCGAATGTACTTAAGATCCCACGATGTAGCATATAAGTAGGTTAAAAGCGCAGCACGACTGGCACATTAGATCAGTTTTTAATATTGCGACGTCCGTGTGAATTTCATTCCTAACAAGCTATAGTATATAGCTGTGATGGAGATTTGAGAACGAACGTGAGTAAACTGTGAATACATTGCCAAGTGGAATCTTTTAATGAAGTGATTTGGCATTACCAAGTGTAAAAAATCTGCAGTCTGAGCGCAACTTTATTGTTTTTCTTTTGACCAGAAGTACAGAAAGCGATTAATGCTGAGATACGCTACAGATTACTGTGTGATTAACCATTGGCGGATACAGGGGGAGGGGGGGCGGAGGGGGCGGCCGCCCCCCCAAGACCAATTCCGAATTTTCTAAACATACACACTTCAACCGATTTTTTTTACTCCACTGCAATGTGGACTGTAATTAGCTTTTACTGTAGTTCTACTGTGCAATGCAAAGCACAGAACAGAATCATGATGGTGGATTTACCATACACTCAACGTTTGAGTCGCGCCTCTATCCCCACCATAAAATCAACCAATCAGATGGCTCGTGCAGTCGCAAGAGTCTAACATTCTTCAATTTTTTCTCCAACACACATGCAATGAACTGTGGTACCTATACTCCGCTCACGGATTTACAAAGTGCTGTCAGAGGATCTCATTCGAATTTTTTTACTCTGTCGGTGAATTTTTGGCTGAATTAGATTGTTATTTTTTGATGAAAAAATTAAGATTTCTTAAAATTTCTTGGAGGTGCAACCAATTTCAGTCCCTTTAGAATATTTAAGCGGAGTCAATTTATAATAGTTTGGCATATTTTTTTTTTTTTTTTTGAAATTTTTTTTTTAGTTATTTTTTTTTTTTTTTTATTGTGATTTAAAAAAAATAGTTTTCGGTACAATCCTCTACAGACGGCGTACTATGTGAAAAACATAATTTCAAGAAATTTGGTGAATGTCGGGTGCTAAGTTCACACGAAGCAATTTTTTCTCCGTTCCCTTTGAGGTACAAACGAAATAATTTTCGGTACAATCAAGTACAAACAAATCCCCACCCGAAAACCATCTTTTTATTTAATTTGGTGAAAGTGGGGTGCTAACTTCACAGAGGTGTATTTAGGTCGTTTCGCACTTATAGGCAAGTTGCGTCGCAAAGGCATGTTGAGTGTAAATTATTTTCAACACAGCAAAGAGCAAAGCCGACGAAAACCGGTTTGCAATGGCCTGATGGGAGTAGAGGCTCGCCTCGAGGCGAGCCTCAAGGGTGAGTGTAAACGGACTATGATAAAAAGACTATTGCGTAGGTAATAGGGTCATTCCATCAAGAACCGCCAAAAATGACGAAATTTGTGACCTTACCATCTCCGATTCTTTTGAAAATTTATACTTTTATACTTTATACTTTATGCTTTATACTTTAAGAACTAGTGAAAAAAATAATTGAAATTAAATTTTTTGTTTCTATCTCATTTTTTTTGATAATTATAGTATGTTAAAGTTTTCGCAAAAATGGTGTCCGAGTCCTCTTTGAAAATTCATATCTCTGGTAATTTTTATCCTGGAATAATAAAATATGGCTTATTTTAAAGGGGAAGGTTGTCGCAATAAAAATTATCCTTGAAATTTTTTTCAAGGATAATGATTTTGTTCTTTATCCTTGAATATCTCAAAACTGTTTTTTTTTTATTTTTTTATATATTGTATGTTATACTGTTTTTCAAAACATACCAAAAAATTAACTTGGGATCTCAATGGGATCGGGGTCAAAAAAATCGAAGAACATTGTAGTCGTTATCAATTATTTTATGGAAAAAGGATCATTTAATCAAGAATCGCCAAAAGTGTGACCTTATCATCGCCGATTCATTTGAAAATTTGTGTACTCGAAAAAAAAATATGATTTCAAGTTTTTGTTTCTATCTCATTTTTTTTGTTAGTTATAGTATGTTAAATATTTCCCAAAAAAAGATGTCCGAGTCCTCTTTGAAAATTCATATCTCTGGTAATTTTTATCCTTGAATAATAAAGTAGGGCTTATTTTAAAGATTGTTGTTGTTTTTGTAAGTTAAAAAATGAGATAGAAACAAAAACTTGAATTTCAATTATTTTTTTCACTAGTTCTTCAAGTACAAACATTTTCAAAAGAATCGTTGTGACCTTACCATCTGGTAAGGTCACAACTTTGGCGATTCTTGATGGAATGACCCATAATAAGATGAAAACAATATGATCCCGTTTTTGCTAAGTGCAGTCTATGTAGCTAAATTCACACAGAACTTGATCAAACAAAATAGCCAAATCAAAAAAAATTTCCGCCCCCCCCCCCCCAACAGCAAAGTCTGGATCCGCCACTGTGATTAACAAACTAAACTTTTAGGTTGTCAGTTGCATAATGAGCACAGCATTAAATGCACTTCTACTCAAAAAATAAGAAAGCTACGCCCAAACTACTGCGGATTTTAAATTTTAAAATTTTTTCAATTTCATTAAAAACATAGGGGATGAAATATTGACATAGCCCCTACAGCGTTAAATATCACAAAATTCGGAAACCGATTTTTAAGCACTCATTCAGAAACACCAAAGGAGTAAAAAACAATTCTTATCTCATTAAATTACTTTTCTAGTAAATTTACACAGACATTTTAAGTCTCAACTTTCTAGTATACGCCGTTCCACTCACGTACGTGCTGCCCTATAACAATGAACATTTTGTCATTGTGATCACTCACTAGTTATAGTGTGACGTGTTTTCAATTCGCGGAATACAAGTCAATTTTTCTTTTATTTCTACTGGATTTAAATTATCTTAAATTATCGTATTAAGCTATTTGTGGTCATGGAGTGCAGTGTGTCGGCATGTGTTGATAAAACAAATATTACACCTTGGATTATTGGTTCCGGTTTCTGCGGAAAAGTTTTTCACTGCAAGTGTGCCGGTCTCTCGGGTCATGTTGGTGATGCTGTTGTGAAGGCTGATAGCGGCCTCTACTGGTACTGTACTGCCTGTAGGTCATCATCATCCTCAACATATGTGGCTAAAGTGTTGAAGGCGAAGTCGACTGTTCAGGCGCTTCATAATGAATTTGCAACACTTCAACAGAAGCTTCATGCGGCCTTAAGTGATCTGCACAAAACGACACTCCCTCTTACCAGCCTGTCGGTGGCGCATAGTTTGGCAGCAACATCAATAACATCATTAACTGCACCTGGGGCCACCCCAAAATCAGCTAGGCAGTTACGACCGAGGCAGACTAAAGCTGGGGCTAGCGCCGCATCGATCAACAAACGCTCAGCTGGTACTGCTACGAACTCCGAAAACGGCGCCTCTTCTGCAGGTACATCAGTCGGCAACAACGATAAATCGGATGACACTAATTGTGTTTTACAACCTGCGGTTGCTGCCGATTATTCCGCTGGCGATAACAATTGTAATGACGTCACGGTCATTACTCCATCAACAAGCAAGCTACCTGCTGCAATAACTTCCAGTCTCGTTCCGGCGAAGATGCCTCGCTGGATTTATGTTTCTCGCTGTGACGTTGCGACTCAACCTGAAGATGTGGTAAGCTTTGTCAAAAGCAAATTTTGTGACATTTCCACGGAACTTCCTTGCTATCTTAGTAACCTGTCGTATGTTTCTTTTAAAATTCGACATGCTACACAAGGTCATGAAACCTATGTTTTGGCCGAAAGGTCTCGTCGTGAAGGAATTTGACTCGAAATCTCGAAAAAATTTTCGGGCACTGCCACCGAAGGAACTTCTCACCTAACTTTCAATACCATTTCCGTTAGTAACTCGTATGTTTCATATATTCCAATCGTATCGAATTTGTCAAATAATAATAATAGATCGTCTATTTCTCTATTTTATCAAAATGTAAGAGGTCTGAAAACAAAGGTAGTTACATTTAGAAACGCAGTTCTATCCGAAATTTTCGATGTTATTTGTATTTCTGAAACCTGGCTTAACAACACAATTCTCGATACCGAACTTTTACCAGGTTCTTACAACGTGTATCGTCGTGATCGCGATCTTCTATGTTCAAATAAATCCGATGGTGGCGGTGTCATGATAGCAATAATTAATAGCTTGTTCTCGGTAGAGTCACTTTATACGAACTCACACTAACATCCATTATCTAGAGTACGGACAATATCCACTTTTGGTACATATTTAGAACATTTAGAACCCGCGAATTTCAGAATTCGCGGGTTCTAAAATGACATAGGGTTAGTGTGTGTACATGTAACCCATATGATTTTGATTGACATTTCCCAAAATTGTGGGATGTCAAACGAAATGTCAACATTACCAAAGGTACGTATTTTGATTAACAATAAATATTAATTTCATTTATAAGTAACTCTTAACTTTTAATTTCCAGTACAATGGCAGCAAACTTAGGAAGAAGATATTGCAGCCCATCTAAGAACGCGACGAGATTTTTTGGACAGGCAGGCAGCCGACGTCATGCGATTGAAAAGAAGAACCGATTTAATTCATTTCAACGGAACTCAACACTAGATTCCACACAATCACTTTCGAAACACTATCACTTTTAATTTCTGCGGTATTGTGCCGGAAAATTTAACTTTTAAGATGGCGGCCGCGAAACAACACAACTTGACAATTCGAAATGTCAATGATATACTAAAATGTAAATGTGTGCGAGATAAAATTTCGATTTTTAATCACAATATTCTATAACTTTCTGATTTTTATTTCGAAATTTAATAATTTTCCAGTAAATAGTGAGTTCACCTACTTCTGTGAGGATGTTTAAAATTAAAAACCGAGACAACTGCAAAAAAAGTTTAAATTTACTGGATTCAAGTGAAACACGCAATGTCCGTACTCAAGATAATGGATGTGTGTGTTAGTTCGTATACAGTGACTCTAGTTCTCGGAGGCTTGTACTGATTTCAATTGCAGTTTTGAATGTATTGCTGTAAAAGTTATATGTGCAGGACATTTTCTGTACATTTTTACTTGTTATGTTGCGTGTAATTCATCGGCAAGTCAATTGTCCGCGCTCTTCGAATCTCTGTCGTTTTTTATAAATTAGTGTGACCCTCGCTCCAAATTCATCATATGTGGTGATTTTAATATGCCATATATAAGATGGTGTAATAACATTCCTTCTGCCTTGCCTTCTTATTCTCAACACCTTTTCCACCTCGAATCCTTTATGGAATTTTGTGCTATTACGCAATTAAATTATGTTCAGAATAAGAATGATAGAATTCTAGATCTAATTTTTTCGAATGTATGCTCCAACGATATTAGTATTTTCTCTTCTACTACAGAGCTCGTACCCCTTGACTCCCATCATCCTCCCATTGAGCTTGTGATTAAAATTAATACATCTAACCGGTCATCGTTAACAAGTCGCTCAAAGCGCAATTTCTTTAAGTGTAACTATGATGTAATTTCTTCTGACTTACAGGAGCTTAATTTGCTAGCAACTCTGGAATCTGAGTCCGTTGTCTCTTCTGTTGACTGCTTTTACAGTTCCTTAAACTCAATCATTTCTGAGCGTGTTCCGTTCTACTCCACGAAACGCAGTTCCTCCCCTCAATGGTTCAATAATATCATTATTAAGTTAGTATACAAAAAAAAAACAAGGCACGGAGAACTTTTCTGGGAATGTTAAGCCGTTTTGGAATTATGCTAATTCATCTCGAACTACTTCTTCTAACCCCTCCAGTATTACACACTTGGATGTTACTGCATCTAATCCTTGTGATATTGCTGAACTTTTCTCGCAATATTTCCAGTCTGTTTACTCCGCCAGTTCACCTTCATCTACGCCTTGTCTCGTCGATAATCAGGTCAATCTCTTGCCAGAGTTCGATAGTCACGACGTTCTTGCTGTCATTAACTCTTTAGATGGTAATGGCAGTGCTGGACCGGACGAAATTCCAAACATTTTCGTAATAAATCTTGGACACATCCTAGCTGAACCTTTGGCGAAACTTTTTACTATGTCCCTAACAGAAGGAATTTTCCCCACTCAATGGAAGGGCTCTTACGTTATTCCTATCTTTAAGAATGGTGAAAAGCAAAAGGTTGAAAATTACCGTCCAATCTGTCTACTTTCTTGCTTTTCAAAAATATTCGAAAAGTTACTACATGAATTCATTTTTCCACGAGTCTGCTCTCTTATATCAGTCAAGCAGCATGGATTTTTTAAAGGACGCTCTACGGAGACGAATCTTGTTTCCTTCTCAAACTCAGTCTCATGTGCGCTCGAAAATCGTTTCTCTGTCCACACGATTTATACTGACTTTTCTAAAGCCTTTGACAGTGTTGACCACTGTATACTGCTTAATAAACTGCAATCGTTTGGAATTGTTGCTGCTTTGTTGCAATGGTTCTCTTCGTACTTAAGTGATCGTAAACAATACGTCTTATTTAATGGAGCTCAATCCAATCCATACTTTGCATCGTCTGGTGTTCCCCAAGGCTCTACCTTGGGTCCCCTACTTTTCGTTTTGTTTCTGATTGACCTTCTTACGGGTTTTCACTCTGATCATTTAATGTATGCCGATGATCTCAAATTATTCAGAGCCGTGAAATCTATTTCTGACTGTAAAATCCTACAAGATGACATTAATAAATTAAATTATTGGTGCATGCAGAATAACCTCCGTTTGAACACTCAGAAATGTTTTAAAATGATATACACAAATAAGGATTGTTGCCTTAACTTTGACTACCACGTTGATAATGCTCTCCTCGTTGAAGTCTCTTGTATAAAGGATTTAGGGGTAATGTTTGACAACAGATTAAAGTTTGATCAGCACATAGTCAAAGTCTGCAAACATGCATTTAGATTATGTGGTTTTATATTGAGAACTGCTCATATATTCCATAATATACATGTTTATACGTATTTGTTTAATAGTCTGGTTCGGTCTCGTCTGGAGTATTGTTCTGTTGTGTGGAACCCTCGCTACCAATTTCTTGTGACTGCATTGGAATCAGTACAACGACGTTTTACAAAATCTGTTTTCCGAAGGCTCAATTTATCTGACATTTGCTATGAAAGTCGATTAGAGTTACTTGGCCTATCACGTTTAAAGGACAGAAGACTATATTTGGACATGGTATTTTTATTTAAAGTATGTTTTGTTTTTAACACCAATCTTCAAAGTGAACTTCAATTGCGTTCTAATGTATGTAATACCAGATCACAAACTCTATTCGTTGTACCATATGCGCGGCTAAACGTATATTTTTACTCTCCTTTACTTAGGCTGCCTCGCATGTTCAATCAATCTTGCCTTAGTTTTCACGACTTCAGTCTACAATCATTCAAGTTGTATTTAAGATTCACGTTGACTATTAAATAACTATATTTTAATTCTATTTAATTTTCATTTTTCTTCATTTATATCTTTCTATTTTAATATGAATTATTTTGTTTTTATTTTATTTTTTTATCACTTGGCTACATGTATAATTGGAATTTATTTTAAACTTTCTGTTCATTGAGTCCTTAAATAAATAAATTGTATTTTTATAGGATGCTCCAATAGTATTAGCTCTATACAGCATGAACTTTTAAACTTTTACCCTTTGTGGTTCTCGAGAAATAAAAAATAAAAAGAATGTTTAGTTTTTCACCCTGCCACCTTCGCTCTCTACACGTACAATTTTTTTCTTTTCTAGAGGTCTACTGGCCTCTCGCAAAAATTCCAAAATCATATCTAATATTTGATTAATAAAATTAAGTTTTATAAAAGTTACATTTGTTTCAAATTACACTACCAAAACGACATTTCATCTGCATCAACCTAATAGCTGTACATCGTTCTTCTTCCTACTCCCCAACCCACAAGCACAACTGAACAACTGACTGACTAGTGAGTGACAACTGAACGGGTGGTTAGAGAAGAGAATGAAGGAAATGTACAGTTCAATCGAAGTACATACTTCACTGAACTCACTCTTTAAAGTGAAGTACTTCACTCAAATGAACTGCTTGACCCATCACAAATTCTGACTACCACGCACCCAAATACTTTCCCTCATCATATATGCGAATAAATCAAAACCACCATTTCATTGATTTTTCATAATTTTAAAATTGAGCATTCACTCGATTCTTCTAAGCTCCCTAAAGAAAATATCGATCAAATTTTAAAGTAAAAAAGAAACACATTCCTCTTCTGAGGAGTCCGGAAGTGTATTTGTTGATTTTCCCTTAAGAAACATCCGTCTATTTCAACTTTATATCAATCACTTTATTTATTCTATTTTTAATAATATTTCATCCCCTTCTAAATTTTTCAGTTTTTATATTTAAGTAAATAAATCATAGTAGAATATAACACCAAGGTAGAGAAAAGCGGAAACATCATATTGTTGTGGGTGGGCTATTTATTGACCTGCAAGGTAAATATTATTATAGATACCGGACAATATCTTGAACTTGTACATCGGGAATCTTACACGTTTATATGGACTTCGGAACAGCTATAGACTAAGTATCGATAAAAATCTAATCAAGTTGAAAACTTTGGCGACAGGTTAAGGCATAGATGATGTAGTCAAGATGATGATGTATCCAGGTACCTGTGTACCTGCAGATAGTAACTATAAGTGCCTACCTATACAGCACGTGTACTTCTTCGACTAATGACGGAAAAAGGAAATTGCAAGGAGACAAGAAGAACTCATACAAATTATGTTTTCGAAAATTAAATTAGAATAGGTAATAAAAAGGACACAGTTACTTCTCTTTTTCAAATATTTCAATTGCGTTTGTATGAATGCAAGAAGTCAAGAATATTTAAAAAATAAAAACTTGTAAAAATCTTCCACGTAACAGTCAAACACTTCTCGAAACATATCCTTGTAGATTGAAAAAGTTTATCGCTTTCAGGAAGACAAGTCCACTTTTCAATTGAAAGTTTAAAATAATAAATTTCCTCTAGGAATAAGCACCAACGATAGCGAAGACAAACAGAATATCTGTTTTCTGACGCTTTTGGTACAACTATCTATCGTACGTGGTTTATTTATGCAACCCTATAAAAAAGCATAGAACACTTTTTAACACGCAAAACAAAGGCATATTTAAGACGCTTCTATTTTCTTATTACAAATGTGGAACATCGTTTTAATACTTCTGAGTAAACAACGCTGCCAGCCTTACGTTTTGCAGTACTCGTAAATTGCAGCTGAGACAAATGAGATACTTTTCTGAAGAAGATACCTTTTTTTGAAAGATAAAACCAATTAAAATTAAACTGTTGAAGTTTAGATGGAATGAAAGACACTGGCAGTATGTAAAATGTGGTTATGATTAAAATTTTTTTTTACAGTTTCTGATATTTTAGCTGTTCGGACTGTCTCTCTAATGCTGTTATGACACTGGCTATTTTCTCGCTAGAAAAAAGTACAATAATAGCCAATCGTGCGACAAGGCAAACAACAATAAAAAGACAGAGATACCGCTCTTTCCGACGCTAGCGGCATCTAGTAAACGAAATTAACAACTGGTATGTTAAGAAAAATACCGGTTCTGGCGCGTTTCATAACAGAACATGGCACTTTCCATAATTTATACGTACTGAACTGTCAAAAACTAGTCGGTAGCGGCTGGAAAATCTAGCCGCCAGCGGATTTTTCTTGGATTAATGCTGTTATGACACTGGCTATTTTTGCGGCTTTAAAGCGGCTAGACAATCCAAATGGAGAGGGATAGAGACTTTAACATACAATTTAGACATTGGTGTGAGAGAGACAGTCCGAACAGCAAACTATGGGTAACTGTCAAAAAACAATCCATAACTGTCAAAAAAAAAGCTGCAACAAAGCGCATTCGAGCAGTGTTTCGCAACATTCTAGCAGTTAATCCAAGAAAAATCCGCTGGCGGCTACATTTTCCAGCCGCTACAGACTTGTTTTTGACAGTTCGTTATGTATAAATTATGGAAAGTGTCATGTTATGTTATGAAACGCGCTAAGATCAGTATTTTTTATAACAAATTAGTTGTTAATTTCGTCTACTAGATGCCGGTAGCATCAGCAAGGGTATTTTTTAGCGGTAATCTCTTTCTCTCTATATTGGTCGCCTTGTCGCACGATTGACTTTTATTGCACTTGAAACTAGCGAGGAAATAGCCAGTGTCATAACAGCATAACTGCTAGAATGTTGCGAAACACAGCTCGAATGCGCTTTGTTGCCGCTTTTTTTTTGACAGTTATGGATTGTTTTTTGACAGTTACCCATAGTTTGCTGTTCGGACTGTCTCTCTCACACCAATGTCTAAATTGTATGTTAAAGTCTCTATCCCTCTCCATTTGGATTGTCTAGCCGCTTTAAACCGCCAAAAATAATCAGTGTCATAACAGCATTAGTAATGTGATTAGACTGCCACACAAGATCCAGATCGTATCTCAATAATTTATTCAGTTTTTGTTAGTTCGGGCGAATGACAGTTTTGTTTTTAGGGACAATTGTGTGGTAAGGGGTATTTTAATTTACTATAATATTGCACTCTTATTAGCAAATAGTGAATTGTTATGGACCAAGAATTTAATTCCTAGCTAGTCATTTTATCTTGCATCTACCTAATTGTTCAATAAGTGTTACCATTTATGTGAAGAACTTTTGAATGGGAACATCACGAAGAAGTGGATGGATTTGTTACAATTAATAAGCCAAGTCCTACAAATCGCAATCAGCAAACACCGAGTGATTCATAGCATAGATTAAGGGGACAAATTTTCTTCACTGTTTCGGAGATGTTTCTGTTGGTTTATAATTTTTTTCCGAAATATGAATCCTGAGAGATATGACGAAATTTGTGAAAACGTAAACAAATCCATTACATTACCTTGGGGGTTGAAATTCGAAAAATATGTTAATTTGGTTTTTAGGCAACTACATGAAATTCCCGTAGAAGTAATAACCGATTTTATATCTCATCAGATCTAAGGGATGGCGAAAATTGTGAAAACGTTTGCAACACCCTTACACACCTAGGGGGTTGAATATCCATAAATCCTGAAATTAGTATTTTAGGCCATTATGTAGAAAGCCCGAGGAATTAAGAAACAATTCAATATCTCATCAGATCTAAGAGGTAAGCTGGAATTCGTAAAAACATAAGAAATCTCTACTTCTCTTTTGGGGTTGTATATCAAAACAATCGTGAAATACGTTTGTAGGCGATTGTATAAAAAGTCAGTGGAAGTAAAAACCAATCTGATATCTCATTAAACCCAAGAAATATGTCGAAAACTGTAAAAGCGTATGCAGCCCCTTACATCGCCTTGGGGTTGAATATCAAAAAATCATGAAACTATCTTTTAGGTGATTATGCAGGAAGCTCTAGAAAGTAAAAATCAATGCGATATCACACCCGATCTAAGAATTCCTTAATATTCCTCTGGGGTTGAATAATAGAAAAATTCTGAAATTAATTTTTAGCCGATTACAAAAAAGCCTAAGGATGTAGAAACCAATTTTCCTAAGAGATATGACGGAATTCGTGGAAATGTGTATAACCCTTGTATGTAATGTAGGGGTTGAAAATGAAAAGAAAACAACAAAATGGTTTTGCGATTATATAAAAAGCCCGTGAAAGTAAAAAGTTAGTTGATATCCAATGAGACCTGAGTGATAAGGCTGCATTCGTGAAAATGTTTATAAGCCCTATTCACCAACTTAGGGATCGAATTTCAAAAAATCCTGAAAACGCTTTCTATGCATTTATCTAAAGAATCCGTAGAAGAAAAATTAATTTCATATTTTGGAAGACCTGAGAGATATGACGAAGTTTGTGAAAATGTATGCATACCATTTTCACTTGAAAAAAAAACCACTTACATTTTTATTGTTTTTTTAAAGATTTTTCTTAAGATAAATCAAACTCATAAAATAAAGCTAGGTGCGTGAATCTAAAAATAAAAAATTCTAAACCCTTTTCGTAAAATTTCGTATTGTTCTATAACAGCTATTAAAAATCTATTAAATGGCCTTACTAGAAACAAATGATATATTAATCACATCCAAAGATTGACGTCGATTGACTATCAGGTACTCGTACTTTCTTATTAAGAAAACCCACTCAAAACAATTGCTTCAATAAATGTCGGAAACAATCCTTCAGCTTTCTAAGTGGGCGTACAAACGCATTGCTACGAAAAACATCTATGTCAAAAATAGCTCCCAAAACCATACAAAACACATGTATAACATTTCAAAAATGTTCAAAGGTTTCACCTCATCTTTGAACTTTCCAGACCCCTATTTAAATTATTTTTAATTTCGCATAGGATGCGAACAATTTAATATCGGTTTCAAAACCTACCGCAACTTCACACATAAAGTTGGCTGAGCACAAGAGTTAGTTTGTGGAATAAGTTAATCACCTGTTGCTTGGTCCTTAGAGCTATTAGTAGTCCTCAGCGTCTTCATTGTCCTTTACAAGTCCTGATCAATATGTGGTAAAGGAGTCATCCCTACCAACGACAGGACTACATTCGCAGGACATTTTGTCGACAGACCGACAATGTACCAGGATATTCTCCTTATTCCTACTTGTTGCCCATTTCTCCATCATCTTGTTAGAAAGCTGTGGGCTTATTGAAAAACCAGCTTGCTAGCAAATTGAAAGAATGCAAATTGAAAGAGGAGAGCTTCGCTATTACGGGGGTTTATCGTCCGTGGGGATGAGAAGTGTTGCCAGAACTGAAGGTTTTATAGAAGAAGAATGTCTTTCGTATCCCTTGAAAACAAATTGGTCTTTTCATTAGCTAAAGGGTTATTCAATAGGTACATAACAATTTTGTATTTTAATACAAACGCACCCTTAAACTTTTTTGCTGTTCTGTCGATTCTGTGATAACAATTTTGTATTTAAATAAAACACAAAATAATAGAGAGAATTTCCAAACGTTGCTCGTTCGTGCACTTCACCATGATAAAAATGTAATGCCTTGACTGACGTTTTGACATTCACAGACTAGCAAAAAAGTTTAAGGGTGCGTTTATATTAAAAAAAAAATTGTTATGCACCTATTGAATAAACCTTTATATGAAATTTGTAGCGTATTTCATGTTTAATGCAACAATAAGGTGCAATAAGATTAAGTATAGTATTGTTTTAAAGTTGAGAGCAGTAAGTACCTACCAGCGCTGCCGAATTTGCTACTATAGTAGTATTTTACTACTATTTCAAGCCCGTACTACTTAAATTTCAATTATGCTACCCGCACGAAAAAAATAATTTATAATTATAGGTATGTGTTTTTTTTGTAATACACAAAATATCATACAATTCGCCAAAAATCTAATCTTTATAACTATTGTGAATTGAATTCTTGCCTGTATTGATTGTCGCTTATACATACACAATCTCCATGCACATCCACTCCACAATTCCCCTTCCCCTAGGAAGGTGGCTATCATTGGAATATGTTATTGCACGGATATTAGAGCAGTAGGTTCCGTTTCAACATTTTATTACGATATCAACGAGAAAGTAACGCTGATTTAGCACATACAATATGCGCAGAAATGACGGAAATAAATAGAGCTTACTTTATGTTTTTGGTACATATTTTAAATTTAACAAATAAAATAAATATCGAATTTCAAGCGGAGACACCGAGGATACATATCTTGCTTCGAACAATAAAAAACTTATTTTAAAACAATTTTTCATTTTATGAAATGATATAGATTTCAACAGTGAGGAAATATATTTACCTATTGAAGATATTTATATTGGTGCAAAAGCAGCTATTTTAATAAATAAAATATTGATACCAGAAGCAGATATAACTAATATTAAAGATACCTGTCGAGATTATTACATTGAAGTTTGCAAGCAAGTTCTATTTCGGATTGATTTTGATAATGAAGTTCTAGTTGCATTGCAGGGCATTGATCCAAAAAACTTATCATCTTGCTTAGTTCCTTTGATGTCATTATTCCCCAATTTAGTACACTCAAAGAAAAAATATGATTATGGCCACCATATTTTGGGAGAACCTTACTATGATTGATGTCGTAGTTGCCTCAACCATGTTACAACATGTAACAGAGTTGTACTAACTGAATGTATGTTTGTAATAACTATAGGTCTATAGCAAAAATTTTACCATTTAGTTACTAGAACTATGGTTATGTTTTTAGGAAACTTACAATGTTTGTCTCAAACAAATTATGGTTGTAGAAACCTAGGTGTGTGATTCACGCAACCTTCTTTTTTAATAGAACGGTTACGCCAATCATAAAAATCGTGTGACATGGTTACTTGAAACATAGTTATGTTTTCAGAAAAGATGTTATGTTTGGCTCAAACAAAATAATGGTTGTAAAAACCTAGTTGTGTGATTAACGCAACCATGTTTTTTATTAGAACGATTACGCCAACCATAAAAATTCTGTAACATAGTTACTAGAATCATAGATATCTTTTTAGGAAACATGTTATGTTTGGCTCAATCAAAATCATGGTTGTGGAACACTAGGTGTGTGATTCACGCAACCTTCTTATTTAATAAAACGGTTACGCCAATCATAAACATCATGTGACATGGTTCCTAGAAATATATAATAAAAGTATAAAAATTACTAGAGATATGAATTTTCAAAGAGGACTCGGACACCATTTTTGAGCAAACTTTAACATACTTTCACATACTATAACTAAAAAAAATTAGTTAGAAACAAAAAAATGAATTTCAATTATTTTTTTCACTAGTTCTTCAAGTACAAAAATGTTCAAAAGAATCAGAGATGGTAAGGTCACAACTTTGGCAATTCTTGATGGAATGATCCAAATATGAACTTACATGATTGTACTCACCATATCTTAACAAATTCTAAGGTCGCACTGACCATATTCATGCTTATCACAATCATAGTATGGTTACGGAAATCATAATATGTCAAGTAACATGATTGTACTGACCATCTCTAATCAAATGAGTATAGTTGCACTGATCATTCAAAGTTATGTCAATTATAGTATGGTTGCGACAATCATATCTAATACCTTACCTTACATGATTGCACACACCATATATGGTATAGTTGTGGGAATTATTTTATCAAATTTCATGGTTCCCCTGATCACAGAATATTGTTGTCGTGATTATAATATACTTTTACAATGATTGGTACAACAATATGAAATTTCAGTACGGATATATGTTCAATGCAACCATACTATGTTTTTATGAATTATATGCTATGATTAGGAGCATCATATCCATGATCATTGGAAACATATCTGTTTTACAATAGTTAGAAGAACTTTAATATAGTCTATGCAACCTTGGAATAAACATAGTTTTTCTTTCAGTGTAGATGATGCTAACGTAATAATATTTAATGAGGAATGGCGATCATTTCTTAGTGGTATCTACAGATTTGCATTTTGAAGATTTCTATCAAAATATTTTTAATCAGAAAACGGATTAAACCAAACCATATTTCCCATTACGAGTATAAGACATTTTATCGGAACTATAATCGCTTTCCCCCATAGAAGTACAACTGCCGAAAGAAAGTTTTCTGAATTTAATTTAATTAAGGACAAGAAAAGAAATTCACTTCTCACTGGTACAGTGAATGCTGTCTTAATTGCCAAATAACTTGCTAATATCAACTTTTCCGAAAAGTGGGAACCGTCGAAAACTTTGATTTTTAAGTACAAGATATAATAAGCATCACGGCTGTTTCTTTTCAAAACCTAGTAAGTGCTTCTTAGAAAATTTTAAAGTAGAGTCTGAAAACTTATATTTACTCAACCTTCAAAAATAAATATTAATAATCCGATACAGATTATTCAGATAAACTGGGCAAACTCCTAAAATATCTAGATACCACCATTTATTTCTGAGGACTGACAAAGTTTTTGGGTACTCCTATAACATTTTTTAAAAGGGTTTTAAGGTAAGGTTTAGCCGATCAAGTCAAGACAAAGTCACATTTTTTTATATTCAAAATATGTAATGATTCAAAGATTTCATATCTTTATTTAGGTTTTAAAAGAATTTTTTTTTTGATTCGAACTTAATTTAGAATACATTTGAATTCTTGTACATCGTTCTATTTATATATATTTGCGCAGTTGGGACAAAAATAATATATTTTTATTGAATATTTGATAATTTAACGAATTTTTAGCTTTCTTAGGTAATTATAACTTATGTAAAATGAGAAGTCTGATATTTTTAAGTCTTAACTAGATGGAATATGAATAGTTTTGTTTGCTTTATTTTTATGTTTAGTAAGTAACAATAAACAATAGAACTGAGGCTGTTTTGAATACAACTGGAATTTTTTTTAATTTAATTTTTTTAAATGAAAAATTTTGTAGGTCTATAAGATATTTTTATAAGTATAAAGAGGAATACTATTTTTTTTGATTTAATCATAATTTGTATGAATAATTTCATTTTATTTTGTTTAGTTATAACAAAACTGAGTCTGTTTTTATAATAATTTAATCACAAAAAATAAAAAACCAATAGTACAAACAAAATGTTTTATGTGTTTATGTATTTCAAAAGGTTTGCCCGCTTCTACCCTTCGCATCCAAATACTACTCAAAACATGCAAATTTTGCTACCCTAGAAAACTGGAAAACGACAGCACTGGTACCTACATATGCTGAAAGGTTAGAAAATCTGTGTAAAATGGCGGTAGGTATTTGAAATAATCGCTTTTGAGCATTTTACGTTTATTTAATTAACATCAATAACGTCTGAACCGTTACTACTACTAAAACATTTTTTCTATTATTATATAATTAACTTTATTTAAATTTTTGTTACAATGCAATCTTTTCGCTGCGAATGAAAAAACTTAAATCTTACAAAGTAATCTGCTTTTAAGCAGATTGAATTAAATTAGTATTTTGGAATCAATTTTGATTGAAAGCGGTTTACTCTGCAATACCGTTGAACAATTTTCATATGATGATTCAACAAATTCTGGGTACCAAATTATAATATTTAAAAAAAGTTGTATTTGTTTTTAAGATGAAGCCAAATTTATTCTCTGGAAAAATTATCGGTTAAAAACAATAAACATAACATTTTTTTAAAGTTCAAGGGGACGTGAAAATTTTATTATAAAACCGTTAGCTGTTCAGAAGTTCTTGATATAAATAGCAAAAAAAGTCTGGACGGAACTTCATTATCTTTCGGGGCCAAGTTCGGTAAGCGATTAGTATCATACTGAACTAATGAATTACGTCATAGTCCGGGACGCGGTAAAAGTCTAAGTGTGACATCGAATGTTTCGAGAAAAGTATAATAGATTTCTTGGAAAGTTAAATTTGTCAATAGATTAGCACATTGGAATATACAATTTTGAACTATTATCAAAGGTCGTTATACAAATGTTGAAATAACTAAGCTACTCATAGAAGTAAAAATAACGAAAAGTCTGAAATCAATTTTTAGACTATTCTACATACATATGAAAAACTCTTCTAGATCTCTCGAATTTCGTCATATCTTCGTGAAAACGTATGCATGCTCTTTACACTCACTTGTAAGTTGAATACTAAAAAATCATTAAGTCAATTTTTAGATATTTACATAACAAGTCCGTAGAAACCAAAACCAATTTTCTACCTCATCAAAACTAAAAGATATAACGAAATTTGTCAAAAGTTTGCCATTGGGGGTTGAATTTCGCAAAATGGTGAAAACAGTTTTTAGGCGATTACTTAAAGAGCGTGTAAAATATAAAACCAATTTGATATCTCATCGGGCCTTCGAGATATTGTAAAATTTGTGAAAACGTATGGAACCCTTTCATAACCCATTTGAGGTTCAATTTCGAAAAATCGGGAAGTCGATATTTAGATGATTACATAAAAAAGCCCAAGAAGTAAATACCAATTATCCGACCTAAGGGATATGAAGAAATTCGTGAAAACGTATGCAGCCTTTTTACGCTCCCTTAGGGGTTGAATACACAAAAATCCTTAAATCAGTTTTTAGACAATTATATATAAAGCCCGAGGAAGTAAAAACTAATATCGTGAATATCGACAAATCTTGAAAATATTATATAGAAAGTACGTGGAAGTAAAAACCAATTCGATGTTCAAACCCAAGAGATATGACGGAATTCGTGAAAACGTGCAAGTGCAAACCATCGGGGTTGAGAAATAATAAAAATCCTGAAATTGGTATTTAGGCAATTATATAAAAATCCCGACGAAGTTCAAATTTATTCGATACCTATTCAGAAAATATGTAAACATTAAATATAGATATATATCACATCCTTGAATAGAGTAAATTTTTTTTTGTGAAAAATGAGATTAAAAAAACTTATATATGTAAATAAATTAAAAATGAATTTATTTAGAAAAATGGGTACTTTATTCTGCACATTTAATTTGTTAATTAAAATAGTAAATGAAATAAAATGTGAAATATTAAAAGTAAAAGAATTAAATACAATAAGTGAAAAACTAGAAGTTAATATTAAGCTATACTATGTTTTTTTTCACTGAAAGTTAACCCTTCAAGAAAAACAAGTGTAGTTCTGATAGCCAATACCGGTGGAGTTGGATCCAGGGAACATCGATGATCACGAAACATTTTAAAATGTACAAAATGAAAAAAATCTTCAATCGACCTAATCGGCATTGCATTACTTTTTGAATCAATCTGCAACTTAAACCACTTAAAAGATATTAAATTAAAAAAATTTTCTGTTAGGAAAAATTACTTTCGAATGAAGGTCATATGCAAAGTGTTTTCTAATGTAGAGCACAGTTCAAGAAACTAGCAAAAATTTCAGTTTATTTGAATACGCTTGCAATATATGAATTATTCTACGTCAAAATATTTTACAAATATAACATGTACTCGTATTCATATATGTACCAGCTTTTAATTTTCTAGAGTAAACTGCTCTGCCTGTGATATAGAAGACGTTTAAAATTTCACATGTATTCAAGTGTCTTCGGTAGCCTAGTGTGAGGCTACTAGTCTATCAATCCAGAGATCGTGGGTTTGTTCGAATTTAGCTCATTATATAGTTCTACGTTGTTCGTTACACTCAATTCTTCTTGCTTTTCAACATAGCAATTCCGAAAAATCACATTCCCGTTTGTACTTTAATATCCCGTCCCCAAACCGGAGTTAGACTATTGGCTAAGAACTTATCCCCGGAAAAGGTAATTGTGTAATTACGTTGGGTACGAAGGAATGACCGTAATGGTCCAAATTCCAGAGGTAAAAGCCCGATATGTGCTGACAAAACATTGGAGAAAAATAATATTCAACGGAAATAGCTTTATGTAGATTAGATTTCGAATTGGGGTTGGCTTGGTTACCTCTGTCACTGAAGCCTCAATTGAACCTATTGTGTAAGTTCCGTACTTTAACTTTCTACCATAAGCTGTTCTCGCAACTGAAATTTCGGAATGTTTTGTCACACAAATTTGCAGAATCATGAGTCCGAACAGTTGCACATCGATAAATTTTTTTGGGCAAAATAAAGAAGTAGTGCAATTGTGCTACATTCAACGTATTATTAGCAGGACTGCAGACGACGGGGAACCCAAGTTTTGTCGGCAGACTCAACACTTTCGGATACATTTACTGGTAGTATTTCAGGTAATTTAGTAGTTAACTATCAGATATTGTTAACGAGGAAAGAAGTAGAGAAAAGCACGCATGTATACCGATAAGAAGTATATAAGTTGATTTTGTATGTACAGCTGTGAATGTTTTAACTAAAAGATTAATCGTGATTGATACGAGCGAGTTACCGCGGAACTAATTAGTAAAGTTCTGGCTGGGAAGATCAAGCCCACCAGGAACTTGGCTTGTGGAGCATTAGCGTTTCTGAAAAAATTCTCATTGGACGTTATACAAGAAATAAAAACAATAAGCCAAGAAGTAGATGTTTAAAATAATTAATTTCTTGAAAAGAGTCATTACATAATTGCAAGAGTTAAGGCTTAGTAAGCACTCAACCAGTAATGAAAATTCTAGTGAGGTTTTTGAAACTGTGACCTGCATCATCCACCCTTTTTATTTTTCCCCTAAACTCTCCTGTTGTCAATCTGGCAGTACTACTCTGTCGACAAAGTGTCCGCCTCATCATCTTTCTATGCCCGAAACGCACACACTATTCAATTTAGAACACTCAACAAAATTTATTGCAATGTGTAGGCTGTATAAAAACGAGTCACTCCACCTTGTCTTCCATGGTATTGGTGTTAAAAGGTGCTTTTCTTTTTCGAATAAAAGGACATGTTGCCGAAATAACGGTTAACATTCTGTTCGACGAAGTCTCGCCAGTTAAGTGTTAAGGAAAAAAAACCCAACTGAGATCAAACGGTTCCAACTAAAAAAAAAAATTAATAAATTAAGTGGAGTTAAATTTTAAATTCTCTGGGTGTTTTTCCATATAAACTCAAAGACAGTGTCATTAGAGTCCTTTCTTCGAATTTACAAAGTGATAGTGTACAAAAATCGTTGGTATTAAAACCCCGTCTTATCTTTATCCGTACGGTTTTTTTTAAAAGTGTAGTTAGGTTCTTTTCGCAGACGAGTATAAAAGAGCGCTCCAAAGGACTGACTCCTAAGTGACTGAGTGTGAAAAGGACTTAAATTCACACAATCTGAGAAAAGTTGATCCTTAATACAAAGGCTTTCCACGTTTTCACGAGAAATTAACAACAACTTAAGCGATTTTCCAGGTGAGTGAATTTGGATAAAGAACTTTTTAGGTGGGAGGCAGATTTTTCCTTTAAAATAGACAAGTAGTTTTTATGTATCCACTAAAGGACCATTTATCTATAGAATTTTTTTTTTGATTGACATGAAAGCTGTAAAAAGAATTGGAGAAAAGGACACAAAATTAACAACCGGCTTAGGGAAATTTGAACTAGCTGGCATTACATCGGAATTGATGCATTTTGATATGAAAAGGACAGTACTTGAAGTTGAATTAAGTGAATAATTCGTGTGTGTGGGTTTGTAGTTTTGAATTAAAAAGATTACAGTGGGATTCATGAAACACCTATTTCGATTTTGAGTCATAGTCCGTGGCGCGATCAAAATCGAAATATAACATTAGTTGTTTCGAGACAAGGAGGTTTTTTGGAAAGTATAAGAAGCAACTTTCAACATAATCAGAATGAAAATGTAGTCATTTTGAAATTTCAAATCCAAGATAGTAATAAATTTAAATAAAAATCACGTGGAAGTAAAAACCAATTCGATATCTCATCAGATCTGAGAAATATGTCGGAACTCGTGAAAATTGAATCTCGTCACGCTCCCTTATGGTTAACCATCGGAAATTCTGGAATTCATTTTTAAGGGACTATATAAAATCATAACTTAAGAGAATTTCCAAAAACCCATTCAACTCTCGAGAGTATCACTTAGGGATTGAATATTAAAATCAAGAAAATAAATTTTCGGCGATTGCATAAAAAGCCCGTAGAAGCAAAATCTTTTTTGCTACCTCATTAGACCCAAAACATATACACAACCACTTTACACCACATGGGGGTTAAATATCGAAAAAATCATGAAATTAGTTTTTAGACGACAATTTGATAACTCAGCAGTTGTAACAGAAATGGGGAATTTTTTTAAAGCGTATACAACCACGTAACACATACTTGGTGCTAAATTTCGAAAAATCGTGAAATGGGTTTTAGGCGATCATATAGAATAACCGTAGAAGTAAAATCCAATTTGATATCTCATCAAATGGTGAGATTAGTCCCCTCTTGGTGGTTAAATATAGAAACATTGTGAAATTAGTTTAGGCGATTAAATAAAGAGCACACGAAAATAAAAACCAATTGAATATCTCATAAAAACGTATTGAGGTTTGAATAGATAAAAATCCTGAAAACGGTTTTAGGTGATTATATGTACTAAAACCCTGTGAAGGTAAACACTTATTCGATATCAATTCATATCGAAGGGATATGGTGGAATTCGTAAAAATGTATACTCATTTACACTTTAATTTAAAATATATCCTGAAAGCAGTTTCTATGTAGTTATGTGATGAACTCATATAGGTAAAATTAAACCAATATTTTAAGACCTAAGAGATTCGTGAAAATTCTAGAAAATATACGCACTCCATTTTAACGGACTTTTTTGGCATTTCCATATGCAAAGACATGCATGAAATTAGTTTTTTTATACTCTAGATGAAATCATATAGAGTATTATAAGTTTAATCCAGCCCAAAAGTTTGTAACGCATAGAACCAAGCCTCAGACGAAAAAAAGTTATATATTATTTTTTGTTTATTTGTGGCCAAAAACCTCAAATCCGCTTGACGTCCGTCCGTCCGTCCGTCTGTCCGTTAGCACGATAACTCAAGAACGCCTTCACCTAGCATCTTGAAATTTTGAATCTGGATGTTTGGTTGAATTTGTAATGCTAAGTTCGTTAACGGGCAAAATCGTCCTACTCCTTCGAGTAGCTGCCATACAAAATGTCCTTAAAATACGTGTTCAAGAATATTGGTCGATAACTTCAGAAGGGTTTAAGCTACGACATTGAAATTTTGTATATGTTATTTTTCCAATAGTTGAAGCTAAATATATGATTATGAAGAAA
Source organism: Beris morrisii (assembly GCA_951812415.1). Lineage (NCBI taxonomy): Eukaryota > Metazoa > Arthropoda > Insecta > Diptera > Stratiomyidae > Beris > Beris morrisii. Next base: position 62,094,045 of record OX638310.1, read on the forward strand.
ATCCTATTAGTCCTTCGTGTAGCTGCCATACAAATATCCTGTCAAAATGTATTCACTTAATTTACGAAACTCACTATAATTCAAGTAATCTTTTAGCTACGAATTCGAAATTTTATACAAATTAGTTTTGAGTGAGAACAAAGTTCGACTTTACTAGTCAGCAAAATCCTTTTACTCCTTCTGGTAGCTGCCATACAAAATGTGCTTAAAACACGTCTTTAAGAATATTGGCCGATAACTTCAGAAGGGTTTAAGCTACGTCTTTGAAATTTTGTATGTGTTATTTTTTTAACAGTTGGAGCTAAATGTATGATTATGAAGAAAATCCTATTAGTCCTTCGTGTAGCTGCCATACAAATATCCTGTCAAAACGTCTTCACTTAATTTACGGAACTTTATATCACTGAAGTAATCTTTTAGCTATGATTTGGAAATTTTGTACAAATTAGTTTTGAGTAAAAACGAAGTTCGAGTTTACTAATCAGCGAAATCCTTTTACTCCTTCTGGTAGCTGCCATACAAAATGTCCTTAAGACACGTGTTCAACAATATTTTTGGATAACTTTTGAACGCTTCAAGCTACGAATTTGAAATTTTGTACACGTTCATTTTTAAATGGTTCCAAGGAAAAGGATAAATATGTAAGAAATCAAATGAGTCCTTCCTGCACAACCCATGTGAAAGTCCTTCCAAAAGGACATTTTTTTTCGATGACTTACCCAGTTTAAGATATGAAATTAAACACTGAATATTGTATTTTAGTTTTGAGTAGCAATCTAATGGCAGTCCTTATAAAGGACATACAACATGCACACACGTAATTCTACTTTATCCCCAACTACAATATAAATCGGAGTTCAGTATTCATCTAGAGTATTATACGATTGGCTTGCAGCCGATCGTGACTGCAGTATGTTTTTTACTTTAATTACTTTTCTATCATCTACATATACCCACCAAATTTCAAGTATTTTTTTACCATAAGCCGTTCCTGAGGTAGGTACTACACTACACCCGTACCACACTATATTAAACATTATAATTTTAGAACGTGCCATCACTCTATATAAGTTCCAAGGTTCAGCTATCTATTATCGGTCACCGAGATATAGAGGGTGGGCCAAATTCAAGTTTCTTTTTAAAAATGCAATAAAATGAACAAAATTAAATTTTTTTCCATGTATTATGGCTTTATTAGTAAGAGTAAACATTCCCATTAATGATGGAACACAACTTCGTTCAAGTGGCTGCCTCGGCTGGCTGCGCAGTAGCGCATTCTGTCACTTCAATTTTCCAAGACCTAGTTGATGGTTTCGGGCTGTAGCTCACGGATGGCTTGGATGATATTGGCCTTAAGTGCTTGAATCGTTTCTGGATTGTTGGCATAACATCGGTCCTTCACGGATCCCCACAAAAAAAAATCCAAAGGGGTCAAATCGCAGCTCCGAGGCGGCCAATTGACATCGCCAAGCCGGTTGACAACACGATTTGGGAATTTGGTGCGTAAAAGATCGATTGTGGCATGGGCTGTGTGGCATGGCGCGCCATCCTGCATGAACCAGAGGTCGTCCAAATCCATGTCTTCAATTTCTGTAAAAAAAAAGTCGGATAACATGTCTCTGTAACGTTCACCGTTGACCGAAACGTTGTTCCCAGCCTCATTTTCGAAGAAAAATGGTCCAATGATGCTACCACTCCACAATCCGCACTAAACTGTCACTTTCTGTGGATGCATTGGCTTCTCGACAATAACGTGCGGGTTTTTCGAGCCCCAGATGCGGCAATTTTGTTTGTTAACGTAGCCGCCGAGATGAAAATGCGCCTCGTCAGAAAAGATGATTTTTCGCCCAAAATCGTTGTCCAATTCAAGCTGCTCTAAGGCCCAAATTGCGAAGCGATAACGAAGCGGATGGTCGTGCCCCTTCAATTGTCAATTGACTTTGTAAGCGAATAATCCGAGATCTTTGTGCAGAATTCTCCTCAGGCTTGTGCGTGAAATGTTGAGCTGTTGAGATCGACGGCGAATTGATGTTCGTGGAGTGAGTCTCACACTCTCGGCCACAGCAGCCACATTCTTGTCTGTGCGCACCGTACGACGAAGGGGGCCATGAGTGTTGTCCACTAGCATGCCAGTCTCACGAACTTTTTGCACAAATTTGCGCACAGCAGGCGCGGTGGGTGCTTCATTTCGGCCAAAACTTCTTTTCAAAAAACGCACTGTTTGGACTACACAGCACTCACTTTGGAAATAAGTTTTCAATATTTCCCAACGTTGATCAAGCGTAAAGCGACTCATTTCGTTCCGGGGAGGTATGATACTGACTTTCTGTCAAGATTTCGAGCGGGAAACAACTTTCAGTGTCAAAATAACCTATGATTTAAAAAGAAACCACTAGATGGCCCACCCTGTAAAAATCGAATTTTTTCCCTTACACCGGCCGCTACTCTCAATCCTTTCACTCTCTCTTTTTGCGTCTAGTGGTCAATCAGGCCTACCTTACGTATGAATTTCAAGGTCATATATTAATCAGTTCCTGAGATATGAGACGTGATTTTTCAGAACAATTATTATACCCTCCTTCCTTGGTTCCCGGACCCTTCATTCAGCATACTGCCCTTATACTCTTATATAACCGAATTTCGTATTCCTGGCGTAATTGGTCAACAAGACAGCGTTATCCAAAGTTTTCCACGACCACCCCGCATGGCGCCACTTCTACTAAAAAAATTAATTTTCCCACAAATAATTACAAGGCCTTTGGGTTGTGATATGAACCGTTCAGGATATATGCACTTTAGAATGTCTTGATTTCAGATTTAGCACTTTTCGTGCGTACACCTGTTGTGAACGGAGGCCTTGGAGAGGTTATTTCCACTTAAAAAAGTCAAAATAACAGAAGGAAAGGTGTAGGATCAGAAACAGTGGGCGAATTCCGCCTACGTCTGAATTGCTGGCTGAAATATGAACCGGAGCGACGTACTTTCTGACTTCCGGGCTAGCTGTGGCTGTAGGATGGTGTTGTTCACATTTCAGACCATAAAACCCTTGGCCTGTACAACACAAATTTCACGCCGACTTACCCGGGTGTCAAAATTGGGATAAGATTCCCAATCGGTCATGAGATACCGGGAAAAGCTCTCCTCAATTCGACTGGCGCCATCTAGCCCACCCTACCTCGGCCATATTTGTCCTCGCCAATTATTAAATAAAATATGGCCCCTAAAGAGAGGAATGATGGAAGGTCTTCAAACCAAAAGATCCATCTTATAGGCTTTCATATTTATTTTTAGAAATTTAGGAGAAGAACCAGAAAGAAAAACCAAAAACAAATAATATCCAAAAAAGTTATAAGCATATAAAACAAAAGAAAAACCAAAAATAAATGAAAGATTTACCTGTTTTTGTTTTCCGCTGCATGAACAAATTTTTATCCCATAACATTTTATTTATAATTTATGTTATTTAATTAATTTATTTAAATTTTAGTATTTATTTATTCCCATGTCTGTCCAAGTCTGTTTCTGTCCTTTTTGTCGTGTAATTTTTTTTCATATTATGATATTTTTTTTGTAGTTTTATTTTTTAAATTCATTTTTATACTTCTAATTTTTTTTTTTTATATATTAATTTACTTGTTGCTTCTTTATTTCGTTGGCTTTCTTTTGCTTCCATTTTAATTATTTATTTTATTATTTCAATTCAACTCAACTCTTTATTAAACAAACGAAACACAAACATATTGAATCGATGACATAATATTCCTCGTGAAACTTAGACTAATTTTAATAATATGGAAATTAAATATATTACTAGAGGAAAAGGGGCAAAAACTTCATTTGAATTTAAAATTACTTAAATCTACGGGAACTTAAAAATTAACTTAAATTATTATCTTAGGCTAGCTTAAAAGCGCACTTATACAAAGTGAAGCGCTATCGAAAAAATATCGCAATTATTACAAAGTCAGAAAAAGATCATTAAGTATACGGTTTTCCGAAAGGTTGCAAAATAAAGTAAGTTTTTGTAAAATTATTTAGTTTTAATGTGGAGAAATAAACTGGTAAGTTAAGCATCATATATATCATACCTGTTGACTTTTGCGCTCGGTGGTCAGCGATGAAGAAAACCTTCTAGCTGTCAGAGAACCCACCATCGACTTACCTTTTGTGGGAAGTTAGTACGAAAATCCAGTAATGCCATATTCATTCCTTGATCTCAGCACCAATTTCCACAGATGACAGTACACCTCATCGTCAAAAAAGCCATCACATAAAGGGTTCTACTAAAAAAATTTATTCAACACTTTGTAAGGACAAGGAGAAGAAACTTCGACAGAAATCAGGTCGGACTAAAACTAAAAGCTGAATTACATCGAGAAATTTCGGTAACTAGATTTTGAAATCTCAAAAATCGTTTACATCGCCTTGAAGGAATTTGTTTGATATTTAAAAATTTATCAGCCGTCTCTTGTGTCAAAATTTTTAATTTATTTTGTAAGATTTTACGCTTTTTATACTCTAGATGAAATCATATAGAGTATTATAAGTTTAATCCAGCCCAAAAGTTTGTAACGCATAGAACCAAGCCTCGCACGAAAAAAAGTTATATATTATTTTTTGTTTATTTGTGGCCAAAAACCTCAAATCCGCTTGACGTCCGTCCGTCCATCCGTCCGTCCGTCCGTCCGTCTGTCCGTGAACACGATCTTAAGAAGATCTCAAGAACGCCTTCACCTAGGATCATGAAATTTTGAATCTGGATGTTTGGTTGAATTTGTAAGGCTAAATTCGTTAACGGGCAAAATCGTCCTACTCCTTCGGGTAGCTGCCATACAAAATGTCCTTAAAACACGTGTTCAAGAATATTGGTCGATAACTTCAGAGGGGTTTAAGCTACGACATTGAAATTTTGTATGTGTTATTTTTTCAATAGTTGGAGTTAAATATATGATTATGAAGAAAATCCTATTAGTCCTTCGTGTAGCTGCCATACAAATATCCTGTCAAAATGTATTCACTTAATTTACGAAACTCACTATAACTCAATTAATCTTTTAGCTACGAATTCGGAATTTTGTACATATTGGTTTTGAGTGAAAAGAAAGTTCGACTTTACTAGTCAGCGAAATCCTATTACTCCTTCTGGTAGCTGCCATACAAAATATCCTTAAAACACGTGTTTAAGAATATTGGTCGATAACTTCAGAATGGTTTAAGCTACGTCTTTGAAATTTTGTATGTGTTATTTTTTCAATAGTTGGAGCTAAATGTATGAATATGAAGAAAATTATATTAGTCCTTGGTGTAGCTGCCATACAAATATCCTGTCAAAACGTCTTCACTTAATTTACGGAACTTACTATAACTCAAGTAATCTTTTAGCTATGAATTGGAAATTTTGTACAAATTAGTTTTGAGTAAAAACGTAGTTTGGGTTTACTAATCAGCGAAATCCTTTTACTCCTTCTGGTAGCTGCCATACAAAATGTCCTTAAGACACGTGTTCAACAATATTTTTGGATAACTTTTGAACGCTTCAAGCTACGAATTTGAAATTTTGTACACGTTCATTTTTAAATGGTTCCAAGGAAAAGGATAAATATGAAAGAAATTGAGTGAGTCCTTCCTGCACCTTCCATGTGAAAGTCCTTCCAAAAGGACATTTTTTTTTCAATGACTTACCCAGTTCAAGATATGAAATTAAACACTGAATATTGTCTTTTAGTTTTGAGTAGCAATCTAATGGCAGACCTTAATAAAGGACATACAACATGCACACACGTAATTCTACTTTATCCCCAACTACAATATAAATCGGAGTTCAGTATTCATCTAGAGTATTATACGATTGGCTTACAGCCGATCGTGACTGCAGTATGTTTTGCAATGGAAAATCGACCAGCAACAACGCGAATCAAATAGAAAAATCTGACAACAGTCTGGGCGCAACTTTTTTGGATAGAAGTCCGAAACGCGTTTAATGCTGAGATGCAGTGTAGGTTACTATGCGACTGATAACCTAAAAAATAACGTTCCAAATAGCGTTCTGGTTATTCTTTAGGTTATCAGTCGCATAGTATTGGTCATTTCTCAAGGTAGAATTATAGTGAAAGCGATGCGCGCGACGCGGGTAATGACAAACTCGAATCTCGCGCGCTACATCGTGATGCCAGTTGAACTTTCCACCAATATTCTAAAGTGGTTCGCACCTACCCATCTATAGATTTCGATGCTTTTCCGGATGTTTTTTGTACATACACATAGTCACAAAATTGAAGGCACAATCTATATAAATGCCAAAATATTATTCAATGTTACTACAATTGTAGTAAATTTATCGAATTGGCATTTTATTCTGTTAGTGCGTAATCTTCTTTATAATGTACACCAAATCAATACAAAAAAAATCGAATCTATCACAAAGTTTGCTATTTTGATGTCAACTGTACCACTTGCGAGCTACACAAAATTGAAGGCACACGTGCATCTAACAAGATATTTCGTAGAATTTTATGATGCAATTACTTTTCATTCTTTACAAATATTGAGTTTTAGGTGAACATTAGTGACTAGTTGGGTTAAGTGTGCTGTTTTTCAAAAAAAAAAGTATTTGTACATAAATAAATAAAAAAAAGCTGAAATGGATAAACGGAGAAAAGAAACCACAGTTGCGGAAAGAAAGATTATTATTAAGCTTGTTTGTGAAGGTAAAACATATCGGGAAGTAGGGAAAATAGTTGGGAGATCATTTTCTTCAGTAAGAACTGTAGTCAACAAATGGAAAAATGACGGAACTTTAATTAATAAAACGGGACGCGGACGAAAAAAGTTACTGTCAGTTAAAGATGAACAATACATTCGAAGGGCAATAGAAAAATGACCAAAGAAGCCGATTAATAATTTGAGGGCTGAAGTTTCTCATATGATCCAAAAACCGATATCCAAGGAAACTATTAGAAGAACATTGCGAAACCATGGTTTAAATGGAAGAATAGCCCGTAAAAAGCCATTTATATCAGAAGCAAATAGAAAAAAACGGTTAGAGTTTGCGAAAACTTACGTAAATGAGGGTCCAGATTTCTGGAAAAACATAATATTCAGTGATGAAAGTAAATTCAACCTATTTGGCTCTGATGGCATACAAATAGTTTGGAGAAAAGCGAATACCGAGCTAAAGAAAGAAAATTTGTGCGGAACCGTAAAACATGGTGGAGGTAATGTGATGGTTTGTGGCTGAATGTCTGCAGGAGGAGTCGGCAACATGGAATTTATTGAGACTGAAAAGGAATTTAAAATCAAGTGCTATTAAATTAGGACTATCGGATGTGTTTTGGTTTCAACAAGATAATGATCCAAAGCACACCGCACATATTGTAAAGATGTGGTTGCTGTATAATACGCCGAAACAATTAAAAACTCCACCTCAGTCACCAGACCTTAACCCGATTGAACATTTGTGGTCAGTACTTGAGCAACAAATCCGAAAATGTTCAATTGCGAATAAATCCGAGCTGAAGACAATAATAACAAGGGAATGGCCAAATATTAGCCCAACCATAACAAAAAAGTTAGCGGAAAGTATGCCTAGAAGACGTAACAGCAGTAATCAAAGCCAAAGAATATCCAACTAACTACTAATAATAAATTATTTTATATTTTTCTAGTGATCTTGAAGTTTGTGCCTTTAATTTTGTGCCTTGGATTTTTTTTATTAATTTTTTCTTTTGTTACTTAATTCTTTAAAAAATTTAATTTAATTAATTTTTTTATTCATTTTTGTATTTTTAGTCTTCAATTTCATAAAAAATAAAAAAATTTGTGATACTCAAGTGACATTAGTTTATATATGATTAAGAGTTTTCATATTTATTGCTTGTGCCTTCAATTTTGTGACTATGTTATGTATTATTGTTAAAATCGCTTAACGTGAGCCACAAAATTAGAAAATAGGCTATTTGAGCGACGCGATATCACTTCATAGCACACCAATTTACGAAAGTTCGAAAACGATAGAATTGCGAGGCAAATCAGTGAATGAGTTCATATCACAGCTATTTCAGTTGGCTTCGGCTCGTGATGTTGTATTTTATAACTATAAGTAAATTTATTTAATTGTCCTTCATATTATTAAAATAATTTGGTATACTCGTATATTTTATGTAAAAATTCCAACGGAAAATCATACTATGCTACACTTTTGTAGAGTACTTCCAGTACATATTATCGATACGTTAATATCGAATCATTAGTAATTCGTTTACAACACTTTATCAATGGTTTAGAAATAACGACTCATTAACAATTCTTTAAAAACGATTTGTGAGATGAGTGATTCGTTAAAATATCATTTTCGCGTTAATGATAGAAATGTTCGTAAATAATGACATATTAATGACTTATTTCTGAATTGTCTGGTATGCTATGAAGTATTCGAACTTAAGACAAATTTGCCTCGGTTCAACCCACTGAGATGTATACTATGGAGACCTCGATCTTCTATCTCACTTAGCCGACGTTTTTGAAATGTCATTATTTCGAGGTTCCGCATTATTGAACAAAATTCATATGATTTTAAACACTCATTAGATTTAAAACTTGTAGTGCAAATAAAATATAATAATTTTTGATTCAAACATTTCTTTTGGTTTCTTTCAAAAATTCAATTCATTTTAAGTTTAAAGAAACTTCGAAAGTTATCCGGGGTACAAATTAGGATTGAGCCACGGATGACCTGAATCTTGAGAAGGAAAGAGTTAGTAGCACGGTATCTGCACGGTATCAGTGGTTCAACCAGCCTTTCGCCGTACTACTTCCCAAATTGATTCGAAGGTAGAACTCTCAAAACCTCTTGGGGATTTGCTGTCAGCCAAGTTTCTGCTAATTTTCTTATTTTCTGATCTTTTTTTTATAAACAAAATGAGGTAAAGCCCAAGTCAGATAAGCTCCGATCCGGCAAATCGAACAAGTGCAGTTTCGGATAGATCTTACGGGTCTTGGAATAAAAACTGCACGCCTGTTTTCAGTTTTGCGGCATATTGGGCATTGCTGAATAAGGGAGATTATATTCAAATCGTTTGTTTCTTCTGTAAAGCCAGAAGATCCCATTATAAATACTTGTCTGTTGGTTTATTTAGAGAGGCAAAAACTCTCGAATCTTGAAATCTGCCAACACCTCATTTTGTCTATAACTTCTCGGTCAACGCAACTACTTTCATTCGCTGAATACTCATAACTACACACGCTAACACGTGAGCGGCCTTTTTCGCCGGCAAGTAGCTACTAAGCTCACATTAACTCGCTTAACGCAATAACTTCATAAAATCAAAACATGGCGGCACGCTGAATTTACTTCTAGGCGCAGAAAAATTCACAATTGATTTTCAGCCAAGCTTTATAACAATTTATTGTACATAATTTTATAACAACGAAATTTCAGCTTCGTATTCATTGAATTGCCGCTCTAATGCGTATGACTTAAGGCGCTGTTCACAAGGCATGGAGAATTTCACTTTGATATAAAAGTTCAAGTTCGAATGGAAATATTTGATTTAATTTGAAAACTTTCTGATGGGAAATGCCACCAATTTGGATACTCTCTATATGACGGCGTCTTGTATAAAAGACATTATCCAGAAAACTTTGAAATTTTGTGTTTTCATGTTTCCAAATTTAGATTTGGTGTTTTGAGTCCATATATAGTTTCTTCAATTTAGGATAATCTGCATCTCATATCTCAAGAAATATTTCCGAAAGCATCCTGAAATTTACACAGGATGAAGGGTTAATAGAACAACCGAGGATGGGAATATTTATTTATCGAGAGTCGCTAACGATGGAAACTTAAAAGTTGGTACTTATATAGGGCTAATAGAGCCGCACGTTCTAAGATTTTTGATGGAAAACTTACGGGAGTGTTCTCAGGACCGGCTTATGCTGGAAAGTTAAAACATGATAGATATATTTAGATACCAAGGAATACTGTACTCACCCTAACGGAAACTATAGCACCAGAAAGTGTCCATAACGAACCCTTCGAAACCTACTAGAAACATCATTTTACAAAGAAAAAATCTGATTTTCATTGGTGTAAGTAACAGTGGCGCAGTTAGAATTTAGGTCTGGGGCCTTCATATCTGGAAGAAAAGTTAACAACATTCGTTTATGCTGGGACACGACAATATGTAAGCATTTCAATTATTTTTTTAAATATTTAATGACCACCCTAACATGCGAGGGGCACTCAAATATAAACGAGACTTTTGTTCTGGAAGTGCAAATAATGAAAGGGAGGGGATGGGAGTGTGAGTAGGAAGTGGTGGGGATTTAATAAGACTCTCCCGGTATTAAAAACTTACCTAAACGATGGGAAAAAAATGTGTTGAGTTATTGGAAGATTATGTAGAAAAATAAAATCCAAGTATTGCATCTTTTCATCAAATAATTTTTTTTTCAGTCATAGGTGGCTGCAAGCCAATCGTATGGTACTCCAGATGAAGTACTGAACTCTGATTTATATTGTAGTTGCTAAAGTAGAATAAGGAGCGCATATGTAGTTTGTCCTTTCTTAAGGATTCCCCTTTTGTTGCTACTTGAAACCGAAAGGCAATATCATCAGTGTTCAATTTCATATCTGGAACATGGCGAGTCACTGAAAGTAAAATTTTCCTTTTTCAAGGACTTTCACATGGGAGGTGGAGGTAGTAAACTGGAACTTTGTTTTCACTCAAAACAAATTTGTACAAAATTCCGAATTCGTAGCTGAACGATTACTTGAGTTATGGTGAGTTCCGTACATTGAGTAAAGACATTTTTACAGTATAACTAGCCGCATCCCGCCGCTACGCTCACGTTTATATGGTGTTATACTATCAAAACTATAATACAAAGCCAGCGATTTCCAGTCTTGCTTCCCGTTGCTCCGTCGCTCCCGTTACTCCTGTTGCTTCGTTGGTCTGGTTGCTCCTGTTGTTCTCGTTTCTTCCGTTGCTCCCATTACTCCCATTACTCCCATTGCCTTCGTTGCTCTCGTTTCCCCCGTTTCTCCAGTTGCTTCCGTTGCTCCGGTTGCTCCGTTTTTCCCGCTGGTCCCATTGCTCAGTTTCTTCCGTTTCTCCCGTTACTCCCGTTGATCCTGTTACTTCCGTTGCTTTCGTTGCTCCTGTTACTCCCGTTGCTCTCGTTGTTCGATTTTGTCGCTAAACTATATGAAACGCACTCATTTGTTTGTGTCGCGCGCTACCTATTGTAGAATAGTTTTACTAATACAGAAATCTTCGTAAGCGCTCAACAAATCAACAAAATTTCATTGCAATCGGATGAATGGTACAGGAACAAACAAACAAAGAAACAAACAAACAAACAAACAAAAAAACAAACAAAGAAACAAATAAACAAAGAAACAAACAACCAAACAAACAATTACAGCACCAGGGTACTAAAATCGCGAAAAAATTGGAAAAATGTCGAAAAAATAATTGTTTTTGATTTGATTGGTACCAAACTTCACAGGAACCATCCCGGGACTATTCTACATGTTCTCTGAAAATTTGATTAAGATCGGTTGAGCGATTTAGGAGTCTATAGGGAACAGACATACATACATCCTCTTTTATATATATAGATTGTATGGTAGCTACATGAAGGACTACTAGAATTTTCTTCACAATCACACCTTTAGCTTCAACTACAGGAAAATCAATACGTACAAAATTTCAAAGTCGTAGCTTAAATCGTTTTGAAGTTATCGGCCAATATCTCTAACTCTTTCGTATTCTTTCATTTAACTGCAACTATTAGAAAACCTACGTACACAAAATTTCAAAGTCATAGCTTAAGGGGTTCGGAAGTTTTTCGTCAATATTCATGAACACGTGTTCTAAGGACTTTTTGTATGGCAGCTACCCGAAGGCGTTGAGTTATCATGCATACGGACAGACAGACGAACGGAGGGACAGATGGACGGATAGACGGACGTCAAACGGATTTGGAGTTTTTGGCCACAAATAACATTAAATAATATATATTTTTTTCCTTCCGTGGCTGGGTTCTGTGCATTACAAACTTCTGGGCTGGATTAAACTGATAATACTCTCTCTATCATCTAGAGTGTAAAAATACGTTAGACGTTCCGGACTCGTCTGGGTTGGTTATCAAACTGAGCGACAATTTACAATATTTTTACGAGGAAAACAAATTTTTCAATTTCACCCTCAATATAATTTTAAAAATTAATGCATCCAACATCTCTTCTTATGGTAAACGCAATCATATAAAATTTCAGGTTTATATCTCAAAGCGTTCTCGAGTAGTGGTGAGACGTATTAGTTTTTTTAATGATCTTTGTCTGGTAGCTATTCAAAGGACTCCTTTGATTTTAATTTCAAAATTCAATGCAAATCTATAAGTTGGATGCATCGGGAGTCCAAAGATGGTTACAATAAGAAAATCTGGAGCTCACTGTCCGAAATTGTGTCCTAACTAAGCCAGTACCTTGCCAAGAGACTCCATGGTCACGATAGCGAAAAACTTTAGATTACGATATCTCACGAACCAATTGCATTAGAGAAATAAAAGTCGGTTTCTGTATAAAGGTTGACAAATAAAGATTGCTGAAAGTAAAAGTTTTTAAGGGGGTGGTGTAGCATGGAAGTGGAGGGGGTAAGAATTTTTTTAAAAAATCACGTTTTATATCTCAAGAGTGGTGTAAGATAGATGCTTAAAATTTTTACCAGAAGTAGGCCTAATAGACCCCCAGCAGAAAGGAGGGATGAGGGTGTAGAGGGTGAGGGTGAGGGAGGGTGAAAAGTAAAAAGTTCCGATGTTTATATCTCGAGAACCTATACTGATATCAAGCTCAAACCTAGTATTTAGATAGAGCTATAGTAGTAACATGTTGGAAAAATATAATTTTTTATAGGAGTAGTATGGTACGGGGGTGGGGGGTGTTTTTCCTAACTATAGAACGGCTTATGCTAGAAAGTTGAAATTCGGTACGTATATGTAAATCAACTAAAAAAGTAATTCTGAGTAAAAAAAGTGCAAATATTCATTGGCGTTCGAAAGTGGTGCAAAAAAAATGATCAGTAAAAATGGAATGCATATATTCTTACAATTTTCGTCATATCTATTAGGTCTTTTCAAATATTGAATTAATTTTTTTCCTACGGGTCCTTCATATAAATGCCTAGAAAGTGTTTTCAGAATTTTTTGAAATTTAACCCCCAAGGTGGTGTAAAAGTGATGTATACATTTTCACGAATTCAGCCGTATCCCTCAGGTCTGATTAGATATCGAATAACTTTTCACTTCCACGGGCTTATTTAATAATAACCTAATACTCATTTTCAAGTTTTTTCCCTTTTCAACCCCTAAGAGTGTAAAAACGGGTTGAGCACGTTTTCACGAATTCCATCATATCTCTTGGGAGTGATAAGACATCGGATTGGTTTTTACTTCCTTGGGCTTTCTTTATATATATCTAAAAGCTTATTTCAGGATTTTTGAATATTCAACCCCAAAGTGGGTGCAAGGGGGTTGCATATGTTTTCACAAATTCAGCATATTTCTTAGTTCTAATGAGATATCGAATTCATTTTTACTTCCTAAGGCTTCCTACATAATCGTCAAAAAGTTGATTTCGGGATGTTTGTTATTCAACTCCAAGAGGACGTAAGGCTTTTTACATATTTCTCAGGATTGATGAGATATTAGATTGGTTTTCACTTCCACAGACTTTTTATATAATCGCCTACAAACGCATTTCCGATTTCATGTACTGGCCCAAAACCAAATCACGAAAAACCTTCTAATGGGGTAACAACTGATATTATAATAGGACTAGACCTCGTCCCGGAGTATGACCCAATTATGCAATTAATATGTTATATATGCCAGCGGCGTAAGTATTCTAGCGCGACCCCATTCTAACCGCTTCCCGAACTTTTTTTTTAGGTTTTCACATAGTAACCTAGGTCAAATAGTAACCTACACCGCGTCTTAAATTAAACGCGTTCCGAACTTCTACCGAAAAAATAATAAAGTTGTGCCCAGACTGTTGGCAGATTTTTTTTTCTTGTAGTCAAATCATCCGAAAATACAGCGATACAAAGAAGTGAAGAGTGAAGTAATTTTACTTGTTTCAATAATAATTTTGTACAGGGCTATTTTCAACTCAATGTTTCTTTAGAAATAACATAAACATAACAACACAACTCTAAACATGAGCTTAAAAATCTTTACCAACTTATTCCATAATTTCAAGGAAAGTGTTTAATCCCTAAAAACATATCCGTGCAACCAAAACAATTATAACTTCGTGCTGTAAAATTACACATCCTGATAAAATATATTACGACGATACGATTATTAAACCTTGTATTTATCTGTTGAGCATCACTTAGCTATTATAATTCGCAAGGATACATTCTCCTTATCGTATTATGGAGGACATAAAGGATACGTATCTCTGTCGGTATGTAGCGATGTTAGCTGTACCAACAGCGTGTCAACGATTTGAAGAATACCGAAAATTGCCCTAAGCACAATTTGAATATAATGTTTAATTTAAAATGAATATACCCGGATGAATGACTGTGATGATGTGTTAAGTCGAAAAGGTTCTCACCACATACCTACACAGTACACACGTCCTAAATATATGTATATCACATAATCGCATACTTATTGTTTATTGGGTGTCGCTTTAATTTGCTTTAATTTTGTAGCTTTCATTTCCTTTGAGGTTGATGCTAATTACGCGCAGATTTAGGTATCTATAAAATAATTTCTCTGCTAATCACTTTCTACTTCAGTTTTCGCCACACTAATTGTTGTCTAATATTTTTAGATCTCGTACTTTCTGTTTCAAAAACCACATCAAAAAAATTATAACTTCAAACTTTAACCACTCCTGCTGTATATGAATTGTTCAAATTGTCTATCAATCCACGAAATTGGATTCAAGTTACAAATCTTGGATCATCAGCTCTATGAGACATTCAACATTCGATTAGAAGGGACCATTACATGAATCGGCCAGTGGATCGCGACAGATGCAGAATGCATCGAGCGAAAATGTATGACATTTTTTAGTAATAGGCTGAAGGTTCAAGTTGTACCGAAATTACTTACTTTAAAATGGTGAATAAAGATGTCTCCAAAAAGTATAGGGAAAAATTAAATTTCACGAACGGGTTCTGGTTTTAAGTTGAATCTTAGATTCTGCGGTTAGCTATTGTAGGTCATTCTATATCTATAATGTTTGAAGGGAGGGGCGAAAAATATATACAAATTATCTGTTAAAAACTACCATGTTAGATTACTCAAAGCGCTACTGAAATATTTATCTTTTGTGAGTGACTGCATGAAAACACTGCTATTTAAATCCACGAAATTTGAGTGTATGTAGACGACATAATGTCTATGACACCGTGCAGATTTAACGACTGTCTCCCTGTTTATACTCTAGATGAAATCTGAGAGTATTATAAATTTAATCCAGCCCAAAAGTTTGTAACACATAGAACCGATCCTAGGACGAAAAAAAGTTATATACCATTTTTTGTTTAATTGTGGCCAAAAACTCCAAATCCGTTTGATGTCCGTCCGTCTGTCTGTCCGTTAGCATTATAACTCAAGAACGTCTTGACGTAGGATCTTGAAATTTTGAATCTGGATGTTTGGTCGGATTTGTAAGGCTAAGTTAGTTAACGGGCAAAATCGTCCTACTCCTTCGGGTAACTGCCATACAAAATGTCCATAAAACACGTTTTCAAGAATATTGGCCGATAACTTCAAAAGGGTTTAAGCTACGACTTTAAAATTTTGTCTGTGTTGATTTTCTAATAGTTTGAGCTAAATGTATGATTATGAAGAAAATCCTGTTAGTCCTTCGTGTAGCTGCCATACAAACATCCTGTCAAAATGTCTTCACTTAATTTACGGAACTCACTATAACTCAAGTAATCGTTTAACTACGAATTCGGAATTTTGTACAAATTAGTGTTGAAGGAAAACGAGGTTCGAGTTTACTAGTCAGCCAAATATTTTTACTCCTTCTGTTAGCTTTCATACAAAAAATCCTTAAGATACGTCTTCAACAATATTTTCTGATAACTTTTGAACGCTTCAAGCTAGGAATTTGAAATTTTGTACACATTAATTTTTAAATGGTTCCAAGGAAAGGATAAATATGTATTCGAGTAGCAACCAAATGGGAGTCTTTAATAAACGACATGCTCACACCTTATTCTACTTTATCTCCAACTACAATCTAAATCGGAGTTCAGTATTTCATCTAGAGTAGTATCTAGTATTGCAGCCGATTGTAACTGCAGTATGTTTTTGGACTTTGAGTTAGTTGTTAAACACTTGGAGTTACCATCATATTTTTATGGCGCAACAAGCCTTTTTATACTCTAGATGAAATCATATAGAGTATTATAAGTTTAATCCAGCCCAAAAGTTTGTAACGCATAGAACCAAGCCTCGGACGGAAAAAAGTTATATATTATTTTTTGTTTATTTGTGGCCAAAAACCTCAAATCCGCCTGACGTCCGTCCGTCCGTCCGTCCGTCCGTCCGTCCGTCCGTCCGTCCGTCCGTCCGTCCATCCGTCCGTCCGTCCGTCCGTCCGTCCGTCCGTCCGTCCGTCCGTCCGTCCGTCTGTCCGTTAGCACGATAACTCAAGAACGCCTTCACCTACGATCATGAAATTTTGAATCTGGATGTTTGGTTGAATTTGTAAGGCTAAGTTCGTTAACGGGCAAAATCGTCCTACTCCTTCGGGTAGCTGCCATACAAAATGTCCTTAAAACACGTGTTCAAGAATATTGGTCGATAGCTTCAGAAGGGTTTAAGCTACGACATTGAAATTTTGTATGTGTTATTTTTCCAATAGGTGGAGCTAAATATATGATTATGAAGAAAATCCTGTTAGTCCTTCGTGTAGCTGTCATACAAATATCCTGTCAAAATGTATTCACTTAATTTACAAAACTCACTATAACTCAAGTAATCTTTTAGCTACGAATTCGGAATTTTGTACAAATTAGTTTTGAGTGAAAACAAAGTTTGAGTTTACTAGTCAGCGAAATCCTTTTACTCCTTCTGGTAGCTGCCATACAAAATATCCTTAAAACAGGTGTTCAAGAATATTAGTAGATAACTTCAGAAGGGTTTAAGCTACGTCTTTGAAATTTCGTATATGTTATTTTTCCAATAGTTGGAGCTAAATATATGATTATGAAGAAAATCCTATTAGTTCTTCGTGTAGCTGCCATACAAATATCCTGTCAAAATGTATTCGCTTAATTTACGAAACTTACTATAACTCAAGTAGTCTTTTAGCTATGAATTCAGAATTTTTTACAAATTAGTTTTAAGGAAAAAGGAAGCTTCAGTTTACTTGTCAGCGAAATCCTTTTACTCCTTCTGGTAGCTGCCATACAAAATGTCCTTAAAATACGTGTTTAAGAATATTGGCCGATAACTTCAGAAGGGTTTAAGCTACGTCTATGAAATTTTGTACGTAGTATTTTTCCAATAGTTGAAGCTAAATGTATGATTATGAAGAAAATCCTATTAGTCCTTCGTGTAGCTGCCATACAAATATCTTGTCAAAACGTCTTCACTTAATTTACGGAACTTACTATAACTCAAGTAATCTTTTAGCTATGAATTGGAAATTTTGTACAAATTAGTTTTGAGTAAACACGAAGTTCGAGTTTACTAATCAGCGAAATCCTTTTACTCCTTCTGGTAGCTGCCATACAAAACACGTGTTCAACAATATTTATCGATAACTTTTGAACGCTTCAAGCTACGAATTTGAAATTTTGTACAAGTTCATTTTTAAATGGTTCCAAGGAAAAGGATAAATATGTAAGAAATCAAGTGAGTCCTTCCTGCACCTCCTTCAAAAAGGACATTTTTTTTCGATGACTTACCCAGTTCAAGATATGCAACTAAACACTGAAAATTGTCTTTTAGTTTTGAGTAGCAATCTAATGGCAGTCCTTAATAAAGGACTTACAACATTCACACACGTAATTCTACTTTATCCCCAACTACAATATAAATCGGAGTTCAGTATTCATCTAGAGTATTCTACGATTGGCTTGCAGCCGATCGTGACTGCAGTATGTTTTTTGCTTCAATTAGCCTAGTAACACATCTTCATATACTTACTAAGTTTAATTTTTTCTAGCATAAGCCGTTTCTAAGATATGAAAAACCACCCGCCACCCCCGTATATTGCTACCCCTATCAAAAATTTTTTTTGCGGTGTCTCTATAGTGGCTCTATATGACTGTAAATTTTTAGCTTTATATCCTTTGCGGTTTTCGAGAAATAAAAATCGGAATTTTTTCCTTTCCACTCTCTTCCACCATCACCAATCAAATTTTTTTTTGTTATAGGTCTACTGGACCTAACTCCTGTAAAATTTTTGAGATCATATCTGGTCCGATCTTGAAATATAAAAATTACATTTTTTTAAAAAATGTCTGTACCCTACTTTTGTGCTTCACCTCCCCCCCAAAAAGTTTACATGTGTAGTAGACTCGACTATCGACTTGTAATTCTATATGCAGAAACCGACACTCCACACTCCACCACACCCTTTAAAAAAACATGATCCTGTTTAAGACAACAATAAAGTATCAACTTTAAATATCAATCGTTCAATAGAGATATAGATTTTAGAATGTTGTTTTTAGAAATACGTCCACTATCATAGTTCTATATAAGCTCCAACTTTCAGCTTCCTAGCATAAGCAATTCCTGCAAAAATACTTTATTATTAAGAAAATAATAAATTAAAATCCGTCTATCCGCCGTATACACCGTAGAGAAACATCTTTGTGGGCTCGTACCTCACAAACATCTATCTATTGATTAAATTCCTTTACGTGGTAACTTTTCGGGAGGAGTGTCGGGAATGGAGGAGAAACGCGTTCCGGACTTCAGCTCGAAAAATAATAAAGTTACCTGGTGTGAGGTGCACATGGGATTCAAATCTGGACCCTCGGTGTTAAGGAACTATCCCGTTAGTCACAAAATTTCAAGGACTGGCATGCCTGGGTATCACTAGGGCGATGCGCAGCACTCCCACGCCTGCCTTAGAAGAGTTTCTTAACCTAGCACCTCACACTTAGAAATACAGAAAGAAAGCGAGTGAAAGCGCAAAACAGCTTGCCCAACTCTTTCCGCGGAACTCGACAAGGATCTCATACTTTCGATACCTCTTTCTGATTCAATTGTACCGAAATTCAATTTTACAAGGCCATTCAAAGTTATCCTACCTAAAAAGGGAGGATTGAACGACAAACAAACCCACTCCAAAACCGGGATCCATAAACAGGTACACAGATGGTTCCAAAACGGATCAAGTTGTAGGAGCAGCAGCAGTTCAGATTTACTCTAAAATTTTTTGTGATTGCCTCCAGTGCCTGATTGAACTAGTAAATCAGAACAGAGTTAACCTCATTTATAATTCGAAACACAGCGTCTATGAAGCTAACGAAATGGCCGACTCAATGACTAGAAAAGCTATAGCTTCATGGAACCACATCCATTCTGTGAGGTACCGATAAGCACAGCGAAAATGAGGATGAATCTCCCGAGGATTGGTCCAAAATGTAGAATTTGCGATGATGAAGACGAAACACTAGAGGACATCCTTTGTAATGTGAGGGACTTGTTCACAGAAGGCTTCGTCACTTCGGTGAGAGCGTCATGGAACCATTGGAATTCCTGACTATTCCTCTTCGAAGAATACTAAGCGTCATTGAAAGCGCAGGCATCGAAGAGAAATCATAGATAATCCAGGGTGACGACACAATAAACCCAAATGAGGCTTCAGTGACAGAGGGAACCAAGTCATGCCACCGAATATCATGGTAAATTCATTACAAGTTCCATGATGAAGTTCATGATAAGCTTCCAAGCAAAACTCATAGCTGTAGCAAAATTATTTTGTATTTCATTTCCACTTCGCAAAACTCGAGATCGCACTGTTTTCTTTCCATTTTCATTAGGTGTCAGTAAAATGTTTGCTCTACCACATTTTTGATAAATGCACATATGCGGATCCTAAATACAGATGATTGTTAAGTTGGACGCTGTTAGAGAAACTAAACCACATTTTCTGATGAACGACTTGATGGAAATATTTAGTAAAGATTCTTTGAGGCACTCATTAAGACAATTTTTGCAAATGGAACAAAATCGTTCCAAAACGAATGAATTTAGTCCGGCAGTCCATACATTGTTCACCAGAAGACTCTTGATAAACTTCATGATGAACGGCTTCATGTGTTCATCAATCCTTTGTAAGGGTAGGGAAGATGTGGCTGTGTATATTGGTTTGAAATTTCCTTTGATGGTGTATTGTATAATGAAAATGATTGTGTTCATCTGTTTTTCATCATCATCAATGGCGCGACAGCCCAAATCGGGCCCTGGTCTCCTGAAGTCGTCGCCTCCAATCGTCTAGATCCAAAGATCGTGTCCTCCAGCTGCTAATTTTTAAGATGACTTTGCAATCTTCATCAACCGAGTCTTCCCATCGCTTACGTGTTTTGTCTACGGGCCTGTTACCACTCGCTTTGCTTTTAAGAGCACGTTTGTGGATTCTTCTGTCTTCCATCCACTCTATGTGGCCAGCCCACTGCAGTTTACGTAGTTTGATGAACATTGAAGCTTCTGGCTCCCTGAAGAGTTGGTACAGCTCATGGTTGTATCTTATTCGTAATTCTGTTCCTTCCTTTACAGGTCCTAAAATTCTTCGAAGGACCTTTCTTTCGAATGCGTTAAGTGCTTTTGCGGAAGTTCACGTTAATGTCCACGTCTCGCTGCCATAACAGAGCATAGGTCGTATGTTCGTTTTATATATTCGCAGCTTATTGTTCGTGTGTACTTTCTTGGATTTCTTATGTTTTTGTTAGATTTAATTTTTTCAACTCAACTTGTACTAGTTCAGCAGTAGCAGCCTTCTAGAATAGTGCTATCATATTGCATATACTACAAATGGTTTTTGTGAACTGGTGAATTTTAGCTACTAGGTAGGGAAAAGTAGTCACTCCGATGTAATTCGTAAAAAAAAATTATGATGTAAACCAGCAATCTGTGAGAGCGTTTCAGTGTTCCTTTGATACAACCCGATAATAAAAGAACTCCTTGAGATGTAGTCTAATACAGTTTTAAGACTGGTCTTTCTATTGAAGGTTTTTCACCGCCATGCATTCAATTAAAGTGGCCGTAGGAGCAACCGCTCCCAGTGGGGAAGTTCGTGTGGTGGTCTTCCCATATTTCTCTGACACTTGAAAAAATCGTCAAAAATTCGTAAATATTGTGAAACGTATGGATCATATCAAAAGAGTTTGAAGATCGATAGACACATTGGAGTGAAAAATGGACCCCTTGGATCATTTTCTTTGTAAGATCTGTCGCTATACCACTGAATAGAATAAACTCTCGTGAGATGGCTCACACCTTCAATCTCACTCTCATTTTCATGCAAAATCAACCGCAAGACTGGCTTATGAATCAAATAGCAGTCGACCTTGGGGTTAAGTGTTTATATTAAGGTAGACCAGTAAGCTTCACCTATGCTACTGAAGCTCCATGTAAACGATATGGGCAGCCTTAGTTGTTGTATGCCATTCTCGTACTTATTGGGGACGTTGTATCCTTGATGACATGGCCCGTATTTGCTATGAGGGTCATCATCACTGACGATGTTCAAGGTGTGAAATCGCGTAGGTGCGACGGATTCAACTTATTGCTATACATCAGGACAGACAGGATGATTATCTTGAAAATCCTTCCTATTATTCATCAAATATCAACATCCGATATTTCCTGGTCCCGGAAAAGATACATCACTTAAGGGATACTCTATTGGCGGTAAGCTATCGCGAATTCGTAAATTTCCGCTCTTCGTAGCATTGTTCGGTTGATATAGCATTAAGCCGCCACATATCCTTTCGCCGCACTAATATGCATCGTAACTTATTAAAATCAACAACAAGAAAAGGCCGAAGGAGCAACAAGCTTCATCCATCATTCGAAATAGAACATTATGTGAAACTGTGAAACGAACAAACCGTCATATTGCGGCATATAATCTTTTCGAATCCTTCAAGCAAATACGCCGCGGTGGCTGCGGTTAGGATGTTTGCGCGATATTTTCCACCGTAAGAAATATGAAGGAAACAATAAATTGGCTACAAGTAAAGCCTTCGAAACCAACAAATTGATACCATTCAGGTGCGGATACAGAAAATTTATATGGTAATAGATTCATACTGATGATAGCTAAAAAGACACACAGAAAAGGTGAATAAAGGAATAAGAAGCATTGTTATTACGGTTTGTCATTTCATTGATATTCTTTTGTATTTCGGAATGACGTGAAGGATGATGGAGAAATTGGTGTGGTCGTATTAAAGTCAACAATAACAGGAAGACTTATAGAAATTCTTTATTTCATAATTTGAAAGACCTTTCCTTATAAGAATATCGTGCCATTTATAACTGATTTATTTTCTCTCGATTGAATCTTAAAATTTAATCAGTCAATCTTTAAGATCGTGGGTGCAAGCAATTCTTGTCGGATATTAATGGGGTGCGCTTGGGATCACGAGTAGGGGCGTTAGGAGAGCAGAAAGATACCCTCATGCCCTGTCTCGCAGCCTCGGCGAGAGTATGTAGTCATGATAGTAGATCAAAAAGCCTTGAAGCATAGAACAGAACACCGACCTCAACTTCTGACTGCGAAGGCGTGTTTTTACGCCTCACGTACATTTAGAAATAGAGTGAGAGTGACGCACCGATGAAGTTGTCATTACGGACATTGGTATTGTGTCTGTTCTAATGACTGTGCGACAAAGTCCGCCGTCGAAGTCAGTGAGGGGGTTTAGGCGTTAAAATAAATTCCATATCTCAAAATTCACCATTTTAACTGAAAATTCTTTTGCCCCAACTCTGTACCCCACTGCAAATCCGAACTTTATTTTACTTAAATTTCTTTCCTAGTACATATACGAATATCTATGATATTTTAAGTTTTAAGAATAAGCCGATGCTAAAATATGAACAAAACCCCCATCCCTCTTCCCTCGTAACGTACACGAAATCTAAGAGTATTACGGACTCAAAAATGTTATATATGTAAATTCGTTTAAGTTCAGTTGTGGCAGAAAACACTAAATTCCTCTGCTATTCGTCTGTCTATCCGAACGCACGATAACTTAAAAAC
This sequence comes from Beris morrisii, assembly GCA_951812415.1. Taxonomy (NCBI): domain Eukaryota; kingdom Metazoa; phylum Arthropoda; class Insecta; order Diptera; family Stratiomyidae; genus Beris; species Beris morrisii. Next base: position 62,117,305 of record OX638310.1, read on the forward strand.
GTCTTGACCAAGAATGTTTAAATATAGAATCTGAATGTTTGTTTGAATTGGTAAGGCTAAGTTTGTTAACAAGCAAAATTGTACTACTCCTTCGGATAGCTGCAATACAAAAGTTCTTAAAACACCTGTTTAAGAATATTGGACGTTAACTAAAAAACGCTTTAAGTTACTATTTTGAAATTTTGAAAAACATAGTTGATAAAATATCGACATAGCCCTTTAGGGATTGAATATCAAAAAATTCTTACACCGATTTTTAGGCGATTACCATATATAGAAAGTTCGTTAAAGTAAAACACAATTCGATTTCTTATCAGACTTACTTAAGTGATATGTCGGAATTCGTAAAAATGTATACAATAATTTTACAGTCTCTTAGCGGTTGAATATCGCAAAATCCTGAAATTGTTTTTAGATCATTAGCACATAGAAGTATAACCGAACTCGATCTCATTTTCTTTAAATTACTTCTATTGTACATCTACATATACGTACAAAGTTTCAACTTTCTATCATAAGCCGTTTCTGAGATACAAAAAACTACCCCACCCTGTACATTGCTACGCCTATAAATTTTTTTTTCTGGAATGCCTCTATAGGCATATGGCTCTACATAGCGGTAAATTATTAGTTTTTTATCCTTTACGGTTATTGAGAAAAAAATTAAAATTTTTTCCACCCCCTCCCACCATCCCTTAACCTATTTTTTTTTCTCCGCTAGAGGTCTTCTGGGCCTAACTAAGAGGATTACAAATTTGTTCATATACAGAAATGCTATGTCATCATAAAAATCTACTACTTGAAACATATCACACTTAATGCTTTCAATAGTTATGAGACAAATAATTTTATGTTGCTGGAAAAAAATTATTTTGAAATTGTTATCCCGTAAAATTTCTTGAAATATAGCGGACATATGGAAAAATATTATTTTCAAATTATCTGTTGGAACGGATAAGCCTCCTCTCTGCATGTATTCAAAATATTCGTTATCGGTTTCTGTTTTTTTTTTTCTTTTTTAATGAGGGAAATACTTAATACACAATTTAACTTGATACTACGTGAGAGGCATAAAGCATAAGGATTGGCTGACAGATCAACAATAGCATTAGCTAAATAGTCGGATTTAAAAATTGAATAAAAAATAGTAAAACCATTTATATGAGATGAATCTAGTTTTTTGAGGTCTTTGAAATCCTCAAAGTGGTGCTAAAAATTTTATGAATACGAATCTTTTTCTCAGAGTCTACAAGCTGCGAATAAGATATTCGGTAGTTACAACCTGAAAGTGAGCGATAAAGTCTAAATCTATGTTCCAAGTCGTCGGTTTGCAGTTTCTCGGGAAGGACATATGAAATGTGTAATTCTTCAATATAATATTTAATAAAGCACACTAAAGATAGTGTGCTAAAGTACACTGCATTGTAGGTATCTTTGGTTAAAGTGCCATTATTATTTGGTAATGTATTCCATACTATTAACCATTGGAGAAATTTATTGAAAAAAATCAGTCTTTCATCTGATAAAGATGAAAAAGGATAGCATCGATCATCAATCTTATGTTCGCCCTTAAAAGGAGATTTAGTATTAACTATTTTCCACCACTTCGTTATAACCTCCATAAACTTCGCAGTTTGAATAGTTTCAGAATTGTTTTTCAAAGCGGAAATAGTGGTGTCGTGAAATAGGGTAAACTACCCGGTTTCGGGCCCCCAGCCTATTTCGGGCCACCCTGCTGCTTTTCTCTTTATACTAAGCTTCATCTAAATAAAAAAGAATTCAATTGCTAATTTGAGGTGCTTAAGATGTTCTGAATAAATTCTTTCTCGCTTTGTATACTCTAAGTAACCCGTGCAATCATTCTGGAATATTTGAAGATGACACGTCAAGTTTTCGCATTTCATTAGGTATTTCGCTACGCGCGAGTTAGTTTTAACGCATAGTTTTGTAGTTTTGTTAACGGTTTTAAAAGCTTAATTAATTAAATACTATCCTTAATTGTTTCCTTAAATAAAAAAAATAGTATTATAGTCCCTATGTTTAATTTCAACAACATTGCAATTATTTGCTATTATATAGGAGCCCGAATCTGGGCACGGTGTCTTTTTTCATTAGAATTTTTTTTTCTTAATTTTTTTTTATTATTAGTTAAAATTATGATATCAAAATAGAAAAAGTACATTACGACGAATATAAAAAAATAATTTTTGTAAATAATGGGTACACAGTAAGATAACAGTAAGTCTTGGAACTAAAAAAATCTCTTAAGGGGGCCTGAAACCGGGTAGTTTACCCTACATTATCAGCAAGAATTACACTTTGACGTTCTAGATTGTTGGGATTTATACTTTTATAATTTAATTTGAAAGCTTCTTTAACAAGTAAATTTAGTTCCGATTGGTATTGAGATATGACATGATTAAAGGACGCGTGTCAAATTTCATTCGTTTCAAAGTGGGGGTAAACAAAGGTCCGATTTAAATTCTTGAGGCACAACCAATTATTTCTAATATTTTTAAAAATATGAACAAAATCATAAAAAAGGAAAAATTTCATATTATGATGTAACGGATTTTGAATAAAGCATTCGACGTTAAGCGAAAAAAGTTTGAAAGTATTTTGGTTCACGCGATTATTATCTGTGATAATAGCTAGAACAATAAAACCTAAACTTTGAACTATATCTATGACCGCCTTAGTCATTTGAAATAGTTCGTCTCCCGTAGATCGAATTACTGGAACTTTTCTGACTATTTCTTTAAAAGATCCAAAAGCTGACTTGATCATGAAACATTGAGCAGTTCGAGCTGCTTCAAAGGAGTTGTTTTCTGCAAAACCTACAACTGTTTTCGATCTGTATTCAAGGGACTTATAAATATAAATTTCATCAATTAATATTGCAACATATTTCTCTCGTTCAGAAAGCGTTTTTGAGATGTGTTTCAAAAAATTTTCGACGTATTTTTTTTTGGGTGGAGAAATGTCGAGAGAAGACGAAATTTGACGAAGATAGGTTTTGGTTGGCAAAATTAAATAATTGCTTAACTAGACGTAAGAAGATGCAGAATGAGACATTACTATTAGTGAAAACATGATGGTGGGTACGTGAAATCTATGACGGTTAGAAATTAAGAGTTTCAACTGATCTAAAATAATGTTAAGTTTTTCGTCATGAACAAATTCGTCATTCTCTTGCGTAGCTCTTTCCAACAAATTGATAGATTTTTGTATTAAATCTACTTTAGAGAACTTAAAAATATTTCTTTCCGATTAATATCTAGTTATTATACTATTAAGCTGTGACCATTTCGTTAATTTAGAATTTACAAGAAAGTGGTCTTTTAAAAGTTTTAAATTTACTTCATCATTCGACATGAAAACTTTTACCTTTAAGTCGTTGAAAACTATAATGCGGACTACAAATTCAATACCACAATCGGCATTAATGTTTTCAACAATACAAAAAACCAATTTTGTCTCGGATTTCAAATACTGCCATTCCGACAAAATTCATTTTTTTTCAAAATGATCAATTAAATTTTGAAAATTAATTATTTGATCAGCAGCAATGGCATTACGATGCTGCTGTTCTATTCGTTGAACATATTCCTCCTGTCGCTGTTCCGGGTCTTTTCTGGTAGGAAGCTCTTCAGTTGGCAAGATAGATAGGCAAATTTTGCGAATTTTGTCGGAACGGCATCTTTCAGCAATCTAAAATGCTTCAATGGCACACCGAGATCTAGGACGTTGACATGCTGCGTTTTAATAATGGAATTACTATTAAAATGGTTTATACATACTGTTACGTGTAAGCCCGGCAACCGCGCAACCGTGCACTCGATCGTTATACATAATGAAAACAACAACAACCAAATACCTAGTTGCAAAATAACCCAATCAGAAACCTAGCTGAAGATAAGGCGAAACAATCTCTCTTCTTATCGAATGCTCTCCAATATACTAGAATCCTCTGCACAAACCACTGAACGAAGATCGAAATCGAAGGCTCTGAAGCTTTCGAGAAGATTCCAGAACTGAACGAACGTTCAAGCACATCCTAGACTGCAACCGGGTAGTATATAAGCAGGTGAAGCATTCAGCAAAGACACAGTAATCTCGATTACGTCGACTGCGAGTATACGCGACCGTGTTGAGAGAGAACGAAAGTGAACGAGTTAAGCGATATATGTATAAGCGGGCGGTACTGCCATACAGTGCGAATTATTGTGCGATTATAATTCTGTGAATTAAAGTGCGGATAAATAAATTATCACTTATTTTTATTTTAACCGAATTGTGTTTTACTTGAAATCCCGGCGAACTCCTAGCTCGCAACAATACGTATGAATATTTTGTTGGGACCCAATTTGCCCTAGGAATAGCACGAATCCACGCATTCCTTTGTTGTTCATCCTTAGGGAAGAAAAAGGTCACAATTGTCTTCTCACCTTGTTGACGTTGTCCACCGTAGTTCGAAGATCATTCCGGAACGCAGCACCTCTTCGGCATCTTGTGCGCTATTTCACCACAATATTTACAATCATATTTGACATTAAAAATCAGTTTAGTAATAACAAAATAACAAATAATGGAAATATTTTTCTTTGTTTACAACATATTTTGGCGCGAAAAATGAGTACTCGATTTTTCATTAAATAGCAGTGATTCTCTACACTAAACTTATAAAATTGATCATGAACAATTAGCAAACACATTTCTTTGAAAAACATTTCCATTTATTTTATTAAAAATACAATTTTTAATTTTTTCCGTAAGTTTAAAATGTACGTGGAGCCGTAACCGCCACAGCACTTCACTTGTTGTGCAGCCAACTGATGGCCCCTACTCATACTTGCACACAGCCTGGTTGCAGGCTTGTAGTTATCGTGGTTTTGCCATCACCTACTTCCGTGCTTCACCACCCTCCTCAAAAGTTTTACATTCAATAGATTCCACTTGTAATCCTCTAATATTTATACACAAAGCAAATATCTTTCTCGTACAATTGGTAGGGAAGATATTGTAAACTCAAGGTTTTTACCCCACCCCTATAACCTACCTTATAATTATTCGATCCCAGCAACTTTTGAGCGTTTCGGACGCATTTCCCCCCCCCCCCCCCCCCTTCCACACCCCTCGATCTCAATCGATCATTTCTTTTGTAAATGGGTCCACTATCATAGTTCTACATAAGTTCCAAGTTACAGCCTCCTAGTATTGGTGGTTTTTGAGATTTAGAAACCAAAATTTATAGTCTAAAACCCTCCTCCCTCATCACACCAAAAGGTGCCGCTCGTAGGGGTCCACTTAAGCTACCTACCAAAAAACTTAAATTTAATACCTCAACGGGTTTGTGAGCTACGCGCCTTGAAACGCTTTTGTCTACGCCATACGGCGTCTACGGCGGGCAGACGGATATTTTTTTTGTTTTTTTGGGCTTTACTAGTCCTAAAACGTGTAGATACTAAATTTAAATTTTTTACTTTATTATGCAAAAATAATACAATCCTTAAAACACGTGTTCAGAATACTGCAAGATGGAAATTTGCTATTTTGACCAATTTAATATTTCAATGTTTGCATACAGAGGAATTATTAGGAAAAAAATCGAGTGTGTCCTTCGTGTAGCTACCATATAATGATCCTTGAAAAATTTGCGCATTCATCTTTCGAAATCCACCATAACTGGAGAAATCGTTGAGCTAGGAAGACCAAATTTTTTAGGAACTAGTTTTGAGTTAAAAGCGGGATCGGGTTTACTATTGATTGAAATCCTTCCACTTCTTCGGGTAGCATCCATACAAATACTTTAAAGCTGATGTCCATGAGTGTTGGCCGATAGCTTTAAAACGCTTCAAGAATTTTAAATTTTGTTATCGATTTTTAAAAAAAAAAAATTTGCTACCCTGAAAATTTTTTTTTATACGTTTTATGACTAATAAGCACCAAAAAAGCAAAAACAATTTTCAGTCCGTCTGTGCGCCGTCCGCCGTACGCAAAACGTTTGAGGGCTTATAACTCCTAAACCCTATAAGCTATTGAATTGAAATTTTTTTCTTTAATAGACTGGGTAGGCCCCTTGAAGTGACCAATTTTTTGGGGGGTGGGCGTATAAGGGGGGAGGTGGGGGGAAGCGTTTTAGGCGAAAAATTTTGGTTACTAGATCTCAGCAACCGCTTATGTTAGGAGGCTGAAACTTGGAATTTATATAGAGCATCGATAGTGGACCCATTTGCAAAAATATTGTTGATATGGGTGAAAGGGTGTGGGAGTGGGTGGAAAAATAATACGTCCGAAACGTTCGAAAGGCGAGATCGAGACATTCTAAAATCCATATCTCCTAAACGGTTAATGTCACGAAATTAAAACTTAATAATCATCTGTAGGTATACTAGGAGAACAAATCGGAAACATATTTTTGAGTGGTGGCAGTGACGTACGGGGGTGGGGGTTGAAAAACTTTAGATTACGATATCTCACGAATAAATTGCACTAGAGAAATAAAATTTGGTTTTTGTATAAAGGTTGACAAATAAAGTTTGCTGAGAGTAAAATTTTTTTAGATGGAGGTGGTGCATGGAAGTGGAGGGGGTAAGAACTTTTTAAAAAAATCACGTCTTATATCTCAAGAACGGTGTAAGATAGATGCTTAAAATTTTGACCAGAAGTAGGCCTGATAAACCCCCAGCAGAAAGGAGGGATGAGGGTGTAGAGGGTGAGGGTGGGGGAGGGTGAAAAGTAAAAAGTTCCGATTTTTATATCTCGAGAACATATAATGATATAAAGCTGAAACTTAGTATTTAGATAGAACTATGGTGGTAGCATGTTGGAAAAATATAATTTTGTATAGGGGTAGTATGGTACGGGGGTGGGGGGTGTTTTTCCTAACTTTAGAACGGCTTATGCTAGAAAGTAGAAATTCGGTACGTATATGTAAATCAACTAGAAAAGTAATTCTGATTAAAAAAATTTTCAAATATCTATTGGCGTTCGGAAGTGGGGCAAAAAAAAGGATCAGTGAAAATGGAATTCATATATTTTTACGATTTTCGTCATATCTATTAGGTCTTTCCAAATATTGAATTACTTTTTTTTGTACGGATTCTTCATATAAATACCTGGAAAGTGTTTTCAGGATTTTTTGAAATTCGACCCCCAAGGTGGTGTAAAGAGGATGTATACATTTTCACGAATTCAGCCGTATCCCTCAGGTCTGATTAGATATCGTATAACTTTTTACTTCCACGGGCTTATTTAATAATCACCTAAAACCCGTTTTCAAGTTTTTTCCTTTTTCAACCCCTAAAAGCATAAAAACGGGTTGAACACGTTTTCACGAATTCCATCATATCTCTTAGGAGTGATAAGACATCGGATTGGTTTTTACTTCCTTGGGCTTTCTTTATATATATCTAAAAACTCATTTAAGGATTTTTATATATTCAACCCCAAAGTGGGTGCAAGGGGGTTGCATATATTTTCACAAATTCTTACATATTTCTTAGCTCTAATGAGATATCAAATTCATTTTTACTTCCTAAGGCTTCCTAAATAATCGTCAAAAAGTTGATTTCAGGATGTTTGTTATTCAACTCCAATAGGACGTATGGCTTTCGACATATTTCTCAGGATTGATGAGATATTAGATTGGTTTGCTCTTCCACAGACTTTTTATATAATCGCCTTCAAACGCATTTCCGATTTCATGTAATGTCCCAAAACCAAATCACGAAAAACGTTCTAATGGCGTAACAACTGATATTATACTACGAATTAGACCTCGTCCCGGAGTATGACCCAATTATGTAATTCACATGTTATATGTGGCAGCGGCGTAAGTATTCTAGCGCGACCCCATTCTAACCGCTTCCCGAACTTTCTTTTAGGTTTTCAGTCACATATTAACCTACACCGCATCTCAGAATTAAACTCGTTCCAAACTTCTACCCAAAAAATAATAAAGTTGCGACCAGACTGTTGGCAGATTTTAATTTCAAATGGTTCCAAGTTAAGCGATAAGCATGTTGGATATGGAGTGAGACTCCTTCAACTTTCATGTGAAAGTCCTTGAAAAAGGAACATTTCACTTTCGATGATGTAGCTAAGGTTCGGGACTACTAGTCCTAAAAGCAGAAAATATGAAATATAGCATTTTTTTTTTAAATTCCAGTTCGATCACAGTACTTTATTATTAGAAAAAAACACTAAAGTTTAATTGAGCGAAAGGTAATGGAAATCTTGAAAGTGTTTACCATTTATCTCAAACTAGTTATTCTCTAGAAACTGCATTAGAAAAAAAATACCCGGAAAGCAAACCTAACAAGTGCACAGCTTTATGAAACAAACCGGAATAAATTCAAAACTGTTACAAGTCAATTTCTTTTTTTGATAATGATAATGGAATACTAATAGAAGTGAATAAGATACCTACTTTGGACAGGTAAGTTAAATTACATCTCGCGGAGAAGTACTTGTAAAAGAGTCGTGAAAATTGATAGGCGGATATGAAACATATAGCCTGGGAGAACTTCCCGCCTAGATAACTTAGAAATGTCCTTTTCTTTTGTCATGACTACGTTTCTCAGGTAAATCGGAGATACAAAGTCTCTGTGATAAGGAAAGCATTTCTAAGGATTTTTTCGGCTGTTCTATTCTCAGTTATTTGATAAATGTACGAATATTTGTCGGGAATGTGTTTCTTTATTATCTAGAGATGATATTAGTAGGCAGCTTCAATATTATAAAAGGAAACACGATGAAGGTGTTGTCTATCTTCAATTTTTTTTTTTAATTTTTCTTTTTAATTGATTACTTTATTATTTGAAAAATAATCGTTATTCATAAACAAATTCATCATAATCACACGGCATTTAATTTATTTCAAGGTAAAATATTATCCAATTTGACTGATTTAAATAACAAGTTGATTAAAAACCATCTAAATTACAACTTAAAAAAATTCAAGATTAATGAAAAATGAAAGGAAGTTTCCATCGTTTTTTCCAACGAAATTAACCTATCTATTTATCAACCAAGTTCTATGTGCCTTTCTCCCGAAAAAAGCATCAATACAATTGAGTATTGACTACTTCCTCTATCTAAAATACCAACACCCATTCTCAGTGTCAGATATGATTCCAGCGAATATATATCAGCATTAACAACCCTTATTTTGCATAATTGATGCACATTCCAAGAGACTGGTGAATTTCTTGAAATAGATAGCAAGAGATGGACATCAATGTATAGACGAGTACTTACTTCATAATTTAATATTTACTATAACTGATATACATTTGTAGGCTTATATGATGTTTAGATGTTGTATCCTTTCTGTCAAGACACATTTTAAAATAGCCGCCTAAAATAAAATACGAGTAATTTACTATATTGCTTATTGGAGGATGGCAGGCGAAAGGATTATGATATCTAGCAAAATACGAATATGTGTGTGTTTGCCTTTTAAATCAAACGTCTAGAGCTTTTAATAATAATTTAAATCTGGATAGGTCCGAGTATCTATAGATAGAATATTAAATCTATATTGACTTCTAGAGGGTATCCATCCGGTTTATGGCTTTAAATTCATTAGAAATTAATCAGACTTTCTTGGACGATACTCTGTATTAATTGTTGTTGTAGATACCATATTTTATAATTTGAGAAATCATTAAGAAGTTTTCTTCAATGTATTTGACAAGACCCACACGTCTAGCATATTTACTAATATCCTAAATATCGATGCATCAAGTTGGGAAGACATAGACATAACTGACAATGTTTGTATAAAGACTCCGTAAATGTAAGGCATTTGTCAGTAAACTTCTTTTCGCTCCCTTGGGAGACATTTTTTTAGTCAATCATACGAAAGGCCCCTAAAAGTGAAAACAAATTATATATATCATTAGACCTAAGAGATATGTCGAAATTCTTGAAGATGTACACGACTGCTTTACACCCCCTTAGTGGTTGAACATCGAAAAATCTAAACCATTTCTAGGCGTTTTTATATACATAGAACAGATTTTACTTCTTTAAGCTCTGTATAAAAACGCCTTATTCGATATTTCGGTAGACCTAAGAGATATGACCCCGTAAATACCAACTTTTAGAGCCTATATAAATTAGAAGATCCTGTCTGAGAAATAAAACATGATTTTCTTGAAAGTTGTATTTTTATCGCAAATTTCGTCAGGTGAAAAATTTTAATACGTATTTTCATTTATCTCAAATAGACAAAAATCTCTGTCAGAGGAAGACATGAAGAATCACTTGCCTACACCGATATTCCATCATATGTCAAGTAGCTCGACGGCACAAAAATGTTCAGTTCTTTTTAAAAAAACTGTATATGAATTTATAATTATAGCAAGCACTGCTCATTATACAACTACGAGTATTTCGAAGTGAAGTGCTGCTAGCTTTACATTATGAAAAGGAAAATTTAATTTAGTTGCAAATAGTAGTTAGATACTGTTAGCAATTCCCATTGGAAAGGTTTTCAAAGTTAGTACATATTCGAACGTTTATCGAATTCAATTACATTTTATGATATTACACAAATAACACTTTTTGACTTAAAAGATCAAAGTAAATTGATGGAACAATAAGCAAAATTATTAACTTTGGCTATTCTTTTTATATACAGCTTCAAGAAGCAAATAAACTTATCTTTTAATCTAAAACAGCAGTTCTTACCAAGTACCCGTAGTGATCGGATGCAAAGTACCTATAGTGAGTTTTTCTTTCTCCCTGATCAAGTGTTCAAACGTGTTAAAATATTTGATATACCTACCAATTAAAAGTTAAAGAACAAAACAATATTGACAATAGCTAATAAATCAAGTGCTTCCGGGCTTAAGAGGCTCCACGAGGAGACCTCAGAAGTTTATAATAGGGATAAGTTAAAATTCCCAAAAACCAGTCAATCATTTGCGATGGCGAATATAAAACCTACATTAACGCAATCAAATCGTTTTGCACCTTTGGCGAGCACCAGCAGTATAACAGCCCCAACAACACCCGATGCAGCAACAACAACGACGGTGGATTCCGCAAAAGCTAATAAAAAAAAACCTCCAATCGTATTTCCATCGTTAGATGAAAATACCATCAAAATCATGATGCACCAGCTAAAAGTAAGTGATTACACAATTAAACTTATGTCAATCGGGCGTAAAGTTTGTATAGAAACAAAGGAAAGCTATGAAAAGACCCTAAGCTACCTTAAGGAAAAAAAGGTACACTTTTATACACACCAGGCCAGTGATAGTCGGCCCATAAAAGTAGTACTAACGGGGCTTCCGGAAATGCAGGTTACTGATCTTACCCAAGAATTACATCAGTTGGATGTCAACTGCATTGACATCAAAAAATTTAATATTAAAAATACCCGCTATGACAAACAAGCAATATACCTGCTATATTTTAACTGTGGCACAGTCAAAATTTCGGACCTGAGGAAAATTAAGGCTGTCACCGGCATAATTGTTCACTGGAAATACTACAGTAAAAGGCAAAACCAGCTGACTCAATGCCGCAATTGCCAACTCTATGGACACGGGTCAACGCACTGTTACCTACCAACGAAATGTTTACTTTGTGGAAAGCAACACAAACACGATGATTGTCCTACCAAAACGGACGCAGAAATCAAATGCGCGAATTGCGGAGGAAATCACATCGCCAGCCACCCAACTTGCCAGAAACGCAGCGAATACATAAGCATCAAAAATCGATACACAAAACAGAGTAAAACGAAAGGAGTAGCTGCATTTTCTTATAGAAACGAGGAGTTCCCATTAATTACGCGTGGACCGAACAGCAGACCTCTTCAGAACCAAAACAACTACAGCAACAGCAGTAGCATTAAGCCCAGTAATGTAAGTTATAGTAATATTTTAATTAATAATGGTAACAAAGATTTGTTTAATACAAATGAATTAATAACTCTTTCCCATGAACTAATTTCTAAGTTATCCAACTGTAAAAACAAGCAAGATCAGTTCAACGTTGTTGTAGAATTGGCAGCCAAGTTTCTTTATGGATAAAAAAGCAAACATCAAAACAATCATCTGGAATGCCCAGAGTATACGTAACAAAGCAGTAGAAGCCATTGACTTTCTTAAAACTAATGAAATTGATATTTTAGTCGTAACAGAAACTTGGCTCCAAGAAAGTGACAAGATTTCTGATCCTTGCTATAAAATATACCGCAAAGATAGGAGTGATAAAATAGGTGGCGGGGTTGCTATCTTTATTCGAAGTGGAATAAGACATTCGCTATCTCAAGCAATAAACACCAGCGTGATCGAATCATTAGCTATTGAAGTTACGGACGCTAATTTAAAAATAATAGCAGCTTATTTTCCTGGAACAAAATTAAACAACGCGAAGCTATCTGCGTTCAAAACTGATATAAGATTATTGTTTAGGGGTAGTTCAAGTACTTTGATCTGTGGAGATCTAAACGCCAAACATAGGCACTGGAACTGTTTCAGTGCTAACCAAGCCGGTAAGATACTGTTTGATGAAAGCGCTAAATCTAATATGGTAATACATCCACCCTCTAAAGCGACTTACTACCCTCCTAAAGGTAGATGCTCCACACTTGACTTAATAATAAGCAATGGGCTCTCAGTGATTTCACCACCAATAACACTAGATGAATTATCATCTACTCATCTTCCAGTATTCTTCTCAATACATCTGGCTAATGCAATTCCCAGGTTTATCGCTAGTAAACCGTGCTTCTCGAAAACCAATTGGTTAAAATACAAGCACCTACTAAATAAGGGCTTTTCAAACTCATGTCTCAATCTATCGAAACCTATTACTACCGCGGAAATAGATGCCATGGTCTCTCATTTATCGAATTTGATTACTGATGCCGCCAACATATCAACACCACGCATCACATCAAACGATCTTAACTTGCCGCTCGAAAGCCATATCACAAATTTAATACGGCAAAGAAATCTTGTGAGACGACAGTGGCAACGAACTAGAAATCCTGATTTGAAAACGTCTGTTAACAAACTTAACAAGGAAATCCAGCAGCAAATAAATTATACTAAGAATAGGAGATGGAGTGATATGCTGTCCAGCTTACCAAAAGGTTCAACAAAACTCTGGCAGCTCAACAAACTTTTTAAACGTGGGCGTAATATCCTGCCGCCACTCCACATGAACAACACGACGATATCTGGCGATTCATTAAAAGCTGAACTGCTTGCTGATAATTTTCGCTCCTATCACAATACACCTCAAACTTCTGGAAACAGTGAATTTGAGACGGAGGTACAAGATAATCGTCTACGAATTTCCTCGATGAATATATCCAATCTGCCACCATCAGCACTGTGTAAGCCTAAAGAGATCAAGAGAATTATCCGCACGCTTAAACCAAAAAAAGCGCCTGGCCACGATGGGATAGTCGTGCCCATGATCAAAAACCTGACAAACTCAGCAATAATTTACCTGAATTTTATTTATAACTCCTGCCTAAAACTAGGCTATTTTCCGCAGGTATGGAAAGTAGCAATCGTCACACCAGTACCCAAGCCAGGTAAAGACCTTACTAATCCAACAAGCTTCCGCCCAATCAGCCTCCTACCTATATTAGGCAAAATATTCGAAAGAATAATCCTGAAGCGAACATTAGACAAAATAGAAGAATACAAAATCATTCCGAACTTCCAATTTGGCTTCCGCACCAAACACTCTACAGTTCACCAACTACTGAGAGTCAAATCAAAAGTTAAAGATGCTATATCCCGAAAAAAATCTCTTGGCATGGTAACTCTCGACATAGAGAAGGCGTTTGATAGAGTGTGGCATGATGGTCTTATATATAAACTGAGAAAGTTCAATATGCCACCATACATATGCAAAGTTATAAGCTCATTCCTCGCCGACAGATCGTTCAGAGTAAAGATTAAAAGCAAATGTTCAGAAAGCAGAGACATACCCGCAGAAGTACCACAAGGCTCTTGCCTAAGCCCAACACTCTTTAATTTATACACTGCTGATATGCCTAAGGCTGTCAACTGCGACTTAGCAACATTCGCTGATGACACCGCAATTTTAACTACAGCATTGGAACCACAAATTATCATCAATAACCTCCAAGAGCAGCTTGAAACCTTAAATATATTTTACCAAAAATGGAAGATTAATCTTAACACCTCTAAAACTCAAGCAATATATTTCTCGAAACGTAGAGCAACTCGTTTCTTACCACCCCCAAATTTAAACATATTAGGTGCTTCAATACGTTGGGCAAAAGCGATCAAGTACTTGGGACTGCACCTTGACACTAAGTTAACATTTCAGTACCATATAGAACAAACCACCTCAAACACCTCGAAAAGTATTAGAATTCTATACCCACTTATAAACAGGAAATCTAAGTTGTCCCAGGAAAATAAGCTTCTATTATACAACTCTGTAATGCAACCCGGTCTAACATACGGAGCGCCAGTTTGGATAAACTGTGCAAAGGTCCACAGACAGAAGCTTCAAATTATACAAAACAAATGCCTCAAAATTTTATTAAACAAACCATGGCATTTCTCGACTCGTCTATTGCATGAGATATCTGGATTACAACAGATCAATGAACGCATCGCGAAACTTACTAGCCAATTCCAGAGTAATTGCGCCAACAGCGAGATTCCACATATTTTATCACTAACAAATAATCTGTAAGTTATGTCCACATAATTAAATTACGTTATACTAAATTCAATAGAATTTGTATTTAGATTTAAGTATTAGTTTTAGTTAAGATTAGATTAGGTTTAATTGTAAAATAAAAGTTCAAAGGGTTTTTGAAAAAATTTTTTCCCTGAAAATGTCAAAAACAAGAATTAAACTAGTCTGCAAACATACTAGCATAAAGAATTAGAACTAAGCTGTAAAGATAATTTAATCTAAACCCTTCACTGTTATGAAAATGTAAAAGCAAACTTGTATATAATCATGAAATATAATTATCTATCTATCTATCTAATCTAAAACAAACAACAGTATCAAAAGCAAAACACTATGCTTTTTAAGGGGTGATTTCTTGATATATTTTTAGAAAATAAATGTTCTTCGGTGTAACAAATTGGGTGGGGTGCTAACGGTTACCTACCTCTTTTCTCCACTAGATGGATATTCATCATATGACTTCATCTTCTAAAGATTGCATTAAACTGTGTACTGCTATGTCAAATATTTGACTGTTCTGGCAGATAGTAATCGTCAAATTTTTGTTCGACACATTAATTTTTTTCTATAATTTGACAGAACAAATTTGGCTAAACTTTTCAACAAATTTTTTAGTCAAATATTTGACAGCAGTAAAAAGAGTGTAATACTAGCTTCAAGCTTGGTTTTCGTTTTTTTCTTCAAATCTATAAGATTTATAACAATAAAGTAAATAATATAGAAAAATATGTAGCTCTAATGATTTTCCATAAAATACAAGAAATCGCTAAAATATTCATCTGAAAAATTTAATAACTAATACCGCTTGTGAAATTGTTTGCTAAATTTTGTTCGGTCTTTTCCGGCTTATAATTTGAATTACTATTTTACTGGACAATATTCCAGTCGGACGGGTACAACCAGCTCGTTACACATTACATTCCTGATGAAAGAACCATAGGATGTAATGGCTTACAAAGCACACGCCAAGTAAAGCATTATCTCATTAGAGAGTGGTGAGTACTTGCAAAGCATATTACACGTAAGGCGTAAGGCCTTGATTCAGCAGAGGGCGGTGGAAACTTACACATCACAGAAAAGTATGGCATTATATCACTGGTGAGTAGTAGATACATTAAAGCCATGAAAATTTGACGGTATGACCTGCGTTTGTATGAAAGTCAAGAGTATTGACAAAACTGTAATGTTTCGGATTACATGATGTTATTACATACTCGCTTGTAAACCATTAGTTTCGTAAATGGTTATTGAAGCCAAAAGTGTTGGATTTAATAGTACAGAAAGGCAATTCGTGAATATTTTACAGCCATTACATTATGCATTACTTTGGTAAGAGCCTACAAATTCGTTCCTTACTCATCGATTACAAATTCAGCTGCTAAAAAAGCCCGACTGGGATGGGTTGTTTATTTTTACTGTTTTTATACTCTAGATGAAATCACATAGAGTATTATAAGTTTAATCCAGTCCAAAAGTTTGTAACACATAGAAGCAAGCCTCGGACGAAAAAAAGTTATATACTATTTTTTGTTTATTTGTAGCCAAAAACTTCAAATCTGCTTGACGTCCGTCCGCCCGTCTGTCCGTTAGCACGATAACTCAAGAACGCCTTCACCTAGAATCTTGAAATTTTGAATCTGGATCTGGATCTGGTTGAATTTGTAAGGCTGAGTTCCTTAAGGGGCAAAGTCGTCCTACTCCTTCGGGTAGCTGCCATATGTCCTTAAGACACGTGTTCAAGAATATTGGTCGATAGCTTCAGAAGGGTTTAAGCTTCGACTTTGAAATTTTGTATGTGTTAATTTTCCAATAGTTGGAGCTAAATGTATGATTATGAAGAAAATCCTATTAGTCCTTCATGTAGCTGCCATACAAATATCCTGTCAAAATGTCTTCACTTAATTTACGGAACTCACTATAACTTTTTTGCGTAAATTATTTTGAATTTTGTGTAAATTAGTTTTGAGTGAAAACGAAGTTCGAGTTTACTAGTAAGCAAAATCCTTTTACTCCTTCTGGTACCTTCCATACAAAAAATCCTTAAGATGCGTGTTCAACAATATTTTCTGATAACTTTTTTTTGTACACATTAATTTTTAAATGGTTCCAAAGTAAAGGATAAATATGTAAAAAATCGAGTGAGTCCGCCTTGCACCTTCCATGTGAAAGTCCTTCAAAAAAGAATTTTTTTTTCGATGACTCACCCAGTTCAAGATATGAGTAGCAATCAAACGGGAGTCCTTAATAAAGGGCATACAACATGCACTCACGTAATTCTACTTTATCTCCAACTACAATATATATCGGAGTTCAGTATTCATCTAGAGTATCATACGATTGGCTTGCAGCCGTTCGTGACTGCAGTATGTTTTGATATTTTTTTTACTTCAGTATTACCTTATTATTTTAATAATAAAGTAAAATTTTTCCGTCACGTTTGAAGGCTCGTAGCTCCGAAATCCTGTGAGCTACTAAGTTGAAATTTTCGAAATAAATTAAATTTGGAGTTGGCTTCTATCGTGACTTTTGTTGTATGTTTTTCATTTGTGGTTTTCGCCTTAAGTCCTTTGCGCTTTCCACACCCACATGTTGACCATCCAAATGCGTTTCGATACATAAAATGTGAACAACATTATTTGCGGGGAGAATAATTGTTTCATTCAAATTTTGGAGTAACGACGCAAGATAGGTATTTCCTTATTTTCAAACATTCGGTCTCTGATACCTCAATTAGTGTTTTCCTGAAGTGTCATCATTTGTACAACAACCCTACCCTAGTAAAAAAAAACATCATAAAGTTGTCAAATTAGGCAGAAAACCTAATAAATTAATGCATCATTATACACAATACAAAGTTGTTTCTATCGCACGCAATTTAAGATGTCCTGGGGATAGAATTGATTTTTCTATAAAAACATAACCTGGGATGGTCCTATTAGATTGCTCCATTGTCAGTATTTTGCTAGGCTTATATTACAGGTATGAAGTTAATACCTTTATCTAATACGTTTAATTGTTGCAAGTTAATACCTTTATCTAATACGTTTAATTGTTGTACTTAATTATAACTAATGAGTCCGACATACTAGAGAGTTGCCGTTTATTGAAACAAAAAGATGTGTTCGAGCGATAAAATTATGAATGATGAAGGGTATGAAATGTTTCTATTAATTTAATCATTGTGTTAATAAAAAAAAAACACATTTATTATTATATAGGATTTAGCGTGCGAAATTTAAGTAGGTCAAGCTTACTTCAGGATATCGTTCTTTAAATTTATGGTGCCCCAGATGGCAATAGTACCTGGAATATTGTTAACAATAATAATAGAAGTTTATACAAAATGAGTGCCACTTTTGCTTGGTACAGTATTCTGTGTGGAGTCGCATTCAAATAGGGAACGATCCTTGCATTGCCATTCCGCTTCGGAGGTTAGGCGATAGGCTAACCTATCCCTGGAAAATATACAGTGTTAAGAAAGCATCAAAAAGGAATATTTAAATTGAATGAAGGGAAGATGATTCCCGATTTTTTGTGTAGCACCATAAATGAAGAAGGTTTCTTTTTTAGTTGAGTTAAGTATGTGAGGCAGAGGCGTCGTTCCACCCCAATGGGCCTTACATTCAACGGAGCTAAATTTTTCGGAGTTACAAAAAATGGTCTCATACAACATGACATCACACCGACACCCTTATCCCATGATCCCTTTTAGTCAATGATATTGAATTCAACCGAAAAATTAAGTATAAATGCCATTTGAAAGGTGTAAAACACAATTAAAGTGTGAATATTTCACATGTTGATACAACAATAAGAACAATAGTTTTGCACCATCATCACTCGGATGTAGGCTGCTTTGCACCATCATCACTGGGATATAGGCACTTTTGGCTCAACAGATATCAAAAATTTGTAAACCAAAAGTATCAGTTTATTTTTAAGATATCCTTTTTTTAATAATAATAGTAAAAGTTTCTTGGATTATATTATATAATAAATATTGAGATTGGCACTCACGATTGACACAAAGCAAGCTCAAACCAGATGAATAGAGATTGTTCATACACGGCTCTACATTAGGTTTGTCCTTTTGCACACCTTAGTTTCAGCTCCGATTGGCATGCAGTTCATTTGATGGAATCGTATTAAAATTTAAAGCACCTTCCATTATGCATAAAATATGCCCTCGTGCTTGGTTTGCAGCTTGGTTAAACAGAATTTTGTTGCTTCTTGTGAGATTAGGACAGCCGCGCCAAAATAAAGGAGTGGCCCATTCGACAGCCTCTGAAACCAAAACAGAAAAATATACCATTGGTCGATTCTAAAAAGATACTGCTACCATCGCTCCGTATAAAACTTGGGTATCGAAGAACTTTGTGAAGGCCATGAATAAAGATGGGTTAGGATTTCAGTATTTCCGAGAAAAGATCTCGAGGTTGATTGTTGGGCTCTTATCAGAGATGATCCTAAGCGAGACGCAATAAAAAGCTTTTCTCATAAAAATAATTGTAAAAACATGTACTTTTTGTTAAAATTTAAAATTTTGAACAATAAATGTGAATTATTTCGAAAACTAACTTTTAAATTTGAATGACGCTATCGTGATCAGCACCTCAAAGTCTATATATTGTTACGTGTAAGCCTGGCAACCGCGCAACCGTGCAACTCGATCGTTTCACATAATGAAAACAACAACAACAACAACCGAATACCTAGTTGCAAAATAACCCAATCAGAAACCTAGCTGAAGATAAGGCGAAACAACACGATTGTATCTCTCTTCTTATCGAATGCTCTCCAATGTACTAGAATCCAATTAGAATCAAAGTCGAAAGATCTCAAGCTCATTTGAACCTTCTACATACACCACTGAACGAAGATCAAAATCGAAAGCTCTAAAGCTTTCTAGAACAATCCACACGCATCGAACATTCAAGTACATCCTAGACTGCAACCGGCTAGTATATAAGCAGGTGAAGCTTTCAGCGAAGACACAGTAATTTTTATTACGTCGGCTGTGACAGCCAGCGTGTATACGCGACCGTGTTGAGAGAGAACGAAAGTGAACGAGTCAAGCGATATATGGTATAAGCGGGCGGTATTGCCATACAGTGCGAATAGAATTTAAAGTGCGATTAATAAATAATCACTTATTTTTATTTTAACCGAATTGTGTTTTACTTGAAATCCCGGCGAACCCCTAGCTCGCAACAATATGCTGGAACCTTTCAAACAGTTGAAATTTGTTGCCTAGTGCTATTTAGTTGTGATATTGTCAGGACCCAGGGCTTTATTATTGGGTAATGATTCAAAATTCAATTTGAACACTTCAATGTCAATTGGTTCGAATTCGAAAATTTCTTCATGAATTGAGTACTGAACGGGCAATAGATAAGAATAAGAGCAGAGCTGCGTGGGCTATCCACTGAATTTGAAATATGCTCTTCAATATGAATAAAATGTTCATTTATTATTTTAGAAATACTAACCTTGTTTTCTCATTTGTATCCCGGATCTCGTCGATGCTACTTTTATTTTTACTTTAAAAAGTAATTTTATTATATTGTTTCCAAAAAAAATTAATAGTGGATTCACTTAAAAGATCAATACACAGCCTGTTTTCAAAATCAAAATAACACGAATTACAACAAATTTAAATTGTGCGTGCTCATAGGTTTTGAGATTTTTGTTGTGTTCGTATGTTGCCTTACGTAAGGATGCTTGGGTCTAAGATATTGAGGTTAAGATATTGTTTATTTTTATACTCTAGATGAAATCATATAGAGTATTATAGGTTTAATCCAGCCCAAAAGTTTGTAACGCATAGAACCAAGCCTCGGACGAAAAAAAGTTATATATTATTTTTTGTTTATTTGTGGCCAAAAACCTCAAATTCGCTTGACGTCCGTCCGTCCGTCCGACCGTCCGTCTGTCCGTGAACACGATAACTCAAGAACGCCTTCACCTAGGATCTTGAAATTTTGAATCTGGATGTTTGGTTGAATTTGTAAGGCTAAGTTCGTTAACGGGCAAAATCGTCCTACTCCTTCGGGTAGCTGTCATACAAAATGTCCTTAAAACACGTGTTTAAGAATATTGGCCGATAACTTGAGAAGGGTTTAAGCTACGACTTTGAAATTTTGTATGTGTTATTTTTCCAATAGTAGGAGCTAAATGTATGATTAGGAAGAAAATCCTATTAGTCCTTCGTGTAGCTGCCATACAAATATCCTGTCTAAACGTCTTCACGTAATTTACGGAACTTGCTATAACTCGAGTAATCTTTTAGCTATGAATTGGAAATTTTGTACAAATTAGTTTTGAGTAAAAACGAAGTTCGAGTTTACTAATCAGCGAAATCCGTTTACTCCTTCTGGTAGCTGCCATACAAAATGTCCTTAAGACACGTGTTCAACAATATTTTTCGACAACTTTTGAACGCTTCAAGCTACGAATTTCAAATTTTGTACACATTAATTTTTAAATGGTTCCAAGGAAAAGGATAAATATGTAAGAAATCGAGTGAGTCCTTCCTGCACCTCCCATGTGCAAGTCCTTCAAAAAGGACTTTCTTTTTCGATGACTTACCCAGTTCAAGATATGAAATTAAACACTGAATATTGTCTTTTAGGTTTGAGTAGCAATCTAATGGCAGTCCTTAATAAAGGACATACAACATGCACACACGCAATTCTACTTTATCCCCAACTACAATATAAATCGGAGTTCAGTATTTATCTAGAGATTATACGATTGGCTTGCAGCCGATCGTGACTGCATTATGTTTTTAGGTTAATTTCTGTTAAGTTCTTTCAGTCACTAGCATAGTATAACGACGCAATGGTTTTGTCTGAATGTGGATCTCCTTGGGATGCCAAAACGTAAATGTGGAACCTTTTGCCATTACAGTCTATTTTCTATTACGTTTTTCTAACGGATAAGATTCAAACCAGTGTGAATCAACCATTAACTAATTTTTGATGCCTAAAGTATTTTCATTCGATACTCGTCAGCAATGTCTTAACGTTATTTTAGTATACCATATATAAGTATCTTTATATATATCCATATCAATCTAAAACGCAAATTATTTGCTTGCATTAAATCTTAAAGTAAACGCCTCCAGATTGAATTTGTAACATACCCATGGGAAAATATGCATTATACATTTTAGAAATTATTTCCGAGGCCATTCCTAACGTATCTCAATAACACAAAGCTCTCAGAATAGTATTTCTGAAAATCAAAAGAAAAAGAGCAACGATAGAATATCGTATCCATTAAGGTTTCTATCCACCCATTAATATCCGATATAAGGAACATACAAAGGTAAGATAATTGTAGGAAGATTCCATCTATGATTATCACCCAGTAGATTAATAACAATTCCATAAGCAACATAAAGCGGTTATCACAACACAGGTATTTTGTAATTCATTCACTTGTGTGTTAGTTATGTAATATAGCAGGAGGGTGTTTGATGAGTGTGATAATAAGATAATAGCTGGATCGAATCTAACCGGACAAACCACTGAAAAGGCACATGCCCAACACTTCCTACCTTGCTTGATGAACTTAATAGTCAAATAGTATGTAATTGCGGATATGGACACTATCCAAGAATATTCAATTAGGACTTCTGGAATGAACGAGCAAGTTGAAGTAGATAAAATCGCATAAGGGACTATTATGCGGAGAGGATAGTTATCTGAAGTGTGATCAGAAGTAATAAACAGGTGTTAAGTAAATAATTAGTTTTTATAATCATGAAGCTATTGGAAGTGTTATGATTATAAGTGTTATAATCATTCCACATTATACTTTTTTTTAAAAAATCAATAGGGTCTAGAGATGAGAGGAATATATCAATATTCTCTATGATATTACTAATATTTTAATATATCAGTTATTAGGAATATATGATATTAGATATTCGAATATCATAATATTCACTTCCCATCGACTCATTCTCATACCTTATTAAAGTAAATTTGATGATAAGCATATTATCATTTTACGAAGAAAAGAAAAAAAAAAACAATCCCCCTACGCGAGGATACGGTGATGGTAGCGATCCCTTGATATGATATTAGGATGTTATCGATCTTATATGAGGCCGCAGTGAATCGGGATTTTTAGACCGTTCTCCACCATCTACAATCTATCTTATATTTGGCCATATATTAGTATGAACACGCTGATATCTGATATTAGTATGAATACGCTGACATCAGATATTAGTATGAATGTGCTGATATCAGACATTCAAATATCATGATATTCACTTGCATTTCAAGCTGTTGGTATCGTCGACCGTAATCATTTAATTAACGACACGAGAAAGAAACGAGCAGTTTCGCATGCGTGCGTCTAATTTTCATCATTTCGTCTTTCGTGTATTATTATTTTACACATTCGAAATAAGCTCGATGCATCTCGCTTGCGCATTTTAGTTCACCATAGTGAGCGATTATTTCCGATTCCCGATCCCTCGCAAACTAGTTCGTTCTTTTAGTTCATAGTTCATTACTTCAGGGGAGCTCAGTGATGAGTAGTCGTAGTTCGAAGACAGTAGATCTAGTAGACGATGATGAGCAAAAAAAAAGGTCAGTAGAAGATGAGCAAAAAAAAAGGTCAGTACATCTAGTAGAAGATGATGAGCAAAACAAAAAAAAGTCAGTAGAACTAGTAGAACATGATGAGCAAAAAAAAAGACACTAGATCTAGTATAGTATATTGTCACAGAGTTCCGAACGGCAATGAAAAACGAATAGGAGCGGGACTGACTGCGAACTAGTTCGTTCATTTCAGTTATGGGAACGCTCTTCTGAACTAGTTCGTTCGCGAACTACTCAAGCCTACGAGACATATCGTAGGCCGCCTGATTCAATACGATATGATATCAATACTTTGAAATGGCCGCCTCTCTGCATACGAGCATGTTAGGAAATATGTATCCATAGTGAATGATATCAGCGTATTCATACTTAATATCTGACCTAATATATAATACGTAGTATCCTAATACCATATCACGGGACCGCTACCGTCACCGTATCGTCGCGTAAAGCTATTATTTTTTTTTTTTGCCAAAGAGAAAAAAAAAGTTTAAGAAGGCAATGATATGGAAAAGGTGAGGGAAGATTAGGTTTGATTTACACAACGAATTCAATATTTATCGGAAGAGAAAGAATAGACCTGTTTTATTTTAGTTCCTACTAAGCAAGGAAAGAGTTGATAGGAATGTTTGCAGTCGCAATATCACAGTCGATCATCATATCATCAAGACTTTTAGCCTAGCCAACAAGCACCAGCTCGACATGATATACTAAATGTTAGTGATATTCTCGTATCAGTTTAGATATTATAATACCGCGTACCGAATATATTATAGATATATATTTGGATATCTATGTGAAGCAGGTAGCAGCAAATACAGCAGTTAGGCTATCGAGCTGTGCCCTCTTTACGCGGAATTCTAAAGGGCATAGTTCCATTCTCAGCGAATTTCTCGGAAGCCCGGCGGATATTAGTACGGTACGGACTGCTTAATCCCAGTGATGGATTTAGCGACGCCATACGAAATTGTTTGTCCTAGTTGAGTGGACTGGGAGAACAATAGGGTATAACGTGAAGGGGAAATCTCCGTATACCATATACGGACGGATCGAAAATGGAATGCGGCACTGGCGCTGGCGTCTTCTCTAAGCAGCGATGTATGCAGTGTTTTCCAAGCGGAAATTCTGACTGTGTTGCAGGCAGCAAACATCCTGTTAATGGGCGAGATATGCGATCAGAATATATCACTCTACATTGACAGCCAGGCGGCCATAAAAGCGCTGTAATCGGTCACCATTAAATCCTAGTTAGTAAAGCGCTGTCGAGATGTGCTGAAGGTACTTTGTAGTCAGAACAGAGTACTGATTTGCTTGGTGCCAGGGCATAGTAATATACTAGGGAACGAAAGAGCGGACAAGCTTGCGAAATCGGCATCGAATGGTAGGGTTGAAGAGGATGTTTGTCCACCGATATGCGCCGTCAAAGCGCAAATTGGTGAGCGTTCTAAAAGGGTGGCCAGCTATAGGTGGGCAGGGCTGGCAAGCTGCAGGATTTCTAGAGCCCTGTGGCCTGAGCTGGATAGTCAAAAAACTAGGAATATACATATTAACTTGGGATAAAGGAAAACTGCAACTGCTCTTCGGAGCTCTGACGGGCCAATGTATGCTGAGGAAACACGCTATGCGGCTAGGTGTAGCGGAGACGGACATGTGTAGGTTCTACCCTGATCTGTCGCTGCGGAGGACATCATTCACATCTTGTGTGAATGCCCAGGGATCGCTAGAAAGCAATTAAGATGGCTGGGAAGTCTTTTCTTCGATAGCATCGAGGATGTGAGGTCCTTAAGGGATGACAAGCTGGTCAGGTTCTGCAGGGAATTGGAGTGTTTTTGAGGGGATGGAACATCCCACGAGGATCTGAAGGGATCGCAGTGGGCTCGTGTGGCGCCTAGTGAGCGCGGTGGTTCTAGCGCTGCGCCCCTTCTTGAAACTGAAACTGAACTGAACGAATATATTCATATCAGGTGATATCACCATATATCGGTATTAACCCATCACTAATAGATACCAACATGAAATTAAAACAAAAAAATTGGTACCCAGAAATTTTGTATTTTCACGTTTCAGGACAAGAAAACTCAAAGAAATAAAAAACATATCCGTCTGTCCGCAGTACCATATACGCCGTACGTCATACGCAAAAGCGTTTGAAGGCTCACAAGCCCGTAGAAATGTTATGATAAATTTTTGGGGTGGATAGAATGGGTAGACTTTTTTAAATGATCACATTAGAACGGTAGAGGTGTAAAGGATGCTGGTGGTTTTTATATCTCAGGAACCACTTACACTAGGAAATTGAAACTTGGAGTTTATATAGAACCTTGATAGTGGAGCCATTTATAAAAAAAACGGTTGAATTGGATTGAGGTGTACGGGAGTGCAGGAAAAACAATGAGTCAGAAAGGCTCGAAAGCTGGAATCGAGACATTGTAAAATTCTTATCTCTCGAACAGCTTATGCCACAAAACTGAAACTTGTTCATCATTAATAGCCATATTAGAGGAGCATATAGAAATAAACAATTTTAAGGGAGGTAGGTAGTGGCAAAATTGCGGGTAAATAGTTTTAGATTACGATATTTCGCGAACAAATTAAGCAGGGAAGATGAAATTTGTTTTTTTTTTATGTAGCGAGAAAAACGGAGTATATCGAATGCATGATTCTTGAGGGGAGCAACAACACACGGATTTGATATCTTATAATTTTTGTAGAAAACTCCGTTTCATATTTTAAGAAGAATTTGAGATACTATCTTGGAATTTATACAGCAGGGAGGCTACAATAACAGCTATCAGCGAAAAATTGAGAGTAGAGATGGAGCGGTTTAGGTTGGGGAAAGACGAAAAGCAAAATATTTTAATTTTTACATCACCAGATCCACTAAAGATGGAACTTGGAACTTTGTATTTATATTGGAGTCGCACAGTAAGGTATTTTGTAGTATTTTTCCATCTCAGCTTATGTCAGAATGTTGAATCTTACTATGGTTGTACATTTACCAGGAAAGTAAATTAGTTAATCAAAAATTTGCCGATGTTCATCCCCAAAAGCGGAAGTAAAAGTTTTTATTAAGTTAAATTTGTATTTTAGGTATGATTTAATATTGCATAAGTTTTTACTTTCACGTGCTTTTGAATTATTAAAATTTTTATATTAAGAAACACTTCTATCTAATACGTATCTATTCTAGCGACAAAATTAATTTTCCAAATAATCTCAATGTTTCGAAACAACAAATACTATTATATATTTCGACATTGAATTTAAAGGTATCAGTAGCGTGGGCACTTCACACTTCGACTTTGTAAAAAAAGTTGTGCTCAAACTGTTGACAGACAATTTTATGCCAGCAATTTGATTTCAGAATGATACTATTGAAATTTTACGAAACCATATCATATAAAGTTGTAAATACTTTATATCCCTTTTTTGTTAATAGGCCATTTTCCGTCAAATAGATACTAATAAAATTTGATAAGTGATGCGATTTTCGTACATGAATAAAGAAATCTTATGACTTCATCCTTCATTAAGTCCGGTACGAGTATTTGATAAAAGAATTCGAGAACTGGAAGGAAAAGTACGTTTTGATTACATACGAATTGTATGAAGAGTTCTTTAGATCTCATTCAGGTATTGTGTCATTTCTCAGGATTCATCATATACTCGTATTATACATTCCTTACATGTTGGCAATTTATTACTTCACAATGATCTCAATATTATTTTCGAATCCTTGATATAAACAGTCCTTTAGAAATATGCGATTACATGGACACGCATAAGGATTCTTAAATTACATCATTAATTAATTAATTATTCGGAAAAGGCGAATGAGTTCTTTGAATACTGACATTATATTATTTGTGTTCCGAAAAAGCCGTCCTCAATTCCGATTTAAGCAACATTTTTGGTTAATATCGTTCTATAAATTAATATTGTTTGTAACGTGAGAGTTACGCACACGTAATAACTTCTCAGGTGTGTACTTTAAAAATCATGAACCATGTTCTGATACTTTCGGAATTACTTTTTTTTTTTAATTTACTTAAATCGAAAGCAAGGATATCTTCAACAGGCTGGCAATGATTCGGAAAACGGGAAAAAACGATTTGAGGGACTCCTTCGAAGCGTAAAATATCCTTGTCCAAACGAAAAGGGGGTGTCCACCTTTTTTTGATTACTATCTAGGACTACACCCTCACTTCGATTCTATTTAGTAAGTAATGAGTACTTAAATTTAAATGATTCATTAAAAATATGGCTAAGAGGAAAGTTTACTCAAAGACCATAGAACCGATGGTATTATTTCCCCTTGGGAAATGTTTGATGTTACTTATTTGTTTTCTACGGTTTTTTAATGTAATAAGTTGAAATAATTTCGTTATAACTCGTTAAAAAAAAGGTTACACGGAAAAAAGTTTAATCAATTATCGTAATTGTTTTACTACTTGAATAAATGGATCAGCATCAAGAAGGGCTTAATATCTTCATATGTATCTTTTTTTTTAGAGTTGTTAAAGGTTAAACACTCTTAATGGATACTGTTGCCATAAATTTGAAAAAATTATCCTAAACGTTCATGCGAAGTTGGTAATTTTTGAAATCTTGAAGGGAATTTTTTCGGGATCTTAAATTTAGGCTCTGCTTTTATTCAATAAGGCTTCAGAAAACCAAATTTTAAGTGACTTTATCGGAAATAGCACTTATTAAAAGTAATTTCTGGACTTAAGAGGTAAGCCTTTAATACGCAGTAGCTTACAATCTAGTCAGTTTAGGGATGGAAAGGTCTCACTGCAATGAAATGTAAAAGGATATTTGATAGTAAGTTCCAACTTTCTACCATATGCAGTTTCTAGCACAAAAAAAAACCTGCTAATGGTGTGGACGAAACTATACGATTTTCGGGACGAGAATTGAGAAGCGGTTAAAGTGGGAGTGCGAAAGAAATACTTACGATACTGCCAGGCTAAACACATGAATTACGGTTTGGGGTCATAGTCTTTCAACATTAATTAGTGGTTCTTTATACAAATATTAAAATAAATTGAAGTAAAAATATAGAAAAATCCTGAAATCGACTTTTAGGCAATTATAAATTTTAAAAGCTCGTGTAGACATCTCATCATAAAATCGTATACAACCCCTTTAACCCCTCAGGAGTTGAATGTCAAAAAATCCTGAAATTAGTTCTCATAAAATTAAAAAAAAACGATTTACTACTTCATCAAACCTAAGAGATATGACGAAAATAATGAAAACGTATACTCCATTACATCGCTTCGGGGATGATTTCGACTAATCGTGGAAACCGGGTTACGTAAAAGGCGATGAAACTAATTTGATCTTCTCATCAGACACTAGGTACTTTTTTGTAAAATTCGTGAAAATGTATTCAATGTATACTCACCCTCAGGGGGGTTGATTTCGAAAAATCGTAGATAAAATGCCTGGAGAAGTAAAAGTACATTTAATATCACATCAGATCTAAGAGGTATGTTGGAAAACGTATACAACCTCTTTAAACCGCTTTAAACCCCTAAGATGTTGAATATCAAAAAATCATAATATTAATTGTTAGTTAAATATATTATATAAAAAGTCCGTTGAAGTAAGAGCCAAAATTGCAAAAACGTTTGTTACACTTTTACACTTTCTTGGGAGCTTAATATCAAAAACTTCCTGAAATTGATTTTTTGCCGATTATATAATATAAATAAAGTAAAAGCCTGTGGAAATGAAAGCCAATTTATTATCTTATAGAACCTAAGAAATTCATCGAAATTCGTCAAAACTTGCACAACCATCTTACACACCTTTTGGAGGTTGAGTATCGAAAAAATCTGCCAGTAGTCTGGGTGGGTCAGGAAAGCGGCTACAGCTGACGTGTTTACGATTGTTTACGTGCTTACGATACTAAAACATCAATTTCGTTGTTGGGTTATAGTCGGGAACGTGGTTAGAATCGGAATATAACAATGGTTGTGTCGAGGCACTCTAAACAAATAACTTTCTAAACAATCTAACCTTACTTACACTGCTACTTACTACTGTAAAAAAAACATATCTGGTACGGTTTTTGACATACATATGTATAAAATAAATTTTTTTTGAAAAAACTGTATCACCCCGTTTCCATTCTCCACCGTCCTCTCAAAAAAATAATATTTATCGTATCATTTGTGGACTTATACACATAATCCAAATTTTATCTTGCTGGCAAAAATGGTTCGGAAGATTTTTTAGTCTAAAGTTTTCCACTTTCCGACCTCACACGCCACCTCCTCCCAAAAATGTTGATTTTAATACAGGGTTCGTCATCTTTTATATCGGTACGTAAACATTCAATAACTTTGAAAAAAAAAAACAACTGATTTTTATATGTGAGGTATTTTTATTCAATTCGGTTCTTTAGAATTTATTTGGATTAGTTTGTGACTACAACATCAATCAAGTGGCTGCCTCTATTGGCCACAGCAAAATGTGCCCTTCTTGTTACTTTTTCGAGCATCTCGGGTGGTATAGTGATGATTTCGGCACGAATGTTTGCTTTGAGCTCGTCAATGGTATGAGGCTTGCTGGCGTACACTTTGCTTTTCAAATAACCCCATAAAAAGAAGTCCGGGGGAGTCAAATCTGGAGATCTTGGTGGCCAGTCAATGTCGCCTCTTTTCAACATCAGACGTCCAGGAAATTTTCGTTGCAGAAACTGAATTGTTTCATTAGCAGTGTAGCATGGCGGACCGTCTTGTTGAAACCAGTAACCATCCAGACCTTTTTCACGGGCAAACATAATGAGCTAACATCCACCGATATCGTTTTCCATAGACTGTTTCGTTTTGTCGGAAAAAAATGGCCCAATGATGGTTTTGGCGCAAACGCCGGCCCAAACAGTCACTTTTTGATCATGCAATGGCGTTTCATGGATCTCGTGTGGATTCTCCGTTCCCCAAATGCGGCAATTTTGCTTATTAACGCCGCCAAAGAGTGTGAAATGAGCCTCGTCGGTCATCAAAATTTGCTTGCAAAAATCAGGTTCAGTGTCAACCATTCGAGCGACTGTTTGGCCGTATTCCAAACGACGTGGACGGTTTGTCGGCAATATTCTTTGTGTTAATTGCACTTTATACGGAAACAAATGCAAATCATCCTTCAAAATGCTCCGCAAAGTGGTTCCACTGACGCCAAAATGCTGAGCGCGGTGACGATACGAGATTTCTGAGTTCTCGGCAACGCTCTCTCTGACCGCTTCAACCATTTCATTGGAACGTCTTGTTCGTCGATGAACGGCATGTGGACGATCTCCCGCTGTCCCGTGATCAAAAAAATTCGACACCAAACGACGAATAGTGTTGTCAGTTGTCGGTTCCTGTTTGCCACGATATTTTCGACGATATATGTACACGTTGAGTTAACACAACGGAACGACTTTTCTCAATGTACAGCGTCACTATTTCGGTGTGAAGCGATCCATGGTTAAAATTTTACTGAATTGACGTTTCCAAAACTTGTCCAATCAAGTCAATCTGTTGAAAAATGTCAAAGTTATTCAATGTTTACACACCGATATAAAAGAAAGCGCACACTGTATTAAAATCAACCCTGTATACGTAAAAATACAAAATTTTAGGGTAAACATTTTTAGGGTAAAATTCATAAAATTTAATTTGAGCTTAATAGGTCAAAAGGTTTGTGAGAAACGAATTTTCGTAAGGCGGTCAAAAGGACAGCCGATTTTTCTGGCTCTTTTGGAGGTTTATTAGTGCTAAACCGCGAAAAAAAATTTAAGGCAGCAAATTTTTTAAAAATCGATCATAAAAAGTACTTAGGACACACAGGCGGTCAATTTGATCCTAATATAAATAACGATCTGGATAAATGTGTTATTCACGGAAATATGAATATTGATTGCGCTTTCCAAGAAGGGGATCCCGGTGACAAACAACTGGAATATGCAATAATTATTGGTAAAGGTGAATGTAGGTGGTTAGAGTATGCTTTTCGTGCCTTGAGAAAGGCGAGAACATACCGAAGGCATGGTGTCATTTGTTGCTACCAAGTTAAAATTTTTCCCTCTTAAGGCTGGCTAGTGTCCACTTTGTCACTTTGTTTTTCGCACATTTATGTTCAGTCCACAGGGAGTGACACCACAGAACTCGTGGGGTCACCTTTCCCAGGACATATTTTTTAATTCCCAACTGTCATACTCACAGCAATATTGACTATTTTACCCTCATAAGTTTCAAGTTTCAACTTCTTAGCGTAAGTCGTTTCTGTGATACAGTTACCAAATTTTTTAGTCTAAAACCTTGCATTTGCCTTCTCTCCCACGCCCAGTCACTATACCATCACTCCTTTTACGAAAATTTGTGCAAATATCTTGAGCTATGAGGCGCCGAAGCAATTTGCGGACGCCGGACTCTTTTTGGGTTTCATAAGGATCCACTACCCCTGTAACAAGGAAATGGAAAATTCGAGGACAAGATTTTTTTTTAATAAATTTCAGATCAATCACAATATTTTAATATTTTCAAAATAACAACGTAAAATGTAATAGAAAATATAATTAATGGTTAACTCGAACTCAAAAGTAACCTGACAAAGAATATATACATATTTTTTTATATTTTCCATGTAACCTATGCATTTTATTTGAACTATCCTATCACCAGAGAATGTGATAATATAAATCCAATAAATACTCACTCCATTAGAGCCTTGAATAAGTCGTTTGATGCCCATAATATAGCTGATGAGGGCGTATCACAGTTTCCAGGGTACTTTAGCAACCACATGTGGTCCATAATGCCTTTATACAAGGAATCTGGTGATCATCACCAGGCAAAAGGGTTGATGGTGCTTTTAAGAAAATTAACGACAGTTAGGTACTTGATGGAGCGAACCGATGCCAAATAGTTGCAATAGTTTCTATTCCTTATTGAGAGTGTAATAGACAATTGTCAATTATCGACACTACGAGTATGAACCCTCCATATGAGCATCCAACCCTTAAGATCCAAGCTTTTGGGAAAAAATTTCACCTATTTTCGACTAAGAATCTTTATGCTAGACACCCTCTATGCCGGCTGATAAGATGATTCCCTAAATTGGAACTTTCTTGTTTTTCACCCCATTGAATTTGGTGTTGGGTGTCTTTTGATTTTCAATTTTTCTTTTTTTTTCTGTATGGAAAAAGTTTCAGAGACTTTGGGGATTAAATCGAGATAAAGATAAGGACAACGGATAAAAAGAATGTAATCCTTCTTGTGTAGGCAGTTCATGCAACAAAACGGCAAACAGAAAAAAGACTTCTGAAGAAATGGAAGAAAACTTTATTTGTGGTGTTTAAACTTTTGCACCCAAAGAAATTTGATTTGAAAGAAATTCAATGTTGTTTAATGTTCTTTTTTCCAGAGTTTGGGATAATTACTGGGAGTACCTAAGTGAAATGTCTTATCAATTAAAAATCCTTTTGTTTATGATTCATTAATTTTAATTGTGGTTAACTTAAGGCGTAAGGACATTTATATGGTTCAGTTGGAAGTAAGATTGAACAAGTGCGAACTGGAGGCGGAATGGAGGCGGACTGCAGGCGGACTCTTATATAGCATACCTTATAACACATTCTGTGACATGAACTAAGTCCATTTTAAGAATAAAACCAGGTAGAATGTTTTACACTAGGTACTCCGCCATAGCCGATCCCAAGCCCGGTTGAGAAAGGAGGAGGGAGCACGGAGTTAACCTGAATGGCTAGTGTGCCTCGGAAATTAGGCAAAAAGTATGACATAGTTGGCCTCGCAGCATAGCTCCAACATGCTAGCTGAAAACTCCCACTCTTTTCCTACCGGGGTGTAACAGGTAAGTAGGATTGGCTCTCCAAGTTAGGGGTTGGGCGAGGCGCCGACAGCGCATCTCCGGAAAAAAAAGACAACTGTCCAGAAGCCTGAAGAACACCTTGATTGAGGATTGACTAAACGGCAACAACCCCCCAAACAAAAAATTTGCAACTGGAGGACGCGGTTTTTGAATCGAGAAGATTGGAGGCCAGGGGCTGTCGCGCCATTAATGATGACGCGTGGCTGCCCGTGAGAATGCGGACACACTTAGATCTAAAAAGGTCGGTTATGTTACCACAAGATAATTGAATCCAGTCCTACTCGCTAAACCATTTAGAGTTTACAATGAAGCGTTGGATTTTTGCAACCTCTGTTGTAAGCTCCTAGATGAGCTTGCCTCCTAGTGGATAGAGCTGAACAGGTACATAGAAGATGAAGGACTGTTTCCTGCTCCTCATCATCCCGGAATATTGAACTATTCTACCATCTCCTTAAGAGATGATCGACATTTCACGGCAACCTTTGATGTTGTCGATGCCGATTTTAAGGATTTTATTGCCGTTTGATTGTCTGTGAAAATGCTAATATTCTTATTAGATATAATGTAATGTAGATAATATCTTACATTACACCTCTGCCAGGACAAGGCCTCCTTGGTCGCCATAAGGTCCGCCTGATAGACACTGCAGTGGTTCAGAAGGTGAAAAGAGCTGCTCCTTCCCCGCCTTCGTCCGTATATATGTGGACGAGCTCTTCCTCCCGTACCGAATCCCTTTCCCATTCTAGAAGGGTCAGGGACACTATACTAATACACTAACTACTAAGGAACTATTCCTATAGTCAGCTCCGTCTAAGTCTACTTCTAGTTATAAGATATTGTGACGTCAAACATATGAGATTCCTGTCCTAACTCAATTTTGGTTGGAGTCTTTGAATTGTGTTAATACAGCTGACGAACTCAACGAGAGAGTAAACTTAAAAATTCCTTTTGGTTAAAAAGAAGACAAAATTCAATTTTATCTGGTAGAATAAATATTTTTAGCGGATTTCCATGCAAACTTGCAAGAAATTTGCGAAGACCTAGCAAAGACTTCCATTGATATAATTTACACTTTAAATTTGTACGTCTGAAGTAAAAAGCTGACAATTCGCATGGGTAAGCTCGCTTTTTCTATTTTAACTATTATATTATAATAGCAATGCACCTACTTGAGGTCAAAATAGACGTAGTAGACTCTAATCAATTTAACGTAAGTATTATAATTCATCACTTCCTAATTGTTAAAGTCATAATTTAAGCTTTAACGCTAAGGTGCGGTGTAGTATATTATGCGACGAGATGTCAGTCGCATAGTAACCTACACCGCATTAAACGCATTCCGGACTTCTACTCAAACAATAATAAAGTTTCGCCCAGACTGTTGGCAAATTTTGTTTATTATATACGTATTTTTTCAATTTCAATTAAAATAGAGGATAAAATTTCGACATTTAAATATTAAAAAATTTGAAACCGATTTTTAGGCAATTGTATAGAAAGTTCGTTAAAGTTAAAAATAGTCCGATACCTCATATCAGACCTAAGTGATGTCGGAATTCGTAAAAATGTACATAATAATTTCACACCTCTTAGGCGTTGAATATCGCAAAATCCTGAAATTGATTTTAAGATCATTATATACAAAGTCCATAGAAGTAAAAGCGAATTCAATCTCATTATCCCTAACATATTTGTCAGAATTCGTGAAAACTTGAAGCCTCTGGAAGTGAAAGTGAATTACATATCTCATTAGTCCCAAGAAATATATTGGAATTCGTGAAAATGCACACAACCACTTTACACCCCCTAAGGGGTTGGATATCGATAAATTTGGGAAAGCATTTCTTGGCGCTTATATAAAGAGCCCACAGACGTAAAATTAATTTGATAATTCGACATGCCTAAAGGATATAACGAAATTCGTGACTATTTGAACGGATATTTTTATTAGTCCAGCTTTGTACGTCAATAAAAATCTGAACTTTTTTTTTACTTTATTCACTCTTGTAGTACATTCACATATACGCACTAAGTTTCAACTTTCTACCATAAGCCGTTTCTGAAACATCAAAACACACCTCCTACCCTCGTACCTTGGTAACCCTATCAAAAATTTTCGATGTCCCTACTGTGGATCTATATAGTCGTCAATTTTTAGCTTCCCATCCTTAGCGGCTTTCGAGAAATAAAAATAAAACTTTTTCTTTTCGACCCCCTGCCACCATCACTTCCTACACCCGCACTCCCCACATTTTTTCTTTCAGCTAGAGGTTTATTGGGCCTAACTCCTGCAAAATTTCTGGTAGAATTCTTGATATATAAAAATTTAATTTTTTTAAAATGGCTATTCTCTCACTTTCGTACTCCACCTCTCCCCTCAAAAATTTTACATTAAATAGACTGTAATTTTTAATTCCATATACAGAAACCAAATTTTATCTTCCCGGTACAATTGGTTCGAAAGGTATTGAAATCCAAAATTGTTTACCCCTCACACTCACACCCAACCATTCCGCTCCAAAGTTTTAGTCCCTGTCTATGCTCTTAGTATCCCTTAAAATAACCATAAAGTTTCAACCTTCTTCATTAGTCGTTCAGGAGATGTGGACGTTTCAATCTTAGCTTTCGAACGATTCGGACACATTGTTTTTCCCCCTACTGCCACAACCCTCTACCCCTATCCGCCATTTTTTTGAAAGGGGTCGACTTTCATAGTTTTACATAAATTCCTAATTTCAGACAACTAGCATTAGCGGTTCCTAAAACGCTCTCCCCACCTCACCCCTCCAAAATATACCACTCAATGGAGGTTCACCCATTCTACCTACCAAAAAATGTCAACTTAATATCTCCACTGGTTTGTGAGCTACGGGCCTTCAAACGCTTTTGCATACGGCGGACGAACAAACATTTCTTTTGCTTTTTTGCGGTTTATTAGAAAATACAAATAATTAACACCTCATGATTAAAATTTTAAGGTTGGTAATCACGCAACAACTTGTGCTGACTATAACCCAACGAATGTAATAATCGTTTTGGGAGTACCAACACTGAGAGAACAGATTTATTGCTGCAATAGAAATATATGCCAAACTTCCTTCAATGGATCCTTAGTGATCTCTCGTGATGGGCTGTGGCACAGTGCTACGGTTCACTCCTCTAAACCTAACCTAACCTATGCCAAACGAATTAAAACGGTTGCAGGAAAAGTTCCTATCCCATTGTTTGAACCGAAATTCAAAGTTGGCCGAACCGAATTTTCGTTTATTGGTATCGAATATATTTTCGTACAACTGAATTATTTGTCTAGTCAACCAGAATCTCTTAAAATATTGATTGGCATAAATGCGCAGGTTGTTGGTAAACTCTAAAAAAATTGAGTTATTTGTGTTAAATCCTACACTGAATTCTTTTTTGTTACCTATGAGGAGGTAGAGAACTCTTCTAAGACACTATTTTCCTACTTCAAATATTATTTCTTACTTACTGACTTAATAAAACCCATGACTGTAGGTAGGAATCGAACCCCTGTTGAAAGTTTTTATAATTGGCGCGCGTAACCACTGCGCCACCGAAGACCTTTCATTTTCATTTCCCTATGTGCAACTTAACTTAGTGTGGATTAACTAAGTTACCGCAACATACATTCGGTTGGCGGAACACACATTCGGTTACCGCAGCAGAATGATGTCGAAAATCTTTCGTGATGAACAATATTTTATTATAACAACCAATATTATATTGCGGCAATCAAAACTGAGTTTCTAGACTTTTTTCTCGGTTCTTTCAACAGAATCGCGCAAACAACATAAGTTGATTGTCTTGACAGAATGGTTCTATTGCACGTATTACGTGTCTATTCTCTTAAACGAATATTTTTTGAACAACCGAATATCTATTGCTCCAAACCAATTCTTATTAGCGTAAATGAACTTCGATTGCTGCAATGAAAATTTTATTAAATCAATCTCTTGCCAACAAATTATTTCTCTCAGTGAACGGCGTAACAACTTCTGACGTAAATTCTGTTGTTGTCTTTTAATTGAGCCATTATTAGGTTTCAAGAAATGCTGTTACTTTTTTTGAAAATATAATTTTCATTAAAAAAAATCTTAAATACTCGGAAATCTTAATGATCATCAAATGCCATTGACGCGCGATTTACTTGCAAATTATCTCCTTTTATAGCGCCTAATACCCAAAGGTTTTGCTTGTTAGACGAGATAATCGATTGGTATCAAATTTCTGGATACTTACACTCTTGTCCAAATTTTGATCCGAAATCACTTCGTCAACAATTTAAAGATAGCTCAAGTGTTCAATAAATTTCAACATGTTCAAATAAAGCAGGGATTATTTGTCTGGGATTATTGAGCACTCAATTCGTTCCATATCATCATCATAATAATTCAAGCATATTTTTTATGGGATATTTTATGACGTCAAATCGGAATTTACACGACGATTTAATCAATCAAAAGTAAATAATTCGTGATATCCTATATTCGAAGATTAGATTGTACGGATAGTAGCGATTTCGTGCGAACACGTGCTTTGATTTGTTTTAACGGTTTTGGGTGGACAACAATTTATTGTTTTCTTTGTTTTTATAGCATTTCTGATTAAATTTTATTTGAACCAAGGAATGTACTTAAAGTTCAATGAAATTTTTTCGTGGAAATCCGATAAGAATTATAATTGAAATATTAATAATTAATAATTGTTTAAAAAGAAGAATAACTTGTAGAAATAGGAAATTATAAAATACCAGTTTTAATTTTACTTGATAACATTATCTTAGTCACTGTGCGAAATTGTCAAATTTTATATTTAACAGTCTTCCTGTGACAAATTTAGCAAACTGGTTAAGGTTAGAAATATGTTAGTTAGGGTACGTGATGTCTAATCTACTTTAAAAGCTGCCTTAATAATTCGGAGTACTCTTTTTAACCGTAGTGTTGCCTCGTTCATAAATTTGAAAAAAGCGATTCCATTTTTTTTGAATACTACGGTTCGGTCTAAAAGTTTCCGACCCTCGAAGCGAATTTTACATCCGCCCAGCACAGCCTTTGCCATCTATCTCGAATCACTCCGATTCCTTGAGTAGTGCTCCTCATAACACTTTTGATCACATGTGCGTGTGAACTGCGGCAGCAATTAATGCAAATAATAGATGATCCTACTATATTAATTGTTGGAGGTTGGTAAATTGAGTTTTTGATGAATGATATCTCAGGAGCCACTTATGGTAGAAAATTAAAATATCTCTACAGCTAAGACAGTGCAGCAAATTGCTGGAAAATTATCGACATGACGTGAGTGGTACATCAGTTGGAAAAGATAAGGAAAAAGAGAGCTCTAAAGCTGGAAGACACAACATTCAAATCACCTGAACGGTTTATACCACTAAGTTTAAACTTGGCGATTGGAATAGTAGGAACACTGGGAACTTCCTCATTAGAAATAAAATGTGTTGTGCCCTTCACCCTAGTAGTCTCCAGCTCATTCACACACTATTTGGTTTTCCTCTCGATGGGAATAGATCCGATGGGAATAGATCCGATGGGAATACAAACATGCTGGTCGTCCAGCTTAGGCTGGAGCCTGCCCGAACGAGTTCATCAGCTGAAGAACTTAACATTGGTAAGTATTCATTTGGTAATAAAACTTCGTTTTAGAAGTAAAATAGCTTCCCGAACGCATTTACTCTTGGCGTCAACTGAAACCAAACTTTCAGGTTCTTCGAAAATTCTTCGATCTTCTTCACATCTCCGACTGTAGTATCCGTGGATACTGGAAAACTATCTCCTATTTGTGTCGGCATATCCTTCAAAGACTATCTTTTTTAAACTACTTTGCCTCAAGATTTCATCGAAGTCACAATTTTTAATTACTTTCTTTTTGAAAATTTCTATGAAATGTGTTTGATCGATAATTACAAATGTAGCATACCGATAATCAATATATGTTAGTATGTTATTAGCTTTGCTACACCATTATCCATTATTCGAAACACTCGGCAATTTAGATATTAACTTACCTTGAACTTTCTTTTTCTTTTCTTCGAAAAGATAAAAATTATCCAATACTAAATACAAATGTTATGATACGTAATATGATAAGACAATAATGTTAAAATTTGATAAACATATCTAGCCCACAAGCATGCGATGTAGGAGTTTTTTCATCATTTAAAAATTATTTGGCAAATATTGCATATTTAGACCAGAACTGAATTTATTTGACGGTTAATTTTTACTGGTTTTGGTTCCTTGTTCACCTCCTTCAAACCAAAATCCATAAGAGTGAGAGTATTTTAAAAGGGCTCGATCAGTGAACAACTAAATATTATGAAAAGAATGTATTAATTTAAAAGATTTCTTCATATACAGGAATTAGTTGTTGCGATACAGTTTTCCACAACTACCTGAGTACGCCACTGCAAACCTCAAAATCTCTAAATTCTTTGCTAGTATTATCATATGTAAATTTCAAATTTTTCAAGCGGAAGCTGTTCTAGAGTTGAAAGAAAAACAAACTCTAAACACACGTCCTTTCAAGTCAGCCACAGCAAATCTCTGCGTTGAATAATACTTCTCCGTTCAAACTTCAACTACGCGCGTTAAAGCTTTTGATGTGAAGAAAATTTCGTTCGATACAAAAACTAATGCTATGGGACGTAGTAGCACTTGTCTGGTTCGGGTCTCGGCTACACGACAATGGAATTCGGAATGCTCAGCAAAAAGCGCAACCAGTGCAACCAGCGCAACAAGCTTTGTGTTGCTCTGCTAATTGGTCTGTACAATAGTAGTAGTTTTGAAATTTTGAAATGCATTTAACATACATACGTCTACTTCAGGGTGATGTGAAAAGATTTTCCTCACTTCGAAAATTTAAAAAAAACGACCACAACTATATAAGTTCATGTATTATCTTGGTTTGGAGTGCGCTCAGAAGGATAAATACAGAAATAGTTTGGAAAATGTGAAGAATAGTTCAAGGCTTCTCCATTTTAATTATTTTAAAAGGATAGCTACCAAAATCCACTTAGCGGGTTAGCCCTTTATACGCGGAAGGTCCAGTCAGTTTCAAGGATGGTGAAGTTCAAGAATCAGGCCTTGTGTGGCAGTTGCGTTAATATTTTTCATCTTTTTGTAGTACTGTTGGTTTGTATGATGTTTTTGTAAAAGTGGATCTGGGTGACAAAAAAAATTAAAAAATAAATACATAAAGCCGCTAAATGTTCAGTTCAACAGAGCGCCAAAATATATGTGTCCTCTAATGTGTTAAGATCGAAGATCTCTATTTCCAATAAAAAATTTTCACTTGTCATACACTTAAACAAAACACTAGCGTTCTGCTCCCGCCCAGGACTACGTGCGAGGTACTTCAAAGTCATTTCCAATTACAAGTTCAATTAAACCACTTCATTACAATCAGAAGTCTGACATCTTTCTGTTTACTTTCTTTCTGCGAAATTAACGTTAATTACAAATGTTGCATACCGATAATGAGTGTGTTACTAAGTATGTTAACTTTTACTATAACTAAGAATTCGAAACATCGAACAATTAAGATTGTAACTAAGCTAGAAATTTTCTTCTTCCTGTACTCGTAAACGAAAAAAATTGTCTTAAAGTACAAATGTTACAACTTGATAAGAATGTCATAACCTGATAATAAAAATTGAAGTACTTCAATCGTAGTTATACGGCATGTTATTAAAGTCGGATAGTTTAACATTTCATGATATATAGATCAAGGTTTCAAACGGTATAAGTCATAAGTAAATTTGAAACAAAGCGAAATTAAAGGCATTTGGTCTGCATGATTCCCTTATTACATGAATTGGAAAAACTTTTGTATACCCGTGTAATGCAAGTAGTAGATAGTGTTACTTCGTCTCCCCATTCTGTTAATACTGGCGTCCCTAAAGGATATGTTATTTCTTCAACTGTTTTTTCAATCTTCATGAATGATCTCATTTAATGTACTTCATGGTGGTGCCGATAATAGTACGATTACCTCCTCGTTGAATTCTTGACTTGGGCAAGAAGAATAGAGTCGAATTCAATGCATCAAAAACGCAAAGTTATCTTCTAACTCTCAAAAAACACTCAGACATCCTCTCTATCTCAGTCGAGAGATAAAGTTTATTCAACATTGATAGCTTGGAATGATCATATCCTTAGTATTGAAAAAAGCGCAGTGCTGTTCTTGGGTTTCCTTTACAAATGTAAAAAGTACTTCTTTCCGTCTAGAAAACTTTCCCCATTCATTGGCGTATGGAGAATGGAGGTGGTGCAAAAATGTTGTTTGTGAAAAGGGATTATATACATTTTCACGAATTTCGCCATATCTTTTAGGTCTATCAAGGTATCGAATTAATTGTACTTCTGCGGGTTCTTTATATAAGCGCCTATAAATCGCTTTCCAGATTTTTATATACGAGGTCGGTTCGATAAGTACTTGGCCTACAAAAGAAAAACGAAAATTTTGGAAAAGTGACGATTTATTTCTCAACATAGTCTCCTTTTAGCTCGATACACTTGACCTAGCGATGCTCCAACTTCTTTAACCCGTCTGAAAAATACGTTTTCTCGAGGTCTGCAAAGTAGGCCTCCGTGGCGGTGATGACCTCCTTATTCGACTAAAATTTTTTTTCAAGTTTGGTAACAAAAAGAAGTCGCACGGGGCCAAATCTGGAGAATGCGGTGGATGGGGCAGCAGTTCGTAGCCCAATTCGACCAATTTGGCGGAGGTGTGAGCCGGTGCGTTGTCATGGTGGAAGAGCACTTTTTCCTTAGCCAAATGGGGCCGTTTTTCTGCAATTCGGCGTCGAATCGGCCGAATTATTCGGCATAGTAGAGTCCTGTGACCGTTTTGCCCTTCTCCAGGTAGTCGATGTAGATCCCACCTTGTGAATCCCAGAAAACGGTGGCCATCACCTTTCCGGCCGATAGGACAGTCTTCGCCTTCTTCGGAGCACGTTCGCCGGGTGAAGTCCACTCTTTCGACTGTTCCTTGGTCTCTGGTGTGTACCAGTGGATCCATGTTTCGTCGACGGTCACGAAACGACGCAGAAACTCCTTCGGATTGCGCTTAAACAGCGTCACACACTGCTCTGAAGTGGTCTCACGGTTGCGCTCGTTGTCCGGAGTGAGCAAACGCGGCACCCATCGCGCCGACAGCTTTCTCATGCCCAAAATTTCATGCAGGATATGACCCATGCGGTTTTTTGAGATGCCTACTGTCTCAGCTATCTCGCGCACCTTCAATCCACGGTCTGCTAATACGAGATCGTGGATTTTTGTCACGTTATCCCCGTGGTAGCCGTTTTCGGGGCACCTGGGCGTGGCTCATCAAAAACCGACGTGCAACCACGTTGAAACTCGTTAAACCAATTTTTGACGGTCGCCATTGAAGGAGAAGAGTCACCGTACACAGCATCCAAGCGCTCTTTGATTTCGCTGCGCGATTTCCCTTCCAAAAACAAGAATCGAATCACCGACCGATATTGCTCTTTTTCCATTTTTCTAAAATCCGCGGACACGCACGCTTCCACACGCGGTCAAAACAAAACTACCGATTCGGCTGAAATTTTGACAGTAGCCGTCTACGAGAATGTAATACATGATAGTAAATTTCTCTTGCGATAGTGGCGCCATCGGGCGGTAAGGCTAGGTACTTGTCGGACCGCTCTCGTATTTAACCCCAAGCAAATTACGTGTTTACGTTTCCACCAAGTTCGACATATTTTTTAGGTCCACTAAGATATCGAATTCGCTTTTACTTCTAAAAACTTTAAATATATTCGTAAGTCACCAATTTAATGATATTTCGATATTCAATCATCAAGGGGATTTGAGATCCGATCGGATATCGAATTGGTTCTTACATCAATATGATTTCTGTATTAAAGTCTAAAAATTAATTTAAGGTTTGTACATATTATATATTCAACCGCTAAGAGGGCCGGCTTCGGTTGTCGGACTTTACCCCGAAAAATAATAAAGTTGCGCCCAAACTGTTTTCAAACTTTAACATGATTATATGAGTCCCTACTCCGTATTATCGGATTAGTGAAATATTTGAATACACACTATCTTCCCGATGCTGCCGCACGTTACAACCATTTTGGTAATGACAGATGAAAGACCTTTACTAGAAGGGTACGTTTGAGACTTTGTTAAATTAAACATTCTCGAAAAATAAAAAAGTTCTAATAAAACTGATTTT
The DNA here is from genome assembly GCA_951812415.1 of Beris morrisii. Lineage (NCBI taxonomy): Eukaryota > Metazoa > Arthropoda > Insecta > Diptera > Stratiomyidae > Beris > Beris morrisii. The sequence continues at coordinate 62,160,756 of OX638310.1, forward strand.
TCGACAGTCACTAAAAGAATTAAGAGTAGAATTGTTGGTTTTTTAGGTGCGAAGTATACTAGCCTTTCTGAAGAGCAAACTTTTGAGATCGGATATGTGAGGTGGTGGACTTTTACAATTTTTTTACTGGTATTGTTAATTTTTCCAAAACAATATCCCATTAGGAAATAGAGGGCTTCCATTTCACTACTATCGCGCTTCTGTGGAAGCTTGGATCGCTTCATTTTCCATGCCTATCCTGTTGCTTTTTAGTATTACGTGTCCGCAGCGGTAAGCGTTTCGTTCCTGTTTTTCAGGCAGCTTACCGGAAGCAAGTTTATATTTGTGCATCGACAATTTATCGATGCTAATGAGCTTTGCGAAAGCTTTGTTCCATTCGGAAAATATGAAAACGCTCTCCTAGGTAGCGATTGTGAAGCGTTCGCTTGACGTTGCCCTAGGTGGCGTTTGTAAGGCAAGTATAAGAAGCCTTGGCGTTGGCCTTAGTAGCGCTATGGAAGCACGTTTGTAAAAATATTCTCTATTGTTTAAGTACAATAGAATTTTCATACTGTGTACGGAAGTTAAAAAAATATTTAAGATAATTAAAATATAATAAATTTATTTAATATATAAAATAAAATCAGTAGTTCAAAAAAATATACAAAATTTGATCTCAAAAAATTTCAATAAAAAAAAATTACATTTCAAAAATTATTTAATTTTTTTCAATTTGTAGGTGGATTTGTATTGCCGGTTTTTCGCAATCCAAAAACCAGCTCGCATGGTCTTTTAAAAACCCGCCGCTCCAAAAATTTCCGATTTGGTTGCTTCTAGTACAAAAATGATAACATGAACTTTCCTGTTGAAGAATCTCATTTTTTACCAATCTCCTGAAATGTCGTTTGCTAATTCCTGCAATTTGTTTACTCATATTTAAAATTCTGAAATTATATACATTCGATATTTAATTGTAGTGAAAAGGAGTTGAATATATTTTCACGAATTTAACAGTAATTCTTGAATCCGTTAAAATTTTTTAATTTTTTATTAAATTTCCAATTTGAAGAAACATCATTGATTGAAACGTAAAATTTAGTTCCTATATGAAGATGGGTTTAATTATTGACTAATGAATTTCGCTGCATCTTCACATCAACCACATCTCAAAATTGGTGTAAAAAATATTAAATTTGAGACTGTAATTTAATTTTAATATAACATAAATAATTATAAGAAGTTTTTGTTGTTTTTCGGCGTCAGAGGAGTTTCTGGTGTGAAACACCAACAGGAAGTCCCGACTGGGATTAATCACTGTCCTAGCTACTGCCATTGAGGACACGACAGTTGAAAAATTGGAGAAGCCACTTTTTTAAAACTGTGTTGGACTAGATCCGAAGGAGCTGTTTCGTCATCGGATGGCATGGACTCATCAGAGGGTCTATCATGCCTACTATCCGAAACACCCTTACAGCTGGTGGTATTGCTTAGGATTTTTCCCTATATGCGATATAGAACCGGAATTTATTCCTGCGAATTCTAATCTTTACCAAATTTGTCATAGCAAATTTTTATGCTTAAGGTCGGTGGCACTGAAGATCATCTAATATTTTAAACAATTTGGTGAAATTTTTGGTTATTCACAAGGGTATATAAATCACATACTAAGTGCGTGATATCGAATCACGCCAACAGCAATTTTATTTTATCGTAATATTAAACAGAATATAATTTTTTCATCGTGAAGCTCCCATAGAAGCACGAGAAACTCATCTGACGCCGAAAAACAACAAAAATTTATTAAAATTTGCTTAACTATGGTAGCTTCATCATGAAAAAATTCCATTCTCAGACATAAATAATGTACTTACATTCAAAGTAACGATCTTTGCTTTATTTTCAACACTTTTTAACTTTTCGCTACACTTTAAAATGTATATGTTCACTTTGCAAAACTAATCCAATTCTATAATTCTATTGTAGTTACTTAAACAATTGAGAATCGTTTTTCCGAACGTGCTTCCATAGTAGTGATGTGCAATTCAATTACTTTTTAGTATCGAATAATTACTGAATACATCAACTTCAGTATTCGCTATTTAGTATTTGATACTTCTTCAAATACTTCATCAACTATCACTCACAACCATTTGAATCCCGTGCTTTAGTATTCAATTACTTTTGTATTCGATGCTCTTCAAATACTCTACCAACCATTAGGTATTCATTTGACTATATACTCACAACCATTTGAATAACTTCGGTATTCGATTCTTCTTGAAATACTTTACCAAGCTGAGTAAAATATGTTGTGTTTGATTTGAGATGTGCTATTGAGTGGTATTTGAAATGAGGCAATATCGAATACTTCTCAAAAGTGGTATTCGATACTAGTAACTGTTTAAAGTATCGAATACTAAATAACGAATAATTACTTTTTGCACATCTCTATTCCATAGCGCTGCTAAGGCCAGCCAAGGAAGCATCTTATACTTGCCTTACAAAATTACTTAAAATGCTTCAATAACGCTACCTAGGGCAACGCCAAGGGAGCGGTTCATACTTGCAACCTAGGGGAGCTTGCATCTTTTCCGATTGGGATGTCATGCAATATATTCTGTGAAGTTTGTGGTAGACCGCAGGTCTTGCATCTAGGTCGATTAGATATTCAATCTTATCATCCGATCATCTGAACCTAATTACGTCGATGAACAGAAACATTGTGGTGAATTTAGTTGAGGATGTCTTTTGGTCGGGTTGTCCTGAACTTCGAATACACTTCTTCATTTTGTTAACTATAGCAAATTTATAGACTGCTTAACACAACAGCGGACCTATAAATCATTGTAATTTTGCACATTCAATAGCTTTACGATGTTACAATTTCCAACCGTAAAACAACGTTTGAAGACAATACAGCGACCGAATGATGCAAAATTCAATTGTAATTAGCCTACTAACTACCCCACGGGATATCCTGGAATTGAAATCGTGGAAATTATTGTCCTCTATAGGCAGAATTTCTGTATACAACAGGAAAATACTCGTCCCGATATTAATTGAGGTATTTTGCAGAGCTTCATATAGTGGTGATAGAAGCTACTACTGCTATTTTAGTGGGGAAACTGAACTTTTAATGCAACACTTACATTCAACAGTTTGGTGTAGGCAAAATATCTTTTCACAATATCATTGATGTATTGTGATTAATTTAAAAAAATGCTATCCTGGAATGTTTTGTGTCACTATTGAGGTCTATCCGCTGTACACACCCGCTTTTGAGGAATCGTAATTCGTAAACTCTTTGAAATATGAAGGGGTGGACTGAGTGGATTTAGAAATCCTTTTCAGGTTTTTTTGAAAATCGTCTCCTAAGGGATTGTAAAGGAGTTTTATACATTTTAACCTGAGGAATTCTGCCATATCCCTCAGGTCTGATTAGATATCGAATAAATTTTCACTGCCTCGGGCTTGTTTTATAAACGCCTAAAACCGGTTTTTAAGTTTTTTTTATTTTTCAACCCCTAGGAGGGTATAATTGGGTTGAACACGTTTTCACGAATTCCGTCATATCTCTTAGAAGTGATAAAATATAGAATTCGTTTTTACTTCCTCGGGGTTTCTCTATATTTATCTAAAAACTTTTTTCAGGATTTTGTATATTTAACTCCCAAGTTGGTGTAAGGGTTGTATTCGTTTTCACAATTTTAACCATATCTCTGAGGTTTGATGAGATATCAATTTGGCTTAAACTTCTGCAGACTTTTATATATAGCCTGCAAGCCAATTTAAGAATTTTCTGATATCTAACCTCCAATGTGGTGTCAAGGGGTTGCAACCATTTTCACAAATTCCTACATATTTCTTATTCGATTTCTTAATTGATTTTTACTTCCTATGGCTTTCTATATAATCGCCAAAAAGTTAGTTAATTTCAGGATTTTTAGATATTTAACCCTAAGGGGGTTTAAGGGGGTGCATTATTTTCACAGTTTTTGACATATTTCTTAAGTTTGATGATGTTTCGGATTGATTTTAACTTCCACAGACTTTTTATATAATCTCCTACAAACCCATTTCACTATTTTTGATATTACGAGTAAACCTCTTAGGAGTAAATGGGTTGTACATGTTTTCGCAATTTTTGCCACCTCTTAGTTGTGATGAGATATACTTCTATGGGCAATTCATGAAGTGGGCTTAAAGCGAATTTCACGACTGTTCGAATTCAACCTCGCGTGGTGTGAATCTCTTGTACCTGATTAGATATCAAATTGCTTTTTATGTAATCGCCTAAAAACCTATTTCACAATTTTTCGAAATTCAACCCTCAAGTAGATGTAATAGGTTTATATACGTTTTCACAATTCGTCACATCTCTTAAGTCTGATGTCTTTAGTGTAAATAATATACCGAAATTCGAATCGTCTATTCGGTCTTTTTATATGTTTAGTCGATTAAAAATCTATATTTTAGACATTTTTATTTCTATTCTAAGGACTAAATTAACTTCCAAATAAAAACCCCTAATCCCGAAACATCTGATTTTATACTCCGACTTTGATCGCGTCTCGGAGTTTAACCCAATTACGGAATTCATGAGTTATATGTGGCATTGGCGAAAGAATTGTAGTGCGACCCCATTTTAACCGCTGCCCGAACTTTGATCCGAATAATAATAAAGTTTCGCCCAGACTTTCGGCATATTTTTCTTTACTATCACTGACTTATTGTCACGAAAAGGCGGGTAGGGAGGAGGTAAGTGAACTAAGTGAAAAGTTTTGGATTATATCTCAGTAACCGCTTATTATAGGAAGTTGAAACTTAAAATTTATGTACATAGTAGAGCTATGAAAGAATTGTTCCTGGGAGCAAAACAATGTGTCTGAAGCTCGAAAGCTGAAATCGATACAGTCAAAAATTCATATCTCCAGAATGGTACAAGTAACACGGTTGAAACTTATTGAAACTTGTAGACATACTGGACGATCACAATAAAATAAATTTAGGTTAGTGTAAGACTCTTGTTTGCGATCTATCACAACATGAGTTACCTATAAGAGAGGTGACAACTTATGTATACAGGTGTTTCTGGGAGTATGGTGAACATAAACTATTTTTTTATATATCAAGAACCACTTGAAAATACGAATTTGGAAGTTAAGCCTAGTACTGTGTGCCGAGCGAAACGAAATAAACTGTGAAATTCCATATAAAAAAAATTAATATATCGCTCATTTTTCGCGACGAAACATTTCGTTCGTTTTTCAGTACTGTGTTGTTACATGGGCGGAATGTACATTTGCAGTAGTCACTAATAGATGGCGCTTGGTTTCGTTAAAGTTTTGTTACCAAGGGTACGGTACCCTTGTATGACAAGCGAAATATTTGACTATTCAAAATTTTCAACCGTTCGCTGTCAATTCAGTTCATTTGTGCTCGGGAAATTTTGTGTGAGTTATATTTTGTTGTGTTGTGTGCCGGAACTGTAATTGCTATCCAATATTTTAATTTTTTTCAAATTTCGCTCACTTTTATTTCACTGACATCTAGTAGCGAACTGTATAATTTATTTCACTCTACTTCGAAGGTACCTTTTTCGTCCGTTTTCGTTTCGCCGAACACAGTACTATACTTTACATAGGAAGTGAAATCTTACTTCAACTAGAAGAGTAAAGCAGCGCATGATAGAAACCTGAAACTCAGTAGTTAAATAGGAATTTTAGTGGCATGTGTGACGGGTTTGTTATATAATCGCCTATGAATCGATTTGAAAATAGTTCGATATTCAATCCCAAAAGAATGTGAATTGAAGGGGTTGTATACCTTTCCCGAATTCCATCATATTTCTTAGGTCTGATGAGATATCGACTTGGTTTTTATTTCTTTGGGTTCTCTAATTTTAATCTAATGAATATTGAAAGTTGTTTCCTATAAGTAGATTTCCTAGTGACACAGTCTGAAAAGGATTAATTCGTGAGGTTGTGGGGTTTGACGAACTATACCTGCTAGATACTTTTCAGTAGACCAATTTTATATATTGATAAAGTTGAGTTTAACCAAATCGCAGACTTTACCCGAAAAGTAATAAAGTTGCGCCCATATTTCAATTAACTCTAGTATAGTTAGTTCACTGTCTTTTATGATAATTGAAATTTAATTCGCTCTGATAGTCGCACTCGTTTAAAGCTAGTCAGCTTTTCGAACTTTCCTACGAGTTCTTCGAAAAATATCGCTTTGTTTGGCTGCATTTGTTCTTATCCTCTGCTGAACAGTTCAACGTTTCTTTATTATTTTCACAGAAAATGTAATTTTATACAAATTCTATCTCTAATATTTCACTACTTTCAAAGAATGCACTCTTCAATTTCCATTGCATTGTTATATTACAAAAGTCGGCGATTTTCATAAAAAGCGTCGTTGATAATAAAATTTGTTGCGAACAAGTTTTAATTTTTCTAAGTAATGGAAATTGTGACTATTTATCGAAATTTTAAATTCTTTCCTATATTTTTCCCACAAAAGTAATAATCTTTTTCATCAATATTTCATAGTATAGAAAAATGGTTTCGTAGAAACTAGGTTAATTTTTCCATTACGCCCACTTGAAAATAATGTATTCAGATCGATATAGAGAATTAGAGTAGAACATACACGAAAATATGAAATAATCGGTTTTTATTGTAAGAATTCGGAAAATGTTTTTTTGCAACGAGACGAATGAGAGGCGTTTCTTTAGATCGGATAAATCCGATTATTCACTTCTGTAACGGCCATTGTTAGGAAATTATCGAGAAAAGATTACCTTTCATAAATTGGGTAAATTTATGCGATAGGTGGTCGCTGGAAAAGCGGGTGGTTTGCGGAACGGATTTAATGTTTTACGCCCTACAAGGGAAAATTAAAAACAATTTCAAATTATGTATTTTCGATTGCGATTGTAAGATAATACTCCTAATGTCTTTTGAGAGTACAATAGTTTATGAGAGAAACGCTTTCATAATTTATAATAATGTTGCGAGCTAGGGGTTCGCCGGGATTTCAAGTAAAACACAATTCGTTTAAAATCAAAATAAGTGTTTAATTATTATTCGCACTTTAATTCTTTTCGCACAATAATTCGCAATGTATGGCAACACTGCCCGCTTATTTATATCGCTTGACTCGATCACTTTCGCTTTCTAACACACGGTCGCGTATACACGCTGGCTGTCACAGTAGACGTAATAAAAATTACTATGTCCCTCGCTGAAAGCTTCGCCTGCTTTTATACTACTTGTCTGTAGTCGGGACTGTTCTTGAATCTTCGTTCGGTGGTGTGTGTAGAGGGTTCTAGTGAGCTTGAGATCTTTTGATCTTCTACGCTGTTCTAGTACCTTCGATGAGATGAGAGGTATAATCGTGTTGTTCCGCCTTATATACTTCAACTAGGTTTCTGATTTGCAACTAGGTATTCGGTTGTTGCTGTTTCTCTTATTCGTAATCGATCGAGTTGCGCGGTTGCCAGGTTTACATGAGTGCGGTATCAACGTTTTGTAATAAGCCAGTTGGGAAGCCAAGCGCTTCAAGAGTAATTGTTAAGCGCTTATTTCGAATCTTGAAACGATTGCGCTCTTGACTCTATGTACCAAGCTTGCGCATTTTAGTTCACCATAGTGAGCGATCATTTCTGCTTCGCGAACTAGTTCGTTCTTTAGTTCACTAGTTCGCGGGAGTTCAGTGCTGAGAACGACTCGTAGTTGTCATTGTGGTAGAATGAGGTGACCAAAAAAAAAAGGTCGTGTGGTACAATGTGATGAGCAAAAAAAAATTTCCTCTGGTAGAAAGAATGTGAAGAGCTAAAAAAAGGTCGTCGGTCTACAAGTATATTGTACCACTGACTTCCAAACGGAATGAATACAAACGAACTAGGAGCGGTACTGTCTGCGAACTAGTTCGTTCATTTCACTTATGGGAACGCTCTTCCGAACTAGTTCGTTCGCGAACTACACAAGCCTACTATGTACTGCTATACATACTTTTTCCCTACGTAAGGTAATAACTTCTTGTGTTTTAAAAACTCTTATGGAGAAGCAGAACAGGTAGAAACATGGCATATTGGACAATCGATAGTATGTAGTTCAATAGTTTCTTTATTTGATATTAAAATTCATTTAGTAAAAAACGGTATTACATTCACGTTTCAATCAAAATAAACGAAAACAATGTTTTTTTGGTCGAAATGAAAAAGTTAGCTGTTATTTTTGAAAGGAAAAACTTTGTATAAAATTGGTTTTTTACAAAATGAAATGTGCTTGTTATAGCATATTCAAAATTTTGATATTCGAGGTCTGCTCCTTTTGATAGAGATGTAAGAGACATGCTCGTTTGTATTAGCCAAGTTCATTTATTTAAGAAAACTCAGATTTCGAGATAAAGCACGAAATGTACGTTCGCTGTTAAGGGGGTCGTACTATGTGTCGGGTCAGAAAAACCTTTTTTTTTTACTAAATAACTTCCAAATCATCCCTAGAATACGTATGTATGTAAATGGACTTCTCCGAATTCGAAGTCGTTAGAAAGTAATAGCCGCATAATGGAGCAGCTGTTTGGAGCTCACCCGGGCCACCACCGATCTTTAATTGCGTTTCTCTCAAAACCACATTTGTCAAATTGGCTGCCACGATTCAGAAAAAACCACTGAACCGATTGCGCTGAAATTTAAATAATATATTCAGCATATTCATCCCTATTTACAACTGGTAGCAGAATCTTAGCGATATCTGTCATAGTTTTTATACTCTAGATGAAATCATATAGAGTATTATAAATTTAATCCAGCCCAAAAGTTTGTAACGCATAGAACCAAGTCTCGGACGAAAGAAAGTTATATATTATTTTTTGTTTATTTGTGGCCAAAAACCTCAAATCCGCTTGACGTCCGTCCGTCCGTCTGTCCGTGAATACGATAACTCAAGAACGCCTTCACCTAGGATCTTGAAATTTTAAATCTGGATGTTTGGTTGAATTTGTAAGGCTAAGTTCGTTAACGGGCAAAATCGTCCTACTCCTTCGGGTAGCTGCCATACAAAATGTCCTTAAAACACGTGTTCAAGAATATTGGTCGATAACTTCAGAAGGGTTTAAGCTACGACATTGAAATTTTGTATGTATTATTTTTCCAATAGTTGGAGCTAAATGTATGATTATGAAGAAAATCCTGTTAGTTCTTCGTGTAGCTGCCATACAAATATCCTGTCAAAATGTATTCACTTAATTTACGAAACTCATTATAACTCAAGTAATCTTTTAGCTACAAATTCTGAATTTTGTATAAATTAGTTTTGAGTGAAAAGAAAGTTTAGTTTTACTTGTCAGCGAAATCCTTTATCTCCTTCTGGTAGCTGCCATACAAAATATCCTTAAAATACGTGTTTAAGAATATTGGCCGATAACTTCAGAAGGGTTTAAGCTACGTCTTTGAAATTTTGTATGTGTTATTTTTCCAATAGTTGGAGCTAAATGTATGATTATGAAGAAAATCCTTTTAGTCCTTCGTGTAGATGCCATACAAATATCCTGTCAAAACGTCTTCACTTAATTTACAAAACTTACTATAACTCAAGTAATCTTTTAGCTATGAATTGGAAATTTTGAACAAATTAGTTTTGAGTGAAAACAAAGTTCGAGCTTACTAAGGAGCGAAATCCTTTTACTCCTTCTGGTAGCTGCCATACAAAATGTCCTTAAGACACGTGTTCAACAATATTTTTCGATAGCTTTTGAACGCTTCAAGCTAGAAATTTGAAATTTTGTACTCATTAAGTTTTAAATGGTTCCAAGGAAAAGGATAAATATGTAAGAAATCGAGTGATTCCTTCCTGCACCTCCCATGTGAAAGCCCTTCAAAAAGGAATTTTTTTTTTCGATGACTTACCCATTTCAAGATATGAAATTAAACAATGAATATTGTCTTTTAGTTTTGAGTAGCAATCTAATGGCAGTCCTTAATAAAGGACATACAACATGCACACACGTAATTCTACTTTATCCCCAACTACAATATAAATCGGAGTTCAGTATTCATCTAGAGTATTATACGATTGGCTTGCAGCCGATCGTGACTGCAGTATGTTTTTTACTGAAGCTATTAGGTTGTTGCAGATGAAATGTCGATTTTGGTAGTGCAATTTCAAACAACTGCAACTTTTATAAAACTTAATTTTCTTAATCCAAATAGGAACCAGCACATGCAATACACTTCTCCCAACGAGATACAAGTGCATTTATGCCAGTTTCGTAGAAGTTCGACTTTCTAGAGCGAAGAAATTTCTCGAATTTTTGATGGCTTCTTCATTATTGAATTGTTTATTCGCCAAAAAATGATCCAAATATTTAAAAAAGTGGTAGTCGGTTGGCGAAAGATCTGGTGAGTATGGTGGATGAGGAAGAGTCTCATTCTGCAACTCGTTTAATTTTTTGACCGTTAACAACTACAATCTTCATATATTAAAGAGAACGAACATAGATAAGACATACTGCAAATAAATAAACGTAGAGCATTTTATTAAAGTAAAAGTTTTTGTTTGAGATTTTAGTTAATATTTGCATTTAAGGCAAATTTTTCAGAATGAAAATTATAATCTAGTTTTAAGCGTTTTCAATATCGGTATGTCAATTTATATATTAAAGGTTGGTTCGTGTGTACGTTCGACGAACCTCTAGTTTTCATGCAATCATTCGAGTATATTTATCAATTTCATATTTAGAATATTGAGGATGATGTATAAACTGTTGCAAATGTACATCATGAGATTAAAAATATTTGTTTCTCTTACTTTTGAACTTTTATGTCTTATAATATTTTTTATTTATTATTATATTATATTTTACAGTTAACCTCTCATAAGAGTTTCTTTTTAAAGTATGTATTATTACTTTTGACGACGGAATTTGTTTGGAAGCAAAAAGATCCTTTAGAGCTGAAGTCTCGTTTTGTGGATTTAAAATAATAGTATCAAGAAGATTTTCAGTATAATAATAAAGCAATTTGGATAGGTAGTAGCGATCGAGTAGTACACGAAATTGGAAAGCGCTGCCAGTAGTGCGATTATTGAACGCGAATTAAAAAAGTATTGTGATTTTTTTTTGATTTTAGTTGAATTGTGTTTAAAATCCCGGCGATTTCCTAGCTCGCAACAATATCAATGTATCATGAACCGGTAGTGCTACTTAAAATTTATTTTGACAACTGAAGGAAAAACACCTTTAGAAGCTTTTAAAATTACTTCTCTCTATTGTTTCGCGTAATAGAATGGTCGACTTATAACCGTTTTATTGCATTCTAGAGGCACAATTTTTATCCATTTTAATTGCTCTCATACAAAGGTAAATATATTGCTCTAGCTTAAGAACTTTTGAAGTTATTGATCTTTAAGCAAAACAATTTTCGTAATTAGGCAATTCTTTTTTTTCATAAAAGTGCAACTTGAATCTTAACGAGACAAAGATTTCCGATGATGTTCCCTCTAATATGGTGAAGAAGAAAAGTTCTTGATGCAAATTAAGTTTTTAAATTTTCCGTGCAATTGCTCTGGCTATTGAGTGTTTTTTGTTGCATTATTGTGCTAAAATCAATGTTAATCCCAAATTTAGACTTTTACAGTTAGAGTTTGGTTTCCATGTATATTAAAGATTTTCTACCTACGAAAGTGGATGACTAAGCTTCTTATTACTATAAATATTCAAATTACAAAATATCATGTTCAAAGCAATCGTAGCATTATAATTTGACCCTTGTCTTAAGTTAAGTACTTACCTGCTGCCATAACTTTAAAACTTCAAATAATTTCCAACTCCTCGAAACTGTTACTTCCATCCAGGTTAGTCTTTACACGCGGAACCAAGTTTTCAACAATACTAAAAATTTGTAAAACTTTTTCGACTATAAAATTACACAAAGTGACGAAAAGATGACGATTTTGCGCGTCATATTGCCCCAAGTGGAATCACCTCTTAGGTGTAATTTCTGCGAATAACTTAATTTTTTTCTTTCTCGAAATTTGAGCAGGTCTGTCTCGAATTCAGCGGCTCCTTCGATTGTACATTCTGAGTACAAGTACCGAAGGCTAAAGAAGAAAAAGTTAAAGCAACAAAATTGGAATGAGTACTTTTACAGAATATACAATACTTAGCCCTCATACCAACTCCAAAAATGACGAAACAATGAGTACAAATAAAAATTGAGTTATCCTCCATACCCATCTTTTCATTAGTTAACAATTTAAATATTTGAATTTATAATAAAGTAGCTGTACCGAAATTTCATGAGATAAGATTCCCTGGATCGGATGGTCTTGTTCATGTTCGGAAAATTTAATGGAGTCGAATTAGCAGAGGATACATTTCATTTTGCGATAGGAAATTTTTCTAAAGATTTTTTAAAGGAAGCTTCTGATTTTACATTATTATTTTAATAATAAAGTAGTGTTGTCGAATTTGAAAAAAAATTGCTACCCTGAACAATTTTTTACGTTTCATAACTAATAGACACCAAAAAAGCAAAAAATGTTCAGTCCGTCTGTACGCCGTCCGCTGTCCGCCGTACGCAAAATCGTTTGAAGGGTTGCAGCTCCCAAATTCTTTAAGCTATTAAGTTGATTTTTTTTTGAGGGTGGAATAAGTGGACACCTTTAAGTGGCCACTTTTTGATATATATGGGTATAAGGGGGGAGGTAAGGAAGTGTTTTAGGCAAAAAATTTTGGTTTCTAGATCTCAGCAACCGCTTATGGTAAGAGAATTAAACTTGGAATTTATGTAGAGCTTTTATAGTAGACCCATTTACAAAAAAAATGTCGATAAGAATTTTGCTCACGAACAGTTTAAGGGAGATACAGGAAGTTGGCCTAATACACCCCTAGAAAAAAATAAAGAAACAATTTTGGGGGTGTGGGACTACAGGGCCGAGAGGTTGTATACGTTATCATGAATTCAGCATCCCTCAGATCTGATAAGATATCGAATACCTTTTCACAGCCACAGGCGAAATTAGAGTCGTCTGCAGTTTGCACGGCCTTTTCATATGTATGCTTTCAGAACTTTGACCCGAAAAATAAGAAAGTTTCGCCCAGACTGTTGGCAGATTTTTCTGAATGTGTTCCTATCAATAAGAACACATTCGCATACGCGTGAAATATTGGAAAGTTAATAGGAAGTGGAAAAAATTTTAATTTGATATGATTTAAATTTTGTTGAAGAAATTTCGAACTGATATTTGAAAAATGTTAATACTATTGTAGAAGTAGGACCATACGTTTCAATATAAAGAATCTTTATTTTTTTCGGGAAAGGGGTGCGAAACATACGCCAGTGTGAGGTAAAACTGAAATGTACCTATAAGTAAAAGCTAATTAAATAACTCATCAGTTCTTAGGGACATGACGAAATTCCAGAAAACATATTGTTCCGAGCTAGAGGTTTGCCGGGATTTCAAGTAAAACACAATTCGTTCAAAATCGATATAAATAATAACTTTACATTCAATAATCGCACTAATAATCGTACTACTGGCAACCCTACTTGATTTTGTATACCTATCACTTGATCACTGTTCGATTGGTGCTACCAATTCAAATTGCTTTACAAATACTTTTGCGTAGAAACTGATCGTCGTCTCACTTCACCGTTGTAAACAACTGTGTCTATGCAAGCTTGGATACACGCTTATATACTGCATGTGTTGAGTCGAGAGTCGCATATTCGGTGGAGTATATGGAATGTACGGGAAATGTTAAGAACAATCCAAAAGGGGAAAAGTGTTCGAGAAGAATGTTGAACTATGTAGAAGTTTGAAGATTTTTTCCACGCCTTTTTCATTGGGTATTTATTTCTCCGCTTTCCAGTTAGGTATTGATTGGGAGGTTGTTCTTTTTTTCACTGGAAACTGATTGAATTGTGCCAGGGTAGCATTTGATAATATTGACATCTTTTTCACTTTTTTGGGGTTGAATTTAGAAACTTCCTGAAAATTGTTTTCATGCTTTTTTCACATTCTGTTGTTCACGGCCATTTAACTGGAAAACAGAATCATAGACCTAATTTGGTTGTTGATCTTGTAAAAGCCTAATTATCCTCTTTTATATAAGGGTAAATTTATTACTCGAACTTAAGAACTTTTGATCTCATTAACATTTCATCTAATAATCGGTGAGTTTATAAACTGGACTGACTGTCCACTTCAGGTTTTTCAACTTCCATACCCTGAAGGCCCTAATTTCACTATGATTAACATTAGCCAAGGAAGAGTCCTACCTCGATCGGAAAAATCTGCTGCAACAACGAAAACCACAGAAAATATCATCGGCGCTTCTTTTTTTATACAGGAAGTATAAATGGTATTTTCTTTGCTTTCCTTAATTCGCATTGGTTTAATTTAATGAAATTCAATTCACTAGGGAAAAAGTAACATAATTCGATATGAAAGACAATAATCTCAGTTTTTTTTATCGTATTTTATTTTTTTTTCATAATTTTTCCGATGGTCAATGCACTTGGTCCATGTTTCTTCCCGATTCCAATTCTTCCGAAGTGATTGTTGAACGCCAATATGGCATCTTTATTAGATTCAAATTTTGAGTCAGGACAGATTCACCCAAAAACGAATTAGAAATTAGTCGCATTTTCTTCATCCTAATGATGAATACTCGTAAAATACTTACCTATAATACGAAAAGTATGATACACTAGCACTTCGAATATGATTCGTTATATCGAAGATGATGAAATAATCATAAAATACTTAGTACCAAAAGAACGATTCGCTAGCACGTCGATTACGGTTCGATACATCGAAGAATAACTAACTTCGCCAAAAGACAGTATGTGCGAAAAAGAGGAATTACGTTTCTGGCAATTAAACTAGTAAAATCATCATCGTTTGAGTCTAGAAAGTGGAGAACATTTCAAGAGCGTGAACTCGTGTAGTTAGGCTTGTCCTTACAATTAGATTACGATATTCTTCTAATTTAATAACCATACATTGACGACATCATTGCGGTGTTTATCGCCGAATGGTTTACAGTATAAAACAGTGACTCGTTCTTAATTTTTTGTTACGATTCGCTGATAATTTGCCATATTTACATTTATATTTTATAAAAGTGAAAAGTCTGACTGCACATTTTTTATATTTGCGACTTTATATAAAGTTGTTGTTTCATATTATGGTGAAATTCATCATGAAACAAATCACGAAATTCTCAATGCAATTCTCCAGGAAATATCAGATGAAGTCCTCAAAGAATACTCCCCAGGTTTTTCATCAGAAACAATTTTTGAGCTATATTATTTTTATTGTTTTCATACTTCGCTGGCAGTTAATCATAAAATTCACAGCTGAAGAATGTCATGAATTTTATGATGAAAATCACAAGGAATTACGTCATGAAATTCGCTATGAATTTCTTATTACTGATAGGGCTCTCAACTAATCACGGATTACTATTAATTACTCGTATTTCTTTTGCAGGTAAAATGCAGTCATATCGTATTGCATCGGTTATTCTAATTGCACTGGCGTTAGCTTTAAATTTGGCCGAATGTGGTCCGGCGCGGTCAATTGCATTGGCTGCTCAGCGATCTTCGAAAATTCCAATTTCAATTCGTGCACCATTTCGTCACTCGGAAACGATGATCGCACGTGGATATGGAAAGCGATCATCATTTAGTAGTCAGGCCGGAAAAATGCATGGAAACGATCTTGGTGCAGCGATGGCTTGGGGTTATGGAAAGCGGGATGCAACCAATTTCCTGGATGACGGCGGCAACGATGGAACAAATGAGAATAATGTCGAGCAGGTTGTGAATGATTCTACGCAGAGCGATGGGTAAGTTCCATTTTTCTTAATTTTTTCAGCAATATATGCGTCTAGGGTCTATTTTTTATAACATCCGATGAAAGGGTCATAGCGCAGTTCGTCTCCAAAAGGCCAAAATACCAAGACTTTTTACTCTTTGAACAACCAATTCGACTGGTGGTTACCTAATACTTTTTTGTCAATCTAGAACACGTCTTTCTTGTGAATTCCAGTTCACAGTTTGCATGAAGATCTTCATAGTGATTCAATTTCGATATAAAATTTGTATTAGAAATATGTCTTTAGACCTGATGCTCTAGGGGTGTTTAAGTCCTTGTAACTCCACAGGACAACTCCAAAAGAAGCTCGTTGGATTGTGTACAGAAAATGCGATTTAAATAATCCAAAGAATGCGGAGGACGCAAGCCTCCCTTTTTCGTATGTTTTTTATCGCTTTTTCTTGGACCTGGCTTAAGGAATAAAAACACAATTTTTCGGTTATTTTTTACTATCTGTTTCTTGATTTTTTTAGTATGAAATAGTGTAAACAGAAACCTTAAAATATACTTTAAATGGCTAATTTTTCACACTAAAATATGTCACAATAGAGACATCACGTAAGTTTTATCCAGGAAGATAGGTACAACCTTTTCCTGCACTGTACCAAAAGTCCATAGGAAAAAAACACCACCTGGTGTTCGATGGAGTCCATCCTTTTGCGGTGTTATTTGACACCCAAATAGTGGTGATAAAAATAAAATTGCTTAGGATAATTTATAATTTCCCAGTAACGGTGTAAAACGGACACAAGCGGTGTATTTTTCGTTCGTTGAAGGTTTTACAGAAACACCCGGGCGGTGTTGATTCGGATGATTTTTTTATTTTAGGTTATAATATTAAACGTCGATTGGAGCATTTTTATGCCAAAAATTATTCATTTTGGGGTATTTTTAAACATGCAAAAAGTCCTTTTGCGGGGTGATATTACTCGCCCATAACTACTATATTCGTATAAATTTAATTTAAGTGAAAAACATTGTTTTTTTTATATAAATCAATTTTTATTCAATTTTTTAATTATAAATTTGTTTTATTCATTTCGTAAAATAAAGTAAATAATTGTACATTTAAGGAACTAAAATTACTTTTACTTTATATGCAGCAATAAATTGAACAAATTTGATGTCGTCGTCCTCGCTTTTCACAACGACAAACTTTTGGTCACCACCGAATTTTACTTTGAAAAGTTTTTCCATAATTAAGAACACTTTCATCACCTCCACTATTCAAACTAGATTTGATCGATAACGAGAAAAACCGATTCACTAACAGCGCGTCATCCGATGGGTGATTTTAATATACTATTTATCCGATCGGTGTTAAATTACACCGAAAAGGCAATATATCGTAAACATGATAGTGTGCGTTTTCATTGTTATTTAATCGGTGATAAATTGTTCCTGAAATTTATCCAATTTATCCATTTTTGACCCTAATTAGTGTTAAAAAACCTATTATCCGCAAGGTGGTGTAATAAGACATCTCATATTTTTTACTGTGTGCACATACAGGGTGTATTGCTATAAAGTTCACTAGTTAGCAATTCTTTCTTTTTTAATAAACTGTAACTAAGACCATATCCATACAACAGATATCTTGCTGGTTCTGATATCTGGAGCGTTCGACCCTTAAATTTCACATCACTGGTAACACCCTCTTTCTTAACAAGACCTTAAAAGAATATGTCCAGCGCGAGAAGATAAGTACCTCCTCTCAGGCAACCACTGGAATGTTAAATTTCCAAGGCAATGTGAAAACGGGTTTTTCAGATATCGGTGATGAGGCTCGGCTTAAGCAAATTAGGGACCTCTTCCCCATCCTACAATTCAAATTAAATATTTTTTATATCAAAAATTTGAACTTTTTTGTTACTTCATCAAAATATCAGATTTCAGCTTAAGCAGTTTCCTGAGATATAAGAATTATTGATTATAAGGACTTTTTCAATTTTTCGCACCCTTCCCTTTCGATTTCTCACATAAGAAATATTTTTTAGCAATCCGCCACATCTATTTATATATACAAATCCCAATTTTCGGGCTTAACTAATTTTCGCGACATGAAATTTTTGTTTCGAACCCTCGCACATCTATTCGCCACAACCTCATAACCAAAAATTTGTAATCCCAAAAGTTTAAAGAAGTGTCGATTTGTTTTATCTCCATTAAAAATTCGATGACCAGTGGCGTGGCGATCATGTAAGTAAAGGAAGCATTGATTTCTTTACGTTGAGATATAACAGAATGAATTTGAACTAAATTGCGCGAAAAACTGCAAAAATTATCTTCCACACAACGTAAATAAAAGCCGAATTGGTAACACTACGAAAAGAAAGTAATAAAAAAAGCATAAAGAAGGCACATGGAAGCAGTTTGAAAGATGCTACTATGGGCGTTTATTTGATTCCGAAGAAAATCTACTGTGACGTCATTAAAAAAAACACACCAACACAGCAGATTGGAAGCAATGTGGAATTTGCTTCCAAGTTCTCCTCGCGAGTAGTAGAGGAAACTGTTGCCTATGGTGGAGCTGCTTACGCATGGCCGCGGTGGAGGGTAGAACTCGGTTCCACTTTCCCTTATCGTGTAGCAGTTCACATTGCACTTTGCTCATATTTGCTTGTGGACGGAGAATGCGAGGTGTTGTGGGGTGTCGGCTACTTGTGGGCAACACGGGTAGAAAACACTCCACACATTTCGTTAAAATCAAGCATTTGGCGAGAAAAAATTATTCAAAAATAAGTCATTCAGGAAAAAATCAATTAGATATAATTTTTGATGTTGCAAGCTTGAGTTTTAAATAAAAACAACGACAAAATTATTTAAATCAGCGATCTGTGATATTTTGTAATTTTGTGATCACCGATAATTAATAATTAAAAAGTTTATACATTTAAAATCGTTATAAAAATGAATAACATTGGTTCTGTTATACACGATTATAATATAACATCGAACAGTGCAACAAGGATTACCAAAGTAGGATAGAAATCGTTTTCTGGACAAAATTAGAAATTAAAATGTAATGACTTCTAGGTCCGTTCATGATTCCTGGGTAGTTTTATTTTAGCAATGTTAAAAGTAGCTAACAATTAGGACTCTGCTAATACGCAGCATAATCGCAGAACACACAACCATAGACAATTTAGTTGAATTATCAGGCCATGCTACTATCGAAGACCATACATCAAAGCGTTCTTGAGGTTTTTCTAATCGAGATAATTCGTTTCTTAAAAAGTATATTCTCATTCTATATCTCTATATCTATATGTACACATTCCGAATATCAATTAAGTGGCATAGGTGATTCATTTGACAGATGAGAACATAGAGATAAATATACTGGAGATGACAAGCAGCGATTGAGTTGAAGGCAGACGTCGGCGCATTCACCTACACGCAAAACAACAACAATTGACATAACGACCCTGCTTTTTCTCACTAACATTTATATTATGTCCCGCTCTTGAACCACACTAAACAACAACAATTTGATATAACGACCCTGTTGTGTCTCACTTCTCTGGCTTCAAAGAGCTTTATACAAAACTGGTGGCTTGTCGTCTCCAGTATCTCTATGGATGAGAATAAAATTTCAGCCTACCAAACTTATTATTTTATCTTCTTATACACCTATAATCAGTTCTCCCATTTTCGAACCTATGGAACTATCTTTACCAATTTTACAAGTAGCTCCACTATCATCACTCTACATAAGTTCCAAGTTTCAACAACTTACCATAAGCGATTTTTTCTTTTTGTGAAAATATCTAAAAAAATCTGCCAATGGTCTGGGCGAAACTTTATTATTTTTCGGGTCAAAGTTCGGGAGCGGTCAAAGTCGGGGTGTATCATGAGTTGCTTCGAGATTATTAGATTTCTTGGAAAATTATTTTTGTTCTTAATATAAAAATATTTAAAATAGAGATTTTTAGCCGATTAAATATTGAAAAAGTCCGTGTAGACTATTCGAATTTCTGTAGGTATATTGTGTACACTAAAAGCCCATAGAAGCAAAAACGAATTAGATGAGAATCAGAATTAAGAGATATGACGAATTGTTAAAGCGTATACAAACCCATTACTTCCACTTGGGGTTTGAATTTGGAAAAAATTGTGAAACAGGTTTTTAGACGATTTCATAAGAAGCAACTTGATATCTCCTGAGACACGAGGGATTTTGAAAAATTTGTGAAAACGTAAGCAAACCCTTCACAGCTCCTTGGTTCTGGAAATTCGAAAAATCATGAATTGGTTGTCCGTAATAATCAATTTTATATCTCATCAGAACTAAGGAATGGCAAAAATTGTGAAAACATATACAAACCCTTGGGGGTTGAATGTCGAAAAATTGAGAAATGGGTTTGTAGGCGATTATATGAAAAGTCTGTGGAAATGAAAAGCGATCTGATATCTCATCGAACCTAAGAAATATGTCGAAACTTTGAAAATCATAAAAAAATACTCAAAACCATATCTAAAATACTGAAATTGACTTTTTGGCTTTTTTATATAGGAAACCTTAGGAAGTAAAAATGAAGTCGATATATCATCAGATATGCAACCTCCTTCCACCCACTTGGGGGTTGAATATCCAAAAATCCTAAAAGGAGGTAATAAATAAATATGAAGACGGCACGAGAAAGTAAGAACCAATTGAATTTCTTATCACTTCTAAAAGAAATGACGGAACTCGGGAAAACGTGTTCAACTCGTTTATACCCTCTTAAGGGTTGAAAAAGGAAAAAACTTAAAAACAAGTTTTAGGCGATTATTAAGCAAGCACGTGAAAGTGAAAAGATATTCGATATCTGATAATACATGGGGATCTAGCAGAATTCGTGAAAAAGTTTACAACCCCCTTTGCACCCCCTTAGGGGTCGAATTTTAAAAAATCCTGAAAACGCTTTCTAGGTACTTATATTAAGAAGCCGTAGAATAAAAAGGAATTAAATATTTGGGAAGACCTAATAGATATGACGAAAACAGTGAAAATATATGCATTCAATTTTCACTGATAATTTTTTTTGCCCCCCCTCCGAACGCCAAGGAATATTTGAAATTTTATTTTATCTAAATTAGTTTTCTAGTTGATTTACATAAATGTACCAAGTTTCAACTTTGTAGCATAAGCCGTTCTGTAGATAGGAAAAACACCCCCCACCCCGTACCATACTACCCCCATAAAAAATTATATTTTTCCAAAATGCTACTAATATAGCTCTACATAAATACCAAGTTTCAGTTTTATATCATTATAGGTTGTCAAGATATTAAAATTGGAACTTTTTCCTTTTCACCCTTCCCCACCCTAACCATCTACACCCTCACGTCCTAAATTTTGTTTTCTGCTAGAGGTCTATTAGGCCTACTTCTGGTAAAAATTTTGAGCATCTATCTTACACTGTTCTTGAGATATGAGACGTGATTTTTTAGAAAAATTCTTAACCCCTCCACTTTTATGCTCCACCGTCCCCTTGAAAAATTTTGCTTTCAGCAAACTTCATTTGTCAACCTTTATACAAAAACCAAATTTTATTTGTCTAGTGCAATTGGTTCGTGAGATATCGTAATCTAAAGTTTTTTACCCCCCACCTCCGTACGCCAATGCCTCCACTCAAATTTTTGATCTATTCTCCTAGTATACCTACAGATATGCATTAAGTTTCAATTTTGTGGCATTGGCCGTTTAGGAGATATAGATTTTAGAAAGTGTCGATCTCACCTTTTTTGCGTTTTGGACGCATTATTTTTCCCCCCACTCCCAAACCCCTTCATCTATATCGGCAATTTTTTTGCAAATGGGTCTACTATTGAAGTTCTATATAAGTTCCAAATTTCAGCCTCCTAGCATAAGCGGTTGCTGAGATCTAGAAACCAAAATTTTTCGTCTAAAACATTTCCCCCTCCTCCCCCCTCACACCCCCACCCCTCCAAATTTGACCACTTCTAGGGGCCTACCCATTCTATTCATAGAAAAAATTAATAGCTCAAAGGGTTTGGGAGCTACGAGCCTTCAAACGATTTTGCGTACAGTGGTCGACGTACGGCGTACGGCGGACAGACGGACTGAAATTTTTTTTTGCTTTTTCGTGTCTACTCGTCATGAAACGTAAAAAAAAAATTTTGAGGGTATCAAATTTTTTTTTTTTAAAAATCGATAACAATACTGTATTATTGAAATAATAAAGTAAAATGTGTTATAAGACGCCACACAAGTTTACGTACGGGCGAGCAGACGGACTTTTTTTGCTTTTTTGGAGTGTACCTGAAAATACAATTTTACTTAATATTATATTTTTGAATAATAAAGTGGTGTAATCGAACTGAAATTTCCAAAAATGTTCAACCCTGAAATTGTATATATTCACGTTCCAGGACGTTTAGACATCAAAAAGGCAAAAAAAAGTCCGTCTGTCCGTCTGCTCGCGGCTCACGAACCGTCTCTATATTAAGTTCAAGGTTTTTGCCAGCTAGATTTGGTCAAACCCTTTCGATGAGTGGTTTGGCGGTGATATAAGGGCGATAAGGTTTAGTTTAATTTATCTCAGGCACCGCTTATACTAGGAAGCTTTATCTTAGAAGTGGACCCATTTGCCAAAAAATTGTGAAGCTGTATGGAAGTGGCGGAAAAAATAGTGCGGTCGAAACGTTCGACACCTGGGATTGAAAAATTGTAAGGAGGGGTGGGGGGGGGGGGGAGTGGAGGCAATAGTCTTAAAAAAAATTTAATTTTTATATCTCAGATAATTTATTAGATGTGAACTTGAAATTTTTACAGTGAGCCTCCCTCCAGACCTTTAGTGGCGAAAAAAAATTCGGAGCAGAAGATGCAGGGGTGAGCATATGAGAGAGTGGAAAGGAAAAAGTTCTGATGTTTATTTCTTGAGAAATAATATCTGTAGATAGCCACCATAGGGACATCCTAAATTAATAAAATGTTTGAAAGTGGAAGAAGATACGGGAGTGTCCTTACTTTTTCAGATACCGCTCATACAAAAGTCCTTAAAACAGGTGTACACTAGTGTTGGCCGATATCTTCGAGCGTTTCAAAGGTAGCAGTTTGCAATTTTGCGCACATTAGTTTTTCAATGGTTACAGGTAAAGGGATATATGTTGAAAACAGGAAATCTTTTTCTTCCGAGTAGCAATAAAATAAGAGTCCTTCAAAAAGAGATTGCTACATACGCACTCCTTAATCTTCTTATTCTATAATATAAATAATTTTTTTTTGCAATTTATTTCAGCGTTCCATTGGAATGGATGGCAAGCGAGCTAGCTCTAAATCCCGGACTGTTGAAGGCAATCCTTTACAGATTTGTCGATACAAACAAAGATGGCCTTCTATCACCACAAGAATTTATGGGCACGACCAACGATAGTAATAATTCTTTTTAAATATTAATAAGCTCAAATAAAAAAAAAAAACAGAAAATATTCTGCTATTTTAAATAAATTTCATTTTATTTTCAGAATTTCGATTTATTTTTTAAATATTATCTTTAGTTCTAATAGAAATTATAAAAAAGTTGTTATAATTTTAAAACAAAGTATGCCAGGAGAGAAGAACTAAAAAGAAATATACTCAAAATTGATGTAAGGAAATTGTAAAAAATTATAAATATATGTGCTAACATTTAAATAAAAATAAAAAACAGTATAACTATTCCCTCTCTGCGTTAAGTTGTTAATAAAAAATATTAAAGTAATTGCGCCTGTTTGAAAACCGTTTATATATATTTATTTAGGATATAAAGGCAATACGAGAACAACCATTTTAATATATTCTACACACAATGCATAAAATGTGTGAAAAATATTTTGATCGGCTGGAGTGAATATTTTTCACAACAATTTTACTTAACAAAATACAAGACTAGATGAAAAGAAACCAAATAAAGAAGTTTTTAATATCAATAAAAAATAAATATATAAAATATTTACATTCCTTTAAAGCATGTTAATGTAAATGTTACAACAACAAGAAGATGTTATAATATAATTTTAAAAACATACGAAAATGTGGAATATTGTAAAATAAACAATTTTGAGAAAAAAAATAAATACAAAAAATACCACACAAACATTTGAAATAAAAAATAATCTAAAATAAACAATTTTCATAGAATTAAGAGCAATTTGGAAGTTTTTAATATTGTAAATAATTTTCAAAAATTTCTAGAAATTTCGATGATGTTCTTAAGGGGTTAAAAATGGGTCGACATAAACGGAGGATAAAAACTTGCGTTACATTATTTAGAAACCGCGTAACGTTTTAAGGTATTGTTCTTGCACTACTAAGCAGTGGCGGCTCCTGTCTTTCGTAGCAGGGGCGGCTGAATTGGAATATTAAACACGACTTTGTCGGACTAAAACTATATGAGTAAGGACGTCGGTTTACTGCGAAAAGTCATTAAGTAAAATTTTCAAAACAAAAAATCACTAGTAATTTGATGACTTTTTGCTCTGGAAAATGGTGAGGCTCAGCCTCACTAGCCTAATGTGGCGCGCCGCCATTGCTACTAAGTATTTCTATTGCACAAAGAATACCGTCAAATTGAAAATGAATAAGTACCGTCAAATTTAATTTGGACTTCGCTGCATAAATATTTAGTTCCAGAATATGATCGGAAAGAAAGAATTGCATCAATACCTACAAGCTAATACTGAAGGAATGCTGCATTTCAGAACCGCAGATGAGTAACGAAATTCCCCGCTACAAGAATTTCAGTTATTTCGTTTCAGTGCATTTTAGTGTCGGAAAGTAATCGAATACTACTTGGATTTGGAGTGAACTGGATTGGATTTGGGGAATATGGGAATCACAAAAAGAAGAAAATGCGTTCTAGACTTTGTTTTATGCGTTACAAACTCTTGGACCTAAATTTTATAGCATTTCCTCTCAATGATCAATATGATCAGAAAAATAGTATTAGATACATGCTCATATTAATGAGACTTCTAACTTCTTATTGGTTTTCTGTAACCTTCAAGCTCGCATTTTACATCATATTCCAATATTTACTTAAATAGTAAATACACAAATTGCACATGTTTGATTGCATTTTTTTTTTCATAAAACTGAACAACAGGTGGTGAGAAACTGTATAAATGGAGCGAATATGTTTCCGATGAACCATTAATTTTTCAAGCTTGTATTGAAAATGAACTTGTTTCTGCTGATATTTCCAGCTATTTGTGCTTTTGGTGTGTCCAATGCAAAACAAGGACCACCTCGAAGTTCGTTAGTGCCGGAAGGACAACCGGGAGCGGCAAACCTACCATCAGGACCACATGCTCCTTCAGGTTTGCCCTCAGATCCACAGCATCAACTCGAATCTGAAGAACAGGAACTAGGTAAGTAATTATCAGTGGCAAACTAGAACCAAGGATTCCTACAGCATTATCAGTATTTGCGCCAATTATACCAAATTTTCTTTTCATCTCGGCCTACGGTAGTGGTGTCCCTCAGGACAGTATGCTTGGTCCAAAACTTTTCATTTCACTTAGTTTAATAAGTTACATATATCAACTTTCAGTCCGTAACGTTCGACGCGTTCTGCCGACGCATAGACGATTCAATATTTCAAGTATTGCACGACGGGGCCTACCACCAGCACCATCCAAACTTCCAGAATTTCACGACCCTTACTTCTTCCCAAATCGTTCGGGAATCGTTCATCTACATGAATGGAAATACTCGGACATTGCTCGAGAATGTGAGGAATATCTCGGACCTAAAGGCTACGCTGGCGTGCAAACTTCACCGGCATCGGAAAATCTAGTTATGTCTGGCCGACCATGGTACGAACGCTATCAACCAATTTCGTATGAGATTCGAACACGATCTGGTGATGCAGCTGATTTCCTGAACATGACAAAGCGATGTAATGCAGCGGGCGTGAGGTAAGTAATGAGCACTATGCGAACGAACTCCTATTACAAAGGATGCATCAGAATAATACCGAATCGGAACTATGCACCCTTCAAGATTTTCCTCCAATGGGTTATTAAGGGGCATCATTGTCCTTTCATTCGTTTCCAGAGTTTTTTTTTCGGGGGTAAACCTAGAATCCCGAAGACAGTGGATAGAGAAGTGTTGTGATTTTATACTTAATTAAGTAATAAGCCAAGTAAGACCAAGTAAAACACGAAAACCAAGATTCAAGAAATTATAGCTCCAATATGACCCCTTTTTGGACATAGGGCAGTAACAGCGCTCTTCTGAGGAACTATTGTATTAGTGCTCCAAATAAAATATTTTTCACTAAGGTCACAGGGACTAGCGCAGGACTAGGGTGATTATTTTGACTTCAAAAGAATGAAAGTGGGTCAATCCTACGTTCGAATTGACTGAAATGTGAACTAAAGCTATGTGTGTTCTATTAGTAATATGAAGTTTCAATAATTGTTTCGTTTAACGAAATTTGATTGGAAATATTTCAGAATATATGTTGACGTCGTGCCGAATCATATGACTGGAAATATCCGCATTGCTCGCGGGACCGGCGGGGCCGTAGCAGATCCCGATAGCTTCTATTACCCAGCTGTTCCTTACAGCGCGAAGGACTTCCACATGCCTCCTTGCGCTATGAACAATTTAAGTGATCCAATTGAGGCTCGAAACTGCGAGCTGGTAGGACTCCACGACCTTGATCAGAGTAAAATGCGAGTCCGATGGGCGATTATTCTGTTCTTGGACAGATTGAGTGCTCTTGGGGCTACTGGATTTCGTGTCGATGCTAGCAAGCATATGTGGCCAGAAGATTTAGCGGTAGGGAAATGTTAGAGTAGTTGTATTTGAAAATGTTTAATCTTTTTTTCTTGCAGTATATCTACGCCAATATCAATGATCTGCCTGAATCTTTCGGCTACAAGGCCAACTCCCGTCCATTCATCTTCCAGGAAGTCGGTGACGGCTGGAAGTTTAACTACACTAAATTCGGTGCTGTGACTGAATTTGCGCATACGACCAATATGGCGGCAGCCATGAAACAAGACCGCAAGCTGAGTGAATATGAAAACTACGGAGGCCTTCCGTGGGGTATGCTACCAACTGAAAGTGCTCTCGTCTTTGTCGATAATCACGACTTGCAGCGTCAAAATCCGTACACCCTAAACTACAAAATGCCAAAAGAATTCAAAATGGCCTACGCTTTTACCTTGGCGCATCCGTACGGAATTCCACGCGTAATGAGCTCATTCAATTTTACCGATGATCAGCAAGGACCACCGACTGATGTAGGGGAACAAATCCGAAGTCCCAAATTCGATTCAAATGGCCACTGTACGAACGGTTGGGTTTGCGAACATCGATGGAATGCCATTGCCAATATGGTGGAGTTCCGGAATACTGTTCGCGATAGTCCGTTAACGTCGTGGTGGTCAGATGGTGATGGTGCTGCGGCATTTTGTCGCGGCCATCTTGGATTTTTAGTAATCAATACGGGCAAGAAGGACTTGAATGAATCGATTGATTCCTGCTTGCCCAGTGGTACATACTGCGATGTTATTTCCGGTAAATTGAACGGCGATAAGTGTACCGGATTGAAAGTAATGGTGGATGGAAATGGACGTGCTGCTATTGACTTGCCGAAGAATGCAACTGAAGGTGCTATTGCTATTCATGTTAATTCCAAATTGAATTGAAAAGATTAAATAAAATTCTGTCATAATTATTCCTTTTGTAGTCCTTTAAGCGTTGAGCGATAAGCTCAGAACCTATCCCCAGAAAATCAACAGTGTTGTGCTGCTTAAAGTCCCCCATAGACACACGAGCATGTTGGCGCAAACATAGGTTTGCGCAAATACTAGCTGTAGCGCATACACCAGCGAGCATGTTGGCGAGCCTCAGTTGCTTATTGGATTCCACCATGGGAACAACGTGTCCCTGTACCGTTCTAGTTATACTAGTAGAGCAAAAAAAGAGGAAATGAAAATTATGGGCGACAAAAATTCTTTTATGTCCCGCCTTATAGGGTTTTTGTGCCCCTAGTTTTTATTAACCAAATCCTTTTTATTATTCATATTCAGCTTTTACTTAAATGCTTTTTATTTTCATAATACGTTTTTCATATTCTATAAAGAGGAAACTAACCAATATGTAAGAGAGATATTCGCCAACTAGTGAACAAAGACCGCACAAATAAAAACTACAGTGAAATAGAACTATCATCTTTTATTTAAAAAAATAATTTAAAATATAAAATCTAACCCGATCTTGTATAAAGCTCTTTATCGGAAGGCTGTAGAAGAAACAAGGCACATGTAACGCCATACCAAGCCTTACAACTTACCACCTTGTTAAAACTCTGCGCGGATGAGTTGTTGTTTCAGACAAGTCCCGATAATTTAGTTATATGTTCTTTACATTATAAATTAGAAAATGGTAGGCATAAGAAGAAAAAACTAATAAATATTGATTGAATTGAATAATATTATATTATATCCTTAATCTCGATAACGATTGTACTACTACCTTCAACGACTGCAGTTCAACAACTGAACACTGAAGTTTGCGCAAACATCATCACACACGGGAGAACATACGGCCAAAAAATCAAAATATTTTGACTTTTTGGCGAGCATGTTTGCGCAAACGGTCAACAATGCCATACACGAGCGAATTGGCTCGCGCAAACCAATGTTTGCGCCAACATGCTCGCGTGTCTATGGGGGGCATAAGTCATTAAGCATCTAGTAAACATGGCGTCTATTATCACATTAGCGTTTAGTTTAGTTTTTTGTGATCATAAAGTTTACCATTAGCACCAATTAGTTCGCTTTGTTGATCATTTAGCCATGGTTGCGTTTAGGTCCTCAAGGACAGCGATTAATCAACAGTCGGGGATTTCGTGTTGGGGTTTCACACCAGAAACCCTACTGACGCCGGAAAACAACCAACATTTAATCAAATTTGCTTCTATGGTAGCTTACCATGAAAAAAAATTCCATTCTCGATATTAAAATTCATTGTTACAATAAACGAGTTCATAATATTGATGAAAGCAGTAATTCCTATTAAAGTACAGATTCATTTTTACTATTAAATGTGTTACTCTTAGTATAATATGATGAACGAATTCATAATATTGATGATAAGAGTAACTGATGTTAGGTATAACTTCATAATTGTGATTAATCCTGTCACTATAATCAATATTGCATTCATAATATTAATGCAGATATTGATATGAATATAAAGAATTTGTACATTAATATTATGAACGGGGATCTGGATATATTTTCGACTTTCTTCAATATTACGAACGCAGTAATATACTGGATTCATAACATTAATGTGCAATTACTTCTAAGATGAGTTCTGTTGATAGGCAACCTATTCTAAAAAAGTTATTATGTAATGGAAAAAAAATAGAATAGAATACTAAAGTATTGTGATCGACCTGAAATTTGAAAAAAAATGTGCTACCCTGAAATTTTGTATTTTCACGTTTTAGGACTAGTAAACCCCCAAAAAAGCAAAAAAAAAATGTCCGTCTGTCCGCACCCATTCTACCTACCATAAAAATGTAAACTTAATATCTCAAGGGGTTTGAGAGCTATTCCGTATGCCGTATGCCGTACGCCGTCGCTCCCAAATCCCTTGAGATATTAAGTTGAAATTTTTGTGGTAGGTATAATGGGTGAACCCCTACGAGTGGTATGGGTTTTGGAGGGGTGGGTGTTTAAAGGGAGAGGAGTGGGGAGCGTTTTAGATGCAAAATTTTGGTTTCTAGATCTTAGGAACCGCTTATGCTAGGAGGGTGAAAGTTAGTACTTATGTAGAACTATGATAGTGGACCCATTTGCAAAAAAATGGTCGATAGTGGTTGATTGGTGAAACTTGAAAGCTGGGATTAAAACATTCTAAAACCCATATCTCCTGAGCGATTGATGTCAGACGATTGAAACTTTGTAGTTGTCTTAAGAGATACTAGGAGATTAGAAAATGGTTAACATTTTTAAGGGGGGTGGTGAGGTATGGGGGTGGGGGGTGAAAAACTTTGAATTCCAATATCTTCCGACTCAATTGTGCCAGGAAGATAAAATTTGGTTTCTAGAATTACCAGTGGAGTCTACTGAATGCAAAATTTTTGAGAGGGGAGGTGAAGGGCGGAAGTAGGGGGACAGCCATTTTTCAAAAAATTAAATTCTTATATCTCAAGAACCGTATCAGATATGATCTTGAACATTTTACGGGAGTTAGGACCAGTAGACCTCTAGCGGGAAAAAAATTGTTGAGGAGCAGGTGGAAATGAAAAAAATCTGATTTTAATTTCTCGAAAGCCAAAAAGAATAGAAAGCTAATAATTGATAGTGCTGCTATAAAGGCATCCCAGAAAAAAAAATGTTTTATAGTGGTAGCAAGGTCTCAGAAACGACTTATGCTAGAAAGTTGAAACTTAGTACCTATATGTAGATGTGCTACTAGAGTAATTAAAACTAAAATACAATTTAGATTTTCATTTCTGTACAAAGATGGAGTAAAAAAAATGTCCGTAAAAAGGGTTTTTCGCACATTTTCACGAATTTCGTTAAATCTTTTAGACATCTCGAGCTATGAAATCAATTTTACTTCTGCGTGCTCTTAACATAAGTGCCTAGAAAGGTTTTTTCAAATTTTTCAATATCTAAACCCTAAGGGGGTGTAAGGCGGTTATGTACTTTTTCACGAATTCCGATATATTTCTTAGGTCTAATAAGATAAAGAATTCACTTTCACTTCTAAATTCTTTGAATGTAGTCGGGGAATTAACCGATTTAAGTATTTTTGATATTAAACCCCCTGGAGAGACGAATTCCTTTTTTTTACAGGGTGCGCCATCTGTTCCTCCGGCATGTAAACATTGAATAACTTCGCCAATTGTCAACCGATTTGCTTTCTTAAACACGTTTTGGAAACTTCAAACCAGTACAATTTTAATCATGGACCACTTCACACCGAAAGAACGCGCCGAAATAGTGACTATGTACATTGAAAATAGTCGTTCAATTGTACGAATGTTGGAAACCATACCGGACTTTTGGATGCAAGTTTTAATTACCGACGAGGCGCATTTCACCCGCTCTGGCGGTGTTAATAAACAAATATGGCGTATTTGGGGGGACAGAAAATCCTCACGAGATTCATGAGACACCATTACATGACCAAAAAGTGACTGTTTGGGACGGCGTGTGCGCAAAAACCATCATTGGGCCATTTTTCTTCAAGGAAGGCGAAACAGTCGATGGTAACCGATATCGGTGGATGTTGGCACATTTTGTGTGTCCGAAAATGCGTGAAAAAGGTCTGACTGACTTCTGGTTTCAACAAGACGGGGCGCCATGCCACACAGCAACCCAAACAATGCGGTTTTTGCAACAAAAATTCCCTAGACGTGTGATATCGAAAAGAGGCGATATTGACTGGCCACCAAGATCTCCCGATTTAACCCCACTGGACTTTTTTTTGTGGGGTTATTTGAAGAGTAAAGTTTACGCCAGCAAGCCGAAAACCATTGACGAGCTCAAGATTTGCATATTTGTGCCGAAATAGCTGCCATACCGACCGAGATGCTCGAAGAAGTGATGGAAAATGCCCGAAAAAGAGCACAGTTTGCGGTGGTCAATAAAGGTGGTCATTTAATCGATGTTGTTTTTAAAAAGTAGTCCACATAAATTGTGAAGGATTGAACTAAATAAAAAAACACCGTTCTTTGCAATCTATTGTTTCTTTCAAAAGTTATTCAACATTCTCATACCGGAGGAACTGATGGCGCACCCTGTAAATTTAATGAAATCGAATTCACTTTCACTTTTATTGAATCATCTATTGAAAAAACAAATATTATTATATTATAAAAAAAAATCTGCCAACAGTCTAGGCGCAACTTTATTATTTTATTGGTAGGAGTCCGAATCGTGTTTAATGCTGAGATGCGGTGTAGGTTACCATGCGACTGGCAACCTAAGGAATAACCAGGAGGCTATTTGGAACGTTTTTTTCAGTGCATCAAAATTTCTAGCTGTCGATTTTTAAGAGTATGTGCACCCTTTCCATATATATATATATTGATGAAATATTTTTAATGAAATGAAATTCATATTATTTTAATGTACGATTCATATATCATACAAAATATTTGATGATTTTCTTCATTGTTGCAATGATTTTTTCATTAATCCGAAGAATTCCGTTTGATGAAAGGCTTTCATTAATACTAAGAACAGTATTTTTTTCAGTGTACACAATAAAATCCATCGAAACTTTGAACTACATCTTTTTAACATTTTCGGCTTCAATAATATTTAGTGGCACCTTTTTTCTTAATCGGTCACCTATTCTATCTACACTTCATAATTTTAATTAAATAACTACTACTAGTACTACTACTTAGCAGCATATCAAGGTGGTTTTCACGTGTACTCAGTTCAATATGCGAACTACAAAAATATGTACATATTCCCTGTGCACTACCATTTGGTATTGTTGCAAACAAGGGACTCGCTGGGCTTATACTTGAATTACTTCAATTAAAATTAATAATTAAAAAACGAATCGCTTCTTCCAATTTAATTATTGCACTATACTCAATTCTTCCCTAATTTATTTCCTATACAATCGCAGTTTTTAATGAAAATTATTTCATATATACACTTTCCAGTAAAATTGACCGGCGTTTCACTTCCGTTGTAGAATAACTTATCACGTGAATTAAACCTGCTGCGCTTATATACTTCTTATGTTGAGTAGAGAAATTTCCAGCATAGATTTTGGTGTGTGAGTGGA
Source organism: Beris morrisii (assembly GCA_951812415.1). Taxonomy (NCBI): domain Eukaryota; kingdom Metazoa; phylum Arthropoda; class Insecta; order Diptera; family Stratiomyidae; genus Beris; species Beris morrisii. The sequence goes on from OX638310.1 coordinate 62,193,399, forward strand.
ATATGCAGGAAGTGTGTAGAACATGCGAGAAGTGTCTATAGCTTTCTACGATATTCTATTTGAATATTGAAGGGCTGTAGTTTCAAATAGAAATTTCGAAGCCATTGATTGCCTGGCTATACATGTGACAGTATTATACCACAACTTACAAAATAGCGAAACTAACACGGACTTAGCTGTGACGAGTATTCTGAAGATTGTACACAGTAGTTCGTAAAACTACCGCCCAACTATTAAACAAATTAAATGGTCGCACGACTGACTGTACAGTACTGATAAGTGTTGCTTGAGAGTTTACGGAACTAAAGTCCACATACTCTATCCACTCGCTGATTGTTAAGTTACAAGCATTAAACATGGCGGACTTATTTGAAATTCGCAGAACACTGCCATACCTGGCTTTATTTCTGACTCATCCCTAAACTGACTGGACTGTACACTGCAGTCTATTTAGGGCCAAGTCCAGTTCGGTACTAAAAAAAGGCTTTTTTTAAATGTGATTTTGAGCAAATTCACGCTGCAAATCACGTCAAGAAAATCTATTTCATTTCAATAATGAACCAAATTGCGCATTATGCTGGAGTCAGATATAAAGTAGAATGCATCACGGCGCAGCTTGACGCCGTCAACAAAACAGCAAGTCAAATATCTATTCACTGTCTACGTCAGTTTGAGTTTTAAATAAATTTGAAATTTTCCCAAAAGTGTTCGTATTTGTGCATACGAAGCAGCGAACTAACTAAAAATGTTTTTTAAGCTAATTTTAGTTCATTCCGGTCATATCAAGTAACGATTCGATGTATTAGAATAACAAAATCACTTGTCGATTTTGAGGTTAACTACGAGCTACGGAAAAGTTCAGAGTTGACGAACATGTCTTGATGGCTGCGTTAACACTTTGACTGCCGCGTCACCCGTATTCGGGTGACAGTAAAAATTCTCATCGGGCCGTGTCACCCGTATTCGGGTGACGCTTACTTGACTACTTACAGGGGATCTTCGAAAATATTTCGACAAATATTATACAGTAAGTGATAAAACTATTAAATTATTTTTTAAATAAACCATAAAAATGGTTTATTTAAAAAATGATTTGCAGTGTAAAACATTAAAACATTCTCTGCAAAGTTGAGGTCGATCAGGACAAAAAGTTATTGGTTTTTTCAGATGTTCTCGTGCCTTTGATCGGTCCATTTCGTATCTTTTATTTGAGTAACATCGTTCCAAATTTGTTTCCAAAATTATTTTTGCGAACGGCGATATAATGCCTTCTTTGTGAAACAGAAGGCTTGGTTGTATCTTTTGGCAGGCCTAATAATTTTGCAGCTATCAATTCTTTAAATCTTCTAATATTTACAGTTTTGAAATTGAAATTGAAATTGTTTTATTCCTTCAATATTTACAATTTTTAACTTAAGCTAGTTTTAATGATTCGGTGGTGAGACTTATTCGAAATCTTTACATCCTTAATAATTTATATATAATAATTGAATTTATGTTTGTTTTTAATCGTTTTCTACTGGCATTAATTCATTTACGGAAAAAGGAGTTAAAAAACCGTATAAATAACTTAAGCTTAACCTTAAAACTAACCTTAATCTACATGTATATACAAACACTAAAACTAAATATTACTCAGGAAACAGAGAGAGAATTAAAGGATTTTCGGAGCTTTCGCATTTTTGTTTTAAGTTTGCAGTCAGCTTTGCAATGGTGTCAAATATTTACAGTTTTCTTTGTCACAATTTTGTAAAGCACCAAAGCGTTTACAACTGAAATTCCCAGCAGAAGTTGAGAGTTTTCAATACCATTTGATCCCTTTTCTAATCGCAGTGACATAAGAAACCATTTGGTCTGAATAATCTATACCACGCTTCCTACAGCGGCACGGGTGGCCTGACGGAGATTTTATTGCAAATACGCGTGGCAGTCAACGTGTTAAGCTGCTGTGCTAAACTTTTTGACAGCTAGGCTGCGACGGACTGCGTTACCGTTGTGACTTGGGGGTTATTCTAAATGCTCGCGTCAAACAAAAGATTGTCAGCTGTATTCAGCACAATTTTAACATTGTCATTTTCAAACTTTTCACACAAACACCCTAAATTGTAGCTGTCAAATGAAATAAATGTAATGACCAGATGAACGTGATTACGAAATCACCTTGTAGTCCGAGCCTAACCGCCAAGTTACAAGGGCAACGCAGTCCGTCGCAGACTAGCTGTCAAAAAGTTGAGGCCAGTGTATTTCCATTGTGGTAGTTAGAACGAACGTAAGCCAAAACAGCCTAACGCAGCCATCAAAAAATGTTCGCCAACTCTCAACTTTTTCGTAGCTTCTAGCGAACTTATACTATTAGATGAGATTAAATTTTGAATGCATACAAAATTTATAATCTTTAATTTTGCATGTTGATCATAATTCAGCAGTATCCAAATATTTGGTACAGAAAAATTTGTAGCAATTCCTATACTATTTCTAGAACTTAAAACTTTTTGAATCGTAAAAACTTCTTGCATCTCCACAGAATTCCTTGTCACTTTCCAAATTGCGGATGTAGTGCCCTAATTACCTAATAATCGAATTTTCAGTAGAATTACTTTTCCTTTCGAAGCTAAGATGTACAATTCCTAATTACATTTCCATGCACCTTAAAAATAATAATTGAAAAATGTCTAGTATGTCGAATTTGGTGTATTAGTTGCTGATAGCGTCGCGTCGTACAAAATACAGAGTAGTAATTACAGTTGTATTTTAATTTCATTTTTTTTTTATCAACTGCATGGATTCGAAGATCAGTATTACGACTCTGAAATGACTTTATGAATTTCTTTTCGGCCTATAAAAGATGATAGAAACTTTTTAAATGGCAGAGTCGGTTAATACTTTCTTAGGAACAGAGTTGAGTACTCCAGTTTTCCTTTTTAAACCCAAGAGTACTATTGATAACATAAAAAATCTCAAAATGAAAGGTATATTTATAAAATAGCTTTCAAGAATATTAAGATCAGCAATTTCTTTTAATTATTGCAGTTCTTTTAGTTTTGGCGCTTTCCTTCACCTTGAGCTATGCTCAAAACTCAAATACTGTAAGTGTATGACTTTAAAATTTTTAACATTTTAGTAAACTTTAAAGTATGTACTGACAAAATTTTCTTTCTGACTAGATTTGTAATGGCAGGCAAGAGGGTCTTATGATCCCAAAACCCGGTGACTGTACAAAGTTCTATCATTGCTCGCACAATGTTGGATACCTCAAGGATTGTCCGACAGGATTACATTTCAACAATAGGCTACAAGTGTGCGACTGGCCAGACAAGGCTGGATGTTCTGGTTCGGGCGGATCGGGCGGTTGCGGATGTGAAACAACTTGTACGTGTAGACCGACTACATGTTCCACTACATGTGCCACTACGACTTGTGAACCTCCGACTACATGTTCTCCGACCACATGTTCTCCGACCACATGTTCCACAACGACTTGTGAACCTCCGACCACATGTACCACAACGACTTGTGAACCTCCGACCACATGTACTACAACTACTTGTACACCTTGGACCACATGTAGCACTACGACTTGTACACCTTGGACCACATGTAGCACTACGACTTGTACACCTTGGACCACATGTTCCACAACCTGTTCACCTACAACTTGCACCACACCATGTGTAACACCGCCTACAGCATGCGACACAACTACTTGCGGTTGTGGCGGTTCAGGCTGTTCAGGCTGTTCAGGCGGTTCAGGCGGAAAGCCGCCCGGTTGTCCAAATGGACAGTACAGTCCATATCCTGGCAATCGTTCTAAATTCATTGTCTGCGATCACGGAAAATCTACAGTAATGGACTGTCCGAGTGGACTGTACTTCAATACGAATTTGAACGTTTGCGATTGGCCAAAATAAGGCTTAAGGTAATGAAAAGGGGCAAGGATAAACCGATTACGAATGCACTGTGGATCATGAAATCGTATTTTTTTTTTAAATAGAATCTTTTTAGTTTGAGAAGCCAATAAAATAACAGTTGATATAGCATTGAAAACATTGTATTGCATATTTTAAAAGATCCTTCTCAACATGGGATTTATTTGTGTTGTCGCATAATTCGATAAGCAAAGTTCAGGATGAATACTTTTGAGGTAAAAGTATTATACTATAAAAATGACAGCGTTATTTACCTTCTTGAATGAGGGCAAATGGTAAACTAGCCAGCAACCACCAATGAAGTGGTTTGTATAGTTGGAATATCAGTAACTTCTTCCATTTCATGGTTTGTAAATTTCCTGATACTGTTTACCAGAACATCTTTCAGTTTTTGCTTAAAAAGGACGATTGAAAGAATATAGACCGTCCTAATGAAAAGTGAATTTTTCTCCCATATAATAAATCAACTTGGAGGCATCGGTGGTACCACCTACTAGTTCTTCAGTACTTGCTAGATCAGCGACGCAGGCATAGAATACATTACTAGTGCTCAACAACAAGATACTCTTCTGGGCAACTTACCTGCAACCACGGCTTATCTATTTCTCGCATCTGCTTCTAGGTTATTTGTCTCCATGTTTGTTTGAAACACTCTCACTTCGCGGTAGATGTTCTTAACGCCACTGAATCTCGTTCGTAGGTACTAAGGCTTATGCTGTTATGACACTGGCTATTTTTGCGGCTTTAAGGCGGCTAGAAAATCCAAATGGAGAGGGATAGAGACTTTAACATACAATTTAGACATTGGTGTGAGAGAGACAGTCCGAACAGCAAAACTATGAGTAACTGTCAAAAAACAATCCATAGCTGTCAAAAAAAAAGCGGCAACAAAGCGCATTCGAGCAGTGTTTCGCAACATTCTAGCAGTTAATCCAAGAAAAATCCACTGGCGGCTAGATTTTCCAGCCGCTACAGACTTGTTTTTGACAGTTCGGTACGTACAAATTATGGAAAGTGCCATGTTAAACATAACAATGAAACGCGCCAGAAACGGTATTTTTCTTAACAAACCAGTTGTTAATTTCGTTTACTAGATGCCGCTAGCGTCGGAGAGAGCGGTATCTCTGTCTTTTTATTGTTGTTTGTCTTGTCGCACGATTGGCTATTATTGCACTTTTTCTAGCGAGGAAATAGCCAATGTCATAACAGCATTGTTAAAGGTTACTTATTTATTGCCACTTCATCAAGGCTTGCATTTCGACTAGCCTTCCTGCTCCATTTTCAGCTTCTTGCGCGTGATGCTTCTTGTTCAACCGCTAAAATTTTCGCTAACTATTCGTCAACCTCAGCTCTACCGAAAGACTCTTCCTCAGAATCTCTTAAAAATCATAGTTTTTTTTCCGGCTCTTTAACTTTAGAGCACAACAAATATGATATTTGGCATAGCTAATTTTCCACCTGTAAATAGGAAGAAAATCAAATAAATCTCTGTGCAGGTTTCATACGGAAGTCCTTGAAAAATTTGTGCATGAATCTCTAAGAATGCAGCACAATTCAATAAATCGATCCGCTCACAAGTCAAAATATTGCCCAAATTATTTCCGGCTAAAAAATAAAGTGTTTGGCTACCATTCAAAAGTCCTTGAAAGATGTTGTTCCACGTATCGTACAATAACCAGGAATTCTGTTAAGCTATCAATATTAATTTTCGTACAGGAAAAACGAAACAAAAGAAAAGGTACTGCTTCGAGTAGCTGCAACACAAATATTCTTGAAAAAATTTGTGCTTTCTTTTGCTCAAACTCAAGGATGGATTCAGCTATGCAGTTCAATTTATAAGTGATTTAACTATGATTCAGATAACTCGTTCTTATGAAAATGCAGATGTCTCCTCCCTACTCCTCGACTATTCCCAAAATGTCTTATAATTGGCTGCTGTCTTTCGTGCCTAAATTTTTGAGGGGTGAGGTGAAGCACGAAAGTGGAGCGATAGTCATTTATCAACAAATTTAATTTTTATATCTCAAGAACTGTACCAGATATGATCTTAAAAATTTAACAGGAGGTAGGCTCAGTAGACTTCTAGCAAAAAAAAATTTTAGTGGTGTAGGTGTAGGGTCTGATGGTAGGAGTGGGTGGAAAGGAAAATATTCTGATTTTTTTTTCTCGAAAACCGCAAAGGATAGAAAACTGAAAATTTACGATTATGTAGAACTACCATGGAGACACCCTAGAAAAAAATTACTTTGTAAAATTTTTGTTAGGGGTGTCAGGTACGGGGTGGTTTTATATATCTCAAAACGGCTTATGCTAGAAAGTTGAAACTTAGCATGCTAAGTTTCAACTTTCTAGCATGAAGATATGTTACTAGAATAATTAAAGGAATAAAAAGTTCATGTTTTAATTGTCGTGCATAGGTGACGTAAAAAATATTCGTTAAAAGTTTTTTTTTTCCATATTTTCACGAATTTCGTTATATCTTTTAGACATGTCAATTTATCAAATTAATTTCACTTCTGCGGGCTCTTTATATAAGCGCCTAGAAATGTTTTTTCAAATTTCTCGATATTCAACGCCTAGTGGGTGTATAGTGGTTGTGTGCATTTTCACGAATTCCGATTTATTTGTTAGGTTTAGTGCGATATCGAATTCACTTTCATTTCTAAAGGTTTTAGTTCAGGGTGGCTCATAATTAGTTAATATTTCTTTGATTCTTAACATTTTTTATTCATTTATGGCTTATAAAAAAGAAGACATCTTTTAGATTTTTTTACATTATGAATGAAAGATAACATCTTTTAAATGTCTTCCGTTTTCGACTTCGCACTGATGAGCTCTTTCGATGGCATGATTCATAACAGATGTTAGTGTATGTGGTTCTAGTGCCCTAATTTCTGCACGAATGTTTCCCTTTAGTTGTGAAATTGTCTGAGATTTATTCACGAACACTCTTTCTTTCAGTTAGTTATCCCCATAAAAAGAAGTCAGGGGCCGTGAGATCTGGAGACCGCGGCGGCCAATCCACTGCACATCTTCTCAAAATCTTTTGTTCGCCAAAAATGGTCCTTAAAAATTGCAGTGTGGCTTCAGCTGTATGGCATAAGTCGTACCATCTTGCTGAAACCACATTCCAGGTCTATTTTCCACTGCATGAATTTTTCCATTATAAGTTAACCAAACTATTACAATTTCTAAAATGAAAGAAAATGGATATAAAATATTATAAATAAAAAAGTTATCAAAAGTCCAAACCCCGTCGTTACTTATGGGCCACCCTGTATAATCGGGGAAAACTGACTTAAGCATTTTTACTTTATTATTTTCTCATAATACTGTATTGTGATCGATTTTAAAAAAAAAAAAATTTGCTACCCTGAAATTTTTTTTTCACGTTTCATGACTAGTAGACACGAAAAAGACAAAAAAAAAATTTCAGTCCGTCTGTCCGCTGTACGCCGTCCGCCGTACGCAAAATCGTTTGAAGATATCAAATTGATTTTTTTTTATGAATAGACTGGGTAGGCCCCTTGAAGTGACCAAATTCTAAGGGGGGGGGGGGTGTGAGGGAGGAGGGGGGGGAAGCGTTTTATACGAAAAATTTTGGTTCTTAGATCTCGGCAACCGCTTATGCTAGGAGGCTTAAACTTGGAATTCATATAGAGCTTTGATAGTGAACCCATTTGCATAAAAATTGTCAATATGGGTGAAGGGGTGTAGGAGTGCGGGGAAAAATAATGCGTCTGAAACGCAAAAAAGCCGAGATCGACACATTCTAAAATCCATATCTCCTAAAATGTTAACGTCACATAATTGAAACTTAATGAACATCTGTAGGTATATTAGGAGAATAGATCGGAATCAAATTTTTGAGTGGTACAGTGGTATTCGGGGGTGGGAAGTGAAAAACTTTAGATTACGATATCTCACGAACCAATTGCACTGGAAAAATAAAATTCGGTTTCTGTATAAAGGTTGACAAATGAAGTTTGCTGAAAGTAAAATGTTTTAAGGAGGCGGTGGAGCATGAAAGTGGAGGGGATAAGAATTTTTCAAAAAAATCACGTCACATATCTCAAGAACCGTGTAAGACAGATACTTAAAATTTTTACCAGAAGTAGGCCTAATAGACTCCTAGCAGAAAAGATAATTTTGAGGGTGAGGTTGGAGAGGGTGAGGGTGGAGAGGGTGAGGGTGGGGGAGGGTGAAAAGGAAAAGGTTTCGATTTTTATATCTCGAAAGCCTATAATGATAGAAAGCTGAAACTTGGCATTTAGATAGAGCTATAGCAGTAGCATGTTGGAAAAATATAATGTTTTATAGTGGTAGTATGTTACGGGAGTGGGCGGCGTTTTTCCTAACTATAGAACGGCGTATGCTTCAAAGTTGAAACTCGGTACGTATATGTAAATCAACAAGAAAAGTAATTTAGATTAACAAAATTTTCAAATATCCATTGGCGTTTGGAATGGGGGCAAAAATTAGTGATCAGTGTATCAGTGAAAATGGAATGCATATATTTTCACGGTTTTCGTCATACCTATTAGGTCTTCCCAAATATTGAATTCATTTTTATGTCACGGATTCTTCATATAAATACCTAGAAAGCGGATTTTTTGAAATTCGACCCCTAAGGGGGTGGAAAGGTGATTGTATATTTGTTCATCTGCCATATCACTCAGGTCTGATCAGATATCGAATATCTTTTCACTTTCAATGGCTTGCCTAATAATCACCTAAAACCCGTTTTTAAGTTTTTTCCATTTTCAGCTCCTAAGAGGGTATAAAAGGGTTGAACAAGTTTTCACGAATTTCGTCATATCTTTTAGAAGTGATAAGAAATTGAATTGGTTTTTACTTTCTCGTGTTGTCTCCATATTTATCTATTAACTCCTTTTAGAATTTATGGATATTCAACCACCAAGAGGGTGTAAGGAGTTTGCATATCTGATGATACATCGAATTCATTTTTACTTCCTTCCTTTCCTATATATGCGCCAAAAAGTCAATTTCCGTATTTTTAGATATTCAATCCTAATGGGTGTAAGGGGGTTGTATGATTTTCAAAGCATCGACATATTTCTTAGGTTTGAGGATATATTAGATCGCTTTTCACTTCCACACACTTTTTATATAATCGCCTACAAACCCATTTCTCAATTTTTCGATATTCATCCCCCAAGAATTTGCATATGTTTTCACAATTTTTGCCATCCCTTAGTTCTGATGAGATATATAATTGGTTATTACGGCATTTGAAGTAATGACCTAAAAACCAATTTCACGATTTTCCACATTTCAAAAACCAAGGGGGTGTGAAGGGTTTGCTTAAGTTTTCACAAATTTTTCAAAATTCCTCGTGTCTCATGAGATATCAAGTTGCTTCTTATGAAATCGTCAAAAAACCTGTTTCACAATTTTTTCGAAATTTTTAATTCTATGGGCTTTTAGTGTACCGAAATTCGAATAGTCTAAACGGGCTTTTCCAATGTTTAGTCAGCTAAAAATCTCTACTTTAAATATTTTTTTTTAATAACGAAACTAACTTTCCAAGAAACCTTCTAATTTCGAAACAACTGATGATATACTCCAACTTAGAACGTTCCCGAACTTTGACCCGAAAATAATAAAGTTTCGACCAGACCATTGGCAGATTTTTTGATATTAAACCCCCTGGAGGTGTCAGGTATTTTTCAAACTTTCACGAATTTCGAAAATCTTTCAGAATTAATGAGATCGAATTCGCTTTTCATTTTATTGAATCATCATTGAAAAAAAAATCTGCCAACAGTCTGGGCGCAACTTTATTATTTTTCGGTAGAAGTTCGGAACGAGTTTAATTCTGAGATGCGGTGTAGTTTACAATGTGACTGAAAACCAAAAAAAAAGTTCGGGAAGCGGTTAGAATGGGGTCGCGCTAGAATACTTACGCCGCTGCCTCATATAACATATGAATTACATAATTGGGTCATGCTCCGGGACAAGGTCTAGTCCTAGTATAATATCAGTTGTTACGCCATTAGAAGGTTTTTCGTGATTTGGTTTTGGGCCATTACATGAAATCGGAAATGCGTTTGTAGGCGATTATATAAAAAGTCTGTGGAAGTGCAAACCAATCTAATATCTCATCAATCCTGAGAAATATGTCGAAAGCCATACGTCCTATTGGAGTTGAATAACAAACATCCTGAAATCAACTTTTTGACGATTATTTAGGAAGCCTTAGGAAGTAAAAATGAATTTGATATTTCATTAGAACTAAGAAATATGTAAGAATTTGTGAAAATATATGCAACCCCCTTGCACCCACTTTGGGGTTGAATATTCAAAAATCCTGAAATGAGTTTTTAGATATATATAAAGAAAGCCCGAGGAAATAAAAAACAATCCGATGTCTTATCACTCCTAAGAGATGTGACGGAATTCGTGAAAACGTGTTCAACAAGTTTTTACCCTCTTAGGGGTTGAAAAAGGAAAAAACTTGAAAACGGGTTTTAGGTGATTATTAAATAAGCCCGTGGAAGTGAAAAGTTATACGATATGTAATCAGACCTGAGGGATACGGCTGATTTCGTGAAAATGTATACATCCCCTTTATACCACCTCGGGGGTCGAATTTCAAGAAATCCTGAAAATACTTTCCAGGTATTTATATGAAGAACCCGTATAAAAAAAATTAATTTAATATTTGGAAAGACCTAATAGATATGACGAAAATCGTAAAAATATATGCATTCCATTTTCACCGATCATTTTTTTTGCCCCACTTCCGAACGCCAATAGATATTTGAATTTTTTTTTAATCAGAATTACTTTTCTAGTACAGTCAACTTTCTAGCATTTGCTGTTCTAAAGTTAGGAAAAACACCCCCCACCTCCGTACCATACTACCCCTATAAAACATTATATTTGTCCAACATGCTACTACCATAGCTCTATCTAAATACTAAGTTTCAGCGTTATATCGATATAGGTTCTCGAGTTATAAGAATCGGAACTTTTTACTTTTCACCCTTCCCCACCCTCACCCTCTACACCCTAATCCCTAAAATTTTTTGTTCTGCTGGGGGTCTTTCAGTCCTACTTCTGGTAAAAATTTTAAGCATCTATCTTACACCGTTCTTGAGATATAAGACGTGATTTTTTAAAAAAATTCTTACCCGCTCCACTTCCATGCACCACCACCCCCTAAAAAAATTTTACTTTCAGCAAACTTTATGTGTCAACCTTTATACAAAAACCAAATTTCATTTCTTTGTTCGTGAGATATCGTAATCTAAAGTTTTTTAACCCCCACCCCCGTACGTCACTGCCCCTACTCAAAAATTTGTTTCCAATCTATTCTCCTAGTATACCTACAGATGGCTATTAAGTTTTAATTTCGTGACATTAACCGTTTAGAATATATGGATTTTAGAATGTCTCGATCTCGCCTTTCGAACGTTTCGAACGCATTATTTTTCCTCCCCCACTCCCACACTCTTTCACCCATATCAACAATATTTTTGCAAATGGGTCCACTATCGAAGCGCTATATAAATTCCAAGTTTCAGCCTCCTAACATAAGCGGTTGCTTAGATCTAGAAACCAAAATTTTTCGCCTAAAACGCTTCCCTCACCTCCCCCCTTATACTCCCACCTTCGAAAAATTGGTCACTTCAAGGGGTCTACCCAGTCTATTAAAGAAAAAAATTTCAATTCAATAGCTTATAGGGTTTAGGAGTTATAGGCCATCAAACGTTTTGCGTACGGCGGACGGCGTACGGCGGAAGGCGGACGGCGCACAGACGGACTGAAATTTTTTTTTGCTTTTTTGGTGCTTATTAGTCATAAAACGTATAAAAAAAAATTTTCAGGGTAGCAAATTTTTTTTTTTTAAAAATCGATAACAATACTTTATTATTAAAATAATAAAGTAAAACGGACGTGCGACTGACAACCTAAAGGATAACCAGGAGGCTATTTGAAATGTTATGTTTTAGGTTGTCATAGTGATCTACACTGTATCTCAGTATTAAACGCGTTCTTGACTTCTAGCCAAAAAATAATAAAGTTGCGCCCAGACCTTTGGCAGTATTTTTTATTACATCAGCACAATGGGACTTAAGATTAAATAAATTATGTCAAATGTCTGTCGGTAACTTTATTTCTGTAAGTCTTGTGCACGATGTTTTGTTTTTAAAAAGTTCAACTAGGAAGGCGGGCCTCAACTGCCAATATTGATAAAAATCGATTGAGGACGAACAGGAGAGGACATAATTACAGTCTGAACTTTACCACTTTTTGGGCAAAGCGATTAAATTCGAAGTGCTAACCCAATAACTTGCGTCGACCAACCCATCGGGGTACAAGGTTTTTTTCAACAGGTTTCAAATTACAATTTTCGCAGGAAATTGCGAGAAAAGCTGCAGTTAGTGCAATACATGCTCTAAACAGGACAGTGACACTCTTCTCCATATCATTTTTAGTTCTATTAAAATTTGAGAAAGGTGCCTACCATCTCCGGTCTCTCCTAATTCAAAAGAGATCAGTTACTGCTTTATCCCCTAAAAAGTTTTGTACCGGAACTGAAAAATATCTAGTAAATCTAGTTTCAATTACCTGCCAAATATTAATTGCTTCAAAATTCAGTGATGAAAATACCTACGGTATTTTCTGAACGCATTTTTTCTACATTGTCTCGATATTGCCTAAACTAAAAAATGTGATCATAAATCAATTATCGCTTAATTAACTGTGATCGTCCCATTACTGATAATTGATCAATCAATCACAGTTTGAAAGCCAGTCGTTAGAATGGTCTTAGCAATATGCCTCAAATCTTTGTAATACAAACTTCATTATCTGAATGTGATAACCGCCATTTTCGCATAGATTGGGAAAAAAATATCACTAAATGTTTACAAATGTTTATTAGTTCCTCTGTTGTATAAATGTGAAATTTTATCGAGTTTTTAATCACACTCGAAAGAACGAGAATTTTATAGTCTTAATAATTAATCGAATTTCGTTACCTACGAAAGTGTAAATTTTATTGTAGTTCTCCTTTGTATTTTTTAATAATAAATTGTTGTGATCTCAATCTAAAATATAAAAAAAATATATTGCTCTGAAGTTTTGCATTTTTTCATTTTATGACTAATAGACCATAAAAAAGAAAAACTATGATAAAATGTTTCGCGTGTTTGATGCAGTATGTATTAAGAACCACAAAAGATATTAGCTTATAATTTTTTAAGTGGTTGAAGTGAGTGTTTTATCTTCAGAACAACTGAAGCTAGAAATTTGAAACTTAGTACGTATACATAGTCATATGCTAGGGGTGTGTCCAAAAAATGACTTTGTTGAACGGGGCTTCTAAAAATGTCCCAAAGGACCGGCGCCTTGAAATTGCCCTTTCTGAAAATTATATCTACGGAATCGATCATACTAGATCATTAAAGTTTTAGACACGTTTAAAGAAAAGGAAGAAATAATTTTGTAAAGGGCGTGTGGGGGTGGAGATCAAAAACTTTGTCTTTACATATCACGGGCATCTTAAACAATGAACAGTTCAAATAGCCTTCAGGGTGGTTTTTCGACTTTTATCATGTTCTTGTCTATGATCCAAAAACGAAATTCGTGTTTAACGGTTGACACTTTGCTGGACTTTGTGCCGAAAAACAATAAAGTCGTGCTTATACTGTTGGCAGATTTTTCATTTTCGATAAAAAAAATATTATGACGGTCTAACTAAATTTCAAACTAATTTATTTGCCAGTTCCTCCGGACTATCAGAAAGTTATAGAAAAATTTATATCGCTAGTAGAATACTTATTATAAAAATTAATTTCCATTTGAACGAAGTCTATAATGGGACTAATTCTGGAGTACTCGTTCAACTAGTAAATGTTCCGTGATTAATCCTGGAGTACTCTTCAGGGAGATTCGAAGACCTCTTTTTCTCCTCCATTTGACCTCCTTCTTGCAAGAGAATGTCCTCTGAAATCAGATATCCATTGTAACTCCCAAGGAATCATTAAAAACTGTTGTAAGGGTGCATAAAACGAGATCTTTCGCACTTCTTTAGAGATGCTAGAACAACTCGCTTTGCTCTTGTTTTCATCTCCTTTTTTTCGTTGCAATCTGATCTGCTATCTAAGTGCAGTGGAATTATTTAAAAAAACATACTGCAGTCACGATCGGCTGCAAGCCAATTGTAAGATACTCTAGATGAAATACTGAACCCCTACTAATATTATAGCTGAGGTTAATGTAGAATCAGGAGTGTGTTATCCTTTATTACGGAATCTCATTTGGTTGCTACTCGAAACTAAAAGACAATATCATCAGTGTTCAATTTCATATCTATAACTAGGTAAATTACCGAAAGTAAAATTTTCCATTTTGAAGGATTTTTACATGGGAGGTGCAAAAAGGACTCACTCGATTTCTAGCATACTTGTCATTTTTCCTGTAACCATCTAAAAATTAATTTGTAATCTGGAATATATGTCTTAAGGACTTTTTGTATGGAAGCAACCCGAAGTAGTAGAATGAATGAAAATTTTATAGTCGTAGCTTACGGTGTTCCGAAGTTATTGGTCAATGTTCTTAAACACGTATCTTAAGGTCTTTTTGTATGGCAGCTTCTTGGAAGGAGTAGGACGATTTTGCCCGTTAACGAACTTAGCCTTACAAATTTGACCAAACAAACTTTTTATTTTCGTGGCGTTCAATTCTCGCAATCTCGCAAACCACTTTCAGAATATTTCCGGACATTTTATTTTAACTTCCAGGAAGCACTCTGTAGCACAGGATGTTTCGCTATAGACTTCCTAAATGTAAATTTTGACGCAATTTCCTACATTCAATTAAAAAAAGCCCTAATCTCTTTCTTGGCGTAAAATGATTATATATTGTTGCGAGCTAGGGGTTCGCCGGGATTTCAAGTAAAACACAATTCGGTTAAAATAAAAATAAGTGATAATTTATTTTAATCGCACTTTTGATTCACAGAATTATATCCGCACAATAATTCGCACTGTATGGCAGCACTGCCCGCTTATTTCATATATCGCTTGACTCGATCACTTTCGCTCTCTACCAACACGGTCGCGTATACACGCTCGCTGTCACAGTCGAGGTAATAAGAATTACTATGTCTCTCGCTGAAAGCTTTATCTACTTTTATACCATTTGTCTGTGGCCGAGACTGTTCTTGAATCTTCCTTCGGTGGTGTGTGTAGAATATGCTGGAAAGCTTGAGAGCATTCCATGTGATCTTCTAGGCTGTTCCAATACATTCGATCGCATTCGATTAGAGGGGAAATATAGTCGTGTTGTTTCTCCTTATATACTACGTTTCTGATTGGGTTATTTTGCAACTAGGTATTCGGTTGCTACTGTTTCCCTTATTCGTAATAGATCGAGTTGCGCGGTTGCGCGGTTGCCAGGTTTACATGTAACAATATCAACAACCAAGACGGTAATGTTAAAATGTTTCTTCCCACAAACAATCTCCTTATACAACTTTTCACGAGACTAAACACAAATTTATTAGTTCTATTCATATATTTTTAAATTGCGACTGAGTGATAGAATCGACGCGTTCGATGGATATTCTCAAACTGAATGGCGATTTAAAAAATTATGTATAACTGTCCTGGAAAAATGAAAATTCAAAAATGTACTTCGTAATCCCATTTTCATACATTTGGAGCGAAAAAAGAGAAGTGGCGGTTTTTTCCATAATTATGTTAAAAATCTCCTTTTTTGCTCCATTGATAGTAGGTAATACAAGATACCTTTATATTTGCTCCCTCATTGAGTTCTCCTCGAACTTCCTACTGGGTAACTATCACATCGCTATCGGCCCTATTATGAAACTCGACTCGACCAAAAAACTCACATTCTGCAATTTGGTTTGAACCCCCAAAATCCACCACCCCTCCCTGCGTTCGCGCCTGAAAACATATAATGTATCATACCAAGAGATTTGTCCGAACTCCGAACCAGGGACCTGTCAATAGAAATGGACAACCTATTTCTCTATCTCATGTGGGACAAGCAGGGACCTGTCAATACAAATGGACTATCTATAGGTTTGTTCTTTTTGCATACACTTTCTACACTTTGCTACACTTTTCTGCACT
Source organism: Beris morrisii (assembly GCA_951812415.1). NCBI lineage: Eukaryota > Metazoa > Arthropoda > Insecta > Diptera > Stratiomyidae > Beris > Beris morrisii. The sequence continues at coordinate 62,209,456 of OX638310.1, forward strand.
CACTCGAGAGCGAGTGCAGAAAAGTGTAGAAAAGTGTAGAAAGTGTATGCAAAAAGAACAAACCTTATGCCTCTATCCATGTGGGACAAGTTTTCTGATTTGAAGTTTCGAAAATATTGTACATGATTAGCCGAGATTTGCACTTCTCGAAAATTTTTTATTTAAAGTCCGCCCACATATATACGGACGGCTCCAAAACTGAAGGCGGGGTAGGTGGAGGTGTTTTCTCTGACATGCTTAACATTAGCAGCTCCTTCCGCCTTCCGGACCACTGTAGTGTCTTTCAGGCGGAGCTTATGGCGATCAAGGAGGCCTTGTCCTGGCTGAGGTGTAATGTAATATCTACTAGGGATATTAGCATTTTCACAGACAGCCAAGCGGCAATAAAATCCTTGGAATCGGCCTCAACAACATCAAAGGTCTCCGCAGAATGTCGATCATCTCTTAAGGAGATGGCTGAACAGTTCAATATTCTTCTGTGCTGGGTGCCAGGACACAGGGATATTCCAGGGAACTGCATGGCTGACAAACTCGCTCGTCGCGGCACTACCCTTCAGATTATGCCGGAACATCGGAATCTGGGTGTGCCCCTCTCTACATGTAAACTGCTACTGAGATTGAACTCAATCGAGAAAACCAACTCAAGATGGGCAGATGGTGTTACATGCCACACTGCGAGACAGATCTGGCCGGAGCTGGATCTAAAATGCTCTAAAAGGCTGACTTTGCTCAAAAGGGCGAATATCAGCACCACAGTCGGTGTCCTGACTGGACACTGTTTTATTGGTCGACATGCCAAAAGACTCGGCCTCTTCTCAAACGACTTTTGTAGAAGCTGCCTGGATGAGGAGGAGGGGGAGACAGTCCTTCACCTTCTCTGTACCTGTCCAGCTCTATCAGTCAGAAGGAAAGCTCATCTTGGAGCTTACTTCTTTAACTGTCTCGGTGATCTTGCCGCAATGGAGGTCGCGAGAATCCAACGCTTCATTGCAAGCTCTAAATGGTTCGACGAGTAGGACCGGATTCGATGATCCTGTGGTAACACAACGGACCTTTCAGGTCTAAGTGTGTCCGTGTTCTCACGGGCAGCCATGCGTACCTACCTACCTACCTAAGTAAGATCGTTCTTAAATTGTCAATCAACATAAAATAATTGTTGATAATAACTTTTACTGTAGTTTCATTTAGAAATACCATTTCTTACCAGATTTTAGCTGTATTTTGGAACTTCAAAAGTTGAGGGACATATTTGGGTAATTTAATTGCCATCTTGTGCCGGACAAAGTTAAATGCAATCAGGGCCGCGATTCTGACGACAATTCGCAAATAACTAAAGTTTTGACATTTGTCGTTGACAGGATCAGTCAGTAAAAACGACTGTTTCTCCGCTAGAGGTCTACTGGTCCTAAAGGCCGTGACACATTAAAAGCAGAAAGCAGCGGCAGAAGCAGAATTGGTTTAGAAAGCACAGGATCATATGGCGCCTGTTTAACTGAAAGCAGCGGCAGAAGCAGAGACGAAAACAGTGCAGCCTTAACTCCTGTAAAATTTGTAAGGCCATATATGGCACGGTTCTTGAGATATAAAAATAAATTTGTTTTATAAATGCCTGTCCCCCAACTTTTGCGCTCCACCTCCCCCCTCAAAAATTTTATTTTCAATAGACTCGACTTGTAATCCTATCTTCAAAAATCAAATTTTATCATCCTGGTGTAATTGGTTCGGAAGATATTGTAATCCAAAGTTTTTTGCTCCACGCCCACATTCCCCTCCTTCAAAATTTTAGTCATTGTCTAGGCTCCTAGTATCCCATAAAACAGCCACAAAGTTTCAACCGTCTGACATCAACCGTTCAGGAGATATGAATTTTAGAATGTTTCAATCTTAGCTTTCGAGCGATTCGGACTCATTGTCCTTCCCCCCATTCCAACACCCTGCAACCAATATTTCAGTCAAAAAGAACAGACCCGACAAACACGAAACGAAAAACAAACAGTTTCCTCAATTCACATATGCGAATTTCAATTTGAATACCTAGGAAGGTCACGAAAATATTCGCCAACAGCCTTGCCTCATGAAACCGACAAATTTCCCTGTTTCGAAAATGAAGGGAAATATGCGGAATTTTCGCAATTCGCATGCCGCCAGAATCGCGGCTCAGATCGAGAGTATTAGAAGAAGATGGAGTGTATTAGGTCTGTTCTTTTTGGCTACACCTTCTACAGTTTTCTGCACTAACTCTTGAGCGGGTGCAGAGAGGTGAAGAGGATGAATGAAAAAACAACAAACCTATTAGGTTTGTTATTTTTTCATCTCTCTTCACCCCTCTGCACTCACTCAAGAGTTAGTGTAGAAAAGAACAGACCTTTTGTCTTCGAACTCGGAAAGGGAAATTTTAGTTTCAGCTGTGTTTTGATCGTTGCATTCGCAAATTAAAACCGTTATAAACATTCATAATGTTCAATTTTCTATTACTTTATTATTTTTTAATAATAAAGTATTGTGATCGACCTGAAATTTCAAAAAAATTTGCTACCCTGAAATTTTGTATTTTCACGTTTTAGGACTAGTAAACGCCGAAAAAGCAAAAAAAAAAATGTCCGTCTGTCCGCCGTAGACGCCGTACGCAAAATCGTTTGAAGGCGCGCAGCTCCCAAACCCGTTGAGATATTAAATTGAAATTCTTATGGTGGGTAGATTGGGTGAACCCCTACGACTGGTATATTTTCGAGGGGTGGTGGTACAAGAGAGTGGAGAGGGGAGCGTTTTAGACGAAAATTTTGGTTTCTAGATCTCATGAACCACTTATGCTAGGAGGCTGAAACTTGGAACTTATGTAGTACTATGATAATAGACTCAATTTCAAAAAAATGGTCGATATTGGTTAAGGGGTGTGGAAGTGGGGGGGAAAACAATGGGTCATTCATGAAAGACGGGATTGAAACATTCTAAAATCGATATCTCCTGAACAATTGATGTCAGAAGATTGAAACTTTGTTGTTGTCCTTAGGGATACTTCAAGATTGGACAAGGGCTAAAATTTTAAAGAGGGGTCTGAGGGGACTGAGGAATAACCAGAAGGCTATTTGGAACTTTATTTTTTAGGTTGTCAGTCTTCTAGTAACCTACACCGCATATCAGCATTAAACACGTTTCGGACTTCTACCCATAAAATAATAAAGTTGCGCCCAGACTGTTGGCAGATTTTTTTTTATTTATTTACGTATTTTTTTTGTTGCGCCCAGACTGTTGGCAGATTTTTTATAATTGAAATTGACAGATGGTAGAACTATGTCTTATTATTATTTATTAACGGATTCGAAAGAATGGTTCTCCGAAGAGTTTTGGGACTTGTGAAGGAAGAAACGGAATGGCGAATAAGATACAACAATGATTTGTATCAACTCTACGATGAGCCGAGAAGCTTTAATGATCATCAAATTACGTAAACTGCAGTGCTCTGGCCATGTAGAGTGAATGGAAGATAAAAGAATCCCCAAACGTGCTTTTAAAGATAAAGCGAGTGGTAACAGGCCAATAGGCAAACCATGCAAGCGATAGGTATACTCGGTTGATAAGTATAGCAAAGCCATCTTAAAAATTAGGAGCTGGATGACGCGGCCTTTGGATCGAGACGATTGGAGGCAACAAATTAGGAATGCCAGGGCCCGATTTGGACAGTCGCGCCATTTATGATGGAGACTTTAGAGAAAAAAATCAAAAGAGGGTATCCTAGGCTGAAATACAATATTAAAACTAGATGTTAAAATAATTAAGAATCGAAAATCGATCGATTACAAAACCATATTTCATCAACGAGGTCTCCTCAGAAAAGGGGATGTTCGGATAAGTATAGAAACTGTAATTAAAATGTTCAGAAGGCTCAAAATACGTGACTATGTAATGGAAACCTAAGAAAAATATCCAAAGATACTGAAAAATAAATATACATATCCGAATTTTCAGACATGGTATGAGATAAAAGTATATATTCGAAAAGTGCCTCGGTGAAATTTTTGATACACCATGGACGAAACTTAACGATCGATGTGCGCCCCTCCATATATGGTATCTTCATAACCACTAGCCATTCTACTAAACTATAGCGCGAATCTAAAAACATCAATATTCTCTTTTTTCAAAAAATATACTCCAAATTTACGGCGTTTTGATCTTGTAAAACAACACATTTTTAACTGTAAAAGTTTTAAGTGTTCACCGAAGAAAAAGTATTTCGCGGCATTAAACTTTTAATCAAATTCCAAAATGAAAGTGCTTCTCCTGAAAAAATTATATATTTTAGTTATGTCACTATCAATGTAAGGCAAAGATGACTGATAGATAATAATAAAACAATAAAATAAAAGTTAGAATACCAGAAGTATATTTAAGAATAGAATAGAATAGAATACTTATTAAGACACATGAAAAGGGTATGGATGAATTCACTACATCTTCTCAAGCGGACCCAACCAAAAGTCTATTCATCATTTACCTGAATAAAGAAATAATATTAGTAGACAATATATTCATTAATAGAGAAAAGGCTTTACCTGTTGTCGTATTATTTTGTCCATATCACATTTGCTCAATGCGTGAACGAATGCTGAAGAAAACCACGTTAAGGATGAAACAGCTGCTGGAAGTCGCAAGACGATTTACGTCAGTTGAAATTCGAAAGGAGTCTGGAATTAATCGAAGACGGTAATTTAATTAATTTATTTTTTTATATACCTAATATTAATTTCATTTTCAGATCCTCCCAAGCAGTGCGACCTTAACGTGTTCAATTCCAAATACATATGTATCAATTGGGAAAAATGTTATTTAATTGTGTTAGTTAATTTTAGGGGTGTGTTGATTTCTGATTAAATTTAATGTAGTGCACTAATTTACGTTCGACAAACTTAATCTTATCCATAAATGAAATTCTCCATAACTAAATTGGAAATGAACGAACTTAGTATAAACGTATGATGGTTTCTAAATTAAAAACTTTTTAAATTGGTGCACTAAATTTAATTTAGCTGCGAATCCACACACACTCGTAGTATCTATTAACTAATGCACTGCTACTTTTTTTCATAATAATATAATTACTTACTTTTAGTCCTCCATTAACTCCAGCGATCGTTCTTGTTGCTTATTCTTCGCTGCCCGGCGCCCCGCAGAGTTAAAACTCGATGGCAACTGCATTTGCACTTCATTTGAAAACGCTGCACCATCTACTACACAAAAATTTCAGTTTAATATAAAATTTATCACATAAATATTAAATTCAAAATTAAAAACATTTACTTACTTGTTTTGTTGTGACAGTTCTCAACTATGAGTTTGCTTTTGTCACTTTGAAGTTTCGAAACTTTTCGAAAATCCGAAATCAGCACAATAACACAACACCGTGTTCTTGTGCCGGACAGAGAGGGCAATGTTTTTTGGCCCATCGTTGTCTCGGATATTGTATGGGAAAATCTGATATGAGTAGTCCATTTCTATTGACAGGTTCCTGCTCGGAACACAGTACTAGGCTTAAAGCTTGTATTACACTGTATGCCACGCTGTCAAATTTGTCAAATTCGACCGACCGGATACTATGCAGGGGCGTACGCAGAGTTGTGTTTTGGGGTGGATGACAAGATAGATGAGAGCAGGGAGTCAATTGCTTAAAAAATCAAGAATCAAGAGTGCATAGGTATTTAATTCGGAAGTAAAACGCTGCACATTTATCTTACTATAGGTACCATTATTTATTTTTTAAATAACAAATTCTAGACGCCTACCGGACTTTTTTGTGAACCTGGTAATCATTTTTTCAACATCCATCTCAATGCCTTGATGGACACGCATTAACGCTAGGCAAGTCAAACACTCCTCACCCATTTAAGGTCTTTGCCATGTTTTTAGTCTCCGCAAAGTGGAAAAACTTCTCTCTGCGGGGTGGCGACACTAACTGGCAGAGTAGCTAGAATTCTGAGAAGCATTTGAATAGCTGGGTACATATCCTTGACACAGCTATCAAGAACTTGGTTTCAGGCTTACTTACATTGTCATTTAGCTCTCTCACCCATTTCTGCACCCACACAACGTAATCGTGCTCCACTGATCTTACAGAAAAACCAATCGGTTTTTGATAAAACTCGGCTACACTTCTAACAACATCAATGTTATGCTCAGATTCTGATTCGCGTGGAAGAAAGACGCTCAGATTAAACGTTGCTAGCACATCGCATGAGAACCTCGTTCTTAAATCTGAAACTACTTCATCGAGCAACGAATTAAAGACGGATTTGCGAAAGTAGTCTTCAGGTGAGGTTGCTGGTGGATTTTCGCGGTGAGTCTGACGAGAAGCGAATGAAGGACGAACGTTAGATGCGTATTTTATTTCATATTATACAGTGCACGACTACTTACCAAGGACATCTGCGAGACTGATCATGGAAATCAAAAACTCAGAGCTTTTAATAGCCTGGAGCAAACAGTACGCATCGGAAGATGTTTTGCAATCCTTCCAAAGCGAACAACTATCTGTGCCTATTCCAACGGACTTCACTATGTAAACCGAGTACTTTTTTAGAAGATCTTCAACGACATGAGCAAGAGCGATGCCCGTCAATCGGCGTTCACCACCTGCATCCACGTCTTTAGGGCGAATTGAATCGTAAGCATCAGCAAACGTCACAAAATCTTCTCGTATCACACCACAAAAGTAGTAACGGAGCAACAGGCTCAATTGTTCAGTATGCGATAGATCGGTGGTTTCATCGAAAATTATTGAATAGATTTCAGCTTCTTTCACTCTACTCAATATCACCTCTTGAATCTCTTTCTTACAGCAATTAATTAAAGCCTCAGTTATAATGGTTCCGATCCGATCCGGCAACGTCGAAGGAGAAAAATTTCAAGGCACAATGCTTCCGTTCCGACATTCGTCAAAGTGACAATATCGAGGTGTAATTTTGATTTTTAGTGAGGCGAAAGAGGTGTCGAAATTCAATAATTCACCTCTTAGCATCGGAACGGATAGAAGTTGAAAGTTGGTCAACTTTACCCCTCCGTTTTGTGTCTCGGCTAATCATCGGAACGATTGTGACTAGTCGTTCCGAAATTCCCTTTAGATGTGTGTCGGATGGAGAAACTCAACACTGTCCGTTTTCCGGATCGGATCGGATCAGAACCATTAAGCCTCAGTTATAATGCTGCTTCAACCGATCAGATGTGATATTGGTTATGTTCGTGAGTTCGTAGATATCCTTTTTCGCCCAAAAGATCGGCGAACATTTTCAATGGCTTTCGTACTGAACGTTTGAGACTGGAATTTGATTTATTTCCTCCACCCTCTCCAACAGCGAAAAGGACACACCATTTGCATTATAGTCATTGATCCTTATGAGAAAGAACTAACCACCAAACTTATCCAAGTGTGATCTCTGCGCAAACTTTTTGGTGGCTTTCCCTTTTTTTCCTTATCAAGCAATAAGAAAATACATAATTTTTAAAGGGAATCCACGGTTGTTCCATAAGCTGACATGTCGTAAAATCTGACATACTCGACTGGTCCACATAATTTCTAATATTCCAAGCATCAGTAGCAGATGATGTAGAGGCAGCATTTTGACATTTCGAGTAGCTAGGAAGAGAAAACCTAGCTCTCGTGTTTCATGATGACGAAGCTTGGAAAAGGCCTTTTATGCTGCCCACCTAAGGCACAAGCCTCTTACCCCTACAACGGATGATTCACGTTACGTGCCTATGTATACATGCATAAATATCCCAGTCGGACTTTTCGTAAGAGATGAATTTGTAATCAATGAGTAAGGAATGAGTTTGTAAGGCCTTACCAAAGTAATGCAGAGTGTAATTGCTGTAAAATATTCTCGAATGCTCTCTCTGTACAATTATGGCCAACATTCTTGGCTTCAGTTACTATTTACGGAAGTAATGGTTTAGAAGCTAGTAAGTAATGAGAGGAAGAAATCCAAGACGTTACAGTTTTGTCCAACGGTATAGGCTTTAGTATCTACTTACGAAAGTAATGGTTTAGAAGCGAGTAAGTTATGAGATGGTACAATCTGAAACCTTATAGTTTTGCCAAATGCTCTTGGCTTTAGTAACAATTTACGAAAGTAATTCTTAGAAGCGGATAAGTAAAGCGATGATGCAACCATTAATGTTTCGTTTCAATTTTATATCAAAGGGCCCATAATTAAATTCAGTTCGTTCCGAGTGTTTCAAAATTTCAGAAAATTTTTGAGTTGGGGTAGTAGCGTACGTGGGTGGGGGGTAAAAAACTTTAGATTACGATATCTCACGAACCAATTGCACTAGACAAATAAAATTTGATTTGTAAAGGTTAACAAATGAAGTTTGATGAAAGCAAAATTTTTCTAGAGGGCGGTGGAGCATGAAAGTGGAGGGGATAAGAATTTTTCTAAAAAATCACGTCTAATATCTCAAGAACGGTGTAAGATAGATGCTTACTTTTTACCAGAAGTAGACCCTATAGACCCCTAGCAGAAAACAAAATTTTGGAAATGAGGGTGTAAAGGGTGAGGCTGGGGGAGGGTGAAAAGGAAAGGAAAAGTTCCGATTTTTATATCTCGACAACCTATAATGATATAAAGCTGATACTTGGTATTTAGATAGAGCTATATTAGTAGCACCTTGCAAAAATATAATTTTTTATAGGGGCAGTATGGAACGGGGGTGGGGGGTGTTTTTCCTATCTATAGAACGGCATATGCTGCAAAGTTGAAACTCGGTATGTATATGTAAATCAACTAGAAAACTAATTTAGATAAAAAAATTTTTCAAATATCCATTGGCGTTCGGAGGGGGGCAAAAAAAATGATCAGTGAAAATGGAATGCATATATTTTCACGGTTTTCGTCATATCTATTAGGTCTTTCCAAATATTAAATTTATTTTTATTCTACGGCTTCTTCATATAAATACCTAGAAAGCGTTTTCAGGATTTTTTAAAATTCGACCCCTAAGGAGGTGCAAATGGGGTTGAAAACTTTTTCACGAATTTTACTATATCCCCAGGTCTGATCAGATATCGAATATCTTTTCACTTTCATGGGCTTGCGTAATAATCGCCTAAATCTTGTTTTTAAGTTTTTTCCTTTTCAGCCCCTAAGAGGGTATAAACGGGTTGAATACGTTTTCACTAATTCCGTCATTTCTTTTAGAAGTGATAAGAAATTGAATTGGTTCCTACTTTCCCGTGCTGTCTTCATATTTATTTATTAACTCCTTTCAGGATTTTTGGATATTCAAACCCCAAGTGGGTGTAAGGAGGTTGCATATCTGATGATATATCGAATTCATATTTAGTTCCTAAGATTTCCTATATAAAAAAGCCATAAAGTCAATTTCAGTATTTTAGATATTCAATCCTAATGGGTGTAAGGGGGTTGTATGCTTTTCAAAGTTTCGACATATTTCTTAGCTTCGATGCGATATTAGATCGCTTTTCATTTCCACAGACTTTTTGTATAATCGCCTACAAACCCAGTTCTCAATTTTTCGATATTCAACCCCCAAGGGTTTGTTTATGTTTTCACAATTTTTACCATTCCTTAGTTCTGATGAGATATAAAATTGATTATTACGGCCAACCAATTCACGATTTTTCCAATTTCCAGAACCAAGGAGGTGTGAAGGGTTTGCTTACGTTTTCACAAATTTTTCAAAATCCGTCTTGTCTCATGAGATATCAAGTTGCTCCTTATGAAATCCTCTAAAAACGTATTTCACAATTTTTTCGAAATTCAAACCCCAAGTGGAAGTAATGGCTTCATATATATACGTTTTAACAATTCGTCATATCTCTTAAGCCTGATAAGGCAACAAATTTGTTTTTAATATACCAAAATTGGAATAGTCTACACGGACTTTTTCAATGTTTAATCAGCTAAAAATTTATATATTAAATATTTTATTTTAAGAACAAAATTAATTTTCCAAGAAATCTAATAATCTCGAAGCAACTCATGATATACTCCGACTTTGACCGCTCCCGAACTTTGACCCGAAAAATAATAAAGTTTCGCCCAGACCATTGGCAGATTTTTTTTACTGTTAAAACAATTTCGGTTTTTCATATTGTTGTTACAGTAGATGCCGCTTATAGTAATCGCGGATAATGTTATAAGCCGCATTTTGTTATCAAAACAAGTTAGTTCCATTTTCCACAAACGAAATTCATCGCTTATTGGAATAAAAATTCGCTTTATGTTATCAATCGGACCAGATTTCCATACAACATAACAAGTTTTGTGACTGTATTCTTAATCGCTCCTCTTTTCTCTTCATGTGAATGTGATCAAAAAGGCAAAATAAAAACCATCTCAAAATTAAAGATGATTGCTCTTGATTTAACATTTATGTAAACACAAGGCGATACATATCATAGATTACTATGAGAAATTTCAGTCTTTTCGTAGCTTCTGAAAACTATTGATGTTGATCTCGTTCAACAGAATGAGCTCAACTTCGAGTAAGTTTTCGAGACAGTTTAATAGAAGTGGCGCGCTGAGCTGACAGATATGACCGAAGCTGGATCTAAAACGCTCTACACGGCTGAATTTGCTAAAAGGGGAGAGAATCAGCACCTCAGTAAGTGTCCTGACCAGACACTGTCTTATGATCGGGTATGCTAAAAGACGGCGATTCTTTTGAAACGACTTTCTGTAGAAGCTGCCTGGATGAGGAGGAAGAGGAAACAGTATTTCATATTCTCTGTAACTTTGTGAAACATTGAAGCTAGAGTTGTAAATAACACTTAATGAATAAAAAAAATAATATTAGATGCTTCGAGCAATCTATATTCAAGCGTAGGAAAATAAATGAGAAAAATTTTCCCCTTCGCCTATTGTTATCATCCGGTTAATGTTATTGTTTATGGCCGTTCCCAAAGTGATTACAATAAGCGGCATCCACTGTATTTGCAACTCAACAAAGTAAAGGATAGTTTAAATTGGAGACGAACACAATACTTTATAAGTATTTACAACGATATAAGTCTTTTCTTGTCCTGTACTTTTAAGCGTTTACACTTTACGGTCTATACGGGTTAAAGTAATTAGATCTGTTATCGAAAGAGTAATGGGTAAAAGTTGCTAGTACGGAATCAATTCAGTACACATTACTGATCTGACTATTACAAGACCTTACTTTTCATACATTTAAAATATTTACCACTCACTATTGATATAATGCTTACTTTTCATGTAATTTGTATGTTGCTACTACCACTCTCTAATGAAACAAGGCCTTACCAGGTATGCAAGTATGAAACCGGAATTCACTCATAGATGGCTCTAGCTGTCAAAGTAGTAACTGTCAAACCGAACCATGGACGCCATTTTGTTGTTTGGATATCTGATAAAGATATAAAATACCCAGCAATACCGGTTTCATACAACAGTGTAGTTTTGACGAGCGTTGAACATGTCAACTTTTGTGCCTGGGAACGACGATATGCGGACAGCATTGATTTTCTGTTACCATTTAAAAAAAACGGCTGCAGAATCGCATCGAATGCTTACGGGGATCATGCACTTGGGAAATCACAGTGTTTTGAGTGGTTCAAAAAATTTAAAAGTGGTGATTTCGACATCGGAAACAAGGAACGTGGAAAACCACCGAAAAAGTTTGAAGACAGCGAATTGCAGGCATTGTTGGATGCGGATGACACCCAAACTCAACAACAACTCGCAGATGAGTTAAATGTTACCCACCAAGCCGTGTCCATAAGTTTGAGAGCAATGGGAAAGGTCCAGAAGATGGGGAAATGGGTTCCACATGAACTCTATGCAAGACAGCAGGAAAACCGAAAAACCACTTGCGAAATTTTGCTCGCCAGATACCAAAGAAAGTCATTTCTCCATCAAATTGTGACTGGCGATGAAAAGTGGATTTATTTTGAGAATCCGAAGCGGAAAAAATCGTGGGTATCTCCAGGCGAACCATCGACATCGACTGCAAAACCAAATCGCTATGGACGGAAGACAATGCTCTGTGTTTGGTGGGATCAGAAGGGCGTGATCTATTACGAGCTGCTGAAACCTGGCGAAACCGTTAATACAGAACGCTACCGACAACGAATGATCGATCTGCAGCAAGCTTTGCTTGAAAAACGGCCAGAACATGGAAAGAGGAAACACAAAGTAATTTTGCTGCATGGTAATACACCATCACACATATTGGCGGATACAGGGGGGGGGCGGAGGGGGCGGTCGCCCCCCTAAGAGCAATTTCGAATTTTCTAAACATACATACCTATACTTCAACCGTTCTCCGATTTTTTTTACTCCACTGCAATGTGGACTGTAATTAGCATTTACTGTAGTTCTGCGGTGCAATACAAAGCACAGAACAGAACCATGATGGTGGATTTACCATACACTCAACGTTTGAGGCGCGCCTCTATTAGCCAATCAGATGGCTTGTGCAGTCGCAAGAGTCTAACATTCTTCAACAACACGCCTCGAGGCGAGCCTCAAGGGTGAGTGTAAACGCACCATGATAAAAAGAATACAAGACAACATATTGCGTAGGTAATAGGGTCATTCCATCAAGAACCGCCAAGAATGACGAAATTCGTGACCTTAGCATCTCCGATTCTTTTGAAAATTTTTGTACTTTAAGAACTAGTGAAAAAAAATAATTGAAATTCAATTTTCCGTTTCTATCTCATTTTTTTTGTTAGTTACAGTATGTTAAAGTTTTCGCAAAAATGGTGTCCGAGTCCTCTTTGAAAATGAATATCTCTGGTAATTTTTATCCTGGAATAATAAAATATGGCTTATTTTAAAGGGGATGGTTGTCGCAATAAAAATTATCCTTGAAATTTTTTTCAAGGACAATGATTTTGTCCTTTATCCCTGAATATCTTAAAACGGTTTATTTTTATTTCTTTATATTTTTTAGGCTATACTGTTTTTCAAAACATACCAAAAAATTAACTTGGGATCTCAATGGGATCGGGGTCAAAAAAATCGAAGAACATTATAGTGGTTCTCAATTATTTTATAGAAAAAGGGTCATAATCAAGAATCGCCAAAAGTGTGACCTTATCCTCGCCGATTCTTTTGAAAATTTGTGTACTCGAAGAATTAGTGAAAACAAAATATGATTTCAAGATTTTGTCTCTATCTCATTTTTTTTGTTAGTTACAGTATGTTAAAGATTTCCCAAAAAAAATGTCCGAGTCCTCTTTGAAAATTCATATCTCTGGTAATTTTTATCCTTGAATAATAAAGTAGGGCTTATTTTAAAGATTGTTGTTGTTTTTGTTAGTTAAAAAATGGAGATAGAAACAAAAACTTGAATTTCAATTAATTATTTCACTAATTCTTCAAGTACAAACATTTTCAAAAGAATCGGAAATGGTAAGGTCACACCTTTGGCGATTCATGATGGAATGACCTATAATAAGATGAAAACAATATGATCCCGTTTTTGCTAAGTGCAGTCTATGTAGCTGAATTCACACAGAACTTGATCAAACAAAATAGCCAAATCAAAAAAATTTCCGCCCCCCCCAATAGCAAAGTCTGGATCCGCCACTGATCACACACGGCACGACCGGTGAAGGAAACGATTAAGGCTTGTCAGTGGGAAATACTTCCGCATGCGGCTTACTCACCAGATTTCGCTCCTTCTGATTTTCACTTTTTTGCATCGATGGGACACGCACTTAGTGAGCAGCGCTTCACGTCGTACGAAAATGTCCAAAAATGACTCGATGACTGGTTTGCCTCAAAAGAACAAATTTTTTTTTTGCGTGGCATACATAACTTGTCAGAGAGATGGGCAAAATGTATAGCTAGCAATGGGCAATACTTCGAATGAAATATGTTGTAACACTTTTGTAGAATAAACGTCTATTTTTCATAAAAAAATTCCGGTTTCATACTTGCATACCTGGTACATGTAATATGGTTTGTAACTATTTACAACTCTTCAATGAAATAAGGCTTTTCTTGTAGTGTGCTTTGTAAGCGATTAGTTTAGTTTAGTTTAGTTTATTTATATACATATATAGTACTACAAGATTGTACATCTTATATAATAGTACAAATAAAATCAAAAATAGAATCCAATAAATCCAAAAAGTAATAATAACACTATAAGAACAATCAAAGCAAGAGGAAAAAAGAAAAGATAGTTAAAAAGCAAGAGATAACAGTAATGAAAAAATTACATTGTATGATAGGGAGAAAGAAATAAAAATAAAATAAAAATAAAAAAGAAATTGATAAACTGGATGATATAATACAGAGTCGAAACAAATATAATTAATTATTTAAAATAGAACTGCATAATAGATTCTTGAAAGCACTAGAACTGCCTGCGCGCTGAACACTGACAGGAAGATTATTCCAAAGCCTAATCGCCTGAACAAGGAAGGAGCTCTCTCCAACTGACCTCAAATATCGTGGTGCAAGAAGACTTTGATGTCGCTTCGAGTTTAACGGTACTAAGCTTTCTCTTAAATAAGACGGTTCACCTGTAACAAGAATGTTATGCAACACCAACAAGATTTTCCGTTTCAAATATATTGAGAGGGAGCAACCCAGCAATTCATTCCTGTAAGGAGAAATATGATCGTAGCGTCTCAAGCGGAATACAAAACGTAAGCAATCATTGAAGGCAATATCTAGTTTTCGTTGGCAGTTGGAATCGAAATTGGGAAAAATAACACTGCCATATGTAAAGAAAGGAATTATGAGTGAACGTACCAGCTTTAACCTAATTTTCCATGGTAGGATACTGGCGAAAATCCAGAGCCTACGTAAACCACCATAAACCTTCCTCAATATGGTGGATACATGGGAACAACAACTCATAGAGCTATTAAGGGATACACCTAGGTTTTTGACAATGGAGTTAAAAGGCAGCAATGATTCATTCAAGGTAACCCTTGGAAGGCACTCCTCAAGAAGGCTACAATCTTGGTAAAAGACAATGCACTGTGACTTGAGCTCATTAAGTTTTAAATTATTCCGAACAGACCAATTGACAACTCGCTCCAAGTCGTCATTGATACGACTCGCACAATCCTCAACAAGACCAATTGGACGACTTAGGTAAAGTTGGACATCATCTGCATATAAGTGCACACTAGAATCGACAAGTACCTCAGGCAAGTCATTAATATAAAGAGTAAAAAGTAGTGGACCTAATATTGATCCCTGAGGCACACCTCGAACAATTGGAAGGGATGATGATAGAACATCATCCAACCGAACTTGCTGCCGCCTATCACGGAGGAAACTATGGAGTAGCGAAACTGAGCCTAGATCAAAGTTGAAGGTCGATGATAACTTAAGCAGTAGTTTTTTGTGGTCCACTGAATCAAAAGCTTTGGAAAAATCTAATAAGACGAGGTAGGTGATCATATCTGAATCCAAGGCCTTTCTTACATCGGAAGTGACTTTCAGTAATGCTGACTCACAGCTATGATGCGGACGGAAACCAGACTGCCAGCGGGCACGTTCCAAATAGCCTCCTGGTTATTTTTTAGGTTGTCAGTCGCATAGTACCCAACACCGTATCTCATCATTAAACACGTTTCGGACTTCTACCCATAAAATAATAAAGTTGCGCCCAGACTTTTGGCAGATTTTTTTTATTTATTTACGTATTTTTTTTATCAATAGAATAATTTATAGTAGTAAAAGCGAATTCGATCACATAAAACCTAAGAGATTTTCGGAATCAGTGAAATTTTGAACAATACCCCCAGGGGGTTTAATTGAAAAAAATACTTAAATCGGGGTTTTCCCCGACTACGTTTAAAACTTATAGAAGTAAACGTGAATTCCAAGTCTCAATATACCTTAGAAATATATCAGAATTCGTGAATATGTACACAACCACTTTACACCCCTTAGGGGTTGGATATCGAAAAATTTAGAAGATCGTTAGTAGGCGCTTATATAAATAGCCCGCAGAAGTAAAATTGCTTTGATAGCTCGACATGTCTAAAAGTTTTAACGAAAATTTCTGAAAATGTGGATTCACGGACATTTTTTTTACTCAACCTCTGAACGCCAATAAAAATCTAAACTTTTTTTTTGCTTTAATTACTCTAATGGTACATCTACATATACGTACTAAGTTTGAACTTTCTAGCATAAGCCGTTTCTGAGATATAAAAACCACCCCTCTCCCCCGTACCTTGATACCCCTATCAAACATTTTATTTTTCTAGGATGTCTCCATAGTGGCTCTATATAATCCTAAATTTTTAGCTTTCTATTCATTATGGTTTTCGAGAAATAAAAATCAGAATGTTTTCCTTTCCACCCCCTTTCACCGTCACCCCCAACACCCACACCACCAAAATTTTTTTCCCTACTAGAAGTTTACCGACCCCAACTCCTGTAAAATTTTCAAGATCATATCTGATACGGTTTCTGAGATATAAAAATGACATTTTTGAGAAATTGGTATCCCCCCACTTTCGTGCAACACCCCCCCCCCCCTTAAAAAAATTTAGTTTCGGTAGACTCCTCTTGTGATCTCATATACAGAAACTAAATTTTATCTTCCTGGTGTAATTGGTTCGTAAGATATTGTAATCCAAAGTTTTTCACCCCCCACCCCCACACCCCACCACCCCTCTTAAAAATTTTAGCCCTTGCCTAATCTTGAAGTATCCCTAAGGACAACAACAATGTTTCAATCTTCTGACATCAATAGTTCAGGAGATATCGATTTTAGAATGTTTCAATCCCGTCTTTCATGCGTTAAAGACTCATTGTTTCCCCCCCCACTTCCACACCCCTTAACCAAGATCGACCATTTTTTTGCAATTGAGTCCATTATCATAGTACTATATAAGTTCCAAGTTTCAGCCTCCTAGCATAAGTGGTTCCTGAGATCTAGAAACCAAAATTTTTCGTCTAAAACGCTCCCCTCTCCTCTCCCCTTGCACCCCCACCCCTCGAAAATATACCAGTTGTAGGGGTTTACCCAATCTACCCACCATAAAAATTTCAATTTAATATCTCAACGGGTTTAGGAGCTACGCGCCTTCAAACGATTTTGCGTACGGCGTACGGCGGACGGCGTACGGCGTACGGCGTACGGCGGACGGCGTACGGCGTCTACGGCGGACAGACGGACATTTTTTTTTTTTTTGCTTTTTTGGTGTTTACTAGTCCTAAAACGTGTAAATACAAAATTTCAGGGTAGCAAACTTTTTTGAAATTTCAGGTCGATCACAATACTTTATTATTAAAAAATAATAAAGTAAAATGGCTCTGTAAAAATATACATACAATTTACAATAATATAATAATTGAAGAAAAATAGCGTAGGAGAGTATTATAAGAGAGACAAAGAATTGTGAAAAAATTAAAATGAAATTTAGGTAAACAAAGAAAGTTAGGTTAGCATTGATGTTCATCTTTATGGTCCAGTGTCAGTTTCTACCTTCCGTGAAAGTTCAATAAGATCGATGGACGATGGGCGATTACGCCCTAGGGCCTATGCGGGTTAAAGTAATTAGTTCTGTCATCGAAAGAGTAATGTGTATGAGCTGCTAGTATATTGTACGGATTCGATTCCGTAGACATTACTGTTCCGACTGGGATACAGTGTAGTAAAACTTAAAAAATGTACAATTTCTTAGAAAAGCAAGCTTGTGTCATTCGTTTGTATCTCGGCCATTTTCGGGATTCAACGTGTCAGTAAATTTTGTTTAAAAAGAAAAACTGTAAATGAATGGTTATATGTGCCATGAAGCTTCCACAGTTTGTGTTCCGTTTAATGCATGCCTGGATATGCATAGAAGCAGTGCTACATCCAAGATAAGTCTTACGTTGATTTTGAAACGACCTTGTTACGTTATTGTTAATACTTCTCCTAACATTCCTTATACTTTCTTGGAATGCTTCCGTACGCCTTTCTGGTAATAAGGAGTGAGAGGAAAAATGCCGCCCATGCAAAAATAAAATCAATCATTAACTGTAAATGGAAAAGTAGTGCTTCTATACAATTCAGTCGATGTTTCCGTAATGTATGGTACCTATTGTTCCAGCATTTTGTTGGTCCAAAATCATAGCAGCATTACTTAATTGGGCAGGTATAACACAGTGTTTTTTTGCTATGCTCTCGAAGTAGTTATAGCAGACATCTTGAATACATCCCCTGTAAATCCCTATACCATTACTCTGCTCTATTATTGCTTTTTTGCAGTCTCTCTGCTCTGCACTGAAACTACAAAAGAACCCTAACAATCTGAAGAGAAAAAGAAATATGAACTGTGATTTTAAGACGAAACAGGTAATGGATACTATAGAAAGTCAAATCAGACTCCGATTTGTTATTTAGAACATAGTCGTGTGGTTTGATCCACAGGAAAACCATAGAAATGCTTTCAAGAAAACCCTTAAAGGATCGAAGAAATTCTGGAAGCACTTTTGCAGCAAGACCGGAATTGATGATGACGCGGACGGCAGGTTGCCTCTCTACACCATTGAATAGGAGCCCTCACATAGCTGCAGGGCTTCCTAAGCTATGTTACGTCAATCTCAAATCGTGCGGGTGACCACGTACGTCGTTTGGCCTCATACACTTCACACTCGATGGTAAGTCAAGAACTGAAGATGTTCTTAACCGATTTCGATTTCAATTCCATTAGCAGCACTGTTGTCCCGATATTGGTACTAATAACTTGTTAGAAAATAGCGCTAAAGTTAAATAGCGTACGATAAAATGAGCAACATACTACACATGTTCTCCTGATTATCTTGACATAAACACTGAGTTATTTAGCGGTGTTACCCTCTTCCCGATCCTTCCATGTACGAGTACATTTAACAGAAAAAATACCGATTACTCAAAATACGCGATTAAATTCATCGATAATAGCAAAATTTATTAGTTCATTATCTCCGGATATGTAATTAAAAAAGAAAACAAACCAAAGAAACATGGACAATTACTGGTGTTATTTTTATTATTTTTTAATCGGGTCATTTTTCGGGGGACTATAAAAGGTGCAAATCTTTACCGACTTATGTCAGTTCTATAATTTCGATTGGAAACAAGAGTTCCAGTTTTACCACTTGAAGACGCAAAATAAATAAAATAAAATACGAACAATATGAAAGGTAAAGATTCAAGTTAAGAATTATTTCTTCAGTTTTTTAATGATTTCGAATTTTTCAGTATTCGTTATTCTGGCCTGTGCCATTGTTGGCATATACGGACAAGCAGCGTCGAATGTAAGTATTCGTAATTAATTAGCGTTAGTCCTCCTATAGCATCGAATTGGAATATACAGGGTGTCCGAGAATGTTCTGGAGAAAACTGTTCTACAGTGCGAGTCAATCACTATTCTTCAAAACTAATAACCACAGATCAGCATGTTGTAGAAGGTAATTTTTGAAATCGAATTACCTTTCATTTGATTTCAAAAATTATAAGTGCATCTGCCCTATTATTAAGAAACTTTTTAATTTTTGTTGTGCATAAAGAATAAGCCGTGGTTATTAGTTTTGAAGTTATAATATTTTTCGGGTACAGGGCACAGGTAAGAAAGACTTTCTTTACCACCCTGAATCTCTACGGGTAGTGGAAATTGCTCCATTCTGTAGATCAATTTTTTCCTCAAAATCTATCAAGTAATCACCCCTTTCCAAGATTTTTTTTTTCAGTGGAACAAAATTCATATATTTTCTTTTCCTTTATAGCCCTGTGCAGGACAAAAATATGGAGCTTATCTACCAGATCCAACAGATTGCGGATTTTATTATCACTGCGTATCATCGACCGATTTTCGACGACCATGTCCAGCCGGACTCGAGTTCAACCCAGTTTTGAATGTTTGTGATTGGCCGTTGGCTGCTGGTTGTTCTGGAGGTGTAGGATCGGTCGTCACCCCATCACCCGTTCCAACGGCTCCCTGCAAATCTACAGCACCTGAAACTCTAAGCATTGCTGGAAATTGCGCCTCATACATATACTGCTATCTAGGATATCCATACACAGTGATATGTGATGCCGGTAAGCTTTACAGCGCTCCTGATCACGCGTGTATCACTGCTACGGTGTGCCCAGGAGATGGCTCCGTTGTCACTCCTCCCGTTACATGTCCAGGGAATGGTACTGTAGTCACTCCTCCCGCTACATCATACACCTGTCCCAGCTCAAGTCCGTCTACTGCCCCGTACACGGGCGATACTTCCAAGTATTACTACTGCTACAATGGCGTCGCTTACATCGTTCAATGTGCAGGCACCCAAAAATACAATCAATCAGGTAATAACTGTGCCTAATAAGTAATTCTTTTTAAATAATAAATTGTTAACGAATCCGTATCAAAAAGATTTAAATCAGATTGACGATCGACTTATATTTTTCACTATACGACAGTAAATAATGTTACAGTAGATAAATAAAATACCAATAATTTGCATTAAATGTATTTTAAGTGTCGTTACCCCCGATAGAAGCTTTAACAAGTGCTAACACTTGAATTGAGAAGTAGTTCCGTTCAGATTACCATCTTGATATCAAGCGCTATAAAAATATTTTTAGTCACGCATAAGATGCTTACAGGTAATGCCTAGAGGAAGCACTTTCCTAGGTCGAGATTAGTAAACTGCGATCTTGGTTTGACAAGTTTCTAATTGTTTTTACCAACATTATTTGAAATTTCAAGTTAAAGATTCGCTCGTTTAAGTTTTTGTTCCTATTGAATAATTTGGCTCAATGAGTAGTTGAAATTGGTTAACGGTAAATTTAGAGATGGCATCCAAAGTAGAGATGCGTCGTTCACGAGTGAACTGTTCCAAAAGAACACTTCATTGAAGTGAGTGAGTGAAGTAACTCACTCATTTTGGTAAACTGCAGTTCCATTCGACACGTGACAAAAAAATTAAAAACGATATATATCAATCGCAGGAATATTCAAATAATGCACAAGTGGTAAAACTAATTTTTGCCCGCTGAGACGAAAATTTGAGCACCAAATTTAACGCTGAAAGCACTAAATTGGCATCACTGATTATAAACAGTGCTGTTGTCTTCAATGTAATTATGTATGGTATACGCGACGCGGCTTGAAGAATGCCACGACATTCTATTAGGTGTGCAAATAAGTTCCCAGCGTTTTTTGTCAAACTTTGAACCTTTACTGTGGGAAATTGGTTGCAATATTTTTTTTAAAAATATTGTCCATCGCTAGCCACAACCTTTTCCCATCTTTTTGGCAGCATACGAATTCCGCGTCCAAAAAACTCCACGTCCTTTGAGGCGATCCACGAGTCGACCCAATTTTTGACATCTTCAAAAAAACGGAAGCGTTGCTCAGCCAAGCCATGCGCCATCGATCGGAAGAGGTGGTAGTCGGAAGGAGCGATGTCTGGTGAATACGGCGGGTGGGATAGGACGTCCCATTTCAGTGTTTCAGGTAGGTTTTCACAACCTGAGCAACATGTGGCCGAGCGTTGTGGTGTAGCAAAATATCTTTGTCGTGTCTCTGCTCATATTGCGGCCGTTTTTCTTTCAATACTCGGCTTAAACGCATTAGTTGTGTTCGATAAAGAGGTCCTGTGATGGTTTCATTCGGTTGCAGCAACTCATAATACACCACGACGAGCTGGTCCCACCAAATGCATAGCATGACTTTGGAACCATGGATATTCGGCTTTGCGGTCGATGTTGATGCGTGGCCAGGGTATCCCCACGATTTTTGGCGTTTTGGGTTGCCGTAGTGTATCCACTTTTCATCACCAGTCACGATACGATGCAAAAATCCTTTCCTGTTCTGCCGTTGAAGCAGCTGTTCGCACGTGAAAAAACGCCGTTCGACGTCTCTTGGCTTCAATTCGTACGGCACCCAATTTCCTTGCTTTTGTATCTTTCCCAAGGCTTTCAGACGAAGTGCGATGGCTTGTTGAGTCATGTCCAATGAATCGGCAAGACTTTGTTGCGATTGGCATGCATCTTCGTCCAGCAATGCCTTCAATTCTGAGTCTTCGAAAATTGTTGGCCGGCCGGAACGCTCCTTGTCTTCCACGTCAAAATCACCTATTTTGAAGCGACGAAACCATACGCGACACATTGGTTCACTAATAGAAGACTCACCATACGTTGCTTTAATTATTCGACACGCCTCAGCCGCAGATTTCTTTGAATTAAAACAAAAAAGTAAAACTTCCCGCAAATAGCGCTTATTTGGCTCGAACTTCGACATGTTTAAGGACTCACAAGTAACTGACGCCGATAAAATTTTACATATGTAATGATGGGGAATTGTTGCAATATGTCTGATCTTGCCATATTACGAGCTTGATCCGCGATTTTTTTGCAGTATTTCGTGTTAGCGCCATCTATACGAGAACGCCGGGAACTTATTTGCACACCTTATTTTCCATCATAAGAAAAAAGAAAGTAAATGTAAATATTCATGTATACACCGCTCTTCTTCCTATATTTCCCAACCCACAAGCACAACTACTACCTGGCTGGCTATAAACCGGCAGGAGAACATCCACACACACCAGCCTTACGAACTTCTATCTGACTACAGTGTGATTGACTGAGCGGCTGTTATAAGAAGCAAACCCACATACACACCAGCCCACCGGTGGCTTAACGGCTGTTAGAAGAGACAGAGTGAGTGAACACTTCAATTGAAGTGACTTAGTGACTACTGAACGATGGAACGATGGAACGAAGGAACGTTGGAACGATAGAACGAAGAGTTCAATGGAAGTACTTCACTAAACTCCTTCCTTAAAGTGAGTGACTCGGAGTGAAGTCACTGAAGGAACTGCTTTGGCCATCTCTAATTCAAAGGCAGTTATTGTATGGTGAAGGCTTGCCATGACTGTTATTGTATGGTGAAGGCTTGCCATGACTGTTAGATCCGATCAAGAAAATTTTGAACTTGAACCTTGTCAAAACAGGGTCGCGAAATGCCCTTCTCTCGTACAAGTAATTCCCGATGCAATCCAGAAATTAACAATATAAGTAGCCATTACGGAATCGATTCTGTAATGATTACAGATCCTACTGGGTCATATCTCTTGCAGTACTAATGAATTTCACTCAGTTGCTCAAAAAACGTGCACATTACCAAGTTATTCAAGATCTCGTCAGCACCGTTCCTAGTTTTGGAGTCCTATTCAACTGGTAACAGAGTGCCTCTAAATCATTTTTTTTGTCGCTGAGAGCCCGATACTTGAATATGCACATTAAATCGCGAATGCCATGAACAACCTTGAAAACTTTTGCTTGAAATTGATTATATTATTAAATCATCACAAATATTTTATCATTGCACCTTCTTTATCAAAATAAGCATTGTCAAAAACATTCATCACATTTTTCGCAAACATTTTCCTATTGAATCCAAGATAGCATTTCGCAATATCACAATCGTATTGCATTCTTAACTACAGTGTAGATAAAATAAAATTTTAGATTTAATTTTACTTTATTATTTTTTAATAATAAAGTATTTAAAATTGAATTGGAATTTGATCGCAGTATCGAGGAATTCATCAAGTAACACAACGGAAAAATAAAGCGCTTCTCACTGCCTACTTAGCGCTTCAAGACAAATTACACTGTAGCCAAGACCCGAACCCGACTAGATTTTCGTACAATAAAAATCTTTGTTGGCTCGTCATATTAGATATATTTCGTACGGAGACCCGGACATTAGTTCTTACAAATTACAGCCCGCTCAAATAGATTTGTTTTGTGGTCCTAAAGAAAATTCCTGACTCTGACGTGTGCAGGTATTGCCTTGACCTATATGCTGAGGAGGGCATCACCCACATTTTGTGTGAGTGTCAGGCGGTTGCAAGGAGGCGACTGAGGTGGCTGGGCAGTTTTTTCTTTGAGAATTTGGAGAATCTCAGAATCTAGAGCAACTGTACGTACTATAAAAAATATCCACTACTTTCAGAGCGGTCAATGCTTGTCTAAACGAGTATATTTCGATCTGCTTACATTTGTCGTGATTTTTGTATAGAAACATACTGCAGTCACGATCGGCTGCAAGCCAATCGTATAATACTCTAGATGAATACTGAACTCCGATTTATATTGTAGTTGGGGATAAGGTAGAATTACGTGTGTGCATGTTGTATGTCCTTTATTAAGGACTACCATTAGATTACTACTCAAAACTAAAAGACAATATTCAGTGTTTAATTTCATATCTTGAACTGGGTAAGTCATCGAAAAAAAAAATCCTTTTTTAAGGACTTTCACATGGGAGGTGCAGGAAGGACTCACTCGATTTCTTACATATTTATCCTTTTCCTTGGAACCATTCAAAAATGAACGTGTACAAAATTTCAAATTCGTAGCTTGAAGCGTTCAAAAGTTATCGAAAAATATTGTTGAACACGTGTCTTAAGGACATTTTGTATGGCAGCTACCAGAAGGAGTAAAAGGATTTCGATGACTAGTAAGGCCGAACTTTCTTTTCACTCAAAACTAATTTGTTCAAAATTTCGAGTTCATAGCTAAAAGAATACTTGAGTTATAGTGAGTTCCGTAAATTAAGTGAAGACTTTTTGACAGGATATTTGTATGGCAGCTACACGAAGGACTAATAGAATTTTCTTCATAATCATACATTTAACTCCAAATATTGGAAAAATACCACATACAAAATTTCAAAGACGTAGCTTAAACCCTTCTGAAGTTATCGGCAATATTCTTCAACACGTGTTTTAAGGACATTTTGTATGGCAGCTACCAGAAGGAGTAAAAGAATTTCGCTGATTAGTTAACTTGAACTTCCTTTTCACTCAAAACTAACTTGTATAAAATTCCGAATTTGTAGCTAAAAGATTACTTGAGTTATAGTGAGTTTCGTAAATTAAGTAAATACATTTTGACAGGATATTTGTATGGCAGCTACACGAAGGACTAACAGGATTTTCTTCATAATCATATATTTAGCTCCAACTATTGAAAAAATAACACATACAAAATTTCAATGTCGTAGCTTAAACCCTTCTGAAGTTATCGACCAATATTCTTGAAGACGTCTTTTAAGGACATTTTGTATGGCAGCTACCAGAAGGAGTAAAAGGATTTCGCTGATTAGTAAACTCGAACTTCCTTTTCACTCAAAACTAACTTGTACAAAATTCCGAATTCGTAGCTAAAAGATTACTTGAGTTATAGTGAGTTTCGTAAATTAAGTGAATACATTTTGACAGGATATTTGTATGACAGCTACACGAAGGACTAAAAGGATTTTCTTCATAATCATATATTTAGTTCCAACTATTGGAAAAATAAGACATACAAAATTTCAATGTCGTAGCTTAAACCCTTCTGAAGTTATTGACCGATATTCTTGAACACGTGTTTTAAGGACATTTTGTATGGCAGCTACCCTAAGGAGTAGGACGATTTGGCCCGTTAACGAACTTAGCCTTACAAATTCAACCAAACATCCAGATTCAAAATTTCAAGATCCTAGGTGAAGGCGTTCTTGAGTTATCGTGCTAACGGACAGACGGACGGACGGACGGACGGACGGACGGACGGACGGACGGACGGACGGACGGACGTCAGGCGGATTTGAGGTTTTTGGCCACAAATAAACAAAAAATAATATATAACTTTTTTTCGTCCGAGGCTTGGTTCTATGCGTTACAAACTTTTGGGCTGGATTAAACTTATAATACTCTATATGATTTCATCTAGAGTATAAAAAGCCTCACGGAGGTAGTTCTAGTAGCTATCCATCATTTACTGTATTGAAAAGGCTCTGTGAAATCGAAAATCGTAAATATTGTTACATCCGCACCCTGGCAACCGCACAACTCAATTATGAATGACATAATTTCTGTGGTCACAGTGAATAACTTGGTAAGTGGAAAAATATTAAAATGCGATAATACTATGTTCAGACTACGAGATTGACGCGTTTAAATCGAGTTAAATGCGCTGAAAACACTTTCCGGACGTGTTTACGAAAACACGTAGCTACTACGCGTTAAACCGAAAACATGTACTGCGACCCTCGCGGAAATCGAAGTAAACTTTGGAAGAAACTATTTAATGCTGTAGAAACTCAATTTTGTGCTTGTGCAACGACTGCATTAGCTAATAAATTCCCTTTTCATTACTACTATACATAAAGCATAAATTTGCTAATGAAACACAGCTGAATATCTACTTGTCAAAACAAATCACATCAAGCTATCATGTATCAAAATAAAACGAGTTGCCTAGTCTGAACACTACTTTTTTAACATGTTAAATTTATCTACTTAAATGCGTTTAAAATGCATAGTCTGCGCAGCGTATAAGTGTACTGTGGTCATCTCCCAAGGCTTACACGCACTGTGAAAAAGTTATTGTTATATGTTATTTGATCACTGAGATGTCAACAAATTTAATTTTTTCACAAAAACTGGATTTACAGGAATAGTTCAATTGTAAAAATAGCAAAAAAGTGCTGCTCTGAATAGTTTCGTTTTTAGACTTACCTACTTAATCCCTGTGGCCACAGATTTATAAGCGAGAAAACAACAACCTTCAAATATCTTCCAACACCCGGAACAGCGCAGAAATCTGCTGACACTTCTCGCATGCACAAGATACTTCTTGCGTATGTGCGTATGTAGTTTAAGAGAGTCCTTTATTAAGGACTTTCGTTTGGTTGCTACTCGAAAGTAAAATCTTAAGTGCTCAATTCCATATCTGGAACTAGGTAAATTATCGAAAGTAAAATTTGTCTTTTTTAAGGATGTTGAAATTAAAAATTAATGTGTACAAAATTTTAAATTCCTAGCCTGAAGCATTCAAAAGTTATCGGAAATTACCCTTGAATACGTGTCTTAAGGACTTTTTGTTCTTGAGTTATAGCGCGTACGGACAAACAAACAGACGACAGACGGACAGCATGCTCGTAGAACTGACCGTCGTCAGTTCTACTGACCGTGAACAACTTTGGATTACAATATCTTCCGAACCAATTACACCAGGAAGATAAAATTTAGTTTCTGTATATGGGATCACAAGAGGACTGAAATTTCTACTGAAATTAAATTTTCAGAGGGGGGAGGTGGAGCACGAAAGTGGGGGGACAGCAATTTCTCAAAAAATATAATTTGTATATCTCAGAAACCGTATCAGATATGATCTCGAAAGTTTTACAGGAGTTGGGGTCGGTAAACTTCTAGTTGGGAAAAAATATGTTGGGGGGTATGGGTGTTGGGGTGATGGTGAAAGAGGATAGAAAGGTAAACATTCTGATTTTTATTTATCGAATACCATAATTAATAGAAAGCTAAAAATTTAGGATTATATAGAGCCACTAAAGAGACATTCTAGAAAAATAAAATTGTTGATAGTGGTAGGAAGGTACGGCGATGAGGGGTGGTTTTTTATATCTCATAAAAGGCTTATGCTAGAAAGTTGAAACTTAGTACGTATATGTAGATGTGTTATTAGAGTAACTAAAGCAAAAAAAAGGTCAGATTTTTATTGGCGTTCAGAGGTTGAGTAAAAAAAAGTCCGTGAATCCACATTTTCACAAATTTCGTTAAAACTTTTAGACATGTCGAGCTATCAAAACAATTTTACTTGTGCAAGCTATTTTTATAAGTGCCTAGAAACCTTCTTCAAAATTTTTCGATATCCAACCTCTACGGGTGTGTAAAGTGGTTGTGTACATATTCACGAATTCTGATATATTTCTAAGGTATGTTGAGATTTGAAATTCACTTTTACTTCTATAAGCTTTAAACGTAGTCGGGGAAAAAACCGATTTATGTATTTTTCTCTGTTAAACCCCCTGGGGGTATTGTTCAAGATTTCACTGATTCCGAAAATCTCTTAGGTGTAATGTGATCGAATTCGCCTTTACTACTATGAATAATTATTCTATTGATAAAAAAATACGTAAGTAAATAAAAAAAATCTGCCAACAGTCTGGGCGCAACTTTATTATTTTATGGGTAGAAGTCCGAAACGTGTTTAATGATGAGGTGCGATTTGGTTACTATGCGACTGACAACCTAAGAAATAACCAGGAGGCTATTTGGAACGTTATTTTTTAGGTTGTCAGTCGCATAGTAACCTACACCGCATCTCATCATTAAACACGTTTCGGACTTCTACCCATAAAATAATAAAGTTGCGCCCAGACTGTTGGCAGATTTTTTAGGTTGTCAGCCGCATAGTAACCTTCACCACATCTCATCATTAAACACGTTTCGGACTTCTACCTATAAAATAATAAAGTTGCGCCCAGACTGTTGGTAGATTTTTTATATTGCGACAACCTCTCCCTTTAAAATAAGCCCTATTTTATTATTCTAAAGCTTGGCTAGGCTCGAAGTCCTCCAGGGCGATCAGTTCCCGGAAGCGACAATAGGTCGGGTTTTTATTCCTGGACCTCCTATTCAGCCCGATCTGGTGCAAGTTACTCTGCGGAGGCAAAACCCTAACTTCCCGTCTGACGAGATATGCGTTGTCAAAGCGGAGAAAGCCGGACAGACGGGCCAAACCTTCATCCTCCACCTTGGCCCCGCTGCAGTCCTTCATATCAAGGACAACTCGAACCGAGTGTATTTTAGTCTCGGAACCGTCAAAGTAAGAACCCTTGATCGGAAGGAACGGACTAAGGAGGAGAGGACCAACGATGACGCCTCTGGAACACAAGATGGTGAGGACATTGCGAAACGAAATCCTGGCCCATCGGGCCCAGAAATAGATCTCGAGCAAAAAAACCCCAAGTTAGCAGCTTGGTGATGAAGATAGCCCAGATAAATCTGCACCATAGCAAAGCGGCCCCGGCCAATCTTTTAGCGCTCTTCGACGAAGAGCATATTGGCATCGCGTTAATTCAAGAACCATGGATACACTGTAACCAGATCCAGGGACTGAGGAGGTGTGATCTCAATATATAATATAGCAAGGGCAACGGTAAAATTCTCTCCTGTATTCTCGCAAGGAAGTGCTTTCACCTTTTCTTTGTCCTGTCTTATAGCTCCGGCGATCTTACGGTCATCAGATGCGAGAGGTATAACCGCCTGGAACCATTCATTCTGACTTCTGCATACCTGTCCCACGACAAGGACGCACCACCGGAAGAATTAGTTAAACTAGTAGATATGGTTACCGAGAAGAAACTCGACCTCATAGTGGGATCTGATGCGAATGTGCATCACACCCAATGGGGCAGTAGTAATACAAACGAGAGAGGTGAGTCCCTTTTTTAATTTATTTTATTTTCCTCTCTGCTAAACTGTAATCGGGTGAATACCCCAACTTTTATGAATAGTATTGGAAGAGAATTTCTTGATCTAACCCTGGTATCTGACTCAGAGCGAGTAAGGGTCGAGAATTGGAGGGTTATCCGACAAGCCATTCCCTTCGGATCACTGTTTGATAACCTTCAACGTAGAATATCAAGTAATTCCCCTAAACCATTCAGAAACCACAAGAAAACAGATTGGAAAAAATTTATGAAATTAGTAAATAGACAACTGAGCACACGTCGTGTGGATACATTCCAAGACAGAGCGGTGGAGGAACTGACACTGCGGTGGAGGAACTGACCTCCGTGCTGCATGACGCAATCCGTGACGCAATTGTACGAAAAGACTTCCTGTTTGGTGGAATGTTGAGGTTAAGAGCCGATGTGCAGAAGATAGGAAACTCTTCAACAGAGCTAAATTTAGCGATTCTGCAGAGGACTGGCAAAAATTTGTTTTCGGTGGCTCACCTAGTTACAGATATGAAAGCAACCAAATGGAAGTCAAAGGAGTCAAAGGATATAATACATGCACACGCCTTATTCTACCTTATCCTCAACTGCAATATAAATCGGAGTTCAGTATTCATCTAAAGTATCTTGCAGCCGATCGTGACAGCAGTATGTTTCAAACTCGATTTGAAGTACACTTTGTAACGGTTCGATTACGTCGGTTCAGAGGAATGTGAGTATTCTAGCGCGAGCCCATTCTAACCGCTGCTCGAACTTTTTTTTAGGTTTTCAGTCACATAGTAACCTACACCGCATCTCAGAATTATACTCGTTCCGAACTTCTACCCAAAAAATAATAAAGTTGCGCTCAGACTGTTGGCAGATTTTTTCTTTTAGGTGATGAAGGTTTCAGGTGAGACCTGTATAATTAGTTTAGTCGAAAGGAGCCTACAGAACACGATTAAGTGAGTTTTCTAAAAAATAACTAACATTCCTCTTCTGTTCTTGCAGGATACTTCATGGACACAAACGGAAACCGTATCAAGTACGCATTCCTTCCTGGATAACCTTAATATGATCTCGAAGAATAAGGTTGGAAAGCTGATACTCCTTTCAAACAGTACCTGAGACAGTAACAAAATTGTCACGCTCAAACACAGAAAAAAGATGGCGCAGTGAAGAACATATTTTACAACACCCCATCACAAATATTTGATTCATTGCCCTCAAATGACATAAAGATCCCTCTAGAGGACTTTAATGCAAAATTTGGACGAGAGGAGACACACAAAGGAACCATCGGAAGGCACAGCCTCCATAGTACCGCCAATGACAATGAATAACGTCTAATCGACGTCGGTACTAGCTGCAAAAACTTAATTGTAAGCTCGACATTCTTCCCCATCGAAACTATCATAAAAGGACGTGGTCATCTCCTGATGACCGCACTTTCAACCAAATTGTCCACATTCTGATCGAGAGACCAGCATTCTGGACGTACGATCTTTTCAAACCTCGTCAAAGTAAATTATCAACGTCGAGTGGCAAAATGTGGGTATTCAAAAAAAGGCACGACACCCGAATGCGATGTTGGAAAATTAATTGACGAGACTGTCGTGTCGTGTCGCTGTAAACACGCCTCGAAGCGTTCCTAACTGACGAAGGACAACTATCGGTCAAGAGTGGATACAAATGAGAGATGGTATCAGAACGACAGCAGAAGAGATCATAGGACTCAAATCCCAACAGAAATATAATGACTGGTTCGATAATGATTGTAGTGATACAATAAAGAAAAAAAAGAAGCTTACAACGAATACATTGAAAGACCAAAGAGAGCCAAACAGGAAAGATTATCAAAATAACGGCATGAGATCATATAATCTACGATCCGCATATACTGCCGTCAAACAAATAAGACAAGGCTATAAGTCACGAACTAATCTCTGTAAGGATAAGGAAGGAAATATCCTTACTGACACAGAACAAATTAAACAAAAATGGGTTCAGTACTTTAAAAAGCTGCTAAATCCAAATAGAGACCTCCGATCCAATTATCATACCAAGGGCTCAACCTGATGAACAGGTATCAACAGGTATACACGACCTAAAAATGCTGGATTTTATACAATACCATCAGTGGAGCTCCTAAAGTGAGGTGGGTCATATCTCATCAATTTCCTACACAAATCGACGACTGGTGCAAGAGCATTATATGTCCAGATAATTACAGATGCTTATCATGGTTGTATACGTCCTACAAAATACTGACGAAAGTAATATATTAAGAAACAACTAAAGCCGTATACAGAAATTGTTATCCAATACCACGGCGGCTCCAGAACCGGATGATCTACTATTGACCACATATATTCAAAGAAGTGCTAGGAGTATAACAACACCAGATTTTCGTGAACTTCTAGCAGGCATACGAGCTCACCCAAAGTATCCGAACAGAATCTGGTCTGAAGCAGGACTCGTTCCCATGCTTTTCAAACTCGCCCTGGAATATGTCGTCAAAAAGATACCCGTTGAACCGTTACCAGAAGTACCCTGGTTGGTTGGGTGGTTTACGTGGTGGCCCGTCTACCGAAAACAGGGCCCAATTAGCACATGAAGCGCCATTTTGATACCACAACTCGTTTAACCTGGTCGTTGAGGGCTGATGAAGTATATATATAGTTTTACAGAGACCTGGGCTGGATTATCATATCCATCCAGAGCTGTTCAAGAAGGTAATCAGTTCTCCTATCTTGTTTTTCGAGATCTCATCGAGGATATTATATAAAGAGAATACCCAGTCTGGCCGCGTGGTCGCCGATCGGCCAGTGACCCGTGCTGACTGCCGTGACTCTGGAGACGTCCACACGGCTCCTGCTCAGGAGTTCGTCTGTTCTGCTCCGGGAGTAGGATGGCCATATCTTCCTAGATATGACGCAGTTGGTCAGTCCTCTCCATCTGGAGTTCGCGTTTGTGAGAAAGTGGGTGGATATTTGGCGCTTAACAGTCCCTAGTGGGACCTGAACGGATTCTACGAGAGGGCCATGAAGAGCCCAACCTTGCCTAGCTAATTCGTCTGCCCGCTCAGAGAAGTACCCTACTAATCAAGTCCACTCAAATAGTAGCGTATGCGGACGACATAAAAATTATGGCCAGATCTATATCAAACGCGAAGGAAGTCTTCCATTGTCCTAGACTCAACGGTAAAGGATGCTGGGTTAAGGGTCAATGAAAGCAATACCAAGTTCATGACCCAAAAAGAAGAAATGCATCAACCAGACAAAATATGTATGACCATGGGTGACTACAACCTGGAGAATGTGGACCATTTATCATATTTGGGTTCACACCCTTTAGTACATGGTAATGAACGAGACGAAGTAAAAGAACGGGTCACACTAGCAAATAAGACGTATTTTACGGTCCTCCTGATCTGAAAATCGAAAAAAGTGCACAGGCAGAGCAAACTTCGCATATACAAGACCATAATAAGACCTGTGGTACTATACGCAAGCGAAACGTGGACTCTCAACCAAGCGTCTGAAAAATCAATAGACGCATTTGAACGACGAATTCTTCGAAGAATTTTGGGACCAGTAAGAGAAGGCACTGAATGGCGTATCCGGTACAACAATGAGTTGTACAACATCTATGACGACCCAGCCGCATCAAACCTTATAAAATTTCGTAAGCTGCAAAGGGCAGGCCATGTGGAGCGAATGGATGACAGAAGAATTACTAAACACACACTGAAAGGTAGAGCTCAGCGCAAACGACAAACTAGGACTCAGTTGACGCAGATTGCAGATCGCTTCTTAGATGCACAAGTTCGAGGACGAGGGGACTCAACCGAGATGACTTTAGACAATGTATCCTGCAGGCCCTGACTCGATTTGGGCTGTAGCGCCACTGATAATGCAGATACAGTAATATATATGATATATGATGATCTAGTCTTGTTCCGGGTCTTCGTACATCTTCGCAACGAACAATTCACTGCATAAGCTTTCAACGGTCAGGTCAATAAAACGGCGCAAATTCGACCCTATCTGACTAATGGTCCACCACGTAAGCCAGCCAACAATTTAAATTCCAGTTCAGGCTTTTCTCTGCCTTGATTTATGAATTAAATTGCCGATAACATTACTTGTCTTTTTCGATACTACTATTTTGATTTTAAGCCACTACACAAATTACTAGATTGTATCCAACTTCCGTTTCAAATTTGCCAATCAAAGAAATTTTTTAAATAGCAATTCGAAGTCACCTTCATATCAAGTGTCCGATTTAATTTAAATTTTTAAAAGAAATTTATTTTTAATTATGATTTTCACATTGAAGTACTATGTACTTAAAACGAGATAACATTTAGGCATAAGCAAAAAAATTAAAATTTAATCATCAGTCATATTTCCGTCTTTATTTAGTTATCTTTCAATTTGATCAAAAAATGCAAGATTATCGCAATGAGCCTTGTTGAATATATTTCCTATCAGTATGCGATAAAAAAAAAAAATTTCTGCAATCAAAAATACCGCCATTTGCAAGATTTCTATATAAAGGAGCGTGCAGCTTGCCGATCAAATCAGTTTTTCTATCTTACGGGATTATAGATAATCTTTGCGGGGTTCATTAGACAATAATTTGAAAATGAAGGGTAGGTTTTTGACGAAATGTTAAATTTGTATGTTACTCACATCGATTATGGTATTTTGCAGGTCTTTACCTTCTCACCGTCCTCTTTTTGAGTGGGATTCAGGTAATTGCATTAAAACCACCGTCGTCTGGCTTAAACCAAAACTAAACTCCTCCTGGATTTCAGATTCACTCAGTGCGTTCACAACTCGTTGCTTCAGTAAATTGCGTCGGTCGCAATTTTGAAACATTTGCGTATCCTGGCAGTAATACGTACTACTACTACTGTTACAATAATCAAGCGTTATTAGTTCACTGCGCTCAAAACTCCTATTACAGCCTGACAGCCCAAACATGCATATCGAGTTCGTCGTATCCTGCCCTTCAGCTCTGCCAACCAGGCCAAACCCAAACGTTGCCAGATGCGACTAACTGTCACAACTATATTCAGTGCCTGAACGGGCAGACTTACATGCAATCGTGCCCGGCCGACTTGTATTACGATTCAGACGAACAAGGTTGCACGTCCGATATTCCGATCTCATGTGCTGCATCCAATCCCACTGGAACATGTTTTCAAAATCAAATTTTAGCTGATCCAAACAACTGTCAAAACTACATTCAGTGCATCAACGGTGAATTATACACGCAATCGTGTCCATCCGGCTTGTACTACAACCCGTTGCAACAAGGTTGCTCATCATCAATTCCGGTCTCTTGTCGCGCCGATAATTCCATAGGATTGTGCAGTCTGCAAAATCAAGTTTTAGCTGACCCGATGAACTGTCAAAACTTCATTCAATGCATCAACGGTCAACCGTACACGATGACATGTTCAAATGGATGGTATTACAATCAGATCACAGAAAGTTGTGGTCCATCAATTCCGGCCAGATGCAACGGTCAATCATCTGTAGGAAACATTTGTTCTATCTATTCGCAAAATCAAATGGTAGCCGATCCGACCAACTGTCAACGGTATTATCAATGTTCGAACGGTCAGCAAATATTGAACACGTGTCCCGGCGGTTACTTCTATCATACGATGACTCAAGCATGCGGTCCGACTGTTGCTCCAAGCTGCGGTAACAACAACTATTACTGAACAAGACAAGCACGGTTATTGTAATAAAACGTTATTAAAAATGTTCAGAAATTGAATTTTGTTAGTTGTTTTTAGTTAATAAAGTTAATTTTATTTTCCCGAATCGGCTGGAATTGAAGCCACGATACAAAACAAGATGTCAAAACTAAGAAACAGAGCCAAGAACTAATTACCATTTATCAACTGGAAGAAAACCCGAATAATAAATACTGTCAAAACTACATTCATAAAATGAATAATAAAAACTTTTCCAACTGTATTAGTGCAACTTTATTATTTTTCGTTTAAAAGTTTTAAAATGATCCTTAGTTTATATTATGACGTACGAGTATTCGAACAAGAACAGTATTTAAGTAGGTAATCAATTTTTAACGCAGTTGTAGACTTCCCTACTCCAAAAAGCCGTTTTAAAAGAAACCCTGGGCTTAATGAAAAAATCTTTGGAATGATGAACCATACATCAAATCTCATTTCTTTAAAATTGTCTGTACACATAGCATTTGAAATAACTAACTGTAAATTTTGATACACTCACCCTGCCCTATATGAATAATGCATCTTTTCATAGATTTAATGAAACATTTCGTTATGATTTTCTTTATAGTGATAACGAACATGACATATTCATAATATAAGATAACTAGCTCAACTCGCTCAGTGAAATTAAAAATCGCAAATATCAACGTTCACCTTAGGAAAAAAATACTCAACTCAAATTTTGTTGAGTCGTTTCCTCTTGATATTGAAACAGATGCACAGACGTACAACTATATTTCTATTGTAGTTTAACAGATCATAAATGCCTTTATTGCCGTTCACCTTAGGAAAAAATAGCCTAAGATGAAAAAGGTTGGAAATCACATTTCCTTAAGATTCTATTTAATCAACTTTTTCGATCGTGCTCAAATTAAAGGAGGTACTCTAAAAATCATTTTTTTCACTGAAACCACTCTTTCCTTGAAGTATATAAAAAAAGAGAATGAAAATAATTTCAGTCTTGTCTCAGTTGGTATTTTTCCGAGCCAATCTAACTCTGGCAACGAATTAGTATACCTTTGCCTTGATGATAAACGTGATTGAGTAATTTTTCGTGATAATCTCTGAGTGAAAAAAATTAGGACATTGAGATTCACTGCTTAATTCTTTTGCTTGCTTGCATGCCATTTGGTTATGCAGGAATGCGTCTGATGCATTCGTGTACAGAGGCTCTGGAAAGAAATCGGACACTACCATAAAAATCGATATAAATTAGGTTTTAGTTTGAGTTCGATACTTATTGTTGCCGTGCTATCATTAAGCAGGCAGCTTACGGCCAATATAGTTGTTTAAGATTAAACTTTTTATTGAATTCTACAACTTTTCTGCCTCGGCAAAATCAGGCCGTAGGCATTTCACTTTCTTTATTACACAGTTTACGGGACCTTCAGTCCCCTGCATTTTGCATATACCTTACGGGACATTCAGTTCCTATTGCAGCTTTGCAATAGTTCAGTTTTTTTTGATCATTATTATCAGTTCAGCCGTTGAGATGTACGCATCAAAAGTGTAACATTATTACTTAAAATTAAAATAGCAAGTATTTTTTCACTTGATCATACTACATGATCCAGCATTTTTCTTCGGACAACGTTTCTTTGTTTGGTTTCGCTCGCGCGTTGCTATGCAGGACGAAGTTTTGGATTTTGGATGAAATCGTCGTCGATTTGGAAGGCGATTTGACTCGGGAAGCAGAATATTGTGCATAAGGCACAACATTTCGCCCGCCGGTGCATAAGGCACCCTGCAAAGCTGTAGTTGTTGGGAGTACATCATCGCTACATCGTTCCTGCACCATAAGGAGTGCACAACGAGCAGAGTTACGAGTACACAAGGCATTCAACAAAACAATAGTTTTTATACTCTAGATGAAATCATATAGAGTATTATGAGTCTAATCCAACCCAAAAGTTTGTAACGCATAGAACCAAGCCTCGGACGAAAAAAAGTTAAAAACTATTTTTTGTTTATTTGTGGCCAAAAACCTCGAATCCGCTTGACGTCCGTCCGTCCGTCCGTCCGTCCGTCTGTCCTTGAACACGATAACTCAAGAACGCCTTCACCTAGGATCTTGAAATTTTGAGTTTGGATGTTTGGTTGAATTTGTAAGGCTAAGTTCGTTAACGGGCAAAATCGTCCTACTCCTTCGGGTAGCTGCCATACAAAATGTCCTTAAAACACGTGTTCAAGAATATTGGTCGATAACTTCAGAAGGGTTTAAGCTACGACATTGAAATTTTGTACGTGTTATTTTTTCAATAGTTGGAGCTAAATGTATGATTATGAAGAAAATCCTATTAGTCCTTCGTGTAACTGCCATACAAATATCCTGTCAAAACGTCTTCACTTTATTTACGGAACTTACTATAACTCAAGTAATCTTTTAGCTATGAATTGGAAATTTTATACAAATTAGTTTTGAGTAAAAACAAAGTTCCAATTTACTAATCGGTTAAATCCTTTTACTCCTTCAGGTAGCTGCCATACAAAATGTCCTTAAGACACGTGTTCAACAATATTTGTCGATAACTTTTGAACGCTTCAAGCTACGAATTTGAAATTTTGTACACGTTCATTTTTGAATGGTTCCAAGGAAAAGGATAAATATGTAAGAAATCGAGTGAGTCCTTCCTGCACCTCCCATGTGAAAGTCTTTCAAAAAGAACATTTTTTTCGATGACTTACCCAGTTCAAGATATGAAATTAAACACTGAATATTGTCTTTTAGTTTTGAGTAGCAATCTAATGGCAGTCCTTAATAAAGGACATACAACATGTACACACGTAATTCTACTTTATCCCCAACTACAATATAAATCGGAGTTCAGTATTCATCTAGAGTATTATACGATTGGCTTGCAGCCGATCGTGACTGCAGTATGTTTTTTTATTCGTCAGCGATCCTAAGAACTTCGAATCAACCAATCACCAATAGCAACATCAACTCTCGTCGAATCCGTTTCTCGCTCGGATTTTAATTTTTGAAGTTTCTAGTTTGGATTTACCAATCTGTAAAATGCTACAGATTCCATCACTTATCTAAATGTACCAACATTTTTTTTAGTAGACAGACCAAAATTTTTTTCTAAATACGATATTTTACACTTTAACCTATACGCAAAGAATTTTGTGAAAATCCGAAAATTTAAGATGTAATAGCACACAACTGCGTGTTTGTTAATTTCACAGGACGACATTTATTTTATTATTTTTTAGTTTCCACTAAATTTGAAGGAATTAATAACGTAATTAATATTGTTCTCGACTATATACATATAGGAACTCCGGTATACTGGTACTATTATGGTGGCACATAAGTAAAATCACAGGGTGCTTAGTACATATCTTGTAAGATTTAGAAACTTCATTGCATTGTAACCGACGATATGTACTTATAAGAAACATACTGCAGTCACGATCGGCTGTATGATATTCTAAATGAAATACTGAACTCCGATTTTTATTGGGGATAAAGTAGAATAAGGTGTGTGCATGTAGTATGTCCTTTATTAAAGACTCCCATTTGGTTGCTACTCGAAACTAACTTTAAAAGACAATACCGTCATTGTTAAATTTCATATCTTGAAATGGGTGAGTCACCCAAACAAAATTTTCCCTTTTTGAAGGACTTTCACATGGAGGTGCAGGAAGAACTCACTCGATTTCTTACATATTTATCCTTTTCTTTTAAACCATTTAAAAATTAATATGTAAAAAATTTGAAATTCTTAGCATGAAGCGTTCAAAACTTATCGGAAAATATTGTTGAACACGTGTCTTAAGAATTTTTTGTTTGAAAGCTACCGGAAGGAGTAAAAGGATTTCGCTGACTAGTAAAATCGAACTTCGTTTCCACTCCAAACTAATTTGTACATAATTCCGAATTCTTGGCTGAACGATTACTTGAGTTATAGTGAGTTCCGTAAATTAAGTGAAGACATTTTAACAGGATATTTGTATGGCAGCTACACGAAGGGCTAATAGTATTTTCTTCATAATCATACATTTAGCTTAAACTATTAGAAATTTTAATTATAAATCAACACGTACAAAATTTCAAAGTAGTATCTTAAACCCTTCTGAAGTAATCGGCCAATCTTCTTGAACACGTGTTTTAAGGACATTTTGTATGGCAGCTACCCGAAGGAGTAGGACGATTTCGCCCGTTAACGAACTTAGCCTTATAAATTCGACCAAACATCTTGATTCAAAATTTAAAGACTTTAGGT
Source organism: Beris morrisii (assembly GCA_951812415.1). Taxonomy (NCBI): domain Eukaryota; kingdom Metazoa; phylum Arthropoda; class Insecta; order Diptera; family Stratiomyidae; genus Beris; species Beris morrisii. The sequence goes on from OX638310.1 coordinate 62,248,682, forward strand.
CAAGGCGTTTATTTTATTTTATTTATTTATTTATCAAACAAGATCTATACATATACAACATTAACTCAAATTAAACTAATTTAAAACAAAACAATTTGACTTAATTTAACTATTTTAGTATAACTTAATTAGAGGCACTGGTGGGTTAAGCAGGATGAGAATGGGCTGATAACATCGAACGAAGTTTCAGTTTATATGTCGGCTTACTTATTGGAGGTGTGAAGTGTACACTGAAATTGTTAAACGTTCTACAGCATCTATTTATGGGTTCGTTTAGACCGTAATCAGTACGGTGGGGATATTCCTTAAGGGGTTTTGAATGTCTCGTCAGCCTGACAGTGTCATTAAGTTTAATTTTATTTGTAAGGTGATCAACCTTAATATCACCATTCAAGACATCTAAGGTGAAACAGGATGTTAGCATAGTTCTTCTAGAGCTGAGTGGTAGGAGATTCAACAATTGTAGCCTAACTGTATAGTGTGGAAGGTTAGCAAAGTCTCTAGGGTCATACAGGTCCCTCAGAACAAAAAGAAGAAATTGCTTCTGGATTGACTCTATTCTGCTGCTGTAAATCTGGAAAAAGGGATCCCAAATGGGACATGCATATTCCAGGAGAGGGCGAACCAAGGAGCAGAATAATGATTTAGTGACCCATACATTTCTGAACTCTTGAGCCCTTCTTTTGATGAAACCTAAAAGTTTGTTGGCCTTGGCGATTATTTTGTTGTAGTGAGATTTAAAGCATAGTTTATTGTCAAGTAGAACGCCGAGGTCTTCATTATGCTCCACTCGATCTAAACCATTTCCACTTAGGGTATAGTTATGGTGATAAGTGGATTCTTTACGTGAGAAGCTTATCACGTGACATTTACCGACATTAAGCTTTAATTTGTTTTGACTGCACCATCCATCTAATGCCAAGAGCTTGGATTGCAGGAATATAGCATCTGCCGGGGAGCTAATGGAGTGATATATTTTCAGATCATCGGCGTATAACAGATGTGATACACTTTCCAATACTTCTGATAGATCTGAGATGAAGATGTTGAACAAAAGAGGTCCCAAGTGACTCCCTTGGGGTACACCAGAGGACACTGATATTACTTTGGAAATTAAGCCTTGGAACTTAACACATTGAGTTCTATTACTGAGATATGACTTAAGCCAGTCAAGTAAAGGTCCTGTTATACCGATCTTTTTTAACTTAAAGGTTAGAGTATTGTGGTCTACTTGGTCAAAGGCTTTGCTAAAGTCAGTGTATATTGCGTCGATTTGGCGCCCATTTTCCAGTGCGCAGAGTGTATCAGATACAAGAATCATTAGGTTAGTTGTGGTTGAGCGCCCTTTTCTAAAACCGTGCTGCTGGTCATTAATAATGGGGTTGATAATATTGGTGAGTTTATCGCAGATAATTTTTTCAAATAGTTTCGGTATGGCTGATAGTATTGCAATACCTCGGTAGTTCTCTACGTTTCGTTTGTCACCATTCTTGTGAATTGGCGTGAGATGCGACGATTTCCAGACTGAAGGAAAATTCCCTGATGACAGTGACTTGTTGAATAGAAAGTGTAGAGGTTTTGAAAGTTGAATGGCACACTTTGATAAGAATAGAGGAGGAATGAGATCCGGGCCAGGACCTTTTTTGACGTCAATATTTATAAGGGCATCAAGCACCTCCTCTGCGGATAATGAAATATTGTCAGCAAGTGGAGGGGTCGAGTTGTCAGGTTCGCTAAAGGTTGATTCTGACGGGGGACTAAAGACTTCTCGAAAACGGTCGGCAAACATATCGCAGATAACACGCCTGCAGGATATGTGCTTGAGTCCATTGGTCATGGTTACGGGGTAACCTGAACTTTTGCGTTTTGTATTCACAAAATCGAAAAATCTTTTTGGATCGGTAATAATCGGTTCTTGAGTTATTGTGCTAACGGACAGACAGACGCACAGACAGACGAACGGACAGATAGACGGACAGACGGACAGATGGACGTCAAGTGGATTTGGAGTATTTGGACCCAAATAAAGAAAAATTAATATATAACTTTTTTCCGACCGATGCTCGGTTCTATGCGTTACAAACTTTTGGGCTGGATTAAACCTGTAATACTCTCAGATTTCATCTAGAGTATAAGAAATCTGCCAACAGGCGCAACTTTATTATTTTATGGGTAGAAGTCCGAAACGTGTTTAATGCTGAGATACGGTGTAGGTTATTATGCGACTGACAACCTAAAAAACTCTTGGCAGATTTTTTTTTATTTAATTATGTATTTTTTTTATCAATAGAATATTCCAAAGAAGTAAAAGCGAATTCGATCTCATTAAACCAAAGAGATTTTCGGAATCAGTGAAAATTTGAACAATACCCCCAGGTGGTTTACTAGGGAAAAATACTTAAATCGGTTTCTTCCCCGACTATGTTTAAAGCTTATAGAAGTAAAAGTGAATTCCAAATCTCAATATACCTAAGAAATATATTTGAATACGTGAATATGTACATGAACATTTTACACCGTCTTAGGGTTTGGATATCGAAAAATTTTGAAGCACGTTTCTAGGCGCTTATATAAATAACCCGCAGAAGTAAAATTGCTTTGATAGCTCGACATGTCGAAAAATTTTAACGAAATTCGTAAAAATGTGGATTCACGGACATTTTTTTTAATCAACCTTTGAACGCCAATAAAAATCTGAACTTTTCTTTTGCTTTAATTACTCTAATAGCACATCTACATAGACGTACTAAGTTTCAACTTTCTAGCATAAGCCGTTTCTGAGATATAAAAAACCACCCCTCACCCCGTACCTTGCTACTCCTATCAAAAATTTTATTTTCCTAGGATTTCTCTATAGTGGCTCTATATAATCCTAAATTTTTAGCTTTCTATTCGTCACGGTTCTCGAGAAATAAAAATCAGAATGTTTTCCTTTCTACCCTCTTTCACCATCACCCCAACACCCACACCACCAAATTTTTTTCCCTACTATAGGTCCACCCACCCCAACTCCTGTAAAATTTTCAACATCATATCTGCTACGGTTTCTGAGATATAAAAATTAAATTTTTGGAGAAATTGCTATCCCCCCACTTTCGTGCTCCACCTCCCCCATCAAAAAATTTATTTTCAGTAGATTCCCATGATAGATATTCCCCCACTTCCTTGCTTCACTGTCGACAGTAACCGTTTACAAGATGGACTTTAGAATATCTCGTTCTCAGCGTTCGAGCGTTTCGGAAGTATTGTTTTTCCCCACTCTCACACCCTCCACCAACAACGACAATTTTTTGCGAACTATCCAAGTTTTATATAAATTTCAAGTTTCAGCTTTCTAGCATAAATGGTTGGTGATATCGTAAAAAAGAAAATTGTTCATGTAAAACGATCTCCCCACATCTCCCCTTACAACTGACCACACAAGAAGCTACTTAAAGAGTATTCACTCGGTCTACCCACTGAACAATTTCAACTTACAAAGAATACAAAATGATTCCACAACCAGCTTTCGAACGGAATGTGGTTTAAAACAGGGAGATGGTCTAGCCCCCATTCTTTTCAACTTGGCACTAGAGTATGTCATCCGAAAAACCCCAGTCGACACCAATGGGACACTACTATTCAAGTCCACCCAACTAGTAGCATACGCTGACGATATAAACATCCTCGCAAGATCCTTCCCTAGTGCTAAGGAGGTATTTGTCATTCTTGACTCCGCAGCAAAAAAAGTCTGGTTACGCATAAATGAAAGTAAAACAAAAGTAATGACGCAAACAAGAAAGAGAACGCCAATCAGACAGAATATAACAATTGCGGAGTATAATTTGGAGAGTGTGGACAACTTTATATATCTTGGGGCTAATCAAGCAAAAGATGGCTGGAGGACGCGGAGGACGCGGTCTTTGGATCGAGACGATTGGAAGCGACGACTTCAGGAGGCCAGGACCTGATTTGGGCTGTCGCGCCATTGAGGATGGGCTTGGAAGCTACGAGTCTTCAAGCGATTTCGCGCATGGCGGACGGTATACTCGTACAGACAGATTTTTTTTTTTGCGTTTATAGTGTCTGTTTGTATTTTTTTTAAATTGATCACTATACTTTATTATATTAAAATAATAAAGAAAAGGATTGAATTCATAAGCTTCTGATAGTTAGAACCTACCTGTATCGTTCACATTCTTTGACGTGACCTCGTTTTGAATTGAATCATTATTATTGTTTGAGATGTATTTGACTTTTTTTTATCGATCACCGGTCCGTAATTGTTGGTGATCGGTCGATAATATCCTTTCTTTTGAAGTCATATTCACAAAATCACTATACACCAATATTTTTTATGCACTTACGCACGCGTTGTAACTGGAAAACATAAATGAAGTTGGAGATTGGAGACCAACACTAATCGAGCAGTATGAAAAGGCCTTCATAGACTTTCGTTCAACGCTACTTCATTCCAGCTTTTTCGTGCTGATGAATAGACGCGTTAAGATGAATTGGATATTGACTTCCGACTGCAGTGACAGTCTCAGACCACTGAAGAAAGAAAACGTTAAGAGATTGCCTGAAAATCTGCGATACTTTTCTAGAAACTATTCGATGTTTGGATAGCCTTCTAATGCTTGTATAATACTTCGTCTTAAATAGAGAAAACGTCCTATTATATGTAATTATAATTTTCGAGGGAGCTAACCATTTGGAGGAGGGGGGTTATCCCCCCCTCGTTACTACGCCACTGGTGGGTCCTCTATTCTTCAACTAAGGCCCGGACTACATGGTCTGTTTTTTTCCGAAAAAATAGTCCCCGCCTTCCGGAAAGAATGAAAACCATATCCCATAGAAATGTATGAGATTTTAGCTCGTCGACTACATGACTCCGGAAAAACGCGCCTCCGAAAAAAAACCTGAGAATGCACAGGTTTCTCCGGACGGTTGATCAGGAATTTTTGACCTATCCGGAATTAAATTTCAAGAACATACAGAGTTGATGAGCTCGACTGCAAGTGATTTTCTCACTCGAGTAGCTGTGCTTAATCGAAATGGTCGATTCAGAGGAATGTTTTAGACGAAAAATGTTGTTCTCTAAATCTGAGGAACCACCTATGCTTTAAACTTTATATTATTATATAATATCTTCCAGATATGCTCTTGAAAATTTTACAGGAGTTATAAACCAGTGGACTTCAAGCGGAGAAAATAATTTGGAGAATTTGGTTGTAGGGGGTGATTGTGAGAGGGGGTGGAAATTAAAAAAAATTTTGATTTTTATTTCTCGAAAACCGCAAAGGAACACCGAAAGAAAAATCATTATTTGAATTAAGTATGATACATTGTTAACTAACAATTAGCCTAAAATGTTCATATCAAATACAAACATTGTTAAAGTAAATAAGGTTACGTATTTAAATCAACTAAGGAAGCTGTTTAATTTAAACATTCATGTGATTCATTCAAATATGATTTTGTTTTACATTAAACATTTCATTGTCAGAATAATTGCTAAGCAACAAGAAACATGTTCAGTTGAATATTACTCCTGCTTATTACATTTCATCTTGATCTAACACAAAAATTTTCACCTGAGCACAATTGTTTTAAGAATGCAATGAAAACATTTGCAGGTTGCAGTTTTCCGTGATTGACTAAGCAATAATCATTGTATGCCAAACGCCAAAACTGTTAGTTTTGAAGCATAAATCATACAACATTTTCATTCAATTGTCTACAATTACAGTGTAAAGAAGTAAATCTTTGATTAAAAATAATATAGTATAATTATTGTAAAAAGGGTTAATTTACTCAAGTTAATTGATAACGAAGACCTAGGAGATATTAAATAGTTTGCAGAGTCGAATTTAAGCATAAACTCTTTCAATGGCAAATGGACAATGTAAGTAAATCAATTATGTAAAACAATAAAACCGTGTTTTTCAAGGTCCTTATTAAATTGTTTTCAGGGAGTGAATGTTCAATTGGAGCCATCCACGTTGTCAGTGCGTTTTCAGAAAATTTTTTTAATAGTTCATCTTCATCACCAACACTAATCAAATCATTCATCACCTATCAACGTTGGACACTTTGTATGTTAATATTTCTTTCTTCATTATTTCTTACTATCTTCTACATTTTTGTATTTCTTCCCTAAACTGTATTTTCTACTTTGAAATTCTTATTTTTTTCTTATCTACTAATGGAAACTAATGTAAAGTTTTTTTTAAACCCCTCGAAAAAATTACATTTATTGTATATATGTAAAATAACTTATTATGTGTCATTTGAAATTATATAATTTGCTAATAAAAAATCTAATTGAAGTTTTGTAATTTATTATTATTTTTGTGGAAACTGTAGTCTTTAGCACTATTGGATAACGATATCATTTTACTTAACAAAATGATATAAGAATAATTATTCCTTAAAATTCAATGGAATCGATATTATTGTAAGTAACAACACAAATAGTTTGAGTATCATGTTCATGTTTAAAAGAAGTACAATGGAACTGTTTAACAAAAAATGTTTGTGCTTAAAATACCACTTGCAAAATATTTCAGGAATCATTAACGTGCTTCGCTAGCATTGATCATGATAATCGAAGCACAGAAATATTTTATTTATTTTGAAGATTGATGTTTGTACTCAAATATGAAAATGATCATTTAAACACAAAATTGACAACGAAATTGTTGAATCAAATAATGATAGTTGTAATGTTTTGAAAACATAATTAACTATTAAACCATATTTGAATTAACAACGTTGCTTATTTGACGCAAAATCAAATAAGGTTTGTATTTGATTTTACCAATGAATTTCTTTCGGTGAAAGAATGCTAAAAATTGACAACTGTATAGAGCGACTATAGAGACATCCCAGAAAAATAAAATTTTTGACAGAGGTAGCAAGGTACGGGGGTGGGGTGGTTTTTCAAATCTTAAAATCGGCTTATGCCAGAAAGCTGAAACTAGATGTGCTACTAGATTAATTAAAGCAAAAAAAGTTCAGATTTTCATTTGTGTACGAAGATGAAGTAAAATAAATTTCCGTGAAAAGAGTCTTTTCCACATTTTCACGAATTTCGTTAAATCTTTTAGACATGTCGAGCTATCTACTTCTGCGGACTTTTTATATAAGCGCCTAGAAACGTTCTTCCAAATTTTTCGGTATCCAACCACTAAGGGTGGTGTAAAGTGGTTGTGTACATATTCACGAGTTCCGATATATTTCTTAGGTCACTTTCACTTCTAAAAGCTTTAAAAATAATCGGGGAAAAATCGATTTAAGTTTCTTTGATATTAAACCCCAATGGGTGGGAGGGGGATTGGAATGGTTAAAGGTATTGTTCAAGTTTTTAAGAATTCCGAAATTCTTTTATGTTTAATGAGATCCTTTACTTCCTTCTATTGAATCATCTATTGAAAAACAAATATGTAAATAAATAAAAATAAAGTTAAAAATCTGCCAACAGTCTGGGCGCAAATTTATTATTTTATGGATAGAAATCTGAAACGCGTTTAATGCTGAGATGCGGTGTAGGTTACTATACGATTGACAACCTAAGGCAGCGGTCGGCAACAGGCGGACCGTGGTCCGCATCCGGACCGCGGAAGGTCGAAACTTGGACCGCCAAACATTGTTAAATAACTTATCTACCTATTCAATTTAATTAATATTTTTATACTCTAGATGAAATCATATAGAGTATTATAAGTTTAATCCAGCCCAAAAGTTTGTAACGCATAGAACCAAGCCTCGGACGAAAAAAAGTTATATATTATTTTTTGTTTATTTGTGGCTAAAAACCTCAAATCCGCCTGACGTCCGTCCGTCCGTCCGTCCGTCCGTCCGTCCGTCCGTCCGTCCGTCCGTCCGTCCGTCTGTCCGTGAACACGATAACTCAAGAACGCCTTGACCTAGGATCATGAAATTTTGAATCTGGATGTTTGGTGGAATTTGTAAGGCTAAGTTCGTTAACGGACAAAATCGTCCTACTCCTTCGGGTAGCTGCCATACAAAATGTCCTTAAAACACGTGTTCAAGAATATTGGTCGATAACTTCAGAAGGGTTTAAGCTACGTCTTTGAAATTTTGTATGTGTTATTTTTCCAATAGTTGGAGCTAAACATATGATTATGAAGAAAATCCTTTTAGTCCTTCGTGTAGCTGCCATACAAATATCCTGTCAAAATGTATTCACTTAACTTACAAAACTCACAATAACTCAAGTAATCTTTTAGCTACGACATCGGAATTTTGTACAAGTTAGTTTCGAGTGAAAAGAAAGTCGGAGTTTACTAGTCAGCAAAATCCTTTAACTCCTTCTGGTAGCTGCCATACAAAATGTCCTTAAAACATGTGTTGAAGAATATTGGTCGATAACTTCAGAAGGGTTTAAGCTACGTCTTTGAAATTTTGTATGTGTTATTTTTTCAATAGTTGGAGCTAAATATATGATTATGAAGAAAATCCTTTTAGTCCTTCGTGTAGCTGCCATACAAATATCCTGTCAAAATGTATTCACTTAACTTACAAAACTCACAATAACTCAAGTAATCTTTTAGCTACGAATTCGGAATTTTGTACAAGTTAGTTTAGAGTGAAAAGGAAGTCGGAGTTTACTAATCAGCGAAATCCTGTAACTCCTTCTGGTAGCTGCCATACAAAATGTCCTTAAAACACGTGTTCAAGAATATTGGTCGATAACTTCAGAAGGGTTTAAGCTATGAGATTGAACTTTTGTATGCGTCATTTTTCCAATAGTTGGAGCTAAATATATTATTATGAAGAAAATCCTATTAGTCCTTCGTGTAGCTGCCATACAAATATCCTGTCAAAATGTATTCACTTAATTTACGAAACTCACTATAACTCAAGTAATCTTTTAGCTACGAATTCGGAATTTTGTACAAGTTAGTTTTGAGGGAAAAGGAAGTTCGGGTTTACTAATCAGCGAAATCCTTTTACTCCTTCTGGTAGCTGCCATACAAAATATCCTTAAAACACGTGTTCAACAAAATTTTCCGATAACTTATGAACGCTTCAAGCTACGAATTTGAAATTTTGTACACGTTTATTTTTGAATGGTTCCAAGGAAAAGGATAAATATGTAAGAAATCGAGTGAGTCCTTCCTGCACCTCCCATGTGAAAGTCCTTCAAAAAGAACATTTTTTTTATGACTTACCCAGTTCAAGATATGAAATTAAACACTGAATATTGTTTTTTAGTTTTGAGTAGCAATCTAATGGCAGTCCTTAATAAAGGACATACAACATGCACACACGTAATTCTACTTTATCCCCAACTACAATATAAATCGGAGTTCAGTATTCATCTAGAGTATTATACGATTGGCTTACAGCCGATCGTGACTGCAGTATGTTTATATAACTAGTTAACTAGTTTTAGTAGTAAATACCAGGCGCGTAGCGTGAAACTTCGTAGAGCTAGCACAATATCACGACCATCAAATTCTATGAATTCTATAACCACACTTAATTTTCATTCAGAAATAAAATTTCCATTCCTAAATTCCAGGAAGTAATCAAAAAATTTCACGAAATTTAGCAATCGTATCGTTGCGCTAGCCCTACGAAGATTCACGCTACGCGCCTGGTGCATACATAGCTGTCGCTATTTTGTGCTGTGTAGCAGAAGAACGTGCGTTGGATGGCATGGATTGGCATATTTCGACACGTCGTCAATTATTAGGTAGTTGCGTTGCGATCTTTTGAGGAGTATTGTTCATTTGTGCTATAATTATTTGTCGTGTACTAAAACGTTTCGTGCCTAGATCGATATGGATCCTAAAAAGCGAAAAGTTGAGAAAAATCCGCAGAAGCAGCATTACGTGTGTGCTGGACGCTTAATAAACACCAGAAGCCATTTTCAGACTCTGAGATCGTGAGAGAATGCATGTTGGAAGTGGCCACGGCACTTTTTGAAGAGAAAAAGGATATTGTCACCACAATTCAAGGTATACAATTGTCGGCAAGAAGTAATACAAGAAGAACCGAAATTTTAGCTGCTGACAACAAAAGTAGTTTGCTCGAACTTCTGCGGAAGGCACCTTGCTACGCCATAGCACTTGATGAATCGTGTGACATTGTCGATGATGAACAAATGTCTATTTTCGTGAGATTTTTTGACAATGAAAGTAAAGCGTTCAGGGAAGAATTGCTAGCAATATTGCCGTTTAAAGATAAGACTCGCGGAGAAGATTTATTCAAGACTTTTGATGAATTCATGGCAAAATCAAATATTAGTTATGATAAAATGGTGTCCCTTTCAAGTGACGGGGCCCTAGCGATGATTGGCAAAGAAAAAGGATTAGTAAAGAGGATCAGAGATAAGAATGCAGGCCTAATATCTTATCAGTGCATAATTCACCAGACAGTCCTTTGTGGAAAACTTAGTGCTACTCTGAAAGAAGTAATGAACAGTTTGGTCAAGTTGATCAATTTTATGAGTTCTCGTTCTGCTCTTCAGCACCGACAGTTCAAGGAGTATCTTTCTGAATCCAATTCGGCGTATTCTGACTTACTGCAACACAACAATGTTTGTTGGCTAAGTAAAGGTCAAGTTATTGAACGCTTCTGGCAAACAAAAGAACAAGTAACCTTCTTCTTGCAAAACTTGGATACCCAGGAAGCAAGGAATCACTTGGAGTTCATAACAAACAAGCGCAATATGCTAGCTGTAGCTTTCCTGAAAGACATTCTGAAATATTTAAAAGTGCTTAACACCGAGTTGAAAGGAAATAGAAAATTAATATGTGATCTGATACAAAGTGTGTCTGCTTTCCGTCGCAAGCTGGATATCTTTGAAAAAGATATTGCAAGTCAAGAATTTATTCATTTCCCAAAGATTCTTCAATATAAAAAGAAGAGCTCTGAAGAAGACATTACAGTATTTTTAAGGTTTATATCTGATCTTGGGAAGGAATTTGTTGCAAGATTCCAAGACTTTGCAGACATAGAGAAGCTGTCTCAATTCCTAAAATCGCCTTATGAAGTTGCTGCAGCGGCAGAATAGTCTAACGTGGCTGCGAAGTTGTTCAGTCTTTCAATGCATTACTTCAAATGGAGATGATTGTCTTGCAAGAAGATATTTCCTTGCAAATGTATAAAACTGCATCCACTGAAGAATTTTGGGGTACACATGTTTCAGAAAAGTATGGAAATTGCAAAAAACTTGCTATCAACCTGATTACTATGTTTGGCTCCACATGTGTATGTGAATCATCTTTTTCAAAAATGAATTTTTTAAAGAACAAATATCGTTCGAGATTAACGGACGCCCACCTTGAAGACACTCTTCGCATTAGCTTTTCTCCGCGTGAACCAAACTATAAAGAACTGACTCAAGACCGCAAGTGTAATTTCTCGCATTAATTTTTAAGAATACCTACCCATTGTGTTTTATATAAAAATTAAATGAGTCAAAATAAAAATTTAAAACTAGTAAGTATTATGGGTTTTTTTTCTGGACCTCGATAAAAATTTTCAATAGTATCCGGACCCCACTTAAAATTACTTGCCGACCCCTGACCTAAGGAATAACCAGGAGGCTATTTGAAACGGTATTTTGTAGGTTGTCAGTCACATTAGTTAGATTACTAAGCCGCATCTCAGCATTAAACGCGTTTCGGATTTCTATCCATAAAATAATAAAGTTGCGCCCAGACTGTTGGCGGATTTTTACTGTTCTTCACAATGACCACCAAACATATTAGTTCTTCGTAGCTTTAATTCTCCATACTCACAGAATGCAATGCGCTCATCACGCCACGCTTGCTCGCAGTATACTGAAAGTTTTTTATTCCGGATCCCGTGTAGTCGAAGCTGTCCGGCTCCGGAATTATTACGGAGTGGAAAAAAAAACGGACCATGTAGTCCGGGCCTAACTCGCCAGACGATAACATAATCTACTAATTACGAATCTCTTGTTAGAGAAAAGATATTAAAATACCGTCACTCAGTCAAGGGCGTAAACTTTTCGAAGTCACCTTCAAACGCGAAATGTCCAATTTATTTTCGATGTTCATTAATTTTCAAAAAGAATTCATCAAATTATTTGTAATATTGAAGAGCTATTTCAAATGAGATAACACTTGGACATAGACGCGAAACGATTTAAAATTAAAATTTAATCTGTCCAATTTCCGTTTTTATTCAGCTAACTTTCAATTTGATCATAAAACGCAGATAATCGCATTATGTCCAGTTCAAAATATGTTTTTGATATCATTTTGTGATATTAATCGAAAATGAACTTTTGTAATCAAGAATACCACATTTAAAGAAATTCTATATAAAGGAGTTTTCTGATCGCCGGACAAACCAGTTGTTGTTTAATATCACACATTGTTAAGATATTTGGTTAAGTGTTTTTGAAAGAAAAAAAAAATTTAAAATGACGGGTAGGTTTTTGGCGAAAAGTTCAAGTCGAAATTTATTTTATTTTACTATGGATTATTTTTGCGCATTTTCTAGGTATCTACCTGGTCGCCGCCATCCTCTTTGTGAGTGGAACTCAGGTAATGTGTATTAAAAGGAAATTTATGTAATTATTATTTGATTGTTGGCTGTGTCGTGTTATAGTGGCCAGGTGCTAACAATTTAATGTTCACTGAATCTAAAATTAAAATTCAAAACCAGGTGGAAAAAAAATTGATTTTTGAGTTAGGCCTACGCTGCAGCGGCGCATAAATTTTGAAATGGATTTTTATTCAAAAATATTTAAAGCAGTTCTACCCTGCTCGTTGGTTCCGTGCTAAGTGCTAACAATTTCTTGATAATATTTCTTCGATCAAATTTGGAACATTACGGTCATCTCTTCGAATGTTCTGATTTGTTCGCTCAAATCACTGCAACTTAGTGCTTTTTTCCGGGGTTACGTTGTTTCCTTAGATTATCATCCAATCGCCGAAAAGTGTGTATGTGGTAATTAGGAATCAGATGTTTCGGAAGTGGATATCGTTACAAAGAAAAAATTTTTTGAACAAGGAAAAACACAGGACTTTGACTAAGGCTGCCAGATTGGGCTATTTCCCCGCGGTTTGGGCTATTTACATGTTCAATTCGCGGGTACAAATTTTAAAAAGCTACTTATAGCTTTTTGGGCTATTCGGCCAAAGTAAATTGTGTTATTTTGCTAGTTTACAACAGACCCGATTTACGAGTATAAAATAAAAATTAAAAAAATAAGAAAACTTAATTTCAGTGGTCTTTTGAGTTAAATAAATCTGCTAGTCTTAATGGCTCAAAAACAACGTTTGCAAACTCCGTTATATCACAAATCCTCTTGTCATTAAGTCTCGGTTCTCTAGTCATAATATTGAAAAATAGTAGTTCACACGATATCTATCTGATATTTGCAAACTAAAATTAATTTAGAATCGATTCATTATTTGTGGACTTTCTACACTGAAAAAATACTGTTCTTAATATTAATGAATTCATTTTATTAAACGAAATTCTTCGGATTGATGAAAATATCGTTACAACAATGTAGAAAATCATCAAATATTTTTCATGATATATGCAGTGGCGTGGCGTGATAATTCAACAAGGGGAAGCAATTGGTTAAAATCCAAAATTTATTATCATTATTCTACCAGCAAATTTACTGCGTATTAATTGCACCTCCTCCACTAGCTACTTTTAACATTATTACTATAAAAGCACCCAGAAATCACGAACGGGAACCAGGAAGCTATTTGAAACGTTTTTTTATAATTAAAGTTTTTGTATTTACTTACGTATTTTTTTGAATAGAAGAGTCAACAGAAGTAAAACCGAATTCGATCTTATTAACCATAAAAGTTTTTCGGAATTCGTGAAAACCCCCAGGGGTTTAATATCAAAAAATGCTTGCATCAGATTTTTCTTCGATTAAATTTAAAGCCTTTAGAAATAAAAGTGAATTGAATATATCATTAAACCCAATATATGGAAATTCGTGAAAATGTACATAACCACTTTACACCTCCTAAGGGGTTGGATATCGAAAAATTGGAAAAAAAAACATTTCTAGGCGCTTACATAAAGAACACGCAGAAATAAAATCTATTTCGGCATGTCTAATATATATAACGAAATAATGAAAATGCGAAGAAATCCCTTTTCACGGACATTTGTTTTACTCAGCCTCTATGCCAATAAAAATCTGAATTTGTTTTCATCTAATTTCTTGAGTAGCATACGTACATATACGTGCTAAGTTCCAACTTTCTTCTTCATAAGCCGTTTCTGAGATTTAAAAAACCACCACCCAACCCCTGCCTTGCTACCCATATTAAAAAATTGTTTCTAAGATACCTCTTTATTGGCTCTATGTAGTCAATTTTTAGCTTTCTATGGTTTGTGGTTTTTGAAAAATAAAAATCGATATTATTTTCTTTCCACCCCCTCCCACCGTCAGCCCCTTCACCAGTACCTCTAACATTTTTTCCCTGTTAGAAGTCTGCTGGGCCTAACTCCTGTAAAATTTCTAAGATCATATGTGGTACGGTTCTTGAGATATACAAATTAAATTTTATTAGAAATGGCTATCGCCACACTTTTGTGCTCCACTTCCCACCTCAAAAATTTTAATGGGCTCCACTTGTAATCCTATATATATGTACACAAATCAAATTTTACCTTCCTGGTATAATTGGTTCGGAAGTTATTCTAATCCAAAGTTTTTTACCCCAACCGCTATACACCACCAACTGATTCAAAAATTTTAGCTTTAGATTAATCTCCTATTATCCCTTAAGACAATTACAAAGTTTAAATTTTCTGACATCAACCGTTTAGAAGATACGTATTCTGGAATTTTTCAACCCCAGCTTTCAAGCACTTCGAACACATTGGTTCCCCTCCATTCCCACACTCCTCAACCCTTATCACCAATTTTTTTGCAAATAGGTCCACTATCATAGTTCTATGCACATAAGTTCCAAGTTTCAACCTCCTAACGTAAGTGGTTTTTGAGATCTAAAAACTAAATTAAATATAATTCAACTATTTACCACAATTCAATTCCAAACTTCGATCAGAATTCAATTCCTATACTAAGAGTAGTATAGGAATTGAATTAGCACTTATTTCTTATCAGATCTCTGCTTGCTGGAAGCTTCACCGCCTCAGCCAGGAATGTGTGGAAGCAAATAGCGTATTGCATTCATCGTGCCGTGTTCAAAAATTTTTTTTCATGACGTCACAGTGGGCTTACTACGGAATGAAATGAACGCTCATAGATGCAACTTTCAAATTGCTTCCATGTGTCTTCTTCTTGGATTCTTTTCGCTTGGCTTTTTCGTGGTGTTGCCAAATCGGCTGTGTGAGATATTCGCGTGTAGTTTCTTGCGAACTTTTATTTTGACTGTGTCAAAGAAAATGTTTCAAACATGAATTTGTTTCGCGATTTTTCTGCGCGATTTAGAAAACGCATTTTAGATATAATATTTTTCAGTAAAATGTAAGCGAAGCAATGCTTCCCTTGCTTCCATGGACGCCACGCCACTGGATATATGAACCGTACATTAATACTACCAATATCATTTCATTAAAAATATGTTCATCAATTTGTATATATGGAAAGAGCACATATACTCTCAGAATTCAACACCTAGGAATTTTGATGCACGCCTTCATCATATTGATTAAAAAGTTCTTATAAACAAGGCATCTTTGTTTGGTATTCGTAAAACTTATTGATTATATTTATAGTAATAATGAACACATTCATTATATTGAAGAAAACGACTATCGCATAGCTCAAGGTTTCGGATCCTCTGTTGGCTTCTACGTTTTGTTAAGGTTCCCGCACACTAGTAGATAATCGTTGGCACTTAATCAAATGGTGCCAATTGTTCCGCTGAGAAACAGTCGCAGCAGTAGCAAAAATTTCGCACAAGTGTCTGGGAACCTTTATTCGTTTTCATATGGCATAAAAAGCCGAAATTATATCCAGTTCCACGTTCATAATATTAATGTTCAAATTCATCATATTGATATCAATATGTGTATTAATATTATGAACGCAATATTGATTATAGTGACAGGATTAATCACAATTATGAATTTATACCTAACATTAGTTACTCTTATCATCAATATTATGAATTCGTTCATCATATTATACTGAGAGTGACACATTTAATAGTAGTAATGAATCAGTACTTTAATACAAATTACTGATTTTATCAATACCATGAACTCGTTCATTGTAACAATGAGTTTGTACATCATTTATGTTATTGTGTGAGTGTCCAAAGCAGACCGAGAAATTATGAACGGTTTTGCATAATATTAATGAATAGTTGCTGCGGCTCAAAAACAATGATTTTTTGATTATAATGATGTAGATTTTAATTGGTTGAATGTACCTTTTTGGTTGAGTGTACAAATGAACCACTTTCTTTGAAGTTATGGATACCTGTAGAAATATAACATACAAGAGACAATAGATTTACCAATATTGATGACTGTCATAGAGTTCCTTTATTTTTAGCAGATTTTATTAATTATAATTTTTGCTGGATTGGTAGGTCACAGACACGTGTTGCAAAAATTTCAGTCCCTCGAAAGTTATTGTTACATGTGTTCTCTGACAACCCGAAAAACTCACTTATTATTGATATTAAAGTTTACAGAGAAAAACAACAACCTTGCAATATTGTAGAGAGCTCTATTTACTTCCTGCATGTTCTAGACACTCTAAGTACTTCTACCGCGTTCCACACAAACAACCGAATATGCTGGAAATTTCTCGATTCAACACATGTAGTATATAAACGCCGCAAAGCCGAGGTATACGCTTTTCTATTTTTATCGATAAAAGCGATCAAGTAGTAAATCAAAACGAATTATGTTTTACTTGAAAACCAGGCGGAACTATTTATAATTATAATTTTACCTTTAATTGGCACCTAATATGTTTTTCAAATAAGATTTTTAAAATGGTGATAAATACGAATTTATGTATTCACACAATATTTATTGTACATTACAGTGTTTCTTACGATTTCTGGAACACAGTTCGTCGTTGAAATCGCAATTGTGTTTAAGTAGCTCTTTAAATTTGCAAAGTTGAGCGCGGTATTTGGACTACAAGTCTTCATGCGGGTTTTGGGCTATTTCATAAGATCACGCGGCGCGTTCTGCAGCCAACTATCTGGCAACCCTGACTGTGACATAAGTTGAATTCCAACTCACAACCTCTGGATTGAAAGACGTTCGCACTAGGCCACCGAAGTTCACAACTTATCTCCGGATGCCTTGGTGGTGTAGCGAAGCTCAGATCAGAGATTTCAAACTTTCGCCGAGATTAGGCGAACACTAGCAAGGCGCTCCTCAAACCTTCTGAAAACTTCCATGAATTTAATAAGAACTTTTCTAAGTTGTATTTAGCTCTAAGTCTTTGTAATATAAACTGGTGTATTTTTTAAATCAGCTTAAAAAATTCTATGTACGATAAGTACTTTTCGGGAGATTTTATACGTAATTTGTAAAAAAACGTACGACTAGCTGCCGTTCAAAAGTTCTGAAAAAACGTGGTCACATCTTAGGTTATAGGTTAGGTTATAGTGGCAGCCATCCAAACTATGGATCGACGCACTTAGACCATTCGGTTGGTCCATTGTGATACCACACCCGTGACACCTTAATGACGTCCCATATAGGGAGTTATCGTAGCATTGCTACAGGGGAAAGCTAGTCGAACCAGCCACAGATGGGAATGAACTTGGCTAGTTCATCAATTCGTGCTCCAGCCATGTCCCCGAGTCTGGAGAAGAGGTAGCTGCCCATGGCTCTGAACCTACAGCTGGCTAGCTGGGGACACTCACAAAGTAGATGCCTAACGCTCTCTTCTTCTTTTTCACTTCTGCAGCTTCTGCAGTAGTCATTATATTGAACGCCTAAGCGTTGTGCATGTCTGCCAAAGAGACAGTGCCCCGTTATAATAGCCGTAATGTTACGGGTCTCTATACGACTTCTTTTCAGAAGATCGGCAGTCCTTCTTGGATGTATTCCCGGCCATAGCTGCCTAGAGGTTTCACACGTAGTTAGGTTGAACCATCTACCATTGGTCAGCTCCATTGCCTTCCTGTCAAGATTACTCTTGACGTGATTAAGCGGTATTTTTACCGCTTGGGGTGCATGTATAGCAGCCATTTCAGATCCAGTTTTTGCCAGCTCATCGGCTGCCTCATTTCCTGGTATCCCTTTGTGTCTCGGAGCCCAGCACAGGAAAACCTTATGCGCTGCGCCCAATGTTTTCAGACGCTCCCTACACTCCCTCACTAGCTTTGACTTGACTAGGTTGGAGCTTAGAGCTTTGGCTGTCTATGTAAATCTTTATAAACGACTCTTCGGGAAGATTTGTTGCGGAATTTAGTATGTCCACTGCGCTGCTTACGGCAAAAACCTCAGCTTGAAAAATACTGCAGTAGTCCGGCAGACGAAAGGATACTTGAATGTTCATGTCGGCTGAGAAGATCCCTGCCCCCGTTCCAATATCCATTTTTGACCCATCCGTGAATATAGCAACTTCAGATTCCCTTATCACTTTTTGATTATCCCAGTCCCCCATAGTAGGGAAAAGGGTATGTGGTCACATCTTAGGCACGAACATTTTTATGTAGAAAATCCTGCCGAACGGTGTTTTGCATTCATAATTAACGCTAAAGGCAGGTAAGAAGGTAAGAAACAACCGCTTATTCGATTTGTTTCCATACAAAAGCTACCAAAATATGAACCATTTCGAGGGTGCATAGACTGAGAATATATTGACTTGGGATAGAGGAAAACTGCGACCGCTCGTCGGAGCACTAACGGGGCACTGTATGCTGAGGAAACACGCTATGCAGCTAGGGATAGCGAAGTCGGACATGTGTAGGTTCTGCCATGATCTGTATGATGTGGAAGACATCACTCACATTCTGTGTGAATGCCTGTGGATCGCTAGAAGGCGTTTGAGATGGTTGGGTAGTCTTTTCTTCGAGAGCATCGAGGATTTGAGGTCGTTAGGGTATGACAAACTAGTCAAATTCTGCAGGGAATTGGAGTGTTTCTGAGGTGATGGAATAGCCCACGAGGACCTGAAGGGACCGCAATGGGCCCGTTTGGCGCCTAGTAAGCGCGGTGGTTTTAGCGCTGCGCCCCTTCTTAAACCTAAAATCTAACCTAAGGGTGCATTCTGAAATGAAAACTCTATTGCTCTAAGACCTCGATCTGCGCGCAGACTAAAATCATATTTTAAGTAACATCTGCTTCGATGTACCTATAGTTGGTAAAGGTCGCATAGGTACCACTTCCGTAAAAATCCTTCGGAGGTTCGTTGGACAAAGGTGCTTTGGAGCCAGAACGCGTATTGGAGTTTTATGAAGGTTGTTATCTTTGAGTAGCGTTCATAATTTTTCGAAAGCTAAAGTATGCCGTGGAACTTCCGTTAATCTTCAGCTAAACAAAATCTTGTACGACTTAAAAATTGAGTTTTCGATGGAAGGCCCTTGTTCGAACAACTAATGATGTGTTCTACAGGTGGACATCAAGTATGCGTCCACCTGTAGAACACATCTTCATTTACTTTAAAATCGCTTTTACCTCCTGCAATATCTGGAAATGACGATCCAGCGTTTTTAAAAAGCTTCCATTAAAATATCCTTACCAGTTGATGTTAAGTACGTAAAGATCGAGGTGAAGAAATTAATGGCCATATATATTTCTTTTGCATCTCAGCTGGTCTTAACTTGATTACAATGGAAAGAGGTTATTGGTATACATTGTCATACCAAATGACAGCCTAACTGCGTCCAGGAAGGACTTTTGGAGTGCATTGATCTTCAGCTTGCGTGCTATGGAAAACCCACGGGGATATGGTCATCGCTAACAAGTTAAACACGACCATTGGACAATTCCTTCAATCTTTTAATACAATCAGCTGGGCGGTATACCACCTTTGATAGTTTTAGCTTTTGGATTCAGTTGATTAATAGATTTTAGCAAGCTAACTCAATTCTAATAAGTTCAATTTCAATTTAATTTCAGATTCCTTCAGTTTTTTCTGCGTCTTGCATTCCATCGAACCTCGGTGGAGCTTGTACAAATGCCGGAACCTCAGTAGCGAACAGTTGCGATCCGAATGGATTTTTATACTGTAGCAGTACTTCCTCTAAATATATACGTGGCTTTTGTTTGTCGGGATACACTTTTAATGTGGCAAGCGCACAGTGCACCCAGTCAAGCTCCGGTACTGGTACCGGTACTGGTACCGGTACTGGTAGCGGTACAGTGAACTGCGCTGGCAACAATTACCAAACATATCCTTATCCTGGCAATAATATGTACTACTACTACTGCTACAACAATCAAGCGTTGCTGGCTCAATGTCAGCAAAACTCATACTACAGTCCCACTGCCCAAACATGCGTATCGTCTGGAACGGGTTCAAATCCCAACCAGCAATGTTCACTGGGCCAAACGCAAAATCAACCGTTCGCCGATCCGACCAACTGTCAAAGATATTATCAATGCTCGAACGGCCAGCAAATGTTGTTCACATGTCCTAACGGATATTACTATCATGCATCGTATCAATTATGTAGTCCCACCATTCCCGCAAGCTGCAATAGCATCTACCCGGGCAACAATCTAGCAACGACATGTCCGCTTCTCGAAACTGCTGTCCTGCCAGATCCGTCCAACTGTCAAAACTTCTTGTATTGCGTGAACGGACAATCCCAGTCGATTGCTTGTCCTGGCAACACCTACTTTAATCCGATAAATCAAGCCTGTTCATCTAATGTTCCCCAGACGTGTAACGGTAACGGTAACGGTTACGGTAATGGTTACGGTAACGGTAATGGTTACGGCAATGGTTACGGTAACGGTTACGGAAATGGGATTCTAACTTGCCCTTCGAATTACAACGTTAATATTCCGGATCTGACCAATTGTCGCAACTATTATTTGTGCAGTTACGGAATACCTACCATAGTAACGTGCGCCACTGGTCTCTACTATGACATTCCTTCGGGAGGCTGTACGTCTATGATACCGGCTCGATGCATTTGAGAAGAATTTTGTAATTGTCAAATGTCACAAGAACGGAAATAAAACGAATTTAAAATTTTCAGCAATAGTTTTTTTTTATAATCATCATCATCAATGGCGTCACAGCCCAAATCGGGCGCTGGCCTCCTGAAGTGAATATACACGGATATTGGCACACCTATAATTTTTTTAGATTTCTTCAAATATATTTAATAAAATAAACAATGTTTTTAGATTAAATTTAACATAGTGTAATTTCGCAATGTATTATATTAAAAATAACGAAAAAGAAACGTATTTCATTATAAAACTAGCTACAAAATTAAATAAAACTAAATACATGGTCATAATTTTCATCACATTGGCACGAACAAATATTTCAGTTGATTAACGATCAATTTCAGCTTGTCAATACTTCGTTGGATAACCCTTTTGTTTAATAACTGCAGCTAATCGTCGGGGCATTGATTCTACCAATTTGTTTAAATAATTCGTTTGTAACTTGTTCCATTCTTCCAGCAATTTCGACCTTAATTCACTAATATTCTAAATTTTATGGTTTCTAATTTGACGTTCCAACTCATCCCATAATCCCATCGATAGGGTTGATATCTGGCGGTTGGGGTGGAGTTTCTATGACCTTAGGGCAGTTGTACAATAGCCGCTCTCGTACAACGAACGACTTGTGTTTTGGGATCGTTGTCTTGATAAAATTGAAATCGATCAACGATATTTCAAATTCAATTTTAAAATGTTTAAATATTCCATTTTATTCATTGTGTCCTCAATAAAATACAGGTTGCCAACCCCATAGTACGAAAAACAAACCCAAACCATTACGCTTCCGCCGCCATGTTTCACTGTAGGTGTTAAGTTTTCCTTTTAAAGTGCCGTATTTGGCTTTCACCATATTTTTTGCCGTCCATCTGAACCAAATAGATTGTATTTGCTCTCATCAACAAATATAACGTTTTTCCAAAACTCAGGAGGCTTTGAAATATATTCTTTCGCAAAGGATAATAATCGCTTCTTTTTATTTGTTTCACTAATTAATGGTTTTTTCACGGGAATCCGGCCGTGATAACCGTTACTCCGAATGACACGAAGAACACATTCTGGATGAACAGATTTTACACGGAACTCTTCCCACTTTACTGCAAGTTTGGGTGCGCTGATCCTTGGATTCTTACGAGCTTCCCTCATAATAAGACTGTATTCCCGATCAGTCAGTTTTTTTGCTGGATCTGGGTGCTTCTTTGGCACAACAAGTCCTTCGACTTCATACCGTTAACAAATATAGCGAACGGTAGAAAATCTTTTTTTTAATATTTCGCCAATTTTTCGGTAACTTTTACCTTCTTTTTTATGTTCGATGATCAAATTTCGAAGATCTAACGATAAATTTCAATTTCTACCCATTATTTTCAGAACAACTAACAACAAATGCGTGTAGAACACCGAACAATAGCCAACACTACAGTGACTATAGTCAGACACGTGCAGAATACTTGTCAAATGGAATTATACCAACTTTACTGCACTAAGAAAAGCAGGTGTGCCAATAACAACGTGACCATTGTTTAAGCACGCATTCTAGTATAATTTTTATACTCTAGATGAAATCATATAGAGTATTATAAGTTTAATCCAGCCCAAAAGTTTGTAACGCATAGAACCAAGCCTCGGACGAAAAAAAGTTATATATTATTTTTTGTTTATTTGTGGCCAAAAACCTCAAATCCGCCTGACGTCCGTCCGTCCGTCCGTCCGTCCGTCCGTCCGTCCGTCCGTCCGTCCGTCTGTCCGTTAGCACGATAACTCAAGAACGCCTTCACCTAGGATCTTGAAATTTTGAATTTCGATGTTTGGTTGAATTTGTAAGGCTAAGTTCGTTAACGGGCAAAATCGTCCTACTCCTTCGGGTAGCTGCCATACAAAATGTCCTTAAAACACGTGTTCAAGAATATTGGTCGATAACTTCAGAAGGGTTTAAGCTACGTCTTTAAAATTTTGTGTGTGTCATTTTTCCAATAGTTGGAGCTAAATATATGATTATGAAGAAAATCCTATTAGTCCTTCGTGTAGCTGCCATACAAATATCCTGTCAAAATGTATTCACTTAATTTACAAAACTCACTATAACTCAAGTAATCTTTTAGCTACGAATTCGGAATCTTGTACAAGTTAGTTTTGAGTGAAAAGGAACTCGGAGTTTACTAATCAGCGAAATCCTTTTACTCCTTCTGGTAGCTGCCATACAAAATGTCCTTAAAACACGTCTTCAAGAATATTGGTCGATAACTTCAGAAGGGTTTAAGCTACGTCATTCAAATTTTGTATGTGTTATTTTTCCAATAGTTGGAGCTAAATATATGATTATGAAAGAAATCCTGTTAGTCCTTCGTGTAGCTGCCATACAAATATCCTGTCAAAATGTATTCACTTAATTTACGAAACTCACTATAACTCAAGTTATATTTCAGCTACGAATTCGGAATTTTGTACAAGTTAGTTTTGAGTGAAAAAAAAGTTCGAGTTTACTATTCAGCAAAATCCTTTCACTCCTTCTGGTAGCTGCCATACAAAATGTCCTTAAAACACGTGTTCAAGAATATTACCAATAACTTCAGAACGGTTTTAGCTACGTTTTTGAAATTTTGTATGTAGTATTTTTCCAATAGTTTGAGTTAAATGTATGATTATGAAGAAAATCCTATTAGTCCTTCGTGTAGCTGCCATACAAATATCCTGTCAAAACGTTATCACTTAATTTACGGAACTCGCTATAACTCAAGTAATCTTTTAGCTACGAATTCGGAATTTTGTACAAATTAGTTTTGAGTAAAAAGGAAGTTCGAGTTTACTAATCAGCGAAATCCTTTTACTCCTTCAGGTAGTTGCCATACAAAATATCCTTAAAACACGTGTTCAACAATATTTTCCGATAATTTTTGAACGCTTCAAGCTACGAATTTGAAATTTTGTACACATTAATTTTTGAATAGTTCCAAGGAAAAGGATAAATATGTAAGAAATCGAGTGAGTCCTTCCTGCACCTCCCATGTGAAAGTCCTTTAAAAAAGACTTTTTTTTCGATGACTTACCCAGTTCAAGGTATGAAGTTAAACACTGAATATTGTCTTTTAGTTTTGAGTAGCAATCTAATAGCAGTCCTTAATAAAGGACATACAACATGCACACACTTAGTTCTACCTTATCCCCAACTACAATATAAATCGGAGTTCAGTATTCATCTAGAGTATTATACGATTGGCTTGCAGCCGATCGTGACTGCAGTATGTTTTACTTTATTATTTTAATAATACAGTATTGTTTTCGATTTTTAAAAAAAAAAAATTTGCTACCCTCAAAATTTTTTTTTTCACGTTTCATGACGAGTAGACGCGAAAAAAGCAATAAAAAATTTCAGTCCGTCTGTCCGCCGTACGCCGTACGCCGTACGCCGTACGCCGTACGCCGTACGCCGTACGCCGTACGCCGTACGCCGTACGTCGACCGCTGTACGCAAAATCGTTTGAAGGTTCGTAGCTCCCAAACCCTTTGAGCTATTAAATTAAAATTTTTTTTATGAATAGACTGGGTAGGCCCCTTGAAGTGGCCAAATTTGGAGGGGTGGGGGTGTGAGGGGGGAGGAGGGGGAAGTGTTTTAGACGGAAAATTTTGGTTTCTAGATCTCAGCAACCGCTTATGCTAGGAAGCTGAAATTTGGAATTTATATAGAGCTTCGATAGTGGACCCATTTGCAAAAATATTGCCGATATAGGTGAAGGGGTTTGGGAGTGGGGGGAAAAATAATGCGTCCGAAACGCAAAAAAGGTGAGATCGACACTTTCTAAAATTAATATCTTCTAAACGGTTAATGTCACAAAATTGAAACTTTATGAATATCTGTAGGTATACTAGGAGAATAGATCGAAAACAAAAATTTGAGTGGGGGCAGTGGCCTACGGGGGTGGGGGGTGAAAAACTTTAGATTGCGATATCTTACTAACCAATTGCACTAGATAAATAAAATTTGGTTTCTGTATAAAGGTTGACAAATGAAGTTTGCTGGAATCAAAATTTTTGAAGGGGGCGGTGGAGCATGAAAGTGGAGGGGATAAGAATTGTTCTAAAAAATCACGTCTCATATCTCAAGAACGGTGTAAGATAGATGCTTCAAATTTTTACCAGAAGTAGGCCTAATAGACCCCTAGCAGAAAACAAAATTTTGGAAGTGTGGGTGTAAAGGGTGAGGGTGGGGGAGGGTGAAAAGGAAAAAGTTCCGATTTTAATATCTCGACAACCTATAATGATATAAAACTGAAACTTGGTATTTGGATAGAGCTATATTAGTAGCATCTTGGAAAAATATAATTTTTTATAGGGGTAGTATGGTACGGGGGTGGGGGGTGTTTTTCCTATCTCTAGAACGGCTTATGCTACAAAGTTGAAACTCGGTACGTTTATGTAAATCAACTAGAAAACTAATTTAGATAAAAAAAAATTTCAAATATACATTGGCGTTCGGAGGGGGGGCACAAAAAATTATCAGTGAAAATGGAAGGCATATATTTTCACGGTTTTCGTCATATCTATTAGGTCTTCCCAAATATTGAATTCATTTTTATTCTATGGATTCTTCATATAAATACCTAGAAAGTGTTTTCAGGATTTTTTAAAATTCGACCCCTAAGGGGGTGCAAAGGGGGTTGTAAACTTTTTCTCGAATTCTACTATATCCACGTCTTATCAGATATTGAATATCTTTTCATATTCATGGGCTTGTGTAATAATCGCCTAAAACTTGTTTTTAAGTTTTTTCCTTTTTCCACCTAGGAGGGTATAAACGGGTTGAACACGTTTTCACGAGTTCCGTCATTTCTTTTAGAAGTGATAAGAAATTGAATTGGTTCCTACTTTCTCGTGCTGTCTTCATATTTATTTATTAACTCCTTTCAGGATTTTTGAACATTCAACCCCCAAGTGGGTGTAAGGAGGTTGCATATCTGGTGATATATCGAATTCATTTTTACTTCCTATGGTTTCCTATGTAAAAAAGCCAAACAGTCAATTTCAGTATTTTAGATATTCAATCCAAAAAGGTGTAAGGAGGTTGTATGCTTTTCAAAGTTTCGACATATTTCTTAGGTTCGATGAGATATTAGATCGCTTTTTATTTCCACAGACTTTTTATATAATCGCCTACAAACCCATTTCTCAATTTTTCGATATTCAACCCCCAAGGGTTTGTATATGTTTTCACAATTTTTGCCATTCCTTAATTCTGATGAGATGTAAAATTGATTATTACGGCCAACCAATTCACGATTTTTCGAATTTCCAGAACCAAGGAGATGTGAAGGGTTTGCTTACGTTTTCAGAATTTTTTCAAAATCCGTCTTGTCTCATGAGATTTCAGGTTGCTTCTTATGAAATCGTCTAAAAACCTGTTTCACAATTTTTTCGAAATTCAAACCCCAAGTGGAAGTAATGGGTTTGTATACGTTTTAACAATTCGTCATATCTCTTAATTCTGATAAGGCAACAAATACGTTTTTGCTTCTATGGGCTTTTAGTGTACATAATATACTGAAATTCGAATAGTCTACACGGACTTTTTCAATGTTTAATCGTCTAAAAATTTCTATTTTAAATATTTTTGTATTAAGAACAAAATTAATTTTCCATAAGAAATCTAAAAATCTCGAAGCAACTCATGATACACTCCGACTTTTACCGCTCCCGAACTTTGACCCTAAAAATAATAAAGTTTCGCCCAGACTATTGGCAGATTTTTTTTGATGTATTGCTTTGCAGAAATGTAAAATATTTTGATCTATTATTTATATTATACTTTGCAGAATATAATCCTTAATGTTTAATTACTGATTATTGAGCTTTTTTATTCAAAATAAGAGTCCCAGTTGTAAATTAGAAGCTGTGCCAGTGTACATGTGACTGACTGTACATACAGTCTGTAAATACGTATCTGTTATCTCCTCCCCTCCACTGTTATTTTATAAAATTTTACAGGTATAAATATATCTGTCTCACCAAGAGCATTACCAAATTTGTAGCAGAAGTAGTTAGACCGAAGGGGAAAATAGTTAAGAATAATAAGTAAAATTTACAAAAAGCGCTTTACGGTAGGGTTTTGCAAGTCACTTCAAGGACAAAAATAAATTTAGAGTTTCGTACGAAAGTGGATTGATGTACAACGCGATTGAAGTACAGCGCCACAGGCAACATTGATGATGAAAAACGGAGCAGGATAACACTATTGTGAGCCTTTTCGAAAAAATTCACCCACTGACGTTAAGGAAGGCGTGAACATTGTCAGCAAAAAAAAAGGATTAGAGGTTTCAGAGAATACAATAATATGGCGACTTCAACACAAAGAACTCGGACACCACCCTGTGACACTCAAACCATACATTGAAAGAGTTACACGTGCAAAAACGTTTGGCTTGGGAGAATGAAAATGTAAACAGGAACTGGAATAATGTGATCTTCACCGATGAATGATCTTTTAGGAATTCAGAACAGCAAATCGTGTTTGATCTAAGAAAGGTTAACCAGTAGTCAAGCGCACCGTTACACACCCTGGAAAGATCAATGTTTAAGATTCGGGACATTAATCATCTCTAAAGATAATTTAAACGTACAATTTATGTTTGAGATTTATCAAAAAGGATTGCTGGCATGTGCTCATAATTTCTTTGGAGACGACAACTTAGACTTGCTGTTACAGGGTGTAGTGTCATCTATGGGAATTGGTGAGGAGATCAGTTTGCATTACTGGGTCTCCACACTAATTCCCCACAAAATTAGTTCCATAGTCTGACAGCTGCAGCGAAGAGGTAAGATGAAGACTGGCTCGCACGGGCAAGAAAATATTCAATAGAACGGAAAAATTTAAGTTTTTGGCGCGCACAGGACGGACAAATTGGGGGGAGTTTTTATAGTGGCGCGGACAAGACGTCTTGCGAGCCTTTAAAGTCTATCTAATGTTGCGAAAAAGTCTCCTTTTATTCAGAACGCGAGAAAAAAATTATAGTTCGAATAGTATCACGGTTTTCCTAGACTAGTTACGCGTTCTTTGAATGATGTGCGGCGCGAGATCAAATAGTTTTTAGCAGAGCAGACAAACCAAAATCCATACAAAAAATCTTGTCGCCACAGTGGCCCACAGAAATCTTCGACCACAATAAAAACTAAAATAAATGGAAACAAAAGGAAGAATGCAAATTAGAGTTTAAAATAAATGATTGAATAAATAAATACGAAACAAAATATTAAAAGAAAAGAAATTTGAAAATAAATAAATATATATAACAAAACCAATCAATGAAAAAAAATAAATAAGACTAGAATAAAGTAAAATTAAAATAAATAAAGTAAACAAATAAATTAAAATTTAAAATAAAATAAAAGTAAATTAAATAAAAAATAAATAAATTACGAATAAGGCAAGACAATAAAATGACAGAAACCGACTCGGGCAGACTTGTAAAATAAATATTAAAAATAAAATATAAACCAAAAAGCAATATAAAAGAGTAGAAAATGCAGTGAGCAGCAGAAAAAAAAGTAATTTTTATACTCTAGATGAAATCATATAGAGTATTATAAGTTTAATCCAGCCCAAAAGTTTGTAACGCATAGAACCAAGCCTCGGACGAAAAGAAGTTATATATTATTTTTTGTTTATTTGTGGCCAAAAACCTCAAATCCGCTTGACGTCCGTCCGTCCGTCCGTCTGTCCGTTAGCACGATAACTCAAGAACGCCTTCACCTAGGATCATGAAATTTTGAATCTGGATGTTTGGTTGAATTTGTAAGGCTAAATTCGTTAACGAGCAAAATCGTCCTACTCCTTCGGGTAGCTGCCATACAAAATGTCCTTAAAACACGTGTTCAAGAATATTAGCCGATAACTTCAAAAGGGTTTAAGCTACGACATTAAAATTTTGTATGTGTTATTTTTCCAATAGTTGCAGCTCAATATATGATTATGAAGAAAATCCTGTTAGTACACGAAGGACTAACAGGATTTTAGCTGCCATACAAATATCCTGTCAAAATGTATTCACTTAATTTACGAAACTCACTATAACTCAAGTAATCTTTTAGTTACGAATTCGGAATTTCGTACAAATTAATTTTGAGTTAGTTCGGCTTTACTAGTCAGCGAAATCCTATTACTCCTTCTGGTAGCTGCCATACAAAATGTCCTTAAAACACGTGTTTATGAATATTGGTCGATAACTTCAGAAGGGTTTAAGCTACGTCTTTGAAATTTTGTATGTGTTATTTTTTCAATAGTTGGAGCTAAATGTATGATTATGAAGAAAATCCTATTAGTCCTTCGTGTAGCTGCCATACAAATATCCTGTCAAAACGTCTTCACTTAATTTATGGAACTTACTATAACTCAAGTAATCTTTTAGCTATGAGTTGGAAATTTTGTACAAATTAGTTTTGAGTAAAAACGAAGTTCAAGTTTAATAATCAGCGAAATCCTTTTACTCCTTCTGTTAGCTACCATAAAAAATGTCCTTAAGACACGTGTTCAACAATATTTTTCGATAACTTTTGAACGCTTTAACCTACGAATTTGAAATTTTGTACACGTTCATTTTTGAATGGTTCCAAGGAAAAGGATAAATATGTAAGAAATCGAGTGAGTCCTCCTGCATCTTCCATGCGAAAGTCCTTCAAAAATGACATTTTTTTTCGATGACTTACCCAGTTCAAGATATGAAATTTAACACTGAACATTGTCTTTTAGTTTTGAGTAGCAATCTAATGGCAGTCCTTAATAAAGGACATACAACATGCACACACGTAATTCTACTTTATCCCCAACTACAATATAAATCGGAGTTCAGTATTCATCTAGAGAATTATACGATTGGCTTGCAGCCGATCGTGACTGCAGTATGTTTTTTAAATGGATTCAGTGTTATTTCAAAAATAAATTTTAAAATGAAGGATAAGATTAAAAGGGTAAGATTAAAAGTGAATTTCTGTTTTAAATTAACCCGTATGTACTCTTAATTTTTACACCCATTTACGTTCTCGCCGTACTATTTTTAAGTGGAATACAGGTAAAGAGTTCCTCCAAAGCCAAATCGAGACACCTGATTACTCCAGTAGGATCCTAACGCTTAAATGGTAGGTTCTGGCAATACTGTCTGCAAGATTCCATATTGCTTATAAGCCTTAACGAATTTAATGCTTAATTAATCACACAAGCTGCGGTCGAACTATTTAGCTGTTCGGTGTCATCTCCATTGCAGCATGCACATTTGAAAACCAAATAACCGTCGACTTAACCGACTATAAAGAATATTACCAATGTGTCAATGGAACGGTGGTATCGAACACATGCCTGGAAACTACTACTTCGATATGACGACTAAATCCTGCGATTCAACCGTACCAGCCAGATGCAGTTCTCCACCTCTGTTACAACTGTTACCAGATTCAACGAATTGCAAAAAATATTACCTGTGCTTAAATGGTGAGAAAGTATCGTACACATGTCCCGGTAGATTCTACTACCATTCAATTGGTCAAATCTGTAGCCCAGCCGTTTCTAGCACTTGCAGTATCACCAATAAACGAACCTTGTGACATGCTTAGGGCCTATATCGATACGCGTGAATCATGTTTGTTTGTGCACAATATTCGAAAAAACAGCTTTTAGTTCACTAAATTCAATTTAGACTTGAATCAACAACGTCTTTAGCATTAAAGCAAAATTAACTTTTAAGAATTCACGATTTTTGTTTATACTCACCGGCGTAGCCCGACAGCCCTTCCGGATCCCCAGTATCTACGCCTGGAAAACACTGGCGTAGTCCAGTAGGTGGTAAGACTTCGCGATATTATGTGTGTCTGAGATAAGACCCGCTCCGACTCCGTAGCTCGTCATTTGAACCGACGGTATATATAACTGTGTCGAATTCATGTATGACCGAGCCATTTTTAATTCCACCCTCTTTGGCAAACCCACAGCGAAATTCTTCTTGAAGCTCAGTCTCGGGGTAATGTAGTCGTTTTTCGATTCTAGGATATTTCTGTATGGTTTAGCATGCCAACACTCAGATTCTTTGAATCTGACAGCGCTGCACGTAGCACCTGTAGTATTTAGTTATACTTATTTAAAAAAAATTTAAGATGGTAAAATAAGCCAACATTGAGATGTATCTTCTTAGTTGAAATTTCTCTCATTTCCCTTTTTGTGACACGCATAAGTCGTGACTGTGGTCATCATGGCTTAGGTTAATTGGACTGGATGGCGTGTATAACAGCCCCCGTCTAGTTTTGAAATAGAACTTTCTCAAACTCTCCTTACTGACTGCGAATCTAACTCCAATTTTTAAATCCGGGTAAGTCAGCACTAAGTTTTTGTTGTATAGACCAAGGTTTTATGGTATTGAATGTAAAGAACTCTACCCGCAGCCGAAGCTAGACCGGAAGTCAGTAAGCACGTTGCTCCATTCGGACTTAAGCGCATTCAATCCCCTGTTTCCTAATCCTCAAACCCTGATTTGGTTATATTTAATTTCTGAATTCGAAATAGCAGCTTCAA
Organism: Beris morrisii; assembly: GCA_951812415.1. NCBI lineage: Eukaryota > Metazoa > Arthropoda > Insecta > Diptera > Stratiomyidae > Beris > Beris morrisii. Next base: position 62,280,327 of record OX638310.1, read on the forward strand.
AGCCTCCGTTCACAACAATTGAAGGTCCAGTTACAATGTGAGAATCCAGGACGATATAAAATACCACAGTATTCAAATTTGAAAATTGTCTACATAATAGTTATTGGTTGTTTTTCGGAGCCAGAGAAGTTTCTTTGTGGCTCTCCTGGCTACTATCATTGAGGAGATGACTGTTTAAAAACGTGGACTATTTCCAGTTGTTTGAAACTGTGTTTGACTAGGTCCGAAGCAGATATTTCATCATCGGGTTGTATTGGATCATGAGAGATGTACCATGCAATTATCCGAAACACCCTTACCTACTGCTGATACTGCCGAGAATTCCTCCATATCGCACTATGAGACGACAAGTGGTGTAACTTCCAAAGTGGCAATTTTCAGGTTTTGATTGATTCTCATGCATTTTTTAACGCTTTTTACACTAGACCACTTTCGTATCTTCCAAATCTTACCATTTAGACGCTATTTAGCCAACAATAGTTTTACTCTTCCCAAGAAATGCACAGCATCTGCGAGCATAATTAAAGCATAAAAAAATTATTTCCATTATCAAAATCCTTTTATACGTTTAGAACAAACCAAATTATTATTTAAAAAAAAATAGATAACATTAGCCATAATTCTAGGATTACTGGAACTGTTGCAATCTTTACAATGCAATTATCTCAAAAACTGTTTTTGTAAGTTACGACAGTTGTTATCTCATACTGAGCCGAAAATCATTGCTGCGAATTTTAACAAAGTTAAATTTGTCATAGCACTTTTTTTTATATATGCACTGATATTTAAACCAATTTGGTTGTTCACTGGGATTCTAAAATTGAATTAATTTAAATTATATGAGTGTTGCTCAATGCCACACAAGGGCAGAATGGCAATAAGAAAACATATACTAGGAGTAATTTATAAGAAATTTTGTTGGGTGCTGTGATTTAATAATTATTTGCACCCTACGATTTATCGATAAATTCTATAAAACCGCGCCCTGTCTTCCCCTATTGAAAGTGTAAATTCTTTAATTTGGAAATTTATTTTTCATTCCATTCTTCGTTTAATTGAATGTTGCAATGGTTAAAAAAAAATCGCTCCTAAAGCTATGCTTCAAATGAAGTAAACACATTGATCATAACTCTTAAAATTTAATTCAAAAAGGAGCAAATATTTGTTGCGTACTATTTCTTTTTTTATCAATTCTTTTCTTATCAGTGGTGTTGTTTTCGGAGAATATTTCCAGGTATAATAAAAGCTAAAAAACAATTTCTTAAATAAACATAAAGTCGGCTTTTTATCTAACTATTTATGGATGGAAAGATTTGTTTCGGATTCATTTATTGATGGAATGATGTAGCCGTATGACGTAGCGGAAGTGTAAGTTTATAAGTAGGTAATTTAAAATAATTATAGAGTTGATTGGGACCGCGGAGAAACAAATTTAGCGAGTAATTGAGAACAATCGCTATTTAGTCAGAGGTAGAAAGTCAGTAGCAAAAAAATAATCTAATCGCATAATTTTAAAAGATTCTTGGTACTGTGGCCAAAAGTGTCCGCGCTGACACCTATGAGCACCCTTGCATACGTTCTTAAGAGTTAAAGGGAATCTTTCAGATTGATTACAACAAAATAGATACTTCTTTATTAAAATCATTAAGAATGTAAATGAATGTCTGTATTAACGTCCTTGCGGAATGCACAGAAATAAGGGGATACATGAACCGTAAATGGCTTCGTTAGAGGTTAAGAAATAGAAAATTGTATTTTACTTTATTTTTATTGTATAAAGTATTTGCTGATGTGAGTCAGCAAATACTTGGGCTGTAAGCCCAATGGATGACTTTAAACTGGAGAAACAAAAAGTAGATTTGTATCACGTAAATAAAATTAATTCATAATTTTTTGTATCCATTTCCGGTTTATCAGAGAACATTTTTCTAGATAGATGCAACTGGCAGATTAGCGCATTTGTATTATATGTACATACTATTAATTTTTATTATTATGATAAAGATGAATCACAAACGTAGCAGTGATATTTATGCGATAAGATCGCAAAGAAAGCCAAACCATTATCTTTAAGATATAAGTTGCTTATATATCAATTTTCATTAGCCAGAGATTAGGATGCTACATTTCCATGTTTTGGATTTGTTTAAATTTTCAAATATTTACACAAGAGTGCAAATTTTTGATAAAAAAAATACTCGAGCTGTAAATTCGCTACCATCACGTGTATAAAAACGGATAAAGCTGGCATTAATATCTTCAGTGACTTTGAAAAAATCGAAACTCGCCAAAAATTGTCCGATCACAAATTAATTTTTAAATTAGAAAGTTACTGCGATTTTAAAATTCGAAATTTGTTTATAATTAAGTTCATAAGATGAAAGGTGACTCTTAAGTGTTTTATGTTTTTACAGTCCAACATTTAATATTAATTCTGATGGTTTATTTCCTTTGCGTTGAAAAGTGTGTGTCTGTAGTGAAAAAAAAATATTTTGCTGTAAATTTTTAATTTAAAACTCTTTTCATATTGTCTCCGACCAATATCTGAAACTACTCTTCAAATTCAATAAATTTGTAATAAAAATTAAATTTTATATGACCAAATGTTTCGAAAAATAAGTTACTCATACTTTCTCCTGCAAAATTTTTGTTAAAAAACTAACACAACGTTAAAAGATACAGTTAAGAGCTAAGTGACATGATATACTCTAGATGACGTACAAAATTTCGATTTAAATAATTATAGTTGAAAATAATAAAAAACGAATTTGGCTACAGTCTGGGTGCAACTTTCTTATTTTTCGAGACAAAGTTCGAGAACTGGTTAAAGTCGAAGTGCGACAGAAGTGGCGACGCTACTGACACTTAAAACACTAATAATAATTTTGAGTTGTAGTCTGAAACGTGGTCAAAGTCGTTACTGCACTGCATGTTACAAATTATTTTTTGTCAAAAGAATGGCTTCTTTCAAGATACAGCTTTCAGCAATCATCGGTGTTTTTTCATACATCATTTGAAATAAATAAACGGTCCGTGGAAATAAAAACCTAATCAGGCCTAAAACCTGTGGCTGAATTCGTGAAAATTTATATGAGACATTTACTCTTCTTAGAAGGTGAATATCAAAAAGTTCTGAAAATTATTTTAGCCGATTATATAACAGCCAGTGAAAATAAAAACCAGTTCGATATCTAACCAGATTTAAAAGATATGGTGAAATTCGTAATAATTACTTTATTATTTTAATAATAAAGTATTGTTATCGATTTTTTAAGAAAAAAATGTTGCTACCCTTAAAAATTTTTTTTGCACGTTTCATGACTAATAAACACCAAATAAGCAAAAAAACATACTGCAGTCACGATCGGCTGCAAGCCAATCGTATAATACTCTAGATGAATACTGAACTCCGATTTATATTGTAGTTGGGGATAAAGTATAGTTAGGTGTGTGCATGTTGTATGTCCTTTATTAAGGACTGCTATTAGATTGCTACTCAAAACTAAAAGACAATATTCAGTGTTTAACTTCATACCTTGAACTGGGTAAGTCATCGAAAAAAAATGTCCTTTTTAAAGGACTTTCACATGGGAGGTGCAGGAAGGACTCACTCGATTTCTTACATATTTAACCTTTTCCTTGGAACTATTCAAAAATTAATGTGTACAAAATTTCAAATTCGTAGCTTGAAGCGTTCAAAAATTATCAGAAAATATTGTTGAACACGTGTTTTAAGGACATTTTTTATGGCAACTACCAGAAGGAGTAAAAGGATTTCGCTGATTAGTTAACTCGAACTTCGTTTTTACTCAAAACTAATTTGTACAAAATTCCGAATTCGTAGCTAAAAGATTACTTGAGTTATAGCGAGTTCCGTAAATTAAGTGATAACGTTTTGACAGGATATTTGTATGGCAGCTACACGAAGGACTAATAGGATTTTCTTCATAATCATACATTTAACTCAAACTATTGGAAAAATACTACATACAAAATTTCAAAGACGTAGCTAAAACCGTTCTGAAGTTATTGGTAATATTCTTGAACACGTGTTTTAAGGACATTTTGTATGGCAGCTACCATAAGGAGTGAAAGGATTTCGCTGATTAGTAAACTCGAACTTTCTTTTCACTCAAAACTAACTTGTACAAAATTCTGAATTCGTAACTAAAAGATTACTTGAGTTATAGTGAGTTTCGTAAATTAAGTGAATACATTTTGACAGGATATTTGTATGGCAGCTACACGAAGGACTAACAGGATTTCTTTCATAATCATATATTTAGCTCCAACTATTGAAAAAATAACACATACAAAATTTGAATGACGTAGCTTAAACCCTTCTGAAGTTATCGACCAATATTCTTGAAGAAGTGTTTTAAGGACATTTTGTATGGCAGCTACCAGAAGGAGTAAAAGGATTTCGCTGATTAGTAAACTCTGACTTTCTTTTCACTCAAAACTAACTTGTACAAAATTCCGAATTCGTAGCTAAAAGATTACTTGAGTTATTGTGAGTTTTGTAAATTAAGTGAATACATTTTGACAGGATATTTGTATGGCAGCTACACGAAGGACTAAAAGGATTTTCTTCATAATCATATATTTAGCTCCAACTATTGGAAAAATAACACATACAAAATTTCAAAGTCGTAGCTTAAACCCTTCTGAAGTTATCGACCAATATTCTTGAACACGTGTTTTAAGGACATTTTGTATGGCAGCTACCCGAAGGAGTAGGACGATTTTGCTCGTTAACGAACTTAGCCTTACAAATTCAACCAAACATCCAGATTCAAAATTTCAAGATCCTAGGTGAAGGCGTTCTTGAGTTATCGTGCTAACGGACAGACGGACGGACGGACGGACGGACGGACGGACGGACGGACGGACGGACGGACGGACGGACGGACGGACGGACGGACGGACGTCAGGCGGATTTGAGGTTTTTGGCCACAAATAAACAAAAAATAATATATAACTTTTTTTCGTCCGAGGCTTGGTTCTATGCGTTACAAACTTTTGGGCTGGATTAAACTTATAATACTCTATATGATTTCATCTAGAGTATAAAAATGTCAGTCCGTCGTATGCAAAACGTTTGAAAGCTTATAGATCTCAAACTACTTGAGCTATTAAATTGAATTTTTTTAGTTGCTAGAATGAGGAGACCCCTTTAAGTGGTCACCTTTTGAGTGGTCGGGGTGTGACGGGGAGGTGGGGGAAGCGTTTTAGACAAAAAAATTGGTTTCTAGATCTCAGCAACAGCTTATGTTGAAAGGCTAAAACTTGGAATTTATATAGAACTTCGATAGTGGACCCATTTTCAAAAAAAATTGCTAGTATGGGCGAAGGGGTGTGGGAGTGGGTTGAATAATAATGCGTCCGAAACGCTCGAAAGCCGAGATTGAGACATTTTAAAATCCATATCTCCTAAACGGTTAATGTGACGCAATTAAAACTTAATGAACATCTGTAGGTGTACTAGGAGAATAGACCGGAAACAAATTTTTGTACTAGAATTGTACTAGGTTTCTGTCTAAAGGTTGATAAATAAAGTTTGCTGAAAATAAAATTTTTTAGGGGGGCGGTGGAGCATGGAAGTGGAGGGGATAAGAATTTTTCTAAAAAATTACGTCTCATATCTCAAGAACCGTGTAAGATAGATGCTTAGAATTTTTACCAGAAGTCGGCCTAATAAACCCTTAGCAAGAATTTTTTTTAGAGGATCTGGGTGTAGAGGTGAGGGTGGGGAGGGTGAAATGGAAAAATTTCCGATTTTTATATCTCGAGATCCTATAATCGTGGAAAGATGAAGCTTGGTAGTATATATTTTTTATAGGGGTAATATGCTACGGGGGTGGGGTGTGTTTTCCCTATCTGTAGAACGGCATGTCCAAAAAAGTTGGGACTTGGTGACTATACTATATAGATCTATTAGAAAAGTAATTTGGATAAAAAAAAATTTGAAATATTTATTGGTGTACGAAAGGGGGGCTAAAAAAGTGATCAGTGAAAACGAAATGCATATATTTTCACGAATTTCGTCATATCTCTTAGTTCTTCTAAAATCATGAATTGATTTTCATTTCACGGATTCCTCATATCAATACCTAGAAAGTATTTTCAGTGTTTTTTGAAATTCAACCCCTAAGGGGTGTAAAGGAGAGTTCGGCCGTATCACTCAGGTCTGATTAGATATCGAATAACTTTTTGCTTCCACGGGCTTGTTTAATAATCACCTAAAACTCGCTTTCAAGTTTTTTCCTTTTTCAACCCCTAAGAGGGAATAAACGGGTTCAACACGTTTTCACGAATTTCGTCATATCTCTTAGGTTAGGTTAGGTTGAGAAGGGTGGACTAAAGCAATGTGCCCCAGTCCATCACGAGAGATCACTGTGGATCCATTGTGGTCCCCTCGTATAAATAAATCATATCTCTTAGGAGCGATAAGATATTGGATTGGTTTTCACTTTCTCGGGCTTTCTTTACATATATCTAAAAACCCATTACAGAATTTTTGGATATTCAACCTCAAAGTGGGTGCAAGGGGGTTGCATATATTTTCACCAATTATTACATATTGCATAGTTCTAATGAGATATCGAATTCATTTCTACTTCCTTAGGCTTCCTACATAATCGTCAAAAAGTTCATTTCAGCATTTTCAGATATTCAACTCTAAGGGGACGTAAGGCTTTCGACATATTTCTTAGAATTGATGAGATATCAGATTGGTTTTCGCTTCCACAGACTTTTTATATAATCGCTTACAAACGCATTTCCGATTTCATGTAATGGCCCAAAACAAAATCACGAAAAACCTCCTATTCACGTAATATATGGAATTATACTAGGACTTAGACCTCTTCCCGCAGTAAGACCCAATTATGTATTATAATTCATATAATATATGTGGCAGCGGAGTAAGTATTCTAGCGCGACCCCATTCTAACCGCTTTTCGAACTTTTTTTTAGGTTTTCAGTCACATAGTAACCTGCACCGCGTCTCAGAATTAAAAGGGTTCCGGACTTCTACCCAAAAATAATAAAATCGCGCCCAGACTGTTGGAAGATTTTTTTTACTGTACACCGCCTTAGGGATTAAATACGAAAAAATTCTAAATTCGATTTATAGGAGACTAGATTAAAAGTCGGCGGAAATAGAAACTAATTCCATATATCATCGGACTTAAGAGACGGTTTCAGTATTCGTGAAAACATATGCCCTTTTTACTTTACCCCAGAGGAGTTGAATACCAAAAAATTCTCGAAAGATTTCAAAAGACCTACGAGATATGAAAAAATTCGTGAAAATTGATGGTGCCGATGAAACGAAATTGCAACTGAAAATTGTTTGTGCTTAATTACATCTCCACATGCATACCATGTTTTAATTTCTATCCTAAGCCGCTTCTGAAGATAGACGAAAACCCTACTTGTGTACCGTGGAACTACCGTGTCCTATACAAAAACCAGTTTTCAGCTTTCTATCATTGGCGATTCTCGAGCACAAAGTAAAAAATATGACAACAGCCTGGGCGCAACTTTATTATTTTTTAGATAGAAGTTCAGAAAGCGGACTGAGGTGCAGTTGCTATGCAACTGACATTCTATAAATATAACGTTCCATAAAGCATCTTGGTAATTTTTTAGGTTGTCAGTCGCATTGAAACCTACACCGAATCGCTGCAAAAACCCCCATTCGGGGCTTCTACCCTAAAAATAATAAAGTTGCGGCCAGACTGTAGTTATATTAATTATTTATTTATTTTTTTCAATTTAAATAAAAACATGGGTGATAAGATATCGACATAACCCAATAGGAGTTTAATATCAAAAAATTCTGTAACCAATTTTTAGGTCCGTTAAAATAAAAATCAATTCAACATCTCATTAGACCTAAGATATATGTCGAAATTCGTAAAACCGTACAAAATTACTTACCTTGCTTTCCATATCAAAAGTTTTTATAATCGGATATCTCTACGGTAATTCTGCATAGGAATCAACTCTTAGCTTTCTATCCTTAGCGGTTCTCGAGAAATAAAATCATAGTTACTTGCTTCTAGCCTATCACACCCTCACTCACTTCAAACCCACCACTAACAATTTTTTTCTATGCTAGATTCTTGTAAAAAATGCTGGTATGGATGGTTCTTGATAAATAAAAATTGATATTTTTTTTTAACAATCTATCGCCGCACTGCCGTTCTCCAGCTCCTCCTCAAATATAGTATTGTAGTCTCCACTTGTTTACCTGTATACACACAGCAATTCAATTGGTTTGAAAGATATCATAATCCAAAATTATTCACCCCTCAACTGTCACACCCCACTTCATCCCATAAAAATTTAAGTCCTTATATACGCTCCTAGTGGCCTACACACAATCAAAAAGCTTCAACTTTCTTGCAAATGGCTCAACTATGATGTTTCTATCATGTTTCTATCATGTTTCAATAATATAAATCTAATTTGGTGAGCTCTAAAATCTTTTTTGGCGTTTATTTCCTAATGCCCAATCCAAATTTGAATATATGCGCTTTTATGATCAGAGTTTGGGCTAACTTTTAAAATTTTTCACTTGAACATTAGAAGTTTACCTAAACACATTGAGTTAAAAATTCAACTAGAATTCTTAAAAATTAATTTTGATGTTATCGTACTGACGGAAACATGACTAGATTCCTCTGATTGCTTTGGTTTGGAGGGTTTTTCTATGGATATGAAATTCAATAAGTTTTCTAAATGTAATAATAGTTGGGTATGTACGAAATAGTTTTGAAATTAAAAGTGTGCTACAATATAACCGAAGCTAATATTCAGCTTTAGAATTGAAACTAACAAGCGGGATGAAGCTCCTTATTACTAGTATATACACATAGAACACCAAGCTCTCATCCAACCAACTTTTTCAAAAAACTATCATATCTAATCATATTCTTTTAGGTGACATAAATATTAACATTGTAGTAAACAGACACTACTCCATTCCTCATCAATAGTTAGACACAATGGCTAGGTATAGATTTAATGATTACTTGCTAGGCTAGAAGAGGGTTGCCTGCAATACTTTTTCGTGCACAGACCATATATTTTCCAAAAACGAAGGTCTGTCTTAGGTATCAGCAGCTATATATGAGTCGGATGTCACTGACAGTATTATGGCAAAATCAGATTTTCAAAAAATTTAAAAGTTGTCTGGGAATACCCAAAGTCCAAAGTACTTGGATACGAATATCCTTTCCGCTGAATTAGTAGTAGTGAAAATGTGGGATAATATACATACTGCTCGGCAAACGTTGAACACTGTATGGGAGAATTTCTAACTACTATAAACAATGCATTAAATAAAGAACTTAAGTCCAAAAATCAGTTATGTCAAGCAGTTAAACCTGTCAAAAAATGGCGATCAAGGGGAATTATTACGTCCATAAGATGCAGGAATAAGTTAGCCCGAAAGGTAAAGCTGCAGCCGGTTAATGTAGAACTTGTAGCTTTTTACAAACGGTATAGGAACAAATTAAATAACATCATCAAGATGGCGAAATGTAATTTCTCCAAAATGAAATACGAAAAGTCAAACACAGCCCACAGAACCTCTGGAACAAAACAAATGAAATTACTTTCAAATCACAATCTATATAAGATATAACTGAAATCAGCTCCAGAGAACGAAATCTCGAATCGAACTGATCCAATGTCCGCCATTAAACGGAATTAAAGCACGTACCAGGGATTGTGCCGCGGACGCAGCGAACTCTAGATGGGAGGAGCTAACGAGCTGTAGGACTTCTAGGGCACTCTGGCCAAGGTTGGACAGACGGAAGACTATGGAGATATTGACTTGGAGTAGGGGAAGTCTGCGGCTACTTGTCGGAATACTGACAGGGCACTGCTTGCTAGGAAAGCATGCTATGCGTATGGGGATCGCTGACTCTGACGTGTGCAGGTACTGCCTTGTCCTATATGTTGAGGAGAACACCAACCACATTTTGTGTGAATGTTAGGAGGTTGCAAGGAGGCGACTGAGGAAGCTGGGTAGTCTTTCCTTTGACAATTTGGGGGACCTGAGGTCGATAGGGCACGACAAGCTCGTCAAGTTCTTTAGGGCTCTGGGTTATTTAGGAGATGTTTAGTGACCTACGAGGCTCTGAAGGGATCGCTATGGGCCCTATTTTGGTGCCTAATATGCACGGTGGCTTAGCACTTCGCCCCTTCTTAAAACTAAAACTACCGATCCAATGATGATTGCTACTGAGCTAAATAAATACTTTTCAGAATTCGGAGTAAACATATCAAACTCGGTCAAAATCCTTGATGAAGTAAGTTCGTCAATGCCTGTGTCTGGAATAAAAAAGGTAGCTGACTTTACGTTAATAATTCCACAGTTGCTGTATGAATTTATTTCCCAGACAAATTTTCTCCACGCATTATCAAACATACTGCTAATCTTATTGTAGCGCCTCTCACTTACAATTTTAACATGTGTCTAATTCAAGGTATCTTCCCGAAACAATTGAAGCATGTTGTTATCACACACATTTATAAATCTGCTGATAAACTAAACCCATCTAACTACAGATCAATTTCAGTGCTGTCTACACTCTCTTAGCTTCTTGAAAAAATTATAAAAAAAGAATGGTGAACCATTTAGATCTTAATAGAGAACCAGTATGATTTCAAAACAAACAGCAACCAAATTTCAATATTGACCAATTTGAACTTCAAATTGACCAGTGAAGTTCGATAATATCTACAAGTAGTTGGTAGTAGTAGTAGTACATATTATATACTACAATAAAAGAAAAAAAAAAGATTCATATTAGAATAGGAAAAATTTTTTAATGTAATGGATTCTACAAGACCAATTTCCTATTGTGCAAAAATTAACATCACCCTCTCTGTACCATAATGCCTCTTTTAAAAGTCTTATTTTTAGAACGTTCCGCAACTATAGCTCTACCTAAATACCAAGGTTCAACTATACATCATTAGTGGTTCTCGAGATATATGTTAAAAGTCGGAATTTTTCATTCTCCTCTATCCCCCCCCCCCACAATTTTTCCCGTATAAATTCTAAGCTTCTATCTTAAACAGTTCTTGAGATATGAGACGCGATTCTTCAGAAAAATTCTCCCACTTCCCTGCTTACTGTCGACATTAACCATTTACGAGATAAACTTTAGAATATCTTGATCTCAGCGTTCGAGCGTTTCGGAGGTAATGTTTTCTCACACTCCCACACCCTCCACCAATATCGGCAAATTTTTGCGAACTCTCCAAGTTTTATATAAATTTCAAGTTTCAACTTTCTAGCATAAATGGTTGGTGATATCGTAAAAAAGAAAATTGTTCATCTAAAACGCTCTCCCAACATCTCCCCTTACAATTGACCACACACGAAGAAGCCACTTAAAGAGGATCCACCCGATCTACCCACTGAAAAAATTTCAACTTTCGACCGGAATGTGGTTTAAAGCAGGGAGATGGTCTAGCCCCCATGCTTTTCAACTTGGCACTAGAGTACGTCATCCGAAAAACCTCAGTCGACACCAATGGGACACTACTATTCAAGTCCACACAAGTTGTCGTCACCGTATGCTACTAGTTGTGTCAACCAGAATTTCTTAAAATTTTGATTGCCACAAATGCGCGGGTTGTTGGTAAACTCTAAATAAAATGGAGTTATTTGTGTTAAATCCTGCGCTAAATTCTTTTTTGTTACCTAGGAGGAGGTAGAGAACTCTTTTCTACTTTAAATATTATTTCTTACTTACTGACTTAATAAAACCCATGGCTGTAGGTAGGAATCGAACCCGTGTTGAAAGTTTTTGGATTTGCGCGCGTAACCACTGCGCCACCGAAGACAATTTTTATTTTTCATTTTCATTTCCCTATGTACAACTTAACTTAGTGCGGATTAACTAAGTTACCGCAACATACATTCGGTTGGCGGAACACACATTCGGTTACCACAGCAGAATTATGTCGAAAATCTTTTGCGATGAACAATATTTTATTGTAGCAACGAACATCATATTGCGGAAATCAAAATAGCGTTTCTAGACATTTTTCTGTTCGGTTCTTTCAACAGAAGCGTGAAAACAACATAAGTTGATTGTATTGACGGAATGGTTCTATTGCGCGTATTACGTGTTTATTCTCTCAAACGAATATTTTTTGAAAAACCGAATATCTATTGTTCCAAACTAATTCTTATTAGCGTAAATGAACTTCGATTGCTGTAATGAAAATTTTATTGAAGCAATCTCTTGCCAACAAATTATTTCTCTCATTGTATGTGGGGTTCCACAAGGGTCAGTCTTAGGTCCGCTTCTGCTCCTTATCGACAAAAACAACCTCGGAAAAGTCCTTGATAATTACCCCTTCGGGCATGTAGTAGCTTTTAGTGATGACACGGTCTTGCTTTTCAAAAGTGACGAGTGGGAGGCAGCCAGAATACAGACGCAAAATGGTCTTCAGTTAGTCTACAATTGGCTCTGCAACCATAAATTGGCGATAAACCTAAATAAAACGCAGTTCATGGCAAAGAACTCATGAGAAGTATCTCAGACGGACTCAAACCGTTGAAGTCTAACTATAAATAATAAGGAATTAAAGCAAGCTGATACAATTAAATACTTAGAAATTATCATTGACAAAGATTTTAAGTGGGAAAAACATATTCTGAGCCTATGCACAAGAGTTCGTAGAACAATAGATAAATTTATAATTTTTTTTTTCTTATTGCAGTTACATTTTATTTATAAACTAAGATTTACATAATATCGTTTAATAATTAACTACTCACTTAAGCTGAGCTTGTGTGTGAGCGTCCTCATCTTTTGAAAACAGTGTATTTTGCCATTGTACAGTCTTTACTCCAATATGGAATTTTTGCTTAGGGCGCTACTTTTACAAATAAGATAAGTCCAATATGTACGTCACTTACAAAGTAAATTAATAAAAATTTGTTTGAAATAAAGTATTTTCTATTCAACTACTAAATCCTTCCAGCCTTAAGACCTTACAGCCATAAGACAAATCTACGCTCTGACCGCTCTGAAGTTTATGTTCAACAACCTGTCTAGCTTCCCTCAAGGAACACGAATTATACCACGCGACTACATACAACAAATCTTCTAGTTACAATGAAATGTATGAAAGCGCTATCATCAAGACATACCAGTGTAATAGGGCCCAGACTGTTTAATGCTCTACTACTAATAATTAAAAACAATGGGGATTAATGATTAATGGCCATGAAGCACATGTCTCAAGGGTTGAACAGATGAATTCTAGCAGAGTTTATTTGAAATATAACACTATAGAGAGCTCCTTTGTTCTGAGTTTTACCATAAGGCGAAGGGGGATTAAATTCTTTGAGAAATAAGTGTAAAGAGCAGTATTTTTAATAGAACGGCTCCTTGAGACTACGATAAATGCTTGTCTTTAACCTACCATTAACCTTGCTTTTCATTTTCAAATTACAGTTCAATGCATAATTGGTGCCCTAGTTGCCATAGTTGGATTAAACTTAGCGCAGGAGACATCTGTAAGTGTGTCAATATTTTTAATCTAGTCCTGATTTAAGCAAGTAATTTACTTTGTTTCAGATCTGCGTTGACAAACCCAACTTATCAGTACATGCCGATCCAGAGGACTGCCATAAATTTATATTTTGTATGGCTGGTGTAGCACACAGCATACCATGCGGCGACAAATACTTTGACGCACAAAGTGGCCTCTGCGTAACAGGCTCAACACCAAGTTGCCCATTTTACGAACTTCCGCCGGAAGGAATAAAGTGCACTGCAGGACCAGCGGAAACCATTTTTATCGCATATCCCAATAATTGTGAGAAATTTTTGGAATGCTTCGACGGACGTTTGAAAGTTTTCAAATGCCCGGAGGGACTTCATTGGAGCGATTTTCGTGAACGGTGCGAGTGGCCATCAGTAGCCCGTTGTGTCCCAAAAGAGCAGCGTCCAACGGTTGCTCCTGGTGAATGTGATCCATATGAAGATCCGTGGAACCCAACGAGTTTTCCTCATCCAACGAATTGCACCATATTTTACAAGTGCCAGGGTGGACAGAAGCTTGAAGTTAGTTGTGAAGACGGACATCATTACAGCGAAGAAACTAAGCGTTGCGAATATCCGGCCGTTGCAAAATGCGCAACTGACCTGGCGACGGGCACTCTAAATCGATGTCATATTAATGATGACCCTTTCAATCCTACCCAATATGCTCACAATTCGGACTGTACCAAGTTCTATAAGTGCGCCTCTGATTTGCGTTTCGAAATGAATTGTCCGAAGGGACTACATTGGAACGACGTAGCCAAATATTGCGACTATCCTGAATCTGCCAACTGCTTATCCGCACAAGCTACGCTCATGGATACTGAAATAGGCTCACGTACACTTAGGGCTGCAGCGTTAACTCCTCCAGTGGGATCGGCTCCTATGTGTTCGGGAAATAACGACGAACTTAGTGAATTACCAGGGTTTTGCTCCCAATACATTCATTGTTCGGCAGGACTTGTCTATGTTCGATCCTGTCAAAAAGGATTGTTCTGGAATGACATCGACAAGAGATGCGACTATGCCGTCAACTCGAAATGCATTGGTGCAGCAAGAACTGGCGTTGTTCCAAATTGTAAAGATGTCGTAGGAAATTTCGCTCCAAATCCAAGCGATTGCACCAAGTTCTACATTTGTTCAAATGGAGAAGCCCAGGTCATGGACTGCCCACAAGGGTTGCATTGGAGTACGGCAGCAAGTAGATGTGAATGGCCGGAAATTGCCAATTGTTCAGTAGAGACTGAAAGTACACTGGCACCAACAGAAGGGGTTCCCACTACGGAGCAATCAATTGATACAACATCAGGAATAACTACAACTAGCAGTGGCCAGGAGGAGAATACCGCAACAACTACGCCACTGGTTGAAACTGAAGCGACAACTGAAGAAATTATAACCACAATAATTGCTGAGGGCAACGACAGTAATTCTACAACAGAAGCTACTATTGTTACCGATCCAACAATAGCGACGACTGAAGAAGTCGTAATCAGCACAATTGTAACAGAAGCGAATAATTTAACAACTGCAGAAAGTACTACTACCGAAATAACATATACAACCACTGATTTGGTTACATCATCTACAACTGAAGAGCCATACAGTTCGAGTACACAAACTCAAGCTACAGAATCCACCGCAGCTGCTACCGATACCACGACTGAAGAAGTCGTAATCAGCACAATTGTAACAGAAGCCAATAATTTAACAACTGCAGAAAGTACTACCACCGAGATAACATATACAACCACTAGTTTGGTAACAGCATCTACAACTGAAGAGCCATACAGTTCGAGTACACAAGCTGTAGCTACAGAATCCACCGCAGCTGCTACCGCGGATACCACGACTGAAGAAGTCGTAATCAGCACAATTGTAACAGAAGCCAATAATTTAACAACTGCAGAAAGTACTACCACCGAGATAACATATACAACCACTAGTTTGGTTACAGCATCTACAACTGAAGAGCCATACAGTTCGAGTACTCAAACTGTAGCTACAGAATCCACCGCAGCTGCTACCGAGGATACTACTTCAAAATACGTAACCGGGGAACTAACTCCAGCAACAGAAGTTGTTACAGCCGAAGAAACAACAGCCATTAATAACGAGCCCACAACACCGGCTGACACAATTTACACTTCGATTACGGAAAACACTCCAATAACCACAACAGCAGAAGTTGTTACAGTCGAAGAAACAACAGCCATTAATAACGAGCCCACAACACCGGCTGACACAATTTACACTTCGATTACGGAAAACACTCCAATAACCACAACATCAGAAAACGCTGTTGAAACCAGTTCGAATGCACCAACGGGGATTGAAACAGAGACTGGTCCCCTAACTCCCATTATACCTACGGCATATATCGGTCCAATCAATGTGAGTACAAACACGATTCCATCCCAATTTCGAAATAACGCAACCTCTCAAAATTCAATTCCAGAAATTACAACAATAAGTCCGATATCATCAATCAATTCATCCTTAACTCGAGCATCAACCCCTCAAATTCCGCTTCCATTGCTCCACAACATACACCGGCCAACTAATATACTAATCAATCCGATCCCAAATCTAAACTGTTCTAATTTCACCAACACTTTTCACCAACCACATCCAACAAATCGTAACCGATTCTATGAATGTCATTCGAATGGACATTTTTACGAAATGGCCTGTCCCGAAGATCACCACTGGAATTCGATTATCAACAATTGTTCAATTGGCAACTCACCACCAAAACTCACCAACGAATTTATTCTCGACAAATTATGTCCGCCAAATGCCGACATGAAGGGCTCAATACGTTTCGACGATCCACAAAATTGCTCGAAATATTACGAATGCGAAAATGGTTGGGCGCAATCCAGGACATGTCCCGAAGGACTTTATTGGAATAACGTTCAACAATTTTGTGACTCGCTCGATTTTGTTCAATGTCGCAAACATACAGAGACTACTTGGTACCGAGCAGATCAACGAGATTGTACCATCTTCATACAATCGTTCGGCAATTTAGAAATTCAAACTTCATGTCCCAGCGGATTAATTTGGAACTCCGAGATCAAGGCTTGCGATTCACCAATGAACGTTCCGTGTTCGATTGAGCAAATTGTCGGCTTCAACATTTGTCCCGCTCCCAGTTCAGGACAACATGTTCCAAATCTAGTACAGTTTCCCGATCGAAAAGATTGTGGAAAGTTTACGAAATGCAGTGGTGGGTTCGCGTACAGGATGCAATGCCCGCAAAATTTGCATTGGAATAGCGAATTAGGACACTGCGATTGGCCAGAATTTGTACGATGTGGTTCGAATATGTGATTAATTAAAAATTATAATCTTTGGAAATTTGATGGAAGGTGGTTTCGTTTTACTTATTTTTTCCCTTAATCGTCGCATACACCACCACCACTAAGATTCGATGGTAGATAGCATCCTCGTTAATGAAAATTTTTCAAATTTTTAAATTATATAATGTTTTTTCCCGTATAGTGCAAAATCTGATACAACTAAAGTGCAATCGAGCCTTGGCACTGTTTTATCGCCATACTGCAATAAAAAAAAACACCTCTCCAATCGATGAAATATCTTACAAAAAATGGACATGCAATTTTACTTCCGGATATTCGCTGCAAAAATGTTTGATAAGAAAAACATCAGAAAGCGAGTATTGCGTTGAAAGCTTGTGCGCAAATATTTGAAAGTGTGGTCGAAATAAAAACCTTGCTCAATTCGAACAGGTGTAGTCTAATTTTCTACCTGAGTAGAAGGCAATTAAATTAATTTTTTTTTTCAAAAGTTTGATTACAATATCGCGATTATGAGAATGATGTCGATAATGATGATTTCGTTAATGATTAAGAGGAATGAGATGTCTAATTATCTAAAAATAGAGTGCTGAATTGAGGACGAATTTGGAAGTTGTGTCAATATTAACGTATGTTTTGATAAGTGTATGGCCAGCTAATTCACTTGACTTATATGCGATGGTGAATTTATTGAGATAGAAGATGGTTTGTACATGTACTGTTACTTAAGAAATTAAAAGAGTTCCACAATATTCAGCGACAAAATCACATAAAAACATCTCAAAACCAAAATTCGCTAAACAATAATCGCCAAAGCTAAAACTTCCACATACTAACTTTATCTGGTGTATATGCCCCAGGTATATGCCCCGAAATAATTATAACACTCATATACTCTTAATAGATCGTACCTGCCTGGTCGCTTATTGCTTATAGTTTTAGTTTTAAGAAGGGGAGAAGCGCTAATCCACCGTGCACACTAGGTACCCAAATAGGGGCCATAGCGATCCCTTCAGAACCTCGTAGGTCACTAAACATACCCTAAACAACCCAGAGCCCCAAGGAACTTGACCAGCTTGTTGTGCCCTATCTACCTCAGGTCTCCTAAATTGTCAAAGGAAAGACTACCCAGCTTCCTCAGTCGCCTCCCTGCAACAACCTGACATTCACACAAAATGTGGGTGATGTCCTCCTCAGCATATAGGTCAAGGCAGTACCTGCACACGTCAGAGTCAGCGATCTCCATACGCATAGCATGCTTAATTAGCAAGCAGTGCCCTGTCAGTATTCCGACGAGTAACCCCCAACTTCCCTTACTCCATGCCAATATCACCCTAGTCCTTCGTATGTCCAACCTTGGCCAGAGTGCCCTAGAAGTCCTACAGCTATCGTTAGTTCCTCCCATCTAGAGTTCGCTGCGTTTGCGGCACAATCCCTGATACGTGTTTTGATTCAGTTTAATGGTGGACTTACACCCTCCTCTACCATCCCGCTGACGACAATCCTAGTCTCAGCTCATCGGCCAGTTCGTTTCCTGGTATATCACTATGCCCTAGAACCCAACATAGTCGTACTCTGCTCTGACTACAAAGTACCAAAGTAAGTCGCTTATTAAATATGAAATATGTGAAATCGCCTGAATAACTTTCTCGCCTTCAAACATAAACAAACAGCTGGTCAAACAACCTTTAAGTCATGAGTATTACCAGAAAGTTACTGAAATAACTTTTGAGTCATATTCGTAACCACAAAGTTATTTAAACAACTTTTTCGTCGTATTTGCAACAAAAAGGTTTCTCAAAATACTGAAATCATGTTCCGAAGTGGTAACAAATTTCTTTAGTCTTATTTACAACCAAAAAGTTTTGCAAATAATTTCACGTCTATTTATTTTATAATCAGAACATAATTCATATGTTGATGTTATTGTTTACTGGTCGTGTCTCGTGCAATCAAAGAGTGAAGAGAAAATATTAGTTTTCTTTTAGATCAATGTAAGACGTGCGTATGGCAAGCAGTAACTCATTTACGACTTAAACTTAAAATTTAGAAAACAGAAAATATCGGCGAAAAAGCTAAATTTTTATTTTATTCGACG
Organism: Beris morrisii; assembly: GCA_951812415.1. NCBI lineage: Eukaryota > Metazoa > Arthropoda > Insecta > Diptera > Stratiomyidae > Beris > Beris morrisii. The sequence continues at coordinate 62,299,337 of OX638310.1, forward strand.
AGCAGATTTTTTTCTAGCGTAACATTTTTGGTATCGAATAAATTCAGATAAATTCAATTTGTTCATGGGTACTGCTTCAGTATTATATATTGAGTACTACAGGGTGGCCCACAAACACTCACTCGATGTTTTGCTACAAAATAAAAAAATCTGCCAACAGTCTGGGCGCAAGTTTATTACTTTCGGGCAGAAGTCCGGAACGCGTTTAATTCTGAGACGCGGTGTAGGTTACTATGTGACTGAAACCCTAAAAAAACCGATGTATTATCACTCTTAAGAGATATGACGAAATTCGTAAAAATTTTGTTCAAACCGTTTAAACCCTCTTAGGGGTTGAAAAAAGAAAAAACTCGAAAACGAGTTTTAGGTGATTATTGAACAATTCCGTGGAAATAAAAAATTATTCGATATCTAATCAGACCGGAGGGATACGCCTGAATTCATGAAAATGTGTACAACCCCTTTACACCACCGTGGGGTCGAATTTCAAACAATCCTGAAAACACTTTCTAGGTATTTATATGAAGTAAAAAATTTTCAGTGATCTGATCAGTAGTCTGGGTGGCTTAGTGGCTAGAGCACTTGCCTGCGGTGCACCTGGTACCAGGTTCGAATCTGCTTGGCGACAAGTAATTTTCGAGAACGGGATTGGGTGCCGGACTACCAGTTCACTCAGCTGTAAATGAGTACCTGAGTTAAAATCGGGGTAATAATCACGGACGAGAGTGTGGCTGACCACTTTACCTCCTAGTGGTCCGTTGGTCTAGTAATGAAATAACTCTAGCATTACTTCAAGGCCTAGGCCCAATTTGATTATGATTATTTTGAGTGATAATTTTTTTTTGTCCCCTTCCGAACTCAATAGATATTTAAATTTTGTTTATTCAATATTACTTTTCTAGTTGATTTACATATACATACCGAGTTTCAACTTTGTAGCATAAGCCGTTCTATATTTAGAAAAACACCCCCGACCACCGTACTATACTACCCCTATAAAAAATTATATTTTTCCAACATGCTACTGCTATAGTTCTATCCAAATACCAAATTTCAGCTTTTGATGATTATAGATTCTCGAGATATAAAAATCCGAACTTTTTCATTTTCACCGCCTCCACCCTCACCCTCTACACCCCCACCCTGAAAGTTTTTTTCCTGCTAGACGTCCTACTTCTGGTAAAAATTCTAAGTATCTATCTTACATTGTTCTTGAGATATGAGACGTGATTTTTTAGAAAAATTCTTATCCCCTCCACTTCCATGCTCCACCACCCCCTTAAAAAATTTTACTTTCAGCAAAACTTTATTTGTCAACCTTAATACAGAAACCGAATTTTATTTTTCTAGTGCAATTGGTTCGTGAGATATCGTAATCTAAACTTTTTCACCTCCCACCTCCGCACGCCACTACCCCCTCTCAAAAATTTTTTTTCGATCTGTTCTCCTAGTATACCTACAGATGTTCAATAAGTTTTAATTTCGTGACATTGACCGTTTAGGAGATATGGATTTTAGAATGTCTCGATCTCAGCTTTAGTGCATTTCGGACGCATTATTATTCCCTCCACTCCCACACCCCTTCACCCATACTAGCAATTTTCTTTCCAAATGGGTCCACTATCGAAGTTCTATATAAATTCCAAGTTTCAGTATCCTAACATAAGCGGTTACTGAGATCTAGAAATCAAAATTTTCCGTCTAAAACGCTCCCCCACCTCCCCCTTCACACCCCCACCACTGAAAAGGTGGCCAATTGAAGGGCTCTGCTCAGTCTACCAACAAAAAAAAATGCAACTAAATAGCTCAAAGAGTTTGAGAGCTATAAGCTTTCAAAAGTTTTGCGTACGGCGGACGGCGCACAGACGGACTAAAATTTATTTTGCTTTTTTGTTGTTTATCAGTTATCTAACGTGGAAAAAAAATTTTCAGGGTAGCAAATCTTTTTTTTTAAAATCGATAACAATACTTTATTATTTTAATAATTTAATTAAACGACATAATTTCATAACTTTCATAGTTATCAAGTTTTCAAGTTTTTTTCCATTACTTTTTGAAGATGATGTCGGTCAAGTAGTCGCCATTTTTGATCATCATTTGTGCTCTTTTTACAGCATTTTTAAATAGTATAGTATTGTGATCGACCTGAAATTTCCAAAAAATTTGCTACCCTGAAATTTTGTATTTACACGTTTTAGGACTTAGGTAAGCACCAAAAAAGCAAAAAAAAAAAAAATTTTCGTCTGTCCGCCGTAGACGCCCTCCGTCGTACGCAAAATCGTTTGAAGGCGCGTAGCTCCCAAACCCGTTGAGGTATTAAGTTTACATTTTTATGGTGCGTAGATTGGGTAAACTGTAAACGACTGGTATCTTATGGGGGGGAGGGTGTGTAAGGGGGGATGAGGGGGGAGCGTTTTAGACAAACAATTTTGGTTTCCAGATCTCAGGAACCACTTATGCTAGGAGGCTGAAACTTGGAAAACAACTTGGAAACTTATGTCGTACTATGATAGTGGACTCATTTGCAAAAAATTTTCGATAAGGGATGAGGGGTGTAGAAGTGGGGAAAACAATGAGTCTGAAACGCTTGAAAGCCGGGATTGAAACATTCTAAAATCCATATCTCCTGAACGATTGATGTCAGAAGGTTGAAACTTTGTGATTGTCCTTAAGGATACTTCAAGATTAGACAAGGGTTAACATTTTTAAGGTGAGGGTGGAGTGTGGGAGTGTTTGGTGAAAAACTTTGGATTACAATATCTTACGAACCAATTACACCAGTAAAATAAAATTTAGTTTCTGTATATGTGATCACAAGAGGAGTCTACTGAATGTAAATTTTTTGAGGGGGGAGGTGGAGCACGAAAGTGGGGGGATAGCAATTTCTCAAAAAATGTAATTTTTATATCTCAGATGCCGTATCAGATATGATCTTGAAAATTTTACAGGAGTTGGGGTCGGTAGACCTCTAGTAGGCAAAATTTTTTTAGGGGTGTGGGTGTAAAGGGTAATGGTGAAAAGGGGTAAAAAGGAAAAAAATTCTGATTTCTTATTTCTCAAAACCGTAATGAATAGAAACCTAAAAATTTAGGATTATACAGAGCCACTATAGAGATATCCTAGAAAAATAGAATTTTTCATAGGGGTAGCAAGGTACGGGTATGAGGGGTCGTTTTTTATATCTCAGAAACGGCTTAGGCTAGAAAGTTGAAGCTTAGTACGTATATGTAGATGTGCTATTAGAGTAACTGAAGCAAAAAACAAGGTCCGATTTTTATTGGCGTTCAGATGTTGAGTAAAAAAAATTTCCATGAATCCACATTTTCACGAATTTCGTTAAAACTTTTAGACATGTCGAGCTATCAAAGCAATTTTACTTCTGCGGGCTATTTATATAAGTGCCTAGAAATGTTCTTCAAAATTTTTCGATATTCAATCCCTAAGGGGGTGTAAAGTGGTTGTGTACATATTAACGAATTCTGATATATTTCTGAGGTATATTGAGATTTGGAATTCACTTTTACTTCTATGAGCTTTAAACGTAGTCGGGGAAAAAACCGATTTAAGTATTTTTCTCTATTAAACCCCCTGGGGGTATAGTTCATGTTTTCACTGATTCCGAAAATCTCTTAGGTTAATGTGATCGAATTCGCTTTTACTTCTATGGAAAAAATACGTAAATAAATAAAAAAATCTGCCGTCTGGGAAGGCTGAGATGCGGTGTAAGTTACTATGGAACTGACAACCTAAGGAATAACCAGGAGGCTATTTGGAACTTTATTTTTTAGGTTGTCAATCGCAGCAAATTACCCATGATAGCTGAACTAGTGCAGCTACCAATACGGAAATTGCATAAATGGGCGGCAAGTTGTGGTTAACCCCACAAAAACTGAGCTGGTTCTTTTCACTTGAAAGAGAGCAATATCCCCATTTACAATTCCAAAAATAGGTAATACCATTCTGGAGCTTAAAACTGAATTATTCTTGACGCTAAGCTTAACTGGAAGAATGTTGATGAGCGCATCAAGAAAGCAACAATTGCCTTCTATTCTTGCAAGAAGGCCTTTGGCAGAAAATGGGGAATAAGGCCCGCAATAGTCCACTGGAGGTACATCTCTATCGTAAGTCCCATTCTTCTTTATGGTAGCCTGGTATAGTGGACAGCCCTGGACAAAAGCGTGCACAAGAATAGTCTAACGAAAGTGCAGAAAGCGGCTTGCTTAGGCATCACGGGCGCTTTGCAATCAACGACAACAGCTGCAATGGAGATTATGCTGCTTCTGCTGCCAATAGATATTCAAATCATGAATGCTGCTGCCAAGAGCGCCCTGAGACTGAAAGAGTCTGGTGGCTGCTGGAAATCTGCGGATTGTGGGCATAGCAAAATTCTTTCATTATTTCCAGATTGTGGGCTTAGTGAACTCACCGACTATATAACTCCGTTTTTAAGCTTCGATACAGGATTCCATACCCTTTTCCCTATTAGGGGGAACTGGGATAATCAAAAAGTGATAAGGGAATCTGAAGTTGCTATGTTCACGGATGGGTCAAAAATGGATACTGGAACGGGGGCAGGGATTTTCTCAGCCGATTCAAGTATCCTTTCGTCTGCCGGACTACTGCAGTATTTTTCAAGCCGAGGTTTTTGCCGTAAGCAGTACAGTGGACATTATAAATTCCGCGACAAATCTTCCCGAAGAGTCGTGTATAAAGATTTATATAGACAGCCAAGCAGCAATGGAAGCTCTAAGCTCCAACCTAGTCAAGTCAAAGCTAGTGAGGGAGTGTAGGGAGCGTCTGAAAACATCAGTGGCGGTCATATTGCTTGTTCAAGGGGGGGGCATTGAAGTTCAGTAGATACTGTAGAGAAAATAGGCGAGGTAGCTACCCGTTAATGCAGCGTGGATGAAGGAATTTCAGGATATTAAAAAGTATTAACATTGCTCTGAAGGGATTTCTTTAACATCGCTCAATTTATCAACTGATTGTATGATATCAAAAATTTGAACCTGTGTTGTATGATTGTAAGTCCTTAAGCAATGGAAAATTGAATAGCACGGGTAGGAGCTAGAAAATAAAATTAATTGATTTCAAAGCTTGGTGAACATAATTTTCGATTTCAGTAGAAGTCGATGTCGATCTCGATTTCGGCAAAATTTAGAAGCCCAAACAGACTTCAAGATCTCTTACATGTATGAGAAAATTTCGAGATTTCGCCAAATCCAGTTTGAAATCTTTGGATGTAAATTAGCTGTTTTTTGAGACCACTAGAAAAGTAGTGTATTTCATTCTTATAGGTTCTACTATCATACATATTTGATGAAACTCAATATTGGGCATTAAAATCCGAACCCTATATCTCATAATCTAAAGACTTCAGGCCCGACGAAGAAGTGACCACCCAAATTATTAAGTTATCCTACAATACTTAAAATCTACGAAAGAAATATTTTATGTCAATGTTATTTATTAGGTATATATACATATTCACTGAGTCTGCTTATTGAGTCGATCTATAGTTAAGATGACTGCCACCATAACCTAACCTAACCTACTCTCTTAATTCAAAAATTTAAAAAACCAAACTCAGAAATTCTCTAAAACTATTTTCAATTATAATAACTTCATAAGCAGTATCTTATACCTGATTTACATCGCAAGATTTTGGCAAGTAGATTTTGAAATCTCCAAAAGCGTTTATAACGCTCTGAAGACATTTGTTTGACAACGACTCTGATGATAACATTTTTAATTTATTTTGTAAGAGGAAACGAGGAAATTTAAATTTAATGAACAAGAGTCGAAAGCTTGCATTATCATGCAATTTGAAATTTTGTAATATCTTATACAGGTAGTTGTGGTGACAGATAATTTGAGAGCTGTTCAGTGACTATTATTTGTATTGAGGATTTTTTTCCCAAAGATTTTTTTCGCGGTACCTCTTATAATGATTCTAATTAGTGTAAAAAATATATGTTTTAAGTTTCACCCCGATCAGAAAAAAAAAATTTAGATTCCGAAAAATGGGTCCCGATGTATTGACAAAACGGCCAAATAATATTATTCTATGGATGGTTGTAGTTTTAAATATATAGGTTATGTACCATCGGAAATACCATCTAGTGGTCGTAATGAGAAAGTGAAGTTTTTCATATTCAATCGGTTTCGACCGTATTTTTATAATGGTTAATAATACGAAGTTAGTATCGTCGGCAAAATGATCTGATTTCTAATGCTCAATATTATATTATAGAAAGAGAAAACGGTCCAGAAAGTCCTTCATCAAGTACGAAATCAAAAACTTTGACGGATTAGTGATTAAATGTAAAACATCATCTTTTTCGTCTTTGCTGAAGGACTCCTTTTTTTCATAACATTGAGCACTCTAAAAGACTTCGTATCGTTTACCGTTCCAAAGTTATGCTCAAAAATTTATTTTTTAAGAAAAACTTCAATTGCTGAATTTAGGCACTAGATGGCATTTTCGATGGTACACCACCTATAAATATTTAGAGTTCCAATCACCCACAGGCCCTATCTCGATATTTTGGGAGTTTCCGCAATCTTATACAATTTTGGTTTCTTTAAGGTTTTTGAGGCACGTATTCCCCATATATTATCGCTATGAAACTAAAAACGTATTTACGTTAGTTACTGTAAATATTCATAATTAAGTTCTTATAGCTGATTTCTCTCGTGATTTCGACAAAACTATTAAGATTACTGGATTACCGATAAATTTGAATAAGTTTTATATCTGCTCTGGTGAATAGGTTTTTTGAAAACATAGTTCAAAATCCACTCAAAACGACCTGGACAGCAATGATATTGTGTTTCGCTACATTTACTACAACTTACGATTTAATCTAGGATTAGGACGCACATAATGACGATTGTCCAAGCATAATCCAAATCCAAATTTTTCAAAATTAGTTTCAAACAGTAAAAGCTACTTCCTTAACAGAATACATCACAACCCACCGATTGATTATATATATATTTATATTCGAAATTTTATTACTTTTCGGTTGAAATATTTTTAATTAGACACAGTCTTCTTTTTAATCAGGAGACAAAGACAAAAGAAGGATTAAAGAAAGACATAAGGTGAAATCCGATTTAATTGCATTATACTTTATTAAGTGCATTATACTTTATTAAGTGTATCTATTAATCTTATAGTCTCATATCATTTTTCTTTAAAGCAGACGGGATAAAGTAATCACGGGTTACGAATTTGTTAGGGGGGGGGGGGCATGGCCCCCATGGCCCCCCCCCTATGACCGCCACTGGAAAACATTGGGCGCAGCTCATAAAGTTTTCCTGTGTTGGGTTCGGGGACACAAAGGGATACCTGGAGAGAGGCTGCCGATGAGCTGGCCAAAACTGGATTTGAAATGGCTACTATACATGCAAGCCAAGCGGTAAAAATACCGCTCAATTACGTCAGGAGTTATCTTGACAGGAAGGCAATGGAGCTGACCTATGGCAGATGGTTCAACCTAACTACGTGTGAAACCTCCAGGCAACTATGGCCAGTAATACATCCTAGAAGCACTGCCGATATTCTGAAAAGAAATGGTATAGAGACCCGTAACATTACGGCAGTCATAACGGGGCACTGTCTCTTTGAAAGACATGCACAACGCTTAGGCGTTCAATATAATGACTACTGCAGAAGCTGCAGAATTGAAGAAGAAGAAGAGAGCGTTAGGCATCTACTTTGTGAGTGTCTCCAGCTAGCCAGCTGTAGGTTCAGAGCCATGGGCAGCTACTTCTTCTCCAGACTCGGGGACATGGCTGGAGCACGAATTGATGAACTAGCCAAGTTTATTCGCATCTGTGGCTGGTTCGAGTAGCTTTCCCCTGTAGCAATGCTACGATAACTCCGTATATAGGACTACTTTAAGGTGTCACGGGTGTGGTGTCACAATGGACTAACCGAATGATCTAAGTGAGTCGATTCATAGTTTGGATGGCTGCCACTATAACCTAACCTAACCTAGATACAGTTTATGGATGCGCCAAAACGGCCCTGGTTCAAATCTTAAAAATTTCTTAAGGTGCTCTTACACGAGCCATTAAAATTGCTCATTTTGCAGCAATATTCGACGTCACGAAAACATGAAGCAACACACAGCAACAATGGCAACAGGCGATGTGGATCAACTTTTCATCAACTCGTTGCTGAACTGTGATGAGCAATATAGACCGATATCTAGCAATTCGGCAACACACGAGCAATTAAGTCTATGAACAACACGAAAGCAAACTAGAAAAACAAATCTAAAACTTAAAATAAAACTAGGAAATATTTAAATTCCAAGATTCAAAGCAAAACTTGACAATTGAATCACCGAACGAGGACAATTGCTCGGAATTTTCCAATTCTGTGGAAATACAGCAACTATAATGCGAGCAATACCAACATCTATGACAATATTGCCACATTGCCGAAATATTGCCGCAACTAGCATGATATTGCCCTGTATTACTCCATTAATCGCCCCACTCATTTTGGCAATAGTTGTCGGGCAATCAATTGCTTGAAAAATTGTTCGTGTAAGAGTACCTTTAGACAAACAAAAATGGACTAGGTCCTTTTAATCGATAAGAAAGAGGCAACTTTAAGATGAAACAAAGATCGTAGTCCTTAAATGTGATCTTTCAATGTATAAAGCGAGAGCACCGAAAAAGCGGACAAACATGGATAGTTAGGAGATCAAAGGCCAACAGTTTTCTGTAAGTTTATTCGTCCAATTCCCATCGCTATAATTATAAAAAAAAACCGATTACACATAGGCAAAGGCCCCATGCAACTATCTACTATTTTTGCTAAGAAAACATCCCTAAATCGTGTATTCCTGAAACTGAACTAGCGATAAGAACCATACCGACTTGAGCGCGTAATATTCTATACATCACCAATCTACTGTTTTATGTTACCAAAAAAACCTATTCGTAAACTCATTTATCAATTTTCTTTTCAGTTAATTGCTAAAATTTGTTTAACATTTAAATTTCTAAATGCTACTTGATGTCGTCGAGGCAATTTTAAGTGTAATATTCGATTTTGCTTTGCAGCAAACAGGGTGATAAAAATGTTCGGCCGATATGGACAGTACGTTTTGATAACTTTTTGATTAAATAAACATTTAGATAAAATAAAAAATAAAATTAGTAGAAGACCATCGGAACCGTATATAAGACCAGGAGTTGAAAGACGAGACCATACAAACAGTTGCAGACCAGCAGCTCTAACTCATTAAATTTTTGCGGTAATTGGTGAATTTTCTTTGGATAAAACCGAAAACGAAGAGTACTATGAGAGGTGAGTTTTGTTTTTTATACTGCGCAAGTCAAGTGATTCCAAATTAGAAACTATTCCAAATTTTTACAAACTTGCCACAAGTACAGTACAAATTTAACGTTTCTGGAATGAGTCTTCTAGGAAACGTGTTTGTAAAACTTTGGAATTTATTTGTAAAACTTTGTATTCGTTTGGAAAAGTAATAATTTAATTTTGTAAAATAATATCGTAATATTTTCCCAACTCCAATTCAATTTTATTTCATTGCAAAAATAATTACTCGTAATTTTCCTTTCAGTTTTGATCCTCGCGGTTGTCTTTGGCACCGCATTGGGCAGTAATCTACGCTGCACAACGCCAGGCATTTCCAGACATTCGTCGGATTGTCGAAAATATCAACGATGCAATGACGATCTAAGTTTAATTGAAGAAGAGTGTTCAGATAGTTTGGAATTTAATCCGATTACAAAGAAATGCGATTGGCCAAGAGGTTTTTGTACGATTCAGCAAAGGCAACCGGTAGAAAACGTGATGGTATGTACTCTTCCAAATTTTTAATTTGAATTTATTGTGATTTATTAATTTTTTTGGGGCAGAGTTGTCACGGACTGTCGGATAGTGCGTATTTCCCGGACCACGCCGACCAATGCCGATCGTTTTACTATTGCGATCAAGGAATACCAAAAGTTGGTCAGTGTGAAGGTGATAACTTATTCGATAAAGTTTCGAGAAAATGTATCGCAAAAGAACTGGTTAGATGTAATCCCACTGATGATGAGAAAGCTGCTAGTAATTTGGATGTGGTAAGTGAAAGGAATTAAAATAGGAAATCAGAGCTAACGTTTTTTTCTCACACACACAGAAGTGCTCTTCACACTTTTCGGTTGTTGCGAACATCAAAGATGGATGCAAATCCTTCTACGAATGCGTCGAAGGCTCAACTAAGCGAACCTTCTGCGAAGGATCGCTGCTCTTTAATCCTGTCACAAAATCCTGCGATTGGCCACAAAATGTTCATTGCGATAATAAGCCTGGCACCGTTCATGGTCGTTCCTTGGCTTTTGCGGATTTCTCAGCGCAAATATGCAAGGACGAAAAGCACAACGAACGTATTATTGGACCGAATCGAAACCGCGACTGCGCCTCCTATTTTATGTGCCTTAACGGCGAAATGGTGGAAGAATTTTGCGGCGGAGCATTGGTTTTTAATAGCGAGTTGGGCGTATGCGACTTCCCTGAGAATGTGAAGAGTTGCGCATTGACCGAAGATTCAGCGAAACAAATAGTAAGTTCCGATATTTTGGTATGTATTCGATTCCATGCTCAGATCTTACCTTTTTTTAGGATTGTACAAAAAAACACAACGTAATACGTGCTCATCCTGCGGATTGTTCGTCGTACATTACGTGCATCGTTGGCCAAGCGTTGCTTAGTCGATGCTCGCTGGGCGAACGTTTCGATCCAATCGAAAATCATTGCGTTCAAGACACAAAGAAAATATGCGAAGCTTCGAACCATAGAGTCGAATCGATTGAGAGTCAAGCGGCTGCCGAACACTCCGCCACTGACCTGCAGGAGTTGCGGCGAATTCCAAATATTGCTAACGGTTGTCGATCGTTTTTCGATTGCCTGAACGCGGGATGTGCTGAAGTATTTTGCGGCGAAAATCTAGCATTTAGTAGCGAAACGGGACGATGCGAACCAGATGAGAGTGTACTTTGTGAGAGTACGGTACCGACGGGTTTGATAGAAGGTCGCGCGAACACCTGTAATTGCCAGTCGGCAACAAGTGGATCACGGTATCCGGACGAAAGTGACTGCACGAAATTCTTTGTGTGCTACAATGGCAATGAGGTTAGTCATCAGTGTCATCATGGCCAGTATTTCGATAAAAACACCAACGGCTGCGTCTTGGACAATGGCTGCTGCATGAATACGAACAAAGTAAGTACCAAATATTTGCATAAACCGAATCTCCACTTAGCTGTCTATACGAAGTTAATGGGCAGTAAATTAACAAACCATCAAACCAGCTATCACATATTGCGCGTTAACTGGCGAACGCCACAAGGTTCAATTCTAAAATTTGATTAACGTTAGTTTTTATCAAATTCTGAAAAGTCAATTACTCCTCCTTGATATTGAAAAATTAGTGCATCCAACAGTAGTAGTCTTTTCTGTCTGTATTCCGGAAGTTTTTTTTTAAGGATACCAAGCTGGACTTAGGAGGTTAGCTTTTTAATACAATGTAGTGTACAGTCCAGTCAGCTTAGGGATGGGAGGTCAGAAAGCTAAGAGCCGACTTAGGCGTTGACGCTACGAAAGATAATATTAGATGGACTCTTTATCTCGGAACACTGGGTTCGGACTTTACGTCATTTTATTTGGTAAGACTTAGAGTCTAATAATTTATCTATTACCTAGTGCATTCAAACCCTACATTGGGCGCTCTTTTACCGAACTTAACTCTCCACATCAGCAGTTCACAAAATTTAATACAGACCGAAGTCGATTCCTTATACCATTAGTAGTCTATACGGCCCTATATTGGAAGCAATATTGCTTCTGACGTAACCATTTCCACGTATGCGGTCCGAATATTAAGAATTTTATACTCTACTAGCTGACCCGGCCACGCGTTGCTTTGGCTCAGTCCGGCTTAGTTAAAAATAAAGAAAAAAGTTAGTACAGTAACGTTTCTTATAAGTTTGATAAGTTCTTTATTGCCGCACTGGAGACTCTAGTTGTTTAAATTGAAATGGTATGTCGGTCGGAATCATTGGGATGCGTGGTATCAAAACGTACTCTCCTTTATACTTTCCCTTTATAATGGTTGCTTCGATCACGTTGTTCATTAATTTTTTCACCGCTAGCCTTGTGCCGTTACAAAGACGCGGTTGGTTGATATTTCGCAACATTATGACAACCGATCCGACCTTGAATTAAAGATTGTCAGGTGGCAATCCTGGCAAATCCAGCGAGTTCAAAAAGTTGGGGGGATATTTGACGACATCATCTTGGTTAGTAGCGGAATCAACTGATTTGTTTGCCCTCAATTCACCGGAAATTTCATTTTGATTTTTGAAATTTAATTCATTTACATCAATGTTCTTGGCAGCCAACATTGCTCGTTCGCTCAACCAAACATGATCTATACAATTTTTATCAACGTTTGGGAACACCTTTTGAATGAGTTCGGTTTTTGATTCAGTAAACTGACAAAAATTTTCAGGAAAGGTTATCCAGCCAGTCAAAATGTCTAAAGGGAATTTGCCATTACCAATGTCAATGAGTTATTTTGAAAATGTTTCTCCAGATCGATCATTTTGCAACTCGACATGCATATTCTTGCTTAATATCTTGACGTGCATCCACAAAATGGAGGACTTTAAACATGCATTTAGTTCATCAGGTGGCGTTGACCGTGGAATCACTGGCAATGCTTGACGAAAATCTCCAGCTAACAAAATCATCGCACCACCAAATCGGTTTTGATTGTTTCGCAGATCTTGCATGGTTCCGTCTAATGCCTTCAAAGACTTTTTATGTGCCATCGTGCATTCATCCCATACTATCAGTTTACATTGCTGCAAAACCTTTGCCATTGCAGTGTTCTTCGAAATGTTGCAGGTCGGAGTTTCGCTGTTTTGCATATTTAACGGCAATTTTAGCGCTGAATGGGCTGTTCGACCGCCTTCTAACAATGTTGCTGCAATGCCTTGTTTCATCAAGCATTGCAGCAACATTTTTGGAACACCTTTAGTTGAAAAATTGGGGTTTTACGTTTTTCCGGGCAATTCTTCCAATTTCTCTTTATTATTTTAATAATAAAGTATTGTTATCGATTTTTAAAAAAAAAATTTGCTACCATGAAAATTTTTTTTTCCACGTTTCATGACTAATAGACACCACAAAAGCAAAAAAAAATTTCAGTCCGTCTGTGCGCCGTACGCCGTCCACCGTACGCTAAACGTTTGAAAGCTTATAGCTCTCAAACTCTTTGAGCTATTAAGTTGAATTTTTTTTCGTTGGTAGACTGAGCAGAGCCCTTCAAGTGCCCACCTTTTGAGTGGTGGGGGTGTGAGGGGGGAGGTGGGGGAAGCGTTTTGGACGGGAAATTTTGGTTTCTAGATCTCAGTAACCGCTTAGGCTAGGAGGCTGAAACTTGGAATTTATGTAGAGCATCAATAGTGGACCCATTTGCAAAAAAATGGAGGATATGGGTAAAGGGGTGTGGGAGTTGGGGGAATAATAATGCGTCCGAAACGCTCGAAAGCCGAGATCGAGACATTCTAAAATCTATATCTCCTAATTGGTTAATGTCACGAAATTAAAACTTGATGAACATCTGTGGGCATACTAGGAGAATGGATTGGAAACAAATTTTTGAGTATGGGAAGTGGGGTACGGAGGTGGGAAGTGAAAAACTTTAGATTACGATATCTCACGAACCAATTACACTAGAAAAATAAAATTTGGTTTATGTATTAAGGTTGACAAATAAAGTTTGCTGAAAGTAAAATTTTTTAAGGGGGCGGTGGAGTATGGAAGTGGAGGGGATAAGAATTTTTCTAAAATATCACGTCTCATATCTCAAGAACAGTGTAAGGTAGATACTTATAATTTTTAGCGGAAGTAGGCCAAATAAACCCCTAGCAGGAAAAAAAATGTTGGTGGAGAGCGGGTAGAGGGTGAGGGTGGGGGAGGGTGAAAAGGAAAATGTTTTTATTTTTATATCTCGAGAACCTATAAAGATATAAAGCTGAAACTTGGTATTTGGATGGAACTATAGTAGTAGCATGTTGAAAAAATATAATATTTTATGGGGGTAGTATGGTACGGGGGTGGGGGTGTTTTTCCTAACTATAGAACGGCTTATGCTACAAAGTTGAAACTCGATATGTATATGTAAGTCAACTAGAAAAGTCTTTTAGGTTGAAAAAAAATTTAAATATCCATTGGCGTACAGAGGGGGAGTGAAAAAAATTATCAGTGAAAATGGAATGCATATATTTTCACGATTTTCATCATATCTATTAGGTCTTTCCAATTATTGAATCCATTTTTATGCTACAAATTTTTCATATAAATACCTAGAAAGTGTTTTCAGGGTTTTTTGAAATTCGACCCCCACGATGGTGTAAAGGGGATGTATACATTTTCACGAACTCAGCCATATCCCTCAGGTCTGATTAGATATCGAATAAATTTTTACTTCCACGGACTTGTTTAATAATCACCTAAAACTTGTTTTCAAATGTTTTAATTTTTCAACCCCTAAGAGGGTATAAACGGGTTGAACACGTTTTCACGAATTCCGTCATATCTCTTGGGAGTGATAAGACATCGGATTGGTTTTCACTTTCTCGGGCTGTCTTTATATATATCTAAAAACTCATTTCAGGATTTTCGGATATTCAACCCCAAAGAGGGTTCAAGGGGGTTGCATATATTTTCACAAATTCCCACATATTTCTTAGTTCTAATGAGATATTGAATTCATTTTTACTTCTTACGGCTTCCTATATAATCGTCAAAAAGTTTATTTCAGGATTTTTAGATATTCAAGATATTCTTAGGATTGATGAGATATTGTATTGGTTTTCACTTCCACAGACTATTTATATAATCGCCTACAAATGCATTTCCGATTTCATGTAATGGCCTAAAACCAAATCACGAAAAACTTCCTAATCACGTAATAACTACGTAGTATTATATTACTACTTAAACTGCGTCCCGGAGTGTAACCCAATTATGTAATTCATATTTTATATGTGACAGCGGCGTAAGTATTCTAGCGCGACCCCATTCTACCAAGTTTTTTAGGTTTTCAGTCACATAGTAACCTACACCGCATTAAATTTAAACGCGTTCCGAACTTCTACCCGAAAAATAATAAAGTTGCGCCAAGACTGTTGGCAGATTTTTCTCTTCATAAGAACCTTCCTCGGACTTCAGAGATTGTTTAAAAAAAAAAATTTGCCGAATTGGTCCAGCCGTTCTCGAGTTTTGCGGTTAGCAACACATTTAGCGATCCATTTTTATTTATATAGATTTACTGTACTCCGTAGCTAGTGACTTTAAGTTTTTTCGATGTGCACGTAGTAGTATGACGTTGCTGAACATAACAGTTGAGAAGGAAGTGCTGTACAGATGGCGCCCAACGTGAGGCTCGAAATCCATCGATATTATTGCTTCCAACGCACGTTTGGCACCATTTGATTGTTTACGTAGGGGTATAGCGTTGATTGACTTATGATTTGACAAAGGATCTTGTACACTACTATTCTTTGATGATCAGAGCCATTCTACGTTGTCAGAGCGCACTTACGTTGCATATATTCACGGCAGTACTCCTCGTTGACCTTATGTTTTCGCTGTGATCCGCTTTTTATACCCTACATATTTGCACCTGATTTTTTGTAATTCTGGTTTTTGTATTTACCCTCATATTTCACGGGGCATCTTTCAAACATTATCAAATTCATAGCTAAAAGTTGTTCAATCTACCTCAAGGTAAGGTCACACACAGCTACTTTCGCGGCGCAGTTTTTTTATTGGGGCTACAAGAGGTGCATGTTGTGTTCACACACATACCAAGTAGAGTGTAAAGTTTTCTGTGTTTTCTGTGCTGCGGCAGCATAAAAAAGTTGCAGGTATTTAAAAAAGTTGCAAAGCTGTTCACACTTAAGATGCTGATTTTAATGCAGCTAGTTTCTTGCAGTTTAAGCCACGCAGTTTTTTATGATGCCTTACAACAAAAGTAGTTGTGTGTGACCCTACCTTTATTCTTACGTACTATCTTAGCCTCCCCTTCAACACATTTTGTCAAATCACTGGTCGAAGAAGAACTGACTCTATTTTCTTTTCTTCAGGCTTGTGGAAAGCAACCGCATGGAACAAATATTGTGGACGCATATAACTGTAAGAAATTCTACGTTTGCATTAATGGTGTACTTCGGCCGCAATCGTGTTCGCCAGGACTATATTTTAGTGCGGACGAAAAACGATGCGTCCCGGACAATGGACAATGCGATAAACCAGCTCCGAATCCCAGCTGCAACTGCGGCAACATAACCAATGGGGCATTTGTTGCAGATCAAGACAATTGCGTAAGGTTTTTCGTTTGTACGAACGGCAAGCTAGAACAAAGAAGCTGTCCGCAAGGACAATATTTCAGCAAGTGGCAACTAAAATGTATTGCGGATGACGGAACGTGTAATTGTGTAATACCGCAACCGACAGAAGCTCCAGTGGTAAGAGTTTTTTCCCGAGTAAAATATGTGGCGGCCATTTACAGATTTTATTTCTCGGTAGTGTTCTTGTGGTGCGTATCCAAATGGAGCGAGTGTAAAGAATCCGAACGACTGTACGAGCTACTATGTTTGTTGTAACGGCAAACTAATCGATCACCAATGCCCCAAGGGTGAATACTTCAACGAAAATCTGGGAACGTGCGTTTTGGATAATGGTCAATGCGTTAAGCCACCGGTAAGTTTCAGCAATGAGCAATATTCATGCAATGAAATTGTGCGTAAGAACTGAAAGTGATATGATATGCTCTCCGGTTTTTCCAAACAGTGTGGTGATTGCGGAAACTACACCAACGGTCAATTCATCGCAGATCAAAGCAACTGTGTAAACTTCTTTGTATGCGCAAACGGACAATTACTTCTACACGCATGTGAAGATGGAAAGTATTTCAGTAAGCGAGAATTGCAATGTATCCCTGATGATGGAACATGCAACACAATCATTCCAAAGCCAACAACACAAGCGCCAATACCACAACCACCAACCGTAATATAGCCCAATTTTTCGCCTTCAAAACAATCAATACTAACTTCACACTTGTTATTTCTGTGCAGAATTGTTGCGGCCAGTACGCATCTGGCGAATACGCCAAAGACCCAGCGGATTGTACAAAGTTTTTCGTTTGCTGTAATGGTGAAATGATATCGCAAACATGTCCCAGCGGAACGTATTTCAATGAAAAAACAAAATCGTGCGTTGTCGATAATGGAGTTTGCGTAAAACCGCCACAAGAGGTAAATTTCGAGAAAAATACGCTGCCAATCCCATGCAAACCCATCTATTGTATTTTTATTGTTTTCAGTGTGACAAGAATTGCGGTGATGTTTCAAACGGCGAATTTGTGGCAGACAATGCCGCCTGTACGTGGTTCTTTGTATGTACAAATGGCCAACTTCAGCATCTATCCTGCCCGCGAGGTCAGTTCTTCAGCAAACAAAAACTTCAATGCGTCGATGACGACGGAACATGTGATACTGTAATCAAGCCGGAACCGACTAAGCCACCAACTGTAAGTTTATAAAAATAACATTGGGCAGAGCCTGAAATATCGAAAAAAAATTTTTCAAAAATATGAAATCCAAAATGTCGAAAAGTCAAGAATATCGAAACCAACTTTTCGACAAGATCATACCTCGAAAAACTAATTAAAAATTTTTCCAGCTCTCATGCGGAGTCTACGGAAACGGTGAACTAGTAGCGAATCCGACCGATTGCACCAGCTATTCGGTATGCTGCAATGGTCTACTGTTACCGGAAAAGTGCCCAAGCGGTCAGTATTTCAATCCGAATGCACGTGCATGCGTACCGGATAACGGAATTTGCGTGAAACCTCCACCACCACCGGTAAATTAAAATTTTCTAATTTGTGAAATTAATTGATTGATAAATGATTGAATTTTAGTGCAACTGCGGCAACTATACCGAAGGACAATTCATCCCAGATGATGCAGACTGCACAAAATTCTTTATCTGCACAAATGGAAAATTGGAGCACATGACATGTCCAAAATCACAGTATTTTAGTAGACCACAAGGAATATGCGTAGTTGATGATGGAACTTGTTGTAACGTCGTTCCAGAAATTACACCCGCTCCACCACCATCGGTAAGTTCATTAGTTGCTTTGTCACGAAGGCCCTACCAGTTGAGCATAGAATAGCAACGTCGACAAGACTCCATCCAGGATTTTAGATCCCATCTGCAGTTTTAGTACCTTTTCGCTATTTCAAGTTGCTTCTTGATTGCTCCTTGTCATATGCTCTGAAGTAAAACTCCCACGAAAAATTTGCGGATCCTCCATAAGCCATCCATTGATGTGAAGTTTGATAAGACACAATCGCAAGCATCGTGTTTTCTGCACATATGTCATCAGTTCTACCTAAATCTATTTAAAATCCATGATTAACAAGAACTACCCGGCGCCCAATGTGCGGTTTATAGCTGGCGATTCAGATATGAAAATTCATATTATTTCGGCCAAGCTAGAACCTATTACATTCTGCCCTACGTTGGGCGCCGTTTCGTTACGAGCGTGTTGAATCTAAACATACGTGTTTTATGCCGCGTTTCCACTATCACGCGAACATGTGCGAACTAGCGGCAATGCGTTTGTGGAAACAGCAAGTTCGCGTAGCTTCTCGTTGATGGCGATTTCTGGACGTGAATCAAAGAGATTCACATTCGCTTTATAAAAGACACTACTACAGTGGGGAAAAATAATGCTGAAGAATGCATTTGGTAAACATTCCGATTCAATGGATGGAAGCATTACCATAATAATAATCAATGGCACATCAGCCCAAATTGAGCCTAGGCCTTCAAGTATTGCTAGAGTAATGCTTCATTACTAGACCAACGGAACACTAAGAGGTGAAGTGGTCAGCCACACGCTCGTCCGTGATTGTTACCCCGATTTTAACTCAGGTACTCATTTACAGCTGGTAGTCCGGCACCCAATCCCATTCTCGAAAATTACTTGTCGCCAAGCAGATTCGAACCTGGTACCATTTGCACCGAAGGCAAGTGCTCTAGCCACTAAGCCACCCAGACTACTAGCATTACCATACTATTCGTATTTAATTTCTTTTTGTACAGTGATGCTCTAGACTGGCACCATATTCCAATATAGCTGGGGATGTTAAGGGAATGATGCTTCATTCACTCTTTAGAATTAGTGAAAGCCACATTGTCATTAACACCATCGACATGCATAACCTCGTATGTAAAAGGGATGATTCTTTATATGTACATTTTTCAGAATGCGAAAAAGAGAAATTCTAATAATCTTGCATAAACTATAATATTACATACATTACATAATACACCTTCTACTGTGCCACTAAACATTTGCATTCGCATTCCCATTGACATTCGCACTTTTGAGCGCGAATCAAAGGAAGTCGCATTGAACACGAATGTAGTGTTTACACATTCTGCTATGCATTCGTGTCTAATGCGAATGTAGACGATACGTGAATATCGATAGTGGAAATGCGGCATTAGGTTAACAATTTTATGCTTTAGATGTTTTCTGCATAAGCCAGCTAAAGAGTATATGGCGCCCAATGTGGGACCCTTCACCCTGAGATTAAGGCCGCGGTCCGAATTACGCTTTCTGCACTTTTAGCGCGCTTACAAGCGGTCCGAATTGCGCTCACAACGCATACAATTTGCATGAAGGGGTACATTTTTTGACGCTTACATTGCTCGCGGTTTCGAGGATAGGTACAGTCCGAATTGAAAGCAACATAAGCGTACCGACAATTCGGACCGAACGTAAGCACTGTTAGTGATGTAAGCACCGTGAGCGTAATTCGGACAGCGACCTAAAAGTCTCATGCTATCAAGCCAGAAACTAGTGTACTCGGGCTTATGTTGGGCGCCATTTGTTGCTAAACATATGGTTTGATGGAGGATGCTGTACGCGATTCTGAGCTTCGATGTTTCGTATCAGTACCAAACTTCTTTTTCTTAATAGACAGGGAGTGGAGTCATTTGGGCCTTGAAACACCAAAGACAAGGAAACCATGGCGTAGGTAAATAGACATGAATCTGACACATATTGAAGCATTTAACAGCTCTGGTAAACTAAGGCCTAGGAAGTGCATTCGAATTTCTGAGAAAAGTCGGCGTATTTTTTTCCTTCTTGTTCCAAATAAATCTTACGAGACTGTGCCAAGAATGAACTCCTACAGTCGCAACAATCATAGTGCTTCGTATTTGGACGTAAGTGAAAAAAACAAAGCAAAGCCAACAGCACTAACAAATTTTAACACCTGCTAGAACGCTCTCATACCTTACTCAATTTACTAACCAATAGTTGTTGAATGAGAAATTTCATTTTTTTCTAAGTCTCTCTGGTTAACCTAACCTAACCTAAGTCTCTCTGGATGTTTTTTACTTCAAAATGGAATAACGACTTTACAATTTCAATTTTGACAAAGATTTTGCTGACATTACAAGTGACCCAATTCAACAGATACAGATACTGCGTAATTAACTAGTTCTTTGATGATTCAGTTTTTTTTTGTACCGTAACAAGAATTCAGATCTTATACTGGCTTCTGAGTTTTTTGGGACTTTCGGTGCATATACTCCATTATCAATTCCGTGACACTTGCAGAGAGCACCCTTTTATGCCACCATTGGGCTAACCTCGGCATCTGGGTCAACCTTGATTGCTGGCACGCATGCGGTATTTTCGGTGTCCTTGGTCTTAAAAGTTAAGTTTACCAGCAATGGTTTCACCTAGGCTTGTAGCACTGGATAAACCGTGGTCTCTGGCATTAAGCTAATGCAGTTAAATAGGTTATTTCAGGAATTTTATGCTACTCGAGAGCCTTAAGCATCTTTACCTCAATATGTGACAACATCGACGATATTTATCTAATTAAATCCCGTTTTTTTTCAATTAATCCAGGGTTGCTGCGGCTCTCACGCTAACGGTGAGAAGTACAAAGACGAAACCGATTGTCGCAGCTTTTACATGTGTTGTAACGGCGTGACGGTACATCAAACTTGTCCGACTGGACAGTATTTCAACGAAAACGCACGCACTTGCACAATTGATAACGGACAATGCGTTGCTATCGAACCACAGCCACCGGCATCTTGCGATTGCGGAAATTATGTGAACGGTGAATTCTATCCGGATGAAGATGACTGCGTAAAATTCTTCGTTTGCTCAAACGGAAAAACTCTCCATAAGACCTGTGAGCTGGGAAAGTATTTCAATAAGCGACGACTTCAATGCGTTCCGGACGACGGAACATGCAACTGTGCAGCGACAAAACCACCACCGGTAACGGTATGTACACTTTCGAGAAGTCGATTTAATTCAGCAATGCTTTTAATTTTTTAATTCTAATTTTCAGAGTTGTGGCAACTATTCAAATGGTCAGCAAGTTAAGGATCCAGCGGATTGTCTAAATTATTACATCTGTTGTAACGGTGCAATGGTTCTTCAAACGTGTCCCGAAGGCAATTACTTCAATGAAGATGTTGGATTTTGTGTGATCGATAAAGGAGTTTGTGTTAAGCCAGGAGTAAGTACAAATTCTAATTTTAAAGTTTTAATTTTTAAAAGTTTGAGCAGCGCTAAGTTTTAGAAACACTTTCGTCCAAAGAAAGATGATTGGCCAAACCAAGTCAAGCTGTTGAATTTCGTATCAAATCCGATTTGGTTCAGTAACGTATTACCTTTAGGTTTCACAACTTCTCGCTGTGTCTGACTGGGCCTTTTAGAACCAATTTTCGAAACACTTTTTCCACTCGGATTGAGGTAGCTCCAAAACTTGAGTTTTGAACGCATCGACTGCTTCTTCGGGGGCCGAAAAACGCTGACCACGCAGTTTATTTTTGATGTGCGGGAACAAGATGAAATCATTGGGCGCTAAATCAGGACTGTACGACGAATGGCCCATCGATTCGATGTTTTCGGCGCTCAAAAACTCTCTTGTGTGAGTCGATGTGTAAGAGCTCGCATTATCGTGATGAAGAATAATTCGTCTTCGGCAGTTCGTTCTCCTCATTTCACTGAAAACTTCTGGCAAACAAATGGTTGTAAATTATTCAGAAGTGACCGTCCTAAGCTGCTCAAGTGGTACGGTGGCGACATGACCGGTTATTCTGAAGAAACAGGCGACCATTTGCTTCGAAATGCTTCTTTCGCGAACAACTTTTGTTGGATTTGGCTCGTCTTGGAAGACCCATACTGTCGATTGCTGTTTAGTTTCGGGCTCATATGCATAAATCGAAGATTCGTCGCCTGTCACGATCTTATAAACGTCTTTTGAAGCACCGCAATTTCTAAATGTTCAACATTCATGTTTCTTCAACATTTCTTTGCACCAATCGACACGAGCCTTCTTTTGAGCGAACGTCAAATTATACGGTATCCAACACAAACAAATTTTTTTACCGCAAAATGTACATGCAATATTGAATGTACGCTGGTAGAACTAATGCTCAGGGACGCCTCAATCTCACAATATGTCACATGACGATCTTGCTTTATCATTTCGCGCAAGCCATCGATGTGTTCTGCGATTACGGCCAATTTTGGACGATCTTTACTAAATTCGTCGGTGAGCAAAAGGCGGCCGCGACTGAATTCTGCAAACCAGCGTTTTACAGTGGCAAAATGTGGGGCGTTATCACCAAAAGTCGAATGGAGTTGACCGTTGCACTCTTGTCGAGATAGTCTACGTCGAAAGTCGTAATAAATCATGGTACGAAAATGTTCACAGTTTAATTCCATTTTTTGCCCGAGACAAAATTTTCAAGTCACTGTAAACAAAACAAATAGCGATTGTACGTCAAGACGTTGTGAGTACGTTTACGCTAAAAAATGTCAAACTTTCCAATGGAAGCACCAGATTTCATGTGGCACCATTAATATTGCCAAGGAGCAAAATATAAATGGTGACCCTCGTATTTATTTAGTTTAAGTACCGCTTCGACGTTAAGAGTAGTTTCCACGTATAGCTTTCTAATAAGTTGGTCAGTTCTGACGACCACGAGCTAAGCTAACAAAGAATTTCCGAAAAAAGAAAAACTTCCTTGATAGGGTTCGATAAAAACTCAGACCGGACTAATGGACCACTGTCGCACCATAAAAATAGGAACTTCTCGTATAACATTTGCAGGCATTAGTCATATATTCCCGAAAATTTTAATTGTATATTAAAGTTTAAAGATTCGAAATCGAGAGATATTTTCAGTACCTAGTGACTACCGAAATTCAAGTTTCCGAGTTTATTTTTTATCTTTTTACTGCGGAAAATTTTTATATCAATACTCTAGAAGAATTGCATCAGTACTGAAACAGTTTTGTATTTCAATACTGAAGTACCGAACTGTAAAGAGTGATACTGGAGCTTGAGTGTATAATTTACGTTTATTTTGAAATTTGATTTAAATTTAAATGTTAGTGAAATTATTAGACCATCGTAAGATATGAAATTTTTCAATATTTCTGTTAAGAGACTAACTCTGCAACGAAATAATTCCTCAACCTTAGAAGCGATGAATTAATCAATCCACTGTTTCTGGAAATCACAAGAAGTTGTGTAGATACACTTCATCGAAATTACATATACTTACAATTCAATCCAACTAATGGTGCCCCCTAATGAAGTTGGTTGCAGTATGGACTACCGAACTGATTACGGCATTTATTGAAGAAAAAACGCGGTAATACAATCAAGCTCTAGATAATAATTACTAGATAAATCAGTACTGCTACAGAACTGAAAGGAACTTGGAATTCGTAATATTCATAGGGTTTTATAAGTGGAAATGTTGTGCAACGAATATGTTTAAGAGTTCAATAAACGTAATGACTCTTGGACTTGGACACCTTTATCAAGTATTGTGATGTGGTAACTAAAACTTAAAAGAGATTTCACAGAACAATACGTTAAAAAACTCTCTTTTTAATAACTATGCTGTTAATTTACTTAAAAAAATTAATTAATCATTACCCAAACAGCAGGTAAATTTTGTACAGAACCGGCAACTATTTGTGTAATAATTAACGCGCCAAAACATACATTGGCGAAGTATTAATTGATTTCGGGATCTAAAACTAGAACAAACTCCTCACTTTTGCGATATTCCAAATTATATAAACTATTACCCGATTGTCAGTATTTCTCGCTATATACCGATTAATGTTCAATTAAAAAAAACATTTTTTAAAATTTACCGTTTTGCGAATTCATGAAGTCAGGAATGTTTTTCTAAAAAGATACTCGACTTTGTTTGAATCTACGAAGTTTTTGTCCATAGCAGACAGGTTCAACTTTTGAAAACTGAAAATTGAAGAAATAATATAAACAGCAATTCATTAAAATTGCACATGCAACAAGAAATATCTATTTCTAGTTTTTTAGAATTTTCTAGAATAGCGGTACTTTATGGACACGGCGAGCCTCGGTGGGTCAAAGCGCGCTATTCTACAAACACTGAGGTTGTAGATTCGAACTCCACATAGCCAAGGGCTCTGCACCGTGGTCTAAAAAAAATATTCAAGTCAGCAACAGTGCCTCACAAGAAAGTATTTACTACCCAATGCACAAGAACGGGACACATTAATACAAATGATAGACACCGAAAAATATCTTCTATACAGTATTAAATTATAGAACAGGTGCAGTACATGCATTCGGTATTTAATCACTTCCTGATAAAATAATTCAGTCGGCACTCAAAGGAGATTCCAGCACAAATCCCGATTAGATACTAGCCCGTTATGTGAGTTACGCAGATGATGTTGCAATTACTATCTCGGGAAAGCACCTCAACACGCTTAGTGAGATATTGCAGAATGCTCTCTCTATTCTCTTTAAATGGGCATCTGCATGCGGGTTGGGCGTGAACCCACGCAAAACAGAATTAGTCCTCCTCACCAAGAAATACAAAATTTCTCACGTAGACCCTCCTTCTCTAGTCTATCTTACTAGTCTAGTTTTCACCGACAGTGCAAAATATTTGGGTCTTATTTTGGACAAGAAACTTTACTGGAAACCTAACATCCAGGAACGGGTAAGGAAAGCAACAGTTGCGCTTTACTCGTGCAAAAAGGCCATTGGTAAAAATGGGGTATGCAACCCCGAATAGTTCATTGGCTCTACGTGTCCGTCATCAGACCGATACTAATGTACGGTGTTGTTGTCTGGTGGACGGCTTTAGAGAAAACGGTCAACCGGACTACCCTAGGGAAGGTACAAAGATCAGCATGCATATGCATCAGCGGAGCTCTGAGAACAACTCCCACTAGACATGATTTTTAATCTGCCACCACTAGCCATTTTTGGCAAGCAAATGGCAGCCAGTGCAGCCATTCGACTTAGAGCCTCTACACGGTGGACTGGCATATATACACGTCACTTAACAATCTTGAATCACTTCAACAACATTCCTGAAAGCAGCGACTACATCCCTCCCAGTTATGATTTTGACAAAAATTTCCTAACAACCATCCCAACCCGTCTAGAATGGGAAAGGGATTCGGTACGGACGGAAGAGTCCGTCCACATATATACGGACGGCTCCAAAACTGAAGGCCGGGTAGGTGGAGGTGTTTTCTCTGACATGCTTAACATTAGCAGCTCCTTCCGTCTCCCGGACTACTGTAGGCGGAGCTCATGGCGATCAAGGTGGCCTTGTCCTGGCGAGATGTAATGTAATATCTACTAGGGATATTAGCATTTTCACAGACAGGCAATAAAATCCTTGGAATCGGCCTCGACAACATCAAAGGTCGCCGTAGAATGTCGATCATCTCTTAAGGAGATGGCTGAACAGTTCAAAATTCTTCTGTGCTGGGTGCCAGGACACAGGGATATTCCAGGGAACTGCATGGCTGACGAACTCGCTCGGCGCGGTACCACCCTTCAGATTATGCCGGAACATCGGAATCTGGTTGTGTCTCTCTCTACATGTAAACTGCTATTGGGATTGGACTCAATTGAGAAAACCAACTCAGGATGGGCAGATGGTATTACATGTCACACTGCGAGACAGATCTGGCCGAAGCTGGATCTAAAACGCTCCAAAAGGCTGACTTTGCTCAAAAGGGCGAGTATCAGCACCACAGTCGGTGTCCTGACCGGATACTGTCTTATAGGTTGGCATGCTAAAAGACTCGGTCTCTTCTCAAGCGACTTCTGTAGAAGCTGCCTGGATGAGGAGGAGGAGGAGACAGTCCTTCAACTTCTCTGTACCTGTCCAGCTCTATCCGCTAGAAGGAAATCTCATCTTGGAGCTTTTTTTTTCAACTTGCTTAGTGACCTTGCCGCAATGGAGGTCACGAGAATCCAACGCTTCATTGCAAGCTTTAAATGGTTTGACGAGTAGAACCGGATTCGATGATCCTATGGTAACACAACGGACCTTTTTGTTAAGTCTAAGTGTGTCCGTGTTCTCACGGGCAGCCACGCATACCTACCTACCTACCATACTTTCAACCTCACAAGAACGGCATATCATATTGGCACTGCTAATTTAGAAAATTGTCGAATCTACGCCGTTCAGATTTATTTTCTAAAAATTTAGTTAGAAGAGCTTCTTATAAATACACATCTTAGGATTGATTCTGCAAGACTGTCTCACTCTCGCACTCACACAGTGCATTGTTATTTCCACTCGATATTCCTATAGCCGGGATCCTGGCGTGAAAGATATCCAGACTATCACTTTTGGTCTAACTTTATCCCAAATTCTCACTTCTTTTTACCCTTAACTGTTTCGCTTCACTACAGGTAATATGACTGATCCAAACTACTCAATTAATAGTGAAACTGACTGAATGAAAGACAACTCAGTAACACCTTCCATCCAGGAAAATAGTCTATATCTGTCACCACTCCGCCTTTAGATATTTCTCACCATAGCAGGTGTTACTAGTCACCATCTAAATGACTTGTATAATTTCACAGGAAAGCCAACTGGTTGGGGTTTATTCAAAGAAATTGTTTTAAATTCATGGTCACTCGTCGTCTCAAAAAAGGAATTTACATCTTCATTCTCCGCATCACCGCTCGTCTGAAAACGAAGAAGTCATTTCCGACTCGTTGACTAAACTTTTTGCTACAATTTTTTCCAGAAAGTTCTACACAGTAAAAAACATCCATTGAATTTTACATCTTTTGGATAGTAGGCAAATATGCCTCACCTTCACATTGGGATCTAATAGTCAATTTGAATGTAATTTTCAATTTTCGGTCAGTAAATTTCAATTTGTAATCAGTAAATTTCAACTTCGAAAGCAGCAAATTCACTGGATATTCTCTTGAATTTACACTCTAGAAAAAGTGTATAATTAACACTCTTTAAGATACACTTATTTCTACTTCTAATATTATTTCTTGCTTACTTACTCTTTATAAAACACTTGGCTGTATGTAAGAATCGAACCCGTAATTAAATCTGGTTTTGCTGCGTTGGTTTGACGCGCGTAGCCACTACGCCACCGAAGGCGTTTCATTTTCATTTCAGTAGAAAACAAAATAAAATGAAGCGTTCAACTTCGAGGTTTACATGAAAAAGAACGTAATTTTCAATTCATATATATAAATATAGTTAATTTTATAATTTTGTGAGACTTTTCATGTAAATTTTACGGTTCAGTTGAAAAGTACATGAATAATTTACTAATACCAGTAATTTCGTGTAAAAGTGATTGAGTACTTTTACTTGAAAAAATTAAATATACTGGAAATTTCAAGTAAAAATTGAATTGAAAATTAAATTTTTTTAAAACAGTGTATACTTTCTCAAAAGACATATAGTCTGCCTCTACCAGCCATTGTAAATATTCCTTAGGACATATTTTCATCAAAGTAAAAAAAAGTGCAGTAATGAATGTTCTGAAAATTACTTACTAGGGTAAAGTACCCATTCCTGAGCCCCATTAAGAAAAATTTTTAGATTGAGTCTTCCGCATCTTGACATAACAAAATATTTTGGTTACCTGTTTTTTTTGTTCTAAGGACTGTGTAAGCAGCTATTAAACTAAATAATTAGTTTGACGTTTGCAAAGAACATTATTTAAAAAATTTAATTATAGTGAAAAAAGACCAGTGTGCCCAGTAATGAGCCCTTTCTTTTCCAATACTGAGCCATGGCCGACCCAATACTGAGCCCCCCAAAGAAGGTGCGAATTTCTCTAGAATACAATTTTTAACGATGACATATACATGGTGTCCGGTACTCCATGCACAACCTTGTAAGTTTTTATTCCTTGATATATTTTGAGACAAAAATTGTTGTGCAGGGAGGGTCAATTTACAATATCCGTGGAGATACAGGGGGGTCAAGAAAAGTGTTTCGGACCTGTACCCTCACTCACTTAAAACGTTATATCTTGAAAACTAATAATCAGAATTCCAAGTGATATAGCTTGTTTTTCAAGTTCAAATTGTAACTGCACCTGATTTTGAGATATTTAGTTCAAAACACAAATTTTGCTACTTCTATTCTATTATAAAAATTTCGTGTTCAATAGTTTTTCTCAGAAAACCCCATTATAAAAACGCCAGTTTAATTTAATATTATTGCTTCCAAAAGTTGACACTTGCATAGCATAAGTTTAATAATTAAGAAAAAATTATGATTCCAGAAATATTTCTCTTTTATGCAAAAAAGAAGAACATGTTGATCTACACTTTTTGCTTGTACTGAAAGAATTTAATAATAGTTTTTATGCTTTATTTCAAAATTTTTTATTTATAATAAATGTTCAAAATGACCACCTTTATTTTGAATGCACGCCAAAGCTCGTTTTGCAAGTGTTCTCTTGGTATTCATACTCCTCAACTCCTGCCTTAGTTCTGTTGCTAATGCATCGATTCTGATATTTAGATCTTTTAATGTTACTACTGCCGTTGCTTAGACAAGGTCCTTCATCTGTCCCCATACAAAGAAATCCATATTAGTAAGATCAGGAGATCTAGCACGCAAGTTTATCGGTTCATTTCTACCGATCCGGCGATTGCTATAATTGGATTTTAACCAACAACCTGTGATTTGTCAACCGTAATTAGCTGGAGCACCATCGTGCTGGTAAAACATGGAAGCCAATCGTATCAGTGGAATATCGTCCTATAAGTCTTGTAGATCATTTGTTAAAAAATGTAAGTAATTGGAACTATTTAGAGTAGGCGGAAGCCTAATAGATCCAATGAAATCGTCGCCAATCACACCTGCCCATAAATTGACGAATCTGTGCTGAAATGATGCCACTCTTCTTGTGTGCAGATTGCTCTCAGCCTACGTATGTAGGTTGTGGAAGTTTGTGATACAGTCTCTGGTAAATTGGGACTCATCCGTCCAAAGAATGTTGTTCATAAAATTCTCGTCATTTATTTGTCGTTCAAGGAGCCAATTGCAAAACTCCATTTTTTTGGTCAAATCAATGGTTAGCAGATCCTGCACTGGTATGTGATGGTAATGATGCAAGCGTTGTATACTGATGAATGGATCATTTTAAACTGCATGCAGTATTCTTTTATCGATCTGAACAACGATTACCGGCGTAGGATTTGCATTTACTCTGCTTGTCCCAATGGTGCCAGTTTGCCGAATCCTTCTGTAAACGTATTGAAATACTCTCCTGTCAGGTGTCAGTCGATTAGAATCTAGTGATACAGCGATCGCGCCGCTAGTGCATTTCCCTGCCACTCTTCATAGATGAACATAATGTCTCCATATTCTTCATTCATATTCCTATGATGTTCAGTTACGTTCTCACTGGAACTTTAACAGATTCTCATACAAAATTTCTGGTTAAGGTTCCAGATAAAGTTTAACTGACGATAGTAATAATGGCCCTAAATTCAACTGATACCTTCTAGTTTTAGCAATGTAACTGAAACTGATCAAAATATGAAGGTAGTTTTGCTTTTATAGGCTTTTTAAAAAATACAAAGTTATGTACCCAGTTTTGCTTACCACATAAAGGTAAATGCATCACTTATGTTATGTTGAAACTCATTTACATTTAATTGATTTTCTCGATACTTAAAATATAAATAAATGGGCAATACAAATTTTTTATAATGGGGTTTAAGTAGAAAAATTTGTGTTTTGAAGTAAATATTTCAAGATGGGGTGTAGTTACAATTTGAACTGTTACATGAAATGAAAGGTAATTCGGTTCCCGGAAAAACAAGCTATAACACTTTGAATTCTGATTATTAGTTTTCAAGATATAACGTTTTAAGTGAGTGAGGGTACAGGTCCGAAACACTTTTCTTGACCATCCTGTATCTCCACGGAAATTGAAAATTGACCCTCCCTGTAGGACAATTTCTGTCTCAAAATATATCAAGGAATAACCCCTTACAAAGTTATGCACGGAGTTCGGGACACCCTATATAGATTTCATCTAGACTATAAAATATCACAGGGCTCATTATTGGAACGCTATATTTTTCCATTAATTCAGTAGTGAGCCCCACTATGGCTTATTACTAGAAATTATGAAATTTTTGATCCAGTAATGAGCCCCCCTTTAATTTCGCAAGAAATTCTTTAATTCCAGGCCTTTTTATTTTAAATATGTAGGAAATGTATAAATATATCAGTACAAACTATAGTAACACCTAAGATTGAAATACGGTACTTATCTGCTGTTTGAATCAAAATGAAGTCCTTATACATTTGCACAAGAATAGTTAATTTTTCACATCACTAAGGAGGTCAGTCCGTTCGGCACGAAATATTTCTTCCGACAGAAGGAGAACCACATGGAAAGTGTATGTCGAACTGACAATAAAGAATAACGTCATTTAACGAAAAAAACAAAATTTAACTAAACCAAGCATGTTCTTAGCTATTGGTGAAAATTTTGCAAAGAGGGCTCATTACTAGTGAGAGGGCTCAGGAATGGGTACTTTACCCTAAGTGTTTATCTTCCTCCTTTTCAAACCTTTTTGCATAACTCTTGGTACAGAGAATATGAAACTCAGATGATAAACGGCCGTCGGGACATATGTGTCATATGAAAAGGATCGGTCCTCTATATTGAACTTGATGAAGTACAAATTTACTATGAAATTGTATCCAATGTACGAAACCTGGAATATGTAAACAATATCACAACCCTGAGTATTTTTTCGTAAAATTTCAATCCTGTACTTCATTGAAGGCTTGAAGATTGCAGATTGAAATCATCGTTTACCCAAGACTCACTAGCTGGCAAAGGTTTGATAGTTAATTTTCATTTCGAGTATGGCATACGCCATTTAGGTATCTTACCCTGGGTTTGGGTCTTGTGTTAACTACCTGGAAACTTGCTAATGTCCAACCCGCTTAAAAAAACCAGTTCGCATCGATCGTGTAACTGTAGACCAATTCTTATTAGGTCGTTATTATCGAAAGTAATGGAAGCTCTTAATTTCGATCTGGTGGTGGATCTTGATATTACATTTGGTAGACATTGGCAGGATACCCCTTAGCTAAACTACATGCATTCTTTTCTTGGATTAACAATCGTCGATAACAGTTTGTATTGGTTGCTGTGAAAAATTTTAAATCAATGTTGGTCTTTCCTTCACTTATTTGATTTTCATCGATTCCCCTCAAGCCAATTCATAGGTTTGCCAATAGTTTTATCCTGCATTTCCCTTATTCCTAGAGATTTATCACTTGATCGCGTCTATGTATTGCATTGATTCTATGAGTTCCAGGATTAACAAAATTTTCAACTGGGGTAGTGTCATCGAAAAAGCAAAAGCTGTCCTTTAACTCTGGAAAAATAGGAGATCACCTTTCCATTTTCTTGAGAATTTTTTTAAAGCAGTCTAATCTACCAAATGTCCGACCGCCCGCCGTATACGCTGTACGCAAATTTGTTTGGCGTCGAATAATTTAAGAGCCACTGGAGATATAAGCTTCAAATTTTCAGAGTGGGTGGGGCTGGTGATTCTAAACTTGGGATAAATTATGCGAAAGCCGAGATGTAAGGGATAGGGATTTATTACGAATTTCAGGGATGGAATCTGAAAGTTTGATACATAGGAATTCGAACAATTAATTCCTTGAAGGGTTTAGGAGCTCTCGGGTTCGGGGCGAAAGTTACATCTTTACCGCCGAAATTGATCAGAATAGAAAATTGAAATTTATAACCCTTATGGGCAGGTACGTTAGGACAGAAGTCAACATTAAATGCGTCACGAAATTACACCAGAAAAATAATAAAGTTAAATATAATTTCTGTGGACCAGGACGCCTTCAAGGTATTATCCCAGATTGAGTATTTTTGGTGTCCTTTATAGAGTTTATATCGTAGTTAGACACCCTACTGAAAAATGCCGACACTTCACTGACAAATGCCGTTCAAACTGATTTCCAGGACCCGTTCGATACTTTTCATAAATTTTTGGAAGTAAAATTGTGACACAACAAGAAATTAGTTGTAGGTACTTCCGCTTCTACTATCAGTCTCTATCAATTTTATTTATATTACAGTCATGCGATGATGGTACACCGAATGGAGGCGTCACTGAGGATACGTGCGATTGTTCCGGATACTATATGTGTACAAATGGCACATTAGTTGCGCATAAATGCGCAGCTGGGCTATATTTTGAGCCAGCAGTAAGGGCATGCGTACCTGACAATGGTGCGTGTGTGTCTACAACCGTGTCACCAACCGACATACCAACTCCACTACCATCCGAAACACCAACTCCACCACCAACCGAAACACCAACTCCACCACCAACCGAAACACCAACTCCACCACCAACCGAAACACCAACTCCACCACCATCCGAAACACCAACTCCACCACCAACCGAAACACCAACTCCACCACCAACCGAAACACCAACTCCACCACCAACCGAAACACCAACTCCACCAACACCTGAAACACCAACTGAGCTGCCAACTCCTCCACCAGATGTAAATTACCGAAATTTTTGCTGCATACTTTCATAAGTACTGTATTCCTATGTGTATTTTTGTAGAACTGTGAAGGGGACCTGCCGTTCGGAGAGAAAAGACCAATAACAGATCATTGCACAGGATATGAAATTTGTACCGCAGAAGGGATCGAGACTGGAGAATGCGATCTCGGTTGGAGTTTCAATCCCACGGAAAAGGAATGCGAATTAGGATTGAGTAATTGTTCACCACCACCGGGAGGAGGTCCACTGGTAAGTCCATTGTCCAGTTTTATTGTTGCTTACATAAAATTAAAAAATTTGCTTATTCAGTTTTCGACTCACAAATGATTCGCCTTTGCGATTCATTTCATTTCGTAAAAGAGAAATTTAGTTTGATTTCATGAGTTTTATCCTTACATTTTTCAGAATTGTACATGGGATGACGGATCCCTTTCACATGGTCAGTTTGGTTCAAATCCAGCCACTTGCGAAAGCTACTACTACTGTTGCGATGGTAAACTTGTTGATATACCGTGTCCCGCAAATTACTACTACAACGCAGCGGAGGAGGTTTGCGAACGTGATTTCGGAGCGTGTCGTACTACAACACCCGAACCAACACCACCAACATCAACAACAACAACGCAATCAAGCGAAGTAGTATATTTTAAATTCAATATTATATCCCTTTAAATTACTGGTTATTTAATTGGTTATTAACTACTTTCATTATTTTGTTAGACTTGCGAGGGTGGTCAAACAAATGGTGAATTTGTACCCGATGAAGATGACTGCACCAAATTCGCGATTTGCTGTGATGGAAAATTGATAACAATCCCTTGTCCTTCAGGATATCGATACGATAAGGAGGAGCGCACATGCGTTGTAGATGACGGTACTTGTGTAGCAATACCGGTTAGTACAATCTGAAACCAGAAAATACCCCAACTACTCACTTGCTAAATTGCATCTTATATTTCAAATTAGGAATGCGAAAATGGCGATCTGCGTCCGAATAATGATTCCTGTCTTGCTTACGACGTATGCGTCGAGGGCAAATGGATGAATGGTATAAAATGTAACCCTGATTTCTATTTCAATTCGACAGCATTACAATGTGAACATGATAAAGGAGAGTGTGTCGTAAGTACAACTTTATGTTTTAAACTCTTTATAAAATATGCAGAACATTATTTAAAAATGCTGGTGTTGGGCGCTAAGCTGAAACTATATCCCCGGAAAAATCAATGGTGTGGAAATTTGATAAAAGAACTTGTGGATAGTGTGGTACCAGAGCAGAGGGCTTCAGAATGAACTTGGAGAGCTAGAGAACCTTCTGATTGATATGTAGCGCTTCTAGTTAGAAAGGGGATACTTAGTTAGTAGGTAGTGAATTAAATCAAAAAATGTAACTGTCGGGACAGTGGCATTTTCAATTTCTACCATTGCAGTCTTAGAAATGCTTAGTTAAATACAAAACGCAATAAAACGGGGCGCGATGAGAAACGGTCTGTGGTGGAAAGAAGAACAATGAATAAAAGTTCCTTATGACCCTATAACCAAAAAATGATGACGCCAAGCTTGGATATGAGGCCTTTACTACGAAAATGAAAGTTAAGTTTGATTTATGGGGCAGTCGATCAAAATCGTTGATCTGATCACCGCCGAAAAGCGTGAAAAATAACGAGTTCAAATATTCAATTTTACTAATCCAAAAAAACCCAGTGTGGAACGCATTTAATATTTTTCTTTCTTCATTCCTTATTTGTTCACTTTTCGAAGAATAGATTTAAAAAGGAAAAAACAGAAAATATATCCGCCCTCTGCCGTGTACGTCATATACGCCCTCTACATTGTCTACGGCATACGTAAACGTGTTTGACGCGTCATAATTCAAGAACCTTTACTACAGAATTGGTACGTCATATTGTTGCAAGCTAGGGGTTCTACGGTATTCCATGTAAAACACAGTTCGATTAAATTAATTAAAATACAAATTGCTTCAATAAATCGCGATCAATTTATTACACTATTGGCACGATCGCACTTTGCACAGTAAATCGTCGTCTCGCTCTAGCTGTAAAAAAAACTGATCCCATGCACAAGCCCTGCTGAGCTAATGTACTGCATGAGTTGAGTCGAGAATTTTCCAGGATTTTGTTGATGTGTGTGGAATATGCAAGAAATGTGCAGAACATGGTAGAAGTGTCTACGTTGTTCTAATTGAATCGTAGAAGGTTGCAGTTCCCTCTAGAAGCTTCGGTGTCATTGATAAGTGGTTAAGGTACCCAAGGTAGACATGGAACAATATTATTACAACGCGTGGAGTGAATGGCGCCCTAATGGGTGTGAGATTTTTGTAGGTGGGCAGAAGCGGGCTATTTGTATATCTTCGGAAAGACTTGTTGTTGTTTCGTGTGGGGGAAGACACGCATCAAAGCAGCGTATCTTGAGCATTCAGGCCTACATGGCCAATTATACTCGAATTACCCAGTCTCTACCCGAATTTTTTCGTCCTCCTCACGAATTTCAAGAGCTCAGGTAGGGATCGAGAACGGAGTTCTTCCATCCTCATAGCATCAACGCCGTATACGTGCATTATCGCAAAAGAGTAAGCTGGACACTCGAGAAGGAAATGTTTCGTTGTGTCGTCGCTCTCGTCGCAAGCAGTGCACATGGGGTCGTCAATGATTCTCAGTCTGACCAGGTGTAGGACACACGAGTTATGCCCTGTGAGGACACCAACCATACTACCACATTCCTTTCTGCTCAATTTGAGAAGAAAAGAAGCGGTTCGTCCAATTGGTCCCTCAGCAAGGTTTCTGGTTTACCGCATTCCCGGAAGAAGCCGCCAACCCTCAATGTGTGATTTACTCACCGACTCAGCTGCCCTAACATAGGCAACCGGCACACCGAAAACTGGTTTTGGTCCGACCATGGCTGACTCCGATCCAGCCTTTGCTAATGCATCAGTTATTTCATTGCCATTTACAGCCTGGTGGCCTGGAACCCATATGAGCTTTAAGTCGTTGAATCTGCCAACAGAATTCAACCGTTCGTTACACTCACGTACCATCTTCGATTGGATTATCTAGGGATTGTAGAGCGGCCTGACTGTCGCTGCAAATGCAGATCATCCTGCCTCTCCATCTTCCCTCTATAATCCATTCTACTGCCTTAAGGATTGCATATACTTCAGCTTGAAATACCGAAGAATGTTTTCCTAGGGCGAAGGAGTACCTGAAATCGTCAGTGTGCAAGTACATTCCAGCTCCCGACCCGTCTTCAGTCATTGAGCCGTCCGTAAAGAATATATCAGTAAATCCGCTAAGCAGTGCGGACTGGTTTTCCCACTCCTCCCTACTCGGGATCTCCACCTGATATTTTCTTTTGAGCATGCAGGTCAAAGTCATAGCATACGAAGGTATATCGAAGATGGGGTTCACAGACAATCTGCGAGCCATTTCTCCATGACTCGTGAAATGCTCTTTTCTCCACAGGCCTAATCTCATTAGGCTATGTGTAGCTCCCATTGGAAAGACTTACTCTAGGAATCTGAAACTTTGTAGATAGCTAAAAATGTGCTGAAGGGCAATCAAATAATAATTTCTTAGTGGCGTTGGGGCGGAGAGTTCTAAAAACGTTAATGGTTAAAGTAGCACTAGAACTTTAAGAGAAAATTAGAAATAATATTTCTGAACGAGTGTGGAGATGGTGGGATGAAAAATTATTTATTCCATATCGCAAGACCCTACTTCTGACAGAGAATTGCCCTTTGGTACATCTGAAGTATACCGGAGATACACTATGAAAATAAAACTTTTGTGGTTGAAGTAGTTGTCCCTGAGGGTGGGTGAAATGTTAGTTTTATGAGAAAGAGGTTTCACATCTTTGAATTATAACTGTTGGTACAGTCGGTGTACTCCTTTTGGGTTGAAAATTTTTGCTGAAACGGGACAAAAAAGACTAATGCTTTAAGTTTTGAATTAAGTTTATCATTAATTATATAGACAAACATTCTAAAAATTAAAATTTTGCATGCGGAAGAGAGTGGTCAAAAACAGGATACTTTTAAATCTCAGAAAACCGCTTATAGATAAAAATTTTAAATTCGTATAATATAAGCATATATGTATGTTGCTATAGAATTAAACAATTTTGGGTAAGCAAATTCAAAAACTTGAAATCGGAATGGAGGGTTGTAGCAGAAATCAGTACTTCAAACATCGTAGCTTATGTCTTAGGAACGCATTCACTTACATTTATTCCACTCTTATTTTCTATGCAATTTCAGATTTTTTTTTTGACAAATTTTGCTGGTATATAGTCTAATAGGTGGCTGCTAATCTAAAAAAAATAAGGAGCCTACTTAGAGGCTACTTTTCCACCCTTTCCTACCTACCCTAACCTATCCTATGATAAAACTGGAACATTTACTTCAAATTCTGAAGAGGTGGTACCTTCCAATGTGACCAAAATATAGAAAGCAAAATACCGTGAAGCTAAGGACATGTTAATACATACCAACAGTGTATATTATTCGTAGAATGCAGCAAATCCAACTGCTTTGAAAAGTTAGATCTGGCATGCCCTAAATAATTGTTGTGACTTTAGAATTGAGCGTTTCGATCGGTTCGATGGATGAAGTTAACTGAAAAACTTACATGTCAGTTTTATAAAATGTGTAGATATTGCTTCCTTACGTCTATAATTATTACGTTTCCGTGTCCTTTTTTCAGAACTGTGAACAAGACTTCAAAAATGGAGAAAAGAGGCCAATATTAGGAAACTGCACATTATATGAAATCTGTGAAAATGGTCAGGTCGTTGAAGACCAATGCGACGAAGGATGGGGTTTTAATGCCACCATTAATGAATGCGAATTTGATTATTGTGTACCACCAGTGGGAGACGGTCGACTGGTAAGTCAATTATTTATTGTTGCTTACATAAAATTCGAAAATGTGCTTATTTAGTTTTCGACTCATAAACGATTCGACTTTGTGATTCATTTCTATCTCGTAAGATAAATTTAGTTTGATTTCATGAGTATTATCCATAAATTTTTCAGAATTGTACTTTTGATGACGGAACTCTTTCACATGGTGAGTTCGGTCCAAATCCAGCCACTTGCGAAAGCTACTTCTACTGTTGCAATGGTACACTTGTTGATATACCGTGTCCCAAAGATTACTACTACAACGATGATAAGAAGGCTTGTGAACCTGACTCAGGAGACTGTCGTACTACACCCGCCCCATCAACGCCATCACCGCCGCCAACAACAACAACCATAGTATAATTCAATTAAATTCAATATTATATCCCTCTAAATTACTGGTTATTTAACTGGTTATTAACTACTTTTCTTATTTTGTTAAGACTTGCGAAGGTGGTGAAACAAATGGTGAATTCGTACCCGACGAAAACGACTGCACTAAATTCGCTATTTGCTGTGATGGAAAATTGATACCAGTCACTTGTCCTCCAGGATATCGATATGACAAGGAGAAATTCACGTGCGTTGAAGACGACGGCAGTTGTGTTCCACTGGTCAGTACAATTCTAAAGCAATAAATCGATTTACTATTTATGACTTAAAAAGAAAATATATCCGCCTTTTGTCGTATGCGCTATACACGCCCTCTACATTGTCTACGCCATACGTAAGCGTGTTTGACGCGTCATATTTCAAGAATCTTTACCACAGAATCGGTACGTCATATTGTTGCAAGCTAGGGGTTCGCCGGGATTTTAATTTAAAATTAATTAAAACACAAATTGCTTCATTAAATCGCGATCAATTTATTACACTATAGGCACGATCGCTGCTATCTATGAAAGTCACTTTGCACAGTAAAACTGACCGCCATCTTGCTCTCGCTGTAGAAAAACTGATCTCATGCACAAGCCCTGCTGTGCTTATGTAATGCATGCGTTGATTCGAGATTTTTCCAGGATTTTGTTGGTGTGTATGGAATATGCAAGAAATGTGCAGAACCTGGAGAAGTGCCTACGTTTTTCTAATTGAATCGTAGAAGGTTGCAGTTTTCTCTAGAAGCTTCGGTGTCATTGATAAGTGGTTGGGGTACCCACGGTGTACATGGAACAATATTATTACAACGCGTGGAGTGAATAGCCCCTTAATGGGTGTGCGATTTTTGTGGGTGGCAGAATCGGGCTATTTGTACATATATCTCCGGAAAGACTTACTCTAGGAATTTGAAACTTTGTAGATAGCTAAAAATATGCTCAAATAATAATTTCGTAAAGGGCTTAGTGGCGTTGGGGCGGAGAGTTCTAAAAACGTCAATGGTTAAAATAGCACGTTTTGAAAATTTTATTTCGGGAATCGAAAATAGTAGCACTTTAAGAGAAAATTAGAAATAATA
Organism: Beris morrisii; assembly: GCA_951812415.1. NCBI lineage: Eukaryota > Metazoa > Arthropoda > Insecta > Diptera > Stratiomyidae > Beris > Beris morrisii. The sequence goes on from OX638310.1 coordinate 62,338,753, forward strand.
CATATTTATGAACGAGTTGGAGGATGGTGGGATAAAAAATAATTTTTTCCATATCGCAAGATCCTACTTCTGACAGAGAATTGCCCTTTGGTACATTTGAAGTATACCGGAGCTACACTATGAAAATAAAACTTTTGTGGCTGAAGTAGTTGTCCCTGAGGGTGGGTGATAAAAAAATGTTGGTTTTTTGAGAAAGATGTTTCACATCTGAAGAAGACTTTGATATATCGGCTTCAAATTATAACTGTTGGTACAGTCGGTGAACTCCTTTTGGGTTGAAAATTTTGCTGGAACGGGACGATAAAGACTAATGCTTTAAGTTTTGAATTAAACTTATCATTAATTATATACACAAATAAATTAAAAAAAAATAAGAGCCGCCAAGTTAGATCTAACATGCCCTAAAAAATTGTTGTGACTTTAGAATTGAGCGTTTCGATCGGTTCGACGGATGAAGTTGACTGAAAAACTTTCATTTCATTTTTATAAAATGTGTAGATATTGCTTCCTTACGTCTATAATTATTACGTTTCCGTGTCCTTTTTTCAGAACTGTGAACAAGACTTCAAAAATGGAGAAAAGAGGCCAATATTAGGAAACTGCACATTATATGAAATCTGTGAAAATGGTCAGGTCGTTGAAGACCAATGCGACGAAGGATGGGGTTTTAATGCCACCATTAATGAATGCGAATTTGATTATTGTGTACCACCAGTGGGAGACGGTCGACTGGTAAGTCAATTATTTATTGTTGCTTACATAAAATTCGAAAATGTGCTTATTCAGTTTTCGACTCATAAATGATTCGACTTTGTGATTCATTTCTATCTCGTAAGAGAAATTTAGTTTGATTTCATGAGTATTATCCATAAATTTTTCAGAATTGTACTTTTGATGACGGAACTCTTTCACATGGTGAGTTCGGTCCAAATCCAGCCACTTGCGAAAGCTACTTCTACTGTTGCAATGGTACACTTGTTGATATACCGTGTCCCAAAGATTACTACTACAACGATGATAAGAAGGCTTGTGAACCTGACTCAGGAGACTGTCGTACTACACCCGCCCCATCAACGCCATCAACGCCATCAACGCCGCCAACAACAACAACAATAGTATAATTCAATTAAATTCAATATTATATCCCTCTAAATTACTGGTTATTTAACTGGTTATTAACTACTTTTCTTATTTTGTTAAGACTTGCGAAGGTGGTGAAATAAATGGTGAATTCGTACCCGACGAAAACGACTGCACTAAATTCGCTATTTGCTGTGATGGAAAATTGATACCAGTCACTTGTCCTCCAGGATATCGATATGACAAGGAGAAATTCACGTGCGTTGAAGACGACGGCAGTTGTGTTCCACTGGTCAGTACAATTCTAAAGCAATAAATCGATTTACTATTTATGACTTAAAAAGAAAATATATCCGCCTTTTGTCGTATGCGCTATACACGCCCTCTACATTGTCTACGCCATACGTAAGCGTGTTTGACGCGTCATATTTCAAGAATCTTTACCACAGAATCGGTACGTCATATTGTTGCAAGCTAGGGGTTCGCCGGGATTTTAATTTAAAATTAATTAAAACACAAATTGCTTCATTAAATCGCGATCAATTTATTACACTATAGGCACGATCGCTGCTATCTATGAAATTCACTTTGCACAGTAAAACTGACCGTCATCTCGCTCTCGCTGTAGAAAAACTGATCCCATGCACAAGCCCTGCTGTGCTTATGTAATGCATGCGTTGATTCGACATTTTTCCAGGATTTTGTTGGCGTGTGTGGAATATGCAAGAAATGTGCAGAACATAGGAGAAGCGTCTCTAATTGAATCGTAGAAGGTTGCAGTTTTCTCTAGAAGCTTCGGTGTCATTGATAAGTGGTTCGGGTACCCAGGATGTACATGAAACAATATTAATACAACGCGTGGAGTAGTTGGCACCTTAATGGGTGTGCGATGTTTGTGGGTGGCAGAAGCGAAAACTAGATACTTTTAAATCTCAGAAAACCGCTTACGGATAAAAATATTAAATTCGTATAATATATGTCTGTATGTTGCTATAGAATCAAACAATTTTGGGTAAGCAAATTCAAAAAGTTGAAATCGGAATGGAGGGTTGTAGCAGAAATCAGTACTTCAAACATCGTAGCTTCTGTTTTAGAAACGTATTCACTTACTTTTTTCCACTCTGCACTTACTTTCTATGCCATTTTAGAATTTTTTTGGACAAATTTTGGTGGAATAGAGTCTGATAGGTGCCTGCTAACCTAAAAAAATAAGGAGCCTACTTAGAGGCTACTTTTCCATCCTTTCCTACCTACCCTAACCTATCCTATGATAAAAATTAAACATTTATTTAAAATTCTGAAGAGGTGGTACCAATGTGACCAAAATATAGAAAGCAAAATATCGTGAAACTAAGGACATGTTATACATATACACAGTTATACACAGTGTATATTTTTCGTAGAATGCAGCAAATCAAAATGCTGTGAAAAGTTATGTCAGGCATGCCCTAAATAATTGTTGTGACTTTAGAATTGAGCGTTTCGATCGGTTCGATGGATGAAGTTAACTGAAAAACTTACATGTCAGTTTTATAAAATGTGTAGATATTGCTTCCATACGTCTATAATTATTATAAATAATATTTCTGAACGAGTGTGGGGATGGTGGGATGAAAAATTATTTTTTCCATATCGCAAGACCCTACTTCTGACAGAGAATTGCCCTTTGGTACATCTGAAGTATACCAGAGCTACACTTTAAAAATAAGGGTGGGTGATGAAGAAATGTTAGTTTTATGAGAAAGAGGTTTCACATCTTCGAATTCGAACTTTGAATTATAGCTGTTGGTACAGTCGGTGTACTCCTTTTGGGTTGCAAATTTTTGCTGGAACGGGACAAATAACACTAATGCTTTAAGTTTTGAATTAAGTTTATCATTAATTATATAGACAAACATTCTAAAAATTAAATTTTTTTCATGCGGAAGAGAGTGGTCAAAAACTGAATACTTTTAAATCTCAGAAAACCGCTTATGGACAAAAATTTTAAATTCGTATAATATATGTATATATGTTGCTATAGAATTAAACATTTTTGGGTAAGCAAATTCAAAAACTTGAAGTCGGAATGGAGGGTTGTAGTAGAAATCAGTACTTCGAACATGGTAGCTTATGTCTTAGGAACGCATTCACTTACATTTATTCCACTCTCCACTTATTTTCTATGCCATTTCAGATTTTTTTTTGACAAATTTTGATGGTATAGAGTCTATTAGGTGGCTGCTAATCTAAAAAAAAATAAGGAGCCTACTTAGAGGCTACTTTTCCACCCTTTCCTACCTACCCTAACCTATCCTATGATAAAACTGGAACATTTACTTAAAATTCTGAAGAGGTGGTACCTTCCAATGTGACCAAAATATAGAAAGCAAAATACCGTGAAACTAAGGACATGCTAATACATACCAACAGTGTATATTGTTCGTAGAATGCAGCAAATCCAACTGCTTTGAAAAGTTAGATCTGGCATGCCCTAAATAATTGTTGTGACTTTAGAATTGAGCGTTTCGATCGGTTTGATGGATGAAGTTAACTGAAAAACTTACATGTCAGTTTTATAAAATGTGTAGATATTGCTTCCATACGTCTATAATTATTGCGTTTCTGTGTCCTTTTTTCAGAACTGTGAACAAGACTTCAAAAATGGAGAAAAGAGGCCAATACCGGAAAACTGCACAGGATATGAAATCTGTGAAAATGGTCAGGTCGTTGAAGACCAATGCGACGAAGGATGGGGTTTTAATGCCAACATTACTGAATGCGAATTTGGATTGGGTAATTGTGTACCACCACCGGGAAATGGTTCACTGGTAAGTCAATTGTCCAGTTTTATTGTTGCTTACATAAAATTCGAAAATATGCTTATTCAGTTTTCGACTCATAAATGATTCGACTTTGTGATTCATTTCTATCTCGTAAGAGAAATTTAGTTTCATTTCATTAAATTTTTCAGAATTGTACTTGGGATGACGGATCCCTTTCACATGGTGAGTTCGGTCCAAATCCAGCCACTTGCGAAAGCTACTACTACTGTTGCGATGGTAAACTTGTTGATATACCGTGTCCCAAAGATTACTACTACAACGATGATAAGAAGGCTTGTGAACCTGACTCAGGAGACTGTCGTACTACACCCGCCCCATCAACGCCATCAACGCCGCCAACAACAACAACAATAGTATAATTCAATTAAATTCAATATTATATCCCTCTAAATTACTGGTTATTTAACTGGTTATTAACTACTTTTCTTATTTTGTTAAGACTTGCGAAGGTGGTGAAATAAATGGTGAATTCGTACCCGACGAAAACGACTGCACTAAATTCGCTATTTGCTGTGATGGAAAATTGATACCAGTCACTTGTCCTCCAGGATATCGATATGACAAGGAGAAATTCACGTGCGTTGAAGACGACGGCAGTTGTGTATCATTGGTCAGTACAATTCTAAAGCAATAAATCGATTTACTATTTATTAACTTCTCATTGGCCATAAACCACTTACTTCGTAGTAGAATCTAATCCAGAAATTTTGTTTTTCCACAAGTTACATCCTTAGCACGCAAAAAATTTGGCTTAATCAAATTATGCAGATTAATTTGTCTCCTAAAATCTATAAGACAATTTATTTTATATTACAGAAGAACTGTGACGAAATTGAAAATGGAAAAAATACAACTGATCCTGCCGATTGCGAAAAGTATTTTACATGCGTTGATGGCAAACTTGAACCTCAAACCTGTCCACCACTTGAAATTTTCAATAACGTAACTTTACTGTGTGAAGTTGGTCGCTGTAAGCCACCTGTAATTGTTCCGGTAAGTGTTTGGTTCAAACCAATCTTATTGCAAATTTTACTATACTATTTCCTTGCAGGGTTGTGATGGTGTTCCAGACGGTGGACTTATCGAAAACACTGAAGACTGCACAGCATATTCATTGTGCTGTAGTGGAAAGTTGATACCACTATTTTGCAATGTAGGCCAATATTTTGATCCCGAATTGAAGAATTGTACCACAAATACTGGACAATGTAATCCCGAACAAGTAAGAAAACACAATTTGCAATGATCATTTTCGCGTTAAAACTCAAAATATTACTTTATATTTATAACTTCCTTAAAGTGGTCCAAATCAATTATATGAGACATAAAATCCTTACTTGGATATAATAATATTTTAAGCACATTTGCTGCTTTGCTTAAGTAGAGCCAAATTTTGGATGGCAACTTTCTATTAGAAAGAATGGATATAATTCAATTCACCAGGCCCCACATTGGGCGCCAAATTTACTTTTTAAGACAGTTTGGTTTCTATTCTGTATGATTGTTATTCAAGTTGCTAATCTTCCAATATAAAGAGATATAATCGATTAAAAATAACAAAAAGTGATGTAGTGAGCTAGTCCAAAAAAGTCTTTACTATTCTATATGACCCCACGTTGGGCGCAAAATTTCGAATTCGAATTCGTTCGTCATAAAAATTGTTTTTCTGAATTTCATAAATAATTATACTAAACAAATATATATTTGTAGTGCCTCAAACAGACAATTTTAATAACACCATTTTGAGTTAATCACTGGAAATTATAAATTTCCGGTTGCGCAATATATAAAAGCTGGAAGCAGCAACAAAATTTCAATGTTCTGCTTGGTTTTACACCAAAAATGATGGATTCTGATTATATTGAAATGTAACACCATTTGATACAGAAAGGCTCGCACATAGAGTTATGTTAGTTGTTTTTTGCAATAATTCTATCACAATCAGAAATGCGTTAATCACACACGAGGCACTATACCTTTGATCATAAAATTCTTTGGTATTTTTGCAGTTTCAAAAAAAAAATATTATTCAAGCTTTTAAAATCTTTAATAAAATTTATTTTACATTATAGAAGAACTGTGACGAAATTGAAAATGGAAAAAATACAACTGATCCTGCCGATTGCGAGAAGTATTTTACATGCGTTGATGGCACACTTGAACCTCAAACCTGTCCACCACTTGAAATTTTCAATAACGTAACTTTACTGTGTAATGTTGGTAGCTGTAAGCCACCTGTAATTGTTCCGGTAAGTGTTTGGATCAAACCAAACTTGTTGCAAATTTTACTATAATATTTCCTTGCAGGATTGTGATGGTGTTCCAGACGGTGAAGCTATCGAAAACACTGAAGATTGCACAGCATATTCGTTGTGCTGTGGTGGAAAGTTAATACCACTTATTTGTAATGTAGGGCAATATTTCGACCCCGTGTTAAAGAATTGTACCAAGAATACAGGACAATGTAATCCTAAACAGGTGAGAAAGAATACTAAACAGTGATTGCAATAATCTATTTATCGCCATTTTGTGATAAAGCTTAGGATAATAAAACAAGCCACTCAGTCAACCTTTTTTGGTTAGAATAATGCACCACGCTTAGTGTCAAACTTAAGGCGGACCGGCCGATCTTCTGTAGCTTCCCCAAAAGACGGACCTAACATGGCTTGATAAGATTCGTGTGCCGGCTCATAGCGAAAATGGACACACTTGAGCCTAATACGGTCCCTTCTATTACAATCAGTCCCTTCTAATACAATCAGATCCAATCCTAATCCCAGAACCATCATGAAGCAACGGATTTTCGTTCTCACGAAAATGGCTAATGGAATGGGACACTAGAAAAACACCAAATTTTCAAAGACAATTTTAGAGTACTTCTTCTCGAATGACGTGTCTAAATTTTATATTCTCCTAATTACAAGTAGTGAGGAGTTAACGTTAGAAATGTTACATTCGCAATACGTATTCTCCAGTTATTTCCCATATGAACTTATTTGCAACGGGTGTAATCATTTGTTTTAAGGACTTTTGTGTAAAAGTACCCGAATGAGTATGACGATTTGGCCTGTTAGTGAGCATTGCTAGGCTGATCATTCATTTTTATTCGATGCCTTTCATTCAATTCGTAGTCCCTGACTTACCTCTTCTCTTTGTTAAGTAATACCAAACCATAATTGCCCAATTGTTTTAAGGAAGCAGGAATGTCTTTCAATTTCCCGAAAGCAATTATTGTTCTTCTTGACACTACATTAGCTGCTGTTCCGGTGTATCGTACCAGCCAATAACTCTAAAAAAGTCTGTCAATAGTAAGAGGGTTTTAAACGAAAACTTGAGCGATATCTAATATGACCTAACGAATATGGCAAAATTCGTGACAATGTAGGTATTATACAGGGTGTTTAGTACTCCGTGTGCCACCTTGTAAGGGGTTATTCCTTGATATAATTGGAGAAAAAAATTGTTCTACGTGATGAGTCAACTTTCAATATCAGTGGAGATACAGGGTGGTTAAGAAAAGTGTTTTTGACCGGTACCCTCACTCACTTAAAACGTTATATCTTGAAAACGAATAATCACAAGGCAAAGTATTATAACTCGTTTTTTAGGGAATCGAATTACCTCTTATTTGATGTAACAGTCTATGTAACAGTCTATTTTCAGATCACCTTAGAGATTAAATTTTAAAAAAGTCCTAAAAACATTTTCTATGTATTTATCACAAAAGTAAAATTAATTCCATACTCGTATTTCAGAGATAGAAAATTTTTGAAGCCCGTTTTCAATGACACTTTCGTTTTTTGTCCACCTTCGTACGCCAAGGAACATATAGAATTTTTCTTACCTATTACTTTTCTTGAACATCTATTATTATTTATTTGTTGGTTTGAATCTATAAAAGCATTACTGCATCTCGAATCACGACCTGAGTGGTCTTTCGTTCCTGGCTCTTAACCACTCCCTAGGTCATATCTATTCCCTTAAGAAAGTAGATGATTTTAATCTTGCGTTATACCTGTTTAAATCGCAATGGTCCCGTATGGCGCCTAGTGAGCGCGGTGGTTCTAGCACTGTGCCCCTTCTTAAGCCTATACCTGTTTAAGGCAAGGAATTCTGACGTTATCATACTAGAGAATGCCAGGAATTTCTTTAACTGGCCACGCCCTGAGAGGGAGTTCCAATGATATACATCTAAGTTTCTCAGATAGAAAAAACACCATCTAATTAAAATTTATATTTTTTTAACGTGGCACCACTAAAACTATATCGAAAACACAAGCCAAATATAATCTGCCATAATTAGCTCGGGAGATATCGTAGTCAACACCCCCTCATGATACCATCCCCCTCTAACAATTTGTAGTAAACTACTATAAACTACTACCCATAAACAGTCACAAAGTTCCAGTCTTGTGGCATGAACCATTCAGGAGATATGGATTTAAGAATCTCTCGATCCCAGCTTTTGAACGTTTCGCGCATTATTTTGTACCACACTCCCGTACTCCTACATCCAAGACGACAGTCTGCAAGGCATTTAATAAGTTTGTATGTTATCCCAACTAGCAACTTTCAAGAAGCACAGATGTATTAACTTTACTGAATTCGTCATTCATTTACTGTCCCTTTTGAACCCACAGTGGGCGCAACATTTAATTTTAACCATAAAGACTGAGCAATATAATTCGGATTCGCCCCATATTGGGCGCCGAAATTACAGCAATTTATTTGCAAATTTTTAATATCTACGCCGAGCATAATTATTTCTAAATAAGTATTACATGAGTTTCTTCTTCACCACCGCTAAGTAACAAAAAAATTATAATGTAGTGATCCACGATAAAATGTGACCCCGCATTGGGCGCGACATTTCAAAATAACTGTCGGTTGTTTATTCGACAAAAACAAACGCACTACACATTGAACCTGTCTGAAACTTTTCGATAGACACTCTGATCAGACGGATCAAACTTAACAAACATAATAGTAATTTTTGATCAAGACGCCATCTATGTGTCAGACCGAGAGCTTTTCAAACAACCCTCGTACATGAAAGACGCGTGACCGTGACTTAAATTAAAAGGGCGATAAGAATATATAGCACTTTTTTTTAAATTTAATTAATTAAATTAAATTAAATTCCAAATTACAGCTCTGCAATCCTGACTGTTACGGCTCATACGTTCCGGATCCGGCGAACTGCAATAAATTCTACATCTGCTACTACTCTATACCAGTGCAGCATTCCTGTCCAGCTGGTCAGTACTTCGATAGCAAAAACCTTGTATGTGCACAAGACAATGGCCAGTGCGGTAGTGATACGACTTCAGCTATGTGTTATGGTCGCCACGGAGTCTACATTCCCGACCCAACGAACTGTCGCCGATTCTACATCTGCGTCAATGGCGAAACCGTTCCGTACCAATGCAAAGTGGACGAAGCGTTCAACGCAAAAACAGGGTTCTGTGAAAAGGACTGTACAGGCGATTGTAAGTCGACTGCAATTTCAACCAGGATGCTTAAGATGACCGAACAACTCAATTGTACTGACTTTAACGACGGCACACTTCTGCGTAACGGCGATGATTGTACGCGCTTCTTCATCTGCTCCAATGGTTACTCCATCCCTTCACAGTGTCCTTTAAATTATTACTTTGACCACGAAAATCTTTACTGTCGGCCCGATGATGGATCCTGTCGTCAATCGAAAACCGACCTAGTACCGGCCATATCGTCCCGTTCTTTAATCGATAAAGATGTCATCTGTGACGGACTACATGGCGTCTTATTGCGCGACACTGATGACTGCGCGAAATTCTACTTGTGTACGTACGGCAAGATGGCCGCGCACGAACAATGTCAAGAAGGACAGTATTTCGACTCCAAGTTGGAACAGTGCGCGAAAAATACCGGACATTGTATTCGAAAACCCGATGCACCAAGCAAAGTTTGCGAAGGACGTATGGAAGGGGCGTATTTGCCGGACCGGGAGGACTGTACAAAATTCATAATGTGTACTGAGGGTGTGGCAATACCACAAACTTGCGGTAGCGGTGACTTCTTCGATGCCGTACATCGGTACTGCCGCAAGAATGACGGAACTTGCACAACCGATAATGGCGCACTGAAACAATCGAATAACAGTAGTAAGGATAATGCTTGCTATAAAAAACATGGCGTCCGGGTAGCGCACAAGCAGTGCGATAAAGTGCATTTGTGCATCAACGAACAGAGCATTATGGTGCAACAATGTTGGCCTGGGCAGTATTTCGATGAGGCTGTAGGCGCTTGTGTCACTGATACGAAGGGAGTTTGCCAGTTGGATCATGAGGAGCGGAAAGAGAGTTCGATTCCGGTAAGATAATGCAGTTTTGTAACAATCGCGGTTTTATAATAATTCTACTCTTCTTACACAGAGCTGCGCGCACCTTGTCCCAATGGAATTCTACGGTAACGCACATGATGGCTGTCGGACTTTCTTCAAGTGTGTCGATAATGTAGCGCACCAATACACGTGTCCCAAGGGTCTGATCTACAATTCGCTGCTGGAGCACTGCGATTATGCCGAATTTACACAGTGTGTTGATCATAACGGCATTAAAGTTCAAAATCCCGTAAGAACACTCAACCTATTTTCTAAACAAAATTTTAACTTGGAGATTTTCATGCAGATGTGCGTGGGCAAAGTGACTGGAGTTCGTTACGCAAATACCAATAATGGCTGCAAATCGTTCTATGTCTGTACAAATGATGATGAAGTCGAAAAATTCTGCGCTGCCGGCATGCTTTACAATGCGCAATTGGATGTTTGTGATTGGCCAAAGAATGTTCAGTGTTTATCCGAAAATAATAGTACAGGTCATCGACGGAAGCGAGCTAACTCTAATTTGCCGGTAAGTTTCAAAATAAGACACTTCAATTTTAGGGCCATTTCTTAATTGCCATACTTACCATACTTTACAGAGCTGTTACAATCTGAGACAGAACGAATTCTTCGGCAATTCACTCGACAATTGTCGAACGTTCTTTAAATGTGTCGACAACACCGCTCAAATGTACACATGTCCAACCGGACTTGTTTTCAATTCACTGAAGGAAGTGTGCGATTATCCGCAATTTAGCAAATGTCTGGATCATACTGGCAAGAAAATTAACGGACCGGTGAGTTAATGAGAATGGAATTTTTCATGGTGAGAAGCTATCATAGAAGCAAATTTTAAGAAGTTTTCGTTGTTGAGTTTCTGGTGAGAAACCCCAACACGAAATCCTCGACTGTTGATTAATCGCTGTCCTTGAGGACATGACAGTTGAAAAACCTTCATTGGATAGGAGTTGTTTTGGTTGTTTCGGAAAGGCGTCTGTACAACGTTTATCGAGAGGGGACAAACACAGATAATATAGCACCCAGGTTGTGAACGGCCAAAGAGAAATATGTGGCATTTGGTAAAAGCTTTGGTCCTCTATATTGGACTTGATGAAGTAAAGATTTACAATGACATTGTATCCAATCTACGAAGAACAATAGTTCAGCCATGGCGTATCAACGCCAAGTTTGTTCATGGCAAACTTTCTCGGGTAGCATCCGTACAAAAGTCTTTTAAACTTCTGTTCACTGAGTACGTCCTAATCCTTCAGAATACTTAAAGCTACTCATAGGAATCTCATATTTGATAAATTCGTTAATTTTCAATAGTTCAATTTCAATAGTTCAATTTTAAACGTAAAGCTCAGTAAAAAAAAGTTACAGCAAAAAATTATAAATTATTAAACTCGACAAATACTCACAAGTAACATTTTCTGTGATAAAAAATCCACTTTCACCTAAGCGATGGAATAGCAAGTATATAGGGCATTCTATGGATTTGCCATTAAACCGACTAGGCGATTCGAAGAGCAGTAATTGAATATGTTGGTGAATGCATATTTGCCTCCGGTGCCCTCAAACATTTTTATTCGAAAATGATTCGAAAGTTTTACCAAATCGAATCAACTTCTCGAAAACAAATTCATCAGGAATTAAATCTCTAGCTATTCGTATAGCATGTATAAGTCTTTTAATACGATTAAAACATGATTCGCCTAATGTTCACAAAAATGGACGTGCCTAAGGCTCACTTTAGTGATCGTTAAGAAGCAGTTCGAAATCATGTTAAAAATTCGTAAGTAAATACGCATTACATACAACTAAGAGAATCGATTTTGAGTTTCAGATGATTGAATATTTTGAATAGAAACAAACATACCGAAGTTTTTAATCATCGATTGCTTTTAACAACACCATAGGCCGACTAATTATTATATTTCTTATAACTCCCTCGTATGAGCCTTTTATTTTGCGCCCTTGAAAATGTTTTATGTTGTTCTTCTTTTTGCACCTTTCGGTGTTTCTTCACTTTTAGTGAATCCGCTGTAAAATTCTTTCAATTTTTTTTGTCAATAAATTCGGCTTTTCATCATCTTTGGTGAACATTCACCAATATGTTTGTTGTCTAATTACTTGTTAAATGAAGCGAAATCGTGCGCAACGAAACATTCACCTAAAAGTTTAACTCTTGACTAGTTTTTGAACTATTCGAAAGACTAAAATTAACAAAACAAAAAGTCGTCGTTAAAATATATTCCGAAATCTAAAAACTAAATATTTATTTATCCACCTTTTTATCTTAGTAGGTGTTTCCCAATTTACCATTTAGACCTATTTTTGGCGAAAGAAATTTAAGTGGATTTAAGACCACAAGAAATAGATATATATCTATGTAACATAAAAAGTGATTTATGCGTGTCGCAAACAAATTGATATTCAGCTGTGACATTGAAGTAATTTTATTCGGGGAAGAAACATTTTTAATTTAAAAGGATACCCTCCGAATATTTTATTTTTTTCCGATTTTTATGAACATTCGTTATTCATTTATTTTTACCACACCTGCACTTAAAATTCTCACAATGTGTGATTCAATCAAAGAGTAAAAGATGCAATTGTGCTCATATCGTTAATTTTTTTTAATGTTTGCTACTTTAAAGCAGTTCTGGGTAATTTCGTGATGGGAAATATGAAAGTATCGGTCCTTCCACAGTTTCTATAAGACGAGTGCAATAAGATTCCTGAAATGTTTGGACGGTATTGACATGACAACATTCTTCAAAATGATAAATTTATCACGCCTAGTGTCGGAGACGTGGATCGAATTCAACTTTGCGGTCTACAAAAAATCTTTTCGGAAAGAGAAACACTGCCTCAGAAAATGCGAAATTACTGTCTCCAAAAGTTTGTTTAGCTTTTTATACTCTAGATGAAATCATATAGAGTATTATAAGTTTAATCCAGCCCAAAAGTTTGTAACGCATAGAACCAAGCCTCGGACGAAAAAAAGTTATATATTATTTTTTGTTTATTTGTGGCCAAAAACCTCAAATCCGCCTGACGTCCGTCCGTCCGTCCGTCCGTCCGTCCGTCCGTCCGTCCGTCCGTCTGTCCGTTAGCACGATAACTCAAGAACGCCTTCACCTAGGATCTTGAAATTTTGAATCTGGATGTTTGGTTGAATTTGTAAGGCTAAGTTCGTTAACGGGCAAAATCGTCCTACTCCTTCGGGTAGCTGCCATACAAAATGTCCTTAAAACACGTGTTCAAGAATATTGGTCGATAACTTCAGAAGGGTTTAAGCTACGACTTTAAAATTTTGTATGTGTTATTTTTCCAATAGTGGGAGCTAAATGTATGATTATGAAGGAAATCCTGTTAGTCCTTCGTGTAGCTGCCATACAAATATCCTGTCAAAATGTATTCACTTAATTTACAAAACTCACAATAACTCAAGTAATCTTTTAGCTACTAATTCGGAAGTTTGTACAATTTAGTTTTGAGTGAAAAGGAAGTTCGAGTTTACTAATCAGCGAAATCCTTTTACTCCTTTTGGTAGCTGCCATACAAAATATCCTTAAAACACGTGTTCAACAATATTTTCCGATAACTTTTGAACGCTTCAAGCTACGAATTTGAAATTTTGTACACATTAATTTTTGAATAGTTCCAAGGAAAAGGATAAATATGTAAGAAATCGAGTGAGTCCTTCCTGCACCTCCCATGTGAAAGTCCTTTAAAAAGGACATTTTTTTTCGATGACTTACCCAGTTCAAGGTATGAAATTAAACACTGAATATTGTCTTTTAATTTTGAGTAGCAATCTAATAGCAGTCCTTAATAAAGGACATACAACATGCACACACGTAATTCTACTTTATCCCCAACTACAATATAAATCGGAGGTCAGTATTCATCTAGAGTATTATACGATTGGCTTGCAGCCGATCGTGACTGCAATATGTTTATTTACTCCTTTGATATTCCACCGCAATCCATTTTTTTACCATTGAGTGGTTAAAAATAAAACTTCGAAGGCGTGATTTATCTTCACTCGAATGAAGTTTTTTCGCTGCAAAATTGCACAGTAGAGCGTAGAAATGATTAATAGCGTCGCTTAATGCGTCCACTACACACTGAGCTAAGCCTCGGGATCATGTCGATTGGACACAAGCATTGCGTATTATGGAACGTCCTTTTTTGAATAGCTTGGCAAAAATCTTAGAAGCAAATAAAGCAAATAAAAATATATCTATATATATCACTTTATCCATTAGATGTGCCTGGGCAGTGAGACCGGTGAACGTTACGCCAATACCGCAACAAACTGTCGATCATTTTTCACCTGTGTAGGCGGACGAGCCATCGAAGAATTTTGCCACGGCGATATGTTGTTCAATTCGCAGTTGAACGTTTGCGATTGGGCAAGAAATGTTCAGTGTCAAGCCAATGGTCGTAGTGTAGGCCATCGACACAGGCGATCCGTTTCCGACTTACCGGTGAGTTTTATTGGAAATTGTAATTTAGATTTTATTTACATCTAATTTTCTTGTTAATTTACAGAGTTGTCACAACCTGAGACAGAACGAATTCTTTGGCAACGCACTCGATAATTGCCAGTCCTTCTTCAAATGCATCGAAAATAGAGCTTACTTGTACACATGTCCAAGTGGACTTGTCTTCAATTCGCTCAAGGATGTGTGCGACTATCCTCAGTTTAGTAAATGTTTAGATCACAATGGCAAAGCCATTAGCAGTCCGGTAAGTTTCATGATCATTGCAAAATACATACAACCAAAATGCAGTATCATCACT
Organism: Beris morrisii; assembly: GCA_951812415.1. Taxonomy (NCBI): domain Eukaryota; kingdom Metazoa; phylum Arthropoda; class Insecta; order Diptera; family Stratiomyidae; genus Beris; species Beris morrisii. Next base: position 62,353,837 of record OX638310.1, read on the forward strand.
TGAAAATTTAAGAGAATTTCATTGAAGCTCTATCACGATCTTATCTCAGATTTTTCCTGCATGATCAGTTGTAAAGATGAGATGATCTATTTCTTACTGATCTAATTCTGAACTAAAAGCTCTTGAATTTGGACAATAAACAATTGTTTAAAAATCTCTCGATCGTTTAAAATTAGAGAAGATCTCACAGTGATCTTCAAATTGATCGCGTTCTGCACTAAAACAATTATTAAAATTTCGTTTTAAATATTTATTTCGCCTATTTGTTTAGATGTGCATGGGTAGCGAAACAGGTGAACGTTACGCCAATATCGCAACAAATTGTCGATCATTTTTCACCTGTGTAGATGGACGAGGCATCGAGGAATTCTGCCAAGGTGATATGATGTTCAATTCACAGTTGCAAGTTTGCGATTGGGCGAGAAATGTTCATTGTCAAGCCAACGGCCGTAGTGTAGGCCATCGACAGAGAAGATCCGTTTCCGACTTACCAGTGAGTATTATTTGGAATTGTAGTTACGATTTTACTTACATCAACCTTCTCGATCATTTTCAGAGTTGTCACAACCTGAGACAGAACGAATTCTTTGGCAACGCACTCGACAATTGCCAGTCCTTCTTCAAATGCATCGAAAATAGAGCTTACTTGTACACATGTCCAACCGGACTTGTCTTCAATTCGCTCAAGGATGTGTGCGACTATCCTCAGTTCAGTAAATGTTTAGATCACAATGGCAAGGCCATTAGCAGTCCGGTAAGTTTCATGATCATTGCAAAATACATACAACCAAAGTGCAGTATGATCACTTGAAAATTTAAGAGAATTTCATTGAAGTCCTATCACGATCTTATCTCAGATTTTTACTGCATGATCAGTTGTAAAGATGAGATGATCTGTTTTTTACTGATTTGTTCTATACTGATCTAATTCTGAACTAAAAGCTCTTGAATTTGGACAATAATCAATTGTTTAAAAATCAATCGACCGTTTAAAATTAGACAGATCTCACAGTGATCTTCAAATTGATCGCGTTCTGCACTAAAACAATTATTAAAATTTCGTTTTAAATATTTATTTCGCCTATTTGATTAGATGTGCATGGGTAGCGAAACAGGTGAACGTTACGCCAATATCGCAACAAATTGTCGATCGTTTTTCACCTGTGTAGATGGACGAGGCATCGAGGAATTCTGCCAAGGTGATATGATGTTCAATTCACAGTTGCAAGTTTGCGATTGGGCGAGAAATGTTCATTGTCAAGCCAACGGCCGTAGTGTAGGCCATCGACAGAGAAGATCCGTTTCTGACTTACCAGTGAGTATTATTTGGAATTGCAGTTACGATTTTACTTACATCAACCTTCTTGGTCATTTTCAGAGTTGTCACAACCTGAGACAGAACGAATTCTTTGGTAACGCACACGACGAATGCCATTCCTTCTTCAAATGCGTTGACTTTAGGTCCTACTTGTATACATGCCCAACCGGACTTGTCTTCAATTCGCTAAAGCAAGAGTGCGACTATCCGCAGTTTAGTAAATGTTTAGATCACAATGGCAAGTCTATTAGCAGTCCGGTAAGTTTCATGATCACTTGAAAATTGAAGAAAATTTTAGTCTTATTACGCCCTTTACTAAGATTTTCATAACAAGGTCAGTAGTACTATTCTATACTGATCTAATTATTATCTGACAGGTCTATGATCACTAGTTAAATTTACCCAATACTTAATTAATTCAAAATCTCCTGACCATTTAAAATTTATCAAATTTGACAGTGATATTCATACGCTTGGATCACGTTGTTAATTATAACAATATTTCGAATTTAAATCAATTTTAATAATTTATTTCTCCTATTTCTTTAGATGTGCGAAGGAAGTGTAACCGGTGAACGTTACGCTAATACCGCAACAAATTGTCGATCATTCTTCACCTGTGTAAATGGACGAGCCATCGAGGAATTCTGCGGAGGCGAGATGTTGTACAATTCGCAGTTGAATGTTTGTGATTGGGCGCGGAATGTTCATTGTGGTAGCGATCAAGGATCGTCGTCGTTGTGGAATCGCACTTTACTGAAGGCACTACCCCCTCGAAAAGCCTAGAAGAACCTCTACCCAAGCAAGCCCTAAAAATAATGATAAATATAATAAAATAATGAAAATATGATAAAGTATGTAGTTTAGTCGAACTCTATAACATATTATATATTATAGAAATTAAATAATTACTGCAACTCAAAAACAGATTTTTCATTTGTGTCTTAAAATCGATGAAGCAATCATAACGAAAATACGGTAGTACTATTGACGGAACTTTATCATTTTTTAGTTTGTTGAGCATATGATTGAAGAAAGGACGTAAAAGAACACCCGCAATAAGTTAACTTGAAAACCATGACGAAAAATTGTTAGTATTTCACCCATGCAAATGGTTTCCATGATGTGTAATAAAAGTTTTAATATGAAACGTTCTTGAATTTGAAATTCAGTCAGTCATTATTACACTCAAAGAAAAAATATGATTATGGCCACCATATTTTGGGAGAACCTTACTATGATTGAGGTTATAGTTGCCACAACCATGTTACAACATGTAACACAGTTGTACTAACTGAATGTATGTTTGTAATAACTAAAGGTATATAGCAAAAATTTTACAACTTAGTTACTAGAACTATGGTGTTTGTTTTTAGGAAACATACAATATTTGTCTCAAACAAAATTATGGGTGTGGAAACCTAGGTAGTTGATTCACGTAACCTTCTTATTGATTAGAATGGTTACGCCAATCATAAACATCATGTGACATGATTCCTAGAAATATATAATGAAATTATAAAAATTACTTCAGATATGACTTTTGAAAGAGGACTCGTACACCATTTTTGCGAAAACTTTAACATACTATAACTAACAATAGAAATAGAAACGAAAATTGAATTTCAATTATTTTTTTCACTAGTTCTTAAAATACAAAATTTTTCAAAAGAATCGGAGATGGTAAGGTCATAACTTTGGCGGTTCTTGATGGAATGACTCAAATATGAACTTACATGATTGTACTCACCATATTTTAACAAATTCTAATGTCGCACTGATCATATTCATGCTTATCACAACCAGATTATGGTTACGGCAATCATAATATGTCAACTAACATGATTGTACTGACCATCTCTAATCAAATGCTATAGTTACACTGATCGTTCAAAGTTATGTCAATTATAGTATGGTTGCGACAATCATATCTAATATCTTACCTTACATGATTGCACACACCATATCTGGTATGGTTGTGGGAATTATTTTATCAAATTTCATGGTTCCACTGATCATAGAATATTGTTGTCGTGATTATAATATACTTTTACATCATGTAACGAGAATGATTGGTACAACAATATTAAATTTCGGTACGGATATATGTTTAATGCAACCATACTATGTTTTTACGAATTATATGCTATGGTAAGGAGCACCATATCCATGATCATTGGAAACATATCTGTTTTACAATAGTTAAAAGAACTTTAATATAGTCAATGCAACCTTGGAATAAACATAGTTTTTCTTTCAGTGTACTATTCGACTGGAAACCTAAAAAAATTGCCAAGTACCTAACATTGTCAGTCGAGTAGTAACCTAACCCGTATTTCAGCATTAAACGTTTTCCTCAGTTATACCAAAAATATAATAAAGTTGCGCCCAGACTTTTTTATTTGTTTATTTATTTTGTTGTTCAATTTCAATAAAAACATACCGTGTGAAATATCGATATACCCCATTGAGGGATAAGTACCAATGAAACTGATTTTTGGGCGAATTTATACAAAGCCCATACAAGTAAAAGCAAATCCGATATCTCATACTCAGAACTAAGAGATATGTTGGAATTCGTGAAAAGACAACTTCATTACATCCCCTTCGGGATTGAACATCGAAGAAATTCGGAAAACTAATTCTAGCCGAAGAGCTGACAGAAGTAAAATAATTTTTTTTTTTTCACGACAGACCTAACCGATATGACGAAATTCGTGAAAATGCATCACCCCTTTTAATTAAATATTTTTTTTGCCTAAACAAAAATCAGATTTTTTTTTCGTAAATTACTTTTTGTTTATATGTACCAAGTTTCAACATACAAAAGACACCTCTCTCTCCCGAACCATGCTACCCAATCAAAAATAAAATTTAACTTTATACTGACATCTCCTCTAGGACATTCTCAACGCGGATCCCTAACAGAGAGGGGTGGAATGTGGATCAGCCCCACGAAGGGGTCTTTCATATCTACACGGACGGTTCAAAGATAGGCGCGGGTACAGGTGTAGAAGTATTCTCCACCGACCTGAACCATGGCGAGGCAATCAGAATACCGGATTGCTGTAGCGTATCTTAGGCAGAGATGATGGGAATCGTTCAGGCTTGCAGTCTGCTAGAAGATTGTGCAATGCGGAACAACCCCGTCGTCATCCTAACAGATAGTCAGGCGGCGATTAAGACGCTCAACTCACACTTGATCAAATCCCGCCTCGTGAGCCTATGCAGGGATAAGATTAGTGCGTTATGCACTTATTCTAACATAACAAGATGTTGGGTTCCGAGTCACAGCGGGATTCCGGGCAACGAGGCTGCGGATGAACTCCTAACAATTAAGCGCTAGCTCTTCCAATGAGGAGGCCAATTGAGGATATTAAACAAACTATCGACGCACATAGGGGTATTTTTCCAATCTAGCCGGTCAAAATTATTTTTTTCCATTTTATCAGTCTAAATAGATTGTATAGTTAATTGAATTAACATTTAGAAAGTGTTCTGCAACAAATATCTTTAAGAAAATTTTTCTTTTCGTGAAATTAGGTATATATGTAAAATTATTATTTGAATTTCAAATTAATATGAACTGGGAAAAATTCTCCATATTAACATACTCATGTTGTATATACTGACATTTGGCTCAGCTTATGTGTGTTCCCCAGACAGTACGGCGTACTGGTATTTGGGGTAACACAAATGAAGCATACCTAAAATACATGCAAGAAATAAAAATAAAAGAGAAAACGAAAATAGTAATATTATAAATAAATTAAATTAAGAAATCATAATAATATAAATAACAATAAATCTGTGGTCACAGGGAATAAGTCGGTAAGTCTAAAAACGAAACTATTCAGGGCAGCACTTTTTTGAACTATTCCTGTAAATCCAGTTTTTGTGAAAAAATTAGTTTTGTTGACAATAACAAATAACAATAACTTCTTCGCAGAGCGTATAAGTCTTGGGAGATGATCACAGTACACTTATCCCATTTTACCATTCCTTGACTTACCGAGTTATTCCCTGTGACCACAGAAATAAATATAAATAAATTGTTGTTTAAAATTAAAAAAAAAAAATTTAATGAAAATAAAATATGCAGAAACAAATAAAGTGAAGAGGCAGAACGTACCTACCGCATAAATAAATAATAAACATAGTAATAAACAGCTATAGGGTATAGGGTGTCTCAATTTGATATTCCGATTTTTAAATGTAAATAAAACAAGTTGTGTATGAGATATCTACTAAATTTTACTTTATTATTTTAATAATAAAGTATTGTTATCGATTTTTAAAAAAAAAAAATTTGCTACACTGAAAATTTTTTTTTATACGTTTTATGACTAATAAGCACCAAAAAAGCAAAAAAAATGTTCAGTCCGCCGTACGCAAAACGTTTGAGGGCATATAACTCCTAAACCCTATGAGCTATTAAATTGAAATTTTTTTTATTAATGGACTGGGTAGGTCCCTTGAAGTGACCACTTTTTGCGGGGCGGGAGTATCAGGGGGGAGGTAGGGGAAGCGTTTTAGACGAACAATTTTGGTTTCCAGATCTCAGCAACCGCTTACGTTAGGAGGCTAAAACTAGGAATTTGTATAGAGCTTCGATAGTGGACCCATTTGCAAAAATATTGTTGATATGGGTGAAGGGGTGTGGGAGTGGGGGGAAAAATAATGAGTCCGAAAGGTTCGAAAGCCGAAATCGACACATTCTAAAATCCATATCTCCTAACCGGTTAATGTCACAAAATTAAAATTAAATAATCACATGTAGGTATACTAGGAGAATAGATTGCAGAGAATAGATTTTTTGGTTTCTGTATAAAGGTTGACAAATAAAGTTTGTTGAAAGTAAAATTTTTTAAGGGGGCGGTGGAGCATGGAAGTGGAGGGGGTAAGGATTTTTTTTAAAAAATCAAGTCTCCTATCTCAAGAACAGTGTAAGATAGATGCTTACAATTTTTACCAGAAGTAGGCCTAATAGACCCCCCAGCAGAAATAAAAATGTCAGGGATGAGGGTGTAGAGGGTGAGAGTGGGGGAGGGTGAAAAGTAAAAAGTTATAATTTTTATATCTCGAAAACCTATAATGATATCAAGCTGAATCTTAGTATTTAGATAGAGCTATAGTAGTAGCATGTTTAAAAAATATAATTTTTTATAGGGGTAGTATGGCATGGTGGTGGAGGGTGTTTTTCCTAACTATAGAACGGCTTATGCTAGAAAGTTGAAATTTGGTATGTGTATGTAACTCAACTAGAAAAGTAATTTTGTTTAAAAAAAATTTCAAATATCCATTGGAGTTTGGAAGGGGGACAAAAAAAATGATCAGTGAAAATGGAATGCATATATTTTCACGATTTTCGTCATATCTATTAGGTCTTTCCAAATATTGAATTCATTTTTATTCTACGGCTTCTTCATATAAATACCTAGAAAGTGTTTTCAGGATTTTTTGAAATTCGACCCCCAAGGTGGTGTAAAGGGGATGTATACATTTTCACGAATTCAGCCGTATCCCTCAGGTCTGACTAGATATCGAATAACTTTTCACTTCCACGGGCTAATTTAATAATCACCTAAAAATCGTTTTCAGGGTTTTTCCTTTTTCAACCCCTAAGAGTGTAAAAACGGGTTGAATACGTTTTCACGAATTCCGTCATATCTCTTAGGAGTGATAAGACATCGGATTGGTTTTTACTTCCTCTGGCTTTCTTTATATATATCTAAAAACTCATTTCAGGATTTTTGGATATTCAACCCCAAAGTGGGTGCAAGGGGGTTGCATATGTTTTCACAAATTCTTTCATATTTCTTAATTCTAATGAGATATCGAATTCATTTTTACTTCCTAAGGCTTCCTACATAATCGTTAAAAAGCTGATTTCAGGATGTTTGATATTCAACTCCAATAGGACGTAAGGCTTTCGACATATTTCTCAGGATTGATAAGATATTAGATTGGTTTGCACTTCCACAGACTTTTTATATAATCGTCTACAAACGCATTTCCGATTTCATGTAATGGCCCAAAACGAAATCACGAAAAACCTTCTAATGGCGTAACAACTGATATTATACTAGGACTAGACCTCGTCCCGGAGTATGACCCAATTAAATAATTCATATGATATATGTGGCAGCGGCGTAAGTATTCTAGCGCGACCCCATTCTATTCGCTTCCCGAACTTTTTTTTAAGGTTTTCAGTCACATAGTAACCTACACCGCATCTCAGAATTAAACTCGTTCCGAACTTCTACCCAAAAAATAATAAAGTTGCGCCCAGACTGTTGGCAGATTTTTATAATAGTCGCAGCTGAAGGTATTACTATAAAAAATATCCCGTAAGTGATTCATGTAGTTGCCATACAAAAATTCTGTAAAAATGTCCCAACTTAATGTATGGAACTCACTATAACTCAAGAAATCGTTTAACCATCCATCGATTAGCCACTATACAAAAGTTTCTACCTGTAAATAAAAGGTCATGCAATAATTGTATGTGCACTCCTCGTTCTTTTGATATATTCCGAACTAAAATATAAATCGGAGTTCAGTATTTCATCTAGAGTATCATACGATTGGCTTGCAGCCGATCGTGACTGCGTTATGTTTAAAGATTATATCTGTTACGATTCCTGATATATAAAAATATATGCCAACAGTCTGGGCGCAACTTTATTATTTTATGAGGAGAAGTGCGGAACGCGTAGGTTACTAAAATAACGTTCCAAATAGTCTCCAGGTTATTTTTTAATTCATCAGTTGCATAGTAACTAACCTATACCGCATTTCAGCATTAATCGCGTTCCCATATAATAATAAAGTTGCGCCCAGACTGTTGGCAGATTTTTTCTTTTATTTGAAAGAATATTTTATGGCATTCAGTATTGAATATAACGTCATTCAAATGTTCGCTCCGGTTTTGCTTGGTGGCACGTATTCGAGAGGTCCAATTTTCGGCGACTTTGTCGCATAAATCTGGCTGAATTTGATAAATAGCGTTCGTTGTGTTGAATTTGAGGGCATCAATTGTTTGCTGTCTGTACGCAAAGACCTGCGATTTAAGATAGCCTCATAGTAGGAAGTCTAAAGGCGTTAAATCGCACGATCTCGGTGGCCAGTACACATCGCCGCTGCTGCGAGATAACCACACGATAACAATGCTATAACCATATGATATCGCGGAATATAACGTTTGATGATTTATTCGACCTCTGTTTGAATTCAGATTACATATACGAAAACTTTTGCTTCAAGTGGTTTATTATATATATGAGAGTAGTAATCGCAAGAAAAAATGTAACTTTCCAAATATTCTAACTTTTCTTCAAAACTGGGTAAGTTCTGATCTTGCTTTTTTTTGTACAGTGATCTACGAGTCACTACTCTTACTCCTGACCCACCGGATAATCCTGAAACGGAAGAAATACCATGTTAACACCATCTACATTTTTGATCTAATATTTGTTTCTTTTACTATCATGTTTGTTGACCCGTTATTTCAAAAGGCGCGGCTAATTTCATAATGGCTATATTGTACAGACTTCCATCTTCCAATCACAATGAAAATAATAACCGGAACGGACCCTAAAGTACAACAAAAACCTTTCAATTCGCTAAAATATTGTTTAAAATTCAAAAAATTTAATGCCTTTTTTCAAACAGCCAAAATATTACTATTACATTTACAAAAAAAACCCCTTAAAAAGGATTTTCTTACCAGGTTGTTCAATATCCATTACTGTATTTTCGAAGAGTAACACTGAATATAAAATGTTTACTTTTTACCTGAAACGGTTACACTTAGGAAGCCAAGAAAAATACGTGCACTAGTCGCTACGGTCAAGTTCAGACTAAACTTACGGCATCAAGCGCAGCCGATAAAAGGTTGGGAGGGGTTGACTTAAGTTCTCTGTTTAGTTAACTTAAGCAATAAAAGACTTTTTTCTACCTGCTTTAATTCCTTGTAAATTGACTTTTGTCCGGCTAAGTATTTTCCACATGCTTTGCGAATCCCCTGGCCTGGCTTGGAGGCGGGAACGAAATTAGGTACGCGCTTCGCCATGGACTTGAGCGAATTCGCAAACATTAAGCTAGACAAGCTGCTGCAGTTTGTCAGGCTGGCGTGGTGATTTACCTAAGATGTGGTCTTGGGCACACGGGTACTTCTTCCTGTACATGTGGGATCACAACGGACCCATTGGCGGTCTATGTGTTTTGTCGATTAAAGTGGCCACCAACCTTCTCATCTCTTAGCTTTCTATTCCTAGTGGTTATTGAGAATCAAAAATCATAATTTTTTGCACCCTTTCTGAAATTGTTCTCGAGTTCTAAAACTGGATTTTCTTGGAAAAATTACCCAACTTTCATACTCTACTACGCACCTTATACACTTATGGACACAAACTTACTAATGGCTCGAGTTTCATAGCTCTATAAAAATGCCAAGTTTCAACTTGCTAGTGTAAAAGGTTTCTGTGAAAATATAAACCAAAATTTAAAACATTCCCATCCCATAAAACTCACCCAATCTTTCCACTAACAATTTTTTTAAATTAATATCTTATATCATATCTTTTGACATTCAAGTCCTCAAGCGCACTTACGTACGGCGGACAAGCGGACTTTTGCTTTTTGGGGTGTACTAGCCCTGAAAGGTGAAAGTATATAATTTCGTTGTAGCAATTTTGTGAAATCGCCATAATTTATTATCAAAAAATAATAGAGCGAAAAATCACTAGGGTTTCTTTCGAACCACAAAATCGCATTACGGAAAGAGGTTAGACCCTCCATCAAATACAAAAAAAAACTTTTCTTATATCTCGATGATTTTATGAGTGATGAAGCCTTAAAGACGTACAACGGACAAATTTATTAATTTTATATTACCTACACTACCTCCACAAAAATTCAACATTTCAGAATATTTTTTTTTTAATTTAATTATTTTCCTCGACAAATTGGGTATACGAGTAAAATGATAAATCTGCAGACTAACTAAGTTATGTTCAACATATAAAAAAATAGTAGTAGCCGCTTACATAAAAGCTTTTAGTTTTGATTGCGATAAGCGCTTTTGATATCGGCTAAAAAATGACACAAAATTTATTTGTGTCTTTGGTATTTTGTCTTTTCTTTTCAGAGTGTTTCTAATTTTTTTTTTACTTGTTCGCTTGTGTTGCTACAAAATTCGATTATTTGTGTTCCATTGATTTGTGATACTAATGATAAAATACTGAAAAACATGCGAATTAAATTAGCTGATCAATTAGTTGAAACAAATGTAAACAGGAATTTTTCGTTAAATACTTTAGGTATTGTACTTAAAGTTCAAAAGAAACCAATTTTCGATAATTCAGGAGCAATTTTGACCAGCTACTTTACAAAAGTCCTTGGATATAAATTGCGTTCATAAGCTCGTGTTCAGCCCAGAAGCCGAATTCTCAATTATCAAGTTTGCATCTTTAAGAAAAAAGTAATCCTATTTTATCAGATAACTCCTAAGAAAAAGTACAAAAAACAAGAGAGAACAGGATAAACTGTTTCGTATTTAAATTATCTCTGTGGAATGGAAAAGTAAAAATGCACAAAATCTACTCATTCAAGTAACCATAGAAATGCCCTTAGAAAAATTTCCTCTTTCAGTACGAAAGCACAATACCATGAAAACACGTAGTTACTATTAGGACGAACTTTTTACCGCCTACCCTTGTATGGTTATAAAAACATTAGAGATTATATTTTAAAAATGTATGAGTTTGAAGTTTCAAATATAAATCACTAATTGGAAGATTTTTCCTTCTGCCCCACACACAAAATTTCTTTTTAGAACTTTCAGTTCCTTTCTTTTTTGCCTTTCAGTTTTATGTGGATTTTGTTAATATTTTTAAAAGGTTGTGGACTTCCTTAATGGTTTAATGAATGTGCTACGTTTTATTCTTCCGCTACTTTAACAACTTCTTGTGATTTAACAACTTCTTGAAGTCACGGTGATAAAACCATTTGATATTTATGTATAATTGTTTCACCATTGCTTTAGAATTTATCATAATAAAACGGATTGGCTTTCGAATTTCTAGTAAGTCTTCTAACACATTTCCACTATTTTACAAAATTATAAGCTGCTCTTACACAAAAAACCGACTGTAATTTAAGGCTTGACAAAATTTTCTTAAGAGCTCACATACCCCTGAAATTTTCCAAAACATTAATTTTTATACTCTAGATGAAATCATATAGAGTATTATAAGTTTAATCCAGCCCAAAAGTTTGTAACGCATAGAACCAAGCCACGGACGAAAAAAAGATATATATTATTTTTTGTTTATTTGTGGCCAAAAACCTCAAATCCGCTTGACGTCCGTCCGTCCGTCCGTCCGTCTGTCTGTTAGCACGATAACTCAAGAACGCCTTCACCTAGGATCTTGAAATTTTGAATCTGGATGTTTGGTTGAATTTGTAAGGCTAAGTTCGTTAACGGGCAAAATCGTCCTACTCCTTCGGGTAGCTGCCATACAAAATGCCCTTAAAACACGTGTTCAAGAATATTGGTCGATAACTTCAGAAGGGTTTAAGCTACGACTTTGAAATTTTGTATGTGTTATTTTTCCAATAGTAAGAGCTAAATATATGATTATGGAGAAAATCCTGTTAGTCCTTCGTGTAGCTGCCATACAAATATCCTGTCAAAATGTATTCACTTAATTTACGAAACTCACTATAACTCAAGTAATCTTTTAGCTACGAATTCGGAATTTTTTACAAATTAGTTTTGAGTGAAAAGGAAGCTTGAGTTTACTAGTCAGCGAAATCCTTTTACTCCTTCTGGTAGCTGCCATACAAAATGTTCTAAAGACACGTGTTCAACAATATTTTTCGATAACTTTTGAACGCTTTAAGCTACGTATTTGAAATTTTGTACACGTTCATTTTTAAATGGTTCCAAGAAAAAGGATAAATATGTAAGAAATCGAGTGAGTCCTTCCTGCACCTCCCATGTGAAAGTCCTTCAAAAAGGACTTTTTTTTTCGATGACTTACCCAGTTCAAAATATGAAATTAACCACTTAATATTGTCTTTTACTTTTGAGTAGCAATCTAATGGCAGTCTTTAATAAAGGACATACAACATGCACACACGTAATTCTACTTTATCTCCAACTACAATATAAATCAGAGTTCAGTATTCATCTAGAGTATTATACGATTGGCTTGCAGCCGATCGTGACTGCAGTATGTTTTTTTACCGATTTTAATTAGGCTGTTGCAGTTGAAATGTCGTTTTTGGTAGTGCAATTTCAAACAACTGCAACTTTTATAAAACTTAATTTTATTAATCAAAATAGGAACCATCACATGCAATACACTTCTCCCAAAGGGATACAAGTGCATTTATGCCAGTTTCGTAGAAGTCCGACTTTTTAGAGCGAAGAAATTCATCGAAACCAATTTTGGTGGATGCTTCATTATTGAATTGTTTGTTTGCCAAAAAATAATCCAAATGTTTAAAAAAGTGGTAGTCGATTGGCGAAAGGTCTGGTGAGTATGGTGGATGAGGAAGAATCTCATACTGCAACTCGTTTAATTTTTGGACAGTTGTTCTTGAAACATGAAGCCGTGCGTTGTCATGAAGCAGTATAACTCCATCTCTGTTGACCAATCTAGGCCGTTGAACAAGCAATTTCTGATGCATTTCATCAAGTTGGGTACAATACTTCTCTGCATTAATGGTTTCACCACGCTTCAAAAAGGAATAGTGAATAACTCCAGCTGCAGACCACCAAACAGTCACCACTATCTTCTTTGGATGAAGACCTGGTTTCGGCATGTGTTTTGGGGTCTCATCAGCATCCAACAATTGTGTCGATCGGCGACAATTGTCGTACAGTATCCACTTATCATCACATGTCACTATTCTGATCAAAAACGGATCGTTTCTCTTCCGGGAGAGCAGGGAACTGCAAATTTGCAGTTGACGTGTCATGTTTTGCTCAGTAAGCTCAGGCGGAACCCACTTATCAAGCTTTTTGATTTTTCCAAGCTGTTACAAGTGCCGGGAAACTGTGGAATAGTATACATCCAATTTATCTGCAGTGTCCCTTACAGTTTGGCGTGAGTCATATTCCACTATTAAATTCAGCTCGTCGTTGTCGATCGAAGGTCGTGGGTTACCACGTGGCTCACTTTGAAGGATAATATCTCCTGATCGGAATTTTTCGAACCAACGCTGTGTGGATCTGTTGATTTTTTCAGTTACGATGTGGCCAAGGTAAAGGAATTGTACCCGTTTTTGACTCGAATCCATTTTTTTTCTGTCCGATCACAATGAAGTCCAAAACTGAAATATTTATACTTTAATACCCAATACCACTAGTGCCACCTGGCGGCAGTTTGAGGCATGAAAATCGCAAACTAACTTCACTTCATAGCGAAAAACGACATTTCATCTGCAACAACCTAATATTCTATTTAATTTTAAGAATTAAAAAACAAAATTTAGAATTTAGAGAAAATAATGTAAGCTAAAAAGTTATAGCTAAAAAATAATATCTGGCTAACTGCCGCGCCCCTCTCGACAGCTGCCTTTCCTATTTCTTTTATTCGCAAAGCATGGGTTTCTTAGAAAACAAGGTCGTTTATAGGACCAAGTTCATAGGAAGATACAATATGAAGAAGGTGTACAGTACGAAGCTGGAATAGGGGAGCGCAGTAAGTTCACGTTCACGAAACTAAGTTTTTAGACAACTTTTTTTTCCTTAAATCTTGATAATTATTTCCTCTATAGTCTGACGAGAGGTCTTTTAATTTTTTTTAGTTTTTTATAAGTTATTAAACACTATTTCTTTTCAATTGCATACTAAAGTTCGAAATACTGAAATACCTTTATTTTTGACAAAAACAAAAAATTACATCCGTGAGAATATTACTACTACATTATTTTACAAGATTCTTTTCTATTTTTGCAAATTGGATAATTTTTGGTAAAGTTATGATGTCGACAAGGAGGTGCCATGCAGTAGTCCATTTATTCCCGTAAACAATAATATCAACATTACAAAAAAAAATTTTTTTTTCTTACAGTTGAAAAGTTAATAAAAAATGTGAAACCAACAATTTAATTTTTTTTTTCACTATATAACCTTTATAATAATTTTTCAAATTTACTCGGTTTTCAGCGCGCAGGGGTTTCCGAGCCCTTAAGGCTTTAAAGGTTTATTTATATTCAGCATGTATTGTTATAAAGTTAAGCGCGAAACATATGTTCTAGAGCATGAAAAATTTAATAAAACCCCCATTTTAAGTTATACCCGTTTTCGTAACGTTTTCAAAACATGTCATTTTCAAATAAATCTGGCCGTGTTTCTATCAATATCAATAACTTTCCAACAGTTTGTGTTATTTTAAAAAAAATTTTATACCGGTGGAGAAAAAATATTGAAACTGATATGAATGTTATCCTTTATAGTTTTGTGTACCGGGATAGTTGACTTAAAAAAGATTTTATAACAAATACTCCACAGCAAAAATTTTTGTTCACAGCTTAACTGAAAAAAGTGGTTTTCATATTGTAAGAGCATATTTTACATATACTATATTACTTTATTATTTTAATAATAAAGTATTGTTATCGATTTTTAAAAAAAAAAAATTTGTGAACCCTGAAAATTTTTTTTTTACGTTTCATGACTAATAGACACCAAAAAAGCAAAAACATTTTTAGTCCGTCTATGCGCCGTACGCAAAACGTTTGAAAGCTTATAACTCTCAAACTCTTTGAGCTATTAAGTTGAATTTTTTTTGTTGGTAGATTGAGCAGACCCCTTCAAGTGGCCACCCTTTGAGGGGTAGGAGTGTGAGGGGGGAGGTGGGGGAAGCGTTTTAGACTGAAAATTTTGGTTTCTAGATCTCAGTAACCGCTTAGGCTAGGAGACTGAAACATGGAATTTATATAGAGCATCGAAAGTGAACCCATTTGCAAAAAAAAATGATGACATAGGTAAAGGGGTGTGAGAGTGGGGGGAATAATAATGCGTCCAAAACGCTCGAAAGCCGAGATCGAGACATTCTAGAACCCATATCTCCTAATTAACATTTAATGAACATCTGTGGGTATACTAGGAGAATAGATCGGAAACAAATTTTTGAGTGGGGGTTGAAAAACTTTAGATTGCGATATTTCACGAACCAATTGCACTAGAAAAACGAAATTCGGTTTCTGTGTTAAGGTTCACAAACAAAGTTTGATGAAAGTAAAATTTTTTAAGGTGTGATTGAGTATGGAAGTTGAGTTGATAAGAATTTTTCTAAAAAATCGCGTCTCATATCTCAAGAACAATGTACGATAGATGCTTAGAATTTTTACCAGAAGTAGGCCAAATAGACGCCTAGCAGAAAAAAATGTTGAGGGATGAGGGTGTAGAGGGTGAGGCTGGAGGAGGGTGAACAGGAAAAAGTTCCGATTTTTATATCTCGAGAATCTACAATGACATCAAGCTGAAACTTAGTATTTAGATAGACCTATAGTAGTAAAATGTTGAAATAATATAATTTTTTATAGGGATAGTATGGTACGGAGGTGGGGGGTGTTTTTCCTTACTATAGAACGGCTTATGCTAGAAAGTTCAAACTCTGTATGTATATGTAAGTCAACTAGAAATGTAATTATCATTAAAAAAAAGCAAATATCCATTGGCGTACAGAAGGGGGACAAAAAAAATTATCAGTGAAAATGGAATACATATATTTTAACAATTTTCGGCATATCTATTAGGTCTTTCCAAATATAGAATTAATTTTTATTCCACGGATTTTTCATACCTAGAAAGTGTTTTCAGGATTTTTTGAAATTCGACCCCCACGATGGTTTAAAGGGGTTGTATATATTTTTACGAATTCAGCCATACCCCTCCGGTCTAATTATATATCGAATATATTTTTACTTCTACGGGCTTGTTTAATAATCACCTAAAACCCGTTTTCAAATTTTTTCCTTTTTCAACCCCTAAGAGAGTATAAACGTGTTGAACACGTTTTCACGAATTCCGTCATATCTCTTAGGAGTGATAAGACATTGGATTGGTTTTCACTTCCTCTGGCTTTCTTTATATATATCTAAAAATTCATTTCAGGATTTTTGGATATTCAACCACAAAGAGTGTGCAAGGGGGTTGCATATATTTTCACGAATTCCTATATATTTCTTAGTTCTGATGTGATATCGAATTCAGTTTAACTTCCTAAGGCTTCCTATATAATCGTCAAAAATTGATTTCAGTATTTTTAGATATTCAACTCCAAGATGACGTAAGGCTTTCGACAAATTTCTTAGGATTGATAAGATATCAGATTGGTTTTAACTTCTACAGACTTTTTATGTAATCGCCTACAAATGCATTTCCGCTGCCACATATGACATATGAATTACATAATTGGGTCATACTCCGGGACGAGATCTAAGTCATAGTATAATATCAGTTGTTGCGTGATTTGGAGGTTTTTCGTTTCGTTTCGGTTTGGCCATTACATGAAATCGGAAATGCGTTTGTAGGCGATTATATAAAAAGTCTGTATGTAGGAATTTGTGAAAACATATGCCCGTTGCACCCACTTTGATCTTGAATATCCAAAAATCCTGAAATTGGTTTTTAGATATATCATATATAAAGAAAGTCTGAGGAAGTGAAAACCAATTCGATTTATCACTCCTTAAAAATAACACGAACTTCGTGAGAACGTGTTCATCCCGTTCATACCCTCTTAGGGGTTGAAAAAGGAAAAAACTTGAAAACGAGTTTTACGTGATTATTAAACAAGCCCGTGGAAGTACAAAGCTATTCGATATCTAATCAGACCGGAGGGATATGGCTGAATTCGTGAAAATGTATACAACCCCTTTACACCACCTTGGGGTCGAATTTCAAAAAATCCTGAGAACACTTTCTAGTAATTTATATGAAAAATCCGTACAATAAAAATAAATTCAATATTTGGGAAGACCTAATAGATATGACGAAAATCGTGAAAATATACGTATTCCATTTTCACTGATAATTTGTTTTGCACCCTTCTGAACGAAAATGGATATTTGAATTTTGTTTAATCAATATTACTTTTCTAGTTGATTGACATATACATACTGAGTTTAAACGTTCTAGCATAACCCGTTTTATAATTAGGAAAAAAACCCCCCACTCCCAAACTACCCTAAAACTACCCCTAAAAAAAGTATATTTTTCCAACATGCTACTACTATAGCTCTATCTAACTACCAAGTTTAAGCTTTTGATGATTAAAGGTTCTCGAGATATAAAAATCGAAACTTTTTCTTTGCACCCTCATCCTCTACACCCTCACCCCCAAAATTTCTTCTTCTACTTCTGATAAAAATTCTAAGTATCTATCTTACACTGTTCTTGAGATATGAGACGCGATTTTTTAGAAAAATTCTTATCCCTCCACTTCCATGCTCCACCACCCTCTTAGAAAATTTTACTTTCATCAAACTTTATTTGTCAACCTTTATACAGAAACCGAATTTTATTTTTCTAGTGCAATTTGTTTGTGAGATATCGTAATCTAAAGTTTTTCATCTCCCACCCCCGCACGCCACTGCCTCCACTCAAAAATATGTTTCTGATCTATTCTCCTAGTATACCTACAGATATTCATTAAGTTTTAATTTTGTGATATTAACCGTTTAGGAGATGTGGATTTTAGAATGTCTCGATGTCGGCTTTCGAGCGTTTTGGACGCATTATTATTCCCCCTACTCCCAAACCCTTTCACTTATATCAACAATTCTTATGCAAATGAGTTCACTGTCGAAGCTCTACATGAATTCCAAGTTTCAGTCTCCTAGCGTAAGCGGTTACTGAGATCTCGAAACCAAAATTTTACGTCAAAAACGTTTCCCCCACATTCTCCCTCACACCCCCACATTCCCCCTAACACCCCTTCCACTCAAAAGGTGGGCGCTTGAAGGGGTCTGCCCAGTCTACCAACAAAATTCAACTTAACAGCTAAAAGGGTTTGAGAACTATAAGCTTTCAAACGTTTTGCGTACGGCGGACGGCGTACAGCGCAATTTTATTGTTTTTTGGACAAAATTCGCGAAGGCGAAAGTGCGAAGGTAGTATCAATACAACTTACATTCCTAAAACACCAATTTCGTTTTTCTGTCACAGTAGCGCGATCAAATTCGTAATGTTACGCTGCTGTTTCGAGAGATAAAGATTATTTGGAAAATTAATTTTGTTTCCTTGAAAGATAGTTTCAACCTTCAGTTTTTCTTCATACAAATAAGAAGTCCGTGGAAGTAAAAACCACTTCGATATCAGATCTAATAGATCTGACAGAATTCGAGAAAACGTGTACAATCCACGTACACCTCCTAGGGGATGAATTTCAAAAAATCCTTACTTTTGAAGCTCTATAAAGTTTCAACTTTACGCTCTTCCTGAGATAAAGGAACCCATTAAATATGATAAGAAGAAAAACCGTCTCTGGGAAAATGTGTTCGATTTGGCTTATTTTTATTAACCGAAAGGTTTTAAGCCAATCACCTGAGAAATCCCTTAATATAATAGGTTTTAGAGAATACTTTGGAACGCTGTTTTGGAAATGAGTACAGTATTGAAGTGGAAAACTTGTTAGAAGCCGAAGCCAATCAAAATTAAAATATTTTGAATGAGCTACCGTAATTGACACCGTTTTATTTGAATAACTTCAGTACTGCGATAAAACATATAATTTCCAAGAAAACAACATTAGCCAATGATGAAGACTGCATACAAACGCAATAGCCTATCTGTGATTTGATTCGTTTGTCAATCTTACTGCTAAATACCGCCCAACATCTACAAAAATCGTTACAGTTTCGATAAGATCGAAGTAAATGACTTGTTCAATATCTTAAAAGCCACCACCAATTTTTTTAAACTAATTTTCCTAATTGATATATAAAAGCACTAAAGATCGTACCGCCTGAAATCAGTTTCAATTTCTTCCTAAAGCAGTGAACACTTCGTACCGGATACATAGCTTAAATATTTCAAAACAAAACTTGACCAGAAAAAATGAAAGGAACCTTTTAGACACAAAAAATAGTGAAATCAAAAAAAAATTAAATTTTTCAAAAAAAATTTCAAAAAAACAGATTGAGATGAGATTTTCTGCATTTCAAAAATGTCTGGGATTTTTCGCAACACTCGTACTTATACCGGGTACAACGATCGGTTTTGATTCGCGTTGCCTACGTCAGGTCTACGATGAAAACGTTATAATTCTAGTTCATCCGGAAAATTGCAGAAAATTCTACAAATGTGATCATAATTTTAAGCTAGCCGAAAAAAATTGTCCGCCCTTATTGGAATTTAATCCGTTGTATAAAGTCTGTGATTGGCCGCGTGGCTTTTGCATGCCAAACAGTGACAAACCGGTGCAAAATGTGATGGTACGTGATATGGTGATTGTGGCTTGGAGAAATATCGAAAATCGACTTAAATCACAGTCCAGGACTCTACTAGCGATCTAAGCGTTAGAACCACCTAGGATTAACCGTGACTAGAGTCAATTCGATCGTAACCCAAGCGAATGTGTCTTGGATGGACTAACAATACCCAATCTAGCTGATACTCAAACCAAATTTGAAAGGCCGTAACATTTTCTCTCTTTCGTTTCGTTCATAGAATTGCAATGGCCTTTCGGACAACGCCTATTATCCGGACTACACAGATGACTGTCGATCATTTTACTACTGTAATAATGGGATACCCCGAACAGGACGCTGTGTACCAGGAACCCGCTTCGATGTTGAAAGTCGAAAATGCTTAGACGAGGACAGTGTTTTCTGCAAAAAACAGGAGCCAAGAATGATATCGAAACGTAGCACTTTTGTAAGTATTTAAAAATTAAAACGTATCACACTCATAGTCACACAGGTAGCAGCCATTCATATGAAATACTGTACTACGATTTTAAGTGAATTTCATGTGATAATAAAATAGTGCAGAAGAAACTGAGAATTTTCATAGGTGTGTATTTCTGAAAAAATAAAATTCGAATTTCGATTTAGCGCCAGTTCAAAAAAAACGCAAGAACCTTGATTTTTTGAGAATGTTCGTGTAGTAGTAATTTGATTTCACTTGTTTTCAATTCAAACACCTTTATTATGGTGAAGAACTATACTGTGCAAAATTTAAATTCTTAGCTTTACGTGTTCTTTTGTAGTCGCTGAATGTGTGTAACCACGTCTTTTAATGAGTTTTGTATGTGAAGATCACAATCTGTTCAACAATCAGACAGTAGCTTTATTTTGTTAGATCAAAAATCACCACTTCGAGTCAGTTGGGATGCGACGCAGATTGTCGTTGTATTAAATTAAAAACAACTTCAAAAAATTTGCCAATGGTCTGGGCGAAACTTTATTATTTTTCGGGTCGAAGTTCGGGAGCGGTCAAAGTCGGAGTATATCATGAGTTGTTTCGAGATAATTAGATTTCTTGGAAAATTAATTTTGTTCTTAAAATAAAAATATTTAAAATAAAGATTTTTAGCCGATTAAACATTGAAAAAGTCCGGGTATACTATTCGAATTTCGTATATTATAATATGTCCACTAAAAGCCCATAGGATTAAATACGAATTTGTTATGATACTTTATAGGCCTTATATGATATGACGAATTGTTAAAACGTATACAAACCCATTACTTCCACTTGAGGTTTGAATTTCGAAAAAATTGTGAAACAGGTTTTTAGACGATTTCATAAGAAGTAACTCATGAGACGCGAGGGATTTTGAAAATTTTGTGAAAACATAAGCAAACCCTTTACACCCCCTAAATTCTTGAAATTCGAAAAATCGTGAAATTAGTTTTTAGATGATTACATCAAATGCCGTAATAACCAATTTTATATTTCATTAGAACTAAGGGATGACAAAAATTGTGAAAACATATGCAAATCCTTGGGGGTTGAATGTCCAAAAATTGAGAAATGGTTTTGTAGGCGATTATATAAAAAGTCTGTGGAAGTGAAAAGGGATCTAATATCTCATCAAACCTAAGAAATATGTCGAAGCTTTGAAAAGCATACAACCCCCTTACACCCCTTAGAATTGAATATCTAAAAATACTGAAATTGATTTTTTGGCGGTTGTATAGGAAACCTTAGGAAGTAAAAATGAATTCGATATCATCAGATCTAAGCAATATGTAAGAATCTGTGAAAACATATGCAACCTCCTTACACTCACTTGGGGGTTGAATATCTAAAAATCCTGAAAGGAGTTAATAAATAAATATGAAGACAGCACGAGAAAATAAAAACCAATTCAATTTCTTATCACTTCTAAAAGATATTACGAAATTTGTGAAAACGTGTTCAACCCTTTTATACCCTCTTAGGGGCTGAAAAAGGAAAAAACTTAAAAATAAGTTTTAGGCAATTATTACGCAAGCCCATGAAAGTGAAAAGATATTCGATATCGATCAGACCTGAGGGATAAGGCAGAATTCGTGAAAAAGTGTCTTAGGGGTCGAATTTCAAAAAATCATGAAAACACTTTCTAGGTATTTATATGAAGAAGCCGTAGAATAAAAATGAATTTAATATTTGGAAAGATCTAATAGATATGACGAAAATCGTGAAAATAAATGCATTCCGTTTTCATTGATAATTTTGTTCGCTCCCCTTCTAAACGCCAATGGATATTTTAAACTTTTTTTATCTAAATTACTGGTCTAGTTGATTTACATACACACTGAGTTTCAACTTTCTAGCATAAGCCGTTCTATAGATAGCAAAAACACCCCCCACCACCATACCATATTACACTTATAAAAATTTATATTTTTCCAATATGCTACCACTGCATGTCTATCCAAATACCAAGTTTCAGTTTTATATCATTATCGGTTCTCGAGAAATAAAAATCGGAACTTTTTGTTTTTCACCCTCCCCCACCCTCACCCTCTACACCCTCACCACAAATTTTCAGATATGGGTCTATTAGTGCTACTTTTGGTAAAAATTTTAAGCATCTATCTTACACTGTTCTTGAGATATGAGTCGTGATTTTTTAGAAAAATTCTTATCCCTTCAGTTCCATGCTCCACCATCCTCTTAAAAAATTTTACTTTCATCAAACTTTATTTGTCTAATACAGAAACCGAATTTTATTTATCTAGAGCAATTGGTTCGTGACATATAGTAATCTAAAGTTGTTCACCACCCACCCCCACCTCCATACGCCACTGCCCCCTTTCAAAAATTTGTTTCCGATCTATTCTCCTAGTATACCGACAGATGTTCATTAAGTTTTAATTTCGTGACATTAAGCGTTTAGGAGATATGGATTTTAGAATGTCTCAATCTCGGCTTTCCAGCGTCTCGGACGCATTATTTTTCCTCCACTCCTTCACCCCTTCAGCCATATCGGCAATTTTTTTGCAAATGGGTCCACTATCAAATCTCTATATAAAATTCCAAGTTTCAGCTTCGTAGCATAAGCGGTTGCTGAGATCTAGAAACCAACATTTTCCGTCTAAAACGCTTCCCCAGCTCCCTTCTCACATCCCCGCCCCACAGAATTTGATCATTTCAGGAAGCCTACCCACTCTACCCACGAATAAAAATTCAACTAAACAGATCAAAGGGTTTGGGTGCTACGAGCCTTCAAACAATTTTGCGTACACCGGTAGATGTACGGAGTACGGCGGACAGACGGACTAAAAATTTTTTTGGCTTTTTTCGTGTCTACTAGTCATGAGACGTGAACAAAAATTTTTCAGTGTACCTAGCAAATTCTTTTTTTAAAAATCGTTCACAATACTGTATACTTTTGAAGGCTCCTATCTCACAAACCCATTGATACATTAAGTTTAAAATTTTTTTGGTGAATAGAGTGTGTCGAAAGAGGACCGATTTAGTTAAAAAAAATGTTTTTATACTCCAGATTAAATTTGAAAGTATTATAAGCTTAATCCAGCCCAGAAATTTATAACGCATTGAACCAAGCCTCGGACGAAAAAAGGTATATATAATTTTATGTTCAGTTGTGGCCATAAACCTCAAATCCCCTTGTTGTCCGTCTGTCCGTCCGTCCATCTATTCAGCTGTTCGTCTGCCCGTCTGTCCATCTGTCAGTATGTCCGTCCGTCTGCCTGTCTATCCGTCCGTCTGCCTGTCTGTCCGCCTGTCCGTCTGTCCATCTGTCCGTCTTTACAACCGCCCGTCCGTATGCCCGTCAGTCTTTCCGTCCGTCTGCCCATCCGTCCGCCTGCTCGTCTGTCCGTCTATCTGTCTGTCCGACTATCCGTCCGTCCGCCTGTCTGCCCATACACACGATAACTCAAGAACGCCTTGGCCTAGGATATTGAAATTTTGAATCTGGATTTTTGACTAAGTTCGTTAAAGGACAGAACCGTCCTATTCCTTTTGGTAGCTATCATACAAAAAGTCCGTAAAACACGTGTTCAAGAATATTGGTCAATAACTTCGGAACGCCTTAAGGTACGACTTTGAAATTTTATATACGTTGATTTTTCAATAGTTTCAGTTGAAGGAATGAATATGAAAAAAATCATAAGTCCATCGAGTAGCTGCCATTTGAAAATCCTGTAAAAGCCATGAACTCCGAAGCCCTTTAGGGGTTGAATAGATTTTTACCTATTTCGCAACATCTTGTAGGACTGATGAAATATTGGATTGGGTTTTACTTCCAAGAGTGTTCAATATATCAGGCTAAAATCCAACTTTAAAATTTTTTAATATTCAACCCTGAGGAGAGTAAATTGGTTGAATGAATACATTTACATATAATAGATACCGACATATCTCTTAAGTCTGGTCAGATAACGAATGGGTTTTTACTTCCAAGGGCTAGTTATGTTTACACTTTTATTATTTAAATTTTTGAATGAATTACCACTAATGAATGTTGGAAGTTGTATCTTACAAGGAGCTACTCTAATGAAAAACGACAAATTTAACTTTTCAAATAAACTTTTTATATTCATTCTGAAGGTTTTTTTCTGTTAAAAGAAGGGACATTTTATTTTTATTTAAAAACCTGGCTTCTTTAAAGAGTATTAGATACGATGTGCTTTATGGAGCATAGGAGGCTCGTAACTAGTATTTTAGAGGCTCCAAACTGGAACAAAAACCATTTAGACACAAACTCAATATTTGTCTTAAGTGGGCTCGGAATTGGAGTCTTTACCCTAACATACAATATTAACAATAGTTTAATACTATTTATAATTCTTTCTTCTCGTTTAGGACTGTTCCAGTCTGCACAATGAGTCTATGTATCAGACCAACTTTGAAGATGGCTGCAAATCGTACTATCATTGCGTCGAAGGACAACCCACTCAAACTTATTGCGAAGGATCGCAACTCTTCAATGAACAAACGAAGCAATGTGATTGGCCACAGAAAGTGTCATGTTCGAACGAAAATACCGAAGATGTTGTTCAAATTTCAAAATATAACGATTTCGATGACGTAAACTGCATAAATATGTCGAACGGTCACGTGATTGGTCCGAATCGAAACACAAATTGTGCCTCATTTTTCGCATGCCATGAAGGCGTATCAGTTGAAAACTACTGTGCCAGTCCTTTGATTTTCAATTCCGAACTTGGTGTATGTGATTTTCCGGAAAATATAGGAACATGTGATGTTGTTGACGACCGAAAGGATTTCATTGTAAGTTATCACGAATTCTTGGGAAAAAATAATATTAAAGTTTCTTCCAAAAACCCAAAAGGATTGTTCGAACGGCTACAAGAGTCTTCACAAGCATCCCAAGGATTGTTCATCATTCATCAAATGCGCTAATGGACTTTCACAAATCAGTTCGTGTCCACTAGGAGAGTTTTATGAGGAATATTCAGGAAAATGTGTGCAAGACGAATCAAGCTTATGTCAAGTAAGTGGTTATCCTTCTTCTATCGCACGTCTGAACACGGTGAACCGTGGTAAGGACGCGAGAAGATTAGTTGGTCGTTTCTCTTTACACTCAGTTTACTCTGTTAATACTTTCTTCATTTCCATTCTCCTTTTCGAATTGAGCTCCAGTTCATCAAAATAAGTGAGTTACTTCACACACTCACTTCAAAGAAGTATTCTTTTAGAGCAGTTCACTCGTGAACGACCCACCCCTCTAATTAAGATTGTAGTAATTTGATAGAGCAAATTTTTTTCCAATAATTGATCATGCCCTTCGCGAGTTTACTACCGCTTCACCTAACTTTAACTTTTAATAACTTTCAGTTTTCGGACGTCCCGAAAACGTCAATTGAGCTAATTTCAATACCGAATAATGACAATGATGAACAAACATCGTATCCGAACTATGCGAATGCTTGCCGATCGTATTTCAGTTGTGAAAATGGAAAATGCCAGGAGGAGGTATGTCACAATGGAACTACATTCGACGCTATCGCTTCCGATTGCTCGGAAAATGCTGAATGCGTGGAAAACCGACCATTCAAATCGGTGAAACCCGCTCAAGGACGAGCAATTCCATCCAATATCGATTGTAGCGTAAAACAAGGAACATGGTATCCGGACGAAGAGGACTGTACAAGATTCTATGTTTGTGTATATGGCAATGCCTTTTCGCAGCAATGCCATACCGGCCAATATTTCGACCGACGCACTAGAGTCTGTCGCCAAGGAAGCACAAATAATTGTTCTACAGGTAATCCTGAAACATCGGATAAGGTTGGTTCCTTTTTTAGAAGCAGCTCAATTTGTTTTCTCATTTTCTTTGTTTTTGTAAACAGGACTGTGGAAAGTATTCTAGTGGACAATTACTACCAGATATGTTTTATCCCAATAAATACTACGTTTGCGATGAAGGAGTATTGCGCTCAGAAATGTGTCCAACTGGACTCCTCTTCAATCCCGTTGCATTGGAGTGTCAGTCCTGCGGATCAACAACAACATTATCAACGACAACAACGATCACAACAACAACAGCTAAACCATCAACAGTATTTTTTTTAATTTTTGTTAATCTTCCTCGAGAAATAAGAACTTTAATTTTTCAATTATAGTCTTGCGGTGATCTACCGGCCGGTGCTATACTCCCAGACAGCTTTGATGATACCAAATATTATGTTTGCGTTAATGGTGTACTACGACATCAATCTTGTGCACCGGGCTTCATTTTCAATCCAAAGGAACTGTTTTGCGAATTGAGACCAGCCACAGAAACACCGACACCACCAACGACAGCACCACCAACGACAGCACCACCAACGACTGCACCACCAACGACAGCTCCACCAACGACAGCACCACCAACGACAGCACCACCAACGACAGTACCACCAACGACAGCACCACCGACATCAACACCATCAGATGTATGTATATCAAAATTAGTGAAATTAAAATTTATCATTTACATCACCTCAGTTAGTAGTAATCCTGATTGTCCAGCAACAATAGCTGGTAGGTTCGAATCCGTGCTAAATAAATAAAATTAGAAACAGAACCAAGGCTTCGAACGCATATGCGTTGTAAGGCCGCACGTCAGACGATTAACTTCCACCTCTAAGCACAAGCCTTTCGGCATGTTTCATCTCAATACAACCAGAAGCACTTTTTAATTTTTGTTAATCTTCCTCGAGAAATAAAAACTTTAATTTTTTAATCATAGTGTTGCGGTGATCTACCGGCCGGTGCTATACTCCCAGACAGCTTTGATGATACCAAATATTATGTTTGCGTTAATGGTGTACTACGACATCAATCTTGTGCACCGGGCTTCATTTTCAATCCAAAGGAACTGTTTTGCGAATTGAGACCAGCCACAGAAAAACCGACACCACCAACGACAGCACCACCAACGACAGCACCACCAACGACAGCACCCCCACCGACATCACCACCAACGACATCACCACCGACATCAGCACCATCAGATGTATGTATAGCAAAATTAGTGAAATTATAATTTATCATTTACATCACCTCAGTTAGTAGTAAGCCTGATTGTCTAGCAACAATAGCTGTTAGGTTCGAATCCGTGCTAAATAAAAAAAATTAGAAACAGAACCAAGGCTTCGAACGTATATGCGTTGTAACGCCGCACGTCGGACGATTAACTTCCACCACTAAGCACAAACCTTTCGGCATGTTTCATCTCAATACAACCAGAAGCACTTGCTCTCCCACCGGCATACCATCAATCCGAAAAATAATCCATTTTATGAATTGATATTAACGGTAATTTTCAAGCCAAAAGAGTTAATTTTCAAACCAAATGTGGTTCAACTATTATTCAATTCATTTTCACAATGAACTAGAGTTCAATTCCGGCTCGGCGGACTGAGGTTAGGTTAGGTTGAGAAGGGTGGACTGAAGCGTTGTGCCACAGTCCATCACGAGAGATCACCGCGGATCCATTATGGTCCCCTAGTATAAAACCGGGCTCTAGCCTACTGATTCCAAATATTGCTCTTCCTTATGAAGAGAGTAGTTCTCCATAGAGGAATCATCGCAAGCTCTGATAGATCGGTCAAGGAGAATTTCCCCAAGTACTAACTTTCACATTCACACACTAGATGCTCCAGTGTCGGTTCAACATTCTCATCACCACAGCGACACAGATCAGCCATGGGTATTCTCAGTTTTTCTCCATGTCTCCCAAAGGAACAGTGTCCCGTTAGGACTATAAGTTGACTGCAAATATCCCTGCCCAGAGATAAAATGAATCTAGAGTTCCTAATATCAAGCTTCGGCCCAAAGCCCATCTTTCTCTGGAGATCCTGTAGTCAGAGACGCTCACATCTCTTATCGCCACATGGAACTCCTCCAGTATATCCGATGTTGGACGCAAGTTCGGCCGTGACGTCGTAGGCTGTGCAGGTCTCAGCTTCTTCGCCTAGTTTTGATCGCCCTCACACGACCGGATTCTCTTATTCCGCGATTGGTCCTCACCAGCTTTAGCCGACGAGGGGTCCAATTTATCCACATCGGAAGACTTTTGAATGCAGCTTCAAATACTCTCTTTGCCCAATTCAATCTGTTGTACAGGATAAGCGAACGCTTTGATTGCTCTTCTAGCTAGATTCCTGTTGTTTCTAATACGTGCCGCTAGACTACGAACATTACCAGTGGATGATGATTGAGTAGCAGAAGATGCTTCCGTTATCTCTTTCGTTGTCGTGAGGGGTGCAGAAGATCCGTCCACACCACTCTGAAGGTTGACCGGTCCTACGGTACTATCTAGGTCCACGTCTTCATCCTCAGAATCGGCCACTGTTACGAAATGAACCATTTCATAAAGATGAATCCATCTCGTCATCAGAATAATTGGCTCCTCTGGATCCGACAGCACTTTTCGCTCCTATCTCAGGAGCTTGGGAGTGGGACATGGAAAAACAATCCAGAGAAGGAACCATCCTTGCCGTGCTGTATTAGTAAAAAAAAGAGACGGAACTATTTTGGGATAGGAAAGTGACGGGACTTCCCCGCTAGACTTCGCGAGCAACTACGGCGAACTACCGCATATACGGTGCATACCGGTAATTAACTCCGGTTTCCTTGATGTGCATACAACACAGAAACCGAAACGAAACCTATCTCGGTTCAGAGACAAGATAAACAAAGAACCCAGGATTACCTACCATTACCTGCCTCCTCCTAGGATCCTCCAACGCGAATTCCTCACATACACTCCATCTTCACCTAGAATCTACAAAAAAAAACTTAAACCGCCAGCAAAATTACGCGAGAACCAGTTCCACCTGAACATTTTACATACAGAATACAAAGAATATCCAAATTAACCAA
Organism: Beris morrisii; assembly: GCA_951812415.1. Lineage (NCBI taxonomy): Eukaryota > Metazoa > Arthropoda > Insecta > Diptera > Stratiomyidae > Beris > Beris morrisii. The sequence goes on from OX638310.1 coordinate 62,382,972, forward strand.
GAAAATAAGTTTATTAAATTAAAACAAAAAATTCAAAATTTTTAAGTCGGGAAGTGTCTTATTATAGCTTGAGAAGGTTTAGCGTTGTCGTTCCGAGCATTTATCGTATATTATTTATTATTGTTCCTCGGCGGACCAAAAATTGTTCAATTATTTTCCGGAAGAATTTAAAGAAAATTTAATTACATACAAACACATCAAAAGCATAGAAAGGAAAATACCATTACAGAATTTTCAGCTTAAGCGACTTATATTTGCATTATAAGGTTTCACTGCAGTCGTACGTTTTCATCGGATAATATTTAAAACCCTATTTGATTGAATTCGCGCAAGGATAGCAAGATGGCTGGGTTGTACATAAGTACTACTATTTTTGAATCTTTATATCAAATAGCTTAATTTAATCTGTCGATATTATTACACTTGGCAATGCTTCACTTTTGCAATTCAGCTATAGACAGTCATTCTCAAGTCGTACGCACTACTGTATTGAATGAAGTTTACACTCGGATGTCGCTTCATCAGAAAACTGATCTAGTGTGCGAACTCGTGGTACGGGCTTAGCCACTACTCCTCTAATGTCCTTCCATCGTAATAGAATTTGTCACATAGCCACAATAAATAGGCCCGGATAGCGTCAGTCAAGACATTTCGCCTTTTTCGACAGTTAAAGTTCCACACTTCAATCCTAGTTGGCCCCAAATCTTTCATGTGAGGAGTACTACCTATGTTTCGGTAGCATTCACTCATAAACGGTGCGTTTTTGCCCATAAGTGAGCGAATTGCTCATTCTGGAAAAGTCCGTTAGCGTGTTTAGAAATATGCTTATCGTAAATGGAAACTTTTTTCAAAATCTCTATTTGAACCCCGTTTCCTACGACAATTAATTAATAGGAGGCAAGATATTACTCTCATTTCTGAAGTTTCCGTAGAGGTAGTTCCTCTTACCTTTTCTTAACCATTGCTGTATCTCTATTCTGGTCTCCAGCAAGAGAGCTTAGCATCTAGTCAATCCTTTGACCAAAAATTTTGAAAATCCCTAAATTTCGAGGAATGACGCTGATGGGAATTGCTTGAGATCCAGACTTGATTCTGAACACTTAACTAGTTCGTTTCTCAACTGCCTCTCTACTATTTTCACAGTACCTTCAAATGAACTCCGAATGTACGACTTCACTAGCCTGTCCAGTTCACGCAAAAAGGACATAATTGATAATTTACATGAATTTAAATTTTTTTTACGTTTTTTTTTAAATAAAACTTTTTTTTATTATAGATGTCCTGTGGTCCAGTACCAAATGGTGCTTTCATACCTGATGAGTTTGATAACGCCAGATTCTACGTATGTCTTAATGGAGAATTGCGGCATCTATACTGTCCAGCTGGTCTATTTTTCGATGCCAAACTATTGATTTGTACGTGCACTACTTCACCAACTCCAGCTCCAACTCCAGCTCCAACTACAGCTCCAAATCCCGTCATCACAACGACAACAACAACAACCACAACTCCACAACCCACTCCTCCGGTACCAGAGCCTATACCGACAACAACCACTGTCCGTCCAAGTAGAGTAAGTATTATATTTTCTTTGCCGCAATTTTGTCTTGTCTGGACAGCAATTTTTTTCTAGGGATGTGGACCAACACCAGATGGAGTTTTTCTACCAGACGAATTCAACGATTCCATGTTCTATGTTTGCCTGAACGGTGTTTTGCGACATCAGAACTGTCCAGCTGGATCACGTTTCAATAAATTGCATTTGTATTGTGAATCTTCAAGCTTGACAACTGTACCGCCATCAAAGGTATGCCGAATTATCGATTACCTTGTTTGCTATATTTTTCGATGTTTTTCATTTTGTATTTAATATTCAATCTTTCTTCTAAGCCATGTGGTCCAACCCCAGATGGTGCAATACTTCCAGATGAATTCAACAATTACAAATACTATGTTTGCGTGCAAGGGGTTTTATATCATCACACATGTCAAGCAGGTTACTATTTCGACAAAACTGCAAAGCAATGTGTTTCCTCTGTTGCGACTACAGTCACCCCAACGATGGTACGTACATAACAACGGATTAACGAAATACTTACGATTCGATGTTTTTCGATTAATTTCTATGTTTAATTGAAATTTTCATCCTTTCAGGCATGTGGACCAACTCCGGACGGCGGTGTTGTTCCGGACGCATTCGATAATAGGAAATTCTATGTTTGCATTCGTGGCACATTGCGACATATGTCCTGTCCCGAGAATTCGATCTTTAATCCAGTGAATTCACAATGTGTTTCGAATCAATCTACTACTATACCTCCATCTGTGGTAAGATCATATCGATCAAAAAAGTTTCAGTTTTTACATACTTTTAGCTAATCACACTGTTTTACTGTCCAAAATTTACCGTCAAGTTTATGATATCCGAACAACCAAGCCTATCATCTTGATACTCTCGATGAAATTCTGAATTGCTATTAAGTTTGGGACAAGGGAACTAGGAGTACGGAGTATACACTTTGAGGCTGGAGTAAACTAGATCTTAGTAGCATATTTTCAATCCTTCCATCATTTTCGTGGTTTTATCCGTGGTTGATTCGCAGGCAATTTACCCATCGAAACATAGTCATTGTTTCTACCATCAATGAAGTCAACATGGACAGTCAAATGCTATTTTGGAAGGCTGTCAGAGCTTATGCCCCTAATACATTGCACAGGCTGTAAACTCTTACTGGCTAAGCAAGTCTAAGCGCACCCTAGAGGAATTTCAAAATTTCCCGACAAATGCATCAATCCATCTTTTAGCTAAGTGCAATAGAGCTCTTGATTTACAGACGAATTACAGTACAGATTATATGATTATTTCGAATAGTAGTCTTGTAATATGGACTTAGTGTCTATGATCTTGTCATTTGAACAGGGGATTTCGGAATCAAGAAATTTTTTTTTACATAGTTTACATTTTGGTCAATACTATAGTAGGCTTGTTCAAAATTTGATGCACGTCGATATTGAATTCCACAAATTGTTCTCATTGTCCTCGGATATCTAGTGGTTCGATCTCTTCAGTCTACCACTGGCTACGTTGTAGGTAGGCGGCTTTTCAGCATGGAAGAAATTGCTCAGATATAACACACCTTTTTTCGGAGTCATTATCATCATCAATGGCGTGATAGCCCAGATTGGGCCTAGCCTCCTAAATTCGTCGCCTCTAATCGTCTCGATCCAAAGATCGCGTCCTCCAGCTGCTTGCTCAAAGAATATGGGTGCTGGACTGCTAAGCCGTACGGGCATAATAATATCCAGGGACAGTTACCAAAGGAATTGGTTACGTCACCGACTGACTACATCAACCCCAAACCGAGCTTCACGAAAGGCTTCTCTGTTGGTTTCCCAACAAGAGAGGAGTGGAAGAACGGTGCGGTGGAAACAGACTTCGACACGATAATATTTACCGACGGTAGGAATATTCTCAGATATACATAATGTCGCTAAGTCCTACCGCCTACCGGACCACGATATCGTCTTCCAGGCAGAGATACTGGAGATCCGTGAGGCATGTGCAACATTAAAACACGACTTATCGCCAAAACGCAACATCGTTATTTTCACCGACAGCCAAGTTGCAATCAAAGCACTAGATTCGGCTACCATCTCCTCTAAACTAGTACAGCAAACTCGCCGGTGTAGCGGATCGGCTCAAAGCTATTGTGCTTTGGGTCCCGGGGCATAGACATATGGTGGGAAATGAACTGGCCAGGAAGGGCTCCGCTCTTCCTGACTCCCTTGCAGAACCAGTTCACGTTCCGCTAGGAGTTGTCAAGAGGGACATAATCTCCCACTTCCAATCAGCGGCTAACTCCAGATGGAAAAGCCTAGCCACCTGCGTCATATCTAGGAAGATGTGGCCATCTTACAGCTGAGCCAAGTCACACGAATTTCTATGCAAGACCAGTGAAGACATCTCTAGAATCACGGCGATTAGTACAGGTCACTGGCCAATTGGATATCATGCAGCCAAATTGGGCATTCCGTTCAATGAATGAACACTGCCGCAGCTGCCAGGACACGAACTAGCGAGAGTCGCTCGTTCATTTCCTTTGCGAATGTCCGGCTTTAGCTAGAGCCCAAGAGCAAGAACGAGCACTAGGCAAACTCTTCTACGGCGACCTGAAGGAAATTTCAAGTAAGAAAATTGGAGAGTTGTTACTCTTCCTAAACAGTACAGGGTGGATATTACGGACCGATTTTTCTCACACATATCTTTTAAATTCGCCAGTTACAACAACCCCTAACATCCGGGTTTAATACGAGTTTGAGGTTCCAAAACAGCCATTGAGCTAATTGAGCTCTATCTGGAGGACAGGGGTGCCACTTAACTCAACCAACCAACTTCCAGCTGCCAATTTTAAGATGGCTTTGCCATCTTCGTCAACCGAGTCTTCCCATCGCTTGGGTGGTCTACCTTCTGGTCTGTTACCACTCAATTTGCATTTTAGAGCATGTTTTGGGATTCTTCTATCTTCCATTCGCTCTACATGGTCAGCCCACTGCAGTTTACGTAGCTTGATGAACGTTGAAGCTTCTGGCTCATCGTAAAGATGCTAGACCATCTCCCTGCTTTAAATCACATTCCGTTCGAAAGCTGATTGTGGAATCGGTTTGTATTCGTACTTGAGATTCAGTGTTCATCCTTGTGAGTCTTGTTAGTTGGACTAGTTTTGGTGGAATTCCAAAATCAAGCATGACTTGGTATAGTACTCTCCTGCCGATACTTTCGGGTGCTTGTTTATATTCCCAGCGGTTCTCAATCACCTGTTTTACCGAGAATAGTTGGTCTACTGAAAGATCGTCCGGCTCTGAAACGACCTTGGTATTCGTCAATTATTTCGTTAGTATAGGGCTTAACTTTTTTTTCGAAATATTCCACGAAAATTTCGTATATTCCTGGACCTTTGTTCAACTTTACTTCACTCATAGTGTGCATTTCGTCATCTTCTGCTTGCGGGAAGTCTGTTTGCATAGTGGTTGGGATTGGGTCCACGAGATACTGGAAAAGTTGTTGTTATCTTAGTCCCTAAAATTTTTACTACATCCTTAGTTGCAGTCACCTCGGTATCTTTCCGGATATTCAAGGATATTCAGCTTCAATAGAGCTTTAAATTAAACTTTAACTATTAGGGGTTCCTTCTGGTGCAACCTTCGCGATTCGATAGTTCATTCTGAAGTATTGAAAATTCGGTATTAGTAGAATCTTTCATGTAATCGACTAGCGAGTGATACGAGCCACATTAAGCTGGATCAGTTGGAGGCGTAGTCCTAGCAGGTTGGTTCTGCAGTCAATGATTTTAACTATGTTTCTTCTTTGGATATCTCCTTGAGACGCAGATTATCTTTGCAGCTTCCTATTGATCCAGCACAAGTATCTTAAGCCATCGAATAAAGAAAGTGAAATATGATCTCTGTATTCTGAGATCTATCAGGCTCTCTTCCTTTGATTTCTCGTTGAACCCTCCACTGCGAATACATCGCTTGCTCCCGTTAACATTACACATGGAATTTCGTAAGTACCACTTCAGCTTTTAAGTCTTATTTCTTTCAGCCGTGCGGACCAACGCCAGATGGTGGCTTCGTTCCCGATGCCTTTGATAACACCAAATACTACGTATGTATTCGTGGCGCCCTAAGGCACCAGTCATGTCCCGAAGGTTGGATATTTGAAGCTTCGTTTTTGCAATGTCGATCTGTCCTACCACCAACAACTACTACAACCACTAGTACAACCACTACTACTACCGCAGCTCCGTCTGGGGTAAGATACACCACTTTTGAAAATACACAATTTCATATCTTCATTTTAGAATTGCGGTTCTATACCTAATGGTGCCATAATTCCCGATAAATTTGACGACTCCATGTTCTATGTATGTGTAAACGGAGCTTTGCGTCATCAGTCGTGTCAACCTGGTATGCTTTTCGATGAAGCGGTGGGATATTGCACAGCATCGACCACAACTGCGGTAGTTCCATCTGGTGTAAGCTAGTCACTTTTTGAAATCTCCATGCAAAAACGGTTTTTTAATCTTATTTCAGTCGTGCGGACCAACGCCCAATGGCGGTATAATACCCGATAAGTTTGACAACTCGAAATACTATGTTTGTGTAAACGGAGTTTTGCGCCACCAGTCGTGTCCACTTGGTATGATTTTCGATGAACCTTCAGAGTCATGCAGAGTACCATTACCAGAATCAACTGTACCTACCACTTTGCCCACTGTACCTACCACTTTACCTACAGTACCTACCACTTTGCCTACGGTACCTACCACTTTGCCTACGGTACCTTCCACTTTGCCTACGGTACCTACCACTTTGCCTACGGTACCTACCACTTTGCCTACGATACCAACGACAGTACCCACTACCGCAAAGCCCGTATTATCGTGTGGACCAATCGCACTTGGTCAATTTATTCCAGACGAATTCGATGATACCAAATACTATGTTTGCGTCAACGGTGTTTTACGTCACCAGTCATGTAAAGCTGACCAAATTTTCGACAAGGTCCAGTTGATATGCGTTGCGAAACCAACAGTGCCACCGACCACTACACCCACAACAACTAGCACGACGACCACAACACAAGCACCATCCCGTTCATGTGGCCCTACTCCAGACGGGGGCCTAATTCCCGATGAATTCGACAATTCGAAATTCTATGTTTGCGTTCGCGGTGAATTGCGACATTTGTCTTGTCCCGCTGGTGATTTGTTCGATAAAACTGTTCTACGATGTGTAAACAATTGCTCTTCTGCAACGACACCAGCATCGGCTATGTGTGGAGAGATACCAGATGGTGGCCGACTTCCTGACGAGTTCGATAACACGAAATTCTATGTTTGCGTCAACGGTGATTTGCGTCACTTTAACTGTCCAGCTGGAGATTTATTCGACAAGAATTCGTTGCAATGTACATCCAGTGGCAGTTCTATAACAACGCCAGCACCAAAAGCATGCGGACCGACGCCAGATGGGGGTCGAATTCCCGACGAATTTGACAATACGCGGTACTACGTTTGCGTCCAGGGCGTCTTGCGTCACTACAACTGCCCAGCTGGAGAGTTCTTCGATAAACAATTCCTACGATGCTTGTCCAACGGCCCAACTACATCGACTACGTCACCGATAGCGTGTGGACCAACGCCAGAGGGTGGTCGAATTCCAGACGAATTCGACGATACAAAATACTATGTTTGCGTTCAGGGTTCCTTACGTCACAAAAACTGTCCAGTCGGCGAATTGTTCAGCAAAAGCGCTTTAAGGTGCCTGTCAAACGGCACTACTGTCACCGTACCACCGTCACTATCTTGCGGTCCAACTCCCGATGGTGGCATAATTCCGGACATGTTCGATAATAGCAAATTCTACGTTTGCGTTCGAGGTGTCTTACGGCATCAGTCGTGTCCATCTGGACTATTATTCGATTTGAATTTGTTAGCATGTGCAGTATGTCCAAATCCTCCTGAGATTCTGGTAAGTTTAAGTCAATTCATTTTATACTCTGTTTAAAGTTTGTAGCGCATAGAACACTCTTTTTCAGTAATGACCAAAAACCCTCTCTGCCGGTACACCTTTCCCAAAAACAAAATTTTAAAAATTTTAAATTTGGTACGCACTCGCCTAATATAATTTGTAAGGATAACAAAGTTCGGGGGTGAAATCATCCTATTTCATTGAGTGCGGCAAGGGACGTTATTCAGTTTCTCACAGAAAGGGGGGCAAGATATTTTTCACTGGTGTTAAAATGTGTACTATCCACAGTTCAAGGACTATATAAATTTGTTAAGACTCCCTTGAAGATTATATTTTGAGAACAAAAATAAAATGTTCCAGCTCCCTTCAATGCAACCCCCCCCCCCATACAAATGACGTCCCTGGTAGTTTCCATACAAAAGTTTTTAAACTATGGAAGCTATGATATATCGATCAAAACCTAGTAATTTTAACATATGCTAATTTCCAACAAAGTTGCAATCTTTAATACGAAGAAAATTGAGAGAGTACCTTGTGATTTTGCGGCACTCACTATAAATTTAGAACACGTTCAGCAAGGCTGCCAAGACTTCAAGAGAACTAGTTTCGAGTATGAAATGTTTGGATGAGTTCAGGTAGGTCTGGGGTCTGGGCGTAATATTATTATTTTTCGGGCAAAAACCGGGAAGCAGTTAATGACGAAGTGCGACAGAAGTGCCAACGCCACTGATACACTTAAAACGCAAATTATAATTTTGGGTCATAGTCCGAGATGCTGTCAAAGTCAAAATTTAACACTGGTTGCTTCGAGACAAACACCCAAGAAAATCGCCTTTGGAAAAAGTCTGGTAGTTTTAATATTCAGTCGAGCTAGGGGTTCGCCGGGAATTCAAGTTAAACAGAATTCGATTAAAATTAATAAAAACAACACTTTATTAAATAGCAGTCAATTATTGCACTATTGGCAACTCTTCCCGATTTCGGTTTCATACTCGATCAATAAAAATTACTTTCAAACTTACTTTCGTGTAGAACTGACCGTCTCACTCTCGCAGTAGAAAAAATGATCACGCTCTTCGGCATTTATTGAGTCGCGAGATTTCCAGCATATTCCGTTGTGTGTGTGGAGCGCGCAAGAAGTATCTTTTATATGCGAGAAGTGTCTAGGTCATACGAGAAGTATGTAAAATTTCGTGGATACTTGAACGGTATACAAGAAATTGGGCTAGTAACTGCGACCTGAACACCGCAAGAAACCTTTCATTTTAAATAGGACCGAGAATTCACGTACTCGATCCTGAATGTCTGTACTACCTCGCTGTCCCTTTGGGTTAGGAATCTACATACTCGTACATTCATCCTGGGCTAAACTGGAAGCTTACGATTAAGGACAGGGTTAAGGAGGTATCGAATGCTTCCTAAGCCTCTGTGATATGGTAGAAAAATCCTGGGGCCTTAGTACGCAGATAGTCTATTGGTTGTACATCACGGTAGTAAGATGTACTCTTAAGTGCGGGTCACTGGAGTGGTGGCATGTTTAAATATCGGGATTAATAGGGACGCCATGAGTAGAATAAGGGTGTCAGAGATGAGCGGATTATGTCGCATCGAATGTGTGAAGGGATTGAACTACACGGTAACACCCAGCCAGACTGAGTGCTCGGGTTACTGGAAAGCAAGAATGTGATGGCCGAAAATGGATAGGAGGAGCTCTAGTTTTGTCTGTGGAAAGGAAAACATATAGACAACTCTTAAGGGTCTTAAAGATACATTATCCTATTGGGAGATTAGAGAAAGGCTTGGAAAACTCATGGCTGACTTGTGTCGCTGTGGTGACGGGAATGTTGAAGCGACTGTCAAAGTCTGGCTCGTACCAGATATCGGTAGTTAGAGAAAATTTTCTTGACCGATCAATCGGAAATCGCGATGATACCTCTATAGAGAACTTCTCTCTGCATAAAGAAGGACAATATCTACAAATATTATTAATACCTTAATAGCTACGGCATCCACATACGTCACCACCGTACCCTTTTTCTTCTCCAATTTTACTAGTATCTGGTTTATTACCATTAGCCAGAATAGATGCGAAATACCACAACCATGGCGGTTCCCTTGGAGATTCTTGAATAGCCTCATGAAGCATTGTGTGTTTAATCGTGAGTACCGTGTAGAGCAGTCCCTGTCGATCTTCGCTTGAGATATGCATTCTAAGAATTGGATACCGGATAGTATCTAGTATATATTGTAAAATATACTCTAGTCTTTTCAGTACGAAAGAGGTCAAACTAATGGAGCTGAAATCTTTTGGGAATTCATCTCCATGTTTGTCCGGTATAAACACTACTCGGGGTCGTTTTCTGATGGCGAATCTTGAAATACTAGCGTGTACTCGAAGCCTGCTTCTTGGGTGTTTAAATAAACTTCTTGAAATTTCTTATAAGACTGCCAGCGCTTTTGTTTGTAACATATGTTGAAGACCTCATAGGCAATCTTTCAAAGATTGGAAAGGTCCGTGTTTCACCAAGGACAAGCGTGTTTTTGGTATGTTTCTTTAAACATGACTCCTTAAAGGCGATACATAAAGCCTTTCCTAATGCCCCCACTTTGGCGTCCAAATCTTCTGTAGTTCTTAATGAGTCTTGCCTTCACAACTTATCTGAATTTGGACCATAAAACTAACATTGTATAGGATCCAGCTGTAATCCGAGAATGAGCATCAACTGGACACTTTCCAGTTCTCAATTCTAAATATCTCACGATCTATCAGTAGTGAAGCATCAAGGACTTCTTCCCAATCCCGAAATCACTCTACTGAGAACTCTTGGAAAGATAAAGGCTGGGGTATTGCCAGTGTTACATATAGAAAGGTTAGTGTTGAGAATAAGATCAAATAAGGACTCACTTCGTTCGTTGTTCCCTGAGCAGCACCGCATATTTAAGTCATGAGATAGTAATACAGATAGATATATCAAGTTACCGAATAGTCGATAGCTTCAGCGAAGATGAATTTTGTTTTACTAGGCCTCCACAGCCGCCCTTGAGTTTTATTTTCGTAACAAGCCTTATTTAAATTTCTATGGTAATAAAAATATTTCTCTTCACAGAACTGTGGCGAAATTCTCAATGGTGCAAATGTAACCGATACTTCCGATTGCGAAAAATATACACAATGTGTTGATGGTAAATTAGTCTGCAAGACCTGTCCAACCGGTCAATTTTTCAACGACAAAAAATTGTTGTGTGAAGAAGGGACATGTAAGGCACCACCACCTGGCACCGTAAGTGTTATCATCTTAATCTTTACGAATTGTTTACTATAAGAAATTATTACTTCGTTGCAGAGTTGTGTTGAAGATGGAAAACTAGTCGCAAATTCGACCGATTGTACAGCATATTCAGTGTGTTGTAGCGGAAAGTATGTAACATTTAAATGTCCTGTTCGCCAATATTTTGATCCCGTATTGAATATATGTCAACCGGATACTGGCGTCTGCATTCCATCACAGGTAAAATAAGTGATCATTTTTGATTGAAATATTTCATATTAGCACAAAAAAGGTTCGTAAGAGTTTCATTTTACCTTCACATAATGATAAGTTTACACCCAGCGACCTGATCGTGGCTTGACCTACTATACCGTGACCTATGGTAGGTGCAGTCACCAACTGTTTACACCGAAAGAGGCCTATAATTGAGCTGGGTGGTATTTAGTCCTCCAAAATAGTTCATCAGCAAGACTCTTTTTAAATATTTTCAGTGGTAGACGTTATTCTTGAAACAAAAGCCAAACTAACAAACAATTCACGCTCTAAGTGTGCATAACGGACAATCTCCAAAAGTGTAAATTCGTCTTAACATATAGTTGCTCATTTGCAGGCTGCAAACAAAATAATTTTGTTTATTTATTAACTTTTTTGCGGTTGGGAAAAATAATTCAGCGCGCTAACTATAACTGGTGTCGCGATATGATTGGGTCATCACTCGCATCGCTCTTAAATGTTAGGTATAAACCGACCCAATGTACACGCTGAGGCATCTTCACGACTAAATGCCAGTTTTCACTCGAGTCTTTTTAGAAGTAGGTGCATCTTAGAACAGTTTAAACTCAACAAAACCGACTACTCCCATCTGACCCTACATTGGGCGCAACATTTACACGTGAATTTTGCTTTGAGGTGACACCTTCTGACAGGGAAGTCATTTTTGGAGAAGCAGGACGGTCGTTTGCTATCACCACCCTGAATTTGTAAATTGAAGGACAATGTGACCTTTTAATTTTTTTTCGAGAGAGTCTAACACATCTTAACACATCTTAACACCGACCCACATACATTTACAGATGTATACGCAGTAAAACAAAAATCTTGCCCCCGGTTAGCTGAAGGTGATTACATATATAGAAAGTCCGTGAAAGTGAAAACCAATTCGATATCTTATGAGACCTAAGAGATATGACAGAATTCGTGAAAACGTATACCACCCCCCTGCCTCGGGTGTTGAAAAGCTAAAAGTCCTGAAAACCGTTTTTAGGCGATTATTTAGAAAGCCTGTGGATAAGCGCTTTCGCGGAAATGTACAATATACATAACCCCTTTACAACACTTTATTGTGATTGAATTTAAAAAAAATTCTAAAAAAAATATTAATGATGTTATTTGAAATATCTTGCTTTCCTAGCGCATTTACATATATCCACCAAGTTTCAAGTTTCCGCTCTAGAAAATATCCCATAAAAAGCCACACCCATACCCTTATTACAAATTATATTTTATATTATATACTCTACGTAAGTTCCAAGGATCCGCTACGTATCAGCTAGTGGTTCTCAAAATATTTAAATCGGATTTTTTTCCTTTTTACCCCTCTAAAAAACAACAATTTTAGAGGAAACTGTAATATCGGTGAAGAATTTCCTTTGGTTTTTTAGTGATAATTGTACGAATAATTTTGTTGACCTAATTATTGTCGCTGAATTCATTCTCCATATATTGAGAAGAAGACTACATGGCCAGACATTTCAATATAAATCGGTTTTTCCGGATGCATATTTTAGTCGGCGCACTAAAAATTTAAATATTTTCATGGGGCATAGTAAGGGGAAATTTTCATTCGAAAAAAATCGAATTAGTAGTTCAGACCGCCTTATTTTACTTTATTATTTTTTAATAATAAAATATTGTGATCGACCTGAAATTTCAAAAGAAATTGCTACCCTGAAACGTTTTAGGACTAGTAAACCCCAAAAAAGCAAAAAAAAAATGTCCGTCTCTCCGCCGTACGCAAAACCGTTTGAAGGTGCGTAGCTCTCAAACCCCTTGAGATATCAACTTGAAATTTTTATGGTGGGTATAATCCCTACGAGTGGTATCTTTTGAAGGAAAGGGGTATGAAGGAGGAAGTGTTTTAGATGAAAAATTTTGGTTTCTAAATCTCAGGAACTTTCTTTCTAAATCTCAGGAAAAACTTTGAATTACAATATCTTCCGACTCAATTATGCCAGGAAGATAAAATTTGGATTATGTATATAGAATTACCAGTGCAGTCTACTGAATGTAACATTTTTAGGGGGAGGTGAAGCGCGGAAGTGGGGGACAGTGGGACAGTCATTTTTCAAAAAAATCAATTTGTATGTCTCAAGAACCGTATCAGATATGATCTTGAAAATTTGTAGTTAGGACCGATAGACCTCTAGCGAAGAAAAAAATTTTGAGGGTGTGGGTTTAGGGAGTGATGGTGGGAGGGAGGAGAAAAAATTCTGATTTTAATTTCTAGAAAGCCGTAAAGGATAGAAAGCTAATAATTAACAACTGTATAGAGCCACTATAGAGACACCGGTTATGTACTTTTCACGAATTCCGATACATTTCTTAGGTCTCATAAGATATAGAATTCACTTTCACTTCTAAATGCTTTGAATGTAGTCGGGAAATAAACCGATTTAAGTATTTTTTGATATTAAACCCCCTGGGGAGTAAGACATTGTTCAAGTTTTGACGAATTCCGAATTTTTTTTAGGTTTAATGAGATCGAGTTCACTTTCACTTTTATTGAATCATCTATTGAAAAAACAAAGACGTAAATAAAATAAAAAAAATCTGCCAACAGTCTGGGCGCAATTTTACTATTATTTCTTACAAGATATCTATTATTCTTACAAGATATCATTAAAATTAAAATTAATTTTGAAGATTATTTGATTTTGCATTCATAGCAATTCCAGAACTGGAATGATTGCAGCTCTTATATGAATAAATAGGAAGTATGCACCAATCTTTGGCCATTTACTTTATTTTTTTTTAATAATAAAGTATTTTTTCTGGAATTGTATACATAACGTCTCCAACTTAATTTATGTGGTTATTATTAAATACAACTATTATTCATATTTATTTACGAAATTCGGGTTAACTTTCAGCGTCGGAGGACATGACCATTGGTTGGATTTTATGTTTGGCTTCTAATGATAAAGTAGAAACTTTTCACCAATTAGTACCTAGTGAGTTAGAACGTACAACAGAAAAAACATTTTTGTCAACAACCAATTGGTGTATAACTCCAAATTATAGAGTTAATTTGGTTTAGTGTACATATAGTAAAAAACCTTGACAATACTACCAGTATATTTCAAAAGGTCTACAATACACCCTCCGATGATTAGAATATATTCCAACACAATTTTCTAACTGATCTATCCAGTGAAAGTTTTTCAACTGTCATATCCTCAATGTTAGCAACCAAGGCAGCGATAGCTATCGGAAGGGACGTTTGTTCGTGGTTTTAGCACTCTTCTGACGCCAAAAGACACCCCAATTTTTTTTTAAATTTAGTTTCTATTGTTGCTTCACTATGAAAAAGTTCCATTTTCATGTTTTCACTAATTTACTCATATTTTTCAGACTTGCGATTCAGCGGATAATGGTAAATTCAAGATAGATGCTGAAAGTGATACGGAGTATTATGTTTGTACAAATGGTGTATGGATTCAGCAGACGTGCCCAACAGGACAAACTTTCATGAAGACGAGTTTGTTGTGTGAAAAGGGATTGGAGGTAAATATTTTGTTTTTGTTTTTTTTTAGATTAGCGTTTAGAATTTATTTTATAAAAATAGATTACAAATAGTTTGTTCGATAGCTGTCACCTGATGCGAGATTCTTCCAACTTCAACTCCGAACTCTAGTACAGAATTCATTGGAGTTCCCGCGAAATTAACATGGTCAATTTTTTCTAAGCGTCACCCCGAAATCTTTGAAACTTTTCGTGAAAACATATTTTCACAAAGGTTTTTGTTTTTGTTCTTAGAGTAGCAGCCGAGTGAATTCCACTCAATTCTCAATTATTCCGTGTTTTATTTAAATACAAAATTGTTATGTCCCTATTGAAATTTTCTAAGTAAATTTCCAAACGTTGCTCGTTCGTGCTCTTCATCATGATAAAAATGTAAACCTTGACTGACGTTTTGACATTTGCAGACCAGTAAAAAAGTTTAAGGGTGCGTTTGTATGAAAATGTACCTATTGAATAATCCTTTAGAAAACAGATTAACTCAGAAGATCACAGTATTCTACTAAATTTCCATACCTTAACTCATAACAAAGAGCCCAACCCGGTGAATAAAAAACACCAACTTCTTAAGCTTACCAATTTTCATCAAAGGGTATTGTTTTAGTTCCGACTACTGAAGGATTTATTTGAGAAGATCGTTTCATAAATAATGCATGATTTCTTTTCAGTCTTGTGAAGGAGTTGAAAATGGCAAACTTGTAGCAGATGTTTTTGACAATACACGATATTTTATTTGTACTGATGGACTTTTGGATCCGAAATCTTGTGATTCGGGAATGACATTCCAAGTGGAAAGCTCAACGTGTGAACCAGCGGGTTCGGGAACTGGAACAACAACCACAACCACTACAGAAAATCCACAAACCAAAGTAAATAGATAACAAAAAAATTACGATCGATAAAAGAGCTTTTGTACATAAAAGACTCTTGTTTTTTTAAAGAGTCTTTCCATGCACAAAGCTCCTTTCACGACAAAAGTTCTAACAATAAACACCTCACTTTTATGCATACAAGCTCAAATATAAATAAAATAACTAATAAAATATTTATACCTATTTATAAAATAGAAAGTTAAGCTTTAAATTTTTCTTATAAATAACCTTTTTTTCCTTTTAGACTTGTGAGGGAAAGCTCTTTTCTAGGCAGAAAGCTCTTTTTTGTACAGAAAGCTCTTTGCTGTGCAGAAAGCTCTTCCACACCTCACTTCTATGCATAAAAGCTCAAATATAAATACAATATCTAATAAAATATTTATACCTATTTATAAAATAGAAAGTTAAGCTTTAAATTTTTCTTATAAATAACCTTTTAGGCTTGTGAGGCAAAGCTCTTTTCTAGGCAAAAAGCTCTTTTTTTACAGAAAGCTCTTCCCTGTGCAGTAAGATCTTTTCTGTGCAGAAAGCTTTTTTCTGTGCAGTAAGCTCTTTTCTGTGCAGAAAGCTCTTTATTCTCCAAGAAATATCGAAACCCTATTCTATACTAATAACTCTTTTATGACACAATAAACGCAACTGAGTCTTAATTTATTTTAACTAAATTAATTTTCTATCTACAGGCATGCGGCCCAACAGATAACGGTAAATTTTATGCTGATGATTTAGATAATACGAAATATTTCATATGTGCAAATGGTCGTCTGATTGAGCAATTGTGTTCTACTGGACTAATATACAACGAGAAAAGTATGGCATGTGAAGCAAAAGCTACATCTCCCGATCTTATGGTAAGATATTAGAAATTAATAACAAAATAACATCAAAGTATTATGTACATTATTTTGGTTATTATGCAGCAAAAATTTTACCAGGGAAATTTAAAAAAATATAATACGAGTACACATATATATGTTTAAGATCATGTGACGTCTCAGTTTAGTGATAGCTGACGTTTACATTCTCTTCACTTTCCAAACTAACGATTAGTTCATTAAATAGTAATTCATTCAGTACTCCGTGAGTGTATAGGATCCCAATCCCGATACAGTACTGCAATACCAAAATATTTGAATTCCTGCCATCGGCATATCAGTCAAATAGAATTCCTTTTAAGTACTCGATATCAGCATTGCTTATGAGTTCAACATTGCCGTTTAAGTGGAATACGTTTTAGGTACTGCATCCAAGTACTGTAACTGAAGTGAACAAAAAAACCTTAAATAAAATATTCACTGCGAACTAAATTTAATTCATACTAAATATCCTTATATATTTTCATACTCAAACTGGCTGAATTATGAACATTTTATTTTTCTTATCCTAATTCACTTACCTGTACCTTCTACAAGTCTAGTGCCATAATTACGATATGCAGATTTTAGCTCAAAGCATCCCAACTCTGAATTTCATTCACTCTCGTTGAGCTATCGGCTGCTCTGCATATTTCAATGATCAGAGAATACTACTCCTTACTTGAACAAAAACTCAGAACTGATACAGTACTGGTACGGAGGCAATCAGTAACAGTCCACAAATGTTATTTCAAATGACAATCAAATCATAAAAACTATTGCTACTTTGTACCAAGAAAAATTAAGTATGGTCGAAAATTTAATTTATTTCCTATAAACTGTAAATGGGACCATACCTAGTTTTGTAAGGAACCAAAAAAATACAAATCACAAGCGCCGACTATAGGACAGCGAAGAATAAAGCTTTTTTGTAGTTATAAAAATTCTGCATAATAAATTGAATTGGTGCGAATTGATTGGGTACCCCAATCAAAATTCAACGTGACTTTTTTTTTGCTACGGTGCTAAGTCTAAATCGGGCTTTGGCCTCCTCGCTAAATGTTCTGATCCTCGAGATTCCACAAACCTTTTTCTTTCCGGAGATGAGTTGCTAGCCTATTGCAAAACCACCGAAGCAATGGTAAGATAATTGGGAGTGTATATTTTGTTAAAAACTGAAAACTTGGTGGATACAATACAGAAGGCAGCTGGAAAGTTAGAAGCAAGCTCATTTAAGATTTAAGGCTTAAAACATTTATTTTTTTCATTCCAATTTGTCAGTCCTGTGACACTCTTCCACAAGGAGCATTCGTCCAAGATCCAATGGACAACACAAGATATTACATTTGCATCATGAAGACCCTTCGGCATGAATCATGTCCAGCTGGTTTCGTTTTCGATCCGATCGACATGTACTGCACCTTCGATGATGCCAGTAAATTGTGATGGTAATTGTTTAAACATTTTTCTATATCCTGACAGACGACGGAGTAACACGAAATACGTTGATATCTGTGAGCTGTCAGGAGCAGTAGTTTCTTCTTTTTTATTGTTTATTAATTATTTTGTATTGTTTTTAATTCACAGGGGATGATATCAGTAGGAATCGAAAGATCGACTTCATATGGATGAATGGATAATATTGTTACAAAATGATATAAATACATATATTTTTTAATAATATACGAAAAACTACGCAATAAGATCCTAAAGTTATTACAAATAAAAATAAACTGGTGAAATAAAGTATTATATAAAATATTACGTCTGTTTTATTTCTTTCCTGAATCTCCGCATAACGTATCGACAGTCTACCTATATTCTAGCGGAACTATTTTCTCCTCTAAAAAACAAATAACTAAAACTAAAACATGTAGACCTCAAGCGAAACATTGTTGAATAAATTCTGCTAAATTAAAGCAATTCAGTACCGGCACTGCTTCAGTACTGTACAGATTAGCTGAAAAACAAAATTCTCAGCAAATAATGTTACCAGAACTGATGTAGTTTTGTTTCAGTATTGGCGCAGCACAAATGTGTTTGAAAAACAAAATAAAAAAATAAATCAGAAATTCAGATCACAGAATTATCTGTTTCAGTACTAGACATTGATATTGTCTGAATTCAGTTTCACAGTATTTGTTTGGACTCCCCAAACATAATTTATATTTTTTCATAACATTTATAAATTGTTACACTTATAATCGTAAATACTTTCGTTCCGCACTGTCCACCCAATTTCACCTCGCCAAAATTGGTCCAGGACAACGGAAACAAAAGCTCAATCGGGCTATTTAAGCCACGCGCAACGTCGGCTCGCCCTCTTTGAAAACATTTCTATTGAGGTTCACCACCGTAGGCCAAATTTGCGCTGCGTAAAGGAAGCTCAACTGAAATTCAAGGTAGCACTATATTACGCGGTATTATATTCAATTGCATCCGTTGCAACCTCTCAAGTAGGCCAAATTTGCGCTGCCTGAGTTGTTTCAACGAGAATAATTAAAATATTCTATAAATTCTTTGGCATGCCGACTGCGCTGCCTTTGAAATAATTTAGAACTCATTTATTGTATTTGAAATTTTTTTGGTAGTTTTGTAAAAGTGAAACGTAAAACAATATATTTTTAAAAGAGAGTAAAAATAAACAATTTTATTTAATTCAACAACATCTCGTTTTTATTTAAAGAAGAATTAGTAATTTCAGCAAATCACATAATTTCATTGGTCCGTCGAGCCGGATGTTGTAGAACGATAAAATTGTTTAATTTAATCACTTTTCGTAATATTGTTATCACATTTTTACCAAAAAAAATACGCATTTAATACAATCGAAATTCAAGAATTTGAAAAATTCTTCACCGAAAACCGATTTTCGCGACATCAAGGCGCATCGCATAGTCGTCACGTCGAGAAGACAACAATCGGCATCATCATAGTGTTATCGACCGAGATACACACCATCGCAGTGCAATTGCCGACCGCAAGCAATTCCTGGACCACAAAAAACACACCGCGCTCTTGCAATAAATTATTCGACCGAAATAATTCCTTTGCTTAGAGCCCACCACGACCGGTTTTCGCGAAACCAAATAATCATCGGATTATTTGATCCGAAAACGATCTCCCTCGCGCTAAAGCAGCGATCGACCAAATTACGACACGCCACACAGCCACAAGTTCGTTGGTTACGTGGTCACAAACGTAACGTCGATAATTGTGTTATCTATAGAGATAACACACACCACCGCAGTGCAATCGCCGTCCGATTTAGCAATTGCACAAAGAATTATAATTTCTCTACAATAAATCATCCGTCCGAGACGATTTCATTGCACAGAGACAAGTCACAAATCCGGTTTTCATCAAAACCAATAAGTCTCATTGCGCTCTGATCTGCATACACCGACAACACGACACAGCATCGCAATCAGTCACAATACAACAATTTCATTGATCGCCGAGATCACCAAAAACTATAAGTCGCGTTATCTATCGTGATAAGCACAACCTACGTAAATCTACACATAAACAGGTCGAGCACATCAACCATGGCAAGCGGCATGAAAGAGCTAGCTGTCTATTTCGCGACAATCAAACAAGCCCTCTCCAACTTCAAGAAAACATCGGAATGTCGCAGAACTTTGGGATATGCGACAGCACGTCTCAAGAGTATTGAGCAAACTTGGGATCGATGTTCACAAAAACACGAAAGCATCATGATGGCTGCAACCGGGTCCGAGTTTGAAGACGTTGACGAGAAATATACTGAGCAGTATTTACTCGTTGAAGAAGCAGTATTTGGTTATATGGGTGAACTAAGTGAGATCATTAGTAAACATACCAATACCAATCTCAATAGCAACAGTAGTCGCATTCCAAACCCATCGCATGCTAAGCCCGAAATTAAGCTTCCACGGATCGAAATTCCAAGGTTCAATGGCGAATATGGTAGCTGGAGAAGCTTTTACGATCTTTTCAAAAGCGTTATCCATGACAACAACCAATTACCGAAGGTAAAGAAACTTCACTACCTAAAGGGTGTTGTCACAGGTGAAGCGTCGAAAGCTTTACAGCAGTTCGATATCACAGACTCCAACTACGATGCAGCTTGGGATCTGTTAGTTCGGCGTTATGACAACAAACGAGTCTTAGTGAATACTCACATAAAAGCGCTATTTAATTTGCCCGATATTCGCACGGAATCCGATAAGGAATTCAAACAATTGATCGACAATTCGAACGAGGCACTGCACGAATTAAAGGCATTAGGTATCGACACAAGTAGCTGGGATGCTATAATTTTATACTTGTTGACTAAGAAGCTTCCGTCACATACTCGTAACATGTGGGAACAACAGGTAACTGATTCAGACACACTACCCACCTATAAACAATTTGAGAGCTTTATAGAATGTCGGTACAGAACGCTTGAGGTGATTGCAGAATCTGAAACGAAACCAAGCACATCGCCAAAAAGAACGACTTACTCGTATTTTGTTAAATCAAACAACAAAGCTGCTTTAACGTGCCCATGCTGCAAGGAAGGCCATCCGGTTTTCAAATGCCAAAGGTTTCGTGGACTTGAGGTACAAGCTAGATGGAACCTAGTACGTTCCAAGGCAATATGTTTTAACTGCTTGGGAAACCACCATAGAAATGCTTGTACAAGTGCCCGATCATGTTACAAGTGTAATGATAGACATCACACGTTACTACATCAAGAATCAAACGTATCACTGCAAGGTTTATCCAATACAAATAATGGCGCAAAGAAGGATACAATGCCAGAAATCCAATCTACAGTATGCAACCTACTGACCATAACTCAAGCTAAAGAGTTGCCATTTACTTCAGGGTGTAATATAGGCAGCGTCGAGGAATTGCTGAAACCTCTACCGTCCAAGGTGGTGTTACACAGCCCACCATCATCACCCATTGGTATGATCAATGATCTACCGATCACTCCGGGTCGAAACCTGGACCCCGATATCGTCCCACCCATTGGTAGGATCAATGATCTACCGATCACTCCGGGTCGAACTCTAGAGCCTAAGGTAACCTCATCTCCAATGGTTACTCCCAACGGCACGGCAAACGAACCATCTTCCAGTAGAAACAACATTGGCGAACATTCGCTACAATCTGATACATCGAGGAAATACACTCTTGTCACGGAACAGGGAGAATTGTTCGAATTAAACTACGACGAACTTAACTCCATTCCGTGGAGAAAAATCAAAAAATCAAAACGACGAGCATACACCGTGTTTTTCAACAAAGGAAGCCAAGTTCGAGTGAAGTACACCGGATGGAAGACACACTGGTTCCGCCTAAGGCATGCACCACCAAGACCACCCACACAATAATATAGAATTAATAATAGAATTAGATTATATTGTTGAATAGTTAAGTTTATTAGATATAAGTTTAAATTATCTGTATTAAAATATAAGTTTGAATTACATACAACACTCACACTTGTTCGAATTTGCGCGCGGGAGAATGTTTGGACTCCCCAAACATAATTTATATTTTTTCATAACATTTATAAATTGTTACACTTATAATCGTAAATACTTTCGTTCCGCACTGTCCACCCAATTTCACCTCGCCAAAATTGGTCCAGGACAACGGAAACAAAAGCTCAATCGGGCTATTTAAGCCACGCGCAACGTCGGCTCGCCCTCTTTGAAAACATTTCTATTGAGGTTCACCACCGTAGGCCAAATTTGCGCTGCGTAAAGGAAGCTCAACAGAAATTCAAGGTAGCACTATATTACGCGGTATTATATTCAATTGCATCCGTTGCAACCTCTCAAGTAGGCCAAATTTGCGCTGCCTGAGTTGTTTCAACGAGAATAATTAAAATATTCTATAAATTCTTTGGCATGCCGACTGCGCTGCCTTTGAAATAATTTAGAACTCATTTATTGTATTTGAAATTTTTTTGGTAGTTTTGTAAAAGTGAAACGTAAAACAATATATTTTTAAAAGAGAGTAAAAATAAACAATTTTATTTAATTCAACAACATTTCGTTTTTATTTAAAGAAGATTAGTAATTTCAGCAAATCACATAATTTCAGTATTCCTTCTGGCAATTTCCAAAACTGAACCCAGATTTACCATGGATTTTTTGTACCGCAAAATCAGTACTAACGAATTTGTTATATGAGTCTCGCTTCAGCATCGCTCCAACCAATTTTCGGTATCAATAGAACAGTTTAGGAAATTAAATTGTTTCCATTAAATTCAGCAAAATGATGCCTTGGTGTAGCTGGACTCAGTGTTTTCGATTCCTTTGGTTTCCCGAGACCCGAATCCGATGCATAGTATTTAGCATGGTTCAATGCTTTAGCTTTCGCTTTGAATGAAATTCAGCAGCATTTTGTTCACATCAAAAGTTTTTTAGCTCATGTTGGATCCAACATTTGACTTGCTTAAATTACGAACAGAGGGTATTTAAATTTTTTATGTAATGATTTGCACTTGCGATCCAAAGTCTTTAAACTCGAAAAGATAATGTTGAAAATATATTTTTGTTGTATGTATGAATAAACTGTCTTGCAATAAATAAAGGAACATGAATTACTTTATTATTTCTTAATAATAAAGTATTTTATTTTTACTTGTAGCTAGAGGGCTGTATCAATTAAATAATTTTGATGTAGTTTAAAATCATATAATCAAAAAATAAACTGTATAGTTTTCGTATTTACTAATATTTGTTCATATCGGAATGGATGTTTACTGTTATATGCAACGTACATTGGCTACGATTATTGAAATGTCTATAATTATGTTGACTTCCGATAGGTGGCGCTGTATTCTCACTTTTGCATTTGTTGTTCGATTTTGTTGGTGCTTTGTTGACATTTGAGTAGCATTGTTTCATGTACTTACGGCGTGCGCATAAACACATATTGATTTTGTAAAAAAAAAAAATTTTTTATCGAAGCGGAATTAACATCAAAATGATTGTAAGTAAAAATGTAGTTAATAATATCACGAGTTCTACGAAGTATCTAACGTGTAAATGTTTTTAAATTGTATTTTACTTCCTTTTATATTTCTTTAACATTCAATTTGTTTATAGAAAAATGCCGGGACCGTCCAGCATTGGAAATAAATACTTGACATGCCCGACAAGAAAGAGGGGCCCGAGCAAATTTAATACCGGAGCAACATTCGCAACGCAATCAAGAGCTTGCGAATCACATGACTGCAACGCGTGCTATACGAACTCCTGACGAACAAGCTCATCATCTTGAACCGCGAAGAATTAATTAGAGACAATGCGTTACTGATGCGAATACATTAGTTACTGTTGAAAGAAGCCCTGTACATTTCATTTAAATCAACAAATAATGTTTTTATTTGAACATTAAAATAAAATTTAATTTGCAAATAATAGTATAACTTTCATTTGATCTCAATAGAATTCTTCCATGTAGATATCGTCAAATCGCATGTTCGTAAATTTTATTCCAACGCCACATATCGTAGTTGAAATAAATTTCAGTAAAATTATTAAGAAAAAAAAAATTGTTTGAGGCAAAACAACGTTTGACGGGTCAGCTAGTAGGTTTACCAGGTGTATAAGCTTAAAACGATCGTCGAGATAGCGTTAGTGAGCGTGTTAGACAACCTAGGGACGCCATTTTTTTTATTTAAGGGTTGGTTAGTTGTTAACATTAATCAGTGCACATCGTCACAAATTTCATTCAACAACATACGTTTGTCCTGTGCTGATCATGTCTAGTTTTTTGCCAGAAAAAGAGCATATGCGGGAAGTTCCGCTTTTTTGCTTCCATTTGAAGAAAACGGATGCTGAATCGCATCAAATGCTTGTGGAGGCCTATTGTAACAATGTTTTAGCGGAATCAATGTGCAGGGCTTGGTTTCGTCGATTCAAAGACGGCGATTTTGACCTGAGCGACAAGATGCGCGGAAATCGGCCCAGAAAGGTTGAGGACGATCAATTGCAGGCTTTTTTGGACGAGGACGATACCCAATCGCAAAAAACGCTTGCCGAGCAATTGGATGTTACTCAAGCAGCTATTTCCATGCGTCTACGTCATGCGAAAGGTTCAAAAGATCGGAAAATGGGTGTCGCATGAATTAAACGATAGGCAGATGGAGCAACGCCAAAACATATGCGAAATGTTGCTCGCCAGACACAGAAGAAAGTCGTTTCTGCATCGGAGTGTGACTGGCGATGAAAAGTGGATTTATTTCGATAATCCAAAACGCAGAAAATCGTGGGTTGATCCCGGTCAACCATCAACATCTACCGCAAGACCAAATCGTTTCGGACGGAAGACAATGTTGTGCGTTTGGTGGGATCAGCAGGGTATCGCGTATCGTCTACTATGAGCTATGAGCTCAACTGGGTGGTGCTACCCCCTCCGGCTAATTCACTAGACCTGGCCCCTTCTGACTACTACTTGTTTTCTTCTATGGGCCACGCGCTCGCTGAGCAGCACTTCGGTTCTTACGAAGACGTCCGAAAATGGCTTGATGAGTGGTTTGCTTTACAAGAGAAGGAATTTTTTTGGCGTGGTATCCATAAATTGCCCAAGAGATGGGAGAAATGTGTAGCTAGCGAGGGTGAGTACTTCAAATAAATTTGTTTTTGTTTTCTATAAAAAAAACATGTGTTTTTCTGACTAAAAAACTATTGTTTTAAGCTTATACACCTGGTATATGTCATGATTTTAGCGACCAGTTCAAGTCCTGACCCTCTGCACATGTGGTAAAGCGCATCCTGATTCCAATCATTGCATATACCACAAAAATAATGTTTCAAAGATTTAACTTAGCTCCTTCTCTTAAGGAGCACACTAGGAGGCAGATTTTCAGACGTTTTTAATGAATTTTTTGAGTGAGAAAAATTAAATGAAATTTGATCTTACTTTGACATTATTTTATTGTTATTTTGAATTACATTTACAAATTTTTTCAAGTCCTTTCTGGCGAAAATGTCGAAGGTGTGGGGTGTTGTCCACCAAAGGTCGTCGTTGTTCGCGGGAAATGTGGAGGTCGCAATTTCTATTTCAATGCAAAATGGTTGTTTTCTTATATTATTAACAAATTTTCTAAGAATATACCTCATTGCGGGTAATTGTGAAAATAAGTTTTGACATGTGTTTGAAAAAAATTTCGCGATTTTTAATGCAATAGAAAAAAACCTTAAAATTATGATATCATTCCAAATGTTAGTTCATGTTTTTCGTAATTTCATATAGAAACACACTTTCAATTTTCTTAACGATCGGTTCATAAGTTTTTGAGCTAGAATTTCTGCGAATCAAAAAAAAGTCGGTTCGAGAAAAACGCGTGAAACACACGTGTCAAAGGCTACAATCAAACTGACGCCAAGTGAGGTAAAGCAATGTTCTACCGAAATATAGTCAAAATGATGACGACGCTTCTAGTACCTTCTATACAAATGCCCTATTCCAAGCATTTGAAAAGAAAAATATTTCGTTATACAAGGGTATTGCGCTGAATAAGTAACTACCTGAGCGAGCGTACCACCCTATCTGCTGTGCGCCCGATGGAGAACCGGTTCTGGGCTCATAAAATCGGAACAAATTCGAATTTCGATTTGAATTTTTGGCAACGAATTTTTGAATAGTTATATAAGGTGTTTTTTTAGGTGCATGAGAACTTAAAATTATAATACAAGACAGAAATATTGTTGGAATGAAATTTTTTTATTATATTCTGGTAGATAATTTCATGGCATTTATTTTTTAAATATGATTTCCGTCATATGTCCGTTGCGGCTACGAGTTACATGGTCCATTCGATCAGTCCAATTTTTGACTACTTTTTCCAATAAATCTGGCCGTATGGCGTCAATAGTGGCTTGAATATTGGCTTCCAATGCTTCAAGAGTTGCTGGTTTGTCGGTATAAACGCATGACTTAATATAGCCCCATAAAAAGTAATCCAGAGGCGTTAAATCGCACGAACGGGGGGGGGGGCCAGTTAACAGAACCACTTCTGGAAATCAAGTTGTCACCAAATTGATTTTGCAATAAATCAATTGTTAAGCGCGGTTTCTTGTTGGAACCAAATGTCGGCGATGTTTAGTTGATTAATTTTTGGAAACAAAAATTCAGTCAGCATGGCTCGATAGCGCTGGCCATTCACCGTAACGGCAGCTCCTTCCTCATTTCGAAAGAAATAAGGACCGATGATGCCACACCAAACAGTCAATTTTAATGGATGTAATGGTGATTCGTTAACGGCGTGAGGATTGTCTGCGCTCCATATACGGCAATTTTGTTTATTGACGTAACCATTTAACCAGAAATGAGCTTCATCACTAAACAAAATTCTTCGATAAAAATGCTCATCTTTGGCCAGTTTCAAATGAGCCTAATCAGCAAAAATGCGACGCAAACGATGGTCATTTGACTTCAATTCTTGCACGAGCTGTATTTTATAGGCACGTAAGCCAAGATCCTTACGTAAAATTTTCCATGTAGTCGAAGGACAAAGGCCAAGAAGTTGAGAACAGCGACGAATCGACATTCCGTCCTCTTCTTCAACACTTCGCGCTACAGCAGCAATATTCTCCTCGGTACGCACATTTCTTTGTCTTGTTGATGGTTTTGAATCGAGAAGAGTAAAATTAGTGCGAAAACGATCAATAACTGGACGAATTGCTTGCCCACTAGGCCGATTATGTTGACAGTAAAATGGACGAAGTGCTCTATAAACTTCGCGAACAGATTTATTTTTTTTTTAAATAAATTTCCATAATTTGGAAGCGTTGTTCTGGCGTTAAACGATTCATGATGACTTGCCAAACCTTACTGAACAGAAATTTCAACACAGTTTGACATTCTCAACTGTCAAACCACAGTTATCGATATCGATAGTTCTCATGTACCTAAAAAACACCCTTTACTAACAATTTATATAGCAAAAAATAATCCGATTTTTTTAAACTCTTAATGTGGTTTCCACCCTTGAATCAACCACCACTCAATATATAAAATAAACAGCAAGAGCATGACTTCTCGTTCACATCTTTGACCAGTTTTTTGACTAGTTGTAAGACGTGCACAATGCG
This sequence comes from Beris morrisii, assembly GCA_951812415.1. Taxonomy (NCBI): domain Eukaryota; kingdom Metazoa; phylum Arthropoda; class Insecta; order Diptera; family Stratiomyidae; genus Beris; species Beris morrisii. Next base: position 62,410,385 of record OX638310.1, read on the forward strand.
AAAAGTGCCAGACTGTAAAGGAGTAAAAGTAAAATTAATTTAATATTTCCGAAGACCTAAGAGATATGACAAAACTCATAAGACTATATGCACCCTATTTACACTGATCATTTATTTGCCCTCACTTCGAGCGTCAATTGATATAAGAGATTTTTTTATCTGAATTACTTTATTATTTTATCAACGTATACCCACAAAGTTTCAACTTTTTAACATAATCCATTCCAGAGATTGGAAAAACACTACCCCCATACCATACTACCACTATTAGCAATTTTATTGTGTGTTGTCGTGTTGTCCACATGTAGCCCAAAAACCCACACCCCCAACATTTTTATTTCTTCTAGGGTTCTATCAGGCCTAAATCTCATATGAATTCTAAAATCCTATCTTAAACAGTTCTTGAGATATGAGACGTGATTTTTTTAGAAAATTTTTTATCGCCCCACTTCCATGACCCACCGCCCCCTTAAAAATTGTATATTCAGTAAACTCCTCTTATCAAACTTTAAAGAGAGATGAAATCATCGTTTTTCGGGTGTTTTGCAATGGAAACTTTTTCACTTTATATACACATCATATAATATATATATGTATTATTTTTATTTGTATTTGTGACTGCCTAAACAAAACCTACACAAAAAAAAAATATGAAAAAAAGCTACAAAAACATTTCAACAAAAAAAAAACACCGCACGCCACTGACTATCCACAAAATTTTATTTCCGACCTGTAGTCACAATATACTTACAAACAATGACTGAGTTTCAACTTTGTGGCAATAACCCTTTAGAAGACATGGTTTTCAGAATGTCTCGATCTCAGCATTCGAGCGTTATGGACGCATTATTATTCCCCTACTCAAAGCTCTATATAAATTTCAAGTTTCGTGGTGGATTTACGCTCAATCTTTGAGGTGCGCCTCTATCCCCACCGTAAAATCAGCCAATCAAATGGCTCGTGGAGTCGCAAAAGTCTAACATTCTTCAACAGTGAACTGTAGCAGCACACAATTCGCAGCTCATCGTATTTCTGTCGTTTCGCACTTATAGGCATATATCTACAATCTACAATGGCCTCTCGGGGGTAGAGGCTCGCCTCAAAGGTTCATTGTGAAGGCCGTGACACAATAAAAGCAGAAAGCAGCGGCAGCGAGAGCAGCGTGGGCAGTGCTACTTTCTGCTCTGCTTAATGAATTTAAATAAAAGCAGAAGCAGAGAAAATTGTGTCTATGTTAACTGCCAACGAAAGCAGAAGCTGAGAAAAATGTGTCCATGCTAAGTGTCAACAGTCCCAAGTATTTCAGACTCTTGTTTGAGCGTACAAAAATATTTTGTTTCAGTTGAGTTTTTAATTCAAAATGATTAGTAAATACGAGTATATGGATACAATTTTAAAGCCTTTAAAACTTTCATTGCTGACAGCATTCCCAATTCTTAAGGAATTAATGTTGGCAGTACTGAAGCAGAATCAGAAATTTAAAATTTAGAACGAAATAGCAGCACTGCTTTCGTCGCTGCTTCTACCGCTGCTTTCATTTAAACAGGCGTCATATGATTCAATGCTTTCTTAAAAAAAATTCTGCTTCTGCTTTTATTGTGTCACAGCCTTAAATCCACCATCAACCTCCTAGTCTGAGCGGTTCCGAAGATATAGGAAACAACATTTTTCATCTAAAAAGCTTCCCCACCTCCACTGCGGCGTACGGCATACGACATACTTTATTATTAAAATAATAAAGTAAAAGTAAAAGTTAATCATTTTATTTTGCGGAAAAAAAAATAATATTTGTTTCTTTAATTAAAATGTCCAGTTAACTATTACAAAGAACAGAGCAAAATTACTAACAACAAAAAAATTGATAAGATATTGCACAATTTTTATAAAATCAAATTATTCAATTAAAAATTCAAATTCCAAGAAAATTTCCTTGTTAATTTTTCCTTTTTTATTTCAGCAATTTCACTGTTCGAAACACTCTCAATTAGTACGAGACAAATATGACAAACATGATTTGATTTGATAGCCCGATAAATTAATTCCGAATTTTTCGACGTATATACGAGTATAAAACGAACGTTTCTAAAAAACATTATTCGCAATCAAATTTCCGGACTCGACAGTGTTCAGTGTTTTGTCCAAAATTCTAAAAAGACGTGATTCTTTTATTTTCGAAAATAAATTTTACGAATTTAATCGTGTCGCAGTGAATTTATTATGAGAGAAGGTAGGGTATATCATTTTGGCAATTGTAAATCGTGTAGGATAGATGTGTGGAGTGAATTTCGAAATTCGAAATAATTTCGAAAGTGTATTCGTGGTTTCAAAAATTGTAAAAATTAAAATTTTATGAGTTTAAGAACAAAATAAAATCTAAGGGAGATGAATTTTCGAAATTAAATTCGAAAAATGGAAACTGCTGAAAATAGTGTCGTGACTTCTTAATAAAGGAATACAGTACAATTTCGGATAAAATATCGATAAATAGCAGTGCATATTTACCTTGGTATAATTTTGTAGGTTCGTGATGTTATTTTTCTCCTTGAAATGGTCGATTGGGCTACCCATGTTTTCATATCGGACAGTTACATGTCGTTGAACGAATTTGTTGACTTGAAGATTGCCTCATAAAATTTACGGGATATGTTCGAAAGCACGAAAACTGTTGAATGCTTAAACGTTAGAAGTGGGGAAGTATATAAGACTTAGCGTATTCTACTACTTCGAATAGCTCTCAGTTGCAAACTATTGTCGGATAATTTTATAAAGCATAAATCAATCAATTTGGTTTGTGATTAATTTCCATTAGTTGCAGTCAGTTAGTAATATTACGAAAAGTGTTCTGTGTTGCGACCTTTCAGCAGTTCTTAAAAAATTATTGCATTTCTTAGTCGAAACATATAAGTTTAGTATGTCGAGTTAGTATGCCGAATTACTCCACTCCGTCGGCTAGCTTCCACACAAAAGTGCTTGAAATTCGAGGTAGTTATTACTTACTTACCGTGTTCTACCAGCAAACTAGTTAAGCTAGATATTGAAAATTTTGCTCTCCATATATTTTGACAAACACATGGAAGTATATGAATAAAAACCGATAAATTTAAGTTGTTTCAAGCGAATTTCCTTAACACTTTCGCATGCGCGTGCACCCGTTGAAATAGCATTGTCAAAATTTTCGGCAAAAGGTCTGGAAGGCTAAGTGTTAGATAGTAGCTGCTTACATTCGTTGGATCTGGTGATAATTCAATCAATGAAAGTAATATATCCTATGATCTAGGGTAAAAACGACTGACGATAATTTATTAATAAGCAAAATTCCTTATGTCCGTATCTGCCATACAAAAGTAATGAAAACACATTACACACTTCATGACCAATTTCACAACATGTTAAGCTAAGAGTCTGTTATTTTCTATGCATAAATTTTCTCTTATATCTTGGCACAGGACTGAAAAGGAGAAAAGTCGTCACCCTCAAGCAAATTCTCATCATATGAAAGTCGTTCAAAAATTGGTAAGCAAAATTTTTGTCGAAAGCGGTTAGCTAAAGCAAAAAATTTCTCTTCGTGTGTTTAATAGGTTACTGAGAAATGTGTCTATAAATGAACGGTAGCTTGATTTGTCGGAGGGTATATGTAAAGATTCTTATTCATTGCATTCAAGTTCACATAAAAATCGATAAAGACAATGTTATACAAAAAGAAGAAAAATACCAAGAAAAACTTTTGAATACTGAACAACAGCGTTATTGCTTCACAGACAATTACTTTCATCAATTCTTGGTATGTTGATTAATCGAATCAACAAATGCTTCCCGACAGTAGTATATGTAAATTCCGGCTACTGTGATTCAATATGAAATCACGTCAAAAATCTGCCAACAGTCTGGGCGCAACTTTATTATTTTATGGGTAGAAGTCCGAAACGTGTTTAATGATGAGATATGGTGTTGGGTACTATGCGACTGACAACCTAAAAAATAACGTTCCAAATAGCCTCCTGGTTATTTCTTAGGTTGTCAGTCGCATAGTACCCAACACCGTATCTCATCATTAAACACGTTTCGGACTTCTACCCATAAAATAATGAAGTTGCGCCCAGACTGTTGGCAGATTTTTATACTCTAGATGAAATCATATAGAGTATTATAAGTTTAATCCAGCCCAAAAGTTTGTAACGCATAGAACCAAGCCTCGGACGAAAAAAAGTTATATATTATTTTTTGTTTATTTGTGGCCAAAAACCTCAAATCCGCCTGACGTCCGTCCGTCCGTCCGTCCGTCCGTCCGTCCGTCCGTCTGTCCGTGAACACGATAACTCAAGAACGCCTTCACCTAGGATCTTGAAATTTTGAATCTGGATGTTTGGTTGAATTTGTAAGGCTAAGTTCGTTAACGGGCAAAATCGTCCTACTCCTTCGGGTGGCTGCCATACAAAATGTCCTTAAAACACGTGTTCAAGAATATTGGTCGATAACTTCAGAAGGGTTTAAGCTACGACTTTGAAATTTTGTATGTGTTATTTTTCCCATTGTTGGAGCTAAATATATGATTAAGAAGAAAATCCTATTAGTCCTTCGTGTAGCTGCCATACAAATATCCTGTCAAAATGTATTCACTTAATTTACAAAACTCACAATAACTCAAGTAATCTTTTAGCTACGAATTCGGAATTTTGTACAAGTTAGTTTTGAGTGAAAAGAAAGTTGCAGTTTACTAATCAGCGAAATCCTTTTACTCCTTCTGGTAGCTGCCATATAAAATGTCCTTAAAACACATCTTCAGGAATATTGGTCGATAACTTCAGAAGGGTTTAAGCTACGACATTGAAATTTTGTATGTGTTATTTTTCCAATAGTTGGAGCTAAATATATAATTATGAAGGAAATCCTGTTAGTCCTTCGTGTAGCTGCCATACAAATATCCTGTCAAAATGTATTCACTTAATTTACGAAACTCACAATAACTCAAGTAATCTTTTAGGTACGAATTCGGAATTTTGTACAAGTTAGTTTTGAGTGAAAAGGAAGTTCGAGTTTACTAATCAGCGAAAGCCTTTCACTCCTTCTGGTAGCTGCCATACAAAATATCCTTAAAACACGTGTTCAACAATTTTTTTCCGATAACTTTTGAACGCTTCAAGCTACGAATTTGAAATTTTGTACACATGAATTTTTGAATGGTTCCAAGGAAAAAGACAAATATTTAAGAAATCGAATGAGTCCTTCCTGCACCTCCCATGTGAAAGTTCTTTAAAAAGGACATTTTTTTTCGATGACTTACCCAGTTCAAGATATGAAATTAAACACTGAATATTGTCTTTTAGTTTTGAGTAGCAATCTAATGGCAGTCCTTAATAAAGGACATACAACATGCACACACCTAATTCTACTTTATCCCCAACTACAATATAAATCGGAGTTCAGTATTCATCTAGAGTATTATACGATTGGCTTGCAGCCGATCGTGACTGCAGTATGTTTTTTATTTACTTACGTATTTTTTTATTAATAGAATAATTCATAGTAGTAAAAGCGAATTCGATCACATTAAACCTAAGAGATTTTCGGAATCAGTGAAATCTTGAACAATAGAGAAAAATACTTAAATCGGGTTTTTCCCCGACTACGTTTAAAGCTTATATAGGGTGTTTTTTTAGGTGCATGAGAACTTAAAATTATAATACAAGACAAAAATATTGTTGGAATGAAATTTTTTTATTATATTCTGGTAGATAATTTCATGGCATTTATTTTTTAAATATGATTTCCGTCATATGTCCGCCGTGGCTACGAGTTACATGGTCCATTCGATCAGTCCAATTTTTGACTACTTTTTACAATAAATCTGGCCGTATGGCGTCAATAGTGGCTTGAATATTGGCTTCCAATGCTTCAAGAGTTGCTGGTTTGTCGCTATAAACGCATGACTTAATATAGTCCCATAAAAAGTAATCCAGAGGCGTTAAATCGCACGAACGAGGGGGACAGTTAAAAGAACCACTTCTGGAAATCAAGTTGTCACCAAATTGATTTTGCAATAAATCGATTGTTAAGCGCGCTGTATAGCAAGTTGCGCCGTCTTGTTGGAACCAAATGTCGGCGATGTTTAGTTGATTAATTTTTGGAAACAAAAATTCAGTCAGCATGGTTCGATAGCGCTGGCCATTCACCGTAACGGCAGCTCCTTCCTCATTTCGAAAGAAATAAGGACCGATGATGCCGCCAGCGTGTAAACCGCACCAAACAGTCAATTTTAATGGATGTAATGGTGATTCGTTAACGGCGTGAGGATTGTCTGCGCTCCATATACGGCAATTTTGTTTATTGACGTAGCCATTTAACCAGAAATGAGCTTCATCACTAAACAAAATCCTTCGATAAAAATGCTCATCTTCGGCCAGCTTCAAATGAGCCAATCAGCAAAAATGTGACACAAACGATGGTCATTTGGCTTCAATTCTTGCACGAGCTGTATTTTATAGGCACGTAAGCCAAGATCCTTACGTAAAATTTTCCACGTAGACAAAGGACAAAGGCCAACAAGTTGAGAACGGCGACGAATCGACATTCCGTCCTCTTCTTCAACACTTCGCGCTACAGCAGCAATATTCTCCTCGGTACGCACATTTCTTTGTCTTGTTGATGGTTTTGAATCGAGAAGAGTAAAACTAGTGCGAAAACGATCAATAACTGCACAAATTGCTTGCTCACTAGACCGATTATGTTGACCGTAAAATGGACGAAGTGCTCTATGAACTTCGCGAACAGATTTATTTTTTTCAAAGTAAATTTCCACAATTTGGAAGAGTTGTTCTGGCGTTAAACGATTCATGATGACTTGCCAAACCTTACTGAACAGAAATGTCAACACAGTTTGACATTCTCAGCTGTCAAACCACAGTTATCGATATCGATAGTTCTCATGCACCTAAAAAAACACCCTATAGAAGTAAAAGTGAACTCCAAATCTCAATATACCTTAGGAATATATCAGAATTCGTGAATATGTACACAACCACTTTACACCACCTTAGGGGTTGGATATCGAAAAATTTTGAAGATCGTTACTAGACGCTTATATAAATAGCCCGCAGAAGTAAAATTGCTTTGATAGCTCGACATGTCTAAAAGTTTTAACGAAATTCGTAAAAATGTGGATTCACGGAATATTTTTTTTACTCAACCTCTGAACGCTAATTAAAATCTGAACTTTTTTTTGCTTTAATTACTCTAATAGTACATATACGTACCAAGTTTCAACTTTCTAGCATAGACCGTTTCTGAGATATAAAAAACCACCCCTCACCCCCGTACCTTGGTACCCCTATCAACAATTTTATTTTTCTAGGATGTCTCTATAGTGGCTCCATATAATCCTAAATTTTTAGCTTTCCATTCATTACGGTTTTCGAGAAATAAAAATCAGAAATTTTTCCTTTCTATCCATTTTCACCATCACCCTTTATACCCCACCATTAAATTTTTTTTTCCTACTAGAGGTCTACCGATTCCAACTCCTGTAAAATTTTCAAGATCATATCTAATACGGTTTCTGAGATACAAAAATGACATTTTTTACTATCCCCCCTCTTTCGTGCCCACCTCCCCCTCAAAAAATTTACTTTCAGTAGACTCCTCTTGTGATCCCATATACAGAAACTAAATTTTATCTTCCTGGTGTAACCACAAAGTTTCAATCTTCTGACATCAATCGTTCAGGAGATATGAATTTTAGAATGTTTCAATCCCGGCTTTCAAGCGTTTTGAACTCATTGCTTTCCCCTCCTCCCCCCACCACTTCTACACCCCTCAACCCTTACCGATAATTCCACTATCATAGTACTACATAACTTCCAAGTTTCAGCTTCCTAGCATAAGTGGTTCCTGAGATCTGGAAACCAATTTTTTTCGTCTAAAGCGCTCCCCCCTCATCCCCTCTCACACCTAACCCCCCCCCCCCCCCCACTCAAAAGATAACAGTTGTAGGAGTTTACCCAATCTACCCACCATAAAAATTTCAACTTAATAGCTCAACGGGTTTGGGAGCTACGCGCCTTCAAACGATTTCGCGTACGGCGGACAGCGTACGGCGTATACGGCGGACAGACGGACATTTTTTTTTTGTTTTTTTGGTGTTTACTAGTCCTAAAAGGTCCTACTGTATTATTAAAAAATAAAAAAGTAAAATTAGTTTTCATAGTAGCGGGCATTGAAAGGCTGCAGAATTGACCAGAATTTGATTCGAATTGCCCGAGAGCGAATGGCTAAGAGCACGTCGAAAGAAGTAAAGACATGCTGTAGTAGTTACTAATATTTAAGCATACTCAGTAGTTTAGTACGTTCTTATTATTAAAGGGAGCCAGACAGACCGTTTTTTACTTTGATAGTTATTAATCCATACTGTCTTCTATTCCTTTCTCTGCAGCCATCATTTTATCGGCTTTTATAGCCGTGGTTTTGAGCTCGGATCCTCGCTGCTTACGAAAAACCGACAATGATTCGCCAAATGTTATGCACGAAACAGATTGTCGGAAATATTATACATGTCAGGCGGATATTGCAACAGAACTTGAGTGTCCCGATGGTTTGGAATTCAATCCAATGTTGCTGAAATGCGATTGGCCCCGCGGTTTCTGTACACCAACTACACATAAACCCGTACAGAAAGTAATGGTAAGCAAAAAAAATAATGTTTAAAAAGCTACACAGGAACAGACTATAAAATTTTTTGAGATTATAACCAAAACTGTGACCGAATGACTAAGACTAAAAGCAAAACTATGACCAAATGACTGAGACTAAAACCAAGCTTTAATGTTTCGATGCAAATGACTAATTGCTAAGATGTATCTGGAATGGCTAGAGCCCTAACGAAGACTCAGTCAAAACACAAAGTTAAACTTTTGGACTGCTAACATGATGGTGGGAATTTTGAAAAAGTTACAATAAATATAACGACCAAATCCTTAGATGCATCTTTCATCGTATTGATTAAGAGTTATCTTTCAGAGTGTACCATTGAAGTCATACTATGGATGGCGCTTCAACATTCCGTTTTCAATTGATGGTGGCGTCTTAAGGCTTTGTTTATCACCGACTTTATTTGCAAATGTTTTTAATGTTTTCTTTTTGCGTATTCTTAATCCAAATCAGGCTTTTGAAGGAGACAGTACACTTGATTGCATCTTTCATTTTATGCCAGTAGCAGCCAGTAAAATAAACATTAGCTTACAAGCACAACCACATCCTCTCATCATTGAGCACTGACCTAACTTAGATCCTAGAATTAGGCAGGCAAATACTTTTTCCGCATAACATATTTAAATACTTCTTACAGTACGTAAAATATTTTTTTGATATGTATTAAGTTTAGAAAAAACCCAGAATGAGTACCGCCAAACTGTACTCGAAATTTGATGATCACTATCTATTTAAATCTAATACAGCCGAATCAATATTGTATCAAAATTCGTTTAGTACTTTCAAGCCTGAGTACTGACGCAATTCCGTGTTTCAGTACTGTATCGAAACCTCTTCTATTGATTCTGAAGATGCTATCCTCCTTCGATATCTGATCGAATTCCCGTTTTTAATTAACTTGTATCTTTTTGATTTTAAATTTTTGCGTCACTCACTTTAAGGATTTGGAGTATTTAAGTAGAATAACAGTTACGAAATCCTTTAAATGATTCAAAGTTAATTTATTATAATAAGCACGGAGCTTAAGAACCCACTTCTTTCTATTCCACAGAGTTGCAACGGCTTATCGGACGGCGCATACTATCCAGACTTTTCTGACCACTGCAAATCCTACTATTACTGCCAGAATGGTGTTGCCATGGTTGCAGAATGCGCGTCAGGTACTCGTTTCGATTCAGTTGACCGAAAATGCATTGCCGAAACTGAAGTGCAATGTGGTACGGTCCCCATTGATGTTGTAAGTGGTTTGAGTTTTGATCAAATTTCGATTGTTCCAGCTCTTTTCTACTGTATTTTCAGGACTGCAAGAATCCGAATATCAACTCAACGTACTTCATCAATGTAAAAGATGGCTGCAAGCGTTACACGAAATGCCAGGATGGCGAGGCTGTAGAAGAATCATGCGAAGGCTCGTTACTCTTTAATATGCGGACAAAATCGTGTGATTGGCCACAAAAGGTTAAGTGCGAAGCTATTGCGATTGACGTTCTAAGCGATGAAGTTCACTACACAGATTCCTACCCTGATAGCGAGGTAAGTTAATGACTGAAATGGGCGTGCATTGGGCATCGTTCGACGTACCGCGGTTTCTCGTTGCGCGTACACGTATTTTGGGTGAGCCTTGGCCGTGCATTGGACGTAATTTGGGCGTGCGTTTGGTGAGCGTTAATTTCCACCTTAAAACCCCAGTTGACGAAAACTTCTGATCGCATTGAGCTAGAAAACTAGAATTTTTTATTAACACCCCCCACATTCTTACAGGTTAGGGATTGTAATACCTAAGACTAAACAATATACAGAGAGGTCCAATGAGAGGCATTTTTCGATATCAAACGTCTGGGGGTGTAAGGTATTGTTCAAGTTTTGACGAATTCTGCAAATCTTTTACGTTTAATGAGATCGAGTTCGAAGTTTGATATCTATATATATAGAAGAGGATGTATGTATGTACAACCAAGCCGCAATCAAGGCCTTAGATTCGGCTACCATCTCCTTTAAACTCGTCGAACAGTGCCGAGAGCCAGAGCTAGCCTACTTAGGAAGTCAAGTCAAAGTTACTCTGCTTTGGTTCCCAGGCCACAGCAAGATAGAGGGTAACGAGCGGGCAGACGAATTAGCTGGGCAAGGTTCTGCTTTTCAGGGCTCTCTCGTAGAATCCATTCAGGTCCCACTAGGGACTGCTAAGTGCCAAATATCCACCCACTTTCTCACAAACGCGAACTCCAGATGGAAGGGACTGACCAACTACGTCATATCTAGGAAGATATGGCCATCCTACTGCCGGAGCAGAACAGATAAACTCCTGAGCAGGAGCCGTGTGGACGTCTCCAGAGTCACGGCAGTCAGCACGGGTCACTGGCCGATCGGCGACCACGCGGCCAGACTAGGTATTCCCTTTAACGTCAATTGCCGCAGTTGTGGGGATGTAAATAAGAGGGAAACCGTTATCCACCTGCTTTGCGAGTGTCCAGCCCTAGCTAGAGCAAGACTTCGCTCACTAGGTATACCTTTCTTTAATAACCTTGATGAGATCTCGATAAACAAGATTGGAGAACTGATTACCTTCTTGAACAGCTCTGGATGGGTATGATAATCCATTCAAACCCCAGGTCTCTGTAAAACTATGTATCTACTTCATCAGCCATCAACGACCAGGTTAAACGTGTTGTGGTATCAAAACGGTGCTTCCATTGCTAATTGGGCCCTGTTTGCCGACGGCCCACCACGTAAACCAACCATGTATGTATGTATGTATGTATTTATGTTCCTTAAAGACTCCTAAGCCGCTAAACCGATTTTGACCAAATTTTCAGAGAACATGTAGAATAGTTCCGTGATGGTTCCTGTGAAGTTTGGTACCGATCGAATCAAAAACAATTGTTTTTTCGACATTTTTCTAATTTTTTCGCGATTTTAGTACCCTGGTGCTGTAATTGTTTGTTTGTTTGTCCCGTGTGCCTTCCTATACCATTCATACGATATGTTGAGTGCACGCCCGCGAAGCTTTCTGTATTAGTAAAAGTATTCTAAAATAGGTGGCGAGCGACACAAACAAATTAGTGTGTTTCATATAGTTTAGCGACAGTTTGTGTGTTTTCGGTGTGCACGTCTGACTAAATCGAACAACGGGAGTAACAGAAGCAACGGCGTGTAACGGGAGCAACGGAATCAACGGAAGCAACGGAAGCAACGAAGCAACGGGAGCAACGGAAGCAACGGAAGAAACAAACGGGAAGCAAGATTGGAAACCGCTGTCTTTGCAGTTTCGATAGTATAGCACCATACAAACGTGAGGGTAGCCGCGGGACGCGGCTAGTATACTCGTAAACAAAACAAAATTCAAATTTTTATATCTCGAGAACAGTTAATGATAGATGAGTGAAACTTGGTATTTAGATAGAGTTACAGTTGTGGCATATTCTGAACACAAAATTTGTAATAGGGGCGGTATGGTACGGGGGTCTGGTGTGTTTTTCCTTATTCTGAAAATTGAAACTTAATGGATAATGTACTTGTAAACTAATTTAAGTAAAAAAATGGGGTGCACATCTGAATCTGAACATATTTTCACGATCTAAGAAATTCTGCAATATTGAATTGATTAATTTACGGGTTCTTCAGATATATGCCTTGAAAGCGTTTTCAGAAATCTTTAAAATGTGAACCCTAATACTATGTTCAAACTACGAGATTAACGCGTTTAAATCGAGTTAAACGCGTTGAAAACACTTTCCGAACGCGTTTACGAAAACATGTAGCTACAACGCGTTTAACAGAAAACATGTACTGCGACCCTCACGCAAATCAAAGTAAACTTTAAAAGAAACTATTTAATGCTGGAAAAATTGAATTCTGTGCTTGTGCAACGACTGCATTAGCTAAATTTAATTTAATTTCACTTTTCATTACTGCTATACAAACACTTGTGTTTCAAATAATTTAGAAACCATAAACTTGCTAATGAAACACAGCTGAATATCTACTTGTCAAAACACGTCAAGCTGTCATGTATCAAAATAAAATGAGTTGCCTAGTGTGAACACTACTTTTTTAACTCGTTCATTTTGCCTACTTAAACGGTTTTAAAACGCATAGTCTGTACAGGGTATAAGGGCGTGAAAAGGAGTTGTCCATTTTCGCGAATTCAGCCATATCCCTCAGGTCTGATTTGACCTTTTACTCCTACGGGATTTTTATATAATCGCCTAAAAACCTTTTTCAGGATTTTTTCCATTTTTTCCTTTTCAACCCCAAAAGGGGTATAAAATGTTTGTGCACGTTTTCACGAATTCCATCATATTTGTTAGAAGTGATAAGAAATCGAATTGGTTTTTACTTCCCACTGCCTTCTTTATAATTATCTAACAACTAATTTCCGGATTTTTAGATATTCAACCCTCAAGTGTGTGTAAGCGGACGTTTTCACAATTTTCGCAACATCTCTAAGGTTTGATCAGATATCAGATTGATTCTAACTTTTACGATTCTTTGATAGTCAACCCCCACGGGGGTGCAAAGGTAATGCAAATGCTTTTTACGAATTCCAACATACCTCTTAGATCGCATGATATATCGAATCGTTTTTTACTACTTCTGGCTCTATACATACCTAATCACTTAAAAATTAATTTCTGCATTTTACTTTATTATTTTTTAATAATAAAGTATTGTGATCGACCTGAAATTTCAAAAAAGTTTGCTACCCTGAAATTTTGTATTTACACGTTTTAGGACTAGTAAACCCCAAAAAAGTAAAAAAAAAAATGTCCGTCTGTCCGCCGTAGACGCCGTACGCCGTCCGCCGTCCGCCGTACGCCGTACGCAAAATCGTTTGAAGACGCGTAGCTCCCAAACCCGTTGAGATATTAAATTGAAATTTTTATGGTGAGTAGATTGGGTGAACCCCTACGACTGGTATATTTGGGGTCGGGGTACAAGAGGAGAGGAGAGGGGAGCGTTTTAGACGAAAAATTTTGGTTTCTAGATCTCAGGAACCACTTATGCTAGGAGGCTGAAACTTATGTAGAACTATGATAAAGGACTCAATTGCAAAAAAATTGTCGATATTGGTTAAGGGGTGTGGAAATGGGGGGGGGGGGGGGAAACAATGAGTCTTTAACGCATGAAAGACGGGATTGAAACATTCTAAAATCGATATCTCCTGAAAAATTGATGTCAGAAGATTGAAACTTTGTTGTTGCCCTTAGGGATACTTCAAGGTTAGACAAGGGCTAACATTTTTAAGAAGGGTGGTGGGGTGTGGGGGTGGGAAGTGAAAAACTTTGGATTACAATATCTTCCGAACCAATTACACCAGGAAGATAAAATTTAGTTTCTGTATAAGGGATCACAAGAGGAGTCTACCGAAAGTAAATTTTTTGAGGGGGGAGGTGGAGCACGAAAGTGGGGGGACAGCAAAATTCCAAAAAATGCAATTTTTATATCTCAGAAACCGTATTAGATATGATCTTGAAAATTTTACAGGAGTTGGGGTCGGTAAACTTCTAGTGGAGAAAAAAATTTTGGTGGTGAGGGTGTAGGGGGTGATGGTAAAAGGGGGTAGAAAGGAAAACATTCAGATTTTTATTTCTCGCAAACCATAATGAATAGAAAGCTAACAGTTTAGGATTATATAGAGCCACTATGGAGACATCCTAGAAAAATGTTTGATAGGGGTATCAAGGTACGGGGGTGAGGGGTAGTTTTTTATATCTCAGAAACGGCTTATGCTAGAAAGTTGAAACTTAGTACGTATATGTAGATGTACTATTAGAGTAATTAAAGCAAAAAAAAAGTTTCGATTTTTATTGGCGTTCAGAGGTTGAGTAAAATAAAATGTCCGTGAATCCACATTTTCACAAACTTCGTTAAAACTCTTAGACATGTCGAGCTATCAAAGCAATTTTACTTCTGCGGGCTATTTATATAAGCGCCTGGTAACAATCTTCAAAATTTTTCGATATCCAACCCCTTAGGGGGTGTAAAGTGGTTGTGTACATATTCACGAATTCTGATATATTTCTAAGGTATATTGAGATTTGGAATTCACTTTTACTTCTATAAGCTTTAAGCGTAGTCGGGGAAAAACCGATTTAAGTATTTTTTCAATTAAACCCCCTGGGCGTATGGTTCAAGTTTTCACTGTTTCTGAAAATCTCTTAGGTTTAATGTGATCGAATTCGCTTTTAGTACTATGAATTATTCTATTGATAAAAAAATACGTAAGTAAATAAAAAAAATCTGCCAACAGTCTGGGCGCAACTTTATTATTTTATGGGTAGAAGTCCGAAACGTGTTTAATGATGTGATGCGGTGTAGGTTACTATGCGACTGACAACCTAAGAAATAACCAGGAGCCTATTTGGAACGTTATTTTTTAGGTTGTTGTCAGTCGCATAGTAACCTACACCGCATCTCATCATTAAACACGTTTCGGACTTCTACCCATAAAATAATAAAGTTGCGCCCAGACTATTGGCAGATTTTTGAATATACAGCCAAGGGCGTGTTAGGGAATTGTATACGTTTTCACAATTTTCGCCATCCCTTAGGTTTGATGAGATATAAAATTCGTTCGTATTACTTCTACGGGGATCTCATTCATCTAAAAACCAATTTCACGATTTTTCGAAATTCAACCCCAAGGCGGTGTGAAGCTTTCGTTTTCACAAATTTCGCAAAATCTCTATTGTTATGATATCCCAAATTGTTTTATCTCTTTACATGTAATCGTCTAAAAACTTATTTTACAATCACTCGAAATTCAACTCCCGAGGTGATGAAATGGATCTGTATACGTTTTCATAAATTTCGTAATATCTCTTAGGTCTAATCAGGTGGCGAATTGGTTCTTATTTCTAAGTGCTTTTAGTGTAGTCGTCTAAAAATTAATTTCAGGATTACATTTTCACAAAGTATAACGAAATTCGAGACATCTATACATCCTTTTTATATGTATAATCTGCAATTTTTTATTTTTACTTCTATTCTAGTCAAAAAAAATTAACTTTACGAAAAACCTCCTTGTTTCGAAACAACCGACGTTACCTTTCGACAGTGATCGCGTCCCGAAGTATGACCCAATCCAGTGGCAGAGGCGTAAGCATTCCATTGCACCCCCACTTTAACCGCTTTCCGAACTCTGATCCAAAAAATAATAAAGTTTTACCCAGACTGTTGGACGATTTTGTTATCAATTTAATTCTTTGTTTGCTAAATTTTAAGGGATGTGGCCTATTTGCTGAAGACGACATTTGGTATTCTCCAAAATCGAACACTTTGTATTCGCAATGTGTTAACGGCAGTGTTCAACAGTTCGCTTGTGACAGTGGACAAATATTCGATTCGACAGCGTTATATTGCTATAATGTAAGTGATATTTCCATTTCGAAATTGTTAATGCAGTTCAGGTTAAGAATCCATGTGAACCTGCATAAAATTCGATTCGACTAATAAATATTTCCCCATTTCCTTTTTCTTTAGCCGTGTCCAACTGGAGTTACTGGCAATGTCGCGGACCCAAATAACCAAGGAAGTTACATCCCGTGCCCCTCTTTAACCTCAGTAATGTGCCCATCCAGTCAGTTATTCTATGGAGCAATTGGGTCATGTTATTCTCCTTCAACTTTAAAGGCGGTAATTTTAACATATTCACTATAAACTTATATTTTGGCGGTACCGTGATGACTTTATTGTTAAATAAATTTTTTTTCCAAAATTCAGTTATGTCCGGCAGGACCAGTATCCATGAACGTGGCAGTATCGGGATGGCCGAAAGTCTACTACAGTTGCAAAGACGCCATTATGGTACGGTGCCCACCAAGTGCATACAGTTTTATAGAGTTGTTGGGTGTTTGTTTATAATATAATCCGATCCAGTCACCATGTTCTCTTTTTGTTGTTGTAATGAACGACATGAAACAAAATGTATTTTCATCTGATATTATAAAAAGAAATGGAAACATCATAATAATAAAAACACAAACAAAAATAAAAACATACTGCAGTCACGATCGGCTGCAAGCCAATCGTATAATACTCTAGATGAATACTGAACTGCGATTTATATTGTAGTTGGGGATAAAGTAGAATTACTTGTGTGCATGTTGTATGTCCTTTATTAAGGACTCCCATTTGATTGCTACTCAAAACTAAAAGACAATATTCAGTGTTTAATTTCATATCTTGAACTGGGTAAGTCATCGAAAAAAAATTTTCTTTTTGAAGGACTTTCACATGGAAGGTGCAGGAAGGACTCACTCGATTTTATACATATTTATCCTTTTCCTTGGACGTGTACAAAATTTCAAATTCGTAGCTTCAAGCGTTCAAAAGTTATCGAAAAATATTGTTGAACACGTGTCTTAAGGACATTTTGTATGGCACCAACCAGAAGTAGTAAAAGGATTTCGCTGATTAGTAAACCCAAACTTTGTTTTTACTCAAAACTAATTTGTACAAAATTTCCAATTCATAGCTAAAAGATTACTTGAGTTATAGTAAGTTCCGTAAATAAAGTGAAGACGTTATGACAGGATATTTGTATGGCAGCTACACGAAGGACTAATAGGATTTTCTTCATAATCATACATTTAGCTCCAACTATTGGAAAAATAACACATACAAAATTTCAATGTCGTAGCTTAAACCCTTCTGAAGTTATCGGCCAATATTCATAAACACGTGTTTTAAGGACATTTTGTATGGCAGCTACCAGAAGGAGTAAAAGGATTTCGCTGACTAGTAAAGTCGAACTTTCTTTTCACTCAAAACTAATTTGTATAAAATTTCGAATTCGTAGCTAAAAGATTATTTGAGTTATAGTGAGTTTCGTAAATTAAGTGAATACATTTTGACAGGATATTTGTATGGCAGCTACACGAAGGACTAACAGGATTTTCTTCATAATCATATATTGATCTCCAACTATTGGAAAAATAACACATACAAAATTTCAATGTCGTAGCTTAAACCCTTCTAAAGTTATCGACCAATATTCTTGAACACGTGTTTTAAGGACATTTTGTATGGCAGCTACCCGAAGGAGTAGGACGATTTTGCCCGTTAACGAACTTAGCCTTACAAATTCAACCAAACATCCAGATTCAAAATTTCAAGATCCTAGGTGAAGGCGTTCTTGAGTTATCGTGTTCACGGACAGACGGACGGACGGACGGACGTCAAGCGGATTTGAGGTTTTTGGCCACAAATAAACAAAAAATAATATATAACTTTTTTTCGTCCGAGGCTTGGTTCTATGCGTTACAAACTTTTGGGCTGGATTAAACTTATAATACTCTATATGATTTCATCTAGAGTATAAAAATTTGCTACGCAGAAAAATTTTTTCCCACGTTTGATGACTAATAGCAAAGGCAGTAGAAACTATAAGATGTCCCAAGCATGTCAATATCAATTTGAAAAGCTTTACGATTGGCGACCCAACTCCGGTGGCTATTGCAAAGTTTTAGAATTTATGGTGTAACCCACTGCATGTTGGAGTGAAAGTTCAAACAAATAATCAATCAAAGGCAGGTTTTTTTATCGGATTGTCAATGGTACATCATTTTTAGCTACATATATACATATGTGAATATGAGGCGTATGGCGGTACTATTCATATGACGTGTTTTCACTATCGCCTTCATGTGCATTGGATGATGCGAACTAGCGCGTCAATGGCGATGTTTGGACGCACATCAAAGGGATGTGCGTAGAGCACGAATGTAGCGTTTCCACTATCGCCAAGACATTCGCTTTCATCGCACATGTCCAATGCGACAGTAGTGCTAGTTCAACATGATAATCGTTAAGTTTCGCGATATTTTTTGTTCATTTCCTGGAATGTTCTAAAAATTCTACGTCCGAATGAAAACAGCGTGATTATTTAATTCATTAGATAAATTTCAAGAATGAATTGTTCTGCTCGGCCTATGAAAATTTGGTGTTTATAGTATTTTTGTTCACTTGAGGCCAAAAACTCCAAATCTTCTTTAACGAACGCACGAATTTAGAATCTGAGTATTTGCTAGAATTTGCAAGGCCAGTATTAATAAGTTTGCCATTCTGCACAGACATACTGCGCGGACCCCCCCCCCCCCCTTTCCCATCCATCACCCCCAAAACAAAAAGATCTCGTCTTCGAAGGGAATTATACGGAATCCTAAAAGCAGCATAGGCCGCTCATGAGGCCATGGTACAGTGTTACTGGAGTAGCAAAATCTGCTACCTTTATCAAAAGAGATGTAGTAGAAACTGAATTTTAATAATTATACAATAAATATGTTAAGCTTATAAACATATAGTAATGTAAAATAATAATGGATTACATTCTTGTGCTGTTTTTAATTTGACTTTCGAGAATTATCGCAAAAACGTAGAGTTTCAGGACGTAGTGCAGTAAATTTTCAAATTAAAAAATGGTAGTAACTTTGCTACATATGTTGTAAAACGGTAACGCTGCCACCATATCAGCAGCTATTTTCACCGACTTGAAGTCAGCAGTCAGCTCGCTGCAACATAACATGAGCCTTTGGTTACTCTTACACGCAAGACCATAGCCGCTAACCCTACTAGTACGGATCTATTCTAATTTGTGTATATTTATTTTTTTTTGCTCTTTACTTTTCCTTTTTACTGTGAATTTAATACATTAGAAATAAGAATTACATTTTCATTTTACTTTATTATTTCAATAATACAGTATTGTGATCGATTTTTAAAAAAAAAAAATTTGCTACCCTCAAAATTTTTTTTTTCACGTTTCATGACGAGTAGACACAAAAAAAGCAAAAAAAAATTTCAGTCCGTCTGTCCGCCGTACGCCGTACGTCGACCGCTGTACGCAAAATCGTTTGAAGGCTCGTAGCTCCCAAACCCTTTAAGCTATTAAATTGAAAATTTAGAATAGACTGGGTAGGTCCCTTGAAGTGGCCAAATTTGGAGGGGTGGGGGTGTGAGGGAGGAGGGGGAAGGGGGAGGGAAAATTTTCGTTTCTAGATCTCAGCAACCGCTTATGCTAGGAGGCTGAAATATGGAATTTATATAGAGCTTTAGTAGTGGACCCATTTGCAAAAAAATTGCCGATATAGGTGAAGGGGTGTGGGAGTGGGGGGAAAAATAATGCGTCCGAAACGCAAAAAAGGTGAGATCGACACATTCTAAAATCCATATCTCCTAAACGGTTAATGTCACGAAATTGAAACTTAATGAATATCTGTAGGTATACTAGGAGAATAGATCGGAAACAAAAATTTGAGTCGGGGCAATGGCGTACGGGGGTGGGGGGCTAAAAACTTTAGATTACGATATCTCACGAACCAATTGCACTAGACAAATAAAATTTGGTTTGTGTGTAAAGGTTGACAAATGAAGTTTGCTGAAAGCAACATTTTTGAAGGGGGCGGTGGAGCATGAAAGTGGAGGGGATAAGAATTTTTCTAAAAAATCACTTCTCATATCTCAAGACCAGTGTAAGATAGATGCTTAAAATTTTTACCAGAAGTAGGCCTGATAGACCCCTAGCAGAAAACAAAATTTTTGGAAGTGTGCGTGTTGAGGGTGAGGGTGGGGGAGGGTGAAAAGGAAAAAGTTCCGATTTTAATATCTCGACAACCTATAATGATATGAAGCTGACACTTGGTATTTAGATAGAGCTATATTAGTAGCATCTTGGAAAAATATAATTTTTTATAGGGGTAGTATGGTACAGGGGTGGGTGGTGTTTTTCCTATCTATAGAACGGCTTATGCTACAAAGATGAAACTCGGTACGTTTATGTAAATCAACTAGAAAACTAATTTAGATAAAAAAAATTTTAAATATGCATTGACGTTCGGAGGGGGGCAAAAAAAATTATCAGTGAAAATGGAATGTATATATTTTCACTGTTTTCGTCATATCTATTAGGTCTTTCCAAATATTGAAATCATTTTTATTCTACGGCTTCTTCATATAAATACCTAGAAAGTGTTTTCAGGATTTTTTAAAATTCGATCCCTAAGGGGGTACAAAGGAGGTTGTAAACTTGTTCACAAACTCTACTATATCCCCACGTCTTATCAGATATCGAATATCTTTTCACTTTCACGTGCTTGCGTAATAATCGCCTAAAACTTGTATGTATGTAAGTTTTTTCCTTTTTCAGCCCCTAAGAGGGTATAAAAGGGTTGAACACGTTTTCACGAGTTCCGTCATTTTTTTTAGAAGTGATAAGAAATTGAATTGGTTCCTACTTTCTCGTGCGCTCTTCATATTTATTTATTAACTCCTTTCAGAATTTTTGGATCTTCAACCCCCCAGGGGGTGTAAGGAGGTTGCATATCTGGTGATATATCGAATTCTTTTTTACTTCCTAAGGTTTCCTATATAAAAAAGCCAAAAAGTTAATTTCAGTATTTTAGATATTCAATCCTAATGGGTGCAAGGGGGTTGTATGCTTTTCAAAGTTTCGACATATTTCTTAGGTTCGATGAGATATTAGATCGCTTTTCATTTCCACAGGCTTTTTATTTAATCGCCTACTAACCCATTTCTCAATTTTTCGATATTCAACCCTCAAGGGTTTGTATATGTTTTCACAATTTTTGCCATTCCTTAGTTCTGATGAGATATCAAATTGATTATTACGGCCAACCAATTCACGATTTTTCGAATTTCCAGAACCCAGGAGGTGTGAAGGGTTTGCTTAAGTTTTCACAAATTTTTTAAAATCCGTCTTGTCTCATGAGATATCAAGTTGCTTCTTATGAAATCGTCTAAAAACCTGTTTCACAATTTTTTACGAAATTCAAACCCCAAGTGGAAGTAATGGGTTTGCATACGTTTTAACAATTCGTCATATCTCTTAATTCTGATAAGGCAACAAATTCGTTTTTCCTTCTATGGGCTTTTAGTGTACATAATATACTGAAATTCGAATAGTCTACACGGACTTTTTCAATGTTTAATCGGCTAAAAATTTCTATTTTATATATTTTTATATTAAGAACAAAAATATTTTTCCAAGAAATCTAATAATCTCGAAGCAACTCATGATACACTCCGACTTTGACCGCTCCCGAACATTGACCCGAAAAATAATAAAGTTTCGCCCAGACCATTGGCAAATTTTTTTAATTAGAAGCATGAATATATTTACGTTTTACATATTCTCATTTTTCAGTTTACACTATACATTTATCGATATTTTATTAGATGTAAGCATGAAGCAAGCCAATCAATCCTGATCCTGTTTTATTCAAATTTACCGATTTCGGAATCGGTGACGTTGACTTTCCAAACAATATAAAATAGAGCTTTCAGATTGATGTTTACAGTGGACTACAAATTTTAGCATAAAAAGCTCTAATAGCCACCGGAGATTGGTCGCCAATCGTAAAGCTTTATTGATTTATTTTATATTGGTTGGGACATCTTATATGTATAAAGAGATTCTAATATCTTTGCTAATAGACACCAAAAAAGCAAAAAAAAATTTCACTCCGTCTGTACGCCGCCGCCGTACGCTGTACGCAAAACGTTTGAAAGCTTATAGCTCTCAAACTCTTTGAGCTATTAAGTTGAATTTTTTTTTCGTTGGTAGACTGAGCAGACCCCTTCAAGTGGCCACCTTTTTAGCTTTTTTAGGGGGGAGGTGGGGGAAGCGTTTTAGACGAAAAATTTTGGTTTCTAAATCCCAGTAACCGCATAGGCTAGGAGGCTGAAACTTGGAATTTATATAGAACTTCGATAGTGGACCTATTTGCAAAAAAAATTACTAATATGAGTGAAGTGGGGGAAATATTAATGCGTCCGAAACGCACTAAAGCCGAGATCGAGACATTCTAAAATCCATATCTCCTAAACGGTTAATGTCACGAAATTAAAACTTTATGAACATCTGTAGGTATACTAAGAGAACAGATCTAAAACAAATTTTTGAGAGGAGGCAGTGGCGTACGGAGGTGGGGGGTGAAAAACTTAAGATTACGATATCTCACGAACCAATTGCACTGAAAAAATAAAATTCGGTTTCTGTATAAAGGTTGACAAATGAAGTTTGCTGAAATTAAAATTTTTTAAGGGGCGGTAGAGCACGTCTCATATCTCAAGAACAGTGTAAGATAGATGCTTAGAATTTTTACCAGAAGTAGGCCTAATAGACGCTTAGCAAAAGAAAAAGTTCGGATTTTTGTATCTCGAGAATCTATAGTCATCAAAAGCTGAATCTTGGTATTTGAATAGAACTATAGTAGTAGCATGTTGGAAAAATGGGTGCGGGGTGTTTTTTCTAACTATAGAACGGCTTATGCTAGAAAGTTTAAATTCGGTATGTATATGTAAATCAACTAGAAAAGTAATATTGATTAAAAAAAATTCAAATATCCATTGGAGTTCGGAAGGGAGGCAAACAAAAAGTAGCCCTGAAAATGGAATGCATATATTTTTACGATTTTCGTCATATCTTTTAGGTCTTCCCAAATATTGAATTCTCTTTTATTCTACGGATTCTTCATATAAATACCTTGAAATTCGAGCCTAAGGTGGTGTAAAGGGGTTGTATACATTTTCATGAATTCAGCCGTATCCTCAGGTCTGATTAGATATCCAATAACTTTTTACTTCCACGAGATTGCTCAATAATCACCTAAAACTTGTTTTCAAGTTTTCTCTTTTTTCAACCCCTAAGATGGTTTATACGGGTTGAACAAATTATCACGAATTTCGTCATATCTCTTAGGAGTGATAAGACATCGGATTGGTTTTCACTTCCTCTGGTTTTCTTTATATATATCTAAAAACTCATTTCAGGATTTTTGAGTATTCAACCCGAAAGAGTTTGCAAAGGGGTTGCGTATGTTTTCACAAATTCCTACATATTTCTTGGTTCTAATGAGATATCGAATTCATTTTTACTTCCTAAGGCTTCCTACATAATCGTCAAATAGTTGATTTTAGTATTTTTAGATATTCAACTCCAATAGGACGTTAGGCTTTCGACATATTTCTTAGGATTGATGAGATATCAGATTGGTTTTCACTTCCACAGACTTTTTATATAATCGCCTACAAATGCATTTCCGATTTCATGTAGTGGCCCAGAACAAAATCACGAAAACCCCCTAATCACTTAACAACTAATATTAGGTGTGTTTTTTTGCGCATTTATCCAGATTAGAGTAGTGATTAAAATTTATATACAAAATAACAACAACATTGCTGTTTTTACGATTCTTTATAGCTTTTTTCAATAGATAGTAGGCTAGAGTACAGAATTTATCGCGAGTAGTTCACCCAGTGAGCTTACTGGGCTAACTATTCCGGTTAAAATC
Source organism: Beris morrisii (assembly GCA_951812415.1). Classification (NCBI taxonomy): domain Eukaryota; kingdom Metazoa; phylum Arthropoda; class Insecta; order Diptera; family Stratiomyidae; genus Beris; species Beris morrisii. The sequence goes on from OX638310.1 coordinate 62,434,396, forward strand.
TATATTCTAGCCTACTATCTACAGGCGAAATGAATAAAAAATAACAAAAACAGCAATATTGTTGGTGTTTTCAATGTAAATTTTAATCACTACTCTAATCTGGATAAATGCGCCAAAAAACACACCTATTATACTACGACTTAGACCTCGTCCCGGAGTATGACTCAATTATGTAATTGTTATATGTGGCAGCGGCATAAGTATTCTAGCGCGACACCATTCTAACCGCTTCCCGAACTTTTTTTTAGGTTTTCAGTCACATAGTAACCTACACCGCATTAGAATTAAACACATTCCGGACTTCTACCCAAAAATAATAAAGTTGCGCCCAGTTTTTTAAATTATTTAATCGTAAGTTGACTCGCATTGCGGGTTATCTCCAATTTATTGCTAATTTCCTACCAAAAGCACAAATTTATTGTTTTAGGATTACAATTTTTACAGGGCTTTCCGCTAAAATAAGATGAAGTTAGTTAGGGTTTTCTAAAATACTTTTGTCTTGTCTTTTGTTACATATTGGCTCTAATTTATTGCTTATTTGTTACCAAAAGTTCAAAACTTTTGCTGGTCGTGATTTTTCATGGTTTTCCATAAAAATGTGCCACTTCAGTCAATTAATATTAAAATAAATGTAGATAAAATTATTATTGTCTGTTTTACATGCACAGTAAAAAATGTTTACTACTCTTATTATTATTTTTCGTTATTTTCGCCTTAACCAGCTGTTAACTTATCCGGGACATTAAATTTAATCACTGGTTAATTTCTCTGGGTATAAAATTGTATTATTCACCTCAGGTTAGCGATTCAGTAGGTCGGGTTATCTTAACGGCTGGTTTTCCATTTTGCCATTATTTTTCCAGTCAAACGTCAAGAATTTTATTAATTATTTACAGAATGTGACATTTTTTTTTGGGAATATTTAAATTTGTATTTTCAGGAAAAATGTCAATTATTGGCTGCAATTTTTTCATAGTTGCGGATCTGGGAGCAGTACAAACGACGTGTGTGATGCACGGTTTACACGTTCAACGAGAACCATCCCATTTGATCCCGATAGTTTTCTGAGTGTGTGCTTGGATTTTACAGTGCGGACAGTCGATTGAAGGCTTGCTTGCATCTCCCAAACCCTTGGAGCTATTGAATTTAAGTTTATTGGTAGGGTAGATTGAGTGGACCTCTTCAAGTGATAAGTTTCTAGTGGATTGGTGAGGGGGAATGTGGGTTGCATTTTAGATGCAAAACTTTGGTTCTTATATTTCAGGAACCACTTATGCTAGGAAGCTGAAATTCGGAACTTACATAGATCTATGATATTGTACCCACTTGCTGGCTTCATTTATATATGAGTGAAAGGGTTCGGGAGTTTGGAGAAAAACAATGTGTCCGAAACGCTTGAAAGCTTAGGTCGAGACATTCTAAAATCCATATCTCCTGAACGGTTAATGTCACAAAGTTTAAACTTGATACTTGCTAAACTAGGAACTAGGCGAATAGATCGGTAATAATTTTTTGAGTGTGGTCAGTGGCGTGGGTGGGTGGTAAAAAACTTTGCATTGCGATAGCTCACAAACCAATTAAACCAGAAAAAGAAATGTGGCTTGTGTTTAAAGATGGAAAATAGGAGTTGGCTGAAAGTATTTTTCAGGAAGGCGATGGATAAGCATATTTTTTAAAAAATCACACCTCATATCACAAGAACTGTATAATATGGGATCATAAAAATAATACGAGACCTAGACCATTTACACTCCTAGCTGAAAACTGGAGGGAGATGATGGAAGGAGTGAGGGTGAAGAACGATAAAATGGAAAAAATTAATTTGGCTTTGCAATCCGGTATCGACAGAAAAAGACTTTGTCGTCGCATATTTCGATGTCGATTCGTTGTGCAATTTTATATTGGTGACGCTCGAGTCATGTTCTTCATCAGAATCACTCGAATTATCCCACAAATGAAATCTTGCTATAACTTCAATCGTGAATAATACAAAATTTGTCAAATCGCCGTTTAAATCCCTGGGTATCGTAGAAAACTGGAAGTTTTCCACCGGTTAAATTTTTCCCTGGGTAGCTTTAATCACTGATTACAAAACCAGCGAATCACCGGTGAAAAACGATAACCGGAGGTGAATAATACCAAATCTTTGGAAAAACTGGAATTAACCAGAGGTTATAAATAACCCGAAGTGAATAATACGGCCCTAAATGTATAATAGAAATTTTTGTGCGGTGTTGCAATATTACTACCCATTCAGTAAATTTATGAATTAAATGTATAAAAACACGCAGTTTTAAGAATTACTCTCAATTTTGTTAAATTTAATGAAAATTCGTAAATTTACTACATGAATGCAGAACATTTTATTGCTTTAAGGATAGTCATTTTGCTATTCCCGCTTTTTATAATACTATCACTTAGGTCATCATATGACATCCAAGATTTATTGTTTTCATGACAGAAAGTTGAAATGTGACCCAATTTTGTATCTGACCTTTGATGAATTTATCGGTCTCCTTCCTAATTAATTATAGACTAAAGTTTGAAATGTTTCGTTTGACCGCCAACTTAAATATCAGAACGTGGTGGTATCGATTCCAACATGAACAATTTTGTAATGACATTCTTACTGGAGACGATGAGCCACAGTTTTTGAAGCCACTGAAGTGAGAAGCAATAGTGGCCTATTGTCAAATTGTTTTTGTTTAGCGTGTTTCAAGAGCGGGACATAATATAAATGTGAGTGAGAAAAAATAGTGGCCAAGTGTCAATTCTTGTTGTTTTGCGTGTGAATGAATGTAATGACGTCCGCCTTCAACTCAGTCGATTCTTGTCATCTACAGTACATGGTATATCTCTAGGAGTATAGGTATTTCCTTCCACGCTTCAAAAATCTCTCGCATATGTCACCTGTGTTGCCGCCATTAGGATCTGTTTTTCCGATGCTCTAATGTTATATTCCAGTTTTTGAAATAGTGACTTGTAAAGATTCGAAATGTTTAAGTCTTTTTGGTAAACTTTATTTGCAGTTGTGTAGTGCTATAAGAAGTTTGTCTTGCGTTTCGGAGCAAAACCGTACAGGGGTAACTTCGGCACACATACCTACAGTTTTGACCGTTATTACAAAAATCATTATTTTTACTTGCAGTATCAAAGATGCCGTGTAAATACAAAAGGACAACAGCCAGGCAAGACTGGGACCCAGTAAAAATGAGAAAGGTTTAGGCCGTTTTAAACCGATATTTTGCACCGCCGGAAACGATTGTAGTTTTCCATCCAAATGGCTGGATAAAAAGTGAAATATTTGTAGATAGGCTAAATCACTTTATGGATTCTACGAAACCCAGCAAAAATGATCCAGTTTTACTTTTGCTAGATGGACACTCGACTCATACGATAAATCTGCTATTAATTGAAAAAGCATATTTAAATTTGTGCTTTTTGTAGCAATAAATGATGGTGAAGGATTCAAGCCAATTCCGCCAATAAGTGTCCACTAACTTCAGGAACGTTTTATTACCGAATGTAGAGCGGTTTCTACCGAGTTACCTGTAGTGTACGCGTGTTGTGCTTGAGAGATGTTGCATGGTTCCAGATTTTATCTAATGGAAACCTCAGCGTTTCCATTAGAATAGATATTAGACTAATGGGCCGAAAGTTTTCAGCCATGGTGTGACCTCTTTTACCTGCCGATGACTGCTTCAAATGCATATGGGCATAATTCCATCAATTCCTGGTGATTTATAAGCCCCCCAAGGATTGAATGGCTCACACCATTTTTGGATATGATTCACTTTATGGTGCTCCAGCGTCGGATTATTCAATGTTTCTGGGGTACCTCCCGTGACAGTGTTGCACAGTCTGGAAAATGGGTACCCACCTAAAGGTGCAAGGTTTCCCTGATATTCGTCGTCCATGTACGTCCTCTGGGTAAGACCGTATTAGTTGATAGCACACTTCTGAGCCTGGCAGCCTCGCTGGTATTCTGAATTGTGGCACAGAAAACGAATCGAGCGTACCTTTTTCATTGAATTTTTATAGTCCTTCAATCACGACTTATATTTGTCCAAGTCATCTGAATTACCACTAACTTTAACAGCGTTAAACCGTCTTATCGAATCATGTCTGATGAGCCTTAAGTACATATTCAGCACAGGGTTCGAGAAAAGATAATGTGATGCATCTAAAGGATAAAAGTAAATTAATAATAATATTAACTTTTGAAAAATATTTTAAATTTTCTAGGTCCTGACAGTCGTCCAAGATCCAAGATGGACAACACATGTAATTACATTTGCATCATGAATACCCTTCGGCATGAATCATGTCCAACAGGTTTCGTATTTAATCCGATCAATATGTACTGCACCTTTGATGTCGCCAGTAAATTGAGATGGTAATTATTTAAACGTCTTCCTATATCCTGACAAAAGACGGATTAACACGAAATAGAACGATATCTGTAAGCTATCAGAAGCAGAAGTCTCTACCTTTTTATTGTTTATCAATTCTTTGTATTGTTAACAATTCACAGGGGATGCTGTCAATAGGAATGGAAAGACCGACTTCATATGGGTGAATGGATAATATATGGTATACCAAAAGCTACGCAATAAGGTCCTGAAGTTATAGCAAATAAAAATAAACTGGTGTATTTAAGTATTATATAAAATATTGCGTCCGTTTTTTTTTCATGAATCTCCGCAAAACGTATCGACACTCTACCTCTATTCTAGTAAAACTCTTTCCCTCTCGGAGTACTTAAACATACAGATCTTAAGCAGAACATTACAATATCCCGAGAAATTAAAGTTAATCCGTACTGAATATAGGCCCTGTTTCAGTAGTGTACAGATTAACTGAAAAACAAAATTGTCTGGAAACAATATCATCAGGACTGATGTAGTCTTAGTTCAGTATGTGCGCAACACGAATAAATAAAAAAATATTTCAAAAATTCAGGTCTCAGAACTACCTCTTTCAGTACTAGCTATTGATATTATTTCTAAAATGCCTGAATTCCGTTTCGCAGTATTCATTCTAATAATTTTTAGAACTGAACCAAGATTTAGCATAGATTTTTTGTAGTGAAAACTTGTTAGGCACCATAAGATATTTTCGGTATCGTCACAGTTCACTATTCAATTAATTTTTTTATTAAAACAAATCGTTGCGAATCAAAATGTTGTCTTGGTGTTGCTGGACTTAGTGTTTCCGATTCCATTAGTTGGCCGAGATCCGGTTTGATCGAAATTCAGCAGCAATTGCTTCACATCAAAAGTTTTTTTTGCTGAAGACAGTGTGCAATCTCAGATTACGAACAGTACAGTTCAAAAGACATTCAATGCAATGATTTTCAGCAGCGGTGGAAAAAGTTGATATATGTACGAGTATGTCTTGCAATAAAGAAAGGAACATGAGTTTGATTTTAACTTTTAGGTATAGGGCTTTATCAATTAAATAATTTTGTTATATTTCAGTGTTAAAATTTAAGTTAAGGAGTTAAATACATATTTTTAAGCTTTACAGGTATGCTGCTTCGTAGTAAGGTAGGTATGTATGTCGGTGATAAAGATTTTTTGTCCCATCCTCCTGATTCCAGCGACTGGTTCAAGTGGACGCTGACGCAGCTTTTAATCACTGCATTTATCACACAGAATATGTGCTCAAAATATTTGGCTTGGCTCCTTCTCTTATAAAAATGAATATTTAATATTAACAATAAAGAGCAGGATCTTAACCCATTCAGCAAATCAAATACAGAATTTACTATTCCAAGTTCCTAGTTCACGATTACTTTTGTCACAAGTTAGTTGATATGTCACACAAGGTGTATAAGGGGAGCTTATCTTGCCAGAGGTCAAAATTGAGTTTTTGATATCATTGGATGAAGTACAAAAATTCTGAACAGAACGTCGCAAAAATCGCGAAAAATTTAAAAAATTTATGAAGTAACAAAAAAGGTACTTTTCAGATAATCGAAATTTAAGTTTGACTAACTATTAATTTTAACAAGTTTTTAGACATTACAACTGCCTAATTAAGTGCCCATGTTCACTTTATGGCTTTAGTTAGAAATTTTGACGATCTCCCCTCATTTCAGCTGCATCTCCTATACACGACGGGCAGTCATCCCCGAAATTTTCAACCCCCTCCTCTCATATTTTGTTTGTTAAAGTATTTTAAATTCCACTCAAATTTCTTGGTTCCGTTTTAGGCAGTGTTAGGAAGTCTAGTACTGTGTTCCGAGCGAAACGAAATGAACTGCCAAATCACATATAAAAATCGGCCAATAGTCTGGGCGCAACTTTATTATTTTATGGGTAGAAGTCCGAAACGTGTTTAATGCAGAGATGCGGTGTAGGTTACTATGCGACTGATAACCTAAAAAATAACATTCCAAATAGCATCCTACACTGAAAGAAATGATTAGAAAATTTAGTGAAATAAATAGCCTAAATCATACAGAAAAAATGATCGATTTTCAGTCTATTAATTTATTTATTTGCATCAACTATTTAATAATGGATGAAGTTAAAATTTTTAAAATTTATAGAAATTTCAATTATTTTAGCAGAACTAGCAAATTGTTTAGCAAACGTGACTACTTTGCTATGTAAACATTAAATAATAAACTATTTAAAATATCTATTTCTTTTAAAGAATTGTCTATATTTACTATACTATACCTAAACCATTATACAAGTTTTCTAATCTTTACAAGAATTAACTAGAAATTGTAGGAAAAACAACTAAATCCATATTTTCTTTCTAACGAAAGTATTTTATGATTCTTGTAATATATAAGAAAAATCAATTAATAATTCATTAAATAAATTAACTAATATGTTTCGGAAAATTTATCAAATCTATAATAATAACAGCTCGATGATGATTCTTACAGGGTGATTAATGAAAGTAATTATATAGTTTTTTGTTAAGATGTTTATTAATAATTTTTTATAAAAGTAATGACATTTACAAACATGTATATTCTTAATTTATTGTACTTTATAGGCTTCATCAAAGTGTTTAGAAGTATATGGAAAAATATAAAGCACAAAATGTTTTACAAATATGAAATTGAAACAAATAGCTTATTTAAATGGTACCTTCATTCGTATGGCTGATTCCTTATTATATAGCTTTTCACTTGTAGACGTCTCTTTTGCACTAACGCCACTTTTCCTTTTCAAATTATATCGACACGTTTTTCATATTTTTTGCATTAAGAGTAATATTTTTCAGTTAATTTGCCTGTTTGTGATTTTGTGCCAAGGTAAAATTCCTGTGAATATTTTGAAATCAACATAAGTAAAATATAAGAATAAATAAAATAATGAAAAAAAAGACAATTGTAAAAGTTAATGATGCAATAACTTACTTTGCTCTCTTTTGGAAAAAATTCCACAATTTGATCGACAGCTTGCAGATAATCTGTCGACCTTACAAGTAACTCGGTGTGTATCCAATATTGTCTAATGCAGTTTAAAATTTGTTGACTATTTTTTTGTAAGAATTCCATTCTCCTTGAACGCTTTTAGAGCACTTTTTCCAGGTACGATTGCGGAAAGTATTTGTACCAGGCTCTGTAAAAATTATATAGATTTTTTTTACATGACATTAAGTTGAATGAACATGTTAACTTGTCCGTATCTACTTACAAAATGATTGGATGAATTTTCTTGGCTGCTCGGTGTTTCTGGTATCATTTGATGGGCTCTAATCCAATTGCTTGCTGAGCTCGAGCTGTTCAGTGACAGTGTTTCCGCCAATAGAGTAGAAAATGCCTAATAAAAAAATTACATTAATTATTTGATATGCAGGTAACACTCATGTGAAGTTCATTACGTTTTCATTTCTCCATTCCAATTTTTTTTTGCAAAATCGAGCTTTAAGGCCGAACTTTCCATCCGGAATCAACAGGTCAATATCGGCAATAGTAAAGCACTTGAGAGCTTCTATACAAACTGACTTATCTATAAGATCAAATTGGTGAGTTACTTGCTAAATCAGCAATTAAAGATGTCAGGTCCCAGGAATCGCTCGGAATTTCAATTATGGTATCCGAATTATTTAGGCACTCCGTGTTTAAACTTAAACAGTCATTCAAAAATCACCTTAAATTTCGATTTTTATTATTTTTTTCACTTCACAATAATTATGAACTTGCAAACACAACACCACCTCACTTGTTGCACTATACCAAACGCATAAAATATTTCGTCATTTTGCATGCATGATCTTTAAATTATTAGCTAAAGAGTCAACTGAAATTATTTGATTCTTCTATTTAATTATATTATTAATTGTAAGTTTAACCATTTTAATTAGCTGGTTTTATAATTGGAAAATATTCCATCCAAATAGCAGAGTCAAAGCTAATCAAATTGTTCGCTGAAAATTAAACTAGTTGGATTGATTAATAATCATCAAATCTTAATCATCTAAAGTAGAATAGCATTATCATAAAAACAAAAACTATTTTCTTACTATAATTTTGGCAAACCCAATTATTTATTTTGTAAAATTTTCTAAATTAATATTATCTATTTATGTTTAGTTCATAAGTCAACATCATTTCTTTCATGTAGTGAGTCCCATAGTATCATACACCGCATCTCAGCATTAAACACGTTTCGGACTTCTACCCATAAAATAATAAAGTTGCGCCCAGACTGTTGGCCGATTTTTTTTTAGTTTTAATTACTCTAGTAGCACATCTACGTATAGGAACTAAGTTTCAACTTTCTAGCATAAGACGTTTCTGAGATATGAAAAATTCAGCCATCTAACATCAATCGTTCAGGAGATATGGATTTTAGAATGTTTCAATCCCGACTTTCAAGCGTTTTGGACGCATTGTTTTCTCCCCCAATCGCACACCTCTTACCGCTATTGAACTACATAAGTTCCAACTTTCAGCCTCCTAGCATAAGCGGTTCCTGAGATCTAGAAACCCAAATTTTTCTTCTAAAACGCTAATTATAAGCATACATAAGAGAATGTGAATGCATCTCAAAATCTCGGATGTAAACCTAAAAATATGCAAATTAATGAAAAATTCGTCATTCATAGAGTATAAGTAGCAATAGTATCACAAATGAATTACTAACGATTCACCTAGGTGAAGTATATGTTTGTACAGGCGAATAACTAATCATTCGTAGGTGAATCATTGAATGTTCTGTTCTTTTACTCGTAAGTGCCCCTCAAACTCATTTAGGCAGCTCATATGTGAAGCATTTAGGTACATCGCAGTCACAATTTATCTAAAATGAAACGGATCTTTTAATTGGACGCTGTATATTCATGTTGAGAGGCAAGTACGATATATTTTTCAAATTACCGACGCTTTTGGACAAAATTCTAAAACCTTTCCGAAATGGTTTGATGGAATGTATCTTAATAACATTTCTATGTCGCACTTTATTTGCTGTGCTCCCTTTATTGTTAGGAGCTCAATTGTCCCAAAACTTATTTTTTCTTTATTTTTTTTTAATAATAAAGTATTGAAATGATAAATGATAATGAAATTTCAAAAAAAAAATTACTACCCTGAATTTTTGTATTTTCACGTTTTAGGACCAGTAGACCCCAAAAGGCAACAAAAAATGTCCGTCAATCCGCCGACGTGTACGTAAACGCGTTTAAAGGCCCATTTTCACAAACCCGTTGAGATATCGAGTTCAAATCTTTTGGTGGGTAGACTGGGTGAACGCCGGTAAGTTGTGACTTTCGAGGGGATTGATTTTGTGGACTTTATGGCCCGATCTCTTTGATAATATTTCATGTTTCGGATCAAATTTGGGATATTACGGAAGTCTCTCCGTCTGATCCGGGTTTTATTTTATAGTTTTTTTTTTAGTTTATTTTATAGTTGATTTCTTAATAGTTTCAGAGCACAATTGTTGGCTGTTAGCCCATTCGTGGGATAAAGTTATTTAGAAAATGATAGACATTTGTTCCGACAACAAGCCGGTAAATAGAACTCACTCACACCAACCTAAAGTGCAGTTGCACTTTTTGGTGCCGGAACTCAACGCCAGTTAGTTGCCAGTCTCTTGATAACTATCGGTCGCTTAATAACTATCGGTCATTGTACTCGCTTTATAGCCAAATAAAATACATGAAATCTCTCTCGAACAAAAGTTGTTTTAATTTCTTTTCGATTACAAAAAAGCGCAGAATATCGTGAAACACTCAACATTTTTGGTCCTTCGAGCCGGATCTGCGCACAAATCGGAATAATTATTACGTGAAAAAATATCAGCTAAAAAACATCATTTCTGTGAACGCAAGTGTATAAATTATACAAAAATCTTTCGGTCTAACAACTGTTCGTGAACAATTCGGTGCGACTTCAATCAATTCGGTATATTGATCCGATTAAAGTGAGTTATATCAATATTCAATAAAAGTGAACATGTCAACAACCGTTGAGTCTACCATCGAACGGCAAGAGGAACTTGCGGGACTTATTGCTCGTGGTATGACCAATATAATGAAGCTGGAGCTAAAACGGCGTACGGTAAATAACATAAAAACAAGAATAGAAAATATTGATGCGAATTGGACGAAATTCAATGTCAATCATGACATTATAAGTTCACAAACTTCAAAGGATAAAAAGAATTTTTAATATTTTATCAATGAAGTTTATAGCAAGTGCGAAGAAACATACATGAATGTGAAGGCAGAAATGCTTGAATTCATGGATACGCTGCAAGCTGTTCACAAAGAATCCGTGACAGCGAATAACGAAAAAGTCGAACGACACAGTATCGGTGCACGACAACTTCCGCGTATCACACTTCCCCAGTTTTCGGGATCATATAGTGCATGGGAACATTTTAGAGATATGTTCACATCCATGGTCCGTAGAAATACGTCACTCACGAACGTCGAAAAGCTTCAATACCTGAACATGAGTTTGACAGGTGAAGCATCCCAGCTCGTAAAGAATATTGCAGTAACAGGTGAAAATCTTGACCGCGCATGGACGATTCTCGTAGATCGCTATGAAAATAAACGTGTACTACAAGAGACACATTTCACGGCGCTAGTAAACACCAGACAAGTTCAACTCGAATCTGCCATTGAAATTAAGCGACTTCTCGGCGACATTAAAGAAGCTGTTGGTGCTCTTGAAGCAATGGATTCTAAGGATAAGTTGTGGGATAATATTCTCGTATTTTTGACAACTCGTAAGCTCGACTCGGAGTCGCTGAAAGACTGGGAAAAACATCTCGGTAATCAAAGTGAACCTGCTTTATTTACTGACCTTGAGAGCTTCCTCCTTGGCCGATCTCGAGCATTGGAAGCAATCGAGAGAGTATCATTATCGCGCAAACTACGACTAGCTGCTCCGAAGTCACAACATGCTAAGTCACATCAAACTAGTATAGTTCCGGTATCTGAAATTGCAAAAACGCCTCCAGCCTTCATCAATGCTACGAAATCGTGCACTCTCTGTAGTGCTGGGCACTACATCTCATCTTGTCCAGAATATCGCAAGAAATCTCCAGAGCAAAGGCGCGAAATCATCATTCAAAAGAATTTGTGTTACAATTGCCTCGGTCCACATCAAATCCGAAATTGTCGGACTCAAAAGAGATGTCAACAGTGTGGCCAGCCTCATCACACCTCTATCCATCGGACAGAAACCAAAAGCGAAAAACAAGGTACGTCAAAAACAACGGTAGTCGAGCCTATTGCAACAAATTCGGATGAAATCACAGCAACTCCTAGTTGCAGTTTCATACAAAAAGGAAGCTCAGCTGCATCTCATGTTGCTGCAACAGTCAGTCTCGAATACACGCCAGTATTCCTAGCTACCGCTCTGGTTAACATCGAATCATGTTATGGTGACATGATAGAAGTTCGTGCTTTATTGGATCAGGGATCAGAGGTATCATTCATGACCGAATCTCTCTCTCAACGCCTCAATCTACCGCATCGTCGCGTCTCATTACCAATCAACGGAATAGGAGGACACCGCTCTAGTGTGTCTCGCTCAGCGGTGATGATTACGCTGCGTTCGCGCTTGAATCCAACATTTTCATGTTCAGTCAATTCGTACGTACTACCAAAATTAACATCATACTTGCCACCAATACAAGTCATTGCAAGCTCATGGACTCATCTGATGGATCTCGATCTTGCTGACCCTGAATTCTCGTCAGCACGACCAATCGATCTCGTACTCGGCGCAGAGATCTATTGTAAAATCCTCGAAGAAGGTCTACGCAGAGGATCTCCCGATACTCCAGTCGCGCAAAACACTGCTCTCGGGTGGATTATTTCTGGTCCCGGGAATGCTCAGCCCAGTTCTCACGACATTGATCATGCGGTTACGGGGCTCCAGTGCTCAGTGGATCACGAGCTGCTTGACTTACTGCAACGATTCTGGATTCAAGAAGAAACAGTCTCCACAAATCCAAGGTCATACTCTAAAGAAGATACTCAGTGCGAAGAGCATTTTTCATCTACGCACTCACGGACAAATGAAGGACGCTATATCGTTAAGCTGCCTTTTAAAGACCTACCAAGCGATCTTGGCAACTCGTACGTGCCTGCGTTTCGAACACTGTTGCGGCAAGAAAAACGATTTTCCAACAACGAATCGCTCAAAAAGGCTTACTCAGACTTCCTCGATGAATATGAAACTCTTGGACACATGACTTTCGCTAAAGAAAATGTGTCACCTCATCACACGTTCTACCTGCCTCATCACGATGTTGTACGTGAAAGCAGCTTAACTACAAAACTACGGGTAGTTTTCAACGGCTCTCAACGTTCGAATTTTGGTATAGCAATCAACGATCTTCTACATGCTGGACCGAAACTTCAAACAGATCTCGCAGACGTCATCACACGCTGGCGTCGATATGCTGTCGTCTTTTCAGCAGATGTTGAAAAAATGTATCGCCAGATACTTGTTCATGAAGATGATCGGGACTTTCAACGGATTCTCTGGAGAAAGGATCCCACAGGAAGCGTACTCTCGTATCAACTCTGCACAGTTACATACGGTCTCACAAGTGCACCATATCTTGCAATAAGGACACTTCGGCAGCTCGCTGCCGATGAAGGGCATCGTTTTCCATGTGCAGTTGAAGTCGTTCAACGCGAGACCTATGTGGACGATGTTTTGTCAGGAGCAGACGATCAGATCGAAGCAAAACAGAAAATTCAACAATTGGACAACCTTCTCAAGGCGGGCGGATTTACACTACAAAAGTGGACTTCGAATTTCGATGAAGTTTTATCTGACATCGCTCTCACCCGACAAGCAAATACTGTTCCTGTTTCGTTCACGGAAAATCCTCTCGTTCGTACTCTTGGAATATCATGGCAGCCAAACTTAGACTCTTTTGTCTTTACATCGTATCATCCGGAAACACACACCTGTGTGACAAAACGCACTGTGTTATCAACAATTTCACAGCTTTTCGATCCTCTTGGCTGGTTAGCACCTGTTGTACTACGTGCTAAAATCTTCATGCAGAAGCTGTGGGCAGTCGGTCTCGAGTGGGATCAACCACTTTCGGATGAGCTCGCGGCTCGTTGGGTCAAAGAATACGATGAGCTGCAAGCAGTTTCAGCACTCACTGTGCGAGGTGGCTAGGATCTCGCTCTTCGTCAATCGCAATGGAGCTGCACGGTTTCTCGGACGCTTCTCAAACCGCCTACGGAGCTGTTATCTATCTTCGCGTGATGGCTGATTTCAACGACATTCGCATCTCTCTCGTTTCTGCAAAGACACGAGTAGCACCTCTAAAGCAAGTTACGATTCCGCGACTTGAACTCTCAGCCGCACTGCTTTTAGTTCGGCAAATTTCGCACGTTCGAAAAGTTCTCGACCTCGAAACAGCTCCCGTTCATCTGTGGACAGATTCCACAGTAGCGCTTGCATATATTGAAGGCAATCCCGATCGGTGGGCTGACTACGTTCGGAATCGCGTCACTGAAATCAAAGAGCTCTCCAATTCTCGGTGGCATCACGTTCCTGGAAAAGAAAATCCTGCAGACTGTGCATCTCGTGGGTCATCGCCTCAGCAACTTAAGGAAAATTCTCTCTGGTGGACAGGACCGCAATGGCTTAAAGAAAACTCAGTCTGCTGGCCTTCATCAACTCCTCCACTGCTTCCAGATGCTACTTTTGAGATCCGTTCCAAATCAGCCACAACAGTCGTTGCGGAAAATCATCAAGACATCTGGAATCTTTTGACGCGATTTTCAAAATTGTCTACATTACTTCGCATTACAGCTTGGTGTTTCCGAGTTTCTCATCGCTTTAAGAAACTGTTGGACGTTCCTGGACTCCATACACCTCTTAATCCAAAAGAGCTTGATAGCGCTCGAATGTTCTGGATAAAGAAAGTTCAATGCTCGTATTTCGCAGCAGAAATTATGCAAATTATGAAAAAGAAGCAACTCCAGCGCTCAAGCCAGCTCGTACGGCTCGCTCCATTCGTTGACGAGCATGGATATTTACGAGTGGGCGGCAGACTCAAAAATTCGCTGCTGGATCACGACGAAAAGCATCCTCTGATACTACCACGTGATTCCCCACTAACGACGCTCATAATCGATTACGCCCATCGAATCACGCTTCATGGTGGAACTCAGGTGACTCTCGCAACCTTACGACAGCGGTACTGGGTCTTAGGTGGTCGTGTTCCTATACGCGCATTTATTCATCGCTGCATCCAGTGCGTTCGTCATCGAGCTGTTATCGGACAGCAACTAATGGGACAATTACCTAAAACTCGGACTCGCTGCTCTCGTCCATTTCAGCATTCAGGAGTGGATTATGCAGGACCCATTTCGATTTCCACTTTTCGTGGCCGCGGTGCAAAGCATATTAAAGGATACATCGTTGTCTTCGTCTGCTTCTCCTCATCTGCAGTTCATCTGGAGCTTGTGAGCGACTACTCTACAGAAGGATTTATTGCAGCGTTTAAGCGCTTCACTGGCCGACGAGGAATATGTTCTACACTCACAAGCGATTGTGGAACGAATCTGGTGGGAGCAGATCGAGAATTGCGAAAACTTTTTAAAGCGTCGTCTCACGAATTTACTTCTTTAGCAAATACTCTTGCAAATGATGGAACTGAATGGAAATTCAACCCTCCATCTGCACCGCATTTTGGAGGAAAATGGGAAGCGGCTGTGAAATCAGTCAAATTCCACTTGAAGAGAGTGATTGGTGACACTCATCTTACATTCGAAGAATTTTCAAATCTCCTCGTGCAGATAGAAGCAGTTCTCAATTCTCGGCCTCTCTGTCCGCTATCCGAAGACCCTTCAGATCTAGCCGCGCTTACACCTGGTCACTTTCTAATCGGTAGTGCGCTGACAACAGTACCAGAGCCATCTCTCACCGACGTGCCTAGATCTCGCCTATCGCGATGGCAACTTTTGCGACAAATGTTAGACCACTTCTGGAATCGATGGGCTTCCGAATACCTGCATCAACTTCAGACACTCTCCAAATGGCATCATCAGCGAGATTCATTTAAAATTGGTTCGCTTGTTGTCGTAAAGGACGAACGATATCCTCCGTCGAAGTGGGCACTCGCACGCATAATCGATGTTCATCCAGGTGACGATGGTCTAGTTCGAGTCGCCACGGTCAAAACACAATCGTCAATCTTCAAACGGCCGATTGTAAAACTATGTCTTCTACCAGTATCAACGCTGCAGAATGAAGAAGATGCTAGCAGTAGTAAATTAAGCACCACATCTCATAATTGACAATCCTAGCATGATTGCCAAGGCGGGCGGAATGTTCCGACAACAAGCCGGTAAATAGAACTCACTCACACCAACCTAAAGTGCAGTTGCACTTTTTGGTGCCGGAACTCAACGCCAGTTAGTTGCCAGTCTCTTGATAACTATCGGTCGCTTAATAACTATCGGTCATTGTACTCGCTTTATAGCCAAATAAAATACATGAAATCTCTCTCGAACAAAAGTTGTTTTAATTTCTTTTCGATTACAAAAAAGCGCAGAATATCGTGAAACACTCAACAACATTTGTTTCAAAAATTATTTCCTAGCTATTTCCAAAATATTGATAACTGAAGTTTTAACAATACTCTAGATATTCTTAAAAAAATCATTCACACTAAACAAATTTCTAAATTTATTTTCATTTATTTTCCTTGGAATTTTAGACATGTCCATTACTTACTTTATCTTTAATTTTATCAATTTTTTTTTATCGCCTTAAGTACAATAACAAGATAAAATTTTTGCAGCTTTCATAAAGACACTATATTTTACACAATACAAAACATTTAACCAAACCTTGTTCAAAGTTTGTGTACCTAAACAATTAGTTGTAAATCTATTGCAATGAAACTGGGTGATTAAGGGCTTCACAAAATCACAACCCCACCTCTCCCTCATATGCAATTAAATAGTGTAAGTATAATTCCCTTATGTACGTCATCTTATGACTTCGTTGAAATCACTGCGCTTCCCACAGTTAAGGAAGTGCAGTATGTTCAACCGTTTCCTATGGAATGAAGTCAGCTAAGGCTTTATCCAAATTTTTTAATACCGATTTTTCAGTACAAAAAATCTGTAGTAAATCTGGGTTTAGTTCTGAAAATAAACAGAATGAATGCCGTAAAACTAAATTCACGCTTTTACAAAATAATATCTAAGTATTTTATGTACTGAACAAGTTGTCTATTTACTTTTTATAACACCTCAAATACCGAATCTGAATGAGTACGGATAACATTGTACGAAAACAATTATGCTTTTCAGTTCGGAATAATTATCGGGAATCCGAATTTCGCCATTCGTGGAATTACTGCAAATTCAGAACCACCAGTACTTTCTTCCAAAAGAATTCTGTTTTTCAGTAAATCCTCCGCTGTTGATTTTTTTTTCGGAAATTAAGGACTGTAGCGGTGTTGAATTTTCTTTCCTTTTAAAAAATGGAACTATATTCATATATTGGATGTACATATGATACATAATTAGTTCTTTTTGTTTGGTCCAATTATTCATTTCATGAAGTCTATTAAAGTCTATTTGTACTGCAAATCAATCCTATAATATAGGCCTTAAAATTTGTAACAAGAAACTTTTGAATTTGAAATGAATTCGTCCTTTTTTAAGAAAAATCCTGGTATTTAAATTATTTGAGCCGAACAGATTTGTGTTGATAAAAAAGGGTCACCATTCATCACTTTCCGCTACTGTAATCGTATTTAATAATACCTCAAAGAAAAAAATAGAAGAATGCGTTTTTTGATGAAATTTGGCGAAATCTTAAAACCAAAAATAAAATCACTATAGATAAGCCAGTACCGTAAAAATAATCATTTTAAAAAAAAACTTAAAGAAAACATAATCAATTTATTTTTTTCTATCAGAAAATTTTATTGACAAAGGACTCACAATGAACTTTGCTAAATTAATACTGTAAGTGAGTATCTATTTACTAATGAATCTGTACTACTGAAGCAGTACCCATGTTCAGTACTGAATAAATTTAATTTAGCTGAATTTAATCAGTACTAGAAATGTTCCGCTGTAGCGGAGTTTTCTAAGAATATAGATTGCCACGATTCTTACATTACAAATACTCTGTCTTATGTCTTTGTGCGGTGTGTTCTTGAATATGGCTGTTCAGTATGGATACCATTTTCGAATATTCATAAGAACAGGATCGAGGCGGTGCATAGAAAGCTGCTGAAGCTCACCCTTAGAGGACTATCCTGGTCAGATTCACTACGCCGTCCTTATCTCGAACGTCTTCAAGATCTTTCGTTGCAGTTCCTTGGAGACTGATGTAATATTCAAAGCGCTATCAATTACATCTATTTCAATATATTATGACGAACCATAAAAAATAAAAAAAATGTTCAGTGCAATTGTTCGCAATATTTGCAGTTCTATTGTTAACAGTGCCTGCAGCACAATGGACGTAATTACGAACAGTTGGGAAAATACAGCAATTTCTTTATTTGTATAATTTATTTTCCAGTATTGATCTCTAAACTACATTATCATAAAATTAATATTACTAAGGCTTTAATGTGTGCATACACCCTGGACACCCTATACAAATAACGATTTAAATTAAATCTAAGTGTTTTTTTTCACAGTAATACGATTAGGTGCACTTGGTAGAAAACGAACTGTTTAGATATCATACTTCCATCGTTGTTCTGTTCATAATAACATCACACAATATGAGTCTGGGAGTACGTTCATATTTAACTGTGGCAATGAGAATTACGTAAGAACCACGTATCAAACCAAAAATGAAAAAATTTGAACTTCACGCACAACATTTACCAGTACTGACTACTGACTGACGTGTAATACTGAAAAGCAGTAGTTCTCCAAAATTGGAAGCTTTGGGAGGTAAAAATTAATTCAATATCTCATCAGAAGATAAAATACGCCCGTCGAAGTGAAGAGATATTCGAAATCTATTTAAACCTGAGAGATATGGCTAAATTCGTGAAAAGCCCTTTATACCCCCTTAAGGATAGAATTTAAAAAAATTCCGAAAGTATTATAATTTCTAGGCATTTATATGAGAAATCCGTAGAATTAAAATAAATTCATTATTCTAGAAGATCTAAGAGATATGACGAAATTCGTGAAAATAAATGCATTCTATTTTCTCTGAAAACTAGAGTTTTTGAAAGATTTGTGAAAATGTAAGCAACCATTTTACACCCACTTGGGGGTTGAATTTCGAAAAATCGTGAAAATGGTTTTTAGGTAATTTCATGAAATCGTGAAATGGGTTTGTAGGCATTTATATAAAAAGTCTGTGGAAGTGAAAACTAATCTGATACCTAAGAAATATGTCGAAAGCTATGAAAAATATGTAACCCCCTTACACCCCCTTAGGGTTGAATATCTAAAAATCCTGAAATCAACTTTGGGAGGGATACGGCTGAATTCATGAAAATGTATGTAACACCTTTACACCCCCTTAGGGGTCGAATTTCAAAAAATCCTGAAAACACTTTTTAGGCAATTATATGAAGAATCCGTAGAATGAAAATGTATTCATAATTTTAAAAGACCTAAGAGATATGACGAAATTCGTGAAAAAATGCATTTCATTTTCACTGATTATTTTTTTGCTCTCCTTCCGTACGCCAATGGATATTTAAAATTTTTTTTTTATCTAAATTCCTTTTCTAGTAGATATACACATTAAGTTTCAACTTTCTAGTATGCAGATAGAAAAAACACCCCCACCCCCGTACCATACTACCACTAATAAAAATTATATTTTTACATTATGCCACTACTAAAGCTCCCATCTAAATACCAAGTTCCAACTATCCATCATTATGGGTTCCCGAGATATAAAAATCGAAACTTTTTCATCCTCCCCACCTTCACCTCCTACACCCACACCCCCAAAATATTTATCTCTGCTAGGGTCTATTAGGCTTACTTTCCGTAAAAATTTTAAGCATCTACCTTAAACTATTCTTGAGATCTGAGACGTATTTTTTTCAGAAAAATTCTTATCCCACTTTCATGCTCCACCGCCCCCTAAAAAAATTTTTTTGTCAGCAAATAAAATACTGTATTATTGAAATAATAAGGTAAAATTGTTATGTCCCTATTGAATAACCCTATTAAAACACGCTAGGGTTATTCAATAGGGACATAACAATTTTGTATTCAAATAAAACACAGAATATTTGAGATAATTTCGAATCGTTGATCGTTCGTGAACTTCACCATGATAAAAATGTAAACCTCGACTGACATTATGACATTGACAGATCAGAAAAGAATGCGTTTGTATTATGGTAAAATACAAAATTGTCATGTACCTATTGAAAAACCCTTTATAAGTTTTCACTGCACTATAATTAAATAAGAAAATAGTAAGGACTTCTTATAAGTTCTGACTGTCATTTAGCAAAACATTGATGGTTTGAAGTTACGAGTATTACTGAGTTCCTTGAATTTGGTGTAACTAAAAAGGCAACTCTAAACACCCTGGTTTTGAATTGATTTACGCTAATGAAGCCGAACTATGTACATATTTCATTTTTATGGGCGCCAGGATGTTGAAGTTGACCTTCTTGAAGAAGTGCTCGCAATGCTCCTATCCTTACAGGATTCGAAGATCAACATCCTTGTAATAGGGCTAGGACCAACTCTTAATCTGGAGGATCGGACCATTAAACACCGCACAGCCAAGAGTGAGATTTCAGTTCAGCTTCAAGCGTTGAAGTTCTCTAGCTATTCGAAGAGAACAACTACATTGGTTTCATAGTCTACTCTTTTTAGGGACCCGGGACTCCCGTGGCTACACGCTAGTTCACTAGGGATTCGAATCCCATCTAATCATGGGCTCATTTAAAAAATTAGCAATATCTACGCCACTGAAGAACGCTATCAAGTGCTCCATAAAGGATAGTACAGGAGGCTCAATAAGCCCAGGATATGGAAGTAGATTAAAACCCACTGTCGTTGGCAGGACACTGATCATTCACTTCTTATCTCCTACGCATTCCATTGCTATTAAGAATCCTTACAGCCACCGATTATCCGATTTCCGGTGTAGTTTAAAAAAAAGTACACAAATGTTGACAATAGTTTTTTGCTATCTTTTCTATGCATCGAAACCGATAACAATTTCAAGAATTTCTACTCAATTGAACTATCAACGGAAACAACGTGCGAAAAACTCTATGCTCCACTAATTACCGAACAAAATTACTAACAACAGAAAATTCGATAAGATATTGTACAATTTGTATAAAATCAAATTATTCAATTAAAAATACGAACACCGCAACAATCGAATTTCTAATTGGACAAAATTTTTAACATAGTGCGCGGCTCATCTACAAACCAACCAAACAAATACGAACGGAAGGAAGAAGTTGTGTCTGTTAAAAAAGTCTCTAAGTAAATTTTCTTGTTAATTTTTCCGTTTTTTATTTTAGCAAATCGACTGTTCGAAACACGGTCAATTAGAACGAGACAAAAATGACAACATGATTTTACTATTACACCAGGAAAAATTAAAATGAATTTCTAGACCGATAAATTAGTTCCGAATTTTTCGACGTATATATAAAACGAACGGTTCAGGAAAACATTATTCGCAATCAAATTTCCGGACTCGACAGTGTTCAGTGTTTTGTCCGAAATTCGAAAAAGAAGTGATCCTTTTATTTTCGAAAATAAATTTTACGAATTTAATCGTGTCGCAGTGAATTTATTATGAGAGAAGGTAGGGTATATCATTTTGGCAATTGTAAATCGTGTAGGATAGATGTGTGGAGTGAATTTCGAAATTCGAAATAATTTCGAAAGTGTATTCGTGGTTTCAAAAATTGTAAAAATTAAAATTTTATGAGTCTAAGAACAAAATAAAATCTAAAGGAGATGAATTTTCGAAATTAAATTCGAAAAATGGAAACTGCTGAAAATAGTGTCGTGACTGCTTAATAAAGGAATACAGTACAATTTCGGATAAAATATCGATAAATAGCAGTGCATTTACCTTGGTATAATTTTGTAGGTTCGTGATGTTATTTTTCTCCTTGAAATGGTCGATTGTGCTACCCATGTTTTCATATCGGGCAGTTACATGTCGTTGAACGAAATTGTTGACTTGAAGATTGCATCATAAAATTGACTGGATATGGTCGAAAGCACGAAAACTGTTGAATGCTATATTTAAGCAAAATTCCTTCCTTTATCTGCCAAAAAAAAGTCTTCAAAACACAACACTTCATGACCAATTTCACAACACGTTAAGCTAAGAGTTTGTAATTTTCCATGCATAAATTTCGTCATATATTTTTGGTACAGGACCACAGAAAAGTCGTTGTCACCATAGAAAAGTTGTTGAACTTCGTACGATCGAAAATAAATTTGTTTTCGAAAGGTACAAAGCTCTCCATGTGTTTGATAGGTAAAATAATTTGAATCTCGTTACTCAGAAAAATTTCTGCACTGCTTTTCGAATCTCCCATACAATTGTCTCTAATTCTTTTGAACTATTGAGTACGAATTCAACGGCATCATTTTTATGACAGATATGCATACTAGAGAGGACCAACAAACAGCTGCATCTCGAGTATTTTGCCTCATACCATGAGAACGATTCTATATATTAAACATTTTTTGGTAGAAGTTTGAAATGTTTAAAGAACGGCTTATTCGAAAGTTCGAATATTTAATGTTAGATAGACAGATAGATGATTTATTTAAATTCATTGGGTTGTATAATAACAAGTAAAAATAGTTCAGTGATTACAATATTTAATGTTTCAAGATTAACTGTGCTGTCCAAATGCAAGTACAGTATTCAAAAATTTCGGGTACTGTGGTTCAAAGTGAAATCACGACTGAAGTTTGTTTTCGTAGTAGCCGGAAATTTTGTAAAGCGGAACTTGATTCGAATCGCCAGAGAGCGAATGACCAATAGCGCTTAGAACGAAGTAAAATCATGCTTCAGTATTCACATAAGATTTTAGCCTATTCACTAGCTTAGTACGTTCTTATTATCAACGGGAGCCGGACAGACAACCGTTTTTTATTTCATTTTTATTTCTTATTTTTTTTAATTTAATTTTTAAATTTTTTTTTTATTTTTTTTGTTTTTTAATGCATACTTTCTTCTATTCCTTTCTCTGCAGCCATATTTTTATCGGCTTTCATAGCTGTTGTTTTGAGCTCGGATCCTCGCTGCTTACGAAAAACCCTCAATGATTCGCCAAATCTTATGCACGAATCAGATTGTCGGAAATATTATACATGTCAGGCGGATATTGCAACAGAACTGGAGTGTCCCGATGGTTTGGAATTCAATCCAATGTTGCTGAAATGCGATTGGCCCCGCGGTTTCTGTACACCAACTACACATAAACCCGTACAGAAAGTAATGGTAAGCAAAAAAAATAATGTTTAAAAATCTAGACAAGAAGAGACAATCAAATTTTTTGAGACTATGACCAAAACTGTGACCGAATGACTAAAACTAAAACCAAAACTATGACCAAATGACTGAAACTAAAACCAAGCTTTAGTGTTTCGATGCAAATGACCAATAGCTAAAATGTGTCTAGAATGGCTAGAGCCTTAACGAAGACTCAGTCAAAAACAAAGTTAAACTTTAGGACCAACAACATGATGGTGGGAATTTGGACAACGTTACGAACAAGAGAATGACCAAATCCTTTGATGCATCTTTCATCATATTGATTAAGAGTTATCTTTCAGAGTGAACCATTGAAGTAATACTATGGATGGCGCTTCAACATTCCGTTTTCAATTGATGGTGGAGTCCCTTAAGGCTTTCTTTATCACCGACTTTGTTTCCAAATATTTTAAATGTTTTCTTGTTGTGTATTCTTAATCCAAATCAGGTTTTTGAAGCAGACAGTACACTTGATTGCACCTTTCGTTGTATGTCAGTAGCAGCCAGTATAATGAACATTAGCTTACAAGCGCAACCACATCCACTCATCATTAAACACTGACCGAACTACGATTCTAGAATTAGCAAGACAAAATAGTGTCCTGCAAGACATATTTTAATACTGATCTTGCAGTACTTCAAATAGTTTTTGCATATGAATTAAGTTCTGAAAAATGCCGGAATGAATACTGGTGAAATGTACTCGAAATTTGGTAGTTCAAAACTATTTTCAGTACTGAATTCCGTCCGTTCAGTACTGAACCCGGTTCGGAAGTAATTCCGTGTTTCAGTTCTGCAAATACCGAAACGTCTTTTATTGATTTTGCTGATGCTTTCCTATTTCGATAACTGTTTGAATTCCTTTTTTGCTTAATTTTTATCTGTTTGATTGACGCAGAAGTTCAACCGTCATTGGCTCTAAGGATTAGAGACAGACTTACCTTACTGACAAAATGAACATTGAGTTATGAATTTCTTTAAGCTTAAAACACGCGCTCCTTTCTATTCCACAGAGTTGCAACGGCTTATCGGACGGCGCATACTATCCAGACTTTTCTGACCACTGCAAATCCTACTATTACTGCCAGAATGGTGTTGCCAAAGTTTCAGAATGCGCATCTGGTACTCGTTTCGATTCAGTTGACCGAAAATGCATTGCCAAAGCTGAAGTACAATGTGGTGCCGACCCCATTGCTGTTGTAAGTGGTTGAGTTTTGATCAAATTTCGATTGTTCCAGCTCTTTTCTACTATATTTTTAGGACTGCAAGAATCCGAATATCAACTCAACGTACTTCATCAATGTAAAAGATGGCTGCAAGCGTTACACGAAATGCCAGGATGGCGAGGCTGTAGAAAACTCATGTGAAGGCTCCTTACTCTTTAATATGCGGACAAAATCGTGTGATTGGCCACAAAAGGTTAAGTGCGAAGCTATTGCGATTGACGGTCGAAGTGATGAAATTCACTACACAGATTTCGATAGCGAGGTAAGTTAATGAATGAGCGTGCGTTGGGCGTTCGTTCAACGTGCTCTGGTCGTGCGTTACTCGGGCCTCAGCCGTGCGTTATACGTGCTTTGGACGTTGATCGTTACCTTGATCAAATTGCCCCATTTTTCAGGTGTGTAAAACCAAACGAAATGGTCAAATTGTCGGACCGAATCGTAACTCGAAATGCGCGTCATATTTCATTTGCCACAATGGACACTTGGACGAACATTATTGCGGTGATCGGCTTGTTTTCAATGCGAAAATTGGCGTATGTGATTTACCTGAAAATGTAGAAAATTGTCACCTAAAATCTGACATGGAGTCAGCTATTGTAAGTATGAGCATTTTAACACTGTGTCCAATATTTTTAACACGAGTCATTTTTTTAGGATTGCTCGAATAAACATAATCTTCGTTATGCTCATCCTGGCGATTGTTCAGCGTATATTTCGTGCCGTTTGGGACAACCCCATTTACATAAGTGTGCCAGAGAACACATTTTTGATGTTTCGAAGTACGCCTGTATTCAGGATGTTGACAATGCTTGCGCGGTAAGTACACCATACAATTGTCTTTTAAAATATTCCCGCCACAAAATCCCATTAGGCGAAAACTTCTGATCGTATTGAGCTAGAAAAATACAATTCTGTGACGATACCCTCTACTCACTTATTAAAAACACTTCATTATTTTCACATTTATTTTTGTTTCATTTTGCAGTTCTAACTCAATTCATTCATAAGTTATTCCACTTTGCAATGCTTCTCGGTACAATAGTGTAGGTCGCGGTCGCGTTATAAATGGAATTTACTCGATCCCTCCTTTACCCAAAAAAAATATCTTTTATGTACGCCCGTGCAACACTTACAACTGCATATCTGTGTGGTTCGTGAATTCTCGAGTACATTCGATGGTGCGTTAAATGAAAAAAGCGTATTACATTTAATGAAAAGAGCTTACAATGGAGTTCTTATTGAATTTGATTCGCTGTGGAACCTTTAACTTCATTGAGAATTGAATTAGCGATTCGGTTTGGCATGGTGTGCATGTAGCAATATTCATGCATATGCTTTTGTGCCGTTTAACGACGTTTTTAATAATTTTGCTTGTACCGATTCCTTTCTTTATTTCAAAAAAATTCAAACCGAAAAAAAATCACCGCTGAAGAGAAAATACTACGATTTTTTTAAAAATATTTTTTTTCAGTGAAAAACGGGATAGCTGACGTGTTTTTTCGCGAAATTATAAAAGCATATTTTATTACCTTTCATACAAGGGAAAATTTATTAATCAAGCTTTAGAACTTTTGAAGTTATTCACCTTTCATCTAAACGATTTTCTCAAGTAATTCTTTTTTTTAACAAAGTGAACTAAAAAGAACAACCTACGTCCCGTAAAATAATAACTCCGTACTACCGATATTTTTTAGTTTTGATACTTTAGTTATTCGAACTCAAAATTCCTCCCAGAAAACTTTCGGGAGAGCAGCCTCCGCGTTTGCTTAGCGATCGATTTCTCTGGAAAAACACATTCTAGTTGTGAAATTTCATTACATAAGGCATTCATCCACTCTGATAAATTCCTTACCGAATCTTACTTGTAATAATTTTATTTGTACATTTAAATTTGATTTACAATGCAATTTCTTTCTCCACAAATAAAAAAATCTGCTAACAGTCTGGGTGCAACTTTATCATTTTTTGGGTAGAGTTAAGTCCGAAACGTGTATAATACTGAGATGCGGTGTAGGTTACTATGCGACTGACAACATAAAAAATAACATTCCAAATAGCCTCCTGGTTATTTCTTAGGTTGTCAGTCGCATACTACCCAACACCGCATCTCATCATTAAACATGTTTCGGAATTCTACCCAAAAAATAATAAAGTTGCGCCCAGACTTTTGGCAGATTTTTTTTATTTATTTACTTTTTTCTTTTCCAATAGAAGATTCAATAGAAGTAAAAGCGAATTCGATCACATTAAACCTAAGCGATTTTCGAATCAGTGAAAACTAGAACAATGCCCACAGGGGGTTTAATATGGAAAAATACTTAAATCGGTTTTTTCCCCGACTATGTTTAAAGCTTATAGAAGTAAAAGTGAATTCCAAAATCTTAATATACATAAGAAATATATCAGAATTCGTGAATATCTACACAACCACTTTACACCCCCTTAGGGGTTGAATATCAAAAAATGTTGATGAACGTTACTAGGCGCTTATATAAATAGCCCGCAGAAGTAAAAGTGCTTTAATAGCTCGACATGTCCAAAAGTTTTAACGAAATTCGTGAAAATGTGGATTCACGGACATTTTTTTCACTCAACCTATGAACGCCAATAAAAATCTGAACTTTTTATACTCTAGATGAAATCATATAGAGTATTATAAGTTTAATCCAGCCCAAAAGTTTGTAACGCATAGAACCAAGCCTCGGACGAAAAAAAGTTATATATTATTTTTTGTTTATTTGTGGCCAAAAACCTCAAATCCGCCTGACGTCCGTCCGTCCGTCCGTCCGTCCGTCCGTCCGTCCGTCCGTCCGTCCGTCTGTCCGTTAGCACGATAACTCAAGAACGCCTTCACCTAGGATCATGAAATTTTGAATCTGGATGTTTGGTTGAATTTGTAAGGCTAAGTTCGTTAACGGGCAAAATCGTCCTACTCCTTCGGGTAGCTGCCATACAAAATGTCCTTAAAACACGTGTTCAAGAATATTGGTCGATAACTTCAGAAGGGTTAAAGCTACGTCTTTGAAATTTTGTATGTGTTATTTTTCCAATAGTTGGAGCTAAATATATGATTATGAAGAAAATCCTTTTAGTCCTTCGTGTAGCTGCCATACAAATATCCTGTCAAAATGTATTCACTTAATTTACAAAACTCACAATAACTCAAGTAATCTTTTAGCGACGAATTCGGAATTTTGTACAAGTTAGTTTTGAGTGAAAAGGAAGTCGGAGTTTACTAATCAGCGAAATCCTTTTACTCCTTCTGGTAGCTGCCATACAAAATGTCCTTAAAACACGTGTTCAAGAATATTGGTCGATAACTTTAGAAGGGTTTAAGCTACGACATTGAAATTTTGTACGTGCTATTTTTCCAATAGTTGAAGCTAAATATATGATTATGAAGAAAATCCTATTAGTCCTTCGTGTAGCTGCCATACAAATATCCTGTCAAAATGTATTCACTTAATTTACGAAGCTCACTATAACTCAAGTAATCTTTTAGCTACGAATTCGGAATTTTGTACAAGTCAGTTTTGAGTGAAAACAAAGTCGGAGTTTACTAATCAGCGAAATCCTTTTACTCCTTCTGGTAGCTGCCATACAAAATGTCCTTAAAACACGTCTTCAAGAATATTGGTCGATAGCTTCAGAAGGGTTTAAGCTACGTCATTGAAATTTTGTATGTGTTATTTTTCCAATAGGTGGAGCTAAATATATAATTATGAAGAAAATCCTGTTAGTCCTTCGTGTAGCTGCCATACAAATATCCTGTCAAAATGTATTCACTTAATTTACGAAACTCACAATAACTCAAGTAATCTTTTAGCGACGAATTCGGAATTTTGTACAAGTTAGTTTTGAGTGAAAAGGAAGTTCGAGTTTACTAATCAGCGAAATCCTTTTACTCCTTCTGGTAGCTGCCATACAAAATATCCTTAAGACACGTGTTCATCAATATTTTCCAATAACTTTTGAACGCTTCAAGCTACGAATTTGAAATTTTGTACACGTTTATTTTTGAATGGTTCCAAGGAAAAGGATAAATATGTAAGAAATCGAGTGAGTCCTTCCTGCTCCTCTCATGTGAAAGTCCTTTAAAAAGGACATTTTTTTCGATGTCTTACCCAGTTCAAGATATGAAATTAAACACTGAATATTGTCTTTTAGTTTTGAGTAGCAATCTAATAGCAGTCCTTAATAAAGGACATACAACATGCACACACGTAATTCTACTTTATACCCAACTACAATATAAATCGGAGTTAAGTATTCATCTAGAGTATTATACGATTGGCTTGCAGCCGATCGTGACTGCAGTATGTTTTTTTGCTTTAATTACTCCAATAGCACAATTACATTTACGTACTAAGTTTCAACTTTCTAGCATAACCCGTTTCTGATATATAAAAAAATCACCACTCACCCCCGTACCTTGCTACCCTTATCAAAAATTTTATTTTTGTGGGATTTCTTTATAGGGGCTCTATATAATCCTAAATTTTTAGCTTTCTATTGATTACGGTTTTCGAGAAATAAAAGTCAGAATGTTTTCCTTTCTACCCCCTTTCACCATCACCCCCAACACCCGGCGGACAGACGGACATTTTTTTGGGGTTTACTAGTCCTAAAACGTGAAAATACAAAATTTCAGAGCACCAAATTTTTTTGAAATTTCTGGTCGATCACAATACTTTATTATTAAAAAAATAATAAAGTAAAATCTGCCAATAGTCTGGGCGCAACTTTATTATTTTTGGGTAGAATTCCGAAACGCGTTTATTGCTGAGATGTGGTGTTGGTTACCATACGACTGAATACCTAAAAAAAATTCGGGAAACGGTTAGAATGGGGTCGCGCTAGAATACTTACGCCGCATTACACATATAACATATGTATTACGTAATTGGGTCATACTCCGGGACGCGGTCAAAGGCGTAGTATAATATCAGTTGTTACGTGATTAGGAGGTTTTTCGTGATTAGGTTTTGAGCCATTACATGAAATCGGAAATCCGTTTGTAGGTGATTATATAAAAAGACTGTGAAAGTGAAAACCAGTCTGATATCTCATCAATCCTAAGAAATATTTCGAAAGCCCCCTTAGAGTTGAATATCTAAAAATACTGAAATCAACTTATTGACGATTATGTAAGAAGCCTTAGGATGTAAAAATTAATTTGATATGTCATTAGAACTAAGAATTATGGAGGAATTTGTGAAAACATATGCAACCCCCTTGCACCCACTTTGGGGTTGAATATTCAAAAATCCTGAAATGAGTTTTTAGATATATATAAAGAAAGCCCGAGTGAGAACCAATTCGATGTCTTATCACTCCTAAGAGATGTAACGGAATTCATGAAAACGAGTTTAACCCGTTTATAACCTATTAGGGGTGGAAATGGAAAAAACTTGAAAACGAGTTTTAGTCGATTATAAAACAAGTCCGTGGAAGTGAAAAGTTATTCGATATCTAATCAGACCTGAGGGATACGGCTGAATTCGTGGAAATGTATACAACCCCATTACACCATTTTGGGGGTCGAATTTAAAAAAATCCTGAAAACACTTTTTAGGTATTGATATGGAGAATCCGTACAATTAAAATGAATTCAATATTTGGAAAGAGCTGGAAGATATGGCGAAATTCGTGAAAATGTATGGATTTCGTTTTCACTGATCACTTTTTTAGCCCCCCTTCCGTACACCAATGGATATTTCAAAATTTTTTTTAACTAAATTACTTTCGTAATAAATCTGCATATAGTCACCAAGTTTCAACTTGTTGCACATGTCGTTCTATAGATAGAAAAACACCCCCACCCCCGTAGCATACTACACTATAAAAATATTTATTTTTCCCACACGTCACTACTATAACTCTATCTAAATACCAAGTTTCAGCTTTCCATGACTATAGTTTCTTGAGATATAAAAATCGGAATATTTTCCTTTACACCTTCCACCACCCTCACCCCCTACACCCAGATCCTCAAAAAAATGTTTTCTGCTAGAGGCCTATTAGGCCTACTTCTGGTAAAAATTCTACGCATCTATATTACACTGTTCTTGAGATATGAGTCGTGATGTTTTTGAAAAATTATTATCCCCTCCACTTCTATACTCGCTTAAAAAATTTTACTTTCAGCAAACTTTATTTGTTAACATTTTTTTTCTAGTGCAATTGGTTTGTGAGATATCATAATCTAAAGTTTTTCACCTCCCACCTCCGCACACCACTGCCCCCTCTCAAAAATTTATTTTCGATCTATTTTTTAAGTATACCTACAGAAGTCAATTAATGACCGTATTGTGAATGTCACGTCACGTCACTTCGATGCCGATTCAACGTGTAACGTCGATCGAAAAAAATTGATTGTGTAACCGCATCGACGTGACTCTTTAGCATTTCCATATTGATATGTATGTGTCAGCTGTAAATTGTGAATTTAAGCTCATGTGAATGCTTCCATTTACAATCATTTCATTTTTGCATCGACGTTAATTTTTTTCAAGCGTCACGGACTGAAATCTCATCGACGGAAAATGACGATCAAAGTGACAACTGTCGATGACAATCGACATTCACAATCGCTTTTTCAGGCGTCGATGTCGAAACGGCACCGAAGTGACGTGACGTGACAGTCACAATATGGTCATAAGTTTCAATTTCGTGACATTAACCGTATAGGAGATACGGATTTTAGAATGTCTCGATCTCGGCTTTCGCATGTTTCGGACGCATTATTTTTACCCCCACTCCCACACCCCTTCACCCATATCAAAAATATTTGTTCGGAAATAGGTCTACTATTGAAGCTCTATATAAATTCCAAGTTTCAGCCTCCTAGCGTAAGCGGTTACTGAGATCTAGAGACAAAAATTTTCCGTCTAAAACGCTTCAAGTATAACGATGCTTTGGATTTTACTTTAATGGAAAATGGGAAGCCGCTAAATCGTTAAATAATTTTCTGTTGGTAGTTCCGTAAATGCTGAGTAATGAAACAATTTCAAAATCTTAATGACACTTTATTAAAAAAAAAAGAATTACCCAAGTGCAGAAATGGTTTTTATTTCAAATTTAAATTTTTTTATTGCCAGGAATAATCTTTGTGATTTACATGTATGAATTGATTTAGACATTAGACAAATATCTGTGCAACTACGTTATATTTTTAGCGCATGGCTGTAGCATAATAATTTTAAATTTTAGTGTGAGTTTATACAAGGAAAAAAAATGGTTTTTAGTTAAATAGTTAAAGTTTTGTCCCGGACTGTAGATAGACTTTACTTTTAGAATTTTGAAAGTATTTTCTTGTAAATTATGATCTGCCTGCTTTTTTTCGGAGCATAGTAAATATGTTAATACTTTTCAACTGATTTATATAAATCTTTGCAGAAATCTACGTCAACATCGGACGAATATTTGGCATTATTGGCTGAGCCAACTTACAAAAAGGTACTTCGAAAAACCTATTAAAAACGCGCAAGTAGTAAATTCGTTAATTTTTTTAATCATTTTAGTCGAACACATACGTAAATTACGCCAACGGTTGCCGATCGTACTACGATTGTAAGAAGACTCGTTGCCAGGAGAAGCATTGTTTACGCAATTTCGCGTATAACGTCGATAAATTACGTTGTGAACCGGACGACATTATATTCTGCGATACGTACATGGCCAATTCAACAATTAGTGGACGTTCGGGAATAAGGAGTCGTGCTCCATCTCATATCGATTGTTCTGTTAAACAGGGCACCTGGTTCGAGGATACCAGCGATTCTACAAAGTTCTATGTCTGCGTATTGGGCAATCCAATCCTTCAGCAATGTCATGCTGGACAAACTTTCGATAAAGTGCAGAGAATGTGCAAATCTGGTGGTACAGGTCCAAATCCACCCGTTCCAAATCCACCAGTTGCGGTAAGTAAAGCAGTTCTTCTTCTTCATCTGTTTTTCAGTATTAACCATTTTCATTTGTTATATCAAAAAACAGACGTGTACAGAAGGTGAAAAAATTCCCGACGCGCACAACCCCAGCGGCTGGTATCTATGTGTTTGTGGAAAGCTAGTCCCGCAATATTGTGCAAGCGGGACAATTTTCAGCCCATCCTTGAAAGATTGTACAGCAGCAGCTCCTCCGGCTCCTCCAGTTCCAAGTCCACCAGTGGTAATTTTATATTTAAGATGATCTAGTAT
Organism: Beris morrisii; assembly: GCA_951812415.1. Taxonomy (NCBI): domain Eukaryota; kingdom Metazoa; phylum Arthropoda; class Insecta; order Diptera; family Stratiomyidae; genus Beris; species Beris morrisii. The sequence continues at coordinate 62,466,771 of OX638310.1, forward strand.
ATTTTTACTTAAAACCCTCTTTACCCTACCCTCGCGCTTATAAAATGCAATACCTCTGCTACTGTATAGAAAAAAACTCCGCCTGCAGTTAGCAGTTTCTGAAAAGTGAAATACCGAGTACAAACTTCAATTGAAAAAAACATTTTTTTTTTCAGCCATACAGTTAAGTTTAATCCGACAACTATCACGGTTATTTCATGCTCTTGCTAATAAATGTGATTCGATAGTTTTCCGCAAGATCCCCAGAATATAAAAAATTTGGTCACAATAAAAAGCATTTGAGAATCGCTGCTTTATCTTTTTCCTCGCTTGAATGTCATATGGGTATGCAGGAATGCATACCGCATATATGTACTGTGGCTCTGGAAAGAATTTGGACAATAAATAGCGAGTTGAATGGGACCTGTGCCTTAATGTGATATTAAGGCGTAACCTATAATTTATGTTGAAGTATATCTAGAAGCAGGTATACAAAATTCAGTAGTTCTCGAATTGTAAGCGTGTTAACAGACAGGTAGACAAAAATTTGTCTATAAACACGATATTTTTACTTCTATTTGTTTTCTAAGTCTATCTCCAAAATAGTTTGTGAAATGTTTCCAAAAAAAGGTTTTGCTCTGAAATTTTGTTTAGACCAAAACACATTTGTTCAGTTTCCTAAAACTGAAAAAAAAACTTGTTCATCAAAAACATACGTGAGAGTTGGTCCATCGAACCTTCGCTCCAGTAGCGTATCTCAAATTCGTTTTCATGGAGCACAACTGAACTGGTAATTAATAATTAAAAAAAAACCCTAAAAAGAAATGAAGCAAAGCGAGTCCCGCTTATTATCACCCCATAGCCATTACGTCTGTGCTCGCTAAGCTCATGAAAAAACCAGCTCCACGAAATCCAATATGAATTCCATTCCGACCGTTCCACAGATGACCTTTTGGTATACTTAACGGAACACTGAAACTTTTGTATTCAAAAATTTGGACAAGCTTTTGACATCATTAAAGCGTTCGAGATGCATGCCCAACTTTGGTAATCTCTTCCCACACTGAGTTATTCGATTCATCGAAATCAGACCTTAATCTTATCTTGGAATGGGGCAAGAAAAATAGACTCGAGTTCAATGCCTCTAAAACAAAGTCCTGTCATATATCCCTTAAACGAAATGTTCCGGTGTCGGTCCCAAATATATCCTTTGGTGGCTTAAGAATCAACAACCAGCTAAATTGAAAACCTGCATATCTTTGATGTCGCGATTGTTGCTTCAACTCTTTGCCATTCCACGAAAGTGCAAGAAGATCTTTTCAGTGTCTGACTTAGCCAGAGTTTATAAGACATATGTGAGACCGCATCTTGAGTACAATTCACATATCTGGGCTAGGGCCCATAATCTCATTTAGCCTTGCTCAATCCTATTCAGAAACAAGCGTTCCGACTAATTGGAGATGAAGTCTTTTCGGCTTTTTTGGATTCCTTCGAACAGTGCTCTGTATTGCTATCGATTTTTCCATTATATGTGTTGTAAGGAACTAAAAGGACTTATAACTCCCCTCTTAGTCGCCCCTCATAATACCCTTTAAGTAGCAGGTGCATACAAGTATACTGTTTAGAAAACAGTGAAATTTAGGCGATTTCTCTCCCCCGAACGCATTACCAGCCATTCTGTTTGCAAATGAGTATAAGTTTCAGCAATTCAAAAACAACGTCCACCACCGCTTCAAACGCTTCCCTCCCGTTCCATCACTCTAACCTATGTCGTTCTAGCTGTGCAATCACACTAAAGGGAGACCCCTTTGTTACTTCATGGGTCGTAAAAAAAGACAATTACTAGGGTCGATCATGTAGTTTCCGATACTTAAAACCATGATTATTCTTATGAAAAATTAAAAATCACCCACATACGACGGGGAACAAAAGAAAAATAAACCAAACGCTTAACCTCTAATAAGTTGGGGACTTGGACCATATCCGTACTATACGAACAAACCCTATCTACGCTGGTTCCACAATTCCCGAGTACGTAAAGAAACTGCCCGTGTGACAAGGACGGTATTCGTACCCTACCCTTCTTTTTCGAAGATAGTACGTGAGTTTAAAGAGCGGTTGAATTCTGTTGGCAAATTCAATGACTTAAAGCTGATATGGGTTCCAGGCCACCAGGGTGTAAATGGCAATGAAATAGCCGATGCATTAGCAAAGGCTGGATCGGAGTCAGCCATGGTCGGACCAGAACCAGTTTTCGGTATGCCGGTTGCCTATGTTAGGGCTGCCATTGCTGAGTGGGTGAGTAAATAATACATTGAGAAATGGCGGCTTCTTCCGTTAATGAGGCAGACCAGAAACTTGTTGAGCGACCAAGTGGACGAACCGCTGCTTTTCTTCTCAAATTGAGCAGAAAGGAATGTGGTAATATGGTTGGTGTCCTCACAGGGCATAACTCGTATCGCCTACACCTGGTCAGACTGAGAATCATTGACGACCCCATGTGCACTGCTTGCGACGAGAGCGACGACACAACGAAACATTTCCTTCTCGAGTGTCCAGCTTACTCTTTTGCGAGAATGCACGTATACGGCGTTGATGTTATGAGGATGGAAGAACTCCGTTCTCGCTCTCTACCTGAGCTTTTGAAATTTGTGAGGAGGACGAAAAAGTTTGGGTAGAGACTAGGGGATTCGAGTATAATGGGCCATGTTGGCCTGAATGCTGAAGATGCGCTGCTTTGCTGCGTGTCTTCTCCCACACCAAACAACAACAACCCTACCTACAGAGGTTAGTTATGTCGATAGTGGGTACAGATTTATGCTCAGTTGTTAAAGTGTTGCCTAATCCTGATGGTATGAAGTTACGTCTGTACGTAGCCTCATTCAGAGATTCTCAATATAACAACAAGTCCATCAAGCTTATGCATCCTGGTCGGCTCACTTGACAGCTCAGAAGGTCGGAACCCTGTGCTTTCTCCCATCTTTCTGTCAGCATATGAATACCATGACGAAAAAACGACTCATCTTTTGAGTTTTTCCATGAATCGAACCATTTTTTGGCATCTTCATAAGAATTGAAGTGCGGGTCTGCCAGGTCATAAGTCATCGATTGGAACAAGTGGTAATCGGAAGGAACAATGTCCGGTGAATACTGCAGGTGGAGTAGGACTTCCCATTTCAACGTTTCCAAGTAAGTTTTTAAAGGTTTCGCAACATGTGGCCGAGCGTTGTTATACTGCAAAATTACTTTGTCGTGTCTCTCCTCGTATTGCGTCCATTTCTCCTTCAATGCTCGGCTCAAACGCATCAATTGTAGTCTTATATCTATAGCTACTTCATTGGGTTTGAGGAGCTCAGAATACACTACACCCAGCTGATCCCACCAAATGGCAAAATAGATCACGAGTTTGGAACAATAGATATTCGGCTTTGCCGTCGATGTTGAGGCATGGCCGGGGTTACTCCAAGATTTTCTACGCTTCGCGTTATCGTAGTGTATCCACTTTTCATCACCAGTAAAAACCAGTGCAAAAACCTTTTCCTTTTCTGTCATTGGAGCAGCTATTCACGTGTAAAAAAACAGCGTTCTCGGCTTCAATTTGTACGGCACCCAATTTCCTTGCTTTTGAATCATTCCTAATGCTTTTAAACGTTTGGCAACGGTTGTGTGATGAACTCCTAATGATTTGGTAAGTTCATTTTGTGTATGACATGGGTCTTCATCGAGTTATGCTTCCAATTTATCGTCTTCAAACTTTTTCGATGTACTAGAGCGTTATCTTCAACATCAATATCATTATATATTTCCGATAGAGCATGGTCGCCGTAAGTCTCCACAAGGGTTTTAAGTGCTTCAGCTGCCGATTTTCTTTGAAAAGTGATGCAAAAAAAATCCACGCAAATACTCTTTTTTGGCACGAAACTCGACATGTTTAACGCTATGCAAAATACGTTGTTTGTGTTTGTGGAATAACATAGGTATACTGTCATTTCAACACTAATGGTGGAGGACTACGACGAAGTTGGCTGCAGTATTGCCCGATAACAAAAAGCTAAGATAACACCATCTGTCGGGGAACGGTTGTAACTGATTCAAGTCCCAATAGTTTCTTTACATATATGCAGTCTACTTCTTTTTTATTATTAAATATTTTTATTTATTTTTACATGGTTATAATTTTGTGCATTATTAATTTTTCGTTTTAAGCCAACATGTACAGAAGGACAGTTTATTCCCGATGCTTTCTACCCCACTAAATACTATGTTTGTATCAAGGGATACTTAGTGTCACAGTCCTGCCCGATTGGACAACAGTTCAGCACATCATTGAATATTTGTACATCAACAGCACCACCACCGCCACTACCACCCCCAGCCCCACCAATATCAGCGGTAGTTAGGATTTATTAAATTGATTAAATTGTTTATGAATATTTGTTCCTCTCATTTTAAAACAGTCGTGTACCGAAGGAGAGTTTATTCCGGATGCCTTCTACCTAAACAAATACTATATATGTACCAGTGGATATTTAGTATCGCAAATGTGTCCGATTGGACTAGAATTCAGTGCAACACTGAAGTTCTGCAGATTGCCAGTAGCACCACCACCACCACCTCCACCACCGCCACCAATCACTACGGTAATTTTGATGCTTAAAAAAATATATTTTTCCTCTTTTTAGGTTTTGATTGCGTTTTTTGGCGTCCGAGTAGTCCCCGATAGAATAAGACGCTACTCGTTTAGTTTAAAACGGACATGATTAGTACAACGAGTGAAAAACTTCACAAAGTCAGTTGGACTTGGTAGGAAAGGGTTTCGTAACAGTAGTCGAATCTTTGACTTATAAGAAGGCATTTGTCAATATTTACTAACATCTCACTATCTCATTCCAAAATAGTGAAATATTCCCAGCAACTTATCAACTTTAATCGTTAGATTTTTACACACTAAGTATAATTAGTTCAGTATTAGATGCGTTCTATTCCGTTACAGTATAGTGCAGAGGGACTGAAAGTGAACAATACAGAGCAGAGTTGTTTTTGTTTACATATAGATGGCGTTAAGGCCATATAGAATCGAAATATTATTAGCGGAAGTTGACGATTATGTTACGACTGCCTCCCATTGTACACTCCGCACAACACAAACAATTCAGTACGAATTTTTAATTTTTTCTCTGATACGCCACAATCAAAACTGGCAACGCATTCTATATGTCAAAATCTCTACTTTATTGCGAGCAGAGTAGCCACATCTGTAGAGTCAAATTCGTGGCTACTCTGCTAGCTTTATTGCTGTTTTCCCATGCCAGTAACCTACTCTAAGTGGAATTCATTCAAAAGGTTTGTACCGCAAAGAAAAGGGTTCAGGCTGAATATTGTTTGTTAACCCATCTCTCGAAAACACATGAACTGTGAGTTAAACTGAACTGAAAGTTAAAATTTAGACCCACTCCCATAGTCAGCTTAATCTACGTCATAGTGAATTATTGTGCCAATTTAATTTTGGGTTGATGTCTTGACTAGTTTTACGACAACTGACGAAGTCAATAAGAGTTACATAAACATTTTTGGGTAAAAACGAACAAACTTTTAATTTTCTTCAGTCAATATGACCCGATAATTTTGTCGCAGGGATTTCCATACAAAATTGCTCGGAATTATATTTTATTTCCGTTTTGACGTCTGAATCATAAATTTAGAAGCTTTAATTTTAGCAATACATCTATGTGATGCCAACATAGACGTAGATAAAGCTGTTTACTGGAACAAGTCCTTAGTATTCGGATTTGATAAAATTTATAAATCTAAATCCACAAATGGGCAAAAACTATTCAATCCTTCAGGGATCAATTCTTGAAATAAGTGATCACAGCTATTGATCGGTTAATGAAAAAGACATTAAACTACGGATCTAAAATCTTGTGCACGATTAGTTTTTACAAATTTCAATAAGAAGAGCGTAAGCCTTGAAAATTCAGACATACTTCTTCGTGTAGTAGCCATACAAATGCTTTTATAAAATTGGTTCATTTTATTTGCTTTTTCTAGGGACCTAATTAAAAAATAATTTGTCTGTTTTAAGTATAATATTTGGCAATTTCTTCGGTTAGATGCAATAAAAACGGCTATTAAAACACGTACTCTACTTTTTACAAGTTACCTTTAAAACACGTTGGGCTAGGAATCTGAAACTTTACTTAAACCGATTTCCCAATAGTTCAACTTAATAGTGCCAAAAAGCTAAAAAATTGTACAACTCTTTCAGATAACAGATAAGTGCTTGAAATATTGACGATCTGATTGAGATGAACGCAAAATATCGGACGTGGTTAGGTAGAAGGCTGTTATTTCATTTGATTGCGATAAGTTATTACTGAAAACAGTGTTTCCTAAACGTTATAATAGTGATTCTCAACAGTAAAAAGCCAGCGAACTACTAACACTCGTTTACCAACCGCAACCAAAATGTAGATCTTAGTACAGTAGTAGCCAATTATCTGATACTCCGATACTTCGATAGGTTATTACTGTAAACAGTGGTTCCTAAACGGTAAAAATAAACAAAAAAATCAACCTTAAGAAGCCAGTAAACCTTTTAAACAAAAAGTAGATCATCGCGAGTGACTTGATTTTCATCTTATGAACATAGCTTAATCTTACAAAAAAATTTCCCTCTTTACCAACCAATTAATATATCAATTTAAGAAAAATAACTATGGAATTAGTCTCGGCTCTATACAGAACGTGCGCTCGAACAACCACTTTACTGAACATTAGAAAGCCACCAACCCTCTCTCGAATCTTCATTCTTCAAACGATTAACTTTTGACTGCAACTGCAAATCTCTGCATTGATGTTATGCTTCAATTACACTCGCATCTTGAACAAATTGTAAATCCAACAGGGGCGATAAAGCATTTGATGTGAATGAAATTCCATTTGTCTCGAAAGCTTGCTCCGTGGTAGCATTTCTGGTATTCGCATTTTGGTTACTTGGCCGTGGCTTTTGGACTAAACAAGAAGTGTCTCATTTTTGTGATGCCCTATTTAATGAATTGTAATATTGTATGGATCTATCACCGACTATCGGTTTGCATGATCTTTCCAAAAAAATAATAATACTTACAAGGTCCAACTCTGTAGACAGTAGCACCCAAACTGTTTCAATAAAATTAAAAAAAGAGTTAAAGTTCCTACAAGACCTCTAATTGGGTAACAGATCGTCCAGGTAGTACCTTGTGTCCTGGACAATACATAGCACCAAGACTCTTCTTATTCACCATGTTTTCCCTAGAGGACTTACACGTTTCAAATCCAAAACCTATTTGGAGTTGATTTTCTTTGGTTTCCTCCGAGTCACAATGCCTGTCTGGACTCTCCAATCGTCCTCCACAATAACGTCTGGCCAAAATATCTCCGTCGAAGACATTTTGGTTCACGAAAATCTGCAATTTGCTGGAAAGGTAATCGGTCATATTCCATTGAGTACAACTGTATAACAATACAGATTTGACGCAAGATTCAAATACTCGAAGTTTTAAGCAAGGGTGATATACTGAATCCCACAGAATGAATATTATTGATGCTTCCAATTCGCACGCGTTTAATATCTCCTCTTCCCTTCCCTCTATTGAAAGCCTTCTTAAAGTTCCCAGAATGAGAAGTAATGATGGCTGTCCAACCCTAAAATTATTCGTATTGAATTAAATGAAACTTTACGGAATCTAGCTTGGTAAAATAGAGAGTGTTCTCCTCATTTTTCAAGTTTCTTCCTGCTTCCAGTTATGTCGGTTTTCTTTGGGATCTTAAAAAAGATGCCACTTTTTGATTCGGTAGAATACTATTCTTGTTCCTTAACTTCAATGACAAGCGGGAAGAAAATATCATCTAGAAGTTTCGGATCCGCTTTGAGGAGTTCGTTCGAATGAATAAATACCCGAAAGGATTTGCTATTGTTCGCAAAAATCACGTCGTTAATATAAAGGATAAAGAGCAACGGACCTACATCGTTTCCTTGTGGGTCACTCCATATATAAAGAAAGGGTTGAGAGCAATCAAGTGCCAATATTTTATAGTTCCAATCAGATTTGTACAAGGATTTTTAAAGAAGTTGGTGGTAGTTTAATCATAAGATATCGCAGATAATTGTTTTTTTTGCGCAAAATCGGATAGTTTTGGTATAGGACGATCAATCTGGTATGTATATCATCATCGAGCCTTTTAAGGACGCCATCTAATTATTCGTTAAAAAAAAACAATAATGTTATATTATATTAACGAACAATATTTTAATCGATCTAATTTTTTTATATTTCAACAGAACTGCGGTCTATACTTACAAGGAGAGTTCGTAGCGGATCCTTCGAATCCAAATAAATATTACGTATGCCTTTTGGGTGCTTTGCGGCCGCAATCATGCCCCATAAATATGATTTTCAATCCGATCACAAGATATTGTGAAGCTGAAATTCTTCCGCCGCCAGTTGGAGTACGTAGTAATTTTTTTTTAATGGAAACAAAATAGTTAATTCGTCTTGTTAATATCTAGATGTGTGCTATGTATCCAGAGGGAATTCATTTACCTTTGCCGGGTCCTGATCCTGGTGCTGTACAGTACTTTATCGTTTGTATTTCGGGAGTTTTCATTGTCCAATCTTGTCCGGACTTTATGGTTTTCGATCCGACCAAAAGTTATTGCATCGCTTCTAGTAGTCCACCTTCTAGTAGTCCGGTATGCGAACAAATCGATTTTTTTTTTTTAATAATTTAAATTTTTTATTTTGCTGTTATTTTAGGGATGTGGCCTATTTGCTGAAGACGACATTTGGTATTCTCCAAAATCAAACACTTTGTATTCGCAATGTGTTAACGGCAGTGTTCAACAGTTCGCTTGTGACAGTGGACAAATATTCGATTCGACAGCGTTATATTGCTATAATGTAAGTGATATTTCCATTTCGAAATTATTAATGCAGTTCAGACTAAGAATCCCTGTGAACCTGCATAAAATCCCATTCGACTAATAAATATTTCCCCACTTCCTTTTTCTTTAGCCGTGTCCAACTGGAGTTACTGGCAATGTCGCGGACCCAAATAACCAAGGAAGTTACATCCCGTGCCCCTCTTTAACCCCAGTAATATGCCCATCCAGTCAGTTATTCTATGGAGCAATTGGGTCATGTTATTCTCCTTCAACTTTAAAGGCGGTAATTTTAACATATTCACTATAAACTTATATTTTGGCGGTACCGTGATGTCTTTATTGTTAAATAAAATGTTTTTCCAAATTTCAGTTATGTCCGGCGGGACCAGTATCCATGAACGTGGCAGTATCGGGATGGCCGAAAGTCTACTACAGTTGCAAAGACGCCATTATGGTAATGTGCCCATCAGGTACAACTTTTATTGAGGTTTTGGGTGTTTGTATGTAATATAATTCGATCCAATCACCTTGTTCTCTTTTTTTCGCAACGAACGACATCAAACAAAATGTACTTTAATTTTATATATTATAAAAAGAAATAAAAACATCATAATAATAAAAACACAAACACAAACAGAATACTTAGAAAATTAAACAATTTTTCAAAACGAAAATGGAATTTTTCATGACGAAGCTAATTTTAAGAATTTTACTTTATTATTTTCTTAATACAGTATTGTAATCGATTTAAAAAAAAAAATTGCTACCATGAAATTTTGTATTTTCATGTTTTAGTAAACCCCAAAAAAGGAAAAAAAATGTCAGTCTGTCCGCCGTAGACGCCGTCCGCAAAACCATTTGTAGGTGCGTAGCTCACAAACCGCTAGAGATAGTAAGTTGAAATTTGTATAGTAGGTAGAATGGGTGAACTCCTACGAGTGGTATCTTTTGGAAGAGTAGTGGTGTGAGGAGGGAGGGGGGGGAACGTTTTAGGTGAAAAATTTTGGTTTCTAGATCTCAGGAACCGCTTATGCTAGGAGGCTGAAAGTTGGGACTTTTGTAGTACTATGTTAGTGGATCCATTTGCAAGAAAATAGCCGATAGTGGTCGAGGGTTGTGCGAGTGGGAGGGGGGGGGGGGGGGGGACAATGCATCCAAAACGCTTGAAAGCTGAGATTGAAACATTCTAAAATCCATATCTCCTGAATGATTGATGTCAGATGGCTGAAACTTTGTAGTTGTATTAAGAGATACTAGGAGATTAGAAAAGGGTTGACATTTTTAAGGGGGGTTGCCTTTCTCCATATCGAGGGAGCTTTCAACAACGTCTGACCAGAGGCAATCACTGACGCACTTTCTAGCCTGAAGGTGGAGTCCTCGCTTGGCGCGCTGATCAATTTGATGTTAATTTCCAGGATTGTGAGCACAAAGCTGGGCGAGTCCTCCTCTCGAAGGTTTGTCAGCAGAGGTACACCACAAGGTGGTATGCTGTGTGCTCTCCCCTCTTCTTTGGAATTTAGTGGTCAACAAACTACTTTTGTGACTGGAAGGGGCGGGCTGTACAGTGATTGCTTATGCAGATGATGTTGCAATTGCTGTCTCGGGAAAGCACCTCAACACGCTGAGCGAGATATTGCAGAATGCTCTCTCTATTCTCTCCAAATGGGCAGCTGAATGCGGATTGCGCGTGAACCCACGCAAAACAGAATTAGTCCTCTTCAGTCTTCACCAGGAAATACAAATATCCTCACGTAGACCCTCCTTCTCTGAATGGTACTAGTCTAGTTTTCACCGATAGTGCAAAATATTTGGGTCTTATTTTGGATAGAAAAGTTCTCTGGAAACCTAACATTCAGGAACGGGTAAGGAAAGCAACAGTTGCGCTTTACTCGTGCAAAAAGGCCATTGGCAAAAAATGGGGTATGCAACCCAGAATAGTTCATTGGCTCGACGTGTCCGTCATCAGACCAATACTTATGTATGATGTTATTGTCTGTTGGACGGTCTTAGACAAAGCGGTTAACCACACGACCCTAGGAACAGTGCAGAGATCAGCATGCACATGCATCAGTGGAGGTCTGAGAACAACTCCCTCTGCAGCACTAGACATGCTATTTAGTCTGCTACCCCTAGAGATTTTTGGTAAGCAAGTGGCAGCCAGTGCATCCATTCGACTTAGGGCCTCTACACAGTGGACTGGCATATATGCAGGTCACTCAACACTCTTGACACACTTCAATAACATTCCTGAAAACACCGACTACACCCCTCCCAGTTATGATTTTGACAACCATCCCAACCCGTCTAGAATGGGAAAGGGATTCGGTACGGACGGAAGAGTCCGCCAACATATATACGGACGGCTCCAAAACTGAAGGCGGGGTAGGTGGAGGTGTTTTCTCTGACAAGCTTAACATTAGCAGCTCCTTCCGCCTTCCGGACCACTGTAGGTAGTGTCTATCAGGCGGAGCTTATGGCGATCAAGGAGGCCTTGTCCTGGCTGAGGTGTAATGTAATATCTACTAGGGATATTAGCATTTTCACAGACAGCCAAGCGGTAATAAAATCCTTGGAATCGGCCTCGACAACATCAAAGGTCGCCGCAGAATGTCGATCATCTCTTAAGGAGATGGCTGAACAGTTCAATATTCTTCTGTGCTGGGTGCCAGGACACAGGGATATTCCAGGGATCTGCATGGCTGACGAACTCGCTCGGCGCGGTACTACCCTTCAGATTATGCCGGAAAATCGGAATCTGGGTGTACCTCTCTCTACATGTAAACTGCTACTGGGATTGAACTCAATTCAGAAAACCAACTCAAGATGGGCAGATGGTGTTACATGTCACACTGCGAGACAGATCTGGCCGGAGCTGGATCTATAACGCTCTAAAAGGCTGACTCTGCTCAAAAGGGCGAATATCAGCACCACAGTCGGTGTCCTGACCGGACACTGTCTTATAGGTCGACATGCTAAAAGACTCGGTCTCTTCTCAAACGACTTCTGCAGAAGCTGCCTGGATGAGGAGGAGGAAGAGACAGTCCTTCACCTAAATGGTTCGACGAGTAGGACCGAATTCGATGATCCTGTGGTAACACAACGGACCTTTTAGGTCTAAGTGTGTCCGTGTTCTCACGGGCAGCCACGTGTACCTACCTACCTACCTAAGGGGTGAGGTGAGGTATGGGGGTGGGTGGTGAAAAACTTTGAATTACAATATCTTCCGACACAATTGTGCCAGGAATATAAAATTTGGTTTCTGTATATAGAATTACCAGTGGAGTCTACTGAATGTAAAATTTTTCAAGGAGGAGGTGAAGTGCGGAAGTGGAGTGATAGCCATTTTTCAAAAAATTAAATTTTTATATCTGAAGAACCGTATCAGATATGATCTTCAAAATTTTACAGGAATTAGGACCAGTAGACCTCTAGCGGAGGAAAAAATTTTGAAGGTGTGGGTGTAGGGAGTGATGGTGGAAGGGGGTGGAAATGAAAAAATTATGATTTTAATTTCTTGAAACTGCAAAGGATATAAAGCTAAAAATTGAAAACTGTATGGAGCTACTATGGAGACATTCCAGAAAAATAAATTTTTGATAGGGGTAGCAAGGTATGACCCAACTAGCAAACAAATTTCCGATTTTGATTTTCCGGAGGCTATAACTTCGATAAGGTTTCGGTAAGGCTTTTGAGCGCAGGAGGATTTTAAATTTCGATAAAGCTTTTGCAGGACTTTCGAGCGGAGGCTGCACATTTCAGAAGCCATAGCTTCGGTAATAACTGCTTTAAGGCCTTATGGAAGTAAATACCAACGGCTTTATGGAAGCTTGTGGAGTTTTAATTTCGATAATGTGTGACGGGTCCATGGTTCGAATCCGAGAGTGTGCAAGGTGTAAGTGAAAAAACTATTATCCACCTTAGATTTTTTAAATGAATCTAGAGCTGAAAAAACGGAGATACTAGGAAGCGCTATAAGCGATACAAACCCTTACGTGTGTGAGACAGGCTTATGAGAGTAAAATATTCGTGAGCAGCAACCAGCCAAATAAAAATTATGGGTTTATAATATAATAATGAACATACCGAAGTCACAATCGGCTGCAAGCCAATCGTATGATACTCTAGATGAAATACTGAACTCCGATTTATATTGTAGTTTGAGATAAAGTAGAATTAGGAGTGAGCATGTAGTTTGTGCTTTATTAAGGACTCTTGTTTGGTTGCAACTCAAAAGTTAAAGACAATACAATACCTTCAGTGTTCAATTCCATATCTGGAACTAGGAAAATCACCGAAAGTAAAATTTACCCTTTTCAAGGACTTTCACATGGAAAATACAGGAAGGATTCACTCGATTTCTAGTATATTTAACCTTTTATCTTGAACACGTGTTTTAAGGACTTTTTGTATGGAAGCTATCCGAAGGAGTACCTACATAAATTTTGGTGACTATGTACAAAGTTTCAACATTGTGTCTAAACGACTTCCTATTATAGTGAGTTCCGTAAATTGAGTGAGTACATTTTTACAGGATTTTTGTATGGCAGCTACTCGAACGACTCATGGAAAATTTTTCATATTCTGACCCTTAAAACCAACGTATACAAAATTTCAAAGTCGTTGATCAATATTCTTGGACATGTGTCTTAAAGACTTTTTGTATGGCAGCTACCCGAAGGAGTAGGACGATTTTGCCCGGTAACGAGCTTAGCCTTACAAACTCGACCGAACATCCAGATTCAAAATTTCAAGATCCTAAGTCAAGGCGTTTTTGAGTAATCGTGCTAACGGACAGACAGACGGACGGACGGACCTCAAGCGGATTTGGAGTTTTTGGCCACAAATAGACACAAAATTTTATGTAACTTTACAACACAACAAATAAGTACATAGTATGTGCATACCGGTTCACCTTCACTACAATTTTATTATTATTTATATTACTTAATTTATTGTTTACCTAAACCAAAACAACGCCCCTCTCCCGTAGCATACTACATCTATAAACAAATATATTTTTCCAACACGCCACTACAATAGCTCTATCTAAATACCAAGTTTTAGCTTTCCATGATTATACATATGTTCTCGAGATATACAAATCGGAACGTTTTCCCTTTCACCCTCTCGATCCCGGCTTTCGAGCGTTTCGAACGCATTATTATTCCCCCCACTCCCACACCCCTTCACTGAAGGGGTTCAATATGAAAAAAATTTAAATTTATTTTTAGGCTATTTCATAAAAAGCCCGTAGAAGAACGAATTTGCTACCTCATATATGACGAAAATTCTGAAAACATATGCAACCCCTTTACATTCACTTGGGAGTTGAAAATCCAAAAATTCTAAAACGAATTTGTAGTTGATTAATTATTCAAAGCCTCTGAAAATAAAAACCAAGTCAATATTTCATTAAATATACAGGGTGTTTTTTAGGTGCATGAGAACTTAAAACTTAATACAAGACAGAAATATTGTTGGAATGAAATTTTTTTATTATATTCTGGTAGATAATTTCATGGTATTTATTTTTTAAATATGATTTTCGTCATATGTCCGCCGCGGCTACGAGTTACATGGTTCATTCGATCAGTCCAATTTTTGACTACTTTTTCCAATAAATCTGGCCGTATGGCGTCAATAGTGGCTTGAATATTGGCTTCCAATGCTTCAAAAGTTGCTGGTTTGTCGGTATAAACGCATGACTCAATATAGCCCCATAAAATGTAATCCAGAGGCGTTAAATCGCACGAACGAGGGGGCCAGTTAACAGAACCACTTCTGGAAATCAAGTTGTCATTAAATTGATTTTGCAATAAATCGATTGTTAAGCGCGCTGTATGGCAAGTTGCGCCGTCGTTTTGGAACCAAATGTCGGCGATGATTAGCTGATTAATTTTTGGAAACAAAAATTCAGTCAGCATGGCTCGATAGCGCTGGCCATTCACCGTAACGGTAGGTCCTTCCTCATTTCGAAAGAAATAAGGACCGATGATGCCGCCAGTGTGTAAACCGCACCAAACAGTCAATTTTAATGGATGTAATGGTGATTCGTTAAGAGAAGAGTAAAATTAGTGAGAAAACGATCAATAACTGCACGAATTGCTTGCTCACTAAGCCGATTATGTTTACCGTAAAATGGACGAAGTGCTCTATGAACTTCGCGAACAGATTTATTTTTTTCAAAGCAAATTTCCACAATTTGGAAGCGTTGTTCTGGCGTTAAACGATTCATGATGACTTGCCAAACCTTACTGAACAGAAATGTCAACACAGTTTGACATTCTCAGCTGTCAAACCACAGTTATCGATATCGATAGTTCTCATGCACCTAAAAAAACACCCTTTATAAGGTATATTGGAAAGCAACTGGAAATGAAACCCAATTCGATATCTTATCAAACGTAAGAGATACGACGAAATTCATGAACCACCTTATTAGTGGTTGAAAAGGAAAAAATACTGATAAAATTTTTTTTAGGCTATTTTATAAAAAAAAAGCGCAAAAGTAAAAACTGATTCAATATCTAATCAAACCTAAGGAATATTGTGAAGTTCGTGAAAATGTATTCAGCCTCTTTACAGCCTTAGGGGTTGAATTTAAAACCCTTCTGAAAACAATTTCTAGCCATTTATTTGAAGAACCCTATTTCCATTGATAATTTTCACCCATCTCTGTACGCCAATGGATATATAAAATTGTTTTACCTAAATTACTGTACTAATGAAGCCACATATACAGTGTGTTAAGTAAGAGCGTTTTTGTTTTACATATATACGTTCAAAATGTTCCGGTGCAATGCGCAATAGCTTTAATAGTGGGTCCAATCACCACCAGCGTCGATAATCGCTTGGCATCTCCGCTGCATACTTTCTACCAAATTTTCGGAGTATTCTTGGAGGAGTGCCCTTCAAACGCGTCGAATTTGTCCAGAGAGCTGCTTAAAAGCGAAGAGACGTTTCTCTCGAATCTTCTGCTTTATGTAGGCCCAGACATTTTCGATGGGATTAGCATCAGGCGATTGTGATGGCCAATCGAGTGTGATGATGTCATTTTCCTGTTACCATTCAGTGCACAGTCGGCTCCGGTGTTTTGGATCATTGTCTTCCTGCAAGATCCATTCTTGGTTTTTTTGCATGAATTGACGTTTGGCAGTCGGTAACAAGGCTTTCTTGTAAATTTCGACCATCCTGGGAGCATTGAGGTTGTTGGTAAAGAGGTGCAACACGCCAAAACCATTCTTTGAGAAGCAGCCCCAAAGATGCACCTTGATTGGGTGTTTGACGGTGCGCTGGACGAATTGGCTTGATGAGGAGCACCATGCACGTGGTATGATAACATAACCCCAAACGGAAGCTTCGTCGGAAAAAACTACATTGCTCCAGTCACGATCAATGTTTTCTTGTGGCCCAGCAAGTCTTTTCGCAGTGTGTTCTGTGTTCTGACAGCGAAGGTTTCTTCAATGTGCTTCGCCATTTGAAATTATTCGCACGCAAATGTTCACGTAATGTAACGTGCGATATGTCTAATCCTTTTTGCTTCAATTTTGCTTGCCCTTGACGCAAGGATAATCCAGGATTTCGTGAAAACAATGTCACAATCACTTTTTCGTCCTTTTTCGTCACTTTTCCTGCTGAACTACGATCTGGAAGGTCGTCGACATTTTTTGACTCTTTGAACCTATTCACCCACTTCGCAACAAATGCCCTCGACTTTTTAATATACTTGGCAGCTGAGTCATAAGACATTTTTGGCCCTTTTGGGTGCGCGCATGGGAACACGGCTTCAAAACGTTTCGAATACACGTCACTCATCGCGGTTTCTGTGTTTCTCTGACGGAAGATCGACAAAGACTGAAACTTTTCGACTAATGCGCCATAGGCGGAAGTTCATTAAACCAAATCAAAAATTTTCAGGTTCGTATCACTTACCGACTGCAAGTTATGCTGTACCTGCTATTACCTAACACACTGTACCTACCAAGTTTCAAATTGCTAGCATAACCCGTTCCAAAGATAGGAAAAACATCCCCATCCCCGACATTATATTTTCATATCGCGCCACTAATAGAACTAGTACATTACTAGCTCTACGTAAATCCCAAAGTTTCATCCATCATTCGCGGAATTCGAGACATAAATATCGAAATGTTTTCCCTCACTCCGAACTCGCTATCTCGGCTATCAGGCCTACAGGCTGCTGAATTTTAATACTTTTGTAGTGGGATCGCAGACATAACAACGTTGTAGCTGCATAGATGTGGTTTCTGTCGCTGCTCACTGCCACAGACAATTGTATTATTATTTATTATATTGTCTGTGTCACTGCATTACACACTTTACCATCTAAATACAATAGTGAAGAGCATTTTGCGGCTTATTTCAAAAGACGTGTCACCAATAAATAGTCCGTTTGGTTGGACGCAGAAGCGCTAAGTTTCATTATGAATGTAGGTTCGTCAGACTCGGAAAGGTCCAGCTGTCTCACAGGAACAGGAACAGAAATCGGATATGCCTACAAAATCCCGTTGACGAGCATCGTTTATTTTGCCACATATTGACTAGCTCCTTTCATTGTTTCCGATTTTTCCACAATCAGTCGCAAGGGCACTCACGTCGACTCAACTGCATCAGGATTCGAAATAAATGTTGTAAACATATTCCGCCTTTAGCGAGTGAAAAAGACTAAGACTAGAGTATCATCGCCAAATGCCTTTACGTCCGATCATCCAGTGCGTACCGATCGGCAAATGCCATAACAAATTTATATGATCAATTGTGCAGAGCGCTACAATTTTCTGTGAGTGTGAGTATGACCCGAGGCTAGTTGTTTTCATAATGTAAAGATGGTAGCACTTTTTGGAATAATTGAATAAAATAACCGTCCTTATGACAATGAAGATTTCGAACAAAAATGAAGTCTTTTTTGGAAAAGGATCGAATATTTTTTGATATAGATGCCTAGGTTAGGTTAGGTTTAGAGGAGTGAACTGTAGCAATGTGCCACATCCCATCACGAGAGATCACTAAGGATCCATTGTGTTCCCCTCGTATAAAACCGGACTCTTAATTATTGCAAGTTCTGATAAATCGGTCAAGAAGAATTTCCTTAAGTGTACGAGCCAGATGCTCCAGTGTTGGTTCTACATTCTCATCACCACAGCGACATAGATCAGCCATGGGTATTCCCAGTCTTTCTCCATGTCTCCCAAAATGACAGTGTCCCGTTAAGACCCCTATGAGTTGTATACAAGCGTTTCTACCCACAGACAGTATGAAACTAGAGTTCCTCCTATCAAGTTTCGGCCAGCACATTCTAGCCTGCCGGCAACCCGAAAGATGTCTGAGTCTGAGTGCTTCTATATCAATCATTCCCTTTACACGTTCAATGTGACATAGAACCGATTCATCAGCCAGTTCTATGCTCATCTCCGACCCCCTTCTGGCGAGTTCGTCTGCCATTTCATTTCCAAGGAAGTCACTGTGACCAGGGATCCAACAGATTTTTAGGGTATTGTTTAAACCCACCTCTTGTACGAGATGCCTAACATTGCTTCGGTTCGGTTCGCCGTAAAGCGTGGGTACTCATATTTGCGTACATATCAAAAAGATCCAGTTTGCCGCATTGAGTCGATTCGAAGCGCATCTTTAGATCTCGCGAAAGCTAATGATTGGATGGAAGGTACTGAAGTCTAACACTGCATAGTTTATATATTTTCAAAATTTTAATAAAATTGTCTTGTACTTTTTATCAACTACAACAATAGAAATGTTAATTTAAAAATAATGAAAACAACAATCATAAAAAAAAATATCAACTTCATTACTGCTAAACCTTAAGTATATTTCGTAAAATCATTAATATTAGGCCGTGGCATTTTTACCGAAACATCGGCACTTTGTGCAGCTGTTGCATCGCCCGAATTACTCTCAGTTCCTAGTGCTGCAGCTTGTGACTCTTTCAGTAGCTTAGATCATAAAAAGTAAGCAGTTAGGAGAACTGTTTCGCCTTTTCTTTACTCGTCAGTTTGGACTTACCTTTGTTCGTAAATTTTTAATTTTCCTCAAGCGTTCGAGCCAATTCGATGCATACGGGCTCTTTGTTTTAAGCGACTGCGACACAAGCGATGCAAGCTGCAAAAAATGTAATAGAAAATCAGGAGAAGAAAAAAATTGTTTGGTGCATCTTTCTACAGTGGATTTTTCAATTAAAACATAAGTTTGCCGAGTCAACAAAAAAACACAAGCCGCATTTTCACCAAGGAAAACGTCTGTATCAAATAAGAACCATTTGAACACTTACATTTGCATGAAGAGCTAGTTGTCGGGCTAGTAACGGCGCACTGCTATCGGACACGATTTTCGGTTCCGAATGCGAAATATATTCGGCAATTTCATCCTTGGCTCGAATAAATATTCGATTACTGTTCAATTCGAGCGGCTGAACTACGACACAAGCATAATTAAATTGGCCCTGCAAATAAAAGTTTGAATACGAAAATATCGGCAACAAAATAGATAAGTCACGGCTTCATTACTTTGATCGTATTTAGGCTGTACTCTTCGCCACTTTCGTTGTAAACGATGCTCACAAAATCATTGCCAATATGTTTCTTTTTTTCATTACAGTTCGGGTCTTTTTCCTTGTTCGGCATCAACGTGGCCACATGGAATGTTACCTGAAATAGAGCACGACAATCGTCAAGCCTTCCATTCAATTCGATTCGAACTCAACAAACCTGCACGATTTCATCTTTCCAAACATACGTGAAATTTCCATCGCGACCGCTCGTCTCCATGTTTACGAACAAATTATGCTCCTTTGCGTCCTTCAGACTAACCAATGTTCCCAAGTTTCGCAAAAACTCCACATATCGTACACTGCCGAAACGATTTCGTAAAATTTCCGTTTCGTTGTTACATTGACCCGGTCCGACATATAAGACGCCGATTTTATGTGTCTCGAACGGCGGAATAAAATCTAATAATGTGATGGCCTTCATATTTTCCGGATTAACTTTGATCGGTTGATCGGCCACTTGCAATTGTCCGGTATAGTAGAGTTGCAGGAAAATGAAATTCGGACTGATTCCCAAACGCGAAATACTCGACGGATTAGAGGTGTGCTGTCGAAAATTCGTTGCAGATCGATTGGTGCTTGTGTTTCGATTGACACGATTTACTTCGCGTACAACCGAAATTGTTTTTGAACGACCGCGAGGCATATCACCACCGCCGCCACCATTTCCTCCGTTACTATCTGAACCGCCACTGCTACCATCATTCGTATTCGAAGCGAACGATGTCATTTGACGGGCAATTCGATCGGCAGCGTTACGAGCTTTCGGATGCGGCGAAAGTGGTGCTGGCGATTGTGGTGGCTTGGCCGTTACTTTTTGAAGATCGATTGGAATCTTAAGGCTTGTCGTCGAAGTCGATATGGCTACAGCAAGCGTTTGCGTTACGTCATCAGCCGAATGTTGTTTGGGCGGCAGAACCGATGTTGAGGACGACTGATCCTTTTCTTTGTCGGTTTTTACGCCCGGCTGCTCTTGGTTACCTTGTAAAGATTCGGACTGACTGGGTGGCGTCGAGCCGGCAATCTCTTCCGGTATCGCTTCACAGCTAACGCGCATATCTTTGCCAAAGTTTTTCTTTTTTTGCTGCTGATCACCGTCGTCGTCCTTTTCACTCGATTGTGAGGAAATGATCAGACCACTCGAGCTATCGCCGGCTACGGTCGTCGTTGGTATATTTTCGGCGGGCAATTTGCCACCTTGTTTGGCAGTCAGATGTGGATTGCGCCAATTCGAGCTCATTTCGGGACTGGAATTGACCCGTCGTACCGGATTTCGAGATCGAGAATCGCCGTCTTCAAACGGCACATCGTCGTCGTCATCATCATCATCGTCGACATCGCTAAAACTTCCAGCCGGTTCTTTATGTTGCGTAAGTTTCTTCGGTATGTCGATTGGACCCGAACTGATTGACGTTGAAATTTCCTCCTGACGCTTGAGTGCACGGACTTTTGCGACGGCCTTGACTGCTTCCTGTTCGGGTTCATCTGTGCTTTCCTTTAATTCAATCGGCGCTAGAATAACGCTAGTTTCTTTCGGATCGAGCATGGACTTTGGAAGAGATACTGTCGGTGGCGACATCGGTGGAAGATCTTTTAAGAATTCCGGACCAAATACTCCTCCATGTTGCGACGGCAAAAACAACCCGATCAGATCGTGAACAGGCATATCGTTGCCGAGACAATCGTTTTCGACCGGATTCTGAATTCGCATCATCCACGATATACAGCCAGTTGGACGGCGGATATAAACTTCAGCCCATCCGGTGCAGGAACAAGCACAGATCTGTTGCTGTAATTGTACCTAAACACACGTATGCAGATGATTAAAATAATAAATAATAAAATCCAGAAGTTACAAAACTAACTGATTCACGACTCTCCCCAGGATCAGGATTGCTACCGCGACGCGACAGTGCCTCAAGTGAACCGGAAGAACAACTGAACCGTCCCTCGTTCGAAATCTGTCGCGACTTATCGATCGACTGATGTGTGTTGTGCTGCGATGAAGACGACGTTGAGGATGTTAGATCCATGCTACCAGATTCTGTTCCGCTGCTTGCTTGCAAGCTTGCTTTTGTGTATCGTTTGTTCGCTGAAAAATCGGGCGGACCGTCACCACTACGTTGCGATGAACCAATGCCACCGATAACTTCTGGCGAATTCGGTGTATACGATGAATTCGGAGTGGACGTATCGATCTTCTGTAGGTTTTGCGAAGTCGCACAACACACCTGAGCGCAACGATCGCAAAGACCGTTACGCGTCGGTAGGGCCGAACAACAGCTTGTTGTTATAGTGATCAGATTCGTACCGACTAGCCAAGTTTGTGAGGGTGCATCTTTCAAGAGATACTCGGACGAGGGTAGTCTGAACGTTAAAACGAACGAAAACATTCTTCAAAACAACATCAGCATTAAAAATTCGTTATTTTTACCTTTTCGGCAGTGCCGAGCACGGCGAGAACGTATGCCGAGCGATAAAGTCCATACACGTCTCGGCTAATTCCATGTGAAAAGTTTTCAAATGTTCGTTCATTTTCGGCCGCAAATCAGCATTTGGAGGTTGCGGATTAATAGTTGGACGATCACGACCACGCGATCCTCGTTCTGTTAAACTGGCACTTCGCTTACGATTCGACGAGTCCTCGTTAACTGGATACGGCAATGTTGCTGCCTGCGGGACTTTAACATCTTCGAAATTCGATTGAATCGACTACGTGCGGAAATTCTGGTATTACTTTCGAATTGATTTTTATTTAGTATTCGACTTACCGCGATAATATAGCTAACAATATTCCGTCGTACGATCAATCGGCACTTAAGAAACCAGCCTGCAATCACGTGATGTGCAAGTGAAACTGTATAGTGATTGTAGCGATGTGGTTTCGTGTATGGGAACGAAATCGCAAACACGTACATGTATTGACGCGGCACGAAATTCGTGAACCGATGGTTGGGCAATCGGCTAAGAACTACATAGAAACGAGAATTAATCACATGTCCTTGAGAAAGAAGGAAAGCATTAAATTTTACTCGACAAAAATTCCAGCACCGGCATAGCAACGCTAACAGTATGCGACATTTTGCTCAGTTCGAGCAGAACTTCGGGAAGTTGGCGCATCAAAATCTCGGGTATTTCCAAAATCATTACTGTAAGCGTGTTGATACAAACGGCAGCCGTTCGTGATGGAATACCGAGCTTCAGTGCTTCGATGATTGACTGCTGCTGCATCGGCAAGTATTGATGATAGGTGACCAAGCTTGCAATCGCGGGCAACATTAGTGCATAAAAATCATCGGAAGTTAATTTAACAGACTTCGGCGCCATGTTATCCGGAAATTTTCGATCCGCAAATATTCGTAGAATAACTTTGGCCAACGACTCGATATCGCTACCGATAATCAGTGCTTTGTTTTGTAGTATTTTCGGAAGTTCGTGCAGGACCAATTGAAATACGCTGTAATCTGAAAAAGGCATGTTACTGGCTAGCCATTACTTCGACGAAAAAAAAATTAACCTTGTTCCTTTTCCAAACATAGAACAATCGTTTTGCATCCACGTCGAATTGAGATCGACGTAAAATTGTGCGTAACACCCTCACTGTTGGTCTGCAGCGGAAGTTGTTGCTGATTAACGGCTCCCTGATGAGATGGTAGCGATGAATCAATGCCCAAATAATGGCTAAATAGAATTGATTCGGGCTTGGCTGGATCCGGATAGCCAATGTGATATGTCCCGTTCGCTCGAGCTTTTAAAATCCAAACAAAAATCTACGAATTGTAGTCGAAGAATAAAAACTTTTCTCACAAACAAACGAACAATTTATCTACCTTATGCCTGAGGCAGCTCAAATTCTCGAAAACTTTCGGACGCTGATAGTGCAATTCCAAATAACCGACCAACATATGAAATATCCGAATGGCATGACACGACGGCAGCCGATACAATTTTATCATAAAAACATCGATCGCTCCTTCAACGACGGTCATCACGTCCTGTATTTCTGCCTCCGTTTGAAACATCGTACCGTCCGTTTTACTCACCTCGAACGGCCGATTCAGAATCTTCTCCAATATATCGAGCAATTCGCCGCATCGTTTGGTATCGCAATGCCACGCAAAATCGATAAGAGCCTTCGCGACTACCGTCCGAACAAGCAAATTCGTTTCCAGTCCGATATTCGAAAATTGCGGTATAACAACACGCTCTAATATCTCCTCTTCGTAGGCTGCACGATTGCTGTCCATGATCCGAATCAGCGATTGAACGGTTTTCACCCGAACATTTGTATTCGAAATTTTATAGAAGCGTTCAATAAACGCATGCAAAGTTTGCAACCACTGCGGTCGAGTCGCGGAAATCTTCGCCGACCGATAGTCAATCAGTTTGAGTATGGAAATTTCCGGTCGATCTTCGGCGATTTTTTCGATTAGTTGATACATAATTTCGGGATTTATTGAGATCTCGTCGGCTTGAACGAGATTTTCAATTTTATCGATCGTTTCGTGAAATTGCCGCTGCAGGATACACTCCTTAAGAAGATCGTTTTTCTCTGCACAAAGCAATATAGGAAATTAGCAGTTTTGGATTATCCCTAGGGTCTCTTACCATAGTACGCGATGTTATCGGCTATTGCAAACAGTATATCGCAAACAACATCCCACGTATGTTCAGCCAGATCCTTGCCTGATTTTTGTATCATCATTTGAATGCTGAGAATTACTTCATACGTGACAATGATTTTCCGACTCTCCAGCGACTGAAATACAGACGGCGTTAAAATCGCCACAAAATAGACCGCAAAAATGTCGAACATTTAAAAAACTCATCAGTACAGTCGAGGGTGAATAACGCAACATCGGCACAACGGTACAATTCGACCCCCAAATTCCCATGTTAATGTGAAAAACGGCGCCACGCAACAATACTTCATCGTTGTACAGCATCTTATCGTTTAGAATTCTACACATTGTAAGCAGTGCTTCGTGTCCGGAATTCGTACCAAGAAGATTTCGCATAATCTGAAATAAAACAAGCGTTGTTACGATTCGAAACTTTGTCCAGCCTATTCGCAACAACAATACCTTCCATGCTGTTTGGCAATACGGCACTAAATTGACCGTTCGGCAGAGTGCCAAGATGCACAGTGCCAGACTTTCGTTGGGAAAAATTGCATAGCAAATGACGGCATCTAAAATTTGTAGACACTGCAAGCCGATGCGTGTATCATCAACGTTACAACTTAAATTACAAGCATGTCTGTAAAAATATGATCAAATGATTTTTTTTTTTTTTCATTTATTAAAAATGTTAGCAAGGTCTTACTCGAGTATCCCGACCACAATATCATTTTCTAAATGTGCAGCATTAAATTTAACAATATTGACTAGCATTTCCAGGTAGAGCTCTGTAAGACCGGCGTCCACTATTTCCGGGGCCCATTGCAGCATAAAAAACCCGATCTGAAAAAAATTTGCTTTATCACCAGAAAACTGAAAAAAGGATGAAGAAATCGGCTTTTATATAAAACAAATTGAAAGGCCGCAGCACCCAGAACAGAAAACAGAAGATGAATTATCTTAGAAAGCGAGCAACGTTTTCTTTCAGAGACTTACCACAACGGTACAACCAAGGGCCTGGCAAGACTGGCTGATGATCGAAAATATTCCTTCGATGGTTTTAGAAATCCGTCGTTAACCGTACGTTCGATGTATGGAATGTCTCATATCTGATTCAGCGCCGAGCCTGTCTGTATCACTGTCCTGGATCCATTGTGGTCCCCTCGTTCAAACCGGGCTCATAACTAGTGATTCCAAATATTCCTCTTCTTTGTGAAGAGAGCAGTTCTCCATGAAGGTATCATCGCAAGTTCTGATAGATCGGTCAAGAATAATTTCCCGCAAGTACCGATATCTGATTCGAGCCAAACTTTCACATTCACACAATAGATGTTCTACATTCTCGTTCTCACAGCGACACCGATCAGCCATGGCTACTTCCAGTTTTGCTCCGTGTCTCCCAAAAGGACAATGTCCCGCTAAGAAGGTCGAGGCCTTCGGAGAAGCTCCGACCGCAGAAAACTTCGTTAGACACATTTGTGACACAGCCCTCAAGTGGCAAGCTTTGCAGACTGCAGCAGCACGGATTATATCGACACTTCGCCGCTTTGAGCGAATAAGAAACATCCAACGCGACGCACCACAGGAGACGACTGACTAGACTAGACAGACAATAACTGACGATTTTAGCAATAATGCTATGACAAACCTAACGCTGGTTCCGGGGGATCCATCCGTACGACTGAGGAGATGTTTAGCGGGTTAAAGTCCCGCACTGAAATAGACTTTCAATGCTTTTACTCCTCGTTAATAAAAAAAAATCTGCCAATGGTCTGGGCGAAACTTTATTATTTTCGGTCAAAGTTCGGGAGTGGTCAAAGTCGGAGTATATCACCAGTTGTTTCGAAACTATGAGGTTTCTTGGAAAGTTAGTTTTATTATTAAAAAACAAATATTTAAAATAGAAGTATTTAGCCGATTAAACATTGGAAAGCCCGTGAAGACTATTCGAATTTCGGTTTATTATGTACACTAAAAGCCCATAGAAGTAAAACCGAATTGGCTGCCTTATCAGAATTGACGGGCTTAGAACCAGAGGAGTCCAAGTGACAAATTCGCGGCAATTGAGTTGATAGCAAGAAATGTCTATTTAGACTGTCTGCTGTACTCTACCAGTGGTGCACAGGTCCAAGAGTAGCTTAAGGCTGCTATCGGTTAAAAAAGAAATTCAATACTAAACGAAAAAGCACCAATGATACGAGCCAGAGTGGTACAAGTGCAACTAGGGCTCCTTTTTAACGAGCCAAATCAAATTATTCTTGGTTTTTTTGCACTTAGTTGTATTTAGCGATCATGGTAAGCTTTGTTCCTGTTAAGTTTCGTTACTTGATATTACTATTTGGTTTTCTGTTAAAGCCATTATTTCATTTTCAAAATCTCGTAATGGGTAAATTTTCAAGCTTTTCATTGGACTTATTCGTATTTACTTAACTTGGTACCGAGCATAGCTAATTTTATTTTATTTGCGAATTTCATCTCATTAAACCTAAAAGTTTATACCAGGAAGGTAAAATTTGGTTTGTGTATATAGGATTACAAGTGGAGCCCATTGAATGTAAAATTTTTTAAGTGGGAGGTGAAGCACGAAAGTGGGGCGACAGCAGTTTTTAAAAAAAATTCATTTTTATATCTCAAGAACCGTACCAGATATGATCTTAGAAATTTTACAGGAGTTAGGCCCAGTAGTATATTTTGGACATGCCGAAATAAATTTTACTTCTGCGCGCTCTTTATATAAGCGCCTAGAAACGTTCTTTCCCAATTTTTCGATATGCAACCCCTTAGGGGGTATAAGGTGGTTGTGTACATTTTCACGAATTTCCATATATTGGGTCTAATGAGATAATCAATTGACTTTTAACACTCTGGGCGCAACTTTATATATTTTTTTTGGTAGAAGTCCGGAACGCGTTTAATGATGGGATATCGGAAGTGTAACTGCGACTGACAACCTAAAAAATAACGTTCCAAAAAACCTCCTGATCCCGGTTCGTGATTGCTGGGTGCTTTTATATTAGTAGTGTTAAAAATAGCTAATAGGGGAGGTTCAATGACTACGCAGTAAATTTGTAGAAAGAATAATAATAATAAATGTTTGATATTAACCAATTGCTTTCCCTTTTTCAATTATCACGCCACGCCACTGGCTCGTAGTATCCCTTAATACAGTCCCACTCCACCCCCTTCTGACATTAACCGCACAGGAGATATGGATTTTTGAATGGTGCAATTCCAGCTTTGGAGCGTTTCTGATACATTATTTTGCTCCCCACTTGTACACCCCTCAACCCCACTCAACCATTTCGCAAATGGTTCCACTATCTCAGTACTCTCCTACCCTCCTAGCGTAAGCGGTTCCTGAGATCCAGAAACCAAAATTTTTCATCTAAAACGCACCTCCTCCCTCTTATTATTAAAAAATAATAAAGTAAAAATCTGCCAAGTATATGTACACGAACCAAATTTCATATCTACTGCGTAATATATCTCGGGAAATTATATATATTTTTTTTTTGTGCCGCTGCGGGCTTTCGAGTACTAAGACCCTAAGAGGAAAACCGACCAACCACGTCGGTAGGTCTTAGCCATAATTATTGACACTTAAAAGACTTTAATATGACTTTACTCGAAACTACTTGAATCGCACTTTTACCCCTCTGGTTCTAAGCCCGTCAATTAAGAGATATGACGAATTGTTAAAACGTATATAAAGCCATTACTTCCACTTGAGGTTTGCATTTCGAAAAAATTGTGAAACAGCTTTTTAGACGACTTCATAAGAAGCAACTTGATATCTCATGAGACACGAGGGATTTTGATAAATTTGTGAAAACGTAAGCAAACCCTTCACACCCCTTGGTTCTTGAAATTCGAAAAATCGTGAAATTGGTTTTTAGGTCATTACATCAAATGCCGTAATAACCAATTTTATATCTCGTCAGAACTAAGGGATGGCAAAAATTGTGAAATCATATGCAAACCCTTGGGGGTTGAATATCCAAAAATGGAGAAATGGGTTTGTAGGCGATTATATAAAAACTCTGTGGAAGTGAAAAGCGATCTAATATCTCATCAATCCTAAGAAATAAGTCGTAGCTTTGAAAAGTATACAACCCCCTTACACCCCTTAGGATGGAATATCTGAAAATATTGAAATTGACTTTTTGGCGCTTATTTAGGAAATAGATAAATATGAAAACAACGCGAGAAAGTAAAAACCAATTCAATTTCTTATCACTTCTAAAAGATATGACGGAATTCCTGAAAACGAGTTCAACCCTTTTATATGCTCTTAGGGGCTGAAAACGGAAAAAACTTAAAAACAAGTTTTAGGCGATTATTACGCAAGCCCTTGAAAGTGAAAAGATATTCGATATCTGATCAGACCTGGGTGATATGGCAGAATTTGTGAAAAAGTATACAACCCCCTTTCCCCCCCTTAGGGGTCGAATTTCAAAAAATCCTGAAAATGCTTTCTAGGTATATATATGAATAAGCCGTAGAATAAAAATGAATTCAATATTTGGGAAGACCTAATAGATATGACGAAATAAAAAACTAACTAATAAAAAACTAACTAAATTAACTAAATTACTTTCCCAATTGAGTTACATATACATACCGAGTTTCAACTTTGTAGCATAAGCCGTTCTATAGATAGGAAAAACATCCCCCACCCCGTACCATACTACCCCTATACGAAATTATATTTTTCCAACATGCTACTACTATAGCTCTATCTAAATACTAAGTTTTAGCTTTATATCAATATAACTTCTCGAGATATAAAAATCGAAACTTTTTCCTTTTCCACCCTCACCCTCTACACCCTTACACACAAAATTTTTTTCTGATAGGTGTCTATTAGGCTTACTATCTATCTTACACTCTTCTCGAAATATGAGACGTGATTTTTTAGAAAAATTCGTATCCCCTCCACTTTCATGCTCCACCGTCCCCTTAAAAAATTGTACTTTCAGTAAACTTCATTTGTCAACCTTTATACAAAAAACCGAATTTTATTTGTCTATTGCAATTGGTTCGTGAGATATCGTAATCTAAAGTTTTTCACCCCCACTCCCGCACGCCACTGCCCCCCCCCCCTCAAAATTTTATTTCTGATCTATTATCCTAGTATACCTACAGATATTCATTAAGTTTCAATTTTGTGAAGTTAAACGCTTAGGAGATATGGATTTTAGAATGTGTCGATCTCGGCTTTTTTGTGTTTCGGACGCATTATTTTTGCACCCACTCCCACACCCCTTCACCCATATTGATAATTTTTATGCAAATGGGTCCACTATCAAAGCTCTATATAGATTCCAAGTTTCAGTTTCCTAGCATAAGCGGTTTCTGAGATCTAGAAACCAAAATTTTCCGTCTAAAATGCACCCCCTCCTCCCCCTTCTCACCCTCACCCCTCACCACACTTCAAGGGGGCTAACTAGTCTATTCATTTCAATTTAATATCTAAAACCGTTTGGGAGCTACGAGCCTTCAAACGATTTTGCGTACGGTGTACGGCGGACAGACGGACTGAAATTTTTTTTTCGTTTTTCGTGTCTACTAGTCATGAAACGTGAAAAAAAAATTTTTCAGGGAAGCAAACTTTTTTTTTTTAAAAATCTATCACAATACTGTATTATTAGAAAATAGTAAAGCAAAAACAACCCCATAAGTTGTATTCCTGCACACTGACAATATGACGCTAGAATTCCTCTTATCAAGTTCAGGCTAGCACGTTCTTGCGTGCCGGCATGTCGAGAGATTCACCTAAGCCCCCTTGCGCCTCCTTTCGAGGTCAACTGCACGCAGCCTTGTTACCCGGAATCTCACTGTGACCCGGAACTTAACATATTGTAATGTTAAAATGTGTGCATAATGCACTAATCTTATCCATCCCTGCATAACCTCACGTGGAGGGACTTGATCGCGTATGGGTCGAGCGCATCTTATCTGTTAGGATGACGACTAGTTTATTCCACATCGCACAAGCATCCAGCAGTGTGCATGGCTGAACGATTCCCATCACTTCCTTCAGAAATACGCTACAACAATCCGTTAATCTGTATGCCTCGCTATAGCTCAGGATAGTGGAGGACACACCCGTATCCGCGTCCTTCTTGATATCTCGATATGATAGTTCCCTTCATGGGGCTAATGCACATCCGTCATGCTCCTCTAGGGATCTTCGTTAAGAATTTCCTAAAGAATTCGAGCTGCAGAATTAAGTACTCTGGTTCCTCTAGCGAATTAAAATCCGATGTCGCGCAAACCAATGCTTTTCAGTCCCCCATGGGGATTCATTTTCCAATATGTACATCTACGGTAAGCCGGCATGTTAAATTTTATTGTTCAGGCCTAGGTTTTATTCTTATACGGTAAATTCCTTATAAAATAAATACAGATGATATATAAAATGTTTAAATCATTAGTTGCGAAATAACGCTTTAATGGAAGCAGTGTTACTGTTGAATAAATCAATGGATTTGCTAAATTTGTTACCAACTCATATTAACCGTTCTGGGAGTCCATTCAGCCATCAAAGTACGGTGGGCTTCAATAACAAAAATATCTTGCGAACGAGTTCTAAAACTAGATACTCGAAAATTTAAATTTATGGCCTGATTATCGAGGGACGTACCGTCAGCTAACCCGAACGCCAGCAAGAAAGCAGCTCCTGCTCGATACGGAGGAGGAACTGACTCAATGAATGGTGATAGCATTCAGTGTGTTCCTCCTGCTTACCGCTACTTCGGGGACTTCGTGTGAACAACGCGTCTCTACAAACGCAAAAGGTTTTCTTCGAACAGTATCCTGAGAGACGGTCGTTAAAACGGTACCATAGCAGTGACAGCCCCGGATAGCGGAATCCTTTACACGCAGCCCAAGTACATTTTAATGTGAAAGTAGCGTAAAAGAAAATCCGTTCCCATGGCCAATTCTATACACTTACCTTCTCTTCGAAAAAGCGTATGTCCTTTCCATTGTCGGTGAGCTGCTTCAACAGCTCCAGCCGGTGGCGTAGGTCCTCAGAGACTTTGTGTTGCTAAAAAACCGTAAAAACACGTTAGACACCCAACCACAAAGAGTATGCACCTTTCCCTACTTCGATCACATGAAAAAAGTGCTCACGCATGAACGTTAGATTTTCGTACTGTCCCTGTATCAGTTTGCGGTAGAAAGTCAACGTAACGTGTCGGTATTCCGTTGATTTGTTAGCGGCAATTAAATCTTTGGTCAAGTCCCACAGCTTCTTCAATGACGCCTGAAACACCCAAAGAGGATTTTAGCAGCAAGAAATGAAATGAAAGTAACCCAACTGCAGCCGGGCCGATTTCTCTTACATTTTCCATGCGGCTAGTGAGCACGACATCGCCCAGATCCTTCAGAGCCTTACATCGCTGCGCAATCGGCGTTTCGGGTCGAAGTTCCTGCTCCAATTCGGGCGATAGGTCCCGCTCCCGCAAACCTAGTCGGGGTGGTACAAGGCAAAAAATCGGTCAGTTCCATTGGGTGAAAATGGGGCGCGACAAAACGGTTACCTCCCGATGTTTTCGTTTGCCGGAAGAACTGCTTGAATTTGTTGATGGTTTTCTCCTTGTCCTTGGAGCTCATCGTTAAGACACGGTCGGTCACTTCTTTCTTCTGCGCTAAATTTCCTCCAGCACGACCGCTTCAATCGAACGAAAAATTTCGGACAAAATTCTGACAGCCTATTTTCCGCCGTTACTTGACAGCTGTGGTGGCTCCATCTATTGTTGGGACTGAAGTGACATTTCACGTTTGGATGTCATTTTTGACAGCTGTCAATTGTGTGTGCCTTTCGGGAAAAGAAGTGACTAATCACCGAGGAACTTCGAGCTGATTTTAACGAAAAATCCCGTTTCAAGACGATTTAATTACTTAAACAAGAAGTGGAAACCGTCCAAGAGTAAAGTTAGGTACCAAAGAAGGGAAATCTCACTCACAAAAATGGTAAATATCACAAACACAAACGGCAACAAATTACGTCCATATTTGGTCATCGACATTTTGCCGTGTATTTTTAGCGCAAATCCGTACATTTCTTTTCACACGCTTTCAATTTCCCGATTGTACACAGGATCCCAACTACGACGAGGACACCGAATGGAACGATGTACTTCGATCCAAAGGTATCATTCCGCCGCGGCAAAAAGAAGCCGAAATCACCGAAGAGAAAATCGTCTCGATGCTGGATGCAGCGATCGAAGCAAAAACCAATGCCGGCACGAATCAGAAACAAATCGCCGACATGAATCTGGACGAGCTCGACGAACTCGAAGATTCCGAAGACGAGGCCGTGCTCGAAGAATACCGTCGTAAGCGAATCGCTGAAATGCGCCTGATGTCGGAACGGCCACGATTCGGTTGTGTTCGCGAAATATCCGGTCAGGACTACGTCGACGAAGTGAATAAAGCGGGACCGGAAATTTGGGTCGTGCTCCACTTGTACGGGAATGGAGTGCCGCTCTGCAATCTCATTCATCACTACATGCAGGAGCTGGCCGTTCGGTTTCCGCATACGAAATTTTTACGATCGGTTGCTACGACTTGTATACCGAACTTTCCCGAGAAGAATTGTCCCAGCGTTTTCGTCTACTACGAGGGTCAAATGCGCAAGCAGTTTATCGGACCGACGATGTTGCGCGGCGATAAATTAACGGCCGACGAGTTTGAGTTCATGTTGGGAACGTGTGGAGCGATCTCGACTGAAATTAAGGAAGATCCGAGGCCACAGATTCGCGATAAGATGCTCAGCGATTTGGGGGTGGGGCTCTGAATTGTCTACTTGCATCGCTGTTTTATTTATTGTTTTATTTTAATAAAGGCAAATATTTTTTGTAGAATTGTGTTTAATTTCTAACATTTGAAATCTCTTCAGCTCCAGCGCAGTAATTTTATCGAACTGCGTCTAAAACTCGGCTTTGTTTATTAAAAATCTCGAGAAGTAAAAAGACCTTGTACCAATAGGAAATCCACCACATGCGAAAGGTTTGAGTACTGGTCTATTCGGCGGTCGGACGCTTATTCCAGTTTTTATACTCTAGATGAAACCATATAGAGTATTATAAGTTTAATCCAGGCCGAAAAGTTTGTAACGCATAGAACCGAGCCTCGGACGAAAAAAAGTTATATATTATTTTGTGTTTAGTTGTGGCCAAAAACCCCAAATCCGTTTGCTGTCCGTCCGTCCGTCCGTTTGCACGATAACTCAAGAACGCGTTGGCCTAGGAAGTTGAAATTTGGTCACCACCTGTAAAATGGAAAAAGTAAGTCTAAGTTCGTTTATGGGCGATATCCTTCCACTCCTTCGGGTACCTCCCATACAAGAGTCCTTAAAACACGTATTCACAATTATTGTTCGAATGCTTCAAGTTAGGAGCTTGAAATTTTGAATACTTAAAGTTTTCAATGTTTGAAACGAAAGTTCCGAATATGATGCAAATCGAATGAGTCCTTCGTGTCCTTCAAAAATGTATACAAGTTACAGAATCCACTATAAGTCTAGTACGAGTTCAAGCAGGGATTCAAAATTTTACAAGAATTAGTTTTATATCCAAAGCAAGACTGATTTCATTAATTAGCGCAATCCATCAACTCCTTCGAGTAGCTGTCATACAAAAGTTCTTAAAACACGTGCTCGCCAATATTGAACGATAACTTTAGAACGCTTTAAGTTACGACTTTGAAATTTTGTATACGTTGTTTTTATAATAGTCGCAGCTGAAGGTATTAATATGAAAAATAGCCCGTAAGTCCTTCATGTAGTTGCCATACAAAAATTCTGTAAAAATGTCCCAGCTTAATTTATGGAACTCACTATAACTCAAGAAATCATTTAACCATCCATCGAGTAGCCACTATACAAAAGTTTCTACCTGTAAATAAAAGGTCATGCAATAATTGTATGTGCACTCCTCATTCTTTTGATATATTCCGAACTAAAATATAAATCGAAGTTCAGTATTTCATCTAGAGTATCATACGATTGGCTTGCAGCCGATCGTGACTGCGTTATGTTTTTATTATAGCATTGATTTCAAGCACAAGCACACCATCAAATCCTATGAAAACTTCTCCAATTAGGTTCCATTTTGACCCAGTCAGGAACGTCAGATTATCCTACGCTGGAGCAATACAGAAAGAACGGAACGGCCGTTCAATCCTTGGCGAGTTTTAGATCTCCATTTTCTGTGTAACCCCGCGGCAAGAATGCTCCTCCAGAAGACCCTATTCTGAGCAGATATCCTTTACCAGTAGCAGGAACCATTTACTGCTCGAATTTTCTTCTCGACTGTCTGCACGTGTTTCTTTAATAATAATTAATTTAGTCCTTTCATGCAAAATGGATAATTCCTTCCCAACTGAAAAAGTCGGGGAAAAATTCCCCATTTGGGTACACTTTCTCAGCTTAAAGAACTGTTGACAATACTGTCACCCTGCTCAATGAGCTGGACAATTTTTTCGATGACCGACTACACATCTTCCTTGCAGATTCCAATTCAGAGATCAAAGGAATGGGCGAGCATTGTCAGTTTTATCTTTAAATTTCATTCAAACCCTTTAAGGATTTTCGTTTGACATACGTCTGATCAGAATATCTGTTTTATTTGTTAAAAGTTTTTATTAAAACCATGGATACAGTGCTTGTATACAAATTACTTTATTCAAATCATGATATATGATACAAGATGGCATGATACACAGCCCATACATGTTATACTTTGACGTTTAGTGCATTCCGAAATTTTAGCAGTGAAGAAGAAAAGGCTTTTGGTGTCAAACGTCGCAGTATGATGTTCCGGCGAAAAGCACTTTCATTGCTAATAAAGAAATGTACACAGTGGACCATCACATCACACACAAAAATGAAAACATGCTCAAACAATTTTTACTGACGGAAGAATATAAAAATCCGCAACTTATTTCACCATCCACCTGTCGTGCACAAAGGACTGTCTTCGACTGACTTGACGCCAATAGATCAGCCGTAATGTTACCAGGTTATTGATTCTGTTAGATTATCCCCAGGATACGAGAAGACATTGGTTGACCGAAGTTTGCAATTTTTTAAGTTTACCGGTCACATTTCATGTAATACATTCGCCGATTTCAGTCAGGACTGAGCAGAAGTGCAGAATTTCGGACAAAGAATTAAGGACCAAGGATAGAGAATAATCATAGGGCATTTAGCTCATTGTTCACTGGGTCGGAATTGAACACTCGCGGTCAAACCAATTGACTAGCAACCGGTGAATCACCATAAAGACGAAAAAGGCAGTCCTTAATTGGGGCATCGTACCAACTCATTTTAATTGTTGCCTTAATTTTGCATTTAATTTTAGCCATTATAACGCAATTGTTTATTTCTTTTAATTTCTAGAGAAAACCATCAGGATGTCAGCAGAAGAAATAACCAGTTCTCAAGGGAATTATAGACAGCTGTTTCATTTATTAAAGGATATTTATTTATTTATTAATCAACGGACTTCAGTTACCAGCAGACTGCAATCCGTCAGTAAGTAGGTACTACAGTAATATTTCAGTCCGCTATCAGATTGAAATCAATAGAAAGTATCAATACTGTCGTTTTGGCTTGTTGCGATCTTCACAAATACTTGCGCAAAGATATTTAGGGAGGATATATTGCTGGCAATATCGATTGTGTGGAAGAGGATATCATTGGTTTCGTAGATTTGCAAATTGGAAAACAAAGGAATAGTACGCATAACTTGCAGAGGAATCCAGAAATAAATTGACCGTATTGTGATGGTTTACAAAGAATTTAAAAGGAGATAGGCTTCCTACTTCGAACATCTTCTCAATCCCACACCATTAGCACCGATTACGACCGATAACATCTGAATTGAGGTTTCAACTGACGAAGAAGAGCCACCATCGACACTAGACGAAATCAAAGCAGCCATATCTAACAAGAAACTAAACAACGAGCCGGGAATTGACGAAATACCAGTTGAACTTCTGAAAAACGGTGGAAACTGTGTAGCGGAAATACTACACAAAATGATATGCAAAATTTGGACAGAGGAAAGTATACCCGACGATTGGCGAAAAAGCTTCATATGTCCAATCTACAAGAAAGGAGACAAACTCTGCTGTGAGAATTACAGAGGAATATCATTGTTGTGTACGTCCTAGAAAATACTGACAAAAATAGTAATTAACGAAACAATTGTCGAATACCAAGGTGGGTTCAGAACCGGACACGAACACTACACTACACTACAACAGACCAGATATTCTCGGTGAAACAGGTGCTTGAGAAATGCTGAGAATATAACATAGATGTGTACCAAATCTATGTAGATTTTAATCAAGCCTATGACAGTATCGACAAGAGGGCACTGTACCAAATCATGCTTGATTTTGGAACTCCACCAAAATTAGTCCGACTAACGAGACTAACAATGATGAACACTGAATCCCAAGTAAGAATACAAACCGATTCCACAACCAGCTTTTGAACGGAATATGGTTTAAAGCAGGGAGATGGTCTAGCCCCCATTCTTTTCAACATGGCACTAGAGTATGTCATCCGAAAAACCCCAGTCGACATCAATGGGACGCTACTATTCAAGTCCAACCACGATATAAACATCCTCGGAAGATCCTTCCCTAGTGCTAAGGAGGTATTTGTCATTTTTGACTCCGCCGCAAAAGAAATCGGGTTACGCATAAATGAAAGTAAAACAAAAGTAATAACGCAAACAAGAAAGAGAACGCCAATCAAACAGAATATAACAATTGCGGAGTATAATTTGGAGAGTGCGGACTTCATATATCTTGGGGCTAATCTAGCAAAAGACGGCAACGAAACGGACGAAATCAAACGACGGATCATGCTAGCAAATCGGGCCAGGGCCTGCAGGATACATTGTCTGAAGTCATCTCGGTTCAGCGCCCGCGTCCTCCAATTTATGCATCTAAGAAGCGATCTGCGTCAATTGAGTCCTCGTATCTTTTCCGCGGTTTTCCCACCGGTCGGTTGCCCTGGGCTCTACCTTTCAGTGTGCGCTTGGGAATTCTTCCGCCGTCCACTCGCTCCACATGACCTGCCCATTGTAGCTTACGAAATTTTATAAGGGTCGATGCGGCTGGGTCGTCATAGATTGTATACAACTCATTGTTGTACCGGATACGCCATTCAGCAAATAAAACGTATTATTCGGTACTTCCAATAATGAAATCCAAGAAAGTGCACAGGAAAAGCTGCGAATATATAAAACTATTATACGACTTGTGCTGTTATGGCAGCGAGACATGGACATTAACACGAACTTCTGAAAAAGCAGTTAACGCCTGCGAAAGAAAGGTCCTCCGAAAAATTTTAGGATCTGTGAAGGCAGGAACGGACTGGCGAATAAGATACAACCATGAGGTTTATCAACTCTTAAAGGAGCCAGAAGCTTCAACGTTCATCAAACTACGTAAACTGCAGTGGGCTGGCCATGTAGAACGGATGGAAGACAGACGAATCCCCAAACGTGCTCTTAAAGGCACAGCGAGTGGCAACAGGCCAGTAGGCAAACCACGTAAGCGATGGGAAGACTCGGTTGATGAAGATAGCGAAGCCATCTTAAAAATTAGCAGCTGCAGGACGCAGTCTTTGGATCGAGACGATTGGAGGCGAAGACTTCAGGAGGCCAGGGCCCGATTTGGGCTGTCGCGCCATTGATGTGATGGTTAACATCGGATTTTTTCCACAAACACGCAAAACTCCGATAAATTCGATTACAAAATCGCGACCTTTACTCATTATCTTGCCAGTTAAACGGATACCAAAACTCAAAGTTCAAGAGTTTTTCGAACCACGTTTCCGTCTCAGTTACAGTTAAATGCTAATCGACATCCACCTGGAAAGTGCACTGCGGTTTCCTCCAATCTGAAATTATTAAAAACGTATGATCGATTCATTTTCTAAAAAATTTTACATTCGCAATGAGATAGTCGCGTTTTAAAAGTTTTCTCAGACAATAATTGGCATTAAGTCAAGAGAAATTTGAGACGGTCATTCTCTCACTCTTAAGTGTTACAATTTTGACATTATTCTATCCAAAAATATGGTTTCAAGCACCCGGGAAGGACGTCTTTAGGTATATCGATAAAGCAGTTTGCGAACGTTTTCATCGATCGCATGTGTTGTGAATGGGAATCGAACATGAACGTTTTCTAAAATAATCTTACGGGCCTATTACGAAACTCGACTCGATCAAAAAACTCACATTCTGCGACTATGAAACTCGACGAGTGCCTACTTGTCGAGTTTCATGGTGCATTTACACTCAGCGTTTGAGGCGAGCCTCTATCCCCACCAAAAAATCACCCAATCAGATGGCTTGTGGAGTCGCAAGAGTCTAACATTCTTCAACTTTTCTCCGACGCACGCTTCCATATGTGTACACACATACAATGAACTGTGGCAGCACACAATTCGCAGCTCATCGTATTTCTGTCGTTTCGCACTCATAGGCATGTTGCGCCGCAGAGGCATTTTGAGTGTAAATTGCTTTCAACACAGCAAAGAACACAGCCGACGAAAACCGGTTTGCAATGGCCTGATGGGGGTAGAGGCTCGCCTCGAGGCGAGCCTCAAGGGTGAGTGTAAACGCACCATCACTCGACTTTTAGTTGAGAAAAAAGCGTGAGTTAAGAGAACTGCGTATTATGAGAGCCGATCGAGTGAGTATTTTCTTATAAGAAATGTCAAACTCACTCGACTGCTGGAAATAAAGTGACTTTCCAATTGTCGAGTGTCATAATACCAACTTTAGCTCGAGTCGAGTCCAAATGTGAGTCGAGTTACTCACTCGACTCGAGTTTCGTAATAGGCCCGTTAATCTCCTGCGTACTAGCTCCCCGAAGTGGTACCGACCAAAAGCTACCCTACCGATTTTTCAGGGATAAATCGGATTCAGGGATGTTTGAAATGTGAGGGGGAAGAAAAAGATCCAGGACCGAATGTTTAACATACTACGCAACTGATTTAAAAAAAAAAAATTACACGTTATAGAACATTGTCCCCTTCAAGATACTCCACCTGGGAGGATATTCATTCTTCTCATCGCCGTTTTTACTTCTGAAAGGCCCGCAGGAACTCACCTTCGGAAATTCTGTTCAGTTCCACTAGCGATTTTTCTTTAATTTCGTCAAATGTCTTCTCTTGCAAGGGTCTCTTGAGTTTCGGTAACAAAAAAAAAGTCCGTAGAAGACGTAAACTATAGACAGCTAAAAACTTTTACGCCGTTTCAATTCAGTCTTAAGTTATCAAAAAGTATAAACACTGCTTTCTTAGTTTTATACGACACGAAAATGTGCGATACCCCTGCCCTGTTCTCATACACATCTCAACCAAGATACTGGGCTTTTTCAAACATAAAAGACGTATGTAATTTTTATTAAAGTAATTATTTTCTTTTTCTTAATTTAAAATTAAAAAAAAAATTATATTTCCAATCATTCAACGGTTTCTTTCTTATTTTCTATTGGTGACGGCTATCCAATTTCAAGTTCACATCTTGAAGTCTTTTTTCAAATCAGTTCAATTCAGACTCTTCACCTGATCGAATCGATAGCACACCACTCACATTACTCACGCTAATTGAATTTTACAGATGTTCTTTTATAAGAAAATTTATGCAGTTAGAAAAGTAAAAAAAAAAAAAAAGTTTTAGATAAAAAAAAAAGTCGGGCTATTAAATCTGAACCCCTTAAATGGAAACTTTTCGGAGTGAACAAACTGCTAAATTAAATTGAGAATTATTATTTAATTTTATTTACATTAACATTTTAATAATTAGTTTCAGGAGAAAGGCTGGGGGACGACGAGCACAAACGAGCTTGCAGTTAACTAGGAACCATCAGCATAATTTTGCAATGAAGAAACTATTTAATTAAATTGTATCTTGTTTGTGTTTTTTTTATTATAATAGTCTTGATTTCGGTCGGATTGAAACATCGGAAGAAACGGCATGTTGAATATTTTTGTAAAATTATTTTATGATTTCAAAAATGTTTTCTAGTCGAAGCTCGGTGTGAACGTATTTTATCGTCAACATGCAATACAAAGGTGACTACAATAAACACGCTAAATTATAACAAAAAAAAAAGTTCTACGTTTATATAAAAAATTTACGAAAAACAATTACAAATTGGAATATTGACGTCAGCAAAACTTCTCAGCTTTCTTTTCGCGTTGATTTACAATTACTTATCAAATTTATCCCATTTCGATTGATTTTAGTTGTTTATGTGTGTGTGTGTTTGTGTATGTTAAGAATGAGATTTAGTTTTTTTTTATTTTATTATAATTAACTTCTTATTTATCGCGTTAGTAATTAGTAATTAACTCGTTGTTGGGAATTTATTACACGGCTGTATAATTGATGTTTTACGTGCAGGCACTGATTCGGGTGTTGGTATCGCTTCACCGGTCGTCACCTTATTCGCAAAAACTTGTTTAACGCCGCCGCCTTTCTGTTTGGCCATTTGATAGTCACCCGAATCGAAATATTTTTGCTTGAATGGAGAAAAAACAAAACGAAATAAAAAAAAAATTAATAACATAATTTCTACTGCAAGTAAAATTGCGAAGAAATTTCGTAACATGTACTTACACCTTTTTGTAATCGTTTTTGTAAGAAAGCTGAATGTCCACCGGGACCGCGAAGACCGGCCGTTGGATATTTTGCTTTGAGTTTTTCCTCTTCCATTTTTTCCAAATCTCTTGCATTTGCCTGTTTATACAATTAAAAGGAAGCGGTGAGTGTGTTCTCGAATGTTTATTTAAAATGAAAACAAATTAAAAACACTCAATTGCTTTACCTGTGGCTCCTGTGACGAACTTTCTTCAGGTGCGCTCATCTTTTTAGCTTTCTTTTTTAAAATAGCAAAATACTAAAATGAGAATTAAAAAAAAAAGAAGAAAATTAAGAAAGGCACCATTCGCAAAGTGTGGAGTTTACATTTTCTTAGGCACGCTACTGACTGCTTAGACGAAACAGTCTTAGTGAAAAGTTCTTGATAAAGACGAAAACATTTTGTTGCAGGAAAAAGCATTTGTGTTTTCAAGCGAAAAAATGTTACATACACACGCAAGACACGCATAACACAAAACTTAAAAAAACACATTCATCGAACATCTACACGCGAAATAAACAATTTTTCATTCCAAAACAAAAAATACAATCGCACATTTCATTCGCGGTATCTTATAAAAATGTTTTAACATGAAATGAGAAACCAGGGACCGACATCGGGATCGTCCAATTGCGTCTAAATGTGCCTTGATTAGTGATTAATCAGAATGGGTTAACCCATTCCATTTACATTGAAGCAAGGACATGAATCACCTTTAGTTAAAAACCTGCAAGAGTAAGACCTCTTTTGCCTTATTAGTCTGCAGACAGTCTTACTCAATTTTGAGGTACCTACTGTTGTTACAAGATCAAAAAAAAAATTGTTTCAAAAAAACAATGAGAACAAAGTGTCAATTGTGTAATATACCAAAAAAATTAACGCGCTCAATTATTAGTGTGCTAGATCTTATCATCTAATTACTAACTTGACATAGAAATACAAGATTACAAACCATCGCAGGGTACGGGTAAATATAAAAACCAAATAAATCTAAAAAAAAATCTTGAAGCGTAGAATAGATCACGTAGTAGACCTGGGTATTCCGTTTAACGTCAATTGCCGCAGTTGTGGGGATGCAAATAAGAGGGAAACTGCCATTCACCTTCTTTGCGAGTGTCCAGCCCTAGCTAGAGCCAGACATCGCGCACTAGGCAAACCCTTCTTTAATAACCTTGATGAGATCTCGAAAAACTAGATTGGAGAACTGATTACCTTCTTGAACAGCTCTGGATGGATATGATAATCCATTCAAGCCCCAGGTCTCTGTAAAACTATACATATACTTCATCAGCCCCCAACGACCAGGTTAAACGAGTTGTGGTATCAAAACGGCGCTCCCTGTGCTAATTGGGTCGTTTTCGGCAGACGGGCCACCACGTAAACCAACCAACCAACCAGACCCAAAAGAAACTAAATTTTGAAGACTTGGATTAAATTAAATCTCAAGGGAAAACCTTTGATCTGCAGCAATCGAAGTTCCTATCATAAAATCATAAAAAATTATGTTTTAACTAATGCTGTTGACATTGGTTAGTTTCAAAGCTAAAAAGTCGCTTGAACAAACAAATGAGTGAAAATAACGTGTTTTACATACAATTTAAAGTTTGGTGTGAGAGAGAGAGAGTTTGAATTGGTTAGTCACGAGCCCTTTCACGACATTAAGTATTTTTTTTTGCCAGGTGTGGTGCACACTTTAGTGTATTCAACTTAGTGTAGGTGTACGCTACGCTCACTTCGGATGCGTCTTGTACTATTAGCTTACGCTACTCTAAGGCGAACTTGCAAAGCCACAGCCCAGTGTAGACTAAATGTCACCATGCCAGTTCCAAAATACTTCAGCCAGGGCTCTGTTCATGATTTCTGTTATAGCTGCTATTAGCTGCTTTTGTGTGTCCAAAGCAACCAAAAAGCTGCTTTCTCGTGCTTGCTATTTGAATCTAGATCTGTCCAAGATTTTTAAAAAGCTGCTTCCATAGCTGATTTTTGTTGCTCATACTCCGGATTGCAACAAGAAAGCAGCTATTGCAGTATTCATGTGTGTGTAGCTGTTAGTTTCGTCTCAACGTCATTTTGAATGTTTAAAATGGAAAATGATGTTTTATTAACAATGGAAATAAGCGAAAAATTTAAGGACACTAGTAGTAGTGCTAATTTTCACTATATCACTATATGTTATGCCAACTTGTGTATTTATGTGTCGAATAGCTGTTGTAAGCTATAGCAGCTGCTTTTGGCTGTCCAAAACCCGAAGAAGCTATTTCTTGCTATGGCTGAATTTGACAGTTGGTACAGTCTTGCTATGCTATGCTTTCGAAGCAGCAATAGCTGGCATCTTGAACACACCCCAGAATAACAAATCCATAACTCTACGTACAGAACCCTCTGAACTATAGACGAATATACCATGTGCTCTGGTGGCAAATTTCGGAACCCTTTAAGATAGACAGAAACTGGCAGTTGCATGTGATTTTCATACAAAATTGAGATTGAGCTCGAATAAAAGTGTTTTACTCCAAAATATCGCTTAAAGTGAATTTAAATGAGCCTCATAATTAAATAAGAAGGACAAACGTATCATAACATATCAAAAACAAAATTTATTTTTTTCAGAAACCAATTTCAAGCACCAAAATGAAAGAAAAATGTAACGG
Organism: Beris morrisii; assembly: GCA_951812415.1. NCBI lineage: Eukaryota > Metazoa > Arthropoda > Insecta > Diptera > Stratiomyidae > Beris > Beris morrisii. The sequence continues at coordinate 62,510,208 of OX638310.1, forward strand.
GAAAGCGGTTTATGTCCCTTTTAAATAATTTAAAAATTATTCCATATTTCTTTTTTCCGGAATATTAAACATTTGAGAAGTTATTTCGAAGTTTTTACCGCCCATTCATAGGGAAAAATTGTTCATTTTCTGACTTCGTTGTGTGGGTTTGAGTCTAACATTTTCGGAATGTAGAACCGGAAATGAATACCTTACTATCAAGCGCACCAATCGTCATCAATTTTTATTATGTCTTTCATAATGAAATTAAGAAAGAATCGAAAACTTCCCTAGCTCCAAATCACAAAATTACATACGAACCGCCATATAACAGTCAGCTGACAAAAATTTGTCTATCTTAAAGGGTTGTTTCTTTTGCCACCAGGTGGAGATTTCCAACTTTACCATTCGTCAATAGCAGCACAACTGAATTGAACATCTAAAAACAGAGTCATAACAAACATGACAGCTCCATACAAATCGCAACAATTTTGTATGGGGGATGCATGACTTGGATGATAAAAACCAAGTTTTTTATTAAAGTGCAAGACTTTGTTAGGCAAAGCAAAGTGAAATAGTTTATAAACATATTTAAAAATGAGAATTATGCTGTTATGACACTAGCTATTTCCTCGCTAGAAAAAAGTGCAATAACAGCCAATTGTGCGACAAGGCGAACAACATTAAAAGAAAGAGATACCGCTCTTTCCGACGCTAGCGGCATCTAGTAAACGAAATTAACAACTGGTTTGTTAAGAAAAATACCGGTTCTGGCGCGTTCATAACATAATATGGTACTTTCCATAATTTATACGTACCGAACTGTCAAAAACAAGCCTGTAGCGGCTGGAAAATCTAGCCGCCAGTGGATTTTTCTTGGATTAACTGCTAGAATGTTGCGAAACACTGCCCGAATGTGCTTTGTTGCCGCTTTTTTTTGACAGTTATGGATTGTTTTTTGACATGTTTTTTGTATGTAAGAGTCTCTATCCCTCTCCATTTGGATTTTCTAGCCGCTTTAAGGCCGCAAAAATAGCCAGTGTCATAACAGCATTAGACTAGTTTTCTCATCTGAAATTGAGTTTTCATAGAAAAAATTAGGATGAAAAAAATATCGCAGTTTTCAGTAATGTCGGCATTCGGCCATTTAAAAAATGTGCAGTTAAATTGCTTATTTTTTGAAAGATAATTTTGTTATATGAAACACATTGCATATATCTATGATTCTGAATATTTGTTATTCAGTATCGACTCTAGAAGGTTCGTTAGTTCCAAAGTTTTGTATTAAAACAGCGACCTTTGGGATTATAAAATATTGTTACGAGTCAGTTCCAAAAAAAGGTTCTCCAATGAACTGGTATATTTTCTCGTTTTGATCCGTGACGTCACACATCACATAAAAAACGAGGCATTTCTCACGACTAACTGTCATATGTGCGCGGCTTGAGTTGAAGACGGCGTTACTACGTAGAATGGTTAGTGATTACCGTACCGTACTGCCCAGTGCTTTGTCGTTCTCGATTCTATGAGTGGCCGCATTACAAATCCACTGACTATCTTCGCCTAAAATTGATCACTGCCTGCTTGTTATTCGCTAGCCCTGTTATACTGCCTCCTCTAAAGCCTGTGGATGGTACGGGAAAATTGACTATGGTATGAAAAAGAAAACAGGCAGTGAGTTAACAAGAAGTGATCTAACAAGCAGTGAATTAACAGCCACCCTCTGACGAGTCTATGCCATCCGATAACGAAACAGCTCCTTCGGACCCAGTCCAACAGTCTTATAAAATACTGTATTATTAAAATAATAAAGTAAAACTGGCCTATCCAGTGGAGGCTTTCCAAGTGTCATGCCCTCAGGGACAGCGATTAATCAACAGTCGGGGATTTCGTGTTGGGGTTTCACACCAGAAACTCCACTGACGCCGGAAAACAACAAAAACTTAAACAAATTTGCTTCTATGGTAGCTTCTCACCATGAAAAATTCCATTCTCAGTCAGTGAATTAATAACCGTTGAACCAGCAAACAGTGAATTAACACAGAGTGCAAGTTGAAACCGTAAAGAAGTAAGAACCCAAGGAACTGCACCGTGAGGATCAACGAAGTGAAATTTACACATATATGTCATACTGAAATAATTAAGGAAATAAAGTGAAGTCAAACTAAATAAATATTTTTGTAACGAACCTTGGCAGCAGTTGGATCTTTAGTAAGCTTGGTACATCTTTCTGGAGCTCACACCTTCATTTTTCCACTTTTGCAGAATACACAAATCTGTGTGATGTCAACCAACGCCGACAGGCTGGAGCTATAAAGTGAGTACACTCTGTATTTTATGGACCGGTCGTGTGGCGTGAGTTTCGCCGTTTCAATTGTACAAGTTGAAGATAATTTACAACACGACATTCAGAAGAAATACAGTTTGCGATTTTTCCGCGCTCGATGGATCTGAAAGCCGGTTCTGATTAAGATTATTCTCTTTTTTCTAGCTTTTCCGAATTACTGGATGGACCTAATTCTAGTAATGGAGCGAACCATCCCCTTCAGGGTTGTATATCCAAAGATTATAAAATCAAGTTTTAGGCGATTATATCGGTCCTAAAGTCTATCACGGAGTTGGATGATTGTCGACTGAAAGTTCGCGAGCTAGCAGACATGATAGGCATTTCAAAAAGTCCTGTACATCGCATATTGACCGAAAATTTTGACATTAAAAAGCTGTGCGCAAGATGGCTGCAGCGTTTGCTCACAATGGAACAAAACAACGTCGCGAGGATGTTTCAATCGAGTGTTTGGCGATGTTTCATAGCAATAATGCCGAGTTTTTGCGTTGATGCATAACCATGGACGGTCCATCACCCCACACCTGCGATGAAGGAACATTCCAAACAATAGACTAATAGGGCAGAATCGGCACTAAGGAAGGCGAAGGCAGTCCAATCTGCAGCCAAGGTTATGGCGTCACTTTTTTGGGATGCGTGTGTGATAATTTTCATTGATTATATTGAAAAAGGAAAAACAATTAACGGCGAGTATTATGTGAACTTATTGCAGCGTTTGAGTGAAGAAATCAAGAAAAAACGGCCGCAATTGGAGAAGAAAATGTTGTTTCATCAAGACAATGCACCAGTTTACGCAACCGTTATCGCGGTGGCCATAATCAACGAGTTAAAGTTCGAATTGCTTCCTCACGCACTCTATTCGCTAGATTTAGTACTCTCGGATTATTTTCTCTTTTCCAACTTAAAAAAATGGCTCGGTGGTAAAAGATTTGCCAACTGAGAAGAGGTGGAGCCTGCGGTTGACGGTTATTTTGAGGAGTTAGACAGTTCTCACTATAAAGAGGGTATGCAGCTATCCAAAATCGCTGGGAAAAGTGTATCTTTCTAAAAGGAAACTATGTTGAGAAATAAAGATTTTTTTCCTCAAATTTTTTGTTTTCTTGGTTAGGCTAAGTACTTCTGGGAGCACCCTCGTACCTAGACAATAGAACCACAATGATTTTCACCGAGAGTTCGAGTATGATTTCTTCTGGTACAGGTGAGGGGATATTCTCACCGGAACTCGAGATTCACGAGTCCTACAGGCTAACGGATCATGCCAGTGTATATATACATACATATATATACAGTCGTACTTCGATAACTCGAACTTTTGATAAGTCGAATCAAGTTGGTTGGCAATAGCGTCAAAAGTAGGGAATGTGTGTTAATTTGTCTTGATTACTTGAACTTCGATTACTCGAATATCTTGATAACTCGAATGAAATATTTGGTCCCAACTTCGATAAGTTGAATTTTTTGGGGGAGTCCCCTAATTACGGTCGATTTTAACCTGTCTTTTTTGACGTATGCAGGCAGTTCAGTTTCTGTGCTTGCTAAGTTCACTTGCTTGACATACTAGTAAATTACTAGTAAGTAAAAAATACTGTGCCTATTTCATTTATTACATTGAAGACATTTTTACGTGTGTTAATATGTCATCAAAACGTACTTTAAAAACTTTGTCTGTTGATCAAAAATTTAAGCTTGTAAAGGAAGTGGAAAGTGGCTCAAGAAATAAAGATGTAGCTGTGAAGTACGGTATTCCGGCAAGTACAGTGTCTACCATTTTAAAAAATAAGCAGTCAATTATCACCGCAATGGAAAGTAGTGCAAGTGGGAGTATCAAGAGGCTAAAAAGCCTAGGTATGAAAATGTAGACAAAGCAGTTTTTGAGTGGTTTAAATCGGCAAGAAGGCAGAACTTACCTATATCCGGGGGGTTCATTAAAGAAAAGGCATTGGAGTTTAGTGAAAAACTAGGACAACCAAGCTTTAAGCCAAGCACCGGTTGGCTCGATAATTGGAAACGCAAGTATGGTACATATAGAAATTTATACAGTGATTAGGTTTTAAAGTTCGTTTTTTTTTAATGTTAGATCTGGCGTATGTCATAAAAAGGCTTGTGGAGAAAGCAGTGACGTAAGTGACGAAGATTGTACTAAATGGAGACGTGATGTTTTACCTCATTTATTAGAAGGTTATCAAGCACGGGACGTGTTTAATGCAGATGAGACAGGACAATTTTTCAAATGTCTTCCAGATAACCTTAACTTTAAAAAATCAGAAGTGCCATGGCGGTAAGCATAGTAAACAGAGAGTTACATTGATGCTTCTTGCAAACATGGATGGATCAGAAAAAGCAAAATTGCTTTTAATAGGTAAAAGTAATCAACCTCGCTGCTTTCGAAGTGTTAAGTGGTTGCTCCTTGACTATAAAGCAAATTCAAAGGCTTGGATGACAGGCGCACTTTTCGAAGAATGGCTATTAAAATTATATAAACAGTTTAAAAACCAGGGAAGGAAAATTATTCTTTTTATTGACAACTGTCCGGCCCATCCTAAAAACATCCAGGAAAAATTAAAATGTATTAAACTTGCTTTTTTCCCGCCGAATATGACATCTAAGTTACAACCACTTGATCAGGGAATCATACAATGTTTAAAATGCCATTATCGCCGAAGAATTTTGGAAAAAACTATCAAACGTTTTGAAGCAAACGAAACGTTACGTTAATGGATTGTGTTGACGATATAACTAACGCATGTAATATCGACGTCAAACCTGAAACAATTTCTAACTGTTTTAAAAAAGCCGGTTTTGGTCAGTATTCCGAATGGGAAGAAGAGGATGAAATTCCCTTAATTTTCATAAGCGAACGCCTGAAAGAAAAGAGTGAAGACGAAATCCAACTGCAAATCGAGTACGAAGCTTGGACAAATATTAAAAGTATAGAAGAACGATTAACGATTTTATACATGTGGATGAAGATATTGTTACTTCGGAGTTTCCCACCGATGAAGATATTATCGAGTCCTGCAGATCCGAACCGGTACAGTTGAACAACGGAGATAACTGCCAAAGTGACACGACGGAGGAATTGGAAGACGATTTCCAGCAACCACCTTCAAACGAATTGGTTGAAAATTTGTTGAGTGTCTTGCGTTCCTATTTAAAAGCCAGTGCATATACAACCGATTCCCTGTATAGTAGTTTAAATAAAATTGAAGCTTTTTTTGAAAACCAAAATAAGAAATCCAGTCGTTAGTCATTAATAACTAACTTTTTTACAGTAAAATAGTAAATACATATACATATAAGTACATTATGTACATATATGTTGAATGTACTGTTTCATATTTTTGTTATTTTTTTTTAAACTTAGATATTAAGGCACTTATGTAACATATATTTACTGAAATAAATACATAAATGTTCATTCACAAAAAAAGTACACGCATATGTACAGTTATTATTGATAAGTCGAAGTCTTGATAACTCGAAATTTTTATGCGTCACATCGCAGTTCGAGTTATCAAAGTTCGACTGTATGTATTTTTGAATAATTTTATATATTTTTGGGATTTTGAATGGTAGGTACGCGAAGGGTATTGTCTGATCAAAAAATTGTTTTATATGTTACATATACAGTTGGGGACAAAACTCTCCATACACCCTCAAAATTTCATAAATTTAGTAGAAAATGCAAATGTTTATGAGAATTATATATATATATATATATAACTTTACTGCAAATGTATTTTTATTACCATAAATTAAAAAAAAAATTACATTAATTAACTTATAACCGAAAAAACACAAAAAAAAAAGAAATTCAGTAGGGACAAAAGTGTTCATACATTATGTAATTGAACTGAAAATTCCACATTATTTAATATAATTTTATATGTCAATATTTTGTTGGGCCACCTTTGGCATTAATAACAGCCTGCAACCGTCGTGGCATTGAATCCACCAAATTTTTAGTGACTTCCGGAGTTATTTCTCCCCAGGCTTGTTGAAGCGCAGTTTTGAGTGATTCCTTGTTGCTGGTGTGAATTTTCGAGATTTTTCTTTTCATAAGTTCCCAAATATGTTCGATGGGGTTTAAGTCTGACGACTGAGGAGGAGAATACAGCTGCCTTGGTGCATAATAAAGCAACCAGTTCTTTTCAAAGCCTGCAGTATGTTTGGGAACGTTGTCCTGTTGGAATATCCAATGCCGGCCAAGACCCAAATTGTCCACGGAAGGTTGCAAGTTTTCTTCTAACAGTCTTTTATAATAGTATTGGTCCATAATACCGTCAATAAAGACCAATCTGCCAACCCCACCAACAGCAATTCCACCCCACACCATCACATTGCCACCGCCGTGTTTTACTGTTGGTATCAAATTCTTCAGTTGCAATGCTGTTCTCTTTTTTCGCCAGATTCTTTCTTTGCCATCATTACCGAACAAGTTGAACTTGCTTTCATCAGTAAATAAGACAGTTTTTCAGAACTCTAAATCCTTTCCTAAATATCGCTTTGCAAATTCAAGTCGAAGCTGCCTATTCTTTTCAGATATTAGCGGTTTTTTACGAGGAACTCTATTTGCATATCCATCGGAACGTAAGATTCTTCGGATGGTTTTAGGGTGAACACACTTATTCGAAGTATTAGCGACATGTTCCGCCAGTTGCCGACCGGTGATCCTAGGGTTTTTGTTGACCTCTTTTAAGATCATGCTGATATCCCGCCTGGAAAGTTTCTTTGGTCGTCCATTTCTTGGCTTATTTTCCACTGATCCTATGTTTTTATGCTTTTGAACAATGTATTGGACAGTGGCATGGGATAAATTAAAGAAAACTCCAATTGCGCGGTATGATTTTCCATTTCTGTGCTCAGCAATAATTAAAATTTTTATTTCAACACTTACTTCCTTACGCTTGCTCATTTTCCACTCCCTTTGCTCACAGATTACTAAAACAAACTAATCATTAGATCGTATTCACGCATTTCATAGGAAATACAACGATTCTTTGAAGAAAAACAACAGTCAAGCAATGCAATGAAGACCAGAGTACACTATCTGATCAATGTATGAACACTTTTGTCCCTACTGAATTTCGTTTTTTCTGGTGTTTTTACGGTTATAAGTTAATTAATGTAATTTTTTTTTTTAATTTATGTTAATAAAAATACATTTGCAGTAAAGTTGCATATAAAATTCTCATAAATATTTGCATTTTCTACTAAATTTATGAAATTTTGAGGGTGTATGGAGAGTTTTGTCCCCAACTGTATATATAAACATTTGGTTATGAGTTAAACTTCAATAAACTTCAGATTTCATCTTGAATTGTGCACACTTAAGTAATTAATTTCCACTATACTTGCTGGTCTTCAAACCTCCTTTACTTATATTTTTGTAAATTATATAGGTAATACTGTAACTAGACTTTATTCATAAACTTTTTACTAAATCAAACAGGAATAGAATAGTCAATATGAACCACTTTAGAAAATTCAAACTATGGTAAATAATTTTCCTGTGTTGAGTTTACGAATTCAAAGAACATTCAGTGTACGGCAAATTCTTAAAATTAAATCATAGAATAGGTTTTTTTTCTCGAATTCATAAAACCGACCATCGAGTTCGATTTCCCTTTACACATTATCCCCCTAAAGCGTCGAAAGTCTAATCATACGCTGTCTTCGAAGTACGAATACCGACCGGCGACCACCGAAGACCAAGCCCGGAGAACGACCGACTCGAAGAGTCGAGTTAAAAGACGCGAAAACTCGAGTTAAAAGCTTTTTCCAGTCCAAAAGACCGACCGACCGAATCATGGAAGTGCTCGAACACCGAAGTGACCGAAATGACTCAAATGACTCGCTAACCCAAATGACCGACCAACCATTTGGGTTAGCGGTCACTAGAAAAAGCTTTTAACTCGAGTTTTCGAGTCGGTCGGTCTTCGGTATATTTGAAGTTCGAAGGTAGCGTAAGCGTATGATTAGACTTCGGAGTTCGGACACTGTAGAGGAATAATGCGCCAAGAGGAAATCGAATTCGATAGTCGGTTTTCGAGGAAAAAATCAATTCTAACGATTTAATTTTTGGAATTTATAAAGAGTGCACGGTTAGTGAATGAATTTGAATATGCAAAATCAGTAGGAAAATTGTTTGGTTTCGATTTCGATTTTCTCTGGGCGCATTTTCCCCAAAGTGTACAGGGTGTAACTAGTACTGAGGTTCAAACGAAAATGGGAGATAGAGGAACTTGTCCTGAGTAGAAAATTGTTCTACACATACTCCCGTTTTTGCACCGTTAAGGAGATAGCGCGATTTAAGGACGAAGGATTTTCATCGTACCTGTGATCACTGTTTGATCTCTAACTTCTGCTGTACTTAGCGTAACGTAATAATTCTGGGCTCGTTGGAAAGGACACAAATTCTTCTTTCTAATTGCTATCAACTGTGTCAATCAGTATTATACTTTTTGAGAAAAATTCATTTAAATGACACAAAAATAATAAAAAATTTAAAAAAGTCCTGTTTTCTCCAAGAAGGACCTAATTAACCACCAAATTTTATTACATTTTCGGAAAGCCCATAAAATTTCACTATACCTTTGATAACAGAATTTCTTCATATTTGCAACAAGTGAGTTCCCTGCACATGTTGGAAATACTGCTAAACATAGAATTTACCGCAAAACAGATGCAGTAATGAGCAACCATGTTAACAACACACGTATTGCTCTTATGTGTGGAAATTATGTTACAGGCAAGTAAAAATATGACAACTAATTAGATAGCGTCCATTTAAGTAAATTAACTAACATCCATTTAAGTTAATTAAGTAATATCCATTTAAGTAGGGCGTGGAGTTTACCTGCTCCCTTAAGGAACAGGAATGACTTCGTCCTACGTAGATTTTTCTGCGATAAAAGCATCGGGAGGAAGCAGCAGCAAACAGAATGTCATAGACATCATAACGAGCAACATGGCAAGCAATAGGAGGTCTTTTACAACGGAAGAAATGGCAGACATGCACTTCGTGTATGGGTTGTGCGACGGGAATGCTAGGCGAGCCGAAAGAGTTTACCGGGAACGGTATCCGGACAGATCTCGGTACCCCCATTATCGGATGTTCATCAGCATTCATCGGAACCTTCGTGAACGAGGTACACTGCAGCCGCCACGGGAGACACATCATTCAGGACGGCGACACTCGTTACCTGTGGCCACGGAGGAGCGCATACTGCGCATCGCGGCTAGGGACCCCACGGTAAGCACCCGGCGCATCGGCCATCGATTAGGCATCAACCACATGCATTTATTTCGTCTTCACTATTATTAATCATTCTCCTTCGGCGAATGACGGGTGTCAAACCAGATTTATTTGAAGGGAAAGTGCTTGATAACTGTTAGCCCCGCTCCTTTACAATTCAACCTACGAAGAAATTCTGTTATCAAACGTATAGTGAAATTTTATGGGCTTTCCGAAAATGTAATAAAATTTGGTGGTTAATTAGGTCCTTCTTGGAGAAAACAGTAGTTTTTTGTATTTTTTTTTAATTTTTTATAATTTTTGTGTCATATGAATTAATTTTTCTCAAAAAGTATAACACTGATTGACACAGTTAATAGCAATTAGAAAGAAGAATTTGTGTCCTTTCCAACGAGCCCAGAATTATTACGTTACGCTAAGTACAGCAGAAGTTAGAGATCAAACAGTGATCACAGGTACGATGAAAATTCTTCGTCCTTAAAATCGCACTATCTCCTTAACGGTGCAAAAACGGGAGTATGTGTAGAACGATTTTCTTCTCAGGACAAGTTCCTCTATCTCCCATTTTCGTTTGAACCTCAGTACTAGTTAGAGTAAAGTACCCGAATGTGGTATATGGTCGCAATGTGGAATACCCCCTAACTTCGAATTGCTTCATGACATCCGTAATTTCATATTGAAATCATCTTTTCTTGTACACATTTAGAGAATTTATACTCATACATGGGGGATTCTCTGTTTTATTCAAATGTCATATAAGTGAAAAGTAGTTGAAACTGTTTGCCAGTTTTGCGAGAAGACATGGTTAAATGAATTAAATCCTTTACTATGGATTGAATGTCTTTCGTGCGATACTTGGGCTCATAAAAAGTGCGCTATTGAACAAAATAATGAAGCATTTCTGTGTCCAAAATGCGACGATCCTTTCTTTTCGGAGTAATTTTACACTATTCCACATTAAGACCATAAAATGTATTTTGCAAGGTATGCACTTTTTGGAAATTTTTATTTTTTTATAAATTACTGTATCTCAAAACAACATTATCTTTTTTATTATTGAATTGTACTAAGATACCCTCTCGATTTGTATATTGTTCGCAGTTCTTAATGCTAAATTATAGTCTAGAGATAAAAAAATAAAAATGGTATTCCACATTCGGATACTTTACTCTACACCCTGTATAATGGAATTATTCGATAGCTTCGAGCACCGAGTACCGACCGACACGAAAAGCCGAATAGAAACTTTTGGCGCTGTACGGCTATCAACGTCGGGTACGATACGAGAATATTTTTTCTAGTGACCGCCCGACTAGTTATTTTTTGTATGTCGTGAGTCATTTCGGTGGGTCGGTCATTTCGACCAAATCATGGAAGTGACCCAAATGACCGAATCTTTTTAATCGGTCACACACGAAATGACTCGGTCATACTGGGTTAATGAAATGACCGATTTATCTCATTGTCGTGGCGTTCTTAACTTTATAAACGATAAAATGATGAGAATAATATTATTTTTCATTAGATTAGATTAGATTATGAATCAACTGTCCGGAAAAAGTGTTTTCAGTAGATGAAATTAAATAAAACTCGAAGAGAGTATCTCTTTTGCATTCTGGAGGCTTTTATGAAATTGTCTCATCAACGGGTGTATGTTCGGGCCATCGTCTTTATGTTGTGATGGCAATATGCGATGCTGTTCTGTTCGATGTGATAACTGCCGTGACTACAGCTGGTTGCTGCCGTTGTGTTCCATAGTTGTGACTGAGCTCTGCTTGCAAAGGTGGTTCCGTATTATCGGGGCTTGATCGGCCGGCGGTCAACTGACCGCCACTTCGACTTCTTCAACAATTACTCAAAAGTCTCGCCAGGTGTTTCGTACGAGTTTTTAATTTATTTATTGTATTCTGTTCTATTTAAAGAAAAAAAAAATGTCCGGCCCATAATATGTTAGTTAGATTATTGGGAGCCGGCACTCATAGCAGCCGACCATTCCTCCAATAGGTTCCTGGGGAGTAAAACTCCTTGACAGACATTTTAGGATCAAAATCGAAACTTTCGAAGAAAGGGAACAGATGGGAGCAGAAGGAACAAGAACAAATGACGGTGCAGGAAATGAATAGAATACAGTCGGCTTCGGTTGCGTGTTCGAGATTCACAGCTGTAGAATCACACGCCCAAATGGACTATAAACTACTGCATCCCCCAACACCTCTCCAGCAAGCAACAGCAGTACGACGTGCTAACAATCGGTTCCATTGAAATGAATAGCACCCCACAGACACTCAATCAATCTTTCCATTATTCACAGCCCCCCTAATTCATAACGTCGACGACAAACACCCGCGCACTTCAGCCCCCCCAAACAACGTAATACCCAAATTAAAGTCGCACTCGAAAATCATTTTTCTTATTTGCACAATTTGTTAGTAAACAGATTGCCATCGAACGCACGAAGATTATAGCCGTGCTGTTGGGGTCGTGATCAGCAAAATTAAAAAAAAAAACTCCAAAGACAATAAAAATCACCTGAATGTCGCCGGGAGTCTTGCGGGCGGAAAATTTGTTGCCGTATTAACACAAATCTTGTCAGCCTTTTATCAAACAAACCGCTAGCATCTTCTCGCTTATCTTCACGATTTATCTCTTGGATTGAGTGACGGGAAACGGTCGTAAAAATATGAAAAAGAACTGAATAAACGCAACCTCAAAAAAATTGTGCACCACAACGGCGACAAGAAATGGAACAAGGGTAACCAGTTTACGAATCGAATTTTACAGTAAAACCGGAGAAATCCTGGCGTTCCGGGACCGAAAAAATGCGGCAATTCGTTTTCACAACGAAATCGAACTGTAAAAGGCGGCTTTACCGTAGAAAATCGTTGCGAAAATTTCCAATAAAAAAATTGACAGAAACCTCCGTAGAAGGTGGTTGCCCCAATCTTTTATCGCGCTTAAAACTTATTTACCGCGCGAAAACCAACGGAATATCAACATGTACACAATAATCGCATCTTACCTGATAGTAAGAGTCGGATTTAACTTCGAAAAATCGCCAAATTCAACGGGAAAATTGAAAAAAATCTCACAATATCGCGCTTTTCCTCAGACTTTCGATGGCCGTCTTTCCGTGATTCGAGTTTTCAAGTCTCCCAGCCGTCGTTTTGCAAAACAATCAAGATGGTGTTGCCTGATGAGCATGGCTTCGGGATATTCAAATCCCATGCATTCACAATAGTTGAATAGTGTTTTGGCGCGAAAATTTTGACTATGACATGTTAACGGATAGAAAATTCCGTTGCGGTTTACTTGGCAGAATGGAAATTACAAATTCACCGCGTTAGGAGTTTTTTTTTTGATAATTGCATTTGTATGAAATGGCATGAATTAATTGAAAATTAGAAAAGAACTTTAATTCCAGTTCCGGTTACCATAGTAGCCCGCGTTGCTATTGAAAGCGAACGAACAATTCAAAAGTTCAGTCGGGCGAAAAATGGCGGCAACATCGAAGCAAAACCCGGACGATGCTTTTTACGAGAATCTAACGCTGGGACTGATTAAAACTTTAAGTAAGTAGCTAGTCCAAAAGATTTTCGAGAGCAGGCCGCCAAGTTAATTTTTGATAATTTTCCCTGCAGGCAATGTGCCGCGTATTGCGAATGTTATTTGCGAAAAACGACAACCTTGCGAGAAGTCACAAGTTATGAATTGGGAGCAGAGGCACAGTGTTTACTTGCCCGAGGATATGAAAAAGTTTTACCTATCGACCGACGGGTTTATTTTGCATTGGAGCTACCAGTACGCACGTAAGTTGATGGCCGGGAGAGGCGTTTCCGTTACTTACTGTTTCAAGGATTCCTTACATAAGGAATTTGTTTTTATCTGTTGATCTCAACCTTTGTAAGGAGTGGGTATTGTTTGAGGTCAGTGGTGTAGCCAAGAAGGAGCTAGGTGTTGTGTCTCTGGAGGACCATTTAAAAAAAATTCGTTGAAGGGTGCGACAGCATAGGAAGGACCCAACAAATTTGTGCCGAAAGTTGAAGGGCTTAGGATAGCACTTAAATTCTGAAAATTAAAAATCTGATAGGATCACGTATAACTAGAACGATGAATGATAAAAATACATTCTGGTGAGGATACATCTACAGTATACAGGCCGGACCTTTCTTAAAAGATGATTTATGGGAAACTACTGGTAAAAACCAATTTGATATCTCATGAAACTAAAGAGATATCGCGGGAATTGAGAAACTTACAATCCATTGTCAGTATCCACATATACTGAAATTAATTTTTGGGCGATTATATAGACAGCTCGAGAAAGTAAAAAACAATTCGATATCTTATCGGACCTAAGAGATATGACGGAATTCGTGAAAACTTTTACAAGTTTACAAAAAAAATACTATTTAGGCTATTAGAGAAAAAGTTCGTGGAAGTAAAAAATTATTGGACATCTTATCAAATATAATATGACCATGGCGAAATTCGTGATTATGTATACCACTCCCTTACACCCATTTAGGAGTTGAATTTCGAAAAATCCGGAAAATGGTTTCTAGACATTTGTTTGAAAAGCTCGTAGGAGGTAATTGAATATTTTAGAATACCTACGACAATGAATATATGGAATTTTTTTTTATCTTTATTACTTTTGTAGAACATATACAGTCGGTGCCACAATTATTTGTGCATAACCTTTTCATGCGTAAGAGCTAAAGGGAAAGTACTATAACTTTTATAAACAAGCAAAATTATATTCATTTCTTTTTTTTATAGTTAGATATATAACCTAAAACAATATTAAAAAATAAAAATTTTTTGAAAAAAGAGTATGTACATATAAGCAAAATTAATAGCAGAAAAGATGCCACAATTATTTATGCACGGCATTTTGGTGCCGCAATTATTTGTGCACGTATAACAAATCTCTATAAAGGTGAAAAAAAGAAAATTTCAAATTAGTTTCGAAGGCTAAAATCTATAAAATTATGTATTTAGTACTTCCTTAGTATTTTGTATTTCCACCATTTGCCGCAATAGCCCCCTTAAGGCATCTAGGCATAGAATCTATCAGGTTTTGCAATACGGTCGTTGGTATATCACTCCACACGTTTGTGATATTTTTCCACGCTTCCTTAGGCATCCTTTCAATTTCTTGCCGAATTTTCAACTTCATCCAGTGCCAAACGTTTTCAATTACATTGAGATCAGGGCTTTGGGGAGGCCATGAAAAGACGTTTTGTTCAATATCTGCTAAAAAATTTGTTACAATAATTGTTTTGTGAATATTGTCCTGTAGTAATATGAAGTTGCTGCCAATCAATTTGTCCCTGGCAAAAGATGCACAATCACTCCATAGGTATTGAAACTGTTTTATGCTATTTGGGCACCTAACTAAGAATCCAATAAATAACATTGTAGGAAATACAACATTATTTTTTCCGCCATGAGAATGTCACGTTGGATTTGTCACCACTCTATTTTTTATTTCTTTTCGATTCGAAAAATAAAATTTGCGTTTATATGTTCCATTTAAGGAAAAGACAACCGCATCCGTCCAAAGAATACTCCTCCAAAATTGAATCGGCTTATTTATGCACTCGAGAGCGAACTTCCAGTGAAGGAACGTAGAACGTAGAATTTTATGTTATTTTCCGCTAGCCTCCTTCGAACTGTAGTCTTACTAATTTAATTCTCGTCCAATATTCACATCGTTTAAGATGTTCTTGTAAGTTGTGGAAGGAGTTCTCTTTGCTGCTCTAACAATTACCTTTGTCTTCTTTTGCAGAAGTCGCCCGTTTATTCCCTCTCCGTGGCAAAGTTTTCACACTTTAGTGTTTATTTGCTTTCGATACCTGGTAATGGATGGTATTCCTATGACACCCATACTTTTTCGAAAGTTCTGACACAGGTACACCATTTTTGTAGTCAGCAACAACAGCTGACATTCGCTGAATGCTAATTTCACTTTTTCGGATCATTTTTAAATGATTTAAGCACAACACAATAGTATGAAATCTAAACTGAAGTGGTTGAATACTCAACTTTACTTGTACAATACACAAAGTACCCAATATAACTAAACGTTATTTTCCTAGAATGATATTTTGCACGTGCACAAATAATTGTGGCACGAAAATGCTATGCCCAAATAATTGTGGCATCTTTTCTATTATTAATTTTGTTTATGTATAATCTTTTTTAATATAGTTTTTGTTTCATATATAATTTTGCTTATTTCTAAGAGTTACAATACTTTCCTTTTAGCTCTTACGTAAGAAAAGGCTATGCCCAAATAATTGTGGCACCGACTGTATCCACCAAGTTTTAAATTTCTAAAGTAGGGGGTAGTATAATATAATTCCAAAGATACTACCCCCCTTAAAAATTATATTTTTAGAACGTGCCACTACTATAGCTCTGTGTATATCCCAAGTCTCAGCTATCCGTCATTTCTTGTGATACAAAAATCAGAATTTTTACCTTTCCACTCAACCCCACCTCCCTTCTCAACACGCCATCCAGAAACCAACCCACTGGGTACTTAAAGACGGATGGTGTAGATATTGGTTTTTGCCTTTTTAGGGGTCTACTAAACGTCTTAAACGTAAAAAAAAATTTCATAGTAGCAAATTTTTTTTGTAAAGCGATCAAAGACGTTATTATATTAAACTGCCAAAGTTTATGGTACAAAACGTGCTCTAAATTAAAAAAGAAATTAAATTTACTGACTTTAGTTAAAACATGCAAATGGTTTGTAGGCGATTACACAGAAAGTTCGTGAAAGTAAGCACCAATTCGGTGTCTTATTGGACCTAAGAGATATGACGGAATTCGTGAAAACGTATACGAAACTTAAACGTATTAATACTTTAGAAAAATCTCTTTGAAATGAAATGAGAAATTTTTTGATGATTTTGAAACTATCCTAACAAAATGGTTAATAATTTCATTTAATTTGATACAAGTTTTGAAAATCGCCTTCCAAAAGAGTTGACAGAAAAACTTAAAAAGAAAAAAAAATTTGTTGTTAGCGCAACACTGGGCTTTAACGGTTATTTTATTTTACCTTAATACGAAATTTACCTAGTAAGAAATGAACAACAAATTAATATTAAAATACAAAATAAAATCTCCTTTTTTCACACCAACTTTCATCTTTGCGGCGTCAGCCATTGAAGAGTCCAGAAAAATTATTTAAAAGGTTTTTATTTTTTAATTTCAGCCAATGATATTCGTCGTGTTGGTTGCATCAACTTTCCCCATCTTCTTCAAATAACTTTGCTTCGCGAAAATATTGAAATTATCGTAACAGCGCCGGAATTAAGTAACCAGTCAACATCTAATGCGGTAAATTCTGGACCCGTGATAACTCCGAAAACGAAAATTTTTGAAATAAATAATATCAATGATGTGGCAAAGGTAGGATTGTCGCTAACTTCTTTGAGAAAGTAGTGATTTTTGCGCGAAAGAAGTGTTGTGTGTGCTACGGAACAGGACCTACTCTTAATAGGTTTTGTTTTCAATCAAACGAATTTTATTTGGGTTTTGGGGATTCTTCTAATATCCCAGCTGTGGTCAATCTAGTTGTACTTTAATAGACTTCTTGTTGTATTTAGGAAAAGGCTATACTTTGAAAGGTGAATATATTATTTACTAACCATGTTCATTTTCTAGGTCTGTCTGGTCTACGAAGCGTCAGGATTAGGAAATCCGAAAATCTATCTATTAGAGTTGAATTCATTCAAATGGCAGTTCTTAGCCGAGACCTTCAGCGAATACTTACGCATGTCGATTGCGCATCTAGGGCTTCCATTTTGGGAACTGTGTTTTTCCAGTTTCGGATTACCCAGTTGGACTGAAGTAAGTTTAATTCTCAAAATTTTGTAAATCTGTTGTCTGCGTAAAACTTTTAGTAGTAAAGGGGATTTCACACGCACCGTCGTCCAGCGTCGAAACTAGAGCCAACACTGACAATAAAGACACCTACAACGGCAATATTTCCCCAATCACCTTCGAAGGTGATTTCGACGCACTTCTAAGTTTTGAGTTTTATTGCACTTCCTTGGCAATGCTGCTCTTTCGCGGTTCTAGTATGGTCCTTCGCTGGTTATTTATGAAATTTCCATACGAATGCCGCTTTATTAAAAACTGATCAAGTGTGCCACTCTGAATTATGCTTTTATACTACATATGTGGTTTATCGCAAGATCTCGAGTACGTTCGATGGTGTGTATAAACTAAACATACATGAGAGTGTTGTTCTTCTTGAATATTGGGTTGTTCCATAGATCTCAATTTAAAAATCTATGTTGTGAAATCTGCATGCAACCTGCTACGGATAAGTTCTTCGAAAATCTATTTCACATTTTGGTAATGATTGGAGGAGGTGCTTAGGGCATCAGTTGGCCCTAATATGGCCCTGTCTAAGGATACCTATCTATTCTGTGGTTTGAGACACGCCATGGAACAAAGCGTGTTCCAGATATTTCCTGAGATAACCTGCTGAGTAACAAACAGCTAAGAATGAATGAACGTTACTCTATTTGGATGCTTACATACCCATTAATTGATTGATTTATTTCCTGCTATAAGTGTACAACGATATCAGGAAAGAAATTGTCGAGGTGAAAACCATTAGACACTACAAATATCCAACATAAACGGTTTGTATGCCGCAAGGTTCAAAACTATCATCGATGTTGTTTTCTGATTAAATACGCCATTCACTATTAATGCATTTTATTTATTGAGCATATTACATAGTTGATCCAAATGGTCCAAGCTTCTTGGTACCTGGTAATTAACATGTAATGCTGAAGATCTGGATAATCAGTGTGTTCCCTCAACAAGTATAAAGTATTATATTGTTCTGCGTACAGAGAAGTTGAAGCTATTCAGCGAGGAACAACGCATCTAGTGTTCACCTTGGCTTGGTCCAGATTCTTGGCTCCAACCTTCCCAGTAGCTAAGTATAATTACTAGGCGACAGCTTGCTCTTCCTCAAGCCGGGTCCTTATTTGGGGAGTCCTTTCAGTTACCTCAAGCCGGTTCGACTTCTGTATGAAGATTAAATACCGCGGCTCGGTCAAGATCTATGAGCTTCTCACTCTTTATGTAGGTAGCACCTGTGCCAGTTGTGTTCGAGCAAAATCCGGGCATTCATACAAAAAGCGTTCTTCTAGAATCGGACCCAGTTAGAAATATTTTTGATTGTCTGCAGTGGTACAGATTATTCCAACGGCCTTTGTACCATTCGGTAAGCTTCCTTTGCATGCCTTATTTAATGTCCGCGTAGGCTATTCTTACAGCAGGCTCAGGAAAATAGAAGGGTGTATCCTACCATGCTCGTGAGAGCAAGTCGGCTTTCTCATTTCCTGATATGTCTGAGGGTCCGGAACCCAGGCTACAGTCGCTTTATTGTTTCTCCACAATTTATTCAGCCTCCCCCAAATCCCTCTCCAAAAAGTTGTGAAGAGACTGTAGTCGAGCTTAGGGGTTTATTAGTTGCTTGGCTGTCCGAATAGATAGATATGACTTATTCGTCTAAACTTTTTGCTGAGCAATATGATACAATAAAAATTAACTTCATGCAGTATCGAGTTGAACAATCGTGAGCTTGCTTATAGCTTGCTTCGAAGTGAAAATCCTTTCTAGTAGCGTAGGATCGCCTCATCATATTCAATAAAAGAATCGAGAGGTGGCAGGTTAAGAAAGATTTCCAATGCTTCCGTTGGTATTGTTCTCGTGACTAGCCTCACTTGCAGTACTTTTCTCCTTTTAGTGAACAGCGTCATCTCAGTTTTACCAGGATTCCCTGCAATATTACCATTACCCAAATTTCCTACAATAAGTAGCATCGTGGTCATCAGATCGCTTCCTTGGATTGGGATATTTTCATCATCCGTAAAGCCCAGAATCGGATACCCTGTTTCATTCAGTTTACGCAGCATGGAGTCCACCAATAGATTCAACAATAGTGCAGAAAGGACAACTCCCTACGCAAAACCTTCTGCTGCCTTGACCATGATTACATCACTTCCAGCCTCCCAGTGTCTGCACTTTAACATCGACATGATCCAGGCGTTGGTTGAACCAGTCTATCAAAGAGTGTACCCTAAATTGAAGTAAAACTAGTGACGTTGCAGCTAAAATTAAAATGTAGAGGACACCGTCGTTCTCTTCCGCCCTTAACACAGCGTCCAAACGAAAGGTTCCCATGACACAAAATTGAAAGTGAGTGCACCAATTTTTTATGACTCATATTATCTCAAGTTCATATTCCATCTTAACTCCTTTTCTGTTGGCTTTTAAGAAGGACCAGTAGCCCGATATCGTGTGTGACAAGGTCTTAAAAGTTTCGATTTAAAAGTTTATCTTATACACAAACCATAAAAAGATTTTAATTAAATTTTTCCAGCAACTATTTTTGCTTCTCGCTCCACATTTACTGGAGGAAACTGATCAGCGACAAGGACGAATTATTCAGCCCATTTCGGAACAGCAATACAGCGTTTTGGATCCTAACATTTTTCGAGTTAAGCCCAAGTGTGCAAAACAACAGCAGAGAGCTAAATAGAAGGTGGATGTATCCCGGATGAGTCAGTGTGTACAATAAAAATAATATCAAGCAAAGAATTGATTTTTTTTTTTAGTTTAGGACAGGATTGTTTTAAGAATTTAAAAACGACTGTAAAATAAAATAGTCTTATATTTTTCTGCTGCTTGAAATTAAAATTTTGGACCATTTTTCATTTAGGTCACTTCCCAAACGGTTGATTCGATTGATCTCCTCGGTCTACTCGAGACCTCAACATGGGCATCTAGTCCGTCGCTTAGTCTGCTCAATCTTCTTGCCCAGCTTCCGCGTCCACCTTGACGGCTTGTATTGCTTTGATCACGCAACACTTGAATAAGGTCCTGGTAGTCTTCTTGTTGCGATTTTTTCAGACCGTGCTGATATTTGGCTTCCTTGGCCAGAAGCTGTTCGCGTTGCATTTGTGTCTTCACTTCTGCCGGGATGTCCGGGATTACGAATTGCATGATACCAGTGATAACAAAAACAACGTGCTTCAGGTAGGAGAAGTCAGTATTTTTTAAGAGAATTTGAAATTTAGAACAACGCGATGAAGGACTTACTTCGAAAACTACAACGAAGGCTAGACGAGCGGCAAATACATGCCAGTAGTGCGGACTCAAACCATACGGTTCCTGATCGCTGGGGCCATTTCTGTACCCTCGGTATTTGCATGTGTCCGGATCATGTTCGGTGCTTGTTGCGCCCCACTCCTCCTTGTAATCCGAAGTATTGAAAACTGTAATTAAAAGCTAGTTTAGTCTAGGTCAAGCAGAAGTTGGGATTGGTGGAGTTCTTACCCGATAACGAATGCTCTATATACCCACTCAGTGTGTTGGTCCTGGAGTAGACAAATTTGTAGACCATTCGTGGAATGAAATCGCTGGTATACGCAATAACGAATGCATTCGAAACGACGGCGGTGTACGTTATTATCCTTAAGATTCCATACCACGCTCCAATATCCTCGACTCTATCCGCTAATGGTCGCCTGGCCTGCGTTACCATTTTATAAGCGTCCAATCGAATTTCTGCGACGTTATTAAGTAGAGCAAAGAGTGGTGCTAGCGGGAAAGCCGCGACGAATAGCGTGACGAAACCGTACTGCAGAACTGCAAAAGGGACTTATGTTGTATTAAAGAAAAGTGGATGGTATCATTTATTCAACTGACTCATTTCCAAATATTCATCGAACAATGCTAATCGGCCAGGATCCTGCATATGATAGTCCTGTTCCCAGGTCATATGCAAGTGTGTCTCATCCTTAGTGGCTTGTTTGTGTTTCCGCTGTCGCCACCAGTTCCAGAATTTCGGAAATAAGTATTCCATGAAGTTGTTCCAGCATTGCTTACCGATCATTATAATCGAAAGCTGAATACACAACTCGCTCAGGCAGCCAGCTGGATCGCAGATATCGTTTTTCAGCCGAAAGAACTCACTTTTTCGAGCTACGTCGTCGCCCGGATAGTCGAAGAAGCGACCCTTGAAGAAGGCGATGTAGATCAAGGAGCTGTAGAAGTTCATGAATTCGAAGAAGAAGATCTTAAAGGTGTAGGAATCCTCGTATTCTGTGTGAGTTCGAGGATTCTCAAGATTTGTAAGGTGAATTGCCACCTTATGATAGATCTGTGAAAATAAATTGAAAATTGTGTCTAGTTCTTGAAGGCTGCACGAACTGTACTACAGCGCCTAGCTTTATCTTTTGATTTTTTTTATATTATGTGTGCGTATTATGATTCCAATTCCAATATCGGAATTCGTAAAGTTTTACGACTCGCCTCTAATCAATGGTAAGAAATATACAAGAGGGTCATTTTAAAAATTTGTGATGGTTACGGGAGCAAGAAAATCCATCTTCACTAAATCCTAATTCCGGAATCGCTTAGCTTCGAATATGTCGGAATTCGCAAAGACGAACTCTATCATTTTACCACCTCTAAGGGGTTAAATATTGCAAAATTCTGATATATTTTTTCTTGTGATTTTATATAAAGCTCATAGAAGTAAAAGCGAATCTGATATCTAACTAGGCCTAAAATATTTGTCGGAATTCGTGAAAACTTACACAACCCCGAAGCGTAAAAAACACAGCAATATTGTGAGCTATTTCCTACCCAAGAGTAAATCCGGCATTAAAAGTCAAAGCGAATTCAATAGATCAATAGACCTAAGAAATATGTCGGAATTCGTGAAAATGTATTCAACCCATCATCAGGAAGGGAATATGGAAAAATCGCTCGAAAATCGTTTCTAGGCGCTTATATGAAGAGCACGCAGAAGTAGGCAGACCTAAACGATATAACGAAATTTGTGAAAATGTAGAAAATCCCATTTCATGGCCAATTTGGCCAATCGGAACGTTTTTGTTACTTAAATTTCTTAATTATTTATTTATTTGATGGCAGAGCCTGTAGAAGCCTTACTGCTTCTCAAACTACGACCTAAGTGGTCTTTCGTTCCTGGCTCTTAACCACTCCCTAGGCCATATCTATTCCCTTAAGAAAGGAGATGATTTTACTTAGGGGAGTCTTCGACAGGTGAGAGTAAATCCTCCGAGAGTATGCCTTCTTGATCTGGCAACTGCATCACAATCAGAATGTGTGCCGTGGTTTCAGATGTGGTTTCACAGAATGGACATGCATCTAGTGATACTTTGCCGATGATCTTAAGGTAATAATTAAGGAAATAATGTCCTGAAAAATATACCATTATAACCCTCGCGTTATACCTGCTTAAGGAAAGAAATTCCGACGCTCTCCACCTGAAGATTTACCCACTTTAAAATGCCGTCCTTAATGAAGTCTTTGCTTACTCCACAGAATGGTTTCGGGCCAATCATTGGTGAATTGGCTCCCCGCTTAGCTAGCAGGTCAGCCTAATCATTTTCCGGAATACCCTCATGCCGTGGCATCCACATTAGGGTTAGGTTAGGTTAGGTAAGGTGGTGACCACTTTAAGCGACCAAACACATAGACCGCCTATGGGTCCGTTGTAATCCCACATGTACAGGAACACAGTAGGGTTAGACTGTTATGATATGCCAGCTCTTTAAGAAGAGTATGACAGTCACACACAAGCCTAGAGCTGAAACAATAAGATTTCAGCGCTAGCAGTGCCACTTGACTGTCAGATAAGTAACTGTAGCGCCTTTTGGTTTATTCAATATAAGTTTACCTGCGCGCAGTTCTATAGCATGTACCTCAGCTTGAAACACAGTTGCTGTTTTTTTCCATTGCCATCCATATTTTACAATTGGGTCCAAATATGCCCGCTCCAGTTCCATTAAAAGTCTTTGAGCCGTCCGTGTACCACACTAAAGCACCTTCTCCAAAATCTGGTAGACCAGATTGTCATGATACACGATCTCCCAGAGCCACCATATATGGTTTCTCAAAATCATATACCTTTGGCATGTTATCGTTTACTGAGTCGGTTAGGTCCTTCTGATTAAATTCCTGTAGAATTTTAAGGTGACCGACAAGGTCTCCTGCGTTGAATTTATTATACTGCTGTATCCTTATGGCCTCTCTCAGAGCCTCCTTCTTAATCTCTAAGTGTAATGGGGCCATGTCTATCATGGCTTCCATTGCAGCAGTGGGACATGATTTAAGTCTCCCAGTAATACCAAGAACAGCACTCCTCTGAATTTTTTGCAGGGACCTTTGTGCTGTGATTTGTTCAATTTTTGGCCACCACACCATAGCGGCATATGTGATCATTGGTATTATAATATACTTGTGGGTCTAGTATACCATATATGGTCTGAGACCCCAAGTGGGGTACCACAGAGCCTTCGACACGCCATAAAAGACAATGTTACTCGTGTGGGGATGTTTTTAAGATGTAAGTTCCAAGTCAGCCCTTTGTCCAAGGTAACACCCAAGTATTTAACATCGGAAGAGAATTCAATTGTAGTTCCTCTCACAATCGGGTGCCTTAAGTTTACCTTCCGACTTCTAGTGAACGGCACTACAATTGTTTTACTTGGATTCATACTTAATCCTTGTTAGACGCACCAGTGATCTACCATCTCTAGGGCCTCTTGCATGCGGTCCAAAATGACACATTTTATTTACCTCTTGTTTCTTACTTACTTTGCGATTCGTGAGAAATAAAAATATGTGTTTTTCCTTGCCACTCCACCCGTTCAATTCGACTACATACTGCTGTTTAAAGCCCTTCCTCGGAAAAAAATAAATTCCGAAGTTGGCGGATCTAAGAATTCATAATACGAAAACACGATATCGTTTAAAATTCCGACTTCGGAATCAAGTCATAACATTCCCATTGTTTTCTCCTCCTCGGCGGCTGGTCGAACGGCTAACAACCAATTTCGGAAACAGTATTGCGGGGCTTCGATAAGATGCTGCTTTTGATCGGATGTAGGGTCGATAATCCTTAAGAAACGATTGTAAGAAAATTATAGAAGAGGTTAAAGCCTGGGCTGGAGCACCATGAAAAAGATAAGTTCTTCTGGACTAAACAACTATCTTGCTAAGACATTGTTTGTTGTTTTCAGTATTTCGAGAATTTTTTCTCAGATAATAAGTCTATGAATAGGTGGGAGCACCATGAGATTATCTAATCACCTAAATTCAGTAAAGAATATTCTGATAAATTTATTAAAGCTTCTTGGGGCTGGGAATCTGAATCCTTTAAAGGGGTTTCGCCACCAAGCCTTAAGGTACTCTTACACGAGCAATTTTTCAAGCAATTGATTGCCCGACGACTTGCCAAAACTAGTGGAGCGATTAATGGAGCTATTAATGGAGCTTTACAGGGCAATATCATGCTAGTTGCGACAATATTTCGGCAATGTGGCAATGTTTTCACAGATTGCTGGTATTGCTCACCCTATAGTTGCAGTATTTCCACTGACTTGGAAAATTCCGAGCAATTGTCCTCGTTCTTTGATTCAATTGTCAAGTTTTGTTTTGAATTTTGCATTTATTTGTTAATTTTCGTATTATAATGGCTTGGATTCAAATATTACCAAGTTTTATTTTAAGTTTTAGATTTGTTTGCCAAGTTTTCTTTCGTGTTGTTCATAGACTGAATTGGTCGTGTAGTTCCTTAAAGTCCTCTTACACGAGCGATTAAAATTGCTCAATTTGCAGCAATATTCGTCAATTTTGACGTCACGAAAATATGAAGTAACACACAGCAACAATAAGCAACAGGTGACGTGGATCAACTTTTCATCAACTCGTGCTGAATTGTGGTGAGCGATATTGACCAATATCTAACAATTCGGCAATAAGGGCCTTTACGAACAATTCAGTCTATGAACAACTCGAAAGCAAACTTGACAAACGAATCTAAAGGTGATCTTGCACGAGCAATTTTTCAAGCAATTGATTGCCCGACGACTATTGCCAGAACTAGTGGAGCGATTAATGGAGCAATACAGGGCAATATCATGCTAGTTGCAGCAATGTAGCAATGTTTTCACAGATTGCTTGCATTGCTCGCCCTATAGTTGCTGTATTTCCACTAGCTTGGAAAATTCCGAGCAATTATCCTCGTTCGGTGATTCAGTTGTCAAGTTTTGTTTTGAGTTTTGCATTTATTTGATCCATATCGACTGTTGCTATTGTTGCTGTGTGTTGCTTCATTATTATTATTATTATTATATATATTGCCATCTTATAGGTATATGTTACATAATTCTTTACAAGATTCATATTTTCGTGACGTAAAAATTGACGAATATTGCTGCAAATTGAGTAATTTTAATTGCTCGTGTAAGAGCACCGATAGTACACTACACAATCTGCCCATTGTTACCGTAGTGTACTCTATCAGATAATTCGAATTAGCTTCAATAGTTACTTCTACTAAGGACCTATTCCAGTAGTCAACTTCGTCTAACTTCAGTTCTTATGCCGCGTTTCTACCATCGCGCGAACCTGTGCGAACTAGCGCGAATCCGAATGTGGTCACAGCAAGTTCGTGTCAGTTCGCAACTCTAGTCGAGGTTCGCGTAGCTTCGCGTCTATGGCGATTTTTGGAAGCGAATCAAAAGAACGCACATTGAACATGAATGCAGTGTTTGCACATTCGCCAATACATTGTGAATGTAGACGATGCGCGAATACGTTGGTGGAAATGCGGGATAATAGTTTATAACGTCTAGCGTAGGAAATTGTTGTGCCAACTTTGTTCCGCGACATAGTTTGACTAGTTTTACCAGATTTGTCGAAGTCCGTGAGAGAGTAGGCTCAAACGTTTTTTATTCGATAAAAAAATACAAAATTTAGATTTTTCTGTTGTAAATATGACGGAACAATTTTATAGGGGATTTCCATGAAAACTATGCTAACTAGCAAAGACTTGTCTCATTTTATTCCCACCTACTGACTATTTAAACACTTTAACTCAGTTTTTTCTAAGCTAAACTGAACGTCATATCTGGGATAACTGAGTCTGGAGTAGAAGGATAGCGCTTAAGTTTGGAGGGTTCGATCTGTTCTTGTTATTTCTTTTTTTATACTTACTCTAGTTAGTATCATGATAACAACTAAATTGATGAGAGCAGCCGTTACAGTTGTAAACAATTTCGCATGTTTCTTAACGAAAAATCCTCCACCGCCATAGATAACAGACACCAATGATATTCGATATATGATAGTTCCTAAAACAGCCGAAAGAACGATGGATATCTGAAATGAATCCAAAAAAAATTAAAGAGATTTCGCTCGCACTACCATCTACTGGTCTGTAGGTCTTACCATAAACAAAACCGCACTTCCCGTAGCGAATAGTCGAATTGCCCGACTGAAGGTGGACATGTACGGCTCTTTTTCTCTCGTGACCGGATTCATTCGAAATGTTTTTACCGAAGTTTCGAATTCAGGACGATTCTCTTCATCCGATTCGATACTTTGCAGATCCCATTCCCATACGATAACTGATTGTTTACGTTTCCATAGTTCTAAAAATGTTGTAGCTGCAATAGTTACAAACGGAAAGTTAGGTTATGTCGGTCGCCATTTTGTTTCCGCGCGTAACTTACCCCAAAATGACATAAAAATAGCAAAAAACACAGTCGATGGATTGTCAAAAAGGTAGGTTAGTCTTGCAAAAAGGCAAGAATCGGACAGTCTTTGATAGCTACACGCTTTATCACATAGCGGACATAGCGTTATATTTCCCGTTCCCTTTAAATCGCATATTTCCTTACTCGGCGTATTGTCTACGGAATCGATCGACGCTAAACCGTACAGAAAACAGAGCGTTCCAACAATGGCCGGGTAAACCAACATTTCCGTGTAAAACCCCAACCAGCAGAAGTACAGAGCGATTTTATCGCCAAAATATTTCCGAATGAGACAAAGCGGTTGCTTTTTGTACCATTTCGCTGGTCGCGACCAATTCAAATAGAGGATGCGTCGATCGAAAATCGCTCCGCTAGAATGCGCTTTATCGTAGCGGCCTTCGTGCAGCGGAAAGCAAGCAAGGTAAGTATGGTCATTCAGCAGACGTCGTATACCGCTTCGCTCGGTTTCATCAAATCGCATTCGCAGAAGTATTTGCATGACAAGCAGTGAACGTTGGGCGCTCGTGTATGCTGTGCAACGGTCCTTGACAATGAATCTGTAAAAAGGGTAGAGAAAGAAAATGTAATCAATTTAATTCAGCAGTTTCGTGTCAAAATAAAGTGAATAAGGAGCTACAAGTGTTCGCGTCACAATTAAATGACTTCGTCGAGCTCACAAATATACCTTGATGCTGCATTACGATACAGTACGAGTCAGAGCGCAAAACAGCTTGCACAACTCTTTCCGCGGAACTCAACAAGGACCTACCTACTAGCGATACCTCCTTCTGATTCAATGGTACCGAAATTTAATTTCACAAGGCCATTCAAAGTTGTCCTACCTGTAAGGGATGATTGGGTCACAAACAAACCCACTCCAAAACCAGGATCCATAATCTGGTACACTTACGGATCTAAAACATGCTATTGAACTATACATTATAGAAAATATCAGACGGGGCTACAAAATCAACAAATATATATTCTCTCGGACAGCAAGGCAGCAATAATGGCACTTCAGTCCGTTCAAATCAACTCCAAACTTGTTTGGAATTGCCTCCAATGCCTGATTGAGCTCGGAAATAAGAACAGAGCTAACCTCATTTGGATTCCGGGACACAGCGGCTATGAAGGTAATGAAATGGCCGACTTAATGGCTAGGAAAGGTTCAGAAGCTGACTTCATGGGACCACATCCATTCTGTGGGATACCATTCAGCATAGCCAGAATGAACATCCGAATGTGGCAAACATCGCAAAGTGCCATTCACTGGGACTTGCCACCGGGCAACAGGCACTCAAAGCCTTTTATGCCAAAGCATTCGGAAAAAAGAACATCTGATTATCTAAAATTAATCAGATATCATACCTGAACCCTAGTGTGAGCTCTGACTGGACATTGTCACATGAGGAAGCATCTCAATATCTCTAACATCTCTGTGAGACTAAAATTTGCAGAATATGCAATGACGAAGACGAAACACCAGAGCATATCCTCTGTGAATCTGAGGGTTTAGCTGACAAAAGACTTCGTCACTTCGGTCAGGGTTTCATGGAGTCATCGGAATTCCTGACCATTCCTCTTCGCAAGATACTAAGCTTCATTGAAAGCGCAAGGATTGAATTTTTTTTTTTTTTTTTTTTTTTTTTTTTTTTTTTTTTTTTTTTTTTTTTTTTATAATGCTTTATTATTACAATTATTAGTTATTAGCACTACTCCCCCTTCTAAGGATATATCCTTGTGGTAGGGGTGAGGAGTCTTATTAAATATTTGCAAGTTATGTATTTAGTAAATTTTAGCTTAGTGGTTATTCGAAAATTCAATTAATTCAATTCAGTTACAATTTTACAGATAGATTAATTTCATTGGTATATAATTAATTGTTAATTAAATTCAATTCAATTACAATTTTACAGGTAGATTCAAGTTAATTTCATTGATAATTTATTCAATTCAATTACAATTTTCCAGGTAAATTCAAGTTAATTTCATCTTAATTTCATTGGTAAAAGACGGTATTTCAATACACTTAAAGATTATTACTGTTTTCTACTGTAGTACAATTCTTTAATATATTTTTTAAATTGTATAACATTCTCGCTTCTTTTTATATGAACTGGAAGTTCGTTAAATAATTTGCGACCGTGATAATAATAATGTCTCTGACCAGCTGCTGTTTGTCTAAGATCTATTTTGATGGTATTTAGTGCAGCGCTCCGGGTTGTGTCTGCATTTACTTGCAAATGTTGACCTTCTATATCTTTATAGGTTTGTATTGTAGAAATTATGTCAAATATTTTTCTAAGGGGAAGTACATCTATAATGGGGTATAGTTCAGAAGTTGGGTAAGTCCGTTCTTTTTTCAAAAGGATTTTCAGTAATGTTTTTTGCATGATTTGCAGAGGTTTCAATATTGCGTCTGTTGCACATCCCCAGGAAATGATTCCGTATTGTAAAATTGAGTGGACTAATGCGAAGTAGAACAGACGCTTAGTTTCCTTTTTCATAAAAGATCTGACTTCGAAGCAAATGTGAATAAGTTTTTTCAGTCTACTAATCATGCTCAAAATTTGAATATCCCACTTCATCAGGTGATCAAAAATGATTCCCAGATATTTTGTGTTTGATACTCTCTGTAAATGCTCGCAACTGCAAGCCCGGGTGCATTCACTGGAATGAATTTTAATATTCATACTATCTGGCTATCCTTTCTGTGTAAGGTAAAATGGCAAGTAACAGGATTTAGTAGAATTTAGAGTCAGATAGTTGAAATTTAGCCAATCCTTAATTTCACACAAACCATGATTTGCTTTAACTTCCACATCTTCCCAGGATTCACCCTCGAAGTACAGCACTGTGTCGTCTGCGTAGGATATCATCTTTCCCAAAATAGGTTGATTATAGATATCATTGATATATAATAAAAATATAACTGGCCCCAAGACAGTCCCTTGTGGCACTCCGTAACAGAAAGTTTCACGGTTTGTACTTACAGTGTTATTGATTTTAACATACTGAGATCTGTCTTTTAGGTAACTTGAGATCCAGTTAACCCAGATTTTATTCATACCTGCCTCCGTAAATTTTTTTATTAATTTTTCGTGTGTCATTGCGTCAAATGCCTTAGCCAAGTCTAGGAAAACGGCACATCCTTTTTTCCCTTTGTCCAGGGAGGAACTTATTAGGCTAGTTAATAGGGCTATAGCGTCATGGGTACTACGTCCAGCTCGAAATCCAAATTGGCTATCATTTAGAATATTTTGTGATTCGAAATAATACATTAGCATCTTCTTAGCGACCTTCTCAATAATTTTTCCGACATTAGATATTACAGAAATGGGTCTGTAATTCTCGATTTGGCTTTTGTCTCCAGCTTTGTAAATTGGGGTTACTAGAGCTGTCTTGTAAATGAAATGGAAATATGCCATTTGATAGGCTAAGGTTAATCAAGTGGGTGAGAGGCTTAGAGATCGACTTTCTTCTACATTTTAAACAAGCAATTGAAACGCCATCAAAACCGGGACAAGAACCACCCTTCATTTGGTCGATTATTGTGCTTACTTCGGCTTCGGTTGTGTGTTCTTTAAGTACAACTGTTGTTTGAGGAGGTGGAGCCGATACAATTGACTGTTCTGTGGCCGTGTAAATTATTTTCGAAGCTAAATTTTTCCCCACATTTGCGAAATAGTTATTAAACATAACGCAGTCACGATTGGCTGCAAGCCAATCGTATGATACTCTAGATGAAATACTGAACTCCGATTTATATTTTAGTTGGGATTATACCAAAGGAATGAGGAGTACACATACAATTATTGCATGATCTTTTATTTACAGGTAAAAACTATTGTATAGTAGCTACTCGATGGATGGTTAAACCATTTCTTGAGTTATAGTGAGTTCCATAAATTAAGTTGGGACATTTTTACAGAATTTTTGTATAGCAACTACATGAAGGACTTACGGGATATTTTTCATATTAATACTTTCAGCTGCGACTATTATAAAATCAACGTATACAAAATTTCAAAGTCGTAACTTACAGCGTTCTAAAGTTATCGTTTAATATGTGTGAAGACGTGTTTTAAGAACTTTTGTATGACAGCTACCCGAAGGAGTTGATGGATTGCGCTAATTAATGAATTCGGTCTTGCTTTTGATATAAAACTAATTCTTGTAAAGTTTTGAATCCCTGCTTTAACTCGTACTAGAGTTTTAGTGGATTCTGTAACTTGTATACATTTTTGAAGGACTTTTGTAGACTGCTACACGAAGGACTCATTCGATTTGCATCATATTCGGAACTTTCGTTTCAAACATGGTGAACTTTAAGTATTCAAAATTTCAAGCTCCTAACTTAAAGCATTCGAGCAATAATTGTGAATACGTGTTTTAAGGACTCTTGTATGGGAGGTACCCGAAGGAGTGGAACGATATCGCCCATTAACAAACTTAGCCTTACTTTTTCCATTTAACAGGTGGTGACCAAATTTCAACTTCCTAGGCCAACGCGTTCTTGAGTTATTGTGCAAACGGACGGACGGACAGACAGACAGACAGACAGACGGACGGACGGACGGACGGACGGACAGCAAACGGATTTGAGGTTTTTGGGCACAAATAAACAAAAAATAATATATAACTTTTTTTCGTCCGAGGCTTGGTTCTATGCGTTACAAACTTTTCGGGCTGGATTAAACTTATAATACTCTATATGATTTCATCTAGAGTATAAAAATGTTGGCCATTTCCTGCGGGTTATCCTGTACGTAAAGTCTTTGATGGTCATGCACTATTTCGGATACGGAGCCAGATTTACTGTTTCTACCTATTGCGGAATTTATTGCTTTCCAAACTAATTTTCCGTCATTACCTGCAATATATATTTTAGTTTTGAAATAGTCAGATTTGACTTTTTATACTCTAGATGAAATCATATAGAGTATTATAAGTTTAATCCAGCCCAAAAGTTTGTAACGCATAGAACCAAGCCTCGGACGAAAAAAAGTTATATATTATTTTTTGTTTATTTGTGGCCAAAAACCTCAAATCCGCCTGACGTCCGTCCGTCCGTCCGTCCGTCTGTCCGTAAACACGATAACTCAAGAACGCCTTCACCTAGGATCTTGAAATTTTGAATCTGGATGTTTGGTTGAATTTGTAAGGCTAAGTTCGTTAACGGGCAAAATCGTCCTACTCCTTCGGGTAGCTGCCATACAAAATGTCCTTAAAACACGTGTTCAAGAATATTGGTCGATAACTTCAGAAGGGTTTAAGCTACGACATTGAAATTTTGTACGTGTCATTTTTCCAATAGTTGCAGCTAAATATATGATTATGAGGAAAATCCTGTTAGTCCTTCATGTAGCTGCCATACAAATATCCTGTGAAAATGTATTCACTTAATTTACGAAACTCACTATAACTCAAGTAATCTTTTAGCTACGAATTCGGAATTTTGTACAAGTTAGTTTTGAGTGAAAAGGAAGTTTGAGTTAACTAATCAGTGAAATTCTTTTACTCCTTGTGGTAGCTGCCATACAAAATGTCCTTAAAATACGTGTTGTAGAATATTGCCGATAACTTCAGAAGGGTTTAAGCTACGTCTTTGAAATTTTGTACGTGTTATTTTTCCAATAGTTGGAGCTAAATGTATGATTATCAAGAAAATCCTATTAGTCCTTCGTGTAGCTGCCATACAAATATCCTGTCAAAAAGTCTTCACTTAATTTACGGAACTCACTATAACTCAAGTAATCTTTTAGCTATGAACTCGGAATTTTGTACAAATTAGTTTTCAGTGAAAACAAAGTTCGAGTTTACTAGTCAGCAAAATCCTTTTACTCCTTCTGGTAGCTGCCATACAAAATATCATTAAGACACGTGTTCAACAATATTTTTCGATAACTTTTGAACGCTTCAAGCTACGAATTTGAAATTTTGCACACATTAATTTTTGAATGGTTCCAAGGAAAGGGATAAATATGTAAGATTTTGAGTGAGTCCTTCCTGCACTTTCCATGTGAAAGTCCTTCAAAAAGGACATTTTTTTTCGATGATTTACCCAGTTCAAGGTATGAAGTTAAACACTGAATATTGTCTTTTAGTTTTGAGTAGCAATCTAATGGCAGTCCTTAATAAAGGACATACAACATGCACACACGTCATTTTACTTTATCCCCAACTACAATATAAATCGGAGTTCAGTATTCATCTAGAGTATTATACGATTGGCTTGCAGCCGATCGTGACTGCAGTATGTTTTTATTAAAAAGGTCAGCTTATTTCTGAACTTTTTTAAATGGATTTTTAGTTTAGAATTATTAGGGTCATTGGATAACCTCTTTCTGAGCTTGTCTCTAGTTCATATGGAGTTTACTAAACCTTGTGTTAGTTGTACATTCTATAAGTTTCGAAGACAATATGTTATGGATCTCAATCGCACACTCATCAACATCTGAAAGTGTCATTACATGGTCCCAATTTATTGATTTAAATTTTTCCGTTAATTGCTTTAAGTTAAGGACTTCACGGCGCGAACTTTTCGGTCTATGCTTGTTTACTATCTATGTCTATGTTCAGTATGACTGCTATGCTATTGTGATCAGTAATATTGGACTCTACGACTGCCGATTTTACATCTTGCGATATACAAGGTCTTAGTTTAATAAAAATATGGTCTATAATACTAGACTCTCTGGTACTCTTGTTAATAATTGAGATATACCCATTTTCGTTAAGGAGACTTATATAATCTTCATTTGGGTTTCTGAGGTCAATATTAATGTCACCTATGAGAATGACATTCTCATTTCTTTTCGCATGTATTATTGTATATAGTGCATTGTTAAATTCCTTGATATCGCTATTCGGGGATCTGTAAGAGTTTCCTGGCGTGAGTGAAAAAATTCAGAGCTTACGCGGAAGGCACATCGTTTAAGATTATAACGCACAATTTGAGTTTAAAATGGCCGATGTCACAAAAGACAATGGACTTTTGAATAGTTGGAGAAATTCGAAGTCAGAGTCTTAATTTTGTTCGAAGGTGGATTCAATGTTCTAATGGACGTTGATGTACCTAAGTTTTCAGATTTCCAAGAAAATGAGGATTTAGAATTCACGATGGAGATCAGCTTGCTGAAGTAGGTGTTACAGGAATCAAAGGATCAAAAATCTTCTAATCTCTGAAAATAAATACGACGATAGAGAACATAACATTTGGGACTAGCAACTTTTTGTTTTGTTAGCATAAAGTCACCGGGGATGCAGGTTAACAACAGCTGAGTTCTGAGAAGGTCCCTGATAGTAAAGAACTACCACAAGCGACTGTATGGGCTTACAAAGTCAGCAATCTTATAATGTGGGTACGGTTCAAACTCAATTTAATTTAAAGGGTCCTCTATTTGTTAATACCTTCCAACTTCTGTACATTTTAAGAACCATTTCATTGAACACGAATTCTCTGCTCGGTATTTTTCACATTAAAGTACTTACTGTTCTTCGGGATTACCATTAGCTGTGGCTTTCTTAAATGTAGCCTCCTCTTCCGAAAAGCTGGCATCCAGCTGAATCATAGTACGAAAATGATCGACCATTTTCTGCCATATCTGCAACTTTCCACCTACCGCCTTTTCTTCGTCCTGGAATCGAAATGTTAGTAAAGTAATTGAAGTAGAGTGCGAATGTGATCCGCTCTACATACCCAAGCCTTAACACTGATTGTTATGAACCTCTTAATGGGCAACTTAAGATTCATCACCTCTGCATAACGGGTTTCTAGGCGCCACGGTATATGAATCTTGAGGAAAAATGTCTTCTCATCAAACGCCTGTGATTTATCTTCCAGCTCGACCTCCAGTCCCTCCTTGACAAGGTTCTCATGAAAACAGCGACGATAATCCCGTCGTCTTGCTTCCGCTTCGGTCATAACTCCTTCGTTTTCCTCTTCCCAAGCCAGGACCATGTCAATGCGGCGTCTTCCGTCCCGGAACAATAGCGATTCTGGATCTAAGCCCTACAAATTGAAGCAGTTTCTTATAATTCGAAGATCTTTCATCGCTCCAGACTTACCTCCTTATCCTGCTTACTAATCCTTCGATTTGACGTGTCACTTAAGCGCTTTTCATTCCGGCTAGGGTAGCAGCTGTTTGCGCCACTACTGTTGTCGTCCTGTTGTGAGTCACTCTTATCCGATGGACGACGCCATATCAAATCTTCACGTAGAACCGAATCGTCCTTTTTCAGGAGAGCGTCTTGAATCAGTTCCATTCCGACCATTGGCGTTCCTGGAATATTTTCCGTGCCGATTTTCGGTCCGAATGCTTTACTAAATTTCGGACTAGGAGTGAGTTAATTTTGTTTAAATGGCTGAAAGATTTTGTTAATTATTTTTCCGGTACCTTTTCTCGTTGTCATGAGCGGTATTTTTTGGCATCAAGGATGTTTGGAAATTGTTTGTCCATTTTTCGATGGGAGCTTCTTTAACTACTGGGCTTTCAACAAGGTCGTCCTCCTCGTTCAGCGATGTTGTAATTGTAATTTTTTGTGTTTCAGCGTTTTGATAGATTTGTAGATTTCGAATGTTATCAGTGCTATGTCGGATTACTAGAGTCGGGTCGCTGTTGTTCTGGAATGAAACGAGAGGACATTATAAGTTTTGTGGGCGTGTCTCGTGCCTTATTCTCTTGAGCACAAAATATATCATGGAGTCTACAATACATACTGTAGAGCCTGAATAAGTGACCACCTTCCTATCTTGACCACTTGCCTAAAGTTGCCATTTCCGATGTAAATTAGAAACGGATTTTATTTGTTAAATTATTTTTATAATCTGACCAATCGAATAAAGTGACCAATTTTGCACAGTCCCTTGGGTGGTCACTATATAGAGGTTCTACTGTATTTAATTTTTTAATTGAGCCACCAAGAGAAGGTCCTATTTCATATTTCTCAAATATTAAAAAATGCCAAATTCTGAATTTCTATTTAAATTTTAGTTGGAGACAGTAAAACAGTAGAGAAACTCCATTATATTGTATTATAGATATATGTAGAGAGGGTGTCTATGACTGTAGATTTGGAAACTGCAATAAGTTCGAATAGTCTAATTATAACAGCTTATGGCGTCAAGTATTAAAAATTATTGTCCCAATTGAATTTTGGTTCGCGTCTTGGCTTATGACTTGACTAATTTTACAACAACAGGTAAAGTCAACGAGAAAGTATATTTAAACATTTTTACTGGATAAAACAGACAAGATTTAATGTTTTCTGCTATTAATAAACGTTTCAAGAATATAATTTTTCACGGTGTTAGCACGGTACGGGGTTGGTGATGTTTTTTCTACCTATGCTAGAAAGTAGTTTGTGTACGTAGATTTACTAGAAAATTAATTTAAGCTATGTTTTGGGGATGAGGCAAAAAAATGGTCAGGTATAAGGAGTCTATAAATTTTCACGAATTTCATTTGATCTTTTGTGTCTTATGTAAGATTGAATTCATTTTTCTTTCACAGGCTCCAAAGGAAAAGCCAAAGAAATTGTTTTCAGAATTTTACGATATTCAATGATACGGTGATACGTTGTATACCTTTTCACTAATTCTAACATATCTCTTAGGGCTGATAAGGTATCGAACTGACTTTTAGTTTCATAGGTTTTCTATATAATTCCTAAAACCTATTCAGAGTTTCTCGAAATTTAAGGCCTAGCCCTGTGGAGTGTACACGTCTTCACGAATTCCGTGGTATCTCGTGAGTCTGCTGAGATATCGAACAGCTTTTTACTTTAACGCACTTTCTGTACAATCGCCAAAAAATCAATTTCAGGATTTCTTAACGCTAGTGTTAGGGAGTTGCATACATTCTCTACTCCGTTAACTATTTAAATTCTAACCGCCAATTCGATTAGCACCAGTTATATAAAGCCTACAGATAAGTTAAATGATTTTATGGAATTTAATAGACATTCGAATTAAATCCAACAACAAAAACACGCAGTAGTAAGAAAATACTCGTACTTACCATTCCTAAATTTTTGACCGTTACGATTCCGGAGTCCTGACTAAAACGTCTTTGTCGATGTCTGTACGCACTGTTCCGCACTGCCGAATGTTTTGCAGGACTCGAAACAACTAAACGATCGTTTGTTATCGACACGTCACCACTATCGCCTTCAGTCGAATTTATGGCGCCATATTGAAAAAATGGTGGTGCTAAAGATGTCCCAGCTATCGAGTTCCTATGGAATTTCACCGGTGCTAGTTGATTTTGTAATACACTTTCGTAACTGCTACCGATACCCGTCTCATTTGAATAATTCGTCTCATTATTTTCGATATCGGAGAAATAGTTTTTCGAATATTGTCGCGTTGAAGATTTCCGTTCGTACGCTTCCGAATCGCTGCCCATATTTTGCGAGAGAGTAGTATCTCTCCAATTGTTCTCTTATTTATTTGCACTAATTTTGAATTATTTTCGAACTTAGTTTTCGAACTTTTCACTTTTAATCACTTTTCAATATATTCTTCAGCCTTTGCATTTCGTATTACAGCCCTTGATTGTCCTAAAAATTGACAACGCACTAATCGTACAAGTCCCAATTATATCTCTATAAAATACGAGATTTTCATTTTCGAAAATTTTTCGAAAATCAAAACAGTTCACTGGTCATGAGGATCAGGATTAAAGAAAAATCTACACTCGAAAGATCATAGGATTTATAAACTTTTTCAAGTGATTTTGACTCTTTGCTTTTATAAATTAAATTAATCCTTGTTGTTATTTGCAACCGCAAAATAGAAACATATCTATTTAATATAAACAGGATGTTTTTATTTTAACAGGGCATTTTTTGTAACTATTTTAAAGTTACTAGAACTCAAATCGAATCAACCGAACACGAAAAATTGTACTAACTACTAAAAGGACAGTTTTATCTTTAACTACTGAATGGCCATTTGCTGTTGGTTTCATTATTAATAATTAATCAAGAGCCATGTTGACCCATTCCCCCATTACTGGCCATCAATAGCATGTATAATGCTGCCCATCAACTACCCTCGTTTTGATAGTGTGTGAGCGCATCACGCGTTCTAATTTTGACCGCATTTACTAGTATCATTTGAAACAAAAATTTATGTTGTAACCTGCATGATTTATACACACATTACTTCCCTTATACTACGACCAGTTCTGATCTAACTACATACATGCGACTTATACTCATGCGAACTCTATGTGTGAGATATCATATTAGTACGCAAAACAGGAAACTGTCTATGTTTCCTTTAATCGATGAAATATTGATTGCGTAGGCAGCATAGTGGTCATTAATGGACAACGTGTTTGGACTCATATGTTAGTAGTTACTTAGGTTCCAGTTACGGTAGTTTTCTAGGTCGCAGAACTACCTACGTGAATTTTTACTTTATTATTTTTTAATAATAAAGTATTTAATTAGGTGGTAGTTCGAAAGAAAGTAGTGTTTCTTAGCCTATTTTCAGATGATATGAATATTATCAAAATTTTATAATTTGACCATTAAACACGGTACATGAAATTGTATACTTTTTTGAAATTAGTCGTTGTTAACATATAACATATGTCACTTTTAACATATACATCGGTTTCAAGATTCTTACAAAAATCTTTAAATAAATAAATTTAAATTTCAGATTGTCTGCTTGGTTTTGCCTATGTCATTTGAAAATGACTTTACAAGTTCTTATTAAACTTTATATCCCTAAACATCCATCAGTTTTAAAATAAAGGACACTTTTTCTCATGCTTGGGACATGAGACCCATTAAAGCTCGACACTAATTTTCAGAATACTTTCGTTAGCGTTGAATTTATTTCTCTTCTAAAGCCTAGTACTGTATTCCGAGCGAAACCAAATGAACTGTTAAATCCCATATAAAAAAAAGGAATTTTTCGTTCACTTTTTGCGATGAAATATTTCGTTCGTTTTTCAGTATTGAGTTCATGGGCGGAATGGTCATTCACTAATAGATGGCACTTGGTTTCGTTAATGTTTTGTTTGCAAGCGTAGGGTACCCTTTTATGACAAGCGAAATATTTGACAATTCAAAATTTTCAACCGTTCGCTGTCAGGAAATTCGCTCGGGAAATTTTGTGTGAGTTATATTTTGTTGTGTTGTGTGTCGGAATTGTAATTTCTTGCCAATATTTTAATTTCTTTCAAATTTCGCGCGCTTTTATTTCACTGACATCTAGTAGCGAACTGTATAATTTATTTCACTCTACTTCGAAGGTGGCCTTTCGTTCGGTTTCGTTTCGCCGAACACAGTACTATACTTAACCCCGTACACCAACTACTACTATTCAAACTCCCTCCTCCTCTTATAGTTGTACCAGATCGTCTTCATGAATTTATTTTCAGAACTTTTATCTGGTACATTTACACGTGAATATTTCAACTTTGGTTCCTAAGATATGTAAGTATTTATCAGTTTTTCTCCTAATATCTTCCCTATTGAAAATAACACTATTGAAAGGTGTACAGAAAACTGCGGTTCTTATAGGCGCATAATTTTAGTATACACAGTGTTTTCTTCCTACCGCGCACGCCACTGCCAAACCAAACAATTTTGAAATCCAAAATAAATGTTTGGTATAGTTCCATGCAGGGTTTTCACTGCCTTTAATTTGGAATCACTAAAGTGGGAAGTCCTTTAATTTGAAAATTATGGATTTGTTCAAGGTAGAGAGGTTTTTTCTAATTACAGAGATTTTTTACATCAATTACATGTACATTTCTTTCAGAAACAAAACCGAACTCAGCAAGCATTTCGAATCAAAAATAATTTGAAAGTAAATCACCAAAGTGAATTAAAATTGAATTGACTCTACCTGTACGTAATGCTCAACTTTAATAAATTTTTCTCAAAAGCGAAAGCATTAAGCGCTAAATACTCACTTTGGTGCACGTTGAGCAATTCACTTCTAAATCTGGTTAAGCTAGAGAATTCATTCTAAATTCGATTTCCAAGAATTAGACGAATTATTAGTGAATCTTTTTCGAAAAGAAAAACATACCGCACTTTTAAAATTTCGTTTGCATAGCTTTCAACAGAGTCACATCCCGATGACTTATTGACTCTAATTTCCACGTACTAAACTTTTCTTTGGATTCCATTAAAAATAAATGTTGGTTTTTTTTACTTTATTCGATTTTTCTTCACTTTTTGTGAAGCTAGCATTCGACTTTTCATACCCTTTGGTGAACGTTCACCAAAATGTTTGCTAGGAAGGTAATTGAAGATAATTACCTAGGTATGTGAAGGGCCCTCGACTATCTCATAATTTGTGACTTTCATATCCTCTCGTTGACTACTGTTTTACGACCAGGTATATGTCCGCGGAAGTGAGTGTTGCATTTCTGATTAATGTTTGTGATAATTGATTTTAAAGTCTGTTTTTAAAAATTCTCTTTACCTCGGAAAGTTTGTTTACCTAGCAAAACACTTCTAAATCAGGTTAAGCTAGAAAATTGATTTTAAATTCCAGGTAAATTCGATTTCCAATAATTAGACGAATTATTAGTGAATCTTTATCAATAACCTTGCCGCAATTTTTACGAATCAAATGCTGCTTCCAAATGCTGTGCTTAGGGCAACAAAAACTACCACCCCCGTACCTAACTATCATCGTAAAAAAAGTTGTTTTCAGAGTATTCCCCTATAATAGCAAGCTGTATATAATTACCAAGTTTTTTAGTTCTTGAAATATGGAAATCAGTATATTTTAATTTTGTGTTTTCCATCTAGCTCAGTACATATACCCTTCATTCTTCCCACCCCAAATTTCCTATAGAGGTTCATACACTCTGGTATGATGATATGTAGGTATTAAACGTTGTTTTCGAAATAATTTGTTGCGTATCTATCTCCACTAAACAATTATATTCGGTTCATTCACATACGAGTATATGAGTCGATTAAGACCAAGGCCGAAAATAGTTTTTTTCCTTTATCGGAAACATGTATGTCATACAAAAGTTACGAGTATATGCCAGTTTGTCACACATTTGAATATATTCCTGAACTGAAATTGATATCCACAGATTATAACAAACCAAAGTTTACCAAGTGAATTGGGTTTAAGCTACATATGGTACACTGAAATTCACCTAATATTTAAACCAATTTGGCAATTCACGAGAATGGCTTCTGCATAAATATTCTGTTTTTTTGTAATATCTGACACACAAAAGCTTTTTTTTTAACCATTATAAGATTTAATTTATTGAGCATTTGACAAACTATGAATCAGGCTCATTTGATTTTTACTGACTATACACTAGAGTAGCTATCATTTGTACGGTTGACTTTCTTGTAAGAATTTCTTTAGCAAAACCTCCAAAAATTGTTCCAACTAGTTTAAAAAAATATGTTTAAGTTTCAACTGATCAGATAAGGGGATAACGCACAGGAAAAAATCAGTTCCTAGATATTAACCAGCATCCTTCATAATGTTATTCTGTAGGTGATTTTGGCTCACAATATATAGCTTAAGCACCATAGGAAATGCCATCTAGTGACTATAATCACCAATTAAAGTTTGTAAAATCAGTTTTTAGCGTATCTTGATAACGGTAAAGGAATCTGAATATAGTTCCCAATTGGCATTTTTCTTAATCTAAGTGTTAGTCCTCACCAGGAAATAAAAATATCCTCACGTAGACCCTCCTTCTCTAATTGGTACTAGTGAAGTTTTCACCGATAGTGCAAAATATTTGGGTCTTATTTTGGACTGGAAACCTAACATCCAGTAACGGGGAAGGAAATCAACAGTTGCGCTTTACTCGTGCAAAAAGGCCATTGGCAAAAAATGGGGTATGCAATCCCGAATAGTTAGTTCATTGGCTCAACCTGTCCGTCATCAGACCGATACTTATGTACGGTGTTGTTGTCTGGTGGACGGCTTTAGACAAAGCGGTTAACCGCACCACCCTAGGGAAGGTAACAAGATCAGCATGTATATGCATCAGCGGAGCTCTGAGAACAACTTCCTCTGCTATTTAATCTTCCACCTGTAGACATTTTTGACAAGTAAATGGCAGCCAGAGCAGCCATTTGACTTAGAGCCTCTACACAGTGGACTTGCATATATGCAGGTCACTCAACAATCTTGGATTACTTCAACAATATTCCCAAAAGCACCGACTACATCCCTCTCAGTTATGATTTTGACAAAAATTTCCTAACAAGCATGCCAACCCGTCTAGAATGGGAAAGGGATTCGGTACGGATGGAAGAGTCCGTCCACATATATACAGGCGGCTCCAGAACTGAAGACGAGGTAGGAGGAGGATTTTTCTCTGATATGCTTAACATTAGCAGCTCCTTCCGCCTTGCGGACCGCTGTAGTGTCTATCAGGTGAAGCTTATGGTGATCAAGGAGGCTCTGTCCTGGCTGAGGTGCAATGCAATATCTACTAGGGATATTAACATTTTCACAGACAGCCAAGCGGCAATAAAATCTTTGGGATCGGCCTCGACAACATCAAAGATCGCCATAGAATGTCGATCATCTCTTAAGGAGATGGCTGGACAGTTCAATATTCTTCTGTGCTGGGTGCCAGGACACAGGGATATTTCAGGGAACTGCATGGCTGACGAACTCGCTCGGCGCGGTATCACTCTTCAGATTATGCCGGAACATCGGAATCTAGGTGTGCCTCTCTCTACATGTAACCTGCTACTGGGATTGGACTCAATTGAGAAAATCAACTCAAGATAGGCAGACGGTATTACATGTCACACTGCGAGACAGATCTGGCCGAAGCTGGATCTAAAACGCTCTAAAAGGATGACTTTGCTCAAAAGGGCGAGTATCAGCACCACAGTCGGTGTCCTGACCGGACACTTTCTTATAGGTCAGCATGCTAAAAGCTTGGCCTTTTCTCAAACGACTTCTGTAGAAGCTGCCTGGATGAGGAGGAGGAGGAGACAGTCCTTCATCTTCTCTGTACCTGTCCAGCTCTATCCGCTAGAAGGAAGGCTCATCTTAGAACTTACTTCTTCAACTTTCTTAGTGACCTTGCCGCAATGGAGGTCGCGAGAATCCAACGCTTCATTGCAAGCTCTAAATGGTTTGACGAGTAGGACCGGATTCGATGATCCTGCGGTAACAAAACGGACCTTTTTGTTAGGTCTAAGTGTGTCCGTGTTCTCACGGGCACCAACGCGTACCTACCTACCTACCTAACCTAAGTGCTACCGACCTACATCTAAAAATCAAAAATCTCGGCTTAGAGCCTCGAACTATCTAGTCCTTTTGTGTAGTACTCCATTGCCGTAAGCTACATAAATCCCAAAGAAATTGTTGTTTTTAGAATACACACCTAGCAAATCTACTTCTAAGTTTTAACTTAGTAGTGTGAGCTGCTTCAGAGTTATGAAACTTTGAATTTTTCTCTTTAAACAGTCTTTCTGATTCTCATTATACTTAGGTTAGGTTAGGTAAGGTGGTTGGCCGCTGATGCGACCAAATACATAGACCGCCAGTGAATCCGTTGTGATCCCATATGTACGGGAAGAAGTACCCTTGTCCCCATGGCCACATCTTAGGTAAACCACCCCGCCAGCCTTACAAACTGCAACAGCTTGTCTAGCTTAATGTTTGCGAATTCACCCAGGTCTACGGTGAAACACGTACCTAAAGTACGTTCCCGCCTTAAAACCAGACCAAGGCATTCGCAAAGCATGTGGAAAATACTTTCCTAGGCATCGGGTTCACTACGGCTGCGGTAGAGATCTGCAACATCTGCAACACCTAGTCTTCTGTCGTGCCGGCCGATCAGGCAATGGCTCGTCAGTACACCAGTTAGGATACGAAGAGTAATCTCTCTCTCCGAGTAGTACAAACTTTGTCCTGCTCGCACTCAGGGTCGGCCAGAGCTGCCTGGCCACGAGACACGATGTGAGGCCCGACCAACTCGTGTTAGCCTCCGACATAGCCGTCACGTCGATAGCTTTTTTAATGTCCTCAATTGGCCTCTTCACCGGAAGAGCTAGCGCCTGATTCAGCGCCGAACCTCTCCTTGCGAGTTGTTATGTTAAAATGAGTGCATAACACACTAATCTTATCCCTGCACGAGACGTGATTTGATCAGGTGTGAGTCGAGCGCCTTAATCGCCTCCTGTTAGGAGGACGACGGGTTTGTTCCGCATTGCACAAGCTTCCTTCTCTGCCTGAAATACGCTACAACAGTCCGGTATTCTGAATGCCTCGCTATGGTGCAGGTCAGCGGAGAGTATTCCTACACTTCCTATATGAAAGTCCTCTTCATGGGGCTGATCCACATTCCACACCTCTCTGCTAGGGATCCTCGTTGAGAATCTCCTAGAGAATTTGAGCTGCGGAATTAAGTAGTCTGTTTCCTCTAACAGGTTACATTCACTAAATTATCCGAGTATGCAGCTGTACTCGCACGGCACTTTTTGCTGCTACACTCTTTCCGTAAATATCCAGCGTTAGAAGATGCAGAATCATCTCTAGTCGTAGATGTAGTGCTAAGTACGGCCGTTGCACCTGTGGAAGCTAGACGTTGAACCTTGCCCTATAAACCAAAAGCACGAAAAATTCATGGGTTCTTATGTACAAACTACTACTATGTTAACTCGTGCGATTGTGTTTGTGGCGAAAAACGTAAAGCTAATATTTCCCCA
The DNA here is from genome assembly GCA_951812415.1 of Beris morrisii. Classification (NCBI taxonomy): domain Eukaryota; kingdom Metazoa; phylum Arthropoda; class Insecta; order Diptera; family Stratiomyidae; genus Beris; species Beris morrisii. Next base: position 62,555,101 of record OX638310.1, read on the forward strand.
TCTTCTCCTCAAGAATGTAAACATGCCGACCTTTTCCGCCTTTAGCGATAGAAAAAGACTAAACGTTCTACACGACACGTATTATCATCAAGTGCGTACCCGCCGGCAAATGCCATTGCAAACTTAGATGTTGAACTACGCAGAGCGCTATAGTTTCCTACATGCAAACATGATGCCGGAAACCAATAACTCTGACGACTAGTGCAATGAAATTCATCTTTCGATTGCACTAGTCGATTGAATGCTGTCTTTTGATTGCACTAGGCGTCGATCACTAGAATTCTATTTCACTATGACCGGACGCCGTCCATCGGTGCAGTGTCGACCGGTAAGGCAGAATTCGCCTATAAGTCAAGTCTACCTTTCATCGATGATTTTTCAGGTCTACTTCATACTTCCTTCATACATACTCTTCAGTGAGTGCACGTATTGCCATCTCGTTCTTGCTCATTCCAATTTCAAATACAATGCGCGAGAGAAGATCTCTCATGTCGACGAGTGCGGATGAGATGGTCGGATGCATTTCAGTACGAGCAAGAAAGAAATGCTAATACCTCACACGTATTAACAGACAGCAACTACATAGCTGAACTTGTTCCCAACTGATAATCTTTTTTCAGCGACAAGTTTCGAAACTGTTCGCTGCCTCTTCATCGCCTCTTCATCGATGTTTGGTTTATAGGGTGGTGAGTTTTTTGAGGTAGGTGTACTTCTCCAGCCCTCCCCAATACACTCAAATTCCGTAGGTTAGGATAGGTCTGACTATGGCCGTGTACATCCAGTGAGCCATCGCTGGCTGAATCCCCCACTTTTTCCTAAACATCTTTTTGCAAGCGTAGAGAGCCCCTAAAGCAGTCCTTAGTCGCTCGTCGAAATTCTTCCTCCACGTTAGTTTCCGATCCAGGACTATACCGCAGTATTTAGCATTGTCTCTAAGCTGTAGGGTGAGATCCCCCAGTTTAGTACTTACTACCCCGAAAAAAATGAACTCTCGATAAAGTCGCATTTAGCCTATCTACTGCAATAATGCCATGATGCAACCTTCACGGGTTCTCGAAATATTGCAATATCGCCGTATGGCGGACAAACAGACAGATAAACAATTTGCTCTTTAGCGTCTACTAACCCCACGGTGTAAAAAACCATATTGCTGGGAATCAATTTTTTTCGATCACAATTTTTGTCGATCACAATACTATAAATAAATGTAACCTTTTTTCAAAATCCGATATTAGATGATTGTAAAAAATTCAATCAAAAACTTACCGAGTTTTTCTTAAATGCCAGAAAATCTCATTTCATTATTCTGTCGTTATTATAAGACAATATTTTCGTCACAATGACGTCAATTAATTGAAACTCCTTATTACAATCTAATTTTAAACTCACTTAATATTCTGAACATCGTCATCAAAAACCATTATTCCTATATCGTGTTATAAAATGCAATCCAAAAATAGTCATGAACCTAATCAGGATTTTCTAGATTTTTAATCACATGTATGAACCCACTCTATTGTAGTACTTGTGATGGTTCGTGTCCAAATTTATAGTATCTTTTGCATTAAAAATCTTAAAGCAAAAAATTGTTTTAAGGTACTTAAATATTCCCCAATTGTGTCGCCGTGGTACTCTTGTTTTTCTATAGCGCGACATCCCAAATCGAAACTTGTCCTCTTCGATAATATTTCTCTGATTTGGGACATTAGAGTCGTCCTTTAGTCCGATCTGCGTTTTTCTCTCGAAGCTTAACATAGTTTTTTTTTCCGGAGATATGTTGTTAGCCTATCTTGCTACCCTGATGGGAGAGATGGTGTTTTTTCAGAATGGATATTGTTGAAAGTATGAAGAACTGGGTATAAGGAAAAGCGTAGAACCATAGCATGAGATGTCCTCTGGGTTGTAAGACTAGCGTGCTCACACTAGGCCACCGACGCCACATGTAATACTCTTATAATTTCCGAAATAGACGTACTTAATTGGGAGAAATACTCGTAATGTTAATAATTACGAAAGAGGGTTAAAGTGTGACAGTAGTAAAGTCGAGTGAGGATCTAATACAAGTAGTCAAATACGTATGTAGATAAAACAGTTATTTCAATAAAGGTCAATTATATTAATTCAGGTCACATCCGATCTGAAACAAGGAAAGAATTGATAAAATTTTTAAGGGTGGTGATAAATTTAAAGATTGATTAATATTCTGGGAAGTATTTTTAAATATTTAAATTTCAATGTTGCTTGAATCTTGCTATGATTATTTTTGAATGCATTTATGAGTTTTACAGCTCTTTTTATTATATTTCACTTTTGAGTATAGTGTTTGGTAATAGACGCAAAGTTTTTATTGTAGTTTGAAAATTTGGTATGATCGCATTTTATTATAAATTTGGTATTGTTATTTGTAATACTTGATACTTTATTTCTTTCACTAAAATTCACGATCACTTATTTTAATTTTATTTTTCATTAAATACAATTTTACACTTAGACTGTATATTAACAAAAAAACAATTCCCGATAGTAAGCAACCAACTGCGATAAAGCAAAGCCAAAACTCAACTGGTTTGAATTTTTAACTCGACGAAGTTCCAGTATATCCTTAAAAGTATCGATGAGAAGTTTCTATGTATGCCACTGACTCCGCAAAGTGTCTCTGAAAAAGGATATGGACGCGTGCACATATCCTAAATTAATAGAGAGAATACTTGTGACTATTGCTCCATGTAGCGCACAGGATAGTGTTTGTGTTTACGGAAAAGGATATTTTACACGTACTGTACGATTTGAAGGAATATATGTACATAGACTTAATTGTTATTTCATTACAGCTGTATTTTAATATTTAGTTCACTTTCTCGCGTTAGTTTATAAAGAATTACTGCCTTATTCTAAAAAGCAAAAAATAGTGAAAATAAAAAATAATCCACTAAGTAGGTACATGAAGTATCTAGCAGACAAAAGCTCTTGAAAACCTAGCCCTTCATTCGCCGGAACGCACAACATATCATGAACACGACAAAATACATAATTCAATTTTCTTTACAAACTTTCTATGAGTGAATATATATAAAAGAAGTGAGGTTAAATTCGTTAATGCCTTGGAAGTGATAGGTGGCAAACAAAAGTAATTAAATTACGAGCTTGGTCTTACTGCACGATAACGCAAAACGCCAGGTAGGCTGTGGAAGCAACACGGTTGTATGGCTTTTCTATCTCTAGGACGGCTTAGACTAGAGAGTTGAAATTTTTTATAGACGTGTATATTTACTGCAACACTAATTTAACCAAAAATATTTGCATTGGAGTAGGCGGAAAATTTGGTCGTTAAAAAGGAGATCAATTTATGTTTACGAATTTCGTCATATCTCTTAGGTCGTTTGAGATATTGAATTTATTTACTTCCACTAGTTCCGCAGATAAAACATAGAATTTTTTTTCTGGATTTTTGATATTTAGCCTCTATGTGGAGTTTGAATACATTTTCACGACTTCACGACTTGAATACATTTTCACGACTTCTTTGTTCTATCGAATTGATTTTTTTACTTTTAGTCACTGCACAGTCCGAAAAACTATTTGCAGAATTCATGATATTAGACATTGCCAATATTTTGTCGATATTCAACCCTGAAAAAAGAGCTGTTCTACTGACATAATTAATTTTTTTTTTAATTAATTTAATTTAATTTTTTTGAAAATGTCTTGTGCGAAGCATTCAGTGCTGTATTTTAGCATTCACAACGTTCTGGACTATATTTCAAAATTGTAATTTCTGAATAATGGTAGCTCCTTCTTCGCTCTTCGACTTAAACCGCTTCCCAGACTTTGGCCCGAAAAATAATAAAGCTGTGCTCAGACTGTTGGCAGATTTTTTCTCCGATTTGTTTTTTATTTTTATGTTTTAGTTAATTAATTCCTATAAAATTCAACTCCTTAACGCAAAAAGTCTGATACTTTAATTTATTTTAATTGAAATATCGACTGGCCACGTCAACTACTGGTATCTCCATAATGAAATTGAGTACATCTCTTCAGAAATTTATCTATGCCAATATGTGGCGCCCAACGTGGGGCCCGAAACCACAATTTTGAAACCAACCTGACCAGAATCCTCAAGGAAAAGGTCTGAATGAGAAAGCGATCACTTAAATTGTAAGTAGGTCCAACGAACCATTTGCAAAAAAAATTGTCGATAAGAGTTGAGGGTTGTGGGAGTGGAGGGAAAAACAATGAGTCCGAAGCGCTTGAAAGCTGGGATTCAAACATTCTAAAATCCGTATTTCCTGAACGATTGATGTCAGAAAATTGAAACTTTGTGGATGTCTTAATGGATACTAGGATATTAGATAAGAGCTAACATTTTTGAGGAGAATGGTGGGGTGTAGTGGTGTGGATAAAAAAACTTTGGATTTCAATATCTTCCGAACCAATTATACCGATAGGACAAAATTTGATTTTTGTACATACGAGTATATAGGATTACAAGTGCAGTTCATTTAATGTAAAATTTTGGAGGGGGAGATGTAGTACCAAGTAGAGGGGTAGCTATTTCTCAAAAAAATTAATTTGTATATCTCAAGAACCGTACCAGATATGATCTTAGAAATTTTACAATAGACTTCTAGCGGGGAAAACAATACTGGAAGTGCTTCTGAAGGGGGTGATGGTGGGAGGGGTGGAAAGAAAACAATTCTGATTTTTATTCCTCAAAAACCCCGATCAAAAGCTAAAGTTAAAAACTAACGATTACATGGAACCACTATAGAGCTATCCTAGAAAAATAAAATGTTTGATAGGGCTACACAGGTACGGTGGTTGGGGGTGATTTTTTATATCTCAGAAATGCTTATTCTAGAAAATTGAAACTTAGTTCATATATGTAGATATGCTACTAGAGTAATTAAAGAAAAAAAAATAAAATTTTTATTGGCGTACAGAAGTGGAGTAAAAAAATGTCCGTGAAAAAGGTTTTTCCACATTTTCACGAATTTCGTTATATCTCTTGATGACATGTGGAGTTATGACATGAATTTCACTTCTGCAGGCTCTTTGTATAAGAGCCTAGAAACTCTTTTCCAAACTTTTTGATATCCAACCCCTAAAGGGGTGAAAAGTGGTTGTGTATATTTGCACGAATTTCGATATATTTCTTAAGTCTATCACTTTAATTTCTAAAGGCTTTAAATATAAACATGGAAAAAACTGCATTTTACAATCCCCTGGGAGTGTAAAGAATTTTCAAATTTTCACGAATTCCAAAAATCTTTTAGGTTTAATGAGATCGATTTCGCTTTTACTTCTATTGAATCTTCTATTAAAAAAGTAGTAAATAAATAAAAAAGTCTGCCAACAGTCTGGTCGCAACTTTATTATTTTTTTGGAACAAGTCCGTCTATACAACTGCCAACCTAAAAAATAACCTGGAGACTATTTGAAACGTTATTTTTTAGGTTGCCAGTCCATAGTAAGCTACACCGCAACTTAGCATTAAACTCATTCTGGACTTTTACCCAAAAAATAATAAAGTTGCCACCAGACTGTTAACAGATTTTTTACTTTGTCCAGTGAAATATGGAGGGACGATTACATATCGCATGGCAAATATTTTTTACAGGCCGTTCTTTATCCGGGTTGTTTGTGGTATGGTTTATTGTTTTTATACTCTAGATGAAATCATATAGAGTATTATAAGTTTAATCCAGCCGAAAAGTTTGTAACGCATAGCCTCGGACGAAAAAAAGTATATCAGTTTTTGTTTATTTGTGGCCAAAAACCTCAAATCCGCTTGACGTCCGTCCGTCCGTCCGTCTGTCCGTTAGCACGATAACTCAAGAACGCCTTCACCTAGGATCATGAAATTTTGAATCTGGATGTTTGGTTGAATTTGTAAGGCTAAGTTCGTTAACGGGCAAAATCGTCCTACTCCTTCGGGTAGCTGCCATACAAAATGTCCTTAAAACACGTGTTCAAGAATATTGGTCAATAACTTAAGAAGGGTTTAAGCTACGACATTGAAATTTTGTATGTGTTATTTTTTTAATAGTTGGAGTTAAATATATGATTCTGAAGAAAATCCTGTTAGTCCTTCGTGTAGCTGCCATACAAATATCCTGTCAAAATGTATTCACTTAATTTACGAAACTCACTATAACTCAAGTAATCTTTTAGCTATGAATTGGAAATTTTGTACAAATTAGTTTTGAGTAAAAACAAAGTTCGAGTTTACTAATAAGCGAAATCCTTTTACTCCTTCTGGTAGCTGCCATACAAAATGTCCTTAAGACACGTGTTCAACAATATTTTTCGATAACTTTTGAACGCGTCAAGCTACGAATTTGAAATTTTGTACACGTTCATTTTTAAATGGTTCCAAAGAATAGGATAAATATGTAAGAAATCGAGTGAGTCCTTCCTGCACATTCTATGTGAAAGTCCTTCAAAAAGGACATTTTTGTTCGATGACTTACCTAGTTTGAGATACGAAATTAAACACTGAATATTGTCTTTTAGTTTTGAGTAGCAATCTAATGACAGTCCTTAATAAAGGACATACAACATGCACACACGTAATTCTACTTTATCCCCAACTACAATATAAATCGGAGTTCAGTATTCATCTAGAGTATTATACGATTGGCTTGCAGCCGATCGTGACTGCAGTATATTTTTATTACTATGATTGATCTTTTAGTGGTGCATGGTAGTATCTTGTAATCTTACTAATCCTGGCGTTAGTACTAAAAAAATGAGTAGAAAAAAAGACAGAGCCTTGAGAAACATTGGAGAAATGTTAACAAGATCTCTTTCATCTGTGCGTAAAAATTTCCCAGTTACATAGTCAAAATGAATGAATAATTATTTAAGATCATGCACTGAATTTTATTTAAGACGTTTTTATTATCAGGTATTATCAATTTTGTCGATACATCACTCGTAATTACTATCCGAATATTTTCGGCATGTAAATGTGCTGGAATGCCTGAGGAAGAATTCATAACCATAATTTAATATTCATCTAATTAAGCTCACATGCCCAAACAAATTTAATAAAAACGAACAATACATATTCATAGATTTTCGACAAATATAACTTCACACAATAATTGGACTTATCCATATAGACCATGTGTCCTTCTAATTATAGCACATCCCCACCATCTAGTTTCTATATGGTATTTGCGAAAGAGTTCTACGTATAATTTAGTCGTGGATACTAACGATATAGTGTATGTCTTTTAGAGTATCCCCTTAGTCGTGACCTTTTCGAGCGAGCTTCTAACAAATAAATACAGTTTATGAATTTTTAATTAAAAAATCAAACTCAATATTTAAGATATGTCAACGTCTAACTACTGACCCACAAAAACAACCAATTTGACCTTTAATTAGTTGATATTTAAAAAAGAAATCAATACGTTCCTAACGTAAGAGGAATGTCTAGTTAAAGGTATTGTCCTAAATCTAGAGTTTTATTATGCATCACGCAAACTTTTAAAAGTCAAAGTAGTATTCAGAAATTGTTTCAAATTGATTCAATTTCGATACAGCAATTTCCTTTCTGTGGTAAATAAGATTCCTATTAAGCTGAATTCCGATTTTTTAAGAGTACAACACGTGCCACTATTAATTTCGCATATTGTTTATATCGGTTTTTAAGCCATATGTGCGTCCCCGCGTAATTCCCGACTGGAGTAGGTCGCTTAAAGTACAAGTGATTTTCAAAGCGAACTTAAGCCATTGAAAGCATGACTGGTGAAGAACTTTTATTTATTTTATTTCATGTTTATTTTATTTTTTATTTCATTGGATACGTAGTACATAAATTTGAATGTTTATTATATCAGTAAGCATTCGATACTGTGACACCGATGGATTATTTCAGTTTAAAAGATTATTACAGAATTACACTCGATTGGATATTGAGGTGTTTCCATAGCGGGTATTGATACATTTTGGACTTGATCATTGATAGATTTACACATTTTCTCAATTCGTTGTAGCTAAAACTATATTGGGTCTTAAATTTCTCCAAACCAATAGAACAATAAAAGCTACTTAAATAAAAACTGAAGGAAAAACCGTCCAAATAACCAAGTTATATTAATTTTTTAATTTAGGTGTCGATAGGGTTTTTCTAATTACAGTATCTGTGGACATTGCGGTATACCCCATAAGCCTTTCTCGAGTATCTGTCGAGATCCTTGTATAATTTTACTTCTCAATCGATTTACTTTGTTGTACTAAACAGCTTATCGTAAGAGGATATTTTGCACACCGAGCCTATTATTAATACCGAGCTGCAGCAATTCCCTAATAGAGACATGTGCCCAGATTGAAAAAAATGTAACTACACTTTCACTGTAATGACCAAAATGAAAATCCTGCGTATATTTACCATAAAGTGGAATTTCAATGAAAGAAATGCGCGCGATACGCGCCATGGCCCAATCGCAATGCGCGCGACACCCGCGTTGACTCAATCGCACTGCGCGCGATAACGCAATACCAGTCATAGTGACCGTTATATGTTCATTTTATTGTTGCAAACAATTTTCTAGTGACTCAAGTGTGGCACTTTATACGCGCGACGAAACTAGAAGACTATCAAAGCGACGCGACTAGAGCGATGCGTTATCACTGTAATTGGTAGCACTCACTAACATGGATTCTAATTATCTGACGTCGCGTCCCATCGCGCTTAACGCCCGCGGGTCGCGTTCACTATAATTCCACCTTTAGGCTATTAAGCAATTTTCTTAATGTTAACTTGGAGCTGAAATTCTAATAACAGGGGAAAAAAACAAATAAAAAGTTTAATTTCAATTAAAATACTAATCGATAGGATTGTCCATAATTTTTGTTTCTTTTTTATTTATAATGTTTTTTATGTTTGTATTTATATTTTTACATGTTTAATTTCGTACTACATTAATCTTGCCTGTTAATTTTTTCGGCTTAATTGCTTATACGCAAATTCGCCTACATTAGCTAATGTAAGCACTTCGGAAAAAAACGTTACAAACAAAAGTGAATTTTGATCATTTTGAAATAATTACTCTTTAACAAATCTCATTAACTAAATTTATAACAGGCGAAAAACAGGGGTTTCAGTTAGGCTGTTTTTATTATCATTTTTAAATTCACGTACATAATTTCCATATTAATGTACATATGTACTTTGTACATTTTAAAAAAAAACCATAAGGTAATAAACCAGTTTTTATTCGATTGTTAAATTTTAAAGATTCTCGTTGTTAGGGATTAGTTTTAAGCGAATAACACATTCCTAATTCATTCCGCCATAGATATGTTATATACATTAAAATTTACAACTGAATAATAATGGAAATTACTTCTGTGTTACATTTATTTCTAAAGTTTGATTTTATTCAATTATATCATACATTTAAATATTAACGATATAATAATTTTTTTTAAATTATCTTTCTAGATATTTTGTAAATAAATATTTATTTTTGTTTCATATAATTAAAGAGTATATTTATTCAAATTTTATTTAGGCCATCATTTTGTTTTTCAGTTTTTAAATATTAAAGATTAACCACATTATAATTTATTATTTGTTTCTATATAATACAACAGTTTGAATTTTATTTCCAAAAAAAAGATTGAAAACAATATAAAGTTGATAAAATGTCTATAAATACTTTCTAAAATTTATTTTCGATTATGTGTTGTTTTACTTTATTAAATATTTTAATAATAAATTATTTTTTATTATTTCTAGTAGAAATGAGTCCAATGTATGTAAAAAATTTTCTGAGTATCCATTGAGGCATAATCAAAAATTCTATCCAAAATTCAAAAAAAAACAAATAATCTAATATTAATGTTTTTTTTACTGAATTCTTTATTAGTTTTTTAATAATAAAGTATTTTTTTACTTTTGCTGTCATAAAATCGTAAATTTTCCAACTTTTTTGTATTTAACCCAGATTTGTTATTTAAATTTTAATCAAACCTATGGGATGTAGGATGAAGTCGACTTTGTTTATTCTAGAAGACTTTTCAAATTCGTTTGTAATATATATAGGGTGCATTATTATAAAGTTATGAGCAGGACATACGAGTATGTTAAAGGTCGGAAAAAATGGAGTAAAGTACCCATAAAAATATATATCTGTTTTCGAGAAGTATTTATTGCCATTTCTGCTATGTAAATCAATAACCTCCGATTCGTTAATTTAACATAAATAATTGTTTATCGTTAAATGTATAATACTCGAAGCTGTAATAAAATTTTAATTCTGTTTTTTTTTTTGTGGCGGGATAGAGAGGAAAACAGTTTGTTTATCGTCATTTAACAGAAAAACGTGATTGTTAACCTAATTTTATCCCAGAAACTATAAAAAACTATTTTGTCACCATTCATACGATGGTGTATTTATTGCTTTATCGTGACCACTTGCGAAGCTATCTTTCTTGAATGCAAACCATTTCACGTTGAGCAAATCCTTTTTGTTTTAATAAAGTGCAACTAAGACGGAAAAAGAATTTCCTGTAAAACTTTCCATACCGACAAAACTGATATATTTCTATTCCTGATATTTTGAGCAATCAAATTTCAAATTTCACGTCTTTGAGAAGACTCTTTTTCCTTATACGCCGTTTAAAGGATTTGTCAAAGGAATGGTACGAGTAGATGAGCCCCTCTCCCGAGGACTCTGTTGGGATCACGAACAGCCTCCACTTTTTTCTATAGATAACTTACGACAAACTCAGTATATCTTTTCATCCATGATGTAAAATTTAATTAAGTAATTGTTTTTGGACAGTATTTTATGTAATTATGTAACATAACAACCACAATTTTATTTGTTTATTTTAAGTTTGAGTTATAATGACATTATGATTTGTCTTAATTACACTTTGTGAAAAAAAAGAATTGATCAAATGAAATAGTTTCAGTTAAATGAAGAGTTATGGTAGGGCGATAAACATACTTTAGAGTTAACGGTATAATTATGAGATTCTATAATTCCAAGAAAAATAGATTTTGTTATCTAGATAAATGGGGTTAAATCAAAATTTGTAATGGAAGTGTAATGAAAACGGGTTTATTTATAACATAAAAAATAAAGACTAATTTCTTTTAAATCTTTTAAAAAGCTAAAAGTAATTTCCTTCCAACAGTGAACAAATTATTTTACTAGCATAAACGGCTCGACAGTTATTGATATAAATATCAGAGAACCGGTGAAAATGGTTAAATCTTGAAAGGTACAAAAGCGGTTATTTATTTCTATTAGAATTTTAACTAATTTTTCGAGCTCTGAGTCCCGCTCCTAACTCAGATCATTCAAAATCAATCAAAAAATTATACAGCAATTAATGTAAAAAAAATAGATTAGATGATGTGAAATGCCTCGTTGCGCCAAAATATTGGGGGATCGATAGTTCCCTTACAATAGACCAAATACAAAAATGTCCGTCTGTACGCCGTAGACGCATTACGCCGTACGCAAAAGCGTTTGAAGGCACCTAGCTCTCGAATCCGATGAGATATTCAGTTGAAATTTTTTTGGTGGGTACATTGGGTGAACCCCTACGAGTGGTATCTTGTGGTGAGAAAGGTGGAGCATGGAAATAAGGAGATAGCCATTTTTAAAAAAATCGTTTTTAATATCTAAAGAATCGTACTAGATATGATTTTAAAAATGTACAGGAGTTAGGCCCCGTTAGGCTCAGTAGACCTCTAGCAGGGAAACAAATTTTGGGGGTGCGGGTGTAGGGAGTGATGGTGGGAGCGAGTGGAAAGAAAAAATGCCTACAGAGGCATCCTGGAATAATAATTTGTTTTGATAGTATAGCAAGGTATGGAGTGGGAGTGATTTTTTATATCTCAGAAACGGCTTATGCTAGAAAGCTTAAACTTACTACGTATATGTAGAGTTAGTACATTTCATTGGCGTACAAAGGTGGATAAAAAAAATATTCATATAAAGGGCTTTTTTCTACAATATATTTTCACGAATTTCTTTATATCTTTAAGGCATGTCAAGTTATCAAATTAATTTTACTTCTGCTGGCTCCTTATATAAGAAACAGAAACAGCGCCTAGAAATAATTTTTCCGAATTTTTCAATGTCCAACCCCTGGGTGGGTGGGTGTAAAGTGGTTGTATACATTTTCACGAATTCCGATATATTTTTTAAGTCTAATGATATATCGAATTCACTTTCACTTCTAAAGGCTTTAAATGAAATTGAAAAAACCTCGATTTAAGCATTTTTCAATATTAAGGAATTTTTCAAGTATTCACGAATTCCGACAAATCTTTTAGGTTTAATGAGATCGAATTCATTTTTACTTCAATGGGTTATACTTTCAAGATTTTGTAACATTCAACTCAAAAGAGTCTGTTAAATCATTGTGTACGTTTTTACGAATACCGACATATCACTTAGGTCTGATAAGATATCGAATTGTATTTGACTTTAACGGGCGTTCTGTATAATAACTTAAAAATTGGTTTCAGAATTTTTCTATCTTAAACCCGAAAAGGGCTATGTCGATATTTTATTCCCTATGTTTTTATTGAAGTTGAATAAAAAAGGATAACTGAATAAAAACAATCTGACAACAGTCTGGGGGTAACTTTATTATTTTTTGGGTAGAAGTCCGGAATGTATTTAATGCTGAGATGAGGTGTAGGTTACTTTGTGACTGGCAACTAAAAGAATAACCAGAAAGCTATTTCAAACTCTATTTTTTAGGTTGTAAGCTGCATAGTAGCCTAGACCGCATCTCAGCATTAATCGCGTTCCGGACTTCAACTCAAAAAATAATAAAGTTGCGTCAAGACTGTTGGCAAAAGTTTTTTTTTCATATTTTAACAAACTGTTACTCAAAATTAATAAAAGAATTGCAGTAGTGTGACACGCCATTGAAAAAAAGGATTGAATAGCTGTTAAAAACGCAAAAAATAGTTGACTTACTGCTTTTGAATATTTCGGAAAATTTCACATTTCTGTACATCTCACCAAAATTTTTTTCCATATTTGTCTTAAGCTTCTTGCTGTATAAATTTGTTGTATTGACTCTGAATCACCCAGTATATATTAATTTACATCCATAAAACTAAGTCTTTTATTATATTTTTCAATTATACATATAAAAGGTTATTGTGAAGATATTTTGCTTGTGTTATACGAGAATATGCCATTATTTGGTTCGTGTTTTGAATTAAATTTGTTATTTTCAAAGCTATTTTTTTTGGAAGGTTGCAGTTTTGAACATATTCAGTTGGTCCTCAACAATTTTTAATTTTATAATTTTTTTTCGAACGGTTCTGATATATTTTTTCTACATTGTTTTATTTCATTGTATTGGGGGTTTGTATGTTATTAAACTTTGTTTACAAAATATTGTTTATTGATTTATTCTAATATTGCTTTGTGTCATGTTTTCTTTTGATTTTTGGTTCTTGTTTTTGTTCTTTCTAAGCCTATGAACATTAATCGCAAAGTTCAAAATTGGAATGGTTTAATGGTTTTTTCTTAGATTAAGTTTAAGTGAAATATAAACAATAATTGCGAACAGTTTAGTGTGCTTGTTATTGTTATTAAAGTGATAGTTTTGGATTAGCATTGGAAGAGACGAGTATTGAAAAGTTATCTTAAAATAATTTTCCAGTTTTGGTTGGCTTTACATTCTTCAAGCTGCAAACGTATTGTTAACACTTGGCTCTCAATCGCATTCTCTAAAAAAGTTTAGTTAAAAAAAATTCGAAAGCTCTAAATGGCACTGTCAGCTTCAAAAATTTGAAAGGATTGTTTTAAAAATAACCACAAATTAGAATATTATTTATATTTCAGCTATGTGCTTTCTATGAATCAGGACAAAAACACGAGGAAAATAACTCAATGTCTATGTCCTTCGTCTATTACAAGAAGTCATATGAAAATGACCGTGTCACTTAATCACACGCAGGACCTACAAAATGAAATTAATGGAAAGTAGGTTATAATAACGTCAATTATTAACTTGTTCGATTGCATTTTTATGTAGAGGGGTAGGAGTATTTGGAATTATCTTTGGGGACCTATTATGTATAACGACACGCAATAGTTTGTTTCCCTCATGATTTTTGTAAGGATTAATTTGGGCTGTAGTAAGTTAGAAGAGTATAACAAAAATTATATCGTAATTTAAATTATAATTTCATGTCCAATTAACTATAATTTGTTGTCTACCGATAGATCTTCATAGCAATTTCGAAATTCGTATTCAATGGTTATTTGTTCACCACTTAACCACCATTTAACATAAGTGCGAATAGAACCGCTACTGTAATTTTGACTGCTAACAACTTGAAATAATTTCTTCTTTCTTTTTTATATTCATGTCTTTAACTGCAACTATTGGAAGACCAAAGTATAAAAAATTTCAAAGTTGTAGCTTTAGGCGTTCCGAAGCTATTGACCAATATTCTTGAACACGAGTTGTAAGGAATATTTGTATGGCAACTACCTGAAGGAGTAGTTAACGAACGTAGCCTACAAAATGGACCAAACATCCAGATTCAAAATTTCGACATTCTAGGTCAAGGCGTTCTTGTGTTATTGTGCGTACAGACAGACGGACGGACGGACGAACGGACAGGCGAACGGGCGGACAGCAAACGAATATGGGGTTCTTGGACACAAATAATAAAAAAAAAGTTGAGTTCATTCTATGCATTACAATCTTTTCGGCTGGATTGAACTACGTCTACATTCTTCATTCTGAAGTTATCGGGTGTTTCTTTGACTTTTACATGGAAGATAGATATCCGAAGGACAATTTCATTTTTTATCAATCATGGCCTTAACAATTATATTAAATAAGTGGATCAGAAACTTGAGCTTTTAACTCCATTGTATTCGAACCGATGGACGGCAGCATGCAAATTTTAGGTTTTTGCCCATCAGTTTTTGTTCGTTCTGTGTTAAGAAACACCCTTGAGATTTAATCAAACAGGGTGTATGGAAAACCCCTTGTCTGACTGTACAATTCCATGATTTCTGAAGAACGGGTTTATGTAGGAAGTTGAAATAGAAGACTAAGTTTAATATTGAACGAAAATCTTAAACATCTTCGAGTTGTTTCCTCAGAAAACAGCTCCCGAGCACTTCAAGGTATGAGCACAAGGAAATTGTAACTAAGAAACTAAATATGAAGAAAATCCTGCAAACCGTTGGGGTAGCCGCCATAGTCCGCCAATAATTTGTAGTGTCTTTTCACGGAATTTACTTTAATCGTTCAATCAGAAAGTATAAATTTCAAAAACAATAAGTTTTGAGTATGATTAAGTAAGATTAGTTTGTGTGGTAGCAACTCGAAGGAGTAGGTCTCCCCCCATTTTTTTCGAGTTGCTACCACACAAAATCCTTAAGACACTCGTTCCGATTGATTCGCCGACAACTTCGGAATACTTCAAGGCAGACATTTTATATTTGCATACACAAATTCTCCTATAGTTGTAGGTAAACAAAATGGAGCGGGTTCGTCGTGTAAACCCCAAAGAAAAGTCCTTTCAATGTCTTTACACTTTTTGCCGAAGAAAACTTACTGTTACTTAAGAAGTCAAAATTGCATTGAAATTAGTTTTGAGTAAAAAGTAAAATTGAGTGCATTAGTGAATGAAATCCGGTAACTTTATCGACTACCTTCCGTACAGAAAGTCCTTCCAGATTGAAATCTGAATATAAAGAAAATCTAGTTAGTCTATCGTGAATACAGCTTCCATACAAAAGTGATTGAACAATTTTTGCATTTATTTTGCAGAACACACACGCTCTATAATTTTCTATAAAATATAAAATTTTGGAATACAAAGAAGTGAAGTTATGGTATTCAATCAAGAAACGAGCATACAAAGGTCCTTAAAAGTTGATTGCTTGCCTTCGCGTGACCACGTATCAACTCGAGAACGCATTGAGCAATTATATAAACATGATTTTTTTTTTAAAAAAAAATTTCACAATCACTTAAAGATTTTAAAATAACCACGGAGCTAAAAATGTTATTTTAGATATGACTATGATAGTACAGAATTGGGTATGTTCGATAGTCCGAAAAAAAGGCACACTACATGAGCTCTTCTTATTCTGCTTTATTCTCAACTGCAATAAAAGTGGGAGCTTAGTATTTTGTTAAGAGTTTTAAACCTTCCGTAATCGCAATAATAAATTAGTTTAAGTGTTAGCTCTGGTGGTCAGAAAATTTAGAAAATTAATTGAATTTAATAAAAAAAATGAGAAAAAAAATTATACTTTTGAGTGAGTCCTAATTTTAATTTTTTTTAATACTATATGTGCAGTTTTTGCGTATTTATCCAGAACAGAGTAGTGTATAAAATTTACATTGGAAACAACAACAATCTTGCTATTTTTATGGATTTTAGAATAAAATATTGATTTAAACCAAAGTAGCTGACCCAGTCAGTTTAATGAGACAGTTAATTGCGAAAAATTCTATATTCTAGTCTACCTTCTATGGAAAAAGCTATAAAGAGTCACGGAAACAGCAATGTTAGGTGTGTTTTTTTTGCGCATTTATCCAGATCTGAGTAGTGATTAAAATTTACATTGAAAACACCATGAATATTGCTGTTTAGGTTATTTTCTATTGCTTTTCCCTGTAGATAGTAGGCTAGACTATAGACTATTTTAACAGGAATAGCTGCCCCAGTAAGCTCACTGGGGTAGCTATTCGCTATAAATTCTCTAATCTAGCCTACTATCTATGGAAAAAAGTTATAAAGAATAATAAAAACAGCAATGTTGTTGTTATTTTGTATATAAATTGTCTAACCTACTCTGTTCTGGATAAGTGCACAAAAAACACATCTGTTATTGTTTTTTTCAACCTAAATTTTCTATCCTACTCTGCTATGGATAAATGCGTAAAAAACTCACCTATTATATATCTTTAATATTGTAATTTTTCATTAATGAGTGTTAATAATTTATTTTAAGTGGAAATACATCTATATATATAAAAGAGGATGTATGTAAGTATGTGCGTATGTTCCCTATGAACTCCTAAACCGCTCGACCAATTTTGATCAAATTTTCAGGGAACATGTAGAATAGTCCCGCGATAGTTCCTGTGAAGTTTGGTACCGATCGAATCAAAAACAATTGTTTTTTCGACATTTTTTCAATTTTTTCGCGATCTTAGCCCTAATTGTTTGTTTGTTTGTCCCGTATGCCTTCCTAAACCAATCATCCGATGGCGATGAAACTTTGTTGATATGTTGAGCACAGGCCCGCGAAGGTTTCTGCGTCAACAAAATCATTTTACAATTGGTGATATGCGAGTTATTTCAACATTTGAGTGTATTTCATAAAGTTTAGCGGCAGCTCATTCGTATTCGGTGTATTAGTTATGCGTTCCTATTACCAAATGGTAAAGTTGGACGATGGATGTTGGATAGGGGATGGAGGATAGTGGATGGAGGATAGAGGATTGAAGATGGATGGTGGATGGGGATGGTAGATAGCGGATGATTGATGATGGGTAGAACATGGAGGATGGTGGATAGATGATGGAGAATAGAGGATGGAGTAACGGGAGCAACGGGAGCAACGAAGCAACGGAAGCAACGGAGCAACGGGAGTAACGGGAGAAATGAAAGCAACGGAAGCAACGGAAGCAACGGAAGCAACGTGAGAAATGGGCGCAACGGGATCAACGGGAGCAACGGAAGCAACGAGAGAAATGGAAGCAACGGGAGAAATAGAAGCAACGGGACTAACGGAAGCAACGGGAGCAACGAGAGAAGTGGAAGCAGTAGAATCAACAGGAGTAACGGGAGCAACGGGAGAAGTGGAAGCAATGGAATCAACGGGAGCAACGGAAGCAACGGAGCAACGAAAGCAATGGAAGGAATGGAAGCAACGAACGCAACGGAAGAAATGGAAGCAACGGGAGTAACGATAGTATAGCACCAAACAAACGTGAGCGTAGCGAGCATAGCCGCGGTACGCGGCTAGTTTCAAATATATTTGAATGGCTTTGATACCGGTTTTCACCCAACGGCTATAATACTTTTCGTATTACATAAAGTTCGGCTACTAAGATTTATTTTAATAACGAAAAATAATTTTTGTTGTTTCACTGTTAAGAGCTATTTTTCGTATTTTAAAAAAAGAAATGTTCACAAATCTGAACGGGTGAGTTGAATTGACTTTTTAATTTCAAAAAGAATACTCTGTGGAAGTTTTAATTTGACGCTTGGGTACCCTTAGAGGTCGGCAAGAAACAGCACTTGCGCCCACCAATATTAAATATTAAAAAATAAGAAAAAGTGTAATTTTCCAATGGAATGTGGCACAATTATTTGATTCATTTGTGTCACACTCTTGTGTTTGAGTAAATTTTCGCATATTATACACCAGCCTTAGGTTCTTTGTCAAACCCATAGGTCGGTGGTTCATATCCGGTTCGACGGACCAAATGCGGTTCTATACTTCTTTTTAAGAACAATAAAGGAATTTATAATTTTTTCTTCAAGAATTCAATTATCGCAAGGACAGCTAAAGTGTAAGCGAAATTTTTATACAATCACTTCATTTGGAAGCTTCGAAGATATAAAGAAGAGTGCTGCTAGTTTGAAATTTTGAAAAGGAAAATTTAAATTAGTTGTAAAAAGTACATATAATATTTAATTTACTGTTTTTTTTTGTTTGTACATTTTCCAAATGCAATAGAAGAAACTCTACGAAAATACAGAACTCATTTTGTGTTTTCATCATGTTTGAATAATTGATAACCATTCGCGTAAGGGTAGCAAGTAGGGTGGGATGCCTGCGGTTACTACTAATACTGCATTTTTAAGTCGATATAATGACAATTTTTTTTCTCCAACGTTGCAAAAATATTCATCACATGACTTCACTTATAAGTCATATTATAGCTTTGCTCCTCCCTACAAAATGTTGAATGGACGTCTTTATTAAACGGAGTTTTGCGTTAATCAATTTTCGTACAACCGATTTTTGTTTGTTAAAAAAAGGAAACTTGTGTTTCTTTATCTAAAATGTCCGAACCGACGCTGTTTCTAAAAAGGAAGATGTCCAAAATTTATTAATTTTGGACCTTGCAGTTAATTTTTCTAAGATGCTGAGAGAAAACTCGACAGAAAATTCAAAACTATTAACGCTAGGTACGGCAAAGTACTCCAAAAATGAAATTCGAATTTTTTGTTGACATTACTTGTACCATATATAAGAGCTCAAGATTTTTTTTTAGCAGAATAAAAGAAATTATGAAGTTAAAGTTTGTTTGTAAATCCAATTTAACAATCTGATAATATTTTGCAAGCAGAATATGTTCCCAAAATTATTCTATGCATATTATTTTTGCGCAGTTTTAATATATTTAGTACGTTGTTTATATTTCATTTTTTCTTGTGTTTGTGTTTTTACCATTAACTTAATGTTAGGTAGTGGTTTCTTCCAAAAAGCTACACTATGCTAATTGTTTTCAAAACAATATTATTATTTTTTCCTTAAAAACAAATTAGTGCCATGAACTTAGTGATTTTCTCACGTTACCTTTGATCTTTTAGTTTTCCCTTTCATCGTATTGTTACAGTTTTTAATGTAAATTATTTACACAATTTTATGTATAGACAATATTAAATTTTAACTTTAATATATCTACTAAAATTAATTTATTTAGGTTTCAATTTTAAATATTATTTTAGAAATTATTTTACGCTTTTAGTGGAGTTTATTTTCGATTAAGATGGACGCGAACTTTTTGAATTTGATGATATTATGATTTTAACAAATAAAATTTTAACTATTAAAATTATTGTCTCTCTCCCTCATATTCTCGGCCTATGGGAATATTTATTTCATAATTTTAATAGTTGTCAGAAAAAAACACATACGTATTTATAATTCATAAATTCAGAAAGTTCGGTCCAACTCAATGTACTTACTCCACTTTATAAAAATTTTGAGTTAATTTTTACACAAAAATTTTTAATAATTAATACATAAAAAATACAATATCAAAACTACCGAAATAAAAACAATCACAACATTTCAATATCTAAATGCATCATGTATAGCAAATTCACGTAATCTAGAGAAATTAAGAATTTTTAAATATCCGTAACATTGTTGTTCTAAATTTTTAGGATGGGTACAACTAGCTTAATAAAATAAATACAATTCTAAAGCGGCTATGTTTATAATAAAAATATAAATTTTAATGGAAAGCATGGAGATCTGGTTTAGGCCTTTACACTTTTAAACTAATATTAACAGTTTTGCGAGTATTATACCTACTATGAGCTAACAAACTAAATGGAGTTTCTTTCCCTTTCTATGCTTGAACTTTTCACTATCAATGCCTAAAGATATATGTGTTACAGTTTCATACAGTCATGTTGTTCTTACTGGCTACAATCCATCAATCGATTGAAATTGCATTAAATATAAAATGAAATAATGACTTTGAATTTCGACTTCGACCGCGAAGTCCTACGTGCTGCTTTTGTGAAACTATGACTTTACCTATTGACAACAGAAAACCCGAGTTTTAGCACTTAATTGTATGAGTGGTGAGTCATCGACCACGAATTATTAAAAATTAGAATGAAAACACAACTTCGCAGTCTCATTGATGCGACGCTGAAGTTTTTTCAATCCTATGTGTTCTAATGGCTTGAAGTGCCGTCGAAGTCTGCTTTAGCCTTATGAATGGTGTATATAATACGAAAATTCAAATCTAACATATTTGAAGCAGTAACAGTATCCAAAGTGCTCTATGTCCACTGAGCGGGTCAGTAAGGAACCGAAAAAAATAACTCGCAGTCTACCGTCAAAGTGCCGTTGAAGCCCGTGTTCTGTTTTAGCCTTAAGAGTAATATTTCGCCTGGGGACTTGGTGGTGCAGTAAAGTTTAGGTAGAGGACACGAAAATTCGAATCCCACCTATTTGAATCAGTAACAGTACTCCGAGCGCTGTTATTGCCCTATGCACACAGAAAAGGTTAGTATAGTATTAGTATAGTATGCCACGCTCTCAAACATTTTACTATTTTCGCTGGCAAATGCTATCAGATATTATAATCGTTAAATTTTTGTTTGCCACATAATTTTATTTGCTCTGTACATGATCTATTTTGACAGAAAAAATTTGACTGAATTTTTCGTCAAATTTGACTGAATTTTTCGTGAAATTTGTTTAGCCAAATATTTGACACCATGGCATACTGTGTAATACTAGCTTTTTTTTACTAAAAACTCGCAGTACATCTACCTAATGCGTTATTGAGTTGCTAGTAAATATAGATATTTATAAAATAGTGTTGTTTCACTTATTATGACATTACCGAATCTGGTTGTCTATAACAAATGTACTATTTGTACTATTAAGTTAACATATCTCTGTTGATGTCGAAGAATGGAACAGGTCGGCTTAAGACATTTGTGTCTGAGAAGGAAGTAACGTAAGTTTAAATGGCGAGAATCAATATTGTTGTTCCTGGGAAATTTCAATTAATATCTAATTTATTTATCAACATATACTTTATAAACATACTTTGCTTTCCACTTTATAATACTTCGCATTTTTTTGTATCCTATAGTCTAACTGTATATTATCAAAACGTTAATGGCTTAAGATCAAAAATTCGCTGAAATAAGGATATGTTTAAAAAAACCATGTAGACATCGTAGAGAACAATCCAAAAAATAACCCAAAAGCCTTATGCATCTTCACTATCTGGTCTACTTGGACTAACTATTCCCATACATTTTCCTAATGAGACTATGTCAGAAGTGTTATAGTAGAAGTATACTCCAGGAGTTAGAAATAAATAAAAACCCCGGACAATGGTTTCTAGAAAAACTGTTCCAATAGCATTGCGAAAGTACTTACTATTCTTTTCCAGAAGTTTTGAATTGCATCATAATTTTTAATTCTTTTCCAAATATAAATTCAATCCAGGAAACCCATAAGTGGCCCACGCTGTTCAAGTTGATGTATAATAATTTATAAAAAACTGATTTCATTAAAGCATTCGACAAAATCAGACACAAACAGCTTCTTTTAAAATTGAGCAAATTCCAGTAAGAAGCTACTCAAAGGTTTATATCAAGTTTACACTGTAGACTAAATAAGGTCGTTGTTTATAATTCTAAATCCTCTGTTTTTTATCCACCTTCTGGTGTTCCTCAAGGCTCTATTTGTAGTTCCTTGCTGTGTTCCTAGTTTATATTAACGATATATGTGAACATTTTAATTGTTGTTCAATACTTCATGCGGATGACCACAAGATTTATTCAAGGATCAATAGTATCCGAGATTGAATTCTTCTTCAAAAAGATCTTTCATGTCCACGGGAGTGGTGTACTGTTGTAAACCAACTAACTATGTACAAACTTTCACCAGAATAAAACTACCCATTACTCGATTATTGAACATAAAGATCTTGACGTAATCTTTGATTCAAAACTTCTGTTTACAAATCACTTCCATTTTATTATTAAGACAGCAGCTAAGACGACTGGTTTCATAATTCTAAGCCAAGGTCGGACCGACTCGGATATATTTCAAACTGCGGTACCAGTCAGAAAAATCTGTATTTTCTTCAAGCTCAGTTTCCTTAGTTGCGGCCAGCCAATTTGTTCGTTTTACTCTTGGAATTCTTTCCATTCCTTTAATAGCCGAAAAAAATGAAGCAACAATTTGTGTAAAATGGGCGCCCAACGTGTGGTCAAATGCTTGATTGAAAACGTGCGAATAAGGCGCTCAACGTGGGGTCACTAAACGCAGTGAAAGAGCTATTAGGCAGACGCGAAACCTTGAGTATCCACGGATGTTTTCTTCAGTGATCAGTGAAATCATGGAAGGCGCACTGGGCAAGGTAAACACGTGGGCTGCTAGGTCCGGCCTGGGTGTAAATCCGGTTAAAACTGAACTGATGTTCTTCACCACTAAAACCAAAATACCAGACTTTAACCTCCCTCGCCTAAACGGCCATCAACTACCATTATCATCTAGTATATTGGAGTTGTGATCGATACGAAGCTAAGCTGGAAAATAAATATAGCACAACGGGTGGAGAAAGCACGTACCGCCGTTTACGCCTGCAAACGAACCTTCGGCAAAAAGTGGGGACTTAAACCAAGAATGGTTCTGTGGTTCTACACAGCCGTAATACGTCCAATTCTTACCTACGGATTGCTAGCCTGATGCGGGAGTTTTCTCAGACACACATTATGTCGCAAAGTCTCACTACTTACAGGACTACGCCAGCGTTTTGCAGGCGGAAATACTGGGGATTCGGAAGGTCTGTCGGACTTTGAAGCAAGACGCTACGCCAAAGCAAAATGTTGTAGTCCTCACTGACAGCCAAGCCGCAATCAAGGCCTTAGATTCAGCTACCATCTCCTCTAAACTCATCAAACAGTGCCGAGAGGAGCTAGCCTACTTAGGAAGTCAAGTCAAAGTTTCTCTGCTTTGGATCGCAGGACAACTCCCTCTGCGGCATTAGACATGCTATTTAATCTACCACCCCTAGACATCTTTGGCAAGCAAATGGCAGCCAGTGCAGCCATTCGACTTAGAGCCTCTACTCAGTGGACCGGCATTTATGCAGGTCACTCAACTATCTTGAATCACTTCAATAATATTCCTGAAAACACTGACTACGCCCCTCCCAGTTATGATTTTGACAACAATTTCCTAACAGCCATCCCAACCGTAGACTCAGTTGAGAAAACCAACTCAAGATGGGCAGACGGTATTACATGTCACACAGCGAGACAGATCTGGCCCAAGCTGGATCTTAACCACTCTAAAAGGCTGACAAAAGAGCGAATATCAGCATCACAGTCGGTGTCCTGACCGGACATTGTCTTATAGGTCGGCATGTTAAAAGACTCGGCCTCTTCTTAAACGAGTCCTGTAGAAGCTGCCTGGATGAGGACGAGGAGGAGACAGTGCTTCATTTTCTCTGTATCTGTCCAGCTCTATCCGCTAGAAGGAAAGCTCATCTTGGAGCTTACTTCTTCAACAGTCTCAGTAACTTTGCCGAAAGGGAGGTCCGTGTTCTCATGGGCGACCACGCGTACCTACCTACCTGGGTCCCAGGCCCACTAGGCAAACCTTTCTTTAATAACCTTGATAATATCTCGAAAAACAAGATTGGAGAACTGATTACCTTCTTGAACAGCTCCGGATGGTTATGATAATCCATTGAAGCCCCAGGTCTCTGTAAAACTACCATATGTATCTACTTCATCAGACCTCAACGACCAGGTTAAACAAGTTGTTGTATCAAAACGGCGCTTCCTGTGCTAATTGGGCCCTGTTTTCGGTATACGGGCCACCACCTAAACCAACCAA
Source organism: Beris morrisii (assembly GCA_951812415.1). Lineage (NCBI taxonomy): Eukaryota > Metazoa > Arthropoda > Insecta > Diptera > Stratiomyidae > Beris > Beris morrisii. Next base: position 62,579,481 of record OX638310.1, read on the forward strand.
CCAACCATCCGCGAACTATCTAATAGCTAGCATGTAAAAAAAGTGATCATGTAGGAAGTTTCGGAGCAGTCGTTTGGAAGAGTAAGGGGACTAGTTTAAAGCCTTGGACTGGACTGGTGAGAAGCAAATATTCTCAAATATAAAGTATGTACATGCGTTGTATGTTGGATATATCAAGACCGACTAATCTGTCCAAAATCAAAAATTTTAGTTCCATGGAGAATTCGAATTTTCAACTGCATTCAAGCATCGATGCCAGTGTGATTTGGGTTTTGGAATCAAATCGGTTCTGATGCAGAATTTAGTTAAAAAGGCGATTTGTTACTGGAGTACTTGTTCTGGAATGAGAAAAGGAACTATTTCCTGACAATCTTGTTAGTATAACTCTCTTCTAACCCCAAAGAACAGCAAAAAGATCTATAAATCCACTGTTTTAACCAGTCAGTAAATTATTCCGCGGTTTAGATGTGAGATTGCTTAAACAGGAAGCTACTGTATTACATGCCTGTCCAGAAACTTGGTTCCTTCGTACATATTACAATTCAGCTCTAACGATATATGTAACTCCGATGACGCTAATGTTAGGCCATCACACTAGAAAGAAAGGACGAAATCCAGCTCCATTATGGAAAAAATGTTCTCTGTTGAAAATAAAAACATGGCAAAATATAAGATTTTTAAGTTCGTTCTTAAATTAGTTTAAATAAGTTTATCTAAAAATCAGAACGGAAGCAAATTGTTTACATCAAATATCCCAATAAGGATATATCTCATTAAGTATATTTTTAATATTTTATTTAAAGCGACGAATAACATCTACTTATGTTAAAATTACTAATATATAATACTAGAAATATCTCTCAAGTTATATTTTCTTCGCTTTTATTTCTTTATTTCTACATAAGAACTAGATTTTAAATATTGCTCAAGACCTAACAATAATTTTCTGTTATCTTTTCTCCTTTCGTTTATCTGTAGTTTTAAAAATTCCTCATTTCATTTGTTAAATTGTTTTTCATCAAATATTATGTACTTAATACTATTCTTATTATACATACAAATTTCAAAAAACCCGAATAATTTAATAAATGGTTTTTCGGTTTATTTTCGATAAAGAATAAAAAGTATTTATTCTCTTCTCGTGTGAATTTCTTCAAGTATACTACTGGTAAAGAATTCTTCAATTTTTTTACAATTTTTTTATTTACAATTTATTATATTCTTTTTAATTTAATGAAGGCAGCATTAACGCACACACACATTTAGTATTTTGATATAATATTTAATATTTTACAGTTTGGATTTTAGTATTTTTTACCCAACAGAAAGAAGTGTCTTTGCTTTTCAAGAGTAAAATATTAATTTTTAAGATTTTTTTAGAGTCTTATGTTATTTGCATTTATATTTAAATAAACCTCTAATTGTAGTTATTTTCGACAAGAACCATGGATGCAATATAAATTCATCAAAAGATACATAAATTCGCTTGTAAATTTTTTTTTTTTTAAAGAATTAAGTATTTAATAATATATTAATAATAAAAAATAATATTATTTAATGCTTAGTGAATACCAAGTAGATTGAAAATTATTATTTCTGTTTTGATTTAGTCCAAGGGACTTACGGAGGTGAAATACTACTGAATTTTGAAGTATTTATGAGGTAAAATCACAGAGGTAATACCCAAGCAAGGCTAAATTTATAGAGACTTTAAGCATTCTTGCCGATAATTCCAAACGCACTGAAGCACTAGAGTATTTGTCTTAATTTTGAGAAAATAGATAATTCTTCAATTCTCTGGCAACACAAACAAAAGAAATACGTCTGATACTGTAAACGCTGCAGTACCTGAAATTTCCAAAAATCGAGTACTTCAAATAAATTCTATTCAGTCTAAAATTCTGAACTCATGTGCAATATCGGTTACAGGAATTCAAATTTTACGGGATTGCAGTACCAGAACACTCATGAAGTTCTGAGTGAATAACTATTTAATGAACTTATCAGTAACCAACATATCCTGATAGGATTCTGTATGTTTTCGAAATTCAGCGGATGCTGAATTCTGCTGGAGAGCCGATCTAATTAAACAGGATCACTAACAATAATGGTGACAGCTATCCAAATTACTACACACAAACAGCATGAATTTATAGCATATTTCCTTCACATTCTTTTGAAACTCTGGACGATAATTAAGTTTTATCGCTATAGTAGTTATGGCGACAACACGGTCATAAATACAGGTCTGAAAACTTAATCCATTTTCTTGTAGTGGGGGTCGACACCTTCAGTGGAACACCCATGGGAGTCATCGCCGCCCCATGGGTGTTAGACATTAAAAATAATATAATAAGAATATGTTTTATTTAAAATCAACAATTTATTTGATGGGAACACCCATGGGTGTAAACGCCGCCACATGGATGTTAAAAATTAAAAACAACATAATAATAATATATTTTATTTAAAATCAACCATTTATTTGATTTTTTCATCGAAGAAAATAAATTGTTTTGCTTATCTAAGTCAACACCCATGGTAGTTGAGAAACCCCTCTGGGTGTAAACAGATGATTGAGGAACACCCATGGAATTGTTCAGAAAACTACCATGACTATGTACACCTTTTTAGCACAGCCACGTGATTTGTTGAAACATGGTAACCGTCCATACAAAAAACCATAAAACAAGTGTTCAGGAATATCGACCGATAGCTTCAGAATGTTTTCCGTTAGATTTACTGATTTTCGTACACATTGTTTTTTTTAACGAAGATGAAGCAAATCGAGTGGGTTTTTCTTGCAGCCGCCATACAAGTCTCTGAACAACATTTTTAATTATGTTGCGGAATCCATTATAACAAACATTGAATCATTGAGTCAGGGACGTCGAAATCTGTTAAGTAAGGTTAATTTCGTTAGTGACAGGTATTTCTTCACTCCTATGGGTAGCTATACTACAAGAGTCCTTGAATTACGTAGTGTTTTAGTTCTTGCACAGAATTATATAATATATTAGGGTATATCCTTCAAGCACCAGTCATACAAAGGTCCTTGGAAATAGGTTGCTAGCATTCGTTAAATTCGCGACAACTCAAAAACACGTTGTGATATGAAGCTAGAAAAATTAAGATTTTAGGACACAAAGAGAAGCTTCTAGTGCAGTTACCATATAAAAGTCCTTAAATAATAATTGCTTAATAACTTCAAAACAGATTTCAATTCAGAGAAAATGGTAGAGAGTGTTCCTTTTTTTCGAGTCATCACCAAAGGATAGTCCTTATTCTATTTCAACTCCGACTACAATGTAAATCGGAGTTCAGTATTTTATTTAGAATTAGCTGCTGTTACTTCGGTGTGGTTTGATTAAGCCAAATATAAAAAAGTGTATGGTGAATTTAGGATGCATAATTTATGATGTAGCACAATATTAAGAAGGACGATGCGTCTTTGTATGTATGCGGACTCCAACTTTTTGTACTCTTGATGAAATCCGAAGATTAATATAAGTTTAATTCAAGCCTTCCAGTCTGCTTATGGAATTTATGCTCATTCAGTGATGGTCAAACTGGTGAAAGCAAGTCATCTATTGGCCCATGTTTAACTCTCTATTGGCGACAGTCTGGGAAGGAAAAGTTCTCGAATTTCTAGACACTATAATAATTTGTATTTTTGTGTTTTTGCAGAGTGAGCAGCAACTTTAATCAAATAAGTTCATTAAAACATATGTAATTCTGTGCATTTTAAAATATTGAAGAAAATACTCAAACGCTGACCAATGCCGTATACGGGAAAGTCTTACCGGAAAATTCGGTGTAGTTTTTAGAACTGGACGATCGACAATTGAGCGAATATTTTTGTTGGGCAGACGCTCTAAAAATGTTGGGCGCTTAATACCGACGTGCATCGGACCTACCAGGTAAATCGGAAAAAATTCAAATGTTCTTAATATCTATATATATTAAGTAGAAGTGAACCGTGAACCGTAACAAGAATCGATAGACACATTTGAACGAATCTTAAGACCAATAGACTGAATTTTGAACAACAGGCAGACTTTTTAATGAATATGTAGCATCAACACTGATTAAGGTTCGTAAATTGCAATATTATGGATCTGAGAATCGTCAGAAGAATTCTGGGATGCGGAAGGCTGATGACGATAAGTCCTGTAGATGAAGTCCCAGTGTCCCATTAATGAGCTTAACTGGACAAGCGACACAATGAGCTAGGGGCGAGAAGAGACTGCCTTGGTTTAGTGTGATTACAACGGACCTAACAGCGATCTAAGTGTATAGTGACCTCCGACGCTATTAATATAATAATAAAATAATAAAAATAAATAATAAAAAATTTTCTTCACATAAATTTTACTAGACTAGAATTGAACAGAAATAAAATAAGACAACAAAAATGAAAACAATAATACTCACTCGCTAAAGCGATAAACTAAATCAAACATTACTTTCATTACTAATTTGATTACTACTATTTGAAGACTGAAGTTGCTGCACCAGCTGCTGCTGCATTGGTTGTGTACTTTGAACATTTCCCGCGGCAATTTGTTGCGATGACGTTGTCGTTTGCGATGGCATTAGCGGACTAGTTGCTGCCGACGTCGGCGGTGCACTGCTTGGAAAATTAAAGCTATTCTGTGACGTTATATTACGGGTTTTCACCAATGGTGGATTCTTAATGGATGACGAGAATGCAAAACCTCGACGTAAAGTTGCTCTGAAAGAAAATTGCTCGAATTAGTACTTAAAAAGGATACGAATCATTTGAATAGAACGGTTACTGTTTAACCCATTTATTCAGAAGGACGACGTCGAGTTAGTTACCTTGTAGGACTTGGCGGCGGATATGATATACCCCGATGACTTGGCGACAGTAGTAAGTAGCCCGAATGACTGCTGCCCGGCACAAGCAACGTATTGTTACTATAAGTATGATAAAGGTTACTACAAACGGAAAAAGAGAAGAAGGCAAATTCCAATACGAAAGCAATAGATTAAAAATCGGTGTAATACTTCGGCATTGTTTCAGCATAGTTTTCAAAGTAAGTCAGTGATTGGTGGGGTGTATTATGTGCAAAACTACTTGAACGACTTTTTTGTAAAACGGATAAATAAGTGCATTTTATCTAAATAGAACTATAGAAGAAAATTCTAAATTTCTAAATTTGAGAGTGCTGATTTTCTAAAATACTGTGACTATAATTTTCTTTATTGATTTTTTTTTGTTTTCAAAAATTTAATTTTTTCCAAATTTAAGTAGCACAGCTCAATTGGACATTGTTACGCAGTAAAAGGTCACCTCTTATTAAATTTTATAGTTAAATACAACTTACAATACATACTAACACAATACAACTTTCTTCTTAGCTCGTGCCGACGTCGGCACGACGTCGTGGAGTCTCAAAAATATAACTTTTTGGTCGATAATTCCACTTTAAATTTGAAGTCGGCACTACGTCGGTACGACGTCTTAGATAGAAAGTCGTAGCCGAGTTACAAACCCATTAGCTGTTGATAAAATTAACGAATAATAACTGTTGATAATTATCAAAAAATATTTTTTCAGTAATTTCTGTCCTATTCCCTGACTGTTTGGCTATGAAAATGCCGTCGTGCCGACTTACGTTGTTTGTCTTTGAGTCTATTGTAAAAAAGTGGTAAATTATCACTCCGGTACGCATACTATATAAATAACGAAAAGATAATATTTGTTCTTTACTTTAGCTCTTTTTTGATAGGTCATCTCTAATTAATCGTATGGTGGGACATTGGATTAGGTTGCTTATTGTCTTAATAACAACGTAGTTTTTTTCCTAAAGAATTCCACCATCCTGAATTAAAGGTTATAGTGGATACCATGTCCGTGAGATAACACAATGAGTTGCAGTATAACATTATTTTGGCAACTTCTTGGTTTGGAAGTTTCAATTGTGATAAAAAGTTATTTGAACGAATATAATTTAAAAGTTAATTTAATAACTTTCTGGTAATATACATGACGAGTTATTTGAGCGACTCTTTGGTCACATTTATTAACGAGAAAGTTATTGAGGCGACTTTCTCACATTTGAAATGTAGAAAAAAGGTTTCCACAATTATAGAACAGAAATTATTTTTTTACTTAGCGACCAGACAAAAGAGTTTAATCAAAAGTATATGTATGTATTTAAGTGTTTTAATCATTTTTGACACAACTACATAAAAATAAATGATAAAAATAGACGTTCAAGGCTTGATGAATGATTTTTCTTAAATTATTGAAAACAAATTTTAAAAGTTAAAATTTTTAAATAATCGAATATAAAATTCTCAATTTGTTATAATTTAATTAAAAAATTATAACTGATAAGGAAACATTCCCAAGTGTCCCACGCCAATTTTGAAAATTTTCGTATATGTTGTAGAACTCGAAAATCTAAGGGACACATATTTTTTGTTTATCGGCAGTCGTGATGATTTAAGGGGTGAAACACCACCCCAAAGTTGGGCGAATAATCGACCGAACTTTCGATTTCCGTAGAAGCACTCGATGGGTTTCAATGATACTTAGCATGAATATACATATATAGTGTCAGCACGATTCAAAAGAAATGTAGTCTGACAAGAGTGCACCCCCCTAAAGGGGTAAATCACGCTTAATTTTGTATAATTATTAGTTTTTTTGCAAACATATATGAACATTTTGAAAATCGGCGTGGGACACTTGGGAATGTTTCCTTGTGAGTTAATTATGGAAACGTGTATGTTTAATTATTTAAATGCACAATAAGATGTTGTATAATTTTGAGTGTGGGCTATTTAGATGGATGTCTCTGTGTCCAACTAAATGGCACACGAAATATTTAAGTTTTTATTTTAATTGGACCCGTTAGGTGAAATATGAATTCAAAATATTAAAACAATTAAACTTTATGAAATGCACTTAGTATTACAAACCGATCGTTAGGTCGTGTTGCAAACAATAAAATTTTGTGAAATGCATTTGGCATGGGAGAAAACCAGAACTTATTTTATTTTAGGTAAATAGACTAGTTTGTAAGAAAATTAAAGAGTGCGTCAACTGATCATACCAATCCGCTAATTCGCCGTAGTACCGACTACGACGAAACTGCACACTGGAAACACAAGCGTCCAAAGATGGCGCTTGTAGATCATGCGACAAACCATTAAAGTGAACGGGATGGACGGGTAGTTCGTTCAGATGGACTTTACGTGTACCGGCGTGAAAGAGTTTCTTCGGAAGCTCTTATTGCGTCCGCCTCGGACCGGACGGTTGACCTGTTCAAAGACAGCGTCTATCGCATTCATATCGCAATTATTTAATTGTCACTGCAATTCCCCAGGTCTTCTATGGTTTCTATTCGGAGCGTAGACAAATGTCTTTAGCTAAGGTTAGGTTTAAGAAGGGGCAGAGCGCTAGAACCACAGCGCTCAATGGGCGCCATTGCGATCCTTTCAGATTTTCGTGGGCTGTTTCATCCCCTCAAAAACACTCCAATTCCCTGCAGAACCTGACCAGTTTGTCATCCCCTTACGACCTCAAATCCTCGATGTTATTGAAGAAAAGACTACCCAGCCATCTCAGTTTCCTTCTAGCGATCCTGGGCATTCACATAAGATGTGAGTGATGTCCTACACAGCGTACAGATCATGGTAGAACCTACACATGTCCGTCTGCGCTACCCTCAGCCACATAGCGTGTTTCCTCAACATACAGTGACCCGTCAGTGCTCCGACGAGCAGTCGCAGCACTCCTCTATCCCAAGTTAATATATTCCTCGTTTTTTGACTATCCAGGGCCACAGGGCTCTAGAAATCCTGCAGCTTGCAAGCCCCGCCCACCTAGAGTTGGCCGCCTTATTAGCACGCTCATCAATTTGCGCTTTGATGCCGCGCATCGGTGCACAAACATCCTTCTCAACTCTACCATTCGATGTCGATCCCGATCTCGCAAGCTCGTCCGCTCTTTCATTCACTAGTATATTACTATGCCTTGGCACCCAGTAAATCAATACTCTGTTCTGACTACAAAGTACCTTCAGCACTTCTCGACAGCGCTTTACTAACTGGGATTTAATGGTGACCGATTCCAGCCCCTTTATAGCCGCCAGGCTGTCAATGTAGAGTGAGATATTCTGATTGCATATCTCCCCCAATAACAGGATGTTTGCTGCCTGCAACACAGCCAGAATTTCCGCTTGGAAAATACTGCATACTGCATTTCCCCTATTGTTCTCCCAGTCCACTCTACTAGGATAAACAAATTCGTATGGCGTCGCAATTTCCTTCACTGGGATTAAGTAGTCCGTACTAATATCCGCCGGGTTTCCCAGAAATTCGCTGAGAATGGAGCTATGTCCTTTAGAGCTCGGCCTAAAGAGGGCACAGCTCGATAGCTGCACTGCTGTATTTGCCGCTAACTGTTTCACATAGATATCCACTGGCAATATATGCATAAACACCTCCAACGCAGCAGTAGGTGTTGTGCGAAGGGCTCCCGTGATCATAACACAGGCATTCCTAAGCACTCCTTCTAGTTCCTTCAGATTGTACTTTTTATCAATGGCTCTCCACCATACCACTGCGCCCCAGAATAGGTCTTACAACCGCCATGTACAACCAGTGTACTATATTTGATTTGAGACCCCAGCATTTTCCCACGTTCTGCTTGCACGCGAAAAGCGCGTTATTTGCCTTCTTCATTCGCTCCTGAATATTCAATTTCCAGCTGAGCTTCCTATCCAGAATTAGACACAGGTATTTAGCTTGTTCCGATAGTCTAAGCTCCACGCCTTCGAGCTTCGGCAGCCTAAATGCCAGCATTCTATGCTTTCTTGGGAATAGCACCACTTACGTTTTAGAAGCAAATGTCGTTGCATTCTCAAAAGTTGTCCATGTTAGTTTATCCTCAACTGATTTACGGCTATTCCCGTCTATCAGTTACTCCCATTGGTACGTCAGTCACTTTACCACCACATCGTTTTTCTCACCTTTTTAGGTTTACACTTAGGCAACGGGGTCACCGTCTCGGGCGCGACTCATCTTCATGTCGACCGAGCAGCGGCCCTCGGCATCAGTATTTGGAAAATTAAAGTGTAGTGAATTTGAAACAGAACAAGGTAGTATTTTATTTGCCGACGATTAGCAAAGAGTAGAAGTCGTAGCAAAGAGTAGAAGTTGTAGCACAGAGTAGAAGTCGACCGACCTAAGTTCTTATCAGAAATAAAGTCTGCTTATAGCGACTCGACAAGACACCAAAACAGCTCTTATTAGAGCTGGCAAACCACTTCGCCCAAGACGTAGAAAAAAACGGCTCCTTTAGCCACTCGCCCCCGGACACAGGCGACAAGGGATCGTCATCAGATCCAGCGCTACGTCTCCTGCAACGCTCGCCTCCGGACGCAGGGTATACGGTTTTTTATCCGACCCAGCGCTACGGCTTCTGCAACGCTCGCTCCCGGACGCCGCCGATACGGTCTTTCATCCGACCTAGCGCTACGACTCCTGCAACGCTCGTCCCCAAACACTGGCGGAGGCTTTCACAGCACAACTAGTGCCCTAATGTGGCGATACGATCACGGTGCCGCTACAGGCAGGTTAAAGGAATAACTAAGTGGTTATAAGAACTTAAATGTAGCGTAAATAACCAGTTGCCGACTTTGTCTTACAAGTCAGCTGATGGTCGGATAGACCCTAAAATCTTTTACCATCGGCGATGTCGATGTCGTGACGTTGCGAATCCGACTAAAGGTCGTCAAGACGTCGAAGCGACTGATATGTGTTACTCGGGGTGTTTGGGCAACGCTTAATTTATTTTAGTAAGTTAAGCCTTTCCAGGTGTCTAATAATAATGAATTAATATTATACTCGTAAGTTATATAGTGATCTTGATTTTATGCGAATGTAGTTAGAAGAGAGCTGACGCGATGAGAATGGGGAGGGGGGTAGGTGGAAGGGGAGCCCGCACATTTTCTCCGACACCCGGCGCCATTAATGACAAATAATAAATTTGTGAATCAGAGGAATGGAAGCGTGTTAGTTATACTTTAAAAAAAAAGAATTTATCAAAAGAAGAAATAGTTTTAGTTAAATGTGACACGTGCGTAACACGTCCTCGAAAGTATGTGCTATATTGAGGAGTTTTTTTTGCCATTGTTATAGACTCCGAGAAAATAGTACTCTTCTTTTTCGTCGGTGAAAATTAAATTTTTGATTTAAAATTTCTGAGTTTTGCAACATTCTTATACCAAAAGTAAATCCGCTCTCTCAAAGTATACTACAAACGATATATGGCTTAAAACATTTCGTTCGCTCTGTGTTACCTTGTCTGACTTTGGTGTAAATTCAAATTTGGCAAACTTTGACCCAAATTATTATGTGGCTGGACGGCAAGCTGATTTGACGATGAGGTCTTCATTTTTTGTGGACCGGCTACTAGGGTTTTTGGTTTTGTTGCAACTGGTTGATTACAGCCTGAAAAAAACATGAAACAGTTTAGATGTTGTGAAGTACGTTTTACAGGATAGTCAAGCCGTACTCATGAAAGATCCTTCGTCACTCGACAATGAATTGGTTTTCTCGAAATCGACTGAAATATTACGGGAATCGTTCAATTCGACGGATCCGCTATGGCTATTATTCAGACTAGAAACTCGACTTCCGATGGAGCTATTTAATGGCGACTTTTTAATACTCAACGTGTCAGCATTATTTATGTTGCCACTGTTTGTATATCGTAGATTGTATCCTTCCCAATTTGATCCTTGCTTCAGCCGGGAGTAGATATGTTTTGCTTTGGTCATTGCATCGTGCCAACTTTTCGCCTCGTTTCCTTGAAGCGTAAAAGCTGTAACGGCCATTTGGAATTCGTTCACATAAACGCAGTACAAAATGTTGTCCTTCTGTTTGACCACAAGCCTGTCGGTCAAATACGGCTGACGGATCACTTTCAATGTTCCTTGGCCTTTTTTCGCAATCGTCTTACAAATTAGTAGGATATCGGTCAGGAGGAAACAATGAATATCTGACTTTCCTATACTGTCCTTGAATTTCAAATCGCCTTCCATGAAGAGATGGCGACCTTGGGCTCCAGCAGGACATCCTTTCATCGGTGAGCAGAGATCGAACATGATAGAGAATTGTTTAGTGAATCTATCGAGGTGTTCGTTATTTGAATCCTTCGAAAGAGATGATTACAAATGTGCCTTGAATTTTGAATGGCGGATGCATTTTTCGAAAAACTTACCACAACGTCATAGGACTCAATTCGTGCCATAATACCTTTAAGTCGTTCGTTCTCTTGTCTAGTTGTTAGATGAGTATTTACACTGCATACAAAATTTTCAACGGAATGGATCTGAAATGAAAGTGTCGATAAAAGCTCGCAAAATTTCAATAAAAACCATTAAAGCTCAGGTCTGCAAAATTTAAACTAGAATAATTTTGGAGGAAAACAATAAAAATTTCAAAAGTTCACGAAAGCTTAACGAAAGTTCATAAGCTTGGAAAAGCTTTAAAAAGCTCGTAAAAGCTTTCAAAAGCTCACTAACCATAGCATCCATATTATCGCCATCATTTTCATCACTAATATGTTTCCGCACAGCCATCAGCAACAAACTATACTTGGTCAGTCTTTGCATCGGACGCACCAAAATGTCGGCCAATCTCAAACGATTACACATTTTCTGCGATTCACACCACGCCAAATACGACGTGAACAGCGGATTATTTCTATTCAGTTCCTTGCAATAAAACTGGCACGTACTCTGCTCCGCACAGTATTTCTTATACGGTGCGAACGTTAAGGCAAAATTGATGAAACCCTCCTGAAAAAAATCAATCGACATCGGACTAGCCGTTGCAATGCTCTTCTCGACCATCGGGTATAGGTAGCGGCTCCAAAATTGAAAATTCGCCTCGTAGATATCATAAATGTTCGAAAACAGCTTGTTTTGATCAACATCGGTCAAAAGGTTCTTGTCCTGGATTCTTTCGAGGCAAGCTAAAAAAAGCTACAACAACAGATGGCATTAGTTTACAGAACGGTAACGAAAAGTTGCGCCAATCACTTACATCCGTTACAGTCTTCAAGGCATGTATATAATCGACTTCGGTTGTAACCAACTCCCAAATAGCCGATTGTACTTTAATATCCCCGTCGGACATATCGTCACAATAAACAAAATCTCGCCAGGACTTATGGATACTGCCTAGATAGTCTAGTGCATTTTGCAGTTCCGGTTGATTGAAGTTCAACGAAGAGGTTTTAAGCGGAACGCCTTTCTTAGCGTAGTCGTTTAGAAGTTCGCAAAGATGGCTCTGTTGTTGATTTTTCATACCGAATAGTCCGGACCAGCGTTGTTTTAGCTGCTTACCTGGAATGATTTTCTGATCCGATTCGGTTGTTTCTTCGGTCGAGGCGGACGATAAAAGACGTGGGGGTCGTGTACGGGCACCCTAAAAAGTTAGAGTTTTATTATCACAGATTTTCTTGGAAAGTATTGAAAATTGTTAATAAAAATTTTAAATTATAGTATTTAAGTAGTATTAAACTTTAACATTGTCTAGTGGAATGGATAGCACAACAAAAGGTAATTTCGTTGATACTCTAGCGAACAGAATTTATAGAAGCTTGAAAGATTTCTGTAAGTCAAAGCCAACATCATAGTTGTGACAGCGTGAATTGGAATTGGCGTGAAGAAGCTTTCACGGACGTTCAGAAGCTATAAGCCAAGACAAAAACGGGTTTCGGAATAGGCTAACAATTCATCCCCAGAATACAAAATATATTATTAGATGACTTGTAGAGATGACTTGGATTGGACGAAAGGTACCTTGATCAATCGAGTGTCAAAGTACAGGTTGAAAGAGAAAAAAGGGCTTTAAGCAAATTAAAGGTGGTTACGATAAAATGGAGAGTACTCTTCTAATTTTTGATCAAGTTCAGAACATGGACTTTTAAAAAGAAAATAATTTCCTTTTTTGGAAGTCATTGTATACCGCTCCGGTAAAAGTGAACCGAAACCTGAGATGAAATTCAATTAGATTAATTATCACTGTTTCTACTTCTTGGACCTGGGCCCTTGGGATTACTTTCGGTTCAGCAAGTTCACGAAAACCTAAAGAGGAAAAAATTGGAGATTGGTGATTTCATAAAGACGACCATAAACAAGAATTTCCAAAAAATGATGATATCTTATAATATCATTTATTTTTAATTATAATTCTTAATGGCAAGGCCCGGCGAGCAGTATCATCAAAAATGAGGAATAGTTACGCATTACTATGGGAAGAATGTTAAAATTATAAGAAGTTGTACTTTTTGAAACAAAATATTATAGCACTACACACTTCCCCTAGTTTAATTAAAATCGTCCAGGATTGTGTGGTTTCGCTTAAATTGAATGATTGTTATGGTACTAAAAGTTAATCATAAAATTTATTTTAGACTCTGAATTTGATTTCTTTTACGTTTTAATCGATAATAGGTCTTAATTTTAAAATACATGAATTCGTGTAACACTTACAAATGAAGCAGCCTTCTGCAGTTGTCCTGTCCGTTTAGTTGCATCTCGATCTATCACAATTAAATGTTTACCTGCCAAATTTTCAACATCGGTACTTTCATCTAAGGAACTTGTACACGGTGGTGAATCTAGAATTTAATAAATAGAATATTCTTAATTAATAATAACCTAATAACCTTTAAATTAACTAAAAAAATTTCGTAAGCTACAAACATGAAATAGTTTTATTTGTTTCAAAAATTAGTTCAATAAACTTTCCATTTAAAATAGATGTTCAATTTTATTTTACTTACTTGTTGTGTCGGTGTAACATTGAAAACTATTATCGCATATTGCTATTTGTGAAAAACTTAAATTTCTTTTTTTCAAGGATGGGTTCAGAGCTTCTCTGAAAAATGTTAAAAATGAAAATATTTTTAAGAGTTTCTAAAATTTTACTATTCCCTCGAATCGAAATTTTGAACTTACAATAATGATAGGCCTTTAATTGCTGGTATTAATTCCTCTTCCTGTCGATCCGAATCGATACAAAAACTTACTGAAAAATATTCCGAACTGGAAACCTGGAAAAGGGAGATGATTTTTTTTTATTATTAATTTCAAATTATTTAAAATTATCTTATTTTTAATAAATTGTTAAAAATATGTGAATTTTTTGAGATTGGACTCGGTGTAACAACGTTTGTTGCATTTTGACTTACTGTGTAATTTGAACAAGTGCTATTTTAAAGAGGGGAGGTGGAGTGCTCCTACACTCCTACAGGGTAAAAAAATTTTAATTACAATATCTTTCGAACCAATTGTATCAGGAAGATAAAACTTGGTTTTTATATATAGAATTGCAAGTGGGGTCCATTGAATGTAAAATTCTTGAGGGTGTTCAGTACAAAAGTAAGGCTATAGCCATTTTTCAAAATAATTAATTTTTATATCTCAAGAACCGTACCAGATATTATCTTAGAAATTTTACAGGAATTAGAGCAGGAAAAAAAATCTGCCAACAGTCTGGGCGCAACTTTATTATTTTAGTCCGAAATGTGTTTAATGATGAGATGCGGTGTAGGTTACTATGCGACTGACAACCTAAAAAATAACGTTCCAAATAGCCTCCTGGTTGGGTTGTCAAAGGGGCGGTCTACTGTGTTCGAGGCAGCAACCTTGATCAAGGAGTGGATGCCTCATGCGGCCAAGTAGAGAGTCCTCCACGAGGAGACACCTGGGAAACGCCAACTCACAACGCTTGCTGGCCGGAGTTGGTAGGCGAACTCTCTTGGGCACTATACACTGTGGCTAACCCCTCTCTGGCCGTCAATGCCGGGGAGGAAAGGTCGTAAAGTGTTAGAGCTCTTTGTCTTTTAGGGCTGGCAGACGGTAAAGAAAGCCCAAACGGATGTTTATGGAGTTATGGAGGTCGACTATAGAAAAAAAACTCGGGTAGGGATGTCTACCCAAATGTCGGTAGGAGGCGTAGCTGCGACTACCGGCGAGGGCTCGGGGGGTGAAACCTCCTGTGTCGCCAGCGGCTACACGAAGTCAACTCGTACGATGTTTGATGCAGGTCGTACGAGTGGTGTTGCTACTGCTAGCACAATTAGTTCAGTGATGGAATCAGGCTGTTCTAGTGGTCACGCTACTGGTTCCAACGTTCTCAAGTGCGTGTTGGACACTTCCGATACTGAACGAGATTCGGATCAGGACAGTGCCAAGACGACTAACACCGAAGAAGAAGAGCGCCTCTTACGGTCTCCCAAGAGGTTGGAGGACACCAAGAAACATATGTCTTCTGGGTCCAATAGGACGGAGGACACCGAGCAGCTTATGACTTCTGGGTCCAACACTTCGCGGGAGAAACGGAGGGCGTTCGCGCAATACAAGGCCGCGCTGAAGTGTGATGCGAGACTCGGCGACAGAAAAGACCTCACTCCTAGTGAGATGAAGGATCTATGCTGGGCCAGAGAAACCATCCGCAAAGGCAGAGCCTTCATTGAGGGACGCAAGGGCTTTGCTAGCAGTGATCCAAAATTCTGCAACAAAGTGGAGGAGCAGGTAAACGCGAAGCTTGCCAGCAAGAGGCAGCGGTCGACCGAGGAGAGCCCACTCCCTTTGTCGACCAAAAAGTCTAAGACTGGACAAGCAGAGCTCTCGGCACAGGCATCCACGTCAGGCCCAAAAGGTCAGTCGGTAGCGGATGTCCTCAAACGACATCTTATTGTCGCACTCGTCGACCATAGTGACCAACTTGGAAGGATCAGTCTGGAAAAGTGGAAATCCGTGGAGATGAGACTGCTGGACGAACTGGTGTCATTCATGGAGGCCAACTTGGACAAACCTATGCCTACATTCGATGGGGCAGGGTGGTTCAACGAGGTTAAAATAATCAAGTGTAACGACGAGTTTACACTTGATTGGTGTAAAAAGACCGTCATCTCTCTGGAACCCCTCTGGGAAAATGCGAAGCTGGAGATAGTGGACAGAGCACTCATACCATCCGTGCCGAAGGCAAAGGTATTTCTGCCAAGGGTCTTACCTGCAGAGACTGCTCTTAAGCTGATCCAGAGGCAGAATCCCGACATTCCCACCGATGACTGGAGAGTCATCAAGGTTAATGAGCCGGTGGCCAAGGATGGGGGGCAGGAAATCATCCTCCAGATTAATGAGAAGGCTGAGGATCTTCTTTATCCCCGCTTCGGGAAAATGGCTTGGGGCATCGGAAGTGTTTACTTGCGTCTTAAGAAGCGCCATTCCAAAGATGGAAATGTGAACACTCTCGGGACCAACGAAGTGGAGAGGGACCTGGGGATGGATATCCTGACCGCGGCCGCCACAAACATATCACTAAACAAGGAGTTAGGGAGCGATTCTGAGACGTTGGATCCGGACGCTACTCTTACCCAGGTCTCAGTACGAAATCGGACAGGCATAGATCCCCAGGATGCTACGTCTGATTCAGATCAACCTGCACCATAGTAGCTTAGCTTCGGCTGAGCTACTTCTCACCCTTGAAGAAGGGAACTACGATGTGGCGCTCATCCAGGAACCTTGGATCTCTGGCAACGGAGCCATCAGGGGACTGGCGTCACGAAACTACCATACGATTTTCTCTCAAAAGGAAGGTAAGAAACGGTCGGCCATTATGGCCAAAAAGAACCTTAATGCTTTTCTGACATCTAATTACAGCACGAATGATTTGACGGTGGCGCTGATAGAGGGAGCGAGTGGACAGCAGCCGCTGCTTATCGCTTCGGCATATATGGCACATGATAGGCCCTCTCCTCCAGTGGAGCTGCAGACGCTAGTGTCAGAAGCTACTAGAAGGCATTTCAACCTAGTAGTCGGCAGTGACGCGAACGCACATCACACAATATGGGGAAGTAGGGATATTAACGAAAGGGGTGAGTCCTTATTACACTTTATTCTCAATACTAACCTACTAATCGGTAACCGCGGGGACACACCAACATACAAGGGTCCAACCAGCGAAAACGTACTCGATTTGACGCTGCATACGGATACGGACGGCTGTCGTCTGGAGAGCTGGATGGTCTTGGATAGACCATCTTTCTCGGACCACAGGTACATAGGGTTCGTAGTGGCGTCGGGTCTTAGTACCAATATCTCTACGTACAGAAATCCGGCAAAAACAAATTGGGCGTTGTTTTCAAATACAGTAAGGAACAGACTCGAGGGTAGGGTGCCTGAACATATTTGGAATGCACGCACGCTGGAATATACTACAAACTTCTTAACTAACACTTTGAACAAAGCCTTCGAAAAGGCGTGCCCTCGTAGGAAACCGTCGGGGAAATCCCAACCTCCTTGGTGGAGCAAGGAATTGGGAGAGTCTCGGCGGAAGGTCCAAAAACTCTTTAACCTGGCGAAGCGCACCAATCAAACGGAAGTGTGGGCCGAATACAGAAACTTGCTAAAAATCTTTAAGAGGGAGCTGAAAAAGTCGAAGCGTGACAGCTGGAGAAATTTCTGCAGCCAAATCGAGAAAACGTCAGAAGCCTCTAGACTCAGGAAGCTTATATCTAAGAATCCAACCCCGCCCGCTCTGCTGAGAGGGATGGATGGTAGTTGGACGAAGGACAGCAAGGAAACACTGGAAGCCCTTTTAAGCGCTCATTTTCCGGGCTGCCGAGATCCTGACCATATGCACAATGCAGCAGTGGGGAACTCGCCCTTGGCGAGCATCCCAGGGCTCTTTACAGCCAGCAGGGTAAGGTGGGCTATCAGCTCATTCGACCCCTACAAGTCGCCTGGACCGGATGGAATTATACCGGCCATGTTACAAAATGTAGAGGATCTAGTGATTCCATGGCTCCAGGCGATTTTTAAGGGTTGCCTAAAACTCAACTACGTGCCCGAGGCATGGAGGAACGCTCGAGTGGTTTTTATACCGAAAGCGGGTAAAAGTAGTCACGTTAATCCGAAGGATTACAGACCTATCAGCCTGACATCCTTTACTCTCAAGACATTGGAAAGGATACTAGATGGTTATATCAGGGACACCATAGATCCTAACCATCTTTCAAAGGCCCAACACGCGTACATCAAAGGAAAATCGGTGGACACGGCTCTGCATAAGGTTGTGGGTAAAATCGAAAGATCGCTAGAGTACAAGGAGTTCACATTGGGAACTTTTTTGGATATAGAAGGGGCTTTCAACAATGTTACTACAGAGGCAATTGTTGAGGCTCTGGGCTCTGCAAACGTCCACAGTACTATAAGTAAATGGATCGTGACACTGCTTAGAAGCAGGTCTATATCGTCGGAATGGGGTAGTGCTCGTTCCCACAAAATTACAAATAAAGGTACTCCACAGGGAGGGGTATTATCACCACTTTTGTGGATACTCACTTTAAATGGGGCACTGAAGGAACTTAACGACTCGGGGGTGGATTGTGTAGCCTATGCCGATGACGTGGTGATACTGGTATCAGGCAGGTACACAAGCACGCTGTCTGAACTTACAACGCGGGCTCTAAACAAGCTACTATACTGGTCGGGAACCAGAGGACTCAATGTTAACCCATCAAAAACAGAACTGGTTCTTTTTACTAGGAGAACTAAGTCTCAACAGTTTAAGCTGCCCAAGATCGGTAACACTGAGCTAACCCTAAAAGGCCATGCCAGATATCTAGGAGTAACCCTGGACAGCAAGCTGACATGGAAACTCAATACGGAAGAGCGGGTGGCTAAAGCAAACATCGCTTTCTACGCGTGCAAAAGAATGTTCGGTAGGAGGTGGGGTCTAGAGCCAAAAATCACTTACTGGATCTACACGGCTGTTGTAAGACCAATCCTATTATACGGTCTGCTAGTATGGTGGCCAATACTCGATAAAGTAACTTACAGGAAAAAGTTGGAAAAGGTACAGAGACAGGCTTGTCTGGGGATAACAGGCGCCCTTCGCACCACTTCTTCAGACTCTCTCAACGTACTCCTTTCTCTGCCACCTATTGACCTGTTCGCTAAATATGTGGTAGGCAAATGCGCCCTAAGACTCAGAGAGTCAAACCAGCTCAAAACATGTCCATACGGGCACAGTAACTTCAGCCTACCTCCAGCAGAGGCTACGGACTACGCAGATCCTAAGCTCTGGTTTGACAGGAAGTACGCCATAAACATACCAAGCAGGGAATACTGGGAGGCAAGAACCGGTGACTCTGCGGGGTCGATTAACATCTATACGGACGGTTCAAAGATGGAAGACGGAGTGGGCGCAGCCGTGCACTCTTTTGATCTTCCAACGAACTCTAGCTACAGACTGCCGAATAATTGCAGTATTTTCCAAGCGGAGGTACTGGCGATTCAGAAGGCGGCGGAGATAGCTCACAAATCGCGAATAAGGGATAAGGCAGTTTGTATCTATACGGATAGCCAAGCAGCCTTAATGGCTCTGAAATCCTGTACTATCAAATCTAAGGCGGTACTCAACTGTCGACGCGCTTTACAGAAACTGTGCTCAAATAGGAAAGTGGAGCTCTGCTGGGTTCCAGGGCACAGTGGTTTCTTAGGTAATGAACTCGCCGACGGTCTTGCTAAAATAGGTGCAAACCTTGGGCAGGAAGCCGCGGTCTCGGTTCCACCGCCTCTTAACGTTATTTACAACTTCCTAGAGAGGAAGATGGTAAGCCGGTCCGAGGCCAGGTGGCAGGCTACGCCAACCTCCAGAACCACGAAGCAAATGTGGAACACTCACAACGAGAAAAGTACTAAACTCTTGTTAGCACTACCAAGGGCGCAATGCGCAACTTTAGTCGGTATTCTTACCGGCCATTGCCTGATTGGGGCGCATGCGTACAGATTGGGGCTAATCACTAACGATATTTGCAGGAACTGCAAACTTCCCGCGGAACGGGAAACACTAGAACACCTCCTGTGCAGCTGCCCGGCTCTGGCTAGGAGACGGGTGAAGGCTCTAGGTGCACCGTCTTTCGCAAATCTTGGACAAGTCTCGCGTAGCAGCATGCAGAGCCTGCTAAACTTTGCTACGGCAACAGGGACCTTTGATTTGAACGAGGAACTCTCAACACAGATCGATACACAAGCGCACCTACCTTAGGCACATTGGGTCTCCTTTTTATGTGGTATCGCTATGGACCCTCGAGGGTCTATGCGAGGTTTTTAAGCCGCCACTGATACCTAACCTAACCTAGCCTCCTGGTTATTTCTTAGGTTGTCAGTCGCATAGTAACCTACACCGCATTTCATCATTAAAAACATTTCGGACTTCTACCCATAAGATAATAAAGTTGCGCCCAGACTGTTGACAGATTTTTTCTACTTACTTACGTATTTTTTTATCAATAGAATAATTCATAGTAGTAAAAGCGAATTCGATCACATTAAACCTAAGAGATTTTCGGAATCAGTGAAATCTTGAACAATACCCCAAGGGGGCTTAATAGGGAAAAATACTCGAATCGGTTTTTTCCCCGACTAGTTTATAGAGATAAACGTGAATTCCAAATCTCAACATACCTTAGAAATATAATAGAATTCGTGAATATGAACACAACCTTAGGGGTTGGATATCGAAAAATTTTGAAGATCGTTACTAGGCACTTATATAAATAGCCTGCAGAAGTAAAATTGCTTTGATAGCTCGACATGTCTAAAATTTTTAACGAAATTCGTGAAAATGTGGATTCACGGCTGTTTTTTTTACTCAACCTTTGAACGCCAATAAAAATCTGAACTTTTTTTTGCTTTAATTACTCTAATAGTACATCTACATATACGTACTAAGTTTCAACTTTCTAGCATAAGCGGTTTCAGAGATATAAAAAACCACCCCTCACCCCCGTACCTTGCTACCCCTATCAACATTTTTATTTTTCTATGATGTCTCTATAGTGGATCTATATATTCCTAAATTTTTAGCTTTTTATTCACTACGGTTTTCGAGAAATAAAAATCAGAATGTTTTTCTTTCTACCCTCTTTCACCATCACCCCCAACACCCACACCCCCAATTTCTCTGCTAGAGATTTACCGACCCCAACTCCTGTAAAATTTTCAAGATCATATCTGATACGGTTTCTGAGATATAAAAATTCCATTTTTTGAAAAATTGCTGTCCCCCCACTTTCGTGCTCTACCTCCCCCTCAAAAAATTTACTTTCAGTAGACTGCTCTTGTGATTCCATATATAGAAACAGAATTTTATCTTCCTAGTGTAATTGGTTCGGAAGATATTGTAATCCAAAGTTTTTCACCCCCACATCCCACCACCCCTCTTAAAATTTTAGCCCTTGTCTTATCTTGAAGTATCCCTAAAGGCAACAACAAAGTTTCAATCTTCTGACATCAATTGTTCAGGAGATATCGATTTTAGAATGTTTCAATCCCGGCTTTCAAGCGTTTTGGACTCATTGTTTTCCCCCCCACTTCCACACCCCTCAACCCTTATCGACCATTTTTTTTGCAAATGAGTGCACTAAGTTTCAAGTTTCAGTCTCCTAGCATAAGTGGTTCCTGAGATCTAGAAACCAAAATTTTTCGCCTAAAACTCTCCCCCCTAATTTGTAAGTTCGTTAACGGGCAAAATCGTCCTACTCCTTCGGGTAGCTGCCATACAAAATGTCCTTAAAACACGTGTTTAATAATATTGGCCGATAACTTCAGAAGCGTTTAAGCTACGTCTTTGAAATTTTGTATGTGTTATTTTTTCAATAGTTGGAGCTAAATGTATGATTATGAAGAAAATCCTATTAGTCCTTCGTATAGCTGCCATACAAATATCCTGTCAAAACGTCTTCACTTAATTTACGGAACTTACTATAACTCAAGTAATCTTTTAGCTATGAATTGGAAATTTTGTACAAATTAGTTTTGAGTAAAAACGAAGTTCAAGTTTACTAATCAGCGAAATCCTTTTACTCCTTCTGGTAGCTGCCATACAAAATGTCCTTAAGACACGTGTTCAACAATATTTTTCGATAACTTTTGAACGCTTCAAGCTACGAATTTGAAATTTTGTACACGTTCATTTTTAAATGGTTCCAAGGAAAAGGATAAATATGTAAGAAATCGAGTGAGTCCGGATAATACTTGTAATTGCATTGTAGTATTGCTTGGACTTATTTCAAATGGAGAGTAACAAATGAAATTATGCCCATGACACAATGTTAATGTAACATGATTCAGCAATTAAAGTACAAGTACATGACTTGCACTTGACTCTAGTTAACCAACAATCAAGCTTTTCATTTGCACAACAAAGTAGTTTTCCTTGTACCACTAAATGTCCACTAGGTAACTGAAACACTGCATTCCAGACAGGATAGATTAAATTGTACTATTTCAGCTTTATACTTCATTGAAAGCATCATAAAAAATTCAAAGTGAAAAAGTTTTCTGGGTTTTTTCGACCACCCATGCATGACATTTAATATTCGAGTACCAACATGAGTACAATAAAAAGGAAACCACAAAAACCAGGCAATTGCTCATAGCGAGCTCCAGAAATTGCTAAGACTTAAAAAGGAGAAATGAAATGATAATAAAGACAAAAATGTCAGAAAGCATGAAACTATGGGTGCCTTCAGGCGCAGCAGGTATCACGATGCTATGGAAATTTTTATTTTTTTCATTATATGGTATGCGAAAACCCCAGATCCCTCCCACACCACGATAAATCATTGTCAGTCACCATGGCCTGAGTTAATCTCTTTTTACCCCCGTGAAATGATAATGCATACGTAAGAAATTATCTTAATGGATCCTTGATATCATACGCGACCGGAGCACTTATGAGAGTGGTATTCATAGAACATGGCTGCATTTTTAAAGGCATTATGAAATTGCTTACACTATGATATAACGTGAAAGCGAAACATCATCGCTTTGAACGCCTGTCAAGCCGCCATTAGTATAGTGCTGCATTGCATATGTTGGAACATATTGCTGTGCCAACATAAATGGCTATCCGATCGACTTTTACTACGTCTCGCCAAAGAAAAGGCTCCATCTTTTAGCTCACGGGGTTCATTAATCATCGTGATACCGTCTGCGCCTTCTAAGTATGCAACATCTCGTACCCTTATTTGGCGCAGCCGGTACTACAAACATAATATGCACATGTAAATGTCTTTAACTGGAGTTCAAGTCCATAGCCGCTCGTAGGTCTTCAATGGTCAGAACGATAACCTGCTTTTTCTGTTACTTTGGGATGATGATGGCTCCGAGCTATTGTGTAGGTGGTGCTGAAAAGGAGCATCCGCACGAAAACGATTTGAATACGAAGTAAGTTTCGTTCCGGAAGGTTCTTACATTATATCGGATGAATACCTTACTGCCGTTTTTGCAGCGCTGTTATGAACACTTACGGACTATATTCATGGCAATTTCGGATATGTTTTTCTTACATCCATGCATATATTCGATATTTGAATTTGAAATGAAAATGGTAAGTCGAAAACATATTTTTGGCAACATGGATAGATTTTTGTTATGTTATCTTAATGGCAGTTTGGAATATGCCGGAAAATTGTGATGGCGAAAGCAAGTGTTGTCACGAGACCCATTACAACCGAAAAGTTCCATAACTTTTTTCTGGCAGAAAATGCGATTTACAGAAGGTCCAGTTCTTATAATATTTTTTTTTTCAAGTTTACTAACTTTGTTAGCTCAGTCTCTTATTCAGTTTCCGATACGGACGACATATCACTCTGAAACTTTTTAAATCATTTTCTATCATCTTTTTTTTTAAGAACGTTCGATATGCTTGCGAGTGCGTAACGGAGTTGAAGCCCAGCCAATAGAAAGTTTTAGCTTGCAAAACGTTACGAATAAAATCTTCTTTTACAAAATTCATTAATTTTGAGGTCCAAATGAAAGTCTTAAGTTTGCGACCGCAATAAATTTTGCAAATGTCTCGTTTCTGTGGGACTTAAGAGCCTAAGTTAGTTCAAATTTGTAGGGCAAAAAATTTTCTGTAATTTATATTTTTGTTGAACTTCGCACGCTACTGAGATAGAACTATTTTATGGATTAGTTTTACTTTATTATTTTAATAATACAGTATTGTTTTCGATTTTTAAAAAAAAAAAATTTGCTACCCTGCAAATTTTTTTTTTCACGTTTCATGACTAGTAGACACAAAAAAAACAAAAAAAATTTTCAGTCCGTCTGTCCGCCGTACGCCGTACGTCGACCGGTGTACGCAAAATTGTTTGAAGGCTCGTAGCACCCAAACCCGTTGAGCTATTTAGTTGAATTTTTTTTCGTAGATAGACTGGGTAGGCGCCTTGAAGTGAACAAATTGTCAGGGGTGGGGTTGTAAGGGGGGAGGTGGGGGAAGCGTTTTAGACGAAAAATTTTGGTTTCTAGATCTCAGCAACCGCTTATGCTAGGAGGCTGAAATTTAGAACTTATATAGAGCTTTGATAGTGGACTCATTTGCAAAAAAATTGCCGATATAGATGAAGAGGTTTTGGAGTGGGGGGGGGGGGGAAATAATGCGTCCAAAACGCAAAAAAGACGAGATCGACACATTCTAAAATCCATATCTCCTAAACGGTTAATATTGCAAAATTGAAACTTAATGAGTATCTGTAGGTATACTAGGAGAATAGATCGAAAACAAATTTTTGAGTGGGGGCAGTGGCGTACGGGGGTGGGGGGTGAAAAACTTTAGATTACGATATCTCACGAACCAATTGCACTAGAGAAATAAAATTTTGTTTGTGTATAAAGGTTTACAAATGAAGTTTAATGAAAGTAAAATTTTTAAAGTGTGCTGTGGGGCATGAAAGTGGAGGGGATAAGAATTTTTCAAAAAAATCACGTCTCATATCTCAAGAACGGTATAAGATAGATGCTTAAAATTTTTACTAGAAGTAGGCCTAATAGACTGCTAGCAGAACACAAAATTTTGGAAGTGTGGGTGTAGAGGGTGAGGGTGGGGGAGGGTGAAAATTAAAAAGTTGTGATTTTTATATCTCGACAACCTATAATGATATAAAGCTGAAACTTGGTATTTAGATAGAGCTATATTAGTAGCATGTTGGAAAAATATAAATTTTTATAGGGGTAGTATGGTACGGGGGTGGGTGGTGTTTTTCCTATCTATAGAACGGCTTATGCTGCAAAGTTGAAACTCAGTATGTTTATGTAAATCAACTAGAAAAGTAATTTAGATAGAAAAAATTTTCAAATATCCATTTTCGTTCGGAGGGGGGCCAAAAAAAATGATCAGTGAAAATGGAATGCATAAAGTTTCACGGTTTTCGGCATATTTATTAGGTTTTCCCAAATATTGAATTAATTTTTATTGTACGACTTCTTCATATAAATACCTAGAAAGTCTTTCAGGATTTTTTAAAATTCGACCCCTAAGGGGGTGCAAAGGGGGTTGTAAACTTTTTCAAGAATTCTACTATATCCCCAGGTCTTATCAGATATCGAATATCTTTTCACTTTCACGTGCTTGCGTAATAATCGCCTAAAACCGATTTTCAAGTATTTTCCTTTTTCAGCTCCTAAGAGGGTATAAACGGGTTGAACACGTTTTCACGAATTCCGTCATTACTTTTAGAAGTGATAAGAGATTGAATTGGTTCCTACGTTCTCGTGCTGTCTTCATATTTATTTATTAACTCCGTTCAGGATAAGAATGGAATTTTTTTCATGGTAAGCTACCATAGAAGCAAATTTGATTAAATGTTGGTTTCACACCAGAAACCCTACTGACGCCGGAAAACAACCAACATTTAATCAAATTTGCTTCTATGGTAGCATACCATGAAAAAAATTCCATTCTTAAAATTAGCGAAAAAATAAAATTGCTGTTGGCGGGTTTCGAAGTCACGCTCTTAGCGTTCAGCTCTATATATCCTGGCTTACAGCCAAAAATTCCACCAAATTGGTTGAAATATTAGATGATCTTCAGCGCCACCTCCTTTAGTATAGGGTTGCGATGGCGGGAAATTAGCTAAAATTTATAATTCGTGATCGTAAATTTGATTTCGAGTGAGCTATATAGAAATTATGCTCAGCAATTCCACCAGCTGTAAGGGTGTTTCGGATAGTAGGCATGATACACCCTCTGACGAGTCTATGCCCTCCGATGACGAAACAGCTCCTTCGGACCTAGTCCAACACAATCTTATGAAACTGGCGTATCCAGTGAAGGTTTTCCAACTGTCATGTCCTCAAGGACAGCGATTAATCAACAGTCGGGGATTTCGTGTTGGGGTTTCACACCAGAAACCCTACTGACGCCGGAAAACAACCAACATTTAATCCGTTCAGGATTTTCGGATATTCAACCTCCAAATGGGTAGAAGGAGGTTGCATATCTGATGACATATCGACTTAATTTTTACTTCCTAAGGTTTCCTATATAAAAAGGCAAAATGTCAATTTCAGTATTTTAGATATTCAATCCTAATGGGTGTAAGGGGGTTGTATGCTTTACAAAGCTCCGACATATTTCCTAGGTTCGATGAGATATTAAATCGCTTTTCACTTCCACAGACTTTTTATATAATCGCCTACAAACCCATTTCTCAATTTTTCGATATTCAACTCCCAAGGGTTTGCATATGTTTTCACAATTTTTGCCATCCCTTAGTTCTGATGAGAAATAAAATTGATTATTACGGCCAACCAATTCACGATTTTTCGAATTTCAAAAACTAAGGGGTTGTGAAAGGTTTGCTTACGTTTTCACAAATTTTTCAAAATCCCTCGTGTCTCATGAGATATCAAGTTGCTTGTTATGAAACCGTCTAAAAACCAGTTTCACAATTTTTTCGAAATTCAAACCCCAAGTGGAAGTAATGGGTTTGTATACGTTTTAACAATTCGTCATATCTCTTGAGTGATAAGTGGCTTTTAATGTACATAATATACCGAAATTCGAATAGTCTACACGAGCTTTTACAATATTTAATCGGCTAAAAATCGCCATTTTAAATATTTTTATTTTAAGCACAAAATTAATTTTCCAAGAAATCTAATAATCTCGAAGCAACTGATGATATACTCCGACTTTGACCGCTCCAGAGCTTTGACCCGAAAAATAATAAAGTTTCGCCCAGACCATTGGCAGATTTTTTTAGTTCAAGATACGTTGGTAACTTATTTCAGAAGGATCTAGAATTTGAGTAAGTTTCGAACTTAAAAAATTTTTCACAGTTAGGTAAAGGCCGGTATCCATTTGTTGCATTTCTGCGTATCGTATTCTCGTTGCGTATCAGTGCATACGGCAAACGTATCTCCGTTCTGTATCAAAATGTGAAACTAAGGAACGCAACGAACTCGATCGGTCATTTGGCGGTTTTTTGCCGACACATCAAAGGAATGATACGATACGCGGTGGACATGTTGTGTTGCACAATGTTGTTCATTCACGTTCGGGACGTAAAGTTGTAATTATTTCTTGAATTTATGGAGGAAACAATCGAACTCGTGAAAAATGTTATACTTTCATAATATTGCTCATTCGGACAACTAATATTTGCAGTTGAAACTGACACTTGTAATCGCGTATCGAGCATTTTGAAATGAAAGTTACTCTCCTAGTGTACATACTGCATTCGTTCAGTGAATGATACGCAATGGTAGTACGATACGCGGAAATGCAACAAATAGAACCTGGGCTTAAATAGATAATGGGTAACGACATAGCTAGTTCATTTATATCTATAATTATTGTTTTGCAAACCCAAAAAATTAGCTGGCATGCTTTTTTTTTAACTTCAATCCGTTTGGCAGATTTTGAACTCTGGTAACGTTGGAAACTTTTTAAAATGATTTGTTTTTTATAACATCAATACTCCAACAAATATTAGTTCGTTAACTATTATACGAAAAGAAACATAACATTAAGCAACATTTATTATTATTATGTAATCCATTCTAATGAATAAATTAAATCTAAACTTCTAACGTCGTCTAAAAATTATACTTATTTTTATTAAAACAATTTTCATCCATCTGATTTTGTTTAAAAAATTCAGGGGCTCGCAATCTATTTCGCGCCGGCCTCTAAATTACTTAGGACCGGTCCTGGGTATGAACCTTCAAACGCGTTTGAGTATAGCGTACGGCGTGTACGGCGGACTAACGGACAAGTTTTTTTCTTGATTTTTTTTGGGGGGGTCTACTATACTGAAAACGCAAAATTTGAGGAAAGAATTTTTGTTTTTTAAATTTCAGGAAAATATCAATATTTTATTAATAAAAATGATGAAAAAGAATTTGACGCATTTTTTTGTCATTTAATGCAATACACCATGTATCCCGTAGCTAAATCAAAATTAAATTCACTACTACCGTAACTCACCTGGCTGCGCGACAACAAAGGTTTCTTCCTTTGCATAAAAGAGGACTTCTTCTTTTGTTGTGCGCTACCTTGCGTAAAATAACCGGATTGGTTAGCCGTTAAATTGCAATTTATTGATGAAATCGTTTGTGAAGCAACGGCAGCTGTTAGTGTCGACGAAATCGCCGAGCCAAGACAACAAATTTTATTGCACGAAATATTCGAAGGAAATTGATTTTGTTTGATTTGATGCGGTGATGGTGTCGTATCCGTTTGATCAGACTTGTAAATTGTAATGGAGATTCCGTTGGGAATTGTTTTCTCTTGTTAAATTGATGGTGTATCACCGGTGAACACAGTACAGTTTGCACGAAATTCAATTGAATTTAAAGTTTTTATTCTAATTTAAAAAAAAATTTATTATCTAGCGCACTAAATTCACTGGTGATAGAATTTCAGCGTGTGTTCACCGGTGATGCATAGCCCATCTATTGCAAAGCATACATACAAATTATTCTGAAAATTGGCAGGTACTTACTCGTTGCTTCTGTGCATCTATCGTTGCTCCCTGTTGGCAT
Source organism: Beris morrisii (assembly GCA_951812415.1). NCBI lineage: Eukaryota > Metazoa > Arthropoda > Insecta > Diptera > Stratiomyidae > Beris > Beris morrisii. The sequence goes on from OX638310.1 coordinate 62,608,382, forward strand.
GTTATCGAATCCAGAATATCCAAATCGGTAAGGCTTTTCGATTTGAGCTGAAATTAAAAGAAGCAACGGTCAGGCTTTTCTTCAATATTTCACATAACCAAAAAGCTATTTTGATTTGTTTTTTCACTGAAACTTGAATAATATTTCACAGGATCTTATCATATCTAAATTGTATATTTCAACTCCCTTACTCTCTTCATATCTTTGTCATTATCTTGGCCAAAATATCGACAATAATGTTTTTGTGCGAAAATTTACATCATAAATTCGATAAAACGATGTTCTGAAACGTGACTGAAATTCGGTATTTTCATGATGGGGTCCTTTTAAGATTTATTACACGATAATAATATCAGTTTGGAATTTTATTCGCGCCTTGTATAGAAAGAGTAAGTTGGTGTCGTAACACTTTGCAATTGAAGACATGTATTTAAGATACTGCGCTATTTGAAATAAGATGTCGATATCAAAGTTTACGCTTTGTAGCAACAAAGAGGACATAAAAGGATCGAAATTATGGAAGCGAACGCAGTACCATTTTCAATTTGCTTATCTGTTGATATAAACATAAGAGAAATAGCAGTTTCGATATATTATTTAGAATTCTCTCCATGTCCAGACATTTTACGATCTCCGAGGTCGTAAATTTATTTCTGGAAGGATACTTGCGCTGCATAAAGATAACGATTTTGGACGACTCGAAAGATGTCGGGCTAACGTAAAAATGAAATTATAAATGAAATAATTAGAAGACGAAAAACGAATTAATTTATTATTGTAGCTTTTTTTTCTGAGTTGAATTTTAAGGATTTAACTTAGTGAAAGGTTTTTTTTACAGATTAACTAATTTATCGAGTCACCATTTCATGCCATGCATGTTGCATCTAAGTAGGCATTAGTTGATAGATAAATAAATAAAGAAAATATATAATTAATAAATAAAAAGTAGTAAGACCTGCGATACTTCCATGGATTCGCCACTTTGAGTACCCTCAGAGTGGGGAATCCATGGAAGTATCGCAGGTCATACTACGCAGGAACAACCTCTTCATAATCAAACTACATTACATTGGTATCGGAAGTCCAGCCTGGACACTATTAATAAAGGAAGTAAGTTTCAATTAAAAACAAAGTATTTAATAATGGTAGTAAGCGCGAACGAAATCAGCATTCAAGAGCCAATGGTTCCTTATGCAGAAGTTGATCCTGTGGACCTACCGCAAGTTGAATCGGAGATCGCGATGATCCGCGAACCGCAAAGATCCGTCAAGTTCTGTGTGCTGTGAAGATCTGCGAACCGCAAAGATCTGCAAAACACAAAGATCCGTAAAGATCTGTTGAGCCGTCGAGATCCGCGAACCGCAAAGATCCGTAAAGATCTGTTGAGCCGTCGAGATCCGCGAACCGCAAAGATCCGTAAAGATCTGCTGAGCCGTGGAGATCTGTTGAACCGTCGAGATCTGTTGAACCGTTGAACCGTAAAGATCCGTGGAGAAGATCTGGCTCAGTTGGATCTTCTGCTTGAGCCGGTTCATTGAGCCCGCTCAGATCTGAGTTACCCATCTCTAGAAATGACACTAAGCGAGGGTTACCACATATGAAAAACGTTCCCTCAATACGTTTTCTTAGTTTCTGTAAGTACTTGAATTTGGGCAATACTTAAGCTGTCCACAGGTAAAACCGTCCATAGCTTCACGGGTTGCCCCTATTCATTTCGATGTTTTTCAAAATGTAATTCCCATACAATTAAATTTTGAAAAATTGGAAGTATTTGCAGCAGTATAACCGGCTTGACCAAAAGTTAGCCCAACTTTTAATGGCACTCAGTTTTTCCTTATACATAGTTTTAATTACTTTTCAACAATATCAATTTCCAGAAAAAAAAACACATTCTTAATCATCCTTTCACATCCATTCGCCTCGCACCCGCTGGGGCTTGACATGAGACTAACAACTTATCTCTAAAAACTATGTTAGGAAGCTTCGAGAAAACTTAGGCCGGATTAAGGGACGACCATGTTGTCCCAAACCCAATACAAATTCACATACTCGGTGCTGATAAAGTAGTACACTGAAACTAGGCAACCGTGGCCTCATTTGCCTATTTACAGAAATAATATTGGGTTGGCACTTCTTCTTTGCTGACTTTATCTCCGATGTTTCCTATTTGACCTACATATTCCCGAAACATTTTAAGTATTCTATTCCAGTGACTCAGTACTATCTCGTTCAATTCTCAGTCTATAGCCAAATTTTCAATTCAATTTTTCCAGTTCACTCGAAATTGGTTTTTGTGCTTCTGTGCTTCTTTTTTCCAACCTTTCAAACTTTTCCAACCCTGCAGACTGACTCGCTGCTGGTGTTCTTTTTGAAATCTTCCAAACTCGATATTTTCAATTGCAATGCGGTCACCCGCGGCAAATTCATCGCTAAACTTTCAGGTACTTCAATCTCATATCGCATTTTGCAATCAATTCATTCCGGAATAAAAATTCTTTGAGAAGAGAAAGGTATGTACCAATTATGCCAACTCTATCCAATTCGAAAAATGAATAGCTTTCAAATAACGACGGGCTTGATGCATTCACATTTCACAAACATTCCATGAATGGATGATGCGGAAGAACGATATGTTTGGTTGTCGCATTCTAACTAGTCCTTCATCTATTCTATAGAGAGATTGTTGATCACACGGCCATGCACTATGTTACCGAACATTTTCAGGACATGACCGTAAATCACAATTATAAGCAACAAACAAAACCAGGACTAAGAGCGCTTGGGGCTTGCCGTAGGCTTTGTGTTATGGATTCAGAAAGCCACTAAATTGTCGACACACGACCATGCATGGAAAGGTGGTTGGATTTGTTGAAGAGTCTTACACATCCTCGCCGACACATTGCAGTGTCGTGTGTTTTTAGAGAGCATGTTCAATTCGAAATGGTGAAGTCGAGCATCCTTTCAAGCCATATATTTTTCCTTTTTGTTTCCAATTTTACTTTATTCGTTTCATACTCTAGGAAACTAAATAAATCTATAAAGTTTAATCTAACCATAAATTGATCTCAATACTTGAAGGCTCTATCCTGCAGATTTCTTTAGTGATGGTTAAAACCAGGAAATGTAGTTGTTTGAATATAATTAGCTAAATCATAATTCGCAGAAATAAATTCTGTGAATGGTTTGTGATTAAGTAACATCTGACTATAATCCAACACAATTTTCAAAAAGTGGTTTCTCTAGTGGAGGTTTTACAACAATCATGCCCTTAAATGGCAATATCCAGGGCAAAGATCTATCCAGGCGGGAAGTTCGTATTCATCTATATATATATATAAAATTGTCGACTATTGACTCCTAAACCGCTAAACTGATTTTGATAAAATTTTCAGGGAACATGGGTGGTTCCTGTGAAGTTTGGTGCCGATCAAATCAAAAATAATTTCGACATTTTGAAATTTTTTGGCGTTTTTAGTATCCTGGTGCTCAAACTGTTTGATTGTTTGTTTATCCCTATATACCATTCATCCGATTGCAATGAAACTTTGTTGATATGTTGGGCGACGCCCGCGATGGTTTCTGTATTAGTAGCACTACAAAATTCTACAATAGGTGGCGCGCGACACAAACAAATGAGTGTGTTTCATATAGTTTAGCGTCAGGTCGTGTGTTTTCGGTGTACAAGTGCGCACGTCTGACAAAATCGAACAACGGAAGTAACGGAAGCAACGGGTGTAACGGGAGCAACGGAAACAATGGCAGTAATGGGAGCAACGGAAGCAACGGAGCTACGGAAGCAACGTGAGCAATGGAGCAACGGAGCAACGGAAGCAACGGCATAAACGGGAACAAACGGGAACAACAATAGCAACGGGAGCAACGAAGCAACGGGAGTAACAGGAGCGACGGAGCAATGGAAGCAAGACTGGAAATCGCAGGCTTTGCAGTTTCCATAGTATAGCACCATACAGACGTGAGCGTAGCCGCGGGACGCGGCTAGTTCTCGATAATTGAAATGTTGGTTATTGGACCGCTTATCGCTCTAGCTCAGGTCTTGTGGAGAAACTGTAAACAGGCGTTCACGTTGATCATGTAAATTGTACCTAAAGCTAAAAAACTTTCAAAACCGGGAAATAAAAAATTCAAATCTACTGTAATTTCCTCCAATCGCAATGAAATTCGAAAAAAATCGTCCAACTACCTCTATATTAATCACAATAGTAGGATAGACCGGGGTAAACGGTTCAACTTGAAACCAACGAATCTAAACGGTTCGACAGTTTTTGATTCAAGAATCGGAACGGACGTAAAAAGCGGTACGAAAACGGGAATATTTTTATTCAGTTTTACACATAGGGTCATTAATTCCATCAAAAATCGCCACAGTTGTGATCTTACCATCGCCGATTCTTTTGGAAATTTTTGTACTTGAAGATCTAGTGGAAAAAAAATATAATTTAATTTTTTTGTTTCTATCTAATTTTTTTTGTTAGGTATAGTACGTTAAAGTTTTCGCAAAAATGGTGCCGAGTCCTCTTTGAAAATTCATATCTCTGGTAATTTTGTCGCAATATAAAAAAATACGAATAAAATTTATCCCTGAAATTTTTTTCAAGGATAACGATTTTGTCCTTTATCATTGAATATCTCAAAATATAATTTTTCTTTTTAATTTAATTTTATTTTTTTATATTTTATAGATTATACTGTTTTACAAAACATACCAAAAATATAGCTTTGGAATCTGAATGGGATTGGGGTCAAAAAAATCGAAGAACATCAGTGCTTCTCAATTACTTTATAGAAAAAGGGTCATTCCATTAAGAATCGCCAAAAGTGTGACTTTACCATCGCCGATTCTTTTGAAAATTTATATACTTAAAGAATTAGTGACAAATAAAAATTTGATTTAAATTTTTTGTTTCTATCTAATTTTTTTTGTTAGTTATAGTATGTTAAAGATTTCCCAAAAAAGGTGCCCAGGTCCTCTTTGAAAATTCATATCTCTGGTAATTTTTATCCTAGAATAATAAAGCAGGACTTATTTGAAAGATTGTTGTTTAAAAAATGTCGCAATATTAAAAAAATACGAATAAAAATTATCTTTGTCAAGTTTTATCCTTTAGTATCTCAAGATCATTTTTTTTTTTATTTTTTTTTATTTTGTAGGTTATACTGTTTTACAAAACATACCAAAAAATTAGCTTGGGATCTCAATGGGATCGGGGTCAACAAAATTTAAGATCATTAGTGCTTCTCAATTATGTTATAGAAAAATTACAATTATTACATAATTGAGAAGCACTGATGTTCTTCGATTTTTTTTAACCCCGATCCCATTGAGATCCCAAGTAATACCTAATAACCTACAAAATATAAAAAAATAAAAAAAAAAAATTGATTTTGAAATATTCAAAAATAAAGGATAAAATCGTTATCCTTGAAAAAAAATTTCAAGGATAATTTTTATTCGTATTTTTTTTATATTGCGACAACCACCCCCTTTAAAATAAGCCCTATTTTATTATTCTATAAAAAAAATAACTAGAGATATGCATTTTCAATGAGGACTCGGACAGCACTTTTGCGAAAACTTTAACATACTATAATTAACAAAAAAATGAGATAGAAACAAAAAATTTAAATTATATTTTTTTTACTAATTCTTCGACTACATAAATTTTCAAAAGATTTGGCGATGGTAAGGTCACGAATTTCGTCATTTTTGGCGATTCTTGATGGAATGACCTCATACTTCTTAAACTTGTTAAAGCTAATTGAGTAGTACATTCAATTGTAGTTAAAATTTTGATGGAGTTGTGGATACAGCGGTTGAGTTTACTTACGCTGCGATGTTATCATTCAACAACAACAAAAGAGTATCCTCGAAAACAGGCATTTGCTTATAAAATCTGAAAAATGTAATCCTTTCGGATATAGAGAATGCACAATTTTCTAGTGGTGATAATTAAATTTGTACCGACGAAAAAAATTCACGATTTCGTGGCAGTTAAAAAAATGTTCGGTGAAATAAAATCCTCAAAGTTTAATTGTACACACTTGTTGAGAAAAGTTGAGTATTTATTTCTGAAAAGGATAAATTTTGACTCCCTAGTTAATTAGTCCGTCTTGTTTTTTATTGTCAGTCTGTCTGTAGTAAATTTGTTCGTATTATTCCTTTCAACAGTTTTTGCAGTTCTATAAAATTCAACGAATACACCTGAATGTTTTCAAAACTAATTAGTGCAGTCATTTTTATGGAGAACTAAAAAATTTACGAGGACTTGTTTCGTTTTTTAATCGCACGTTAGCAATATCCGTGAATTTATACTTGAAATTATACAGGCGATGTTATTCACAGACAAATCTAGATCCTACGGATAGGATCATTGGTTTAAAAAAGTTTTTTTTAGATTTTTTTAAGTATTATTGGCAAGAAATATCATCATAACAAAAGAAATTTGTACACTTTACTCGTAAATGGAATACTAGAGGACAACCCGAAAAATTTGAAACGTAAAAAACCCGGATTAAGTGGAGAAAACTATTTTATAATTTTGGTTCCAAATTCAGTTAACTATTCCTGGCCCATACTCGTATAATGATAATGCATTGAGCCAGGGAACTTAAGTTTTAAATGAGTAAGCTTACTCTGAAAATTACAGAGGCTCCGTACAAAAGTCTTAAAAATTTATAGTCGCACGTACTACACGATAACTTGTGAATGTATTAAACTGGAAACTTGAAATTATGTACGAGATAATTTTTTAAAAGTTTCATAAACAAAATTAAAAACAGTCTTGGCGCAAATTGATTATATTGTGGATAGCAGTCTGGAACGCGTTTAATTATGAGATGCGGTACAAGTTACTATTCAATTAAATATAAAAAAATACTGAAACCGATTTTTATGCTATTATATGAAAAGCCCATTAAGAAAAACGTATTTCGATATCTCATCAGACTTAGCAGATAACTCGGAATTCGCTAAAACTCGAACTATCACCTTACATCCGCATATGGCTGAATAGCGGAGAATCCTTAAATTAATTTTTAGACGATTATGTAATTATATTAGAAGTAAAGCGAATTCCAAAGAGAAATGTCAGTATTCGTGAAAACGCAGTCAACTAACTTACACACCCTTATGAGTTGAATATCGAAAAATTCGGATAAAATTTCTTTCTTTCACTTATGTAAAGAGCCTATAAAAGTAAAATTAGTTTGATATTTCGACAGATCTAAGAGATATGACTACATTGTTGGAAACGAATTCAACCCCTTACCATGAAAAACTTTATTTTGCTTCAGCTTGGTACGCCAATGCAAATCTGATTTACACTACTAAATTTCAGTATAGGTGCAGTTCTGCTTGTTTCAGTATTGGAAAGGGGAAGGGGTTTCGTTAAAATTACGCTGGAGTATCGATGTCCTATACGATTATAACTGTACCGCTTCGAGTGGCTTACACAAAGTACCAGCATAGTACTTTGGTATACTACCGGTATTCTAGCGGACCCATTTCCCCCCAAGATAGACCCATTCCCCCCCACAGATAGTACTGAAATATGTAGATCTCCGGCGGAATATTTCTAACACTGATTAAATACTGCTAAATTTAATTTATACAGTACTGAACATACTGATATTACATATTCAGTATTGTATGATTTAGTGAAGTTCATTTATGTTTTCTTGAAGTGTGTTCTAAATTTGTTTTCTATAATGGCAATATTTTCTATATTGGTTTATCAAATTGACTTTAACATTTCTGTTCAACAGTTAAAATCGGCTTTATCAAATAAATAATGTAATATTACATTTATGCATTTAGGAGTGTATGTATATAATGATGTATTTTTTGTACTTATTTTCTATTGGTTATTATTTATATTTTTGTATTTTTGTTATAAGTAATCAGTATTTGATGAACTTTAATAATAAATAAGTTTCTAGTGGTTATACAAATGAAATATTTTATAATTAACTACTAGGATTTGAACTCGGAAGTTTGAATATAAAAATCTAATACCTAGGCTATCACGCGCTGTATCCAAGGGCTGTCAAATATTGTACATACGTGTAATGTATCAATATATACCTGCAGTACTAATGTCTCAGCAGACCAAAAACACAGAAATCCGTCAGAATTCCGATGGAAAATTTTTCTTACCGAAATCTTTGAGAAATGTCCGGAGCATTTCCCAAAGCTTTTTCTCCTTTCAAAAGCTTACTTAAATTTAACTTTGATCATTTTTATCAGGTTTGGTGTAAAGAAACATAGACTCTGTAAAATTTTCTGCAATCATAACCGATTGTGCGAAAATTCTACTGATAATTTTTTGGGTCAGACCGGACAAGACAGCGAATTACTTTTCATTTCAGAATAATTTTTATTTATGTACTTCTCAGTACAAGGATTTTGGAATTTGAAGAAGAGTTTTGCACGATATGTTCATATGTCGGCAAGTTCTTTTGGAATTCTGCCTGATAATTCCATGAAATTCTTATTGCTTTTCCTCATGGAATTATCTCTAAATTTTCCGAATGATATCCACCGGAAACTTCGGTGTCACGTTCCCCTATCAGTAATAGCTCGGAACTTTCCGAGGATATCAGAACATTCCGCTTTATTGGTCTGCTGGGGTAGTACTAGTTCTGTACCGCTTATGAGCATTCGAGACCACTATTCGAGAACATGAGAAGTTCCAATTATGCATAGCTTGGTATTTTTTAACTTAATAAAAAATGGCAAAAATACTGCACTGTATTATATGCAGTAAATAATAATTATATTCAAAAAAACCCTTACTCTGACCATATGTATATTTTTCAGCTTAGAAAAAATAGAGATTTCACAACTACTGGTCCTGAAATAAATTGCAATACAATTACAACATAATGAAGTATCCGTTAATAAAATAACTACTTTCGTTCAAGACTTATTCTACATATTTATTTTTCTTTCTTTATGGTATTATAAAAGACAACAGCGGAAAGAAAAATTTTGGGTTACTTCAAACGCTTAACAATTTAACTATAAGTACATTGAAGGAAAAGATTCACCTTACAATCAGAGTATTAGAACAATGCTTGAATAGATTTCCCGAAAATAATAGTTTATCCAAACAAAAAGAACTATATATTACTTCAAGTAATATAACTCCATCATTAGGAAAGAACATTTGCGTACCAATGATATTCAGCACTGAAACAATAGTCAGTGCAGTCTTTATTTCCCGAGACCACTATTTACAATTCAGCAGCAGGAAGAAAATCGTCAGTACTAGCGGTTTTAAATTTTCAGTACTGAAAAAGTCGTGAATGCTAAAATTCCAACTCTCGGTATTCAGCCCGAATTGAAAAGTGGAATTTTTTTTGAATCATGTTCTCAGCACTAAACACAGTTTTGGTACAGTATTTCCGCAATACAAATTATGTGTCAAAACTAAATATGAAATTAGTTCGGACACTCAGGAGACGACATTCACTAGAATGTAATTTACAGCACTAAGAATAGATTTACTAAAGATTTTTGTACCGAAAACTCAGTACTAAAAATTTAGTGCGCTGATAGTCTTTGAAACTTATAGTCCCAACTATTACCGGTATACTCTAGTATCCTGCAATGTTTTGTATAATATTAATCTAAAAATTTGAACATACCCAATTTTTTCTAATACTTGTTCGAGAATTAAATTCAAAAAATGAAAACCATTCTTTCGAACAACTACCACATAAAAGTCCTTGAAAAATCAGCATATTCAAAAGTAAATTTTTTTTTCGAATTTTTTTAAAGGAAAATTAAGTTGGAGCAAAATATCTTCTTTTACCATATTGCATTCTGGTTGTCCCCTGACAAATTTTGCTCGACTGATTCTACGATTGAATTCACCTCCACTAAGCTTTTTATATAATTGGACGCACGAAATAATACAGGCCCTAAAAGATTTGATATATCATTCCTTAAAGAGACGCAAAAGAAAACTGATATTAAGTTGGTTCTTACAAGAACATCATTTAAAAATATTGTATTCTACAACAAATATAAAATGTGTATCATCCTAACTTGGTACACGTATTTGCCCATTAGTTTTTATAACATGACTTTACGGATAAAACTATTTATTAATAAATTATACCCAGAAAATAACAAAAACTTATAGTTAAGAAAACTTTGTTTAGTAGTTGGTAGGTGTGTGTATGTTGCTCTTGGTTTTGCTACGTTACGATAACGAATCATTAAACATTAAAACGACCGTTAATTAGATTCCATTGACTGAACAAAGTTGCTGTAATTAAGATACTTTTTTAATGTTTGCATAAAACAAGACTCATTAAAATAAAAGTACTTAGACTTGGCAATTTTATCGATTATATAACACTTTTATACCACGAAAAGGCAACTTGTTTCTGTAGTTAAAAAGCGGGAAGCAATTAGCAATTTTTTTCTGTTAATTATGTTTTCGAAATTAATAATGAAAATGGGAATTAATTTTTGAAATATTATAGGCCAATTAAACCTCATTTCTTTCCGATTTGTTTTAATCTCGCACTGTGGTGTGGAAGGCTAGTATGGAGATGTTAGTCTATACTATCCACTAGAGATGAGACGTTCACGAGTGAACTGTTCTAAAAGAACACTTCACTGAAGTGAGTGAGGGAAGTAATTCACTCATTTTGGTGAACTGCAGTTCCATTCAACACGTGACAGAAAAATTTAAAACGATATATATCAATTGCAGGAATTTTCAAATAATGCGCAAGTGGTAAAACTAATTTTTGTCCGCTGAAACGAAATTTTGAGCATCAAATTTAACGCTGAAAGCACTAAATTCGCAGCACTGATTATAAACCGTGCTGTTGTCTTCAATGTAATTATGTATGGCATACGCGGCGCTGTGCGAAGAATACCACGGCATTCTATTTTCCATCATAAAAAAATGGAAGTAAATGTGAATATTCATGTATACACCGCTCTTCTTCCTATTTCCCAACCCGCAAGCAAACCTACTGTCCCCTATAAACCAAACATCGATGAAGAGGCGATGAAGAAGCAGCGAACAGTTTCGAAACTTGTCGCTGAAAAAAGATTATCAGTTGGGAACAAGTTCAACTATGTACTTGCTATCTGTGAATACGTGTGAGGTATTCGCATTTCTTTCTTGCTCATACTGAAATGCATCCGACCATCTCATCCGCACTCTTCGACATAACAGATCTTCTATCGCGCATTTTATTTGAAATTGGAATGAGCAAGAACGAGATAGCAATACGTGCACTCAGTGAACAGTGAGTTTGAAGTCAGTATGAAGTAGAGCCTACTGGTCATCGATGAGTGGTGAATCTGAATTGCATACGAAGTCCACCTGAACGATCATCGAGGATCGGTAGATAGGATTTACATATGAATTGTGTTCTACCGCTCATCGAATAATGGAGGGATGAAATTGCATAAGAACTATGTGGCATGTGGTACCTTCCCGTTATTCTTTGCCGGTCGACACTGCATCGATCCTCGGCGTCGGGTCATGGCGCCGAATGCAATTTTGTTGTTCGTCGACTAGTGCAATCGAAACACGACTTCCATTGCACTAGCCGACAGAGTTATTTGTTCCGTGATCAGTTTCGTGTAGAGTTTTACGAACTGAACAGTTGAACGTCTAAGTTTGTTATGGCATTTGCAGGTCGAGTAGATACGCACTTGATGATCGGATGTATAAGCATTCGGTGATCATACTTTAGTCTTTTTCACTCACTAAAGGTGGAAGAGGTCGGCATGTTTAATATACTTGAGGAAAAGTTGGGGAAATATTTACTTTTCGATTTAACCCTCAATATCGCCACGAACACAAGCGCGCGTGCTAACATGGTAGTAGTTTGTACATAAGGACCCATGAATTTTTCGTGTTTTTGGTTTATAGGGAAGTGGTGAAATAAGAGCTACATACGCACAGTACGTGTGTAGCCTACCGTACCCACTCGACGTACCCCCCCCCCCCGTAAGTACGTATTGGCGTGTATGTATGATTGGGTCACGCTGGAGAGTACCGTATGTTAGCTTAAACCTTCAATATTTACAGCCTATTCTTAACCATTGTCACCGACATAGGGTGCTACGATTTTCACGGTTTTTGCTGGGTAATTGTTTATATCGCTGAGCAGAGGTTTTGTTTTTTAGTCTAGTATGCACCATCATCTTAAGTTGGTAGAGACTCTAGCAAAATTAATTGGTAGTATCCTAAATGAGAAGTTTCTGCTTAGTAAGATTAATAATTCTACGCGATAGAGAATCGTTTCATCAAATAACCTGCTCTATAAATCATACGAGTACTCGTATGTCCCTCGAAAAAATCAAGATATACTATATCTATATGCATTACGTTCTCATCTTCAGGGTACGTTTTTACTTTAAACTTTTTAGGTGTTTAGCTACACCGTACTGAGTGAAGTTCTTTAGGATTTTAAAGTCTGGTCAAAATGCGGAGATAATGAATTTTTTTGCTAGCTTTTGTTGTCAAAATAAGTCATTTTATTATTTTCAATTTTACAACAACACCAAACGTTGGTGAGATACGAACCCTCGGTTGATAATGTTAGTTGGTACACTTCCATTGCGAAATGCGTTTCATTAATTTTCTCGTTAATTTGATAAACGGGCACTTGTTTATCATCTTGAAAAAAAAAATATATTTGAATAGAGTATAGGTCATCGTCATAAATGGCGCGACAGCCCAAATCGGGCCCTGGCCTCCTGTAGAGAGTATAGGTGTGAGTACGTATTCAGTGAACCTAGTTTTGTTTAGCAAATTGAGGAGATGTGGACAATAGATACAGTACCTATCAAGTATTTCCTAACGTTATTCTTGTATAAACTCATAACATTTCAAATTCTAATCAAAAACTCTCAGAAATTTTACGTTTTTGGTTCTAATAATGAAGAGCTGTTATACAATACATCTCTTTACCTTTTGTAAGTAAAACAGAAGCCCATGATATGCTTAACAAAAATTAAACACAGTTTTCACTTGTTGTTATTTATAGAACATATATTAAAAATATATTTCTGGAATTTTAAAAATTTTTTATTTTTATTTATTTATTAACTATAATAATAAAAACTTATTTTTTTGTTTTAGCCGTTATAAAACTGTTTTAATTTTACTTTATTATTTTTTAATAATAAAGTATTGTGATCGACCTGAAATTTCAAAAAAATTTGCTACCCTGAAATTTTGTATTTACACGTTTTAGGACTGGTAAACACCAAAAAAGCAAAAAAAAAATGTCCGTCTGTACGCCGTCCGCCGTACGCAAAATCGTTTGAAGACGCGTAGCTCCCAAACCCGTTGAGGTATTAAGTTAAAATTTTTATGGTTGGTAGATTAGATAGATAGACTCCTACGACTGGTATCTTTTTTGGGGGGGGGGGGGGGTGTAAGGAGGGATGAGGGGGGAGTGTTTTAGACGAAAAATTTTTGTTTCTAGATCTCAGGAACCACTTATGCTAGTAGGCTGAAACTTGGATCTTATGTAGTACTATAATAGTGGACCCATTTGCAAAAAAATGGTCGATAAGGGTTGAGGGGTGTGGAAGTGGGGAGGAAAACAATGAGTCCAAAACGCTTGAAAGACGGGATTGAAACATTCTAAAATCCATATCTCCTGAACGATTGATGTCAGAAGATTGAAACTTTGTGGTTGCCCTTAGGGATACTTCAAGATTAGACAAGGGCTAAAATTTTTAAGAGGGGTTGTGGGGTGTGGCGTGAGGGTGAAAAACTTTGGATTACAATATCTTCCGAACCAATTACACCAGGAAGATAAAATTCAGTTTCTGTATATGGGATCACAAGAGGAGTCTATTAAACGTAGACTTTTTGAGGGGGGAGGTGGAGCACGAAAGTGGGGGGATAGCAATTTCTCAAAAAATGTCATTTTTAATATCTCAGAAATTTAGGATTATATAGAGCCACTAAAGAGACATCCTAGAAAAATAAAATTGTTGATAGGGGTAGCAAGGTAAGGGGGTGAGGGGTGGTTTTTTATATCTCAGAAACGGCTTATGCTAGGAAGTTAAAACTTAGTACGTATTTATAGATGAGCTATTGGAGTAATTAAAGCAAATTTTTAATTTTTTTTGGCGTTCAGAGGTTGAGTAAAAAAAATTTCATTAAATCCACATTTTAATGAATATCGTTAAAACTTTAAGACATGTCGAGCTATCAAAGCAATTTTACTTCTGCGGGCTATTTATATAAGCGCCTAGAAACTTTCTTCAAAATTTTTCGATATCCAACCCCTAAGAGGGCGTAAAGTGGTTGTGTACATATTCACGAATTCTGATATATTTCTTAGGTATATTGAAATTTGTAGTTCACTTTCACTTCTATAAGCTTTAAACATAGTCGGGGAAAAAACCGATTTACTACTGTGACCAAAAATTAAGGTGACATTTGAATTTAAACTGCACGCGCAAATGGATTTGGGGCAGTGCTCTTATTTTTAGGTTGGTAGGACTGGCTTTGATATTCGTGCCAAGTGTCACATCAAAATATTCATAAGTGTTGGAGATAGGCTTCATTTAGTAAGCTGCTAGAAGAGAATATTTCGATTTTTATAATGTCTGCATTTGTTGAGCAAAGAATTTGCATTAAATTTTGTTTGCGGAATGAATTTTCTGCTGCTGATTCGTTGAGGATGATGCAAAAAGCCTTTGGTGATGAGGCTATGTCGAAAAAAAATGTTTACAAGTGGTATAAAGAGTTCCAAAAAGGTCGAGAAAGTGTGGAAGACGAAGAGCGTCCCGGTCGACCATCAACCTCGACCGATGAAGCTCACGTCCAACAAATCAAAGATTTGCAAATCGTCGATTAACAATTAGAGATCTTGCTGATCATGTTGGCATTTCAAAAGGATCAGCCCATACCATTTTGAAGGATGTTTTGGGCCTCAGATGCGTCAAATCTCGATTGGTACCGAAAACACTGAATTTCGTGGAAAAACATCGTTGCGTTTAAGTGTGTAAAACAATGCTTTCTGACTATCAGGACAAAATGAAACGCATTATTACAGGAGATGAGACATGGATTTATGCTTACGACCCAGAAACAAGCGATCAATCCAGTGAAGATCGTGCTAAAGGTGAGGCAAGACCAAAAACACCGCGCCAAAGTCGCTCAAAAATCAAGGTCTTGTTGACTGCTTTCTTCGATTATCGTGGTGTTGTTCATTTTGAGTTCCTTTCGCCGGGTCAAACCATCAACAAAGAATATTATTTGAGCGTTATGCGTCGTTTGCGTGAAGCTATTCGCCTAAAGAGCCCGGAATTGTGGCGAGACAACTCATGGATCTTGCACCACGATAATGCACCGCCTCACACTGCATTGATTCTTCGTGACCATTTCGCCAAAAACTCGACCCATATCGTTCCACAACCGCCGTATTTACCTGATTTGGCACCGTGTGACTTCTGGTTATTCAACAAACTCAAAAGACCGCTCCGGGGACATTGTTTTGAGTCAATAGAGGAGATACAAGCCGCATCGAAGAGAGAGCTGAAGGCCATCTCGGAAATTGACTTTAACAACTGTTTCGAAGATTGGAAAATCCGTTGGCAGAAGTGCATTGTATCTGGGGGGAATACTTTGAAGGCGATGAAATTGATTTGGGAGAATGAATAAAGATTTTTCAAAATAAATGCTGAGTCACCTTACTTTTTGGTCACAGTAGTATATAAGTATTTTCCAATATTAAACCCCCTGGGGGTATAAGGTATTGTTCAAGTTTTCACTGATTCCGAAAATCTCTTAGGTTTAATGTGATCGAATTCGCTTTTACTTATATGGAATAATCTATGGATAAAAAAAATACGTAAGTAAATAAAAAAAAAGGATTCCTGAAGGAATAACCAGGAGGCTATTTAGAACTTTATTTCTTAGGTTGGCAGTCGCATAGTAACCTACACCGCATCTCAGCATTAAAGACGTTTCGGACTTCTACCCATAAAATAATAAAGTTGAGCCCAAACTGTTGGCAGATTTTTGTTTAGTTATAAAACCTTCACCTTATTGTAGTTTACTTCTCAGTTTGGGAACGAATCGAAAAGTCTTCACCTGAATGAATTATTTATGATTTATCTAGGTGAATGACTCATGAAAATAATTGAAAAGGTCTGCAATAAAGATGATATCGTGAATCGAATAATTCGAAATCATCTTCCGCATCGTTCTCGTTCTTCAGATAATTGCAGGTGTTTCCATGACCGTTGAAAATAATTCCTTTTCTTGTTCCAACTTAATCACGCAGGTTATCTTCTATTCCATTTCAAATTAATCCATTCATCACATTCCCCCTACAGATAAAGCCAACCTTCATATTTATGTGTACTCGTACCCATCCAGAATTAATTGGAACTATCTTCGATGATATGAATGAACGTCTGTTTCGGGTAGTTGCTCATTTTGAACGAGTAAAGACTTCATATATATCCTGTAATGTATAGCCATAAATCGTTCTCGTTGGACCAATAAACCAAAAATGTTATATTCGAAATGATAAATTGCAGCATTGCGGAAATTATAAGCGTTTTATTTCGCATATTCACACACCTACGCCCATATACAAAATGCGCAAGAATCTATCAGACAAGGGTCATATTGAAAAACTGAAATGCATTGAAATAGGGACATTTTCATTGGATCAAAAAGTGGTGGGTGCATCTGGGCTAGATGAAAAGTTCCAACCCAGGAAATAAGAGCAAGCGATGTTTTATTGTGGATATCATAAAAACGAAAAAGAATTTATCCAGATGGGAATGGAATTTGATGGATGTGCACTTCCCTCGCTACAGAGTGCCTGGAGTACCTACTTCCTTTCAATTGAACTGAATTGAGTCGTGTACTGTTTTATTTTCACATCGGCTAAATCGAAAATCATTTTACAGAAAATGCTTCCTATCTGTAAGCCAACTATTGTTACGGTCAATTGCGTGTATGAGCGTGTTTTTAATATCAGAAATTGTCGAAATCAAATGGATTGTGTGTGGTTTTGAATGATGGTCGACCATAACTACGTGATGTGGTTTTATATTTCATCAAACATTTTAACATTGTGTTTCGAATTCGGAAATTTCGATAGTACCAACAGCTTCATTAATTTTATTCGTATCTATATAAAAGCGCTGAATTGAAAGTATAGAGAGCCATTCTATTTATTAATTATTATATCCTCACGCCATGGAGTTAACGATGGACTAATGCTAATCCCCAGAACAGTATTGCGAGAAACAACTCAAATTGGGCAAACTTGATGGGAAAATCATCTGCGAAGATACAAAGGATTAATTTGAGCGTCATTGAAGAACAAGTGATCGACTTAAATATTTGTTCAAAAAAAGAAGTTCTTCGAAAGGCTTCGTTTTTGAGAACAGTCTAGTAGATAGAGTGCGACACCAACAGTACCACCTGTACAGTACTGAAGTAGATTTAGTACAAATTTATAAAGTTAGCGGTCTTTTTTTTTCCCCTCCCCTCCCAATTATTTTTTTAAATATATGTCATACCACACTATGTATGAGCCTGGTTTCAACTTTTTGTGATAATTCGTTCGTTCGTTCCTTGAAGTATTTGGCTATAGATAAAATCTTTAGAGTATAGTCTGTCTGTTGACAAAAGCGGGTACGGCGAAATTAAAATTTTTTTTGGGATAGGTTATTTAAAAAAAGATGCTCTCTATAGTACAATCTATATACCGCGACGTTTAATTATTAGGTAAAAGGTTGTTCAGTCGCCTTCGCTATTAATAAATGCCTGGCACCTTCGATGCATACTTTTGACTACATACATACATAACATACATACTTTATTGATCAAAATTTGTTACATCCCAGCAGACCAAAACACAGAAATTCGTCAGAATTCCAATGTAAAGTTCTTTAAATAGTCGGAATTCCGGACTGGAAATCCATACGATTTCCGAGAGATTTCCATATGGCGAGGTTGAGAGCTTACTAAAATTTAACTTTGTTCATTTTTATCAGTTTTGGCGCGAAGAAATATATAGTGTGTAGAATTTTTTGCAATCATAACCGATTGTGCGAAAATTCTGATGATCTTGCATTTTTTGCGCCACACCGGACTAAGCGAATTAGTTTTCGTTTCTAATTCGTTTTTACTAGTTTGTTATAGAAGCCTAATAAAAAAATCCAAAAGGAATTTGTACAGAGTTTTCCACGGTATATACGGATGTCCGAAAGTTCTTTTGGAATTCTCCCGGATAATTCCATGAAATTCTTTTTGCTTTCCCTTATGGAATTATCGCTAAATTTTCCGAGTGAAATCTCCCAGCAACTTCTGTCTCTCATTCCTCTAATAGCTCGGAACTTTCCGAGGACATCAAAATAGTCCGCTTTATTGGTCTGCTGGGAGATCTGAACGAACTATCTTACAAGAAGGAGCTATAATTATAATTAATATACACACAAGTTTCTGAGGAAACTCACGATCTGTCAATTTGTACACGATACCATTGTGCCTGGCCTTGTCGAAGTCTTTCTCAATGTCTAAGAATACAGCTACGGTGTATTGTCTTTCTTGAACCCATCAGAGATGATCCTCCTTAGTGAGAGTGACATCCACGTCCTCAAACATCCCAGGGAACAGGAGCTGATCCTCCGTCAAGAGACACTCGAACCTACTATCCATCCAGCGATCCAGGCTATGTGGACGATATGGTACTGGTGGCATAGTAGTGAAACACATACACACTTTGGAAGTGCTGTGATGCGATCGATTGTGTTAAGCAGTGGTTAGCAGTGCGGACCTGGAGTTGGCTTTGCACAAAACGGAGACGGTGGCATTGAGCAGTTTTTAGATTCAGAGCCAGAGAGCACGAGATCATCTCTCATTCATATCTGCGGTATCTTGGGGTTTTAATCGATACTCGGCTGTCCTTCAAGGACCATCTTCTGGCGATCAAGCGAAAAGGCTTCAAAGGTGAATGGTGCAGTCTCACGTATCATGTCAAACATTGGAGGTCCATGCTCTAGCAGGCGAATTTTTAAGCAACGGTCATGAGCTTCATAATGCTATACGCTGCACCGATCTGGGCAGATGCGATGAAGAAGACATCGTATATAGCCGGAGTCCGATCAACCTATCATCTTAGCGCATTAAGGGTTGCTAGTGCTTTTCGAACAGAATTTGTCTATTGGGTTTACATGAACACCTGCCACAGGGGCTTAATTCCACGGTTCTCTTTGGACACGGATTGATTTTGTGACGACAATCAGCGCCCCTCCAATAATAGAGGTGTCGGTTTGTATAGGGGTGCAAGCCCTTACATTCATACCGATGGATGCGAGACCTATCTAAATCTCTGCCGTTCTGTGGGTCCCGGCACCCGGTTTATACGCAACTTCACGTCGAGCTCCACAAGGAAACTCTGCCGCTTGGGCATAGCCACAGCCACCACGTTGCTCTCCGAGGGGCCTCTCCAGTGTCGGGGGTGGAAGTAACCTTCTATGGGCTCCCCGACTCCCGTGGTACCGGAAATAGAACCTCCGGTCAGGATTCGTAGCTTAATAACACTACTTCTATATGTTTGAGTTACTTGCAACTCGGGACTGGTGACCCTCCTCTTCGGGTACGTGGGGTAGGCACTCCCCAAAAGCTACACTGGACTTGACATTATCGTATTTCAACCAGTGTCGGTATCAAGTACCAACCCCCTGCGTATATGGCTGACAACTCATACGATGAAGCGATCGTAGTGATATCGGCAATGTTAGATATACTAGCGTGTGAGCTTCAGCTTCACAGCTGGATAAGCCGCAAACACGGTGAAGTGTACTTCTATGTGACTCAGCAGCTCAGCAGACATGGCTGTTTTAAGCAGTATCTCCACCGTTTCAACCATGAGGAAGACCCGATTTGTCCCAACTGCCTTCACGAGATTGAAGACGCGTGGCATATCTTACTAGACTGCCCACGCTTCGACGTCGATCGAGAATATTGCTATGATGGCCTCCCAACAAAATACCTAGCGTCGGTTCAGGGGGGATCCATCCGTACGACTGAGGAGATGTTTAACGTGTTAAAGTCCTGCACTGACTTTAGGTTTTCGATGATCTTACTCCTCGTTAAAAAAAAAACATCTAGCGAGTGGAACGAGAGCGGCAGCTCATCGTCGTCACTAGGCGACTCCCTCCTACTTCCTTCGTCTATATTTTGTTTTGTATTTAATTCCTTATCCATGTGATTCACACGGGTAGTGCGTGAGAAAGTCGTCGCCTATGGCACAGCACTGCATTACCATTTGAAGGCAAGTTGAAACCAGAGATCGGCCGGGATCTGGAGTTGCGGCAGCGGACATAGCAGCGATAATCCGACTACACTGAAAAATTGGATGCTCAAAAGCGACGACCAGAGAAGTCCTTGTAGACGTGACGTATGACAAAAGAACAAAGCCAGAACATAGGCATTTTTCGTTAATGTATTACCGTTTATGTTAGATATGACAAATAAATTAGTATTGTAATTAATTATTATATGTAATTAATTAATTACGGTAGACATATCTACAGAGACGCAACTGAGCTAGACATCATCCGTGCAGTGGACGGCAAGTGGTCATTACTGCGGTATGTTTCCTATAAAATTTGTCACAATAAACATGATATGAAAATTCCATAAGCTAATTGTCTCGTTTACTTTTGAAGACGGTCATTTTAATCAAAGACTCGAACCGTGGGATATAATCAGTTAATTAAAAGTTAGACTTATTTGTTTATAAATCCCAAAACTCAGCAAATAAAACGAATAAAAAAATTTAAGATAAATTAAAACCAGGTCAAGTTTTTTATTATTAATTATTTTTTTTTTAAGAAAGTGAAGTCCACGACTTTGATATCTAATGACGATGATGAAGAGAATAACAGCGGTGACAACTTTTCAAGTATGAAACGGAAACGACGGCAGTGATTATAAGGAAAAATGATGATAAGACCAAAAAAAAAAAAATAATTCTCATCAGAGGGTGGATTTTTTTCATCTTCTGTATGCGTCCTAAGATCTTTTTCGTCGTAAGGTTACTCGGTGTCCATCGTTCGCTTTGTCTGAGTCCTTAGTCGACATTACGTTCTCTAATAATGCGGAACATGGCATCGTTAGTTGAATAATTTATCAAGAGAGGGCTGCGTATATGAGGGTGTCCTGTGGCAAAGTAGGATCAACTGAAAGTTGGGAAGTATCTTAAACTTTGTTTGTTTGTTCTGGGCGGTGTTTTTTTTTTAATTTTCTTTTTTTTCCTGTAGGTAATTGGTTTCAATTTTGTTCATTATGTTAAAATTATAATGTTCGGACAGTAGTTCATAAGTCGTCTTTAACGAGCGGTAAATTACCTGTCGGTATTATAATTTTGTTTTGTTTCTGTTGTTGTTGATTGTGAGTTTTCCATAGGGCAATTTACTATTCGAAATAATTTTCAAAATTGTGTGTTTCGGATAAACTTTGAAAACACATAATTCCTACAATTGTGATGGAGCAATGAAATTAAATACAGATTTAATTGCGTTTTCCGTAACGAACGCAATTAACCTTACTAGCGTTTTTTTTAGAGATTCCAACCGACTTTGTAAGTACACACATACCATCAGTTCGCCGGTCATTCTGACGAAAATGCGCTATAATCGCACTCGAGATACTTTACGAGAGTAAGATCTAAAAAGGATTTTATGGCAAACTTTTTCATTGTAGTGTTTATGACTTAGTAAATTGCGAGCCGGGATAAGAGTGTGAAAATCCAGTTTATGCGACACAATTTTAACAAGATTTTATCTTTATAGGATTCTGTCTGGCTGTACTATAAACGAAGTTTCTACTTAATATACTTTAAGTAGGATCTTAAATAGTAACGTTGTTGAGTGACTATAAGATTATAATTGGATGAAAATTGTTTCAAATTTTTCACCGAGTAGATGAAGAAAATACTGACGAATTTATGTCCGCAAATTGTAAGGGTGTTTTGATGAAATTTCAATTAAGTTGTAGGTATTACATTTCGAAATTCGATAGGTTTGATTATGAAAAATGCGGGATTAATGATGATGGTGCTGAAATCAAGAAGCTTATGGACGAGCAGCAATTAGCCCCGTTCGTAGAAGGTCGTGGTTTCAAATCTTACTTGATACCATTTCAGAGTTTCAATTATTGCTAGAGGACTTTTATAAATATTCAATAGAAGCAGGAAATACTTTTTTGATAGTGGAGGTTAGTACCATAATATCAGTAATTAAAGCGTGCCTACTAAGATGTTGGTTGTCATCCAAGGGACCAAGTTGTACCTTGTTGAGGTGACTTAAATAGAAGAGCCAATACTGGACTATATCCACCAGTCTTAGGTTCAAACTGATACAATAAACGAAGATATATAAAGACAATCGATTTGATTTAACAGCCAGGCGGCAATGACAAAGAACTAGAGATTCTGTCATAAAATCTCGTGTTAACAGCCTCACCAATAAAATCCAAGACAATATTAGGAAGCTTAAAAACTCCAATTGGAATTCGATGCTATCGTCATTGGAAAAAGGCTCCCAAAATATTTGGAAGCTAAACCGACTTTTCAAAAAACGCCGTGAGAATTTTATACCCCCTCTTTTCGACGACAACAACAGCAAGTATTTATACACTGACTCTGAAAAGTCTGAATTGATAGCAGATCAGTTCAAAGCAGCTTACCATACTACTGCCGGTATGGGTAACACAGTTGTTGATATGATCGTTAACAATCGTGCAAAACTTATTCCACAGAATACGGACTTACGCCCTAATGAGCTTTGTAAGCCTCGAGAAATTATATGTGTTCTTAAAAGGTTGAAGACGAAAAAATCACCAGGGATAGACAAGCTTCCAAACATTCTCATTAAAAACCTGACAAAGAAATTAATCGTCTTCTTAAACTTTATTTTCTATTCTTGCCTCAAGCTAGGATATTTTCATACTACATGGAAACGTGCAATTGTCACTCCAATTCCAAAACCGGGAAAAGATTCCAATTACCCTAACAACTACAGGCCTATAAGCTCCCTCTCTACTCTAAGTAAAGTCTTTGAAAAGACCCTATTAAGTCGTATTCAAAAATATACAGAAAATAACCGAATCATACCCGACTTTCAATTTGGCTTTAGACGAGGGCACCCTACAAATCATCAACTACTCAGAGTAACCGGTTAATTAAAAGATTCTCTCCATGGGAAAAAATCAGTAGGGATGGTATCCTTCAACATTCAAAAGGCATTCGACTCTGTATGGCACGAAGGCAGGCGCGAACGCAGGGGGGGGGGGGTTTTAATAAATCATCTATCTATCTATCTATCTGATTAAACAGAAACCTCTGAAGGTATGAACTGCTCATTCAACGCGAAAGCCACTGTTAGTACCTACTATAAAAATTTGATAGCTTCTGACATAAAGATTGAAAGACAACAGCTCTAGACTAGAATCCATATAGAAGATGTGAGATGAATTGTCCATGAAGAATATACATACATAGAAATGAAAAATAAAAAAAATTAACAATAAAAACGTCGAAGTTTGAGCAAATTTTAGCAACTATATGTTGCTAGAATTTTGCTCAAACCTGCAACTATATGTTGCTAGAATTTGAGCAAACCTGATTTGAAGCCCGTTATTTTTTTGTAGAAGGAGTACACTACACGATTCTGAGAGTTAAATAAGAAATAAACAAAAGTAGACTAATAAAGTAAAATAAACACTTTGTAGAAGTAAAGCTAATTCTCTATCTAATCAAGCCTAAGAGATATGACGAATTTCGTGAATTTTCTGTTGCACCTACTTTACTTTCCCACTTTCCTTAATACCAATGCAAATCTGAAAGGATTTCGTAATATTGATTACTTTTTTATTATAGTATACCTACATATGTATATGTACAAAGTTTCAACATTTTATCGCAAACTGTTTGTAAGATAGACAAAGCTGAGATATCTCTTAACTTTCTGAGATACCGAATTAATTTATCTTTCACCAGCTCTATTGATATGTGCATAAGAATCTATTTTAGCTTTTTGATATTTAACCGCTAAGTGAGTGTAGTCTTCACGAATTCCGACATATCTATTTCGCTTGATTTTATATCAAATTGACATTTTTTTCCATGGACTTTTTACATAATCTTAAAAACAATTTCAGAATTTTCAGATATTCAACTGTTTAATGGTGTAACAGGGTTGCATATGTTTTTACGAATTCTGCCATATCTATTAGGTATGATGTGATGTCGAATTGGTTGTTACTTTTTCGCCTAAGAAATCCTTTTAGGGGTTGTAAAATGATTGTGTACTTTTTTATGATTTCCGATATATCACTTAGTTCTGATGAGGTATCAATTTCGTTTTAATTCAACATTTATTTTAATTCTATTCAGGCCTGTTTTATAGCTCTGCTGTGCTGAACTGAAAAAATACTGTGGAAATCAAAAGTTCTAAATATCTTCGTTAGGAATGTAATTATAATTAGGAATATAATAATTCAATTATAAATGGTTAGAAATCAAGTTTTATAAAGTTTTTGTTACATTCAATTTGTCTTAGGATTTAAATTTATGGAGATATTTTAATAATTTTTTTTTCTCTTTGTAAACCCACCTGTTCTTGACGGTATTCAAAAAAGATTGGGTTACATTACCACATATACCACTATATGATGAACTGAAAATCATCAAATTCTATTCAGCTGTTTTCCGGTGATGCACGAAAAGATCAATAAATATAAAATGACAAATATTTTTTCAATTTAATGCATGCAGTTTATTTTAAAACGTTTTGAACAAAAGTAATTTTGAGCTCAATTTTTAAGAAGTTTTTCGTTGTTTTTCGGCGTCAGAGGAGTTTCTGGTGCGAAACACCAACACGAAAGCCCAACTGGGATCAATCGCTGTCCTGGCTACTGCCATTGAGGACATGACTGCTAAAGAACCTTCACTGGAGAAGTCAATTTTTAAAACTGTGTTGGACTAGGTCCGAAGGAGATGTTTTGCCATCGGATAGGATAGACTCATCAGAGGGTGTATCACGCCTACTATCCGAAACATCCTTACAGCTGCTGAACTTTACTAAATTTGCTATAGAACTTAGCTGTCTGATTGCTGATTAATCCGTAATTTAAAAAGAAATTCTGTTACACAATTGTAAAAGCAATCTTAACAAATTTCCAATGTAAGAAAGTCATCTGAAACACTTTCTCGAACTTAAATATAAACAAACAGTCGCCCACTTAACTACTAAAGCTAGTATTACACTGTTTGACCAAGTGGTCAAATTGCAGTAATACTATGTTCAGACTACGAGATTAACGCGTTTAATTCGAATGCGTTGAAAACACTTCCCGGACGCGTTTACGAAAACACGTAGCTACTACGCGTTTTACCGAAAACATTTACTGCGACCCTCGCGGAAATTGAAGTAAACTTCAAAAGAAACTATTTAATGCTGCAGAAACTTAATTTTGTGCTTGTGCAACGACTGGATTAGCTAATAAATTCACTATCCATTACTGCCATACAAACATTTTAGTTTCAAATGATTTAGAAAGAATAAATTTGGTAATGAAACACAGCTGAATATTTATTTGTCAAAACAAATTAGGTCAAGCTATCATATATAAAAATTAAACGAGTTTCTCAGTCTGAACACTACTTTTCTAACACGTTAACTTTGCCTACTTAAATGCGTTTAAAACGCATAGTCTGTACAGGGTATAATAAGCAATGCGAAATAGCGAATTTGACCGAACGAATATTGCGAGAATAATTGGAATTCGCTATTTCGCATTGCTTATTACTGCAATTTGACCACATGACCAAACAGTGTAATACATGACCAAACAGTGTAATACTAGCTTAAGTCTGTACATTACTAGAAAAGTAACGAAATAACTATTGAGCCATATTCGTAACCACGAAACTATTTAAATAACTTTTAATTCATATTTACAACCAAACAGTTTCTCAAATAACTTAAGTCATATTCCAACTCGGAATTCGGCTATCTACAACCAAACAGTTGTGATTATAACTTCTATGTCTAAACATACTGTGAGCGTCAAAATAAAGTGTACAGCACATTTTAAACATTTGTGTCATTTATTTCGGTATTTTACAATGTGTTTTTATGAAATATTGCAGTCTTTCTAAAATTATTAAGGCGTACTTCAATAGCCAACAAAGTAAATTAAGAGATCATTTCACCAAAACAAACATAATGCAACAAAAACAAAAAATTCTTCATATTCATAGCGTCAAAATAAAGTGTACAGTTGTAATAAAAATTAAAAATAAAACTCAAAATCCAGCCTTCAATATTTAGTTTGCTTTCCTTTTGCCTTAAGAACAGCTTCTAGTCGTCTTGGCATTGATTCCACTAATTTTGATGTCACTTCCGGTGAAATATTTTGCCATTCGTCCAGTAAAGCATTTTTTAGGGTGCCCATGCTAGTTATGTTTCTCTTTCGTATTTGTCGGTCCAGATGTTCCCATAAATGTTCAATGGGGTTAAGGTCCGGTGATTGTGGGGGGTGATGCAATTGTTTAGGTGCATGATAAAGCAAATATTCCTTAACTATTTTGGCCGTATGTTTGGGATCGTTGTCTTGTTGAAATATCCACGTACGATCTAACCCCAATTTTTCCACACTAGGACCCAAATTATCTTTCAATATGTTTAAGTATCCTATTTTATTCATTGTATTATCAATGAATACCAATCTGCCAACTCCACTTGCCGCCATACACCCCCACACCATCACCGAACCACCACCGTGTTTCACTGTCGATACAATGTTTTTATCTTCGAACTCCTGATTTTTTCCTCTCCATATCCTAGTCGGCGCTTTCTTTCCAAAAACTTCGAACTTACTTTCATCACTAAATAAAACGTTTTTCCAAAATGCATTTTGATGATTGCCGTACTTTTTGGCAAAATCAAGGCGCCGCTGTTGGTTACGTTTCGATATGAATGGCTTCTTTCTCGGAACCCTTCCAAATAGACCATTCTTATGCAATGCCCGTCTGATTGTGCTGGCGCTAACATTGCGTCCTGATGACCTTGAGAGGTCTTCCGCTACTTTCACGGCGCTAGTTTTCGGATCCTGTCTAACGGCTCTTACAAACCGGCGTGTTTCCATTTCACTGAGCCGCTTCGGTCTACCAGCACCTGTCCGATTTTCTAACTTACCGAAGATCTCGAACTTGTCAATAATTTTTTTGACGGTGTTATGGCTTCTATCAATAATTGAAGCTATTGCCCGCAACGATTTCCCTTCGTTTCTATATTTTATGATAAGTTCTCGCGTTTCCAAAGAAGTCTGCCTAACCATTTTCATCAAATTAAATGTAAAAATCCTTTTTTATACTTTCTACACTTTAATCAGTACACACGACGCGCAGGGAAAAACTAATAAGACGATAGATCACCACGGCTACAAAATACGAAAGATAACGGGATTCTTTTGTTTGAAATCTTCTAGCGCTAAGCCTCTTGTGATATGTGTACACTTTATTTTGACGCTTGAAAAAGGGACTATGTTTTGTTTTTCCTACATATTTTTTGTTGTTGTAAACTTACTGCAAGTGTCGATTAGCTATATAAAAGAGACCTCAATAACAACTTAAATAATCATCAAATACTAGATGAAGTTCAGCATGGTGGTCAAAATTTAAGTAGAATGCATATAGGAATGAAGTGTACACTTTATTTTGACGCTCACTGTATATGAAGTTAGATCGTCGTTCTAAGTTTACGTTTGTTCTTTATTGGTGTCTAAGGTAGTAAAATAATCAACAGAAAAATGGGAATTATTCAAGCACTATTAATTTTCTATGTATTATAATAAATGTAAAATATGCGTTCCGGAGTGATAAATTAGAATTTTGTGACTGTACTCCAATTACAAATAACATAACTCAAAACGACGTTATTTCCATCAAAGCTATAGAATATGACAAAAACAACTACACAGTTTTTCTCTAGTCATTAACCAACCATTGGCCAACAGTAATTTTTGGTCGGTAGGAGGTTTTAACAACAACCAACAATTTCAAATTGAGTTATAATGTATCCGACGTACGTCTTTCTGCCTAAAAGACGTTAAAGTTTAATTGGAATTTTCGAGCGAAAAGTCATATTTTTATGACGAGTCATGGTAATTAATTAGCTATTCTGGCTTAGTAAGAACATTTTTTTTAAGTAAAGAGGCCGTATGGTTGAGTTAAGTTCAGTAGTGCCATTTTTGGTCTTTAAATTCGTGTACATACAATTATTGACCTGTTGGCAGTCTTCAAAACGCTTCAAGCTAGGAATTTAGAATTTGGTATACGTTAAGATGACAATGGTTAATGATGAAACAAACAGTAAATAATACAGAGTCTTCATAGACCCGCTATGAAAAAGTCCTTGATAAATTTGTTTGGGAACCCTCTATATGAGCTTGAAAGAAATTGAAAAAGAAACCAATTTTTTTCGCCCTAGCCTTGATATTTCTCATTCGCTTTTTATTCCCAACTATTGTCCATTGTCAATCATGGTATCACTTGATTAGCTGCTGCTTATCGGGATACAAAAATTATTAAGTATATTTCTTTTACGGTTACTGCACAGGTATTGAAGAACCAAACCATCCTCCTGAGGTTGGTTGGTTGGTTGGTTCAAGTAGCTGCTCTGTCCTCTAGACGGAGCTCAATTAGCTCAATGGCCGTTTTGAAACCACAAACTCGTATTAAACCCGAATGTTAGCGGTTGTTGTGACTGGGGAATTTAAAGGATGAGTGCGAGGAAAATTGATCCGTTATATCCATCCTGTACTGTCCAGGAAGAGTATAATAACTCTCCAATTTTCTTACCCAAAATTTCCCTCAGGTCCCCGTAGAAAGGTTTGCCTAGTGCTCGCTGTCGGGCTCTAGCTAAAGTCGGACGTTCGCAAAGGAAATGAACGAGCGATGCGGCAGTGTGCATTAAACGGAATGCCCAATTTGGCTGCATGATCTCCAATTGGCCAGTGACCCGTACTAATCGCCGTGATTCTGGAGATGCCTGCCCGGGTCTTGTATTGGCTCGGTTGTAAGATGGCCACATATTCCTAGATATGGCGCAGGTGGTTAGACTTTCCCATCTGCAGTTAGCATCTGATTAAAAGTGGGAGAGTATGTCTCTCTTGACAACTCCTAAAGGAACGTGGACTAGTTCTGCAAAAGAGCCGGGAAGAGCGGAGCCCTTCCTGGTCAGTTCATCAGCCCGCTCATTTCCCACTATGTCTCTATGCCCCGGGACCCAGAGCACAGAAACTTTGAGCCGCTCCGCTAAACCGGCTAGTTCGCTACGGCCTTGCTGCACTAGTTTATAGGAGATGGTAGCTGAATCTAGTGCTTTGATTGCGGCTTGGCTATCGGTGAAAATAACGATGTTGCGTTTTGGCGATAAGTTGTGTTTCAATGTCCAACAAGCCTCACGGATCCCCAGTATCTCAACCTGGAAGACGCTAGCGTGATCCGGTAGGCGGTAGGACTTAGCGACATTATGTGTATCAGAAAATATTCCTGTCCCGAGCCCGCAGTCCATTTTTGAACCGTCGGTCATTATTATCGTGTCGAAGTCTTTTTCCACCGCACCGTTCTTCCACACCTCTCTAGTTGGGAAACCAACAGAGAAGCCTTTCGTGAAGCTCAGTTTGGGGGTTGTTGTCAGTCGGTGACGTAACCAATTCCTTTGGTAACTGGCCCAGGATGATGATATGCCCATACGGTTTCGCAGTCCAGCACCCAGAATCTTTGAGTCTGACGGCATTGATTGATGTGGAGTTTTTTTTTATATAAAGGTCGATTGGTAGGAGGTGGAGTGTCACATTTAGAACATCGGTTGGGCATGACCGCATAGCACCTGTGATACCTAATGCCGCACTTCGTTGAACTCTACTGAGTTTAGTTATGTTATAGTCCTTACTCAGAGCGGGACCGGTAGTTGAGCATTGTACGTATTACGGTAGTGTACAGCCACATAACCATCCTTGGTTTGAGTCCTCACTTCTTGCCGAAGGTTCTTTTGCAGGCGTATAAGGCAGGACGGGCTTTCTCCACCCGGTTTTCTATGTTGAGTTTCCAGCTCAGCTTTGAATCCAGGATAACACCAAGATACTTTGCACTAGAGGTGAGCTGGGGATTCAAAAAGACCGAGTGGTGAAGGTTTCATTAAAATAGAACCAGTAGAGGATTCGCCACGTTTCGAATAATCTGGGTATTTATTAAGCACTAGCCGCGTACCGCGGCTACGCTCGCTTCGCTCACGTTGTTACATCGCTCCTGTTACTCCCGTTGCTCCCGTTTCTCCCGTTAATCCATTGCTCCTGTTTCTCCCGTTGATCCATTGCTCCTATTTCTCCGTTGCTCCCATTTCTCCCGTTGATCCGATGCTCCTGTTTCTCACGATGCTCCTGTTACTCCCGTTGCTACCATTTCTCCAGTTACTCCCGTTACTCCCATTTCTCCCGTTGCTCCCGTTACTCCATCCTCCATCCCCCATCTCCAATCCACCATCCTCTATCCTACATCCTCTATCCACCATCCACCATTTTCCATCCACCATCCACCATCTACCATCCCCATCCACCATCCTCCATCCACCGTCCTCCATCTTTCATCCGCCATCCTCCATCTTCCATCATCCATCCTCTATCCACCATCCACCATCCTCCATTCTCTATCCACCATCCTCTATCCACCATCCACCATCCTCCATCTATCATCCCCCATTCTCTATCCTCCATCCTCCATCCACCATTCTCCGCCCACCATCCTCCATCTTCTATCCTCCATCCTCTATACGCCATCCTTCACCCACCATCTCCCATCCTCCATCCACCATCCTCCATCTACCATCCCCCAAACTCCATCATCCATCCTCCATTCTCTATCCACCATCCTCCATCTTCCATCCTCCATATTCCATCTTCCATCCACTATCCCCTTATACCATTTAGTAATAGGAATAGGCATAACTAATACACCGAAAACGAACTGCCGCTAAATCATATGAAAAACACTCAAATGTTGAAATAACTCCATCATCCATCCTCCATCCTCTATCCGCCATCCTCCATCTTCCATCATCCATCTTCTAGCCACCATCCACCATCCTCCATCCTCTATCCACCATCCACCATCCTCCTTCTATCATCCCCCATTCTCTATCCTCCATCCTCCATCCACCATTCTCCGCCCACCATCCATCATCCTCCATCTTCTATCCTCCATCCTCTATCCACCATCCTTCACCCACCACCTCCCACCCTCCATCCACCATCCTCCATCTACCATCCCCCAAACTCCATCATCCATCCTCCATTCTCTATCCACCATCCTCCATCTTCCATCCTCCATATTCCATCTTCCATCCACTATCCTCTTATACCATTTAGTAATAGGAATAGGCATAACTAATACACCAAAAACGAACTGCCGCTAAATCATATGAAAAACACTCAAATGTTGAAATAACTCGCGAACCACCAACTGTTAAATAATTTTGTTAACGCAGAAACCATCGAGGGCGTACCCTCAACAAATCACCAAAGTTTCATCGCAATTGGATGAGTGGTTTAGGAGCCTATACAGGACAAACAGACAAACAGACAAACAGACAGACAAACATTCATTTTTATATATAGAGATTGAGTACTACCTACATTCAATGCAGACTCTATTTGATGGATCCTTGCTTGATTCCTGAGCTTCCTTAAATCTTAGAGTGGCGATTTACAGCCCATGTTCGATCTGAGATTGTGATGAAAATTATAGTAAAGGTTTCATTAAAATTGGTCTAGTAGTTTTTGAGTTATATCCGCACAAGGGCACACCACTCATAAGATTTCTAAATATTGTATAGAATAGATAATCGCCAAAATATCTAATTCAAGATTTTTTTTTGATATTCAACCCTTAAGGAGCTATTAAATTGTTGTATACATTCATCGAGATGTGCAATTCGTTTTTGCCTGTACGATTTTTTGGAAGCAATCACCTAGAACTCCGTTTTCAGAATTTTCAACCTCCCAATAAGTAAATATGAACCTCCCAATAAGTGGTTGTAAAAGAGTTCTTTAAGATTATATCTCTTAGGTCTGAAATCGAATTGTTTCTGACTTCCTTGGGCTTTGACTGCCAAACTTTCTCCAAAAAATTTTTCAGTGCTTTTTAAAGGGGTCAACAATTTTGTTGTATGCAGAGCTGCGTCGCTGGTACTGAACGTGTTAATGGAATCTCCTAAAAATATAATATTAGGATTTTTCTGTATTTAACTCCCAAGTGAAAAGTGCTTTACTAACAAATTCTTCATACTCACGAGTTCTTCATATAAACGCCTAAAAATCAGTTAAGTCGATTATTTGCCGCTACGTGGAATATTATTTTTTTTAGGTTACCAGTAGCATAGTGTTCTGAATCACTATTTGCCAGCGACGCGGCTCCGCATTCAACGAACTATTTGACCTCTTTTAATAGCATTGCTAACATTTTTGACAAAAAGTTTGGCAGTCAAAGTGTTAAAGTTTAAACGCGTCTCAAAGTTGCACCCTCACTTTCGACAGATTTTTTCAGATGTTCTTTTTAAGTAGTACAAATTTGGGGTAGAAACTGCTAATTTAACCGAAGTTGAAACGACCGAAAATATAATAATGTTGCATCCGTGGAACAATATATCACAATGTTATAGGAATAATGAAGCACCTATTTAAATTCCATATACGTTATTCATATCTCAGTAATTCATTTCAAACTTTTGTATAAATTAATCGTAAAATAAATTTTATGCATCAGATACGTCACATAAATTGGAATCTATTTATTCAAGTTTTCATATCGTTTTTGCAATGTTTAAATAACACGATACACTCATGTACGAGTACAGCGAATTAAATTTAATTCGGGTCGATGAAAAAACAACCCTGGAAAATTGTAAATGGGATTTGTCCAACATAATGACGACGATGACGATGATGATGATGTAGATTTGCATTCTAGTTTGAATGGGAATCATAGAGCCTGCCATTAAAGCGTTTTCACTCTTTATGAATAAGCCAAACATATTCGCTTGGGTGTCCTGTCGGGTTCGTTGTATGATGTTGCTGCAAAAATACACGGACATTTCCAAGCCGTTCCACTCCATTATAACAACTTCCATCCATTTATATTACATGTAACTCTATATGGTCATATAATCCAACCCTAAGAATATATCGTTTATAAGAGGATGTTTTGAGTGTCGCCAGCTTGGCGGATGTTGCTTAGGACCGCCTTTCATCCATTACAGACAACATTTTCTCAACAAGTCGACTATAGTCTGATGGAAATGGCAATATGCGGTTTTGTTCTGAAAACTCCTTGCTTTCGATTAAAATTTGCAAACATAATATTGTTTCTGAAATCCGATTTCAAAGGAAGAATGACTGTAAAAACAATTGCTCGAGAGCAGCTGACTCTGCCGAATGCCATCCGGCAAAGGAAGCGAATATTATTGTAAAATCCTGTCAAGCTTCTTGATGATTTATTTATAAATAAAGCGCAAAAACCATTCTAAATTAAGTCGTCTTTCACTTCATTTCTCATTTCCATTAAGCCGGTTCGAGGGCCGTTTCTTATTATCACGAAGGGATCTTCTTTTTGCTACTTTCTGCGAAATTTTCTTCGTTAAAGAAGTCGATGAGAAGCAAATAGGAATTTCGATATCCTGGCAGGATGTTGTTGATTCAAGTCTGGCGAAACTAAAGACACCTTAAGTAGGCAAGTTTCCAGTTAATAGCAGGTTATAAAGGAACGCTAAGTATCTGTAAGTGGGTACATCGGTCGATATTTAAGAGGTTTGAGAAGAACAGCTCGGCATTTCTAGAAGATCCGATTTTTCAGTTTTTCTAGATATCTCACGTTAATACGGCTTCAACTGGTCTATCTAAACTTTTGTAGCCTCAAGTTTTTACTGGGAAAAGCACCAGTAAATACTCGTAAGAGCAAAATGCAGGAAAATAATAACCACTTGTGGGTGGAAGAAGTTCTTAGCACTTTATGTCCTCTCATCGAAATTAATAGCAGAAATAAGTCGGCACTCAGTCCAGTAATTATAATCTGAAAGGACTTTATAGCTGCTTATTCGTATACTTCTTCCCTATTCACGACATCCTTTGCTTGCCAATACCGCTCATTCCTTAGAAGTAGTTTGCTAGTACTTTAAGATGTGTAAGGACGAAATTTTGAAGTAATATCCCTCATCATCCCTCTTTGAGGGCACTATACGAAAAAGGATTCGAGAATCGCTAAGAGGAGGAGGCACCGACACTAGGGAGGAATATTGGCTGACTGATGGTGCTTTTATTCAATGAGTATATCCAGCATACATCTCCCACAAACATCCTTTCACAATATAATCGTGTTAGTCTTATAGGCATCGTTTCTAGATAGCATTTAAAATTTTAATTAAATCTGTTAACGAGCGATGGAATAAGTGAAATGGAAAATGTGTGTATTATTTTTGTAGGGACGACAGCGACTACGACGTACAGAGAGAAGGTTTCTCGACACACATGGTCCTATATCCTTCTAGGACATTCAGGAATAATTTTTGAATATTGATTCTAATCATCTCTTCCGGTCGACTAGAATCGAACTGAAACTATTCAAATTTATGGGTTATAAATAGTCAAAGCATTTATCGATGTCATTATCGATATTTACAAACTTTAGGTTGGAGATGAAAACAAGGGTGGCGCAATCCATAGCCGTGTGGGAAGATAACGACACAATAATTAATTTCGTTATTGATAGATGGTGTGGATCGAAACCATATCGTACAGGAAGTTTATTTGAAAAGGACACGTTTAATTGAGCTCGGTTGAGGCGGAACTAATTACGAAAGTGCGATATGGAAAATATCCGGCATTGAAATTTAATGGATTTTTGAATAATTAAATTGTGCACGTATTGACGTAAAATTACGTCAATGATCTTCTATTATAGTAGTTAGTTGATAAATGAGATAAATTTACCCGAAGATTTTGCTTCTTAATATTTTTCTGTTTATTTTTATTTTCTACATTTCTAGCATTTATTTAACTACTACTACGCGTCGACACCCGCGTTTTTAGCGTACAGAACCTCTGTTGCTACTCCGTCTACAGTTAGCAGCTTTTGCATAGTTTTTTGCAGTCACGATCTTTCTGAAATGAAACACTTGTTCAGGGAGTGTTTACAAAAAAAAAATGTTTTCTGAGATAATAAAAATTTCAAAGTGTACAATTAATTTTGTTTGCTTAATATCTTGTCTATTTCATTCTTAATGCAATTAGGTCCCATTTTTCTGGTACGAAGATTTATTGGCAGTTCATATTTCGTTTGTATGCATTGTCTCTGTTACGTGATATGTATTTTAGCAAATTATCTCTATAAGCAATTAAGGTTCATAATTTTCAAATTAATTATTTGGGTTAGGTTAGGTTTAGAGGAGTGAGTTATCTCTATAATTGACCGAATTCCTGTGTCGGGACAAATTTCGGTTCCGCTACACGAGCATCGCATAGAAACGTCTCGATTCGAATTTGCGCTCACAACTGTAAACGAGATTCAAACTGTCATCACAAACCTTAAAAACTGCCAATCTGCTGGCCATGATAAGATACCCACCAAATTACTGAAGGACTGCAAGGATCTTCTGTCTGAACCAATTTCCGCAATAATCAACTCTTCTCTAACCGAAGGAGTTGTCCCAGACGATTGGAAGGTCAGCAAGATCATCCCAGTGTTCAAAGGAGGTTCTAAAAGCGACTGTTCCAATTACCCACCGATCAGCATACTATCGAATATTAATAAAATTATGGAAGTAATTGTCAAGTCGCAGTTACAAGATCACCTAACTATGCATGGAGCTATATCTCAGAAGCAGTATGGGTTTAGGTCGCAGTCGGACACCAAAGCAGCACTTTTTGACGTCGTATCCAAACTTCAGTCTTCATGCGATAGAAAACTCCTTACTGTTGCGGTTTTTATTGACTTATCAAAAGCGTTCGATACGGTAAACCACGAAATTCTGTTAAGAAAACTATCTGCGATCGGTATACAAGGAACGCCGTATGACTGGTTTAAGAGCTACCTTACTTCTAGACTCCAGTATACATCTATTACCAACATGAATAGCTCTCTTCTTCCCGTCAGCAGTGGTGTCCCACAAGGTAGTGTTCTTGGGCCTATCCTGTATAACATTTATACGAATTCCATAACAAACTTAAATCTAAAAGGAAGCATCTCGCTGTATGCAGATGATATAGCTTTAATTTACGCTGCATCCGACATTGATGCACTGCAGAATGATATTAATTGCGACCTCGATAAGATCAAAATTTGGATTAATGCTCACAAGCTATCAGCGAATCCAAAAAAAACTAAATATGTCGTTTTTAATAAGTCATCATCAACTGATATTAGCATTGTTTTCAACGGCGAAATAATTGATGAAGTTGATAGCTTCAAGTATCTCGGTATAATACTGGATTCAAAGCTAACGTGGGACCTCCACATTGACCTACTTAGGCGGAACCTGTCTTCTATTGCAGGAATATTCCGTAAAATCGGGAAAGAAGTACCTGAAAAGTTAAAGCGAACTATATTATTTTCTCTATTTATAAGTCAGATGCAGTATGGGATAATAATATGGGGATCGGCTTTTAGTTCTAAACTACAGTGCATCCAGAAAATGCAAAACAAAGCAATAAAAAATCTATATAACATAAACTCTCGAGAACACACGAAAACCATTCATGCCAAATATCAACTGCTCACGGTCGAACAACTTTACTACCTGGAATCATCAGACCAAATTAACAAAATTAAGCGGCAGACTACAAACAGCGACATACAATTTTCCTATCACTGTGACAACCATAACTACAACACTAGGCGAGCTGCCGATATATACGTTCCTGCCTTACGTACTGCCAGACATGGATCCTGCTCAGTTTTAAACAAGGCGATACAAAACTACAACCAACTTCCCAGAGATCTTCAATCTCAACCCAACAAGTTAAGGCATAATTTAAAAAAATATCTGCTTCAATAAAACACCATATGTATTATTTTATTCTTCAATATTCATTGCTTTATCATTACCATTATCATCTTTGTATTATCTTTCACACAGTAGTAATATTTTTCTTTCTTGTTTGACATTTTGTTAGCTTTATTTTTTCCTTTCTTTTTTCTTTATTACCATTAAATTTCACGTCATTCTCTTTCTCTTTCTTAATGAATTTCTCTTTTTATAATAAATTATTGTTAAAATTTTTACTCGATTTTAAAAACACATGTAGATATTGTATTTAATATTATCCGCACTATCCGCACGAGCTACGCTCATGGATACTGAATTCAATCAATCAATCAATCAAGAACTATAGCACTGTGTCACAGGCCATTACGAGAGATCACTAAGGATCCATTGTGTTCCTCTCGCATAAAACCGGACTCTTAATTATTGATTCCAAATGTTGCTTTTCTTTATGAAGAGAGCAGTTCTCCATAAAGGTATCATTACAAGTTCTGATAAATCGGTCAAGAAGAATTTCCTCAAGTACCAGATATCGGGTACGAGCTAGACTTTCATAACCACAGACTAGATGCTCCAGTGTTGGTTCTACATTCTCATCACCACAGCCACATAGATCAGCCATGGGTATTCCCAGTCTTTCTCCATGTCTCCCAAAAGGACAGTGTCCCATTAAGACCCCTATGAGTTGTCTACAAGCGTTCCTACCCACAAACAGTATGAAACTAGAGTTCCTCTTATCAAAGTTTCGGCCAGCACATTCTAGCCTGCCGGCAACCCGAAAGATTCGCCCAAGCCCCTTCAGTTTGTCTGAGTGCTTCTATATCAATCATTCTCTTTACACGTTCCATGGGACATAGAACCGATTCATCAGCCAGCTCTATGCTTAACTCCGACGCCCTTCTGGCGAGCCTTTTCATTTCCAAGGAAGTCACCGTGACCAGGGATCCAAAAGATTTTTAGGGTATTGTTTAAACCCACCTCTTGCAAAGTTCTTTTACATTCGCTTACTAGTCTAGATTTGGTTACGTGCGTATCAACAGCCTTTATAGCAGCACCCGAACCCTAGTGAAAGCTCTGACTGGACATTGTCACATGAGGAAGCATCTCAGTAGGATTGGTCTCTCTGAGACTAAAATTTTCAGAATATGCAATGACGAAGACGAAACACCAGAGCATATCCTCTGTGAATGTGCGGGTTTAGCTCACAAAAGACTTCGTCACTTCGGTCAGGGTTTCATGGACCCATCAAAATTCCTGATCATTCCTCTTCGCAAAATACTAGGCTTCATTGAAAGCGCAGGGATTGAAGAGGAATCATAGTCAAACCGGAGGGACGTCACAATAGGCCCAACTGTAGCTGCAGTGACAGAGGTTAACCATACTAACCCCTACTTGCAATCTATCTCTATCTAGCAGCTGTCAACGTATATAGTTATTGCACTATTCACACACTATTTCTACACAATTTTTCCGCTGCTTTTGTCAATGCAAATATTTCCGCCTGAAACATACTCGAGCTATCCGGTAGCCTGAACGATTCTATGATATCGAGGTCGCAAGAGTACACTCCTGCCCCCGTTCCACTTTTGATCTTGGAGCCATCAGTGTAGATAGCAAGCATGTCTGGAGTGCTGATCCTAGATCCCCACTTCATTCTGGTGGGAATGTTCACAACATAGGAATATCCAAAACTAAAAGACGGTGTCCTGTAGTCGGTGCGCTCTGGAATGCCGGAGCACAGGGAAACTGACAAGAGCCTAGTGTGGCCCACACTGCCTTCCTTCCAATAGCCCGCCTCACGCAGACGCAACGTACTCTTTGCCGCTATTGATTTGACCGCTAAGTCCAGTGGGATTATGTGAAGCATTACCTCCAATGACCTGGAGACCGTGGTACGTAAAGTACCAGTAATCCCAATGAGTGCAATTCTTTGAATTCTGTCCATGGCGGCCCTGTTAGTCCCGATATCCAGCGCATGCCACTACACCAGAGACCAGAGAATTATTTAGAAGTGTTACAAATAATTTCGTCAGATAGTTCATCCCTGAATATGTAAAATAAAATGGTCGACTATATAACTCCCTTGTTTTATATTTAAACCGGACTATGTGACCTTTTAGTTCTGGTACTGATGTACGGTCTGTGACCAAAATGTGCCAAGTGACGGATGTCAGTCTAATCTGCGGCAAAACCTCGAAAATGTCAGCCTTGTATCTCATGCGAATCTGAATCGTGCGACAAATTAAAATACCTTATACAAAGGCTCTTACTTTTTATGTACTCGTATAGCTTGATAATAACAGTATTTCAGTAGTATTTTGCGGTATTAAAAAATCTACCAACAGTCTGGGCGAAACATTATTATTACTCGGATCAAAGTTCGGGATGCGGTTAAAATGGGGTAGCGCTAGAATGGTTCTGTCACTGCCACATACCTACTACATGAATTACGTAATTGGGACATACTCCAGAACGTACTGTACGTAGGTTGCTACTTAAGTTTTGAGATATGGCAACACTGATGTGAATACGTCAGATCTGACTTTGTCGTCGTAAAGTTTGACATTTTTAGTGGTGAACGTACTAAGAACGTGTTGTCATTCTATTTGTGTTGTTTACAGATACTTGAAATATTCATCTTGGTCGAAAAATGGAATTAAATCGTGAACATTTTCGTGCGATGATTTTCTATGACTTTCGACGTGGATTAAACCAATAGCAGTGTGCCGATCAACTCGCTTCGACTTTTGGTGATGAAGTACCATCTCGAGCCACCGTGTTTCGCTGGTTTTCTATATTCAATCGTGGTCGCACTTCGCTACAGGACGAATTTCTTGAAGGTCGTCCAAAATCGGCAATTGTGCCAGAAAACATCAATGCTGTGCGTGAACTGATATTGCAAGATGGTCATGTGACATACCGTCAGATTGAGGCATTCCTGGGTATTAGTTCCACTGGCATACATTCAATATTGCATGAACATTTGGCTGTCAAAATGATTTGTTCGCGTTAGATACCGCATAATTTGACAATCGCTTAAAAAAAAGCTCGTATCGATTGGTGCAAAGAAATGTTGAAAAAATTCAAAATTGCGTTGATCTTCATGGATAATATTTTGAAAAACAATGTTTTTATTTGTCTATCTCAAAAATTAAGTAGCAGCCTGCGTATCTACATCTTAAGGCTTTTATACTCTAAATGAAATCTGAGAGTATTATAAGTTTAATCCAGCCCAAATCTGTTTGTCTGTCCGTTAGCACGATATCTCAAGAACGCCTTCACCTACGATCTTGAAATTTTGAATCTGGATGTTTGATTGAATTTGTAAGGCCAAGTTCATTAACGTGCAAAATCTTCCTACTCCTTCGGGTAGCTGCCATACAAAATGTCCTTAAAACACGTGTTCAAGAATATTGACCAATAACTCCAGAAAGGTTCAAGCTACGACTTTGATTTTGTACGTGTTGATTTTCCAATAGTTGGAGCTAAATGCATGATTATAAAGAAAATCCTATTAGTCCTTTGTGTAGCTGCAATACAAATATCCTGTCAAAATGTCTCCACTTAACGGAACTCACTTTTACTCAAGTGATCGTTTAGCTACGAATTCGGAATTTTGTACAAGTTAGATTTGAGTGAAAACGAAGTTCGAGTTGACAAGTCAGCTAAATCCTTTAAATCCTTCTGGTACCTTCCATACAAAAAATCCTTAGGATACGTGTTCAACAATATTTTCCGATAGCTTTTGAACGCTTCAAGCTAGGAATTTGAAATTTTATACACATTAATTTTTAAATGGTTCCAAGGAAAAGGATAAATATGTAAAAAATCGAGTGAGTTCGTCCTGCACCTTCGATGTGAAAGTCCTTGATAAAGGAAAACAATTTTTGCGGTGACTCACCCAGTTCAAGATGTGAAATTAAGCACTAACGATACTGTCTTTTAGTTTTAAATAGCAGCCAAATGGGAGTCTTTAATAAAGGACACACTACATGCACACACCTAATTCTACTTTATCCTCAACTACAATATAAATCGGAGTTCAGTATTTCATCTAGAGTATCATACGATTGGCTTGCAACGGATCGTGACTGCAGTATGTTTTTATATTAACTATTTTCAATTTAAAAAATTTTAACTACAAAAAATAGTGAGTACTGTCATCAATAAGTGTACACTATTTAATTGTACAAATGTTTACAACACTAACACAAACAAATATTAAAATTTTCGGATTACGTATTCATTCATAAACATTTCGCATTGTTGTACAGTAGCTATGAAAAGAATTCGTACACTGGATGGAGGGGTTGTATAGGAGGTACGCTTGAACGTGAATCAAGGACGATATAAACTCAACTATTTTTTTCTTTTTGGTGCCGTATAGGTAGTTTTTAAATGTTAACAAAGTTGAAGGGTATGATATTTTTTTCAGTTCGCGATATAGCCACCAAATCGGATGTATGAAACTGGCATTTTTTTCCCTATCCACAAACCATCTCTTTACTTTCTCAATAGAAAAATACCATTTCTAAGATACCGTTGAAATTATCTTCAACACAGTTCCGATTTCATTTTGGTTTAATAAGAATAGGATTTGAAAGGTGAGTTATGTCTACACCTACCAACTTTTCAGATAAACTTTTCTCCCTGCCTCCTATGACTCTGACCCTACTGTGCGTCCCGAGTTTATGAAGTCCCCGGAGAACAATGTTGTTTCACAAGATGCCATCTTGAACACTCAGGGAATTCCCTTCTGCCTGGTCTTTCAAAAATAAGCTCTACTTTGGCTTTTACCCAATCATCAATCAATCACCAAACTTACTAACATCAAACGCAAGCGCACACTAAAAACAGTTTAATCAGCATAGTTTTTAATTTTAATAGTTGACGTCAAACTAGTCGGCCGATTATTCTAGTCGATTGAAACTGGTGTCGAAGTATCAACCTACTACAACTTGTGGCTATTCAGTCGCTGAACTTTTTAATTGGGAGTCGACTACGACTAGAGACGTAATATAGTGACTATTCAGTCGGAAAAATTGTTAATTGGCTTCCATAGAGAATTGCCAAAATGATGTAATTTGTGATGTTATCATCGCGGATTCCGTTAAAACTTTATACATTTGATGAAGAAGTAAAGTAAGATGCAATTAAAAAAAAATCACTCAATTTATAAATTTTAGCAGATGCTTGCTGTTAAGCGTTCATTCGGGGCAAAGTGAGCCCCGGGCACATTTTACCTCATACCAATATAAATTTATTTGACAATTAAAAATAATAATTTTAGCATGGCTAGAGCATACAACAAAAAATCAATGCAACAATCGTGGACTGAAGTTGCGGTGATAAATACAATAGCGTCTGTTGCTGAAAAAAATGGACCTAAAGAAAGCCAGTAAATTTTTTGATGTTCCCGGCTACTCTTCAAAGCAGAGTACGCTCTCGACACACTTAATTTCGCTTGAATTTATTAAAATCATATTGTTTGTCTTAATTGAAATTACTATACCCCTTGGAAGGGCTCACTTTACCAAAGTAGTGGGGTAAAGTGGGCATTTTGAAGTATGTATAAAAGGGAGTAGAAATCTTTTTTAACAGCAGCAATAATTTAACTTGACGAATATATGACTAAGCTAACATCCTAAGCTATCGATTTTGCGAGAAAAGGATTTTATAACTATTACCCATTTTACAGAATCTCGGTACAAACCTTAGGGGGCTTACTTTGCCCTACTTTCCCTTCCCCTACTTGTAAAAATCAAAAAGTAAATTTAATTATCGGAATTTTGTAAAATTTTTAAAAAAGTGCTTTTGAGATCCGAGGTTGGATCTCAGAGATCGAGGTAAAAACAAATTAAAGGAAATCATTGGTCTCTAATTTATTTCAAAGGAATGGACTGACATGCAGTCGACTCTTCATGGAATACTCCTTGGATCGAGCTGCTCATACTGCTCACTACCGAATGCAGCGTAAGCCTGGTTGTAACCAGTGTTGCCAAGTATTTTTCTTTGTTGAGCACTAAAATATGAAATTTTGAGCGTTAATTTCAACTTAAAGCCACTAAAAATGTATTTTTTCATATCAATTGCAGGAATATTCAAATAACGCGTAAAGCCTAGTACTAACTAGAAGCGAAAACGAAATTTTCTGTCAAATCACATACAAAATCCTCTAACAATTTTCACTCGAACGAAAAATTTGTATGGGAAATTTCGTTTCGCTTCTAGTTAGTACTGGGCTTAAGCGGTAAAACTAATTTTTGTCCGCTGAGACGAAATTTTGGGCACCAAATTTAACGCTGAAAGCACTAAATTGGCATCACTGGTTGTAACCAGGTTGGTTTGTTTTTGTTGGTGGCTTTTTCGTTGCTCTTACATCGGCGCGTCCAAAGTTTCTGCGCATATAGAGCTCGTGGCCGATCGTTGAGCAACTGTTTGATCAAAAGAGAATCGTCTAGTACTTAAACTTTTTAGTTTCAACGATTTCAAGTCGGTGTGCGCGCTTCCATATAACTGCGTAGATACAGTGAAACCTGTCTAAAACGGACCCTGTATAAAACGGAAACCTGCCATAACGGAAAAAAAACTGGGAACGGAGCATTTTCCAATGCAAAATACCCTGTATAAACCGGAAACCTGTCTAACGCGGAAACGGAACGTGATTCGCGGAACGAAATTTTTCGCAAAACGGAAAACAGTTGAAATGTGACATGAGTGGATTTGAGTATGACGGAAAGATGCT
The DNA here is from genome assembly GCA_951812415.1 of Beris morrisii. Lineage (NCBI taxonomy): Eukaryota > Metazoa > Arthropoda > Insecta > Diptera > Stratiomyidae > Beris > Beris morrisii. The sequence continues at coordinate 62,652,277 of OX638310.1, forward strand.
GTTAAATACATAGCATAAATTGATTTATATAACTTCAAACATAACATAAATTAATTTATATAGCTTCAAACCTCAAATTTTAACAACTGTAAAAATTGCATTGTTCTTTTAGCTCGGACCCTTTCTGAGTCTCTCGCTTATCGAACTCCAACCGAGCAACATCAATTCAATAAAACTTGTTTCAAAATCAAAACTAATTTTTCCTAAATTTTCGTGTCGTTCTTTCTTTTCGTATCGTTATCGAAAACCTACAATAAAAAAGCTTATTGTAGTCAACATCTTGGTGCCGAAACCCGGGAATCGCTTTAGATTATCAGTGAACATTTTCAATATTTAAAATTTTCGTGGATTAAATATCGTGCAGTGAGTGCATTATCGACAATTTCTTGGTACTGTGTTGTGGATAGACTTTCGACATATGTTATATATGCAAAAAAACTGAACATTAATTCGGTATTGTACAGTTGTGATAGGTGCTAGCACATTGGATATATCCTAATACAAGGTATTGTATAAAATCATCCAAAAAATGAACATTTCGCTACGAACGGTATATCGCGGTCAGGTGACCAAATTATGCAACTCCGCAGAGGAATATTTACTGTTGCCAGAGTCACAATCTATAGAAGCAAATAGCCACAATTTCGACTCTATTGAAGAAGAGCTCTCTGTCTTTCTTGAACGCATAAAAAATGCATGCGGAAATTTGTGCAAGGCAAATACCGACTTGCTTTCATCTATTAAATCGGATGAAATGGTACGGGAGTGTGAAGGCATAGCGGATTATGACGACAAGGCCAATGCCACCATCGCTCGTCTGAATCAACGCATAATTCGCATAAATCGAATGCAAAATCGCTGTGTATCACGTAGTGGTCCCGGCGAAGTTCGTGTTGAGACCAATAAGGCCGTAAAATTACCAAAACTCACGTTAAAAAGGTTTTCAGGTGATTTTGAAGATTGGCTGCCCTTTTGGGAGCAGTTTCGCGTTGCGGTGCACGAAAATTCGTCTCTAAATGGCACGGATAAATACATTTACCTGCAATCAGTGCTAATTGGTAAGGCTGCCAAGACCATCGAAGGATTTACTCCCAGTGCGACATGTTATGACAGCGCGATCAGTCTTCTAAGGGAAGAGTTTGGTGACAACGATAAGATTGTCGACAAAGTGATGCAAATTTTAATGGGTCTCAAGCCCGTACAATCACGTAACGACGTGGTTAACTTGCGTCATCTTTACAACACAATTGTTTCCTCGACCAGAACTCTTGCTGCTCTTGGTATACCTACCACACACTATTCAATAATGCTAAAATCAGTGCTCCTAAAAACAATGCCGGTAGATCTACGAGTTGATTTTCATCGTAACTTCAATAAGTTTTCATCTGACTCTAAAGAAGCGCCAGACGATAGTTCGGTCGCTGATAGTGAAAGTTCTATTGGTTTTCGCGGCGACAAGCAAATTGAAGCATTAATTAAATTCTTGAGACTAGAAGTAGAATCACTCGAAAAATCGGTAACAAGCAATCCAAAACAATTACGCAGTGAAAATAGTGCTCAAAATAATCGATCGCGAACGAACCATTCTAAAATTCCATCAGCCTTCACTGCCACACAATCGGTTCAAAATTGTCAGTTTTGTAGGCAAGATATACATTCTGCATTTAAGTGCGAACAATTCGTGTCGAAAACTCCCTCCGAACGTTTCCAACTCGCGAAAACGCTAAATTTATGCATTAATTGCTTAAAACCAGGCCATTCGGTACGCTCATGTAAATCCGGTCAGTGCAAACAATGTTCGAAACCCCATCATACACTATTACATTTGCCGAAAAACGTGTCTAACACAGGCATTAGCTTTCAATCGTCTGAAAGCACTAACATCAAGAATCAGCAGCCCCAAATCGAAGGCCACGAGTCCGTACCTGGTTGCTCTCAATCAAATTCGTCAACATTCGTCGCACTCGGTCAGTCATACGCCAATCTAAATGCAGGAAACGTCATGTTAGCCACAGTCCTAATCGATGTAAAAGGATCCAATGGCAATTTCACCACATGCAGAGCACTTCTAGACTCGGGTTCGCAATTTAATTTTGTCACTCGCCGCCTTGTGCAACAACTAAAACTGAAGTTGCAACCAAATAACTCAGAAATAGTAGGAATAGGAACATCAAACACCAGCTCCAAATCCATCACAGAATTGGTTGTAAAATCCAGGGTAAGCAATTTCACCACAACACTAGATGCCCTTGTCCTTAAAAATATCGCCGGATTACTACCTGCGCATCATATCGACATCTCAAACTTCGTTCTTCCTTCAAATATTCAATTGGCAGATCCGCATTTCAATATACCGCAAAGAATTGACATACTTATTGGTGCCAGCTTATTTTTCGACCTACTATCGATTGGACAGATCAAACTTTCGCCAAACTCATCGGCTGTCCTTCAAAAAACAGTACTTGGTTGGATTGTTTCCGGAAATACACAATCAACTGCCACTTCGCTCGTTGCTTCATCAGACACTTCGCAAAATACAAGGCAAGTTGATGATCTCAATAGATTGGTTCAAAAATTCTGGGAAATGGAGGAACCAACACTTAGAACATCACACATGACGGACGAGGATAGTGCTTGTGAAAATCACTTCATAAAAACATTCCGTAGATCCACCGCAGGCAGGTTTGTGGTACGCCTACCATTTCGCCAACCGCCAACAACACTCGGCGACTCATATCATATAGCTCTCAAGAGATTCTGCAATCTGGAAAGGAAACTAGCCAAATCTACGGATCTACATCGTGATTATTCAAATTTTATTAAAGAATTCTTAGAACTTGGCCACATGGAAGTTGTTGACATCTCGCAAGCACAATCCCCTGCATACTTTCTGCCGCATCATCCTGTTTTTAAGTACGATAGCTCATCTACAAAATTAAGAGTTGTCTTCGACGGGTCCTGTAAAACGAGTAAAGGAAATTCTTTGAACAACATTCTCATGGTAGGACCAACCATACAGGACGATCTGTTTTCAATCATCATTCGCTTCCGGTTGTTTCAATATGCTCTTATGGCTGATATTGTCAAGATGTATCGCCAGGTACAGATTGCTCCAGAGGACCGCAATCTACAATGTATTATGTGGCGTGACAGTCCGAATGCGCCACTACAAACATTTCGGTCAACAACAGTGACGTACGGAACAGCTTCCGCTGCCTATCTCGCAATTAGAAGCATGAACCAACTAGCCATGGAACACACCAATAACTTTCCACTTGGATCTCATCACGTACTGAACAGCTTCTATGTAGACAATCTAATGTGCGGATCCAACTCCGTTTCCGAGCTTATTGCTATCAAAAATGAAGTCACCAAGCTCCTCGCACTCGGATCATTTCCACTAAGGAAATGGTGCTCTAACTCTGCCGATGTTCTGACTGACATAAACTCTGATGATAGAGAAAGTTTTATACAAATAAATAATGACAACGTTGTTAAGGCGCTTGGTCTTCTATGGAATCCACATGGTGACGAGTTCATCTTTAATACAAAGGGATTAAATGCAGCAGAGGAATCACGCATAACAAAGCGAACAATTTTGTCACAACTTGCTAGTTTATTCGATCCTCTTGGATTCATGAATCCAGTAACAACAAGTGGAAAAATATTTCTCCAGCATCTTTGGTCTCTGCAATTACACTGGGATGAATCTCTTCCTATTCACCTTCACAACCAGTGGCGCAAATTTCAAACACAATTGCAGCATCTCCACAAATTACGTGTACCTCGTCTCGCTACTCAACCCAATTCGGAGGTTGAAATTCATGGATTCTGTGATGCAAGCTTAAAGGCTTACGGCGCATGCCTTTATTTGCGCAGCTACAATGCAAACAAAACTATCAGGGTCAGACTTCTGTGCGCAAAATCCAGAGTTGCGCCTATTCGAACACAAACACTCGCACGCCTTGAGCTATGTGCCGCACTATTGTTATCAGACCTCCTTAACAAAGTCAAATCTGCACTTAACATTGCCATCAATGCCGTATATTGCTGGACAGACTCCACTATCGCTCTCTCTTGGATCACATCATCGGCCAACCAATGGTCTATTTTCGTATCGAATCGTATATCTCAAATACAGAGCTTGACTGACACATCATCATGGAGACATGTACCGAGCAACCTCAATCCTGCTGACTTAACATCACGAGGTTGTCTTCCAAGTCAATTAGTAATCAACGAACTTTGGCTAACTGGTCCTCCATTTTTGAGTTTGGAACCAGCCTTTTGGCCTCGCCTCAAGAATACACTTAATCCTGACCTGCCTGAAAGGAAGGAACAGACCTTCTCATTTATTTGTTCCGGTAATAAAGGTGTAGCTGATATTACTCTAGGATGCAAATTCGCTAATAATTATTTTCGGCTAATTTTGGTTATCAGTTATGTTCGTCGATTCAGCAGCTTCAAAAAAGGTACAACACCCAACAATCTCCAAATAACAACAGAAGAATTCGAAGCAGCTCTAAAATCAATCATTAGGAATCTCCAGCGCACGTACTTCGCGCAGGAATATAGAGACTTGGCTCACAACAAGGTCATATCATCGCGTAGTCGCCTATTGCGTCTAAACCCCTTCCTGGACTCTGAGGACATTATTCGTGTCGGCGGACGTCTTCAACAATCTAACTTAGCTTACGATGCCAAGCATCAAATCCTGCTTCCTCAACGCCATCCCTTTACGGATGCTTTAATTCGACATCAGCACGCCATCAATTTACATGGTGGATGCCAGACCGTCCTAAACGCAATTCGACAAAGATTTTGGTTAATCGACGGCTCTCGAACGGTTCGAAAGGTCTTAAGACACTGCATCATCTGCTTTCGTTCCCGCCCACTACTAGCAACACAAATCATGGGTGATCAGCATGCAGATCGTATTCGTCCTGCGCCACCATTCTCTACCACTGGAGTTGACTATTGTGGCCCAGTATATTTAACTCAGCGTATACGCGGACGGCCACCATCAAAAGGATATATCGCTGTATTTATTTGTTTCGTGACTAAAGCAGTTCACTTGGAACTCGTTCACGACCTCTCCACGGAATCATTCATAGCATCTCTTCGACGATTTATAGCACGCCGTGGCAAATGTTGCAAGATCTTTTCAGATAATGGAACAAATTTTGTTGGTGCGAAAAATCAGCTAGAGCAGGTTCAAAAAACTTCGCTTTCATCCTCTTGTAATGAGGAAATTCAGAAATTTGCACTCTCGCAGGGCATCACCTGGAGTTTTATACCGCCGCGATCGCCCAACTTCGGTGGATTGTGGGAGGCTGCAGTAAAAATCGCTAAACGTCATTTACACAAAATCTTGGCGAGCATGTCTAACTTTTCGTTCACTTATGAAGAAATGGCTACTTTGCTATGCCAAATAAAAGCAGTGATGAACTCCCGACCAATCTCGCCGATGTCCAATGACCCTAACGACATCACAGCTTTGACACCCGGCCACTTTTTGACCGGAGGTCCCTTGACTGCGCTACCACAGGTCAAGATCACCTCGGACTTAAATAGACTCTCACATTTTCATCGAATTCAATATATGCAACAAACCTTTTGGGAGAGATGGCGCAAGGATTATATAAACAACATGCAAACGAGAAACAAATGGCAGCGCCCACAAGCTAACATTAAACTTGGCGATTTAGTCCTTCTAAAGGATGACAACGCACCACCCTTACACTGGACTATGGGAAAAATCACCGCTTTACATGAAGGAAGAGATAGCAAGGTACGCGTTGTATCCATCAAGGTAAAAAATGGAGTAATCCAAAGAGCAATCTCCAAAATCGCTATTTTGCCAATTGATAGCGCACCCTAAAGAAATTAATATTATATTTCAAAACTATTGCATTAAAAAAAAAAAAAAAACATTTTGATAATTTCGAAAGACTGCCGCCTTTCAAGGGGGGCGGTATGTTAAATACATAGCATAAATTGATTTATATAACTTCAAACATAACATAAATTAATTTATATAGCTTCAAACCTCAAATTTTAACAACTGTAAAAATTGCATTGTTCTTTTAGCTCGGACCCTTTCTGAGTCTCTCGCTTATCGAACTCCAACCGAGCAACATCAATTCAATAAAACTTGTTTCAAAATCAAAACTAATTTTTCCTAAATTTTCGTGTCGTTCTTTCTTTTCGTATCGTTATCGAAAACCTACAATAAAAAAGCTTATTGTAGTCAACAGATGCTTTTAATTTGTTATGGAACTAGAGTGTTACAAAAACTTTTAAAATAATTTTGAACATATATGTTTTGAAATTTTGGTATTCCAGTCTTTGGAAAAGTCAACAATCAGAGTTGCAGAATATGGGCTTATGAAAATCCAGGGGCACTCTTTGAAAAGCAAATACATCCAGAAAATCTCACTTTGTGGTGTGCATTTTTCGCTGGTGGAGTAATTGGTTTATTCTTCTTCGAAAATGCACCTGGCAACTCTGTCAGAGTGAACGGGGAAAGGTACCGTGCCATGATCACCGACTTCTTGTGGCTAATATTGTATGATTATGACATCGATGTGGTTCCAGCAAGATGGTGTGCCACACAGCTGAAGTTCCCCGGGCCAATAATCTCCAAAAACAGCGAAATCAATTGGCCACCGAGATCGTGCGATTTGACTCAGTTGCACTTCTTTCTTTGGGGTTATCTCAAAAGCATGGTTTACCCCAATAAACTCAACACCATTCAACAACTGAAGGATATATTGGTCTAATTAAGGAGAAGTTATGCCGTGATGTCATCAAAAATTTGGACTAACGGGTCGAGGTGTGCCGTAGGAGCATTTGAGTAATATTCTTTCCCATACTTAATTGTCATGGACCAAAAAATATTTTTTAATAAAATTTTCATTAACTCCATCATCCCCTTTTTTTCAATTTTGATTTAACTTCGGAACGCGTTAACACCCTTTATTTGAACTGTATTTATTTTTATTTTTTGTTTGTTCATTATTTTTAAAGGACCCAAAAAAACAACATTATTATACATGTACTGTACTTCAAATCAAGACTTTTGCTGAACAAAACTGTATAAAACGGAAACCTGCTAAAACGGAACAAAAAGTTGGGTACCACAGCATTCCGTAGTAGACAGGTTTTACTGTATTAATATTGCAACCGGAGGCTAACACGAGGTGGTCGGGCTTCATATCGTGTCTCGTGGCCAGGCAGCTCTGGCCGACCCTGAGTGCGAGCAGGACAAAGTTTGTCCTACTCGGAGATAGGAATACTCTTCGTATCTTAATTGGTGTACTGATGACCCATCGGCTGGTATGCCAAAAGACTAGGACCGCGGTCCAAATTACGCTTTCTGCGCTTTTAGCACGCGTACAACCGGTCCGAATTGCGCTCACGATGCATACAATTTGCATGGAGGGGTAATTTTCTGGCGCTTACACTGCTCACGGTTTCGAGGATAGGCACTGTACCGACAATTCGGACCGGCTGTAAGCACTGTTAGTGAGGTAAGCACCGTGAGCATAATTCGGACCGTGGCCTAGGTGTTGCGGACGTTCCAGATCTGTGCCGCAGCTGTAGTGAACCCGATGCCAAGAAAGTATTTTACACATGCTTTGCGAATGCCCTGGTCTGGCTTTGAGGCGGGAACGTACTTTAGGTACGCGCTTCGCCATCGACTTGGGTGAATTCGTCAAGATTAAGCTAGACTAGCTGCTGCAGTTTGTCAGGCTGGCGGGGTGGTTTACCTAAGATATGATATTATATACTTTCCAACAACACAACATGTAATTCTAAAATATACTTGCAAAATTTAACTTTCTTCCATCCTATCCCGTAACATAACCTAAAAATAGGCACAGCATTTGCATATACAAATTTGAAACACAATGCGGCCATTCTTCAATTGAACAATGTGAAGTGAACGTGATCCCGACGTCTGACACTCACCGATTGATTTTTTTCTGAAGCACGTGCTGTATTCAAGTTATTTGAAAATAAAGCACGCACACGCAGACAACATGTTGAAAATCAATGTATCAGAAACAACATATCAAATAAAATATTTTTTTTTCTTCCATTCTTTTCTGGCGTGTGTGTGGAAAAACTTTAGGAATTTCCATTTATTTCTAAAGGCATTCATCACATTTTGCGTTGCGTCGGTCGAATAAGAAACATCTCAAGCTAAATGTATCCAACTACAATCTGCTTCCTTACCACCCGCACTCACGTCGAAACTACAGTCTTCGTCAAAGACATGGACACGTACCTCCTTAACCTCGTGGAGGAGATGAAATCTTGGATGAAACGAACAACACTTTGATGAACTCAAATATGAATTGTTGCTGAGTTTGTTATAGGCCTAAGGGATGTGGGGAGCTTCTTTTTTTCCGTTATTAGATACTGTGCTTAATATACTTGTATCTTGTGATGCCGTAGTAGATGAATCCTTTTTACAAGGAGCGTATAACAATTAAATATATCTGCTGAACTTGGTTGCGGACTTTTTTCAGGTCATACCTACACGTGACTATTTGCAGCCTTTATACATCTAATGGAATGTGTGTATGGGACTCATAGTACGACCCCTAACCTACTGTCGATATGGTTCAACAGATTTCAAAGGACGTTATCCTTTAATTTGACTTGGAGCGGTATTTGATTGGCTGAATTTTTCAATTTTGTTGTAAGGTTTTTTTTCGGGGATTTTCGGAAATAAATGCCAGAAGATTACAAACAATCGAAATTCCTTTGAAACATGTTTAAGGATTTACTGGAATTGAATGGATTCAGGGGTGACTTTGAATTGGATAATTTTTTGTAGATTTTAGAACCAAGCCTCGGACGAGAAAAAGTTATATATTATTTTTTGTTTATTTGTGCCCAAAAACCTCAAATCCGCTTGACGTCCGTCCGTCCGTCCGTCTGTCCGTGAACACGATAACTCAAGAACGCCTTCACCTAGGATCTTGAAATTTTGAATCTGGATGTTTGGTTGAATTTGTAAGGCTAAGTTCGTCAATGGGCAAAATCGTCCCACTCCTTCGGGTGGCTGCCATACAAAATGTCCTTAAAACACGTGTTCACGAATATTGACCAATAACTTCGGAACGCCTAAAGCTACGACTTTGAAATGTTGTATGTGTTACTTTTTCTATAGTTGGAGCTAAATGTATGATTATGGAGAAAATCCTATTAGTCCTTCGTATAGCTGCCATACAAATATCCTGTCAAAATGTCTTCACTTAATTTATGAAACTCATTATAACTCAAGTAATCTTTTAGCTACGAATTAGGAATTTCATACAAATTAGTTTTGAGTGAAAACAAAGTTCGAGTTTACTAGTCAGCGAAATCCTTTTACTGCTTCTGGTAGCTGCCATACAAAATGTCCTTAAAACACGTGTTCAAGAATATTGGTCGATAACTTCAGAAGGGTTCAAGCTACGACATTGAAATTTTGTATGTGTTATTTTTCCAATAGTTGAAGCTAAATGTATGATTATGAAGAAAATCCTATTAGTCCTTCGTGTAGCTGCCATACAAATATCCTGTCAAAACGTCTTCACTTAATTTACGGAACTTACTATAACTCAAGTAATCTTTTAGCTATGAATTGGAAATTTTGTACAAATTAGTTTTGAGTAAAAATGATGTTTGAGTTTACTAATCAGCGAAATCCTTTTACTCACGACACGTGTTCAACAATATTTTTCGATAACTTTTGAGCGCTTCAAGCTACGAATTTGAAATTTTGTACACGTTTATTTTTGAATGGTTCCAAGGAAAAGGATAAATATGTAAGAAATCGAGTGAGTCCTTCCTGCACCTCCCATGTGAAAGTCCTTTAAAAAGGACATTTTTTTTCGATGACTTACCCAGTTCAAGGTATGAAGTTAAACACTAAATATTGTCTTTTAGTTTTGAGTAGCAATCTAATGGCAGTCCTTAATAAAGGACATACAACATGCACACACGTAATTCTACTTTATCCCCAACTACAATATAAATCGGAGCTCAGTATTCATCTAGAGTATTATACGATTGGCTTGAAGCCGATCGTGACTGCAGTATGTTTATTTTACCGATTTAGATTAATCGAATTTATGTTAAGTGTAAAAAAACAGGTTCTTGTATCAATTTGTGATTAGATCAAAACTGTGACCATCCTTTCGAACTACACACATTTCTTCAAAATCAGGTCCAAAAACGGTAATCCTCCCTTTACTGCTTTATAGGCGCGATCTACTATTGACGAATCTGCACTTGGACAAAATATTCAAAACATAGTTATGACCAAGGTTGCATTAGTTATTCAAAATTTGTTGAGCAACAGAAGGTTGGGTATTGCAATTAATCAAATTTCAACAGAAATCAAAAATATCGATAGAAAGAAGTTAATTTGAATCTGTTTTGTTTGTTAAAAATGAAGATATCTTCAAAACGCATTGAACCTAACCTGATATGAAAGCTAACAAAAAAAACTTATAATATAATATCAAGAAAAAAAGTTTAATTTTAGACTGTGAACAAACAAATTTCGTCTTGAGTGCCCTGAAATTAGTTTTAATTGAACTATCTCATTATTGAATACAGGAAACAAGAGCGTTTTTGAGTTCCATTCCCAACCTTTCTGACTATGAAACAATTATTTAAGTAGCATTAAAAGTTCGGAAGTTATTAATATTGTTACATGCAAACCTGGCAACCGCGCAACTCAATTAGTTTCTAGTGAGGGCATGGAGATATATTTACTGCAGATGACAAGCAGCGATTGAGTTGAAGGCGGACGTCGTCGCATTCAGTTACACGCAAAACAACAACAATTGACATAACAACCCTGTTTTGTCTCACTCACTCCAGCTCTTGAAACACGCTAAACAACAACAATTTGATATAACGACCCTGTTTTGTCTCACTTCTCTGGCTTCGAAGTGCTTATACAAAGCCGGCGTCTTGTCGTCTCCAGTATCTTTATGAGGGAGGGAAACAAGAACCTCCCTATCCGCCTTCCAGCTAGTATTGCTGGAAGGCGGATGGCCGCCATTCAAGACCTAATGAGGAAGGCGTGGCAATATCTTCAAAGTTCGATAGTATATTCCCCTTATCGGTTTTTCTCACATATACCAGAACAGCGTGGAAGTCTCTCGACTCTTCTCGCATGCAGAAGAATTTCTGGCAAGTTCCACACACACCACCGAATATTTGGAAAAGCTCTAGACTCATGTGCAGTATGTATGTGTTTCAGAGCGCGCATATGACATAGTAGCTCTCACTACACCGACGTGATACGACATACGGCTACAGTTGTGCACGGAATACTGGAATACTACACTGCGACAGTTTCATACTATACGATCAGTGAATTCTACGTGAAGTATAGGTTAGGTTAGGTTAGGTGGGTAGCTATTGGCAGAGATAGCTAGCACATAGACTATAGAGATGGGTCCGTTGTGATCCCACTGCACCATGACACGGCGCCTACGGCTGATGGCTGTTTTTTGGCTATTTTTTCAAGAACAAACTGAGCCCAATTGGCCGCGGTATTGTCCTATCAAATATTTTTCCGTGTATCTTGGTGCGAAGGAGAGGAGAGTTGGAAGGAATTGTAGAGAAGAAAGGGGATATCCAACTTAATCAGTTTTTAGGAATGGGAAGGAAGATCAGGAATCGGGCCGAGTATGGCAGTGTACAAGCGGGTTTTAATGATAATAATTGTTCAGTACTATTGGCTGTGATACGATCTACCAGAACAGCAAAGTTGACTATAGCAAATCAACTACTATCTGGCAGCTCTGATGGTATTTATGAATCTGATACGAAGGTAAACAGAACTCATTTGCTTAGGTTTAAGTCCTTTACAAGTGACCCCCCTTAAACATTCCGCACTGTTCACGATTTATATTAATATTCTGAAATATTCTTAGAAGAAAGACTGAAGGAGCAGTCGCTGTACAAACCAAAGAGTATGAGATAGAGGAGAAGCGCCCACAAGACCTCAATAGAACACCCGGTATCAAGTTTCAGCGCCTCTACAGTCTCTGTCGATTACTAAATTATAATAATAAAATAAATAAATAATAAAAATAATGGCTGTATGAATCGAGCTCGTGATCAAAGTTTCTGGTTTGGCGCGCTTAGCCACTACGCCGCCAATGGCCTCTTATTTTATTTTCCGAATATAACTTGGTGCGGATTAACTCCGCGTAGTAGTCGATTGAGTCAACAGATGGCGCTGATCTTGGAACATGATTCGTTTCCACTCTATCTCATTCTCTGTGGTACAAACATAAGAATTGACTTGGTAGCCTCGCATGAATAATTAACCTGTTGATTGGGTGTTTAATAGAAATGTAAAGAGAAATCAAGCTGGACCTTAAGACTAGATATCACCTTTTTTGTTTTTGAGAGAATTGGCCTTGCCCTACGAAACGGATGCAATCCATCGGTCTTATTCTGAAATTGTGACCTATAACAACCTGATGTCAATAAAAGTTTGTGACTGTGCTTGTTTTCGAATAGTTTTTTCGCATTCTGTCACAAGGACGGTCAAAATAACTTCTCCACATAGTTGGAAACATGTGAAAATGATGATGTGCTGTCAGTGTAAGTGTTCAATTCGACCTTTGCAATGCAAAGTTCTTTGCCTTAGTATAAGCATAGAAGACGTGGAAGTCTGAAGTAACGCCCAAATGTATTGTCGATTAATGCGTTCTTCAACTTTCGAAATGTGGCTCTTCTTAACGCCCATAAATTACACAAAATGTAATACAATCATCTAAATTTACGTTAAATTACTTGTGTTCAGCTTCTTCTAGTAAATATAACAAACGTTCCAGTGTTTTCAATATTAAGTATTGAAACTTCACGAAACGTTACATTGTTTTGCCTGGCTCGCCGTTATGCTCAAATATTTTGCAAGTCCCAATTTTGTGATGGTTTTTTTAGGCGTCAAATTTGTGACTTGTGCTAGAATATGAAAAGTCACAAATTTTCTAAAATTTTGACTCTCCGCTAAAATTATGATTGCATATAGAATTGACAATTGTGCTCTGGTGGCAAATTTCGGAACCTTCCAAGATTGACAGAAACTGGCAGTTGCATGTTATTTTCATACAAAATTAAGATTGAGCTCGAATAAAAGTGTTTTACTCCAAAATATCGCTTGAAGTGAATTTAAATTAAATAAGAATGACAAACGTATCATAACATTTCATAAAGAAAATTAATTTTTTTGAAGACACCAATTTCAAGCACCAAAATGAAAGAATAATGTAACGAAAAAATGGTCTATGTTCGTCTTAAATGATATCATAATTTTGTCGTATTTATTTTTCTCGGAATATTAAACATTTGTGAAGCTATTTCGAAGTTTATACCGCTCATTCATTGAGAAAAATTATCCATTTTCTGACTTAGCTGTGGGGGTTTCAGACTAACATTTGCAGAATGTAAAACCGGAAATAAATACGTTGTTATCAAGAGCACCGACTGTCACCAATTTTACTTTATTATTTTTTAATACTAAAGTATTGTGATCGACCTGAAATTTAAAAAAAATTTGCTACCCTGATATTTTGTATTTACACGTTTTAGGACTTGTAAACACTAAAAAAGCAAAAAAAAAAAATGTCCGTCTGTCCGCCGTAGACGCCGTCCGCCGTACGCAAAATCGTTTGAAGGCGCGTATGTAGTACTATGATAGTGGACTCATTTGCAAAAAAATGGTCGACAAGGGTTGAGGGGTGCAGAAGTGGGGGGGTAAACAATGAGTCCAAAACGCTTGAAAGCCGGGATTGAAACATTCTAAAATCGATATCTCCTGAACAAATGATGTCAGAATATTTAAACTTTGTTGTTGCCCTTAGGGATACTTCAAGATAAGACAAGGGCTAACATTTTTAAGAGGGGTGGTGGAATGTGGGGGTGGGGGGTGAAAAACTTTGGATTACAATATCTTCCGAACCAATTACACCATTAAGATAAAATTTAGTTTCTGTATATGGAATCACAAGAGGAGTCTACTGAAAGTAAAGTTTTTGAGGGGGGAGGTGGAGCACGAAAGTGGGGGGACCGCAATTTCTCAAAAAATGTAATTTTTATATCTCAGAATGTATCAGATATGAATCATATGATTTTACAGGAGTTGGGGTCGGTAAACCTCTAGTACGGAAAAAAAATTTGGGGATGTGGTGAAAACATTCTGATTTTTATTTCTCGAAAACCATAATGAATAGAAAGCTAGAAATTTAGCATTATATAGAGCCGCTATAGAGACATCCTAGAAAAATAATATTGTTGATAGGGGTAGCAAGGTACGGGGGTGAGCGGTAGTTTTTTATATGTCAGAAACGGTTTATGCTAGAAAGTTGAAACTTAGTACGTATATGTAGATGTGCTATTAGAGTAAATAAAGCAAAAATAAGTTCAGATTTTTATTAGGTTTATTTTATGAGGTTGAATAAAAAAAATATCCGTCTAGTAACGATCTTCAAAAATTTTCGATATCCAACCCCTAAAGGTGGTAAAGTGGTTGTGTACATGAGATTTGGAATTCACTATAAGCTTTAAATGTAGTAGGGGAAAAACCGATTTAAGTATTTTTCTCTATTAAATCCCCTGGGGGTATTGTTCAAGTTTTCACTGATTTAATGATGAGATGCGGTGTAGGTTACTATGCGACTGACAACTTAAGAAATAACCAGGAAGCTATTTGGAACGTTATTTTTTAGGTTGTCAGTCGCATAGTAACCTACACCGCATCTCATCATTAAACACGTTTCGGACTTCTACCCATAAAATAATAAAGTTGCGCCCAGACTGTTGGCAGATTTTTTATTACTGGTTTCATAATGAAATTTAGAAAGAATCGAAAACTTCCCGGGCTCCAAATCACAAAATTACACACGAACCGCCATACAAGATACAACAGTCAGCTGACCAAAATTTGTCTATCTTGGAAGGTTGTTTTTATTTCCACCGGGTGATTTATTTCCAACTTTACCACTCGTCAATTGACGAATATACCATGTGCTCTGGTGGCAAATTTCGGAACCTTCTAAGATAGACAGAAACTGGCAGTTGCATGTAATTTTCATACAAAATTGAGATTGAGCTCGAATAAAAGTGTTTTACTCCAAAATATCGCTTAAAGTGAATTTAAATGAACCTCATAATTTAATAAGAAGGACAAACGTATCATAACATATCAAAAACAAAATTAATTTTTTTCAGAAACCAATTTCAAGCACCAAAATGAAAGAAAAATGTAACGAAAAAGCGTTTTATATTACTTTTCAATAATTTAAAAATTATTCCATATTTCTTTTTTCCGGAATAATATACATTTGAGAAGTTATTTCGAAGTTTTTACCGCCCATTCATAGAGAAAAATTGTTCATTTTCTGACTTCGTTGTGCGGGTTCGAGTCTAACATTTTCGGAAAGTAGAACCGGAAATGAATACCTTACTTTCAACCGCACCGATCGTCATCAATTTTTATTATGTCTTTCATAATGAAATTAAGAAAGAATCGAAAACTTCTCGAGCTCCAAATCACAAAATTACACACAAACCGCCATATAACAGTCAGCTGACAAAAATTTGTCTATCTTAGAGGGTTGTTTTTTTTGCCACCAGGTGAAGATTTCCAACTTTACCATTCGTCAATAGACCAGTATGTCTCAAAGATATGTTAGAGTTTTTGGCGTGCGAATAACAATTTCAAGTCTGAGATGTCCATGGTGCGAACATTTCAGCAATTAGACCTATAAGGTATTTCAAATTTAAATACATTTATAATGGGAGCCTTTCTTGAGAAAGAAAAACACATTCATACCTTATTATTGATTTAATTACGAAAATTCATCGTCTCGATGTTTAATCAGTTATCAAATTTTCACGTTTCAATTCTGTTTTTATGTATCCCTATGTTATGAGAAAGCACTTAAAGCAAAATAATTTTCACTCTTTTTCAAGTTTCGAAACAAACAATACAACATACACACATTCAGTGTAGAACTTTTCAAAACAAAGTCATAATGTCGTTTATTATTCTTAGACGTTAAGCACGAATTTTTGTGTCTTGAAATGAGTTTGTCTAATAACTTTTTGTTTTTCACGCTATAACTTTATTTTTATATACTTTGGATAAAATTTCTCAATCCAATTTAAAAAAATTATTAGGCATTTAACGCTGATTTAGATGAGAAAACTTGAAAAAAAATATTACTAAGTCCAACATAATTTCAGCTGCAGTGTAAGTGTTCACCTTGTTATATCCAATGGCTTGACAGAAGCCGAGTGGTGTCTTCTACTGCCGGAAATACTTTTGCAGACAGCTGAGACAACACAGTAAAAAATTTAGTGAAAATAACTGTCCTTAAAGCAGTAAAATATTCATTCCGCATTGATGTAGTAAATTTACCAATTTTTCTTGAATTTAACAAAATTACGGGAAATTTTTAAAAGTTTGTATTTTTACACATTTTCGTCAAGAATTTACTGTCTGGAAAGTAAAACTACAACACCTAATCAAATTCCCCAGTTTTAATGTGTAAAATTTATCAATGTGCATAAAATTACGCATTTTGCAAGTAATTTTGATACTTTATGCGTAGTAATTTGTTTTTTTGTGATATGTACTAACTGGACCGCTTCGCTGTTTAATTCACTTGTTTCGTGGTTTTGTGTAAGGCGTGATTTAAAATTTAAAAAGAAAATAATGTTCATAAAGTTTGTGGTTTTAAAACAAATAACTTACATTTATATAATAAACATGTCGTGTTTCGACCTATATCCTGGTTTTTTTCTCAATTATCATGTGTTGATTAATCTCATTGTATTTTTCCAATTGTCGATTTATCGGAATTCATCTGCCGATCATTCGCTTGAAGTTTATTTATTTATATTATCAATAAATGAATAATAATAATAAGCAAACATAAACATGTCACATTTTTGTAGTACATATTAGTTTTTTTTACACCGTTTGTAATTTTACGCATTGTAAAATTTTGCCTTTCCACACCAGCAGTAAATTTACACATTTTTAGCGATTGATTTCCACACTTATGTGTGAATTTCCACATTTTGTGATATTTTGCTCATGTATTTTGAAGAATTTTACTTTATTATTTTTAATAATAATAATTGTAACGAACTTTGCCTCAAAAATAACAAGAATCATTTGATTTTAAAAGTTGAGCTAGTTGCGCCAACGTGTTATCGAGATATTGTGTATTTGGATAAATGGATGCTTCTAGTTTTTCAAGAACAATTGTATAGTAGTCGTAGCTACTCAAAATATATGCTTAGTTCTTTCACGTACCAGAAGACGACGAACAACGAACCGATGTCAGAAGGTACGTAGCTTAACGTAGCTAACTTAGACAGCATATTTCAAGGACTCATGTATGGAAACTACCTCCAACACATAATGGTGGAGGAGCTCATCGACAGGGACGTCATTTGTGGGGGGGGGGGGGGAAGGGGGGCATTTGCGCCCCCCCTGAATTATGTATTTTAATAGATTACATATAACATATTGTTACATGTAAACCTGGCAACCTCGTAACCGTGCAACTCGATCGTTTCACATAATGAAAACAACAACAACCGAATACCTAGTTGCAAAATAACCCAATCAGAAACCTAGCTGAAGATAAGACGAAACAACACGATTGTATCTCCCTTCTTATCGAATGATCTCCAATATACTAGAATCCTTTGCATACACCACTGAACGAAAATCGAAATCGAAAGCTCTAAAGCTGTATACGCGACCGTGTTGGTAGAGAGCGAAAGTGATCGAGTCAAGCGATATATGGTATAAGCGGGCGGTTTTGCCATACAGTGCGAATAGAATTTAAAGTGCGATTAATAAATAATCACTTATTTTTATTTTAACCGAATTGTGTTTTACTTGAAATTTCGGCGAACCCCTAGCACGCAACAATATGTATATTTATATATAAAAATATATACAAACATAACATCTTGCCCCCCCCCCCCCCCCCCCCCCCCTAGAAAAAACTGAAATGACGTCCCTGCTCATCGAACTTGCGATTAAGTATTGATCAGAGCGATTGTCTTCTCGCATAAAAGGAAGTGGTACTATCGCTCAATCCTTTATCGGAACCTAACATAGCCTGTTGTGGAAAATGAATTATTCGGTGTTGGTTAAAAATTGTTCCCTTTTTATTTTAATAATAAACTGATCTGGTTGTTGACGAAATTTAGGCCAAATATTTCTTAATAATATAATTAAAATTATATTATTTCGCTGTTGTCAACAAACTCTGTTTTTATTAATATTACAGGAACCAACCAAAAATTTAAGAAAACCCCGTAGAATCATGCATAATTTTTACATTTCTAACTACAACAAATTACCTGTAATTTACTCGACGGTGGTGAAACAACAAGACAAATTTTCATTGTTGCCTTCAGAAATTCCTCTCGTTTCGTACTTAAATCGCATTGCGGACTCGTGCAACTGCTCGATAGAAAAGGATTTGAATTTTTCGCGCCAATCACTGATGAAATTTTTGCCTGTTGCAATAGTTCACTTGTTGGTGAACCAATTGTAGTCTGACAGGACGGTACAGGTGGCGGCGATAGCGACGTTTCATTATCCGACATGACATCCATACTGTAGCCTTTTGCAATGATTTCCGGCAAGAATGGATTATTTGGTGATGTAATCATAGAGTATTGGTGATAATCATCGTTGGAAGATTTGAATGCGAAATTCTCGATGGAATGTGTTGATTGTGAAATATTTATTTCACTACTTTTTGCAATTGTTGTACTGGTGAAAAGTTCACCAACACCGCCTGTATCACAAATACTTACACCAATCGGTGCAATTGTTTTCAAACCGATCGTACTGTGTATTGTTGTTGCGGTTATCGGTGTTGTGGGTGTTGTAGAGCTGGTGATGAGAATTCCGCCACTCGAAGGCGGACATGTACCGCACGATTTCAGCAGTGGTGAAACATATGCGTCTTGATAAGCGTCGGGAAGAATATTTTGTGGTGTTGTTATACCGCCACCCATTATTTTTGGTGATGTTGGTGTAAGTATAGAAAATGGTGGAAGTACTGGTGAATTGGTTGTAGGCGATAGTGTTAACGTT
This sequence comes from Beris morrisii, assembly GCA_951812415.1. NCBI lineage: Eukaryota > Metazoa > Arthropoda > Insecta > Diptera > Stratiomyidae > Beris > Beris morrisii. The sequence goes on from OX638310.1 coordinate 62,671,439, forward strand.
CTGGCTGCCGTCGTTGGACTATCACAAACCGATGATATTTCGGCTGATGTACGAATTAGTTTACGAAATTTTTTATTACTTTCTTTTAGTTTTAGACTACACTTATCCATAATTTTTTTTCTAGTAACAGACTATAGCTAGGTTTTTGGTTTGGTTGTTATTTTTAAAAATTAATTTGGTTATTTCTGCTGAAATCCTTAAGGGAATTCGTTGAGTTTATATTAACATTAAAGCGTTACATTTTCCCCGGGGTTTTTCCGTTAGGTTTTCTTCAATTAAAAACTAATTTTTATTAATACTAGTTTTTTGTTTCACATATAAAGTCTTACGATACGAATTTAGTTTAGTTATTAAAAAATTAATGGGGTTACACTGTAACATTTCAATTTATTATTTTTCGTTTTGAAAAGATTTCGAAGTCGTTTTTGTTTTTGTTAATATCACCGTTGTTTAAACTGAAATGGATTAAAATGACGGTTAAGTTTTAATTCAAGAAATAAAATTTCAGATTTTTCTCGTCGGCTCTTAATGGACTGTTTCTCTAACTAATGCAAACTGGTAAGTTTAAAAATGTAATAAAAAAATAAAAAATAAATTGAAATCCGCACATAGCCAATAGTTGACACTGAAATAGTCGGTTATTGTCTTATAAAATATAAACAACATTACATAGAGAATTATCTAATGAATTAGCGGGTGAACTCATTTTGGTAGGTATTTCACTTTTTTTAAAGGTGCATTTAGATTATTCAAAGGAGCATTGAGGTATATTTTGAATAATGTAAGGTTCACGGTTGGCGCTAACCTAGAGCCTACAAAAATGTTAACAGGTATTTTGTCCGTTTTATAGAAGCTACAGGTTGTTCGATCGATGGCTTATTTAATCCAAAAGAAGTTTCGGATCTCTTAACTATCTTGTCGCCAATAAAACTCTTTGCAACCAATAACATCTGACTAATTTTACTTTATTATTTTATTATTTATTAATTTTAAAAAATTTACTACCCTGAAAATTTTTTTTAATACGTTTCATGACTAATAAGCACCAAAAAAAGCAAAAAAAAATTTCAGTCCGTCTGTGCGCCGTCCGCCGTACGCAAAACGTTTGAGAGCTTATAGCTCCAAAACCCTATGAGCTATCGAATTGAATTTTTTTTTTAATAGACTGGGTAGGCCCATTGAAGTGACCACTTTTTTGGGGGTGGGAGTTTGAGTGGAGAGGTGGAGGAAGCGTTTTAGACGAACAATTTTGGTTTCTAGATCTTAGCAACCGCTTATGTTAGAAAGGTGAAACTTGGAATTTATATAGAGCTTCGATAGTAGGCCCATTTTGCAAAAATATTGTTGATATGGGTGAAGGGGTGTGGGAGTGGGGCGAAAAATAATGCGTCCGAAACGACACATTCTAAAATCCATATCTCCTAAACGGTTAATGTCACGAAATTAAAACTTTTTGAATATCTGTAGGTATACTAGGAAAATAGATAGGAAACAAATTTTTGAGTAGGGACAGTGAAGTACGAGGGTGGGGGGTGAAAAACTTTAGATTACGATATCTCTCGAACCAATTGCACTAGAGAATTAAAATTTGGTTCCTATATAAAGGTTGACAAATAAAGTTTGCTGAAATTAAAAGTTTTTTAAGGGGGCGGTGGAGCATGGCAGTGGAGGGGGTAAGAATTTTTTTTAAAAAATCACGTCTCATATCTCAAGAACAGTGTAAGATAGATGCTTAGAATTTTTACCAGAAGTAGGCCTAATAGACCCCTAGCAGAAAAATTTCAGGGATGTGGGTGTTGAGGGTGAGGGTTGGGGAGGGTGAAAAGTAAAAAGTTCCGATGTTTATATCTGGAGAACCTATAATGATATAAATCTGAAACTATAACTATATATAAAGAGCTATAGTAGTAGCATGTTGGAAAAGTATAATTTTTTATAGGGGTAGTAAGGTACAGGGGTGGGGGATGTTTTTCCTTACTATAGAACGGCTTATGCTAGAAAGTTAAAATTTGGTATGTAGATGTAAACCAACTAGAAAAGTAATTCTGAGTAAAAAAAAATCAAATATCCATTGGCGTTCGGAAGTTGGTGAAAAAAAATGGTCAGTGAAAATGGAAAGCATATATTTTCACGATTTTCGTCATATCTATTAGGTCTTTCCTAATATTGAATTAATTTTTTTTGTACGGGTTCTTCATATAAAAACCTAGAAAGCTTTTTCAGGATTTTTTGAAATTCGACCCCCAAGGTGGTGTAAAGGGGATGTATACATTTTCAGGAATTCAGCCGTATCCCTCCGGTCTGATTGGATATCGAATAACTTTTCACTTCCACGGGCTTATTTAATAATCATCTAAAACCCGTTTTCAAGTTTTTTCCTTTTTCAACCCCTAAGAGTGTAAAAAAGGATTGAACACGTTTTCACGAATTCCGTCATATCTCTTAGGAGTGATAAGACATCGGATTGGTTTTTACTTCCTCTAGCTTTCTTTATGTATATCTAAAAACATATTTCAGGATTTTTAAATATTCAACCCCAAATTGGGTGCAAGGGTGCAAATTCTTACATATTTCTTAGTTCTAATGAGATATCAAATTCATTTTTACTTCCTAAGGCTTCCTACATAATCATCAAAAAGTTGATTTCAGGATGTTTGTTATTCAACTCCAATAGGATGTAAGCCTTTCGACATATTTCTCAGGATTGATGAGATATTAGATTGGTTTGCACTTCCACAGACTTTTTATATAATCGCCTACAAATGCATTTCCGATTTCATGTAATGGTCCAAAACCAAATCACGAAAAACCTTCTAATGGCGTAACAACTGATATTATACTAGGACTAGACCTCGTCCCGGAGTATGACCCAATTATGTAATTCATATGTTATATGTGGCAGCGGCGTAAGTATTCTATCGCGACCCCATTCTAACCGCTTCCCGAACTTTTGCAGTCACACAGTACTACCCAAAAAATAATAAAGTTGGGCCCAGACTGTTGGCAGATTTTTTGAATAAATACTGACCAGTAATCAGACATCATCCCTTATTACTGAGTTGAAATTAGACAATATTATTTTTTGACAAAGTCGTTTAGCCAGGATTGGCCCGACACTGGTCTGGAGGTTTGTCAGTACCAAAACAATGCCGATCGACAAGTCTTGGCGGACAATACGATGCCAATTCTGGACAGTGTACGCAACTCTGGTTGGAGTCCGGCATTTCGCACATGGGAGAGGATAGATACAATAGGCCCACTGAGGCCACAGTGATTCGGAATTTCAGGCAGTCTTCCACCTTTCATAAATCTAAAAAATCTGCGCCTTCAAGTTGCTACCATACAAACAACCTTAAAAAGTTGGTGCTTGAAATTTGCTCTCCTTAAGCCTGATTTGTACAAGCCTTAACGAATGAGAAGATTAAAGATCGTAGCCCAGGTATGAACGTATCGAAGAAAGTCTTTAAAGTGAACAGACACGTGATAACTTTAAGTTTCAATAACCTGTAAATAAAACTTTTCTATTATCAAATTCCAGTTATATAAATATTAAGTTTTGACGACGTCGTAAAGACGTTTTAGTTAAAAGTCGTGACTAAATTTCATTATAACTCAATTCCCCACCAAAAATAACTGCTGATCAACATAATAATAATCAATGGCACAACAGCCCAAACTGGGTCTAGGCCTTGAAGTAATGCTAGAGTAACTTCATTACTAGACCAACGGAACACTAGGAGGTGAAGTGGTCAGCCACACGCTCGTCCATGATTATTACCCCGATTTTAACTCAAGTACTCATTTACAGCTGAGTGAACTAGTAGTCCGGCACCCAATCCCATTCTCGATAATTACTTGTCGCCAAGGAGATTCGAACCTGGTACCAGGTGCACCAAAGGCAAGTGTTTTAGCCACTAAGCCAAAACAGACTAGTTATCAGGGATACTTGGATAGAAATTGATCCGCACTGTTGCTATGTTCAATTTCGTCTGTTACATCGCTTTTTATTTTATCCGCCATGCTAACTACCACTCAGTGGAATACTTGATAACTCTATTTCGCTTAAGTGTACCAAATATTGTTTATTTACCCACAGCCCTGTTTTATGGATCTTTCAAGTGTGTATCTCGAGCTTTCAATTATAATGTATTAATCGAACACACCTGCTCCACCTATCGATTAGACTCTCACCTCTTTCTCAACAAACTTCCAATTTATATTAGGCAATTAATTGAACCGAATTGCAAAGTTAAACACACAACTGATCGATAAACCAACATTCAAAGTATCTTTCGTACCTGGCGGAGTTTTGTTTGCTTTCGTTCTTAATTCAATTTCTCTATTAATTTAATTTAGGTGATAATAGGGTCGTATCCTCAGTGAAGATGGTAAAAAATGACAAAATAATTTTCATTGGGAGTACATGCTGATGGTTGTATGGTGATGCCATGTCTGATGGAACAAATCGGCAGAAAGTTAAGCTTAGAAGGGCAGACCTCAGCAAAACTCGATTCTAAAATTTCTAGAGAATTTCAAGAAAGCTGGAAATGTTGTCCATTCATCCAATTATCGAATACCTCCAGTCCCGGTACTTCTATGTCTATGTTCTGTAGCTTAAGTGAGTCCTTGTTGAATTCAGTACCGTCATCCTCCTCAGGACTTAGGCAGAAAACCCCATTACACCAAGTTATGGATATAAATGTAAGATGATGGAAAAATATACCGCCGTCATAATAAGCATATAGCCAAATCCGATATCCAGACTGAAATCCTGTAGTGAGTGTGTTAGTCTATCATCCCGGAGGTTGTGGACTTAAATCCTGCTCATGACATGACATAATGCCCAATTTCCTTTGCATTTCAATAACAGCAATTCCGGAAAACTCCATTTTAAATTTTCCTTTTACTTCCCTCTCCTTCCAAAAGGTTGAAGTGATAGGCTAACAATTTTTTCCCAGGGAAAAGCAAATATGTTTCGGTACTTCGAAAGAAAAAAACCCGAAAAAGCCCAATTTTTTCTGTGTTCGCTATAGAAGAAGATGAAATACTAAATTCACATATAAATTCATATTCATCCCACACTGCTGAATTCTTCGGAGATTGGATGGTAGTTTATTGAACAACGACCAAGAAAGAAATCTGCCAACAGTCTGGGCTCAACTTTATTATTTTTTGGTAAAAGTCCGAAAGGTGCTTAATACTGAGATGCGGTGAAGGTCACTATGCGACTGATAACCTAAAAAATAACGTTCCAAATAGCCTACTGGCTTGAAATAACGAAATTCATGAAAATGTTGGAAAACCCTCTTTTTTTTACTCAAGCTCTGTACATCAATAAAATTTTGAACTTTTTTTTTGCTTTAATTACTCCTGTAGTACTTCTACATAGACATACCAAGTTTCAACTTTCTAGCACTAGCCGTTTCTGAGATATGAAAAACCACCACCCACCCCCGTACCTTGCTACCACCATCAAAAATTTTATTTTTCTAGGATACTTCTACAGTGACTCTATATAGCTGTAAATTTTTAGCTTTCTATGCTTTGCGGTTTTCGAGAAATAAAAATCAGAATTCGTTTCGTTCCACCCCCTCCCACCATCACTCCCTACATCCACACCCTCAAAACTTTCTACGCTAGAGGTCTAATGGTCCTAACTCCTGTAAAAATTTCAAGATCATATCTGATACGGTTCATGAGATATAAAAATTTATTTTTTTGAAGAATGGCTGTCCCCCATCTTCAGCGCTTCACCTCCCCCTCAAAAAATTTTATATTCAGTAGACTTCACTGGTAATTATATATACAGAAACCAAATTTTATCTTACTAGCACAATTGAGTCGGAAGATATTGTAATTCAAAGTTATTCACCCCCCACCCCCATACCTCACTACTCCCCCTAAAAATTTTAGCCCCATTTTAATCTCCTAGTATCCCTTAATACAACTACGAAATTTCGGCCATCTAACATCAACCGTTCAGGAAATATGGATTTTAGAATGTATCAATACCAGCTTACAAGCGTTTTGGACGTATTGTTCTCCCCCCCCCCCACTCGCACACCTCTCAAGCCCTATCGACCATTTTTTTGCAAATCTATCAAGTACTATCATAGTACTTCATAAGTTCCAACTTTCAGCCTCCTAGCATAAGCGGTTCCTTAGATCTAGAAACCGAAATTTTTCATCTAAAACGTTCCCCCCTCCTCCCCCCTTACACCACCACCCATCCAAAAGCTACCATTTTTAGGAGTTCACCCACTCTACCCACCATAAAAATTTCAATTTAATATCTCAAAGGGTTTATGAGCTACGCTCCTTCAAACGATTTTGTGTACGGCGTACGGCGGATGGTGGACAGACGGACATTTTTTTTTTTTGCTTTTTTGAAAATACAAAATTTCAGAGTAGCAAATTTTTTTGAAATTTCAGGTCGATAACAATACTTTATTATTAAAAAATAATAAAGTAAAATGGGTATAAAACGATAGTTGAGAATAGAAGTTTTGCCAATGGACAAAGTGTTGGTTCATCCTACAAATGGCATCGCCACTTCACCGGCATTCTAGCAGAGCTATTTTTCCTTCCCAGTACCGAAATGGGCAGATCTCTAGTACTGAACACAGTTAAAATTTCTGTATTACGAATTCAGTACTACAAAAATACAGTATTAATTGGGAAATTTTATAACAAATAAAAATATTTTATATAACGATGTAGGCCAGGATTTGAACTACATCATTCCCAAGTCATCACTATCGAGACTATTCAACGCTGTACATCTTGTTAGGAAATATTATATTGGATATTTTAATTTTTACAATTTTTAATTGCAATACATTTTCCGTACCGGTACTGTAATTTAAAAAAATTGAGAACGCCGAGAGAACATGGTAAATAGAAAGAGAATAGAAAAATGCCAGCGTTTTCCAATTTTCATAAAATTTTTCGGTTTCTATTAATTACTATTATGTGAACAAAAGGCAGTAAAAAACTTGTCATGAACTCCAAAACATTATAAATTTCAGAATGTGTTCACTTTAGTCGCAGTACTGATTTCTTCAGAAATTTGTATCACTTTTCGCAGTTCTGCGTCGGTATTGAAAAACTGAACTGGTTCAGAGCTGGCAGAGCCAACTCAACGATTGATTCGAATTGCTGGTTGTTTTGTCCCACCTCAGCAAGTGAAATGAACAGAAATCAAATATGCATTGTTAAATCTATTGTTTATAGACGAAACCAAGATTATAAATTAAAATTTTAAATTTGATAAAATAGGGAACATAAATTAAAATTAATCGGGTATATTTTCATTTCACCATCGATCAGAAATATAACACATTACAGCAGATTTCATGCCCCATGGAATAGGACGAAATATGATTACGGACCAATTTTTCACATAAGTATTATGACCACGCGAGGCATTTGCTCATCTGAAGGCTGACCTAATTGGCAACTCCTTTTCACTAGTGAAAATCCCACTGCTATTGATACCAATTTGTTAATTGTTTGGGAAAGGATCACCTTCCAACTTCCCTTATCGGAAGGAGAAAAGTTTGTCTTGTTTGTACTTTCCAATTTTTATGAATGCGCCACAAAAAAATTGAACCGTACTCAAACGTTACCACCACGTAACAACAAGGAAGGAAAATGAATTGAATGGAAATGGTGCCATGCCTCGGGATCTGAAAATGGATGGTGTGGGTGAGGGGGTGAGAGCTGTGTTTATGCTGGAGGGTTGATTTAATATTGTAGCATAACTGAGGTTTGTGCTGGCTAATGACTTGAATACGAAATGCCAGGGCAGAGCCAAAAATTCTAAAGCTAAGTTTAACACGGTTCAGCGAGGGTAGTTCTATATGTGGTGGATGTATGGAAAGGGTATTTGGGGACGCATTCCTGGACCTATATATTGGCGTCTATGTTACAGGACCACGAAACGCCATCTAAATTCGATTTGGCATCAACGTCTAGCAATCAATAAGAAACGTGTTGGAGGGTGGATGTATTTTCTTCCGTTTTAGGTCGCAGTTTGAAGGTTAAGCGATTGAAATGGAAATGAAAAGCCATTATGGAGATTGTTTACTTGATAGTCAATCATAAGAATGTGGCGAGGGTGAGTAATTGCAGTTTTAAGTGCACTTTAAGGCTCGTTTCACATTATACGGTTTTGACCGTACGGCGAAATTGGTTTAGTGGAGTGAAGAAGAGAATGGTCTCTTTCACATTGCACGGCCACGGATAACCGGATGACGACCGAGTACCCAAGTACCAGTACTACACTAGATACTGAAGGTAAAAAGCTTGTGATGGAAACGATTGCTCAATTCGGAGTTTTGCCGTACGGTCATAACCGTACAGTGTGAAACGAGCTTAACGGTCGAACGTAACAACGGCGATTAATGGCAATGAAATGACTCATAAAGTATGTTATGAATTCATACAAGACAGTAAAACGAATCGTACTTGGTATTATGGTGTCGATTTAGGAGTATGTACGAAGGCCATCCCAGAAGTACCCGACCTAACCAAGAGAATACCAAAAATACCGAGAAATTTTTTTTTAGGAAGATACACTTTTCCCAGCGATGTTGGATAACTTCAATACCCTCTTTATAGTGAGAACTGTTGAGCTTCTCAAAATAACCGTCAATCGCAGACTCCACCTCTTCTCTGTTGGCAAACTTTTTACCAACGAGCCATTTTTTTAAGTTTGAAAAGAGAAAACAATCCGAGGGTACTAAATCTGGGGGTGTGAGGAAGCAATTCGAACTTCAACTGATTGATTTTGGCCAACGCGATAACAACGATGAAACAACACTTTCTGTTTCGCCAAATGTGGTCGTTTTCCTTGATTTCATCACTCAAATGCTGCAAAAAGTTCGCATTATACTCGCCGTTAATTATTTTTCCCATTTCAAGATAATCAACGAAAATTATCCCACGCGCATCCCAAGAAACTGATGCCATGACCTTGCCTTCTTTGGAGCCGATTCTTCCCTGTTAGTCCATTGTTTTAACTGTTCCTTCGTCTCAGGTGTGAAGTGACGGACACATGTTTCGTTCGTGGTTATGAATCGACGTAAAAACTCGACTTTATTGCTGTGAAACATTGCCAAACACTTGATTAAAACATCCGTACGACGCTGTTTTGTTCCATTTTGAGTAAATGTGGCAGCTTTCTCATGTCCAAAGTTTCAATCAATATGCAACACTTTTTGAAATACCTTACATGTCTTCTAGCACGCGCACTGTCAGTCGACAGTCATCCAATACCATTTTAAGGATTTTCTTCACTATTTCTGGCGTGGTCACCTCATTTGGTCGACCACTGCGTTATTCGTATTGACAACTCATACGGCCTCGTTTAAACTCTGCCACCCAATATTTTATTATTGTAAACGAAGGAGCAGACTCCCTCTGTTTTTTTTATTTTATACCCATTGACATTCATAGGTGGTCGCTGATAATGGAGTGTATATATTTTCACGAATTTCATCATATCTTTTAGGTCTTCTGAAATATTGAAATAATTTATTCGTCAAATAAATGTCTAGAAAACGTACTCAGGATTTTTCTGAATTCAACACCTAAGTGTATATAAAGAAGTTGCATATAATTTCACGAACTCTGTCACATCCCTTAGGTCCGATGAGTTATCAAATGAATTTTAACTTTCACTAACTTTTAACATAATCGCCTAAAAACCGTTTTCAGAATTTTTTGTATTTAACCCCTAAAAGAGTGTAAAATATGTTTTGACGAATTCCGTCATATCTCTTAGGTTTGATTAGATATCGAATTATTTTTTACTTCCATAGTATTTTAATAGGATTTTTTGATATTCAAACCCGAAGGATCTCTACACACCTTTGGGGGTTAGACACGTTTTAATTTCGCAATATCTCCTAAGTCTAATGAGGTATGAAATTTTGGTTTTTTGTTGTACGAAGTTTCTGTGTAATAGAATTAGAATTAGAATTAGAATTTCATAAATTTCGCGATATGTTAGATCAGATAAGATGTTGAATTGGTTTCTGCTTTTACGGGCTTTTTATAGAATTGCCTAAAAACAAATATGTTTTTTTTTATAATTAGCACTCAAGGGTTTGTAAAGGGGTGGCGTAATTTTTCACGAATTCCGACATATCTCTTCGGAAATGAAAGTCCAGTGAAAGTGAAAATCAATTCGATATTGGTTTTCACTTTCACCGGTTTTTTGCACAATATTATAGTTTGAAGACTTATTTCAAGATTTGTTAGTATTCTTCCGTCAGGATGGTGTAAAGGTTTCATACGTTTTCCCAGATTTCTCTCTAACTCTTAGGTCTGATAAGATAACAGATTATATTTTATTTCCATCGCATTTGAATATAATCGGTTAAAAAGCGATTTGAGAATTTTTCGATTTATATACTTCTATGAGCTGATTGTTTATTTTAATTTTTATATGAACTTGTTATGTTTTCTAATTATAAAATTTATTACAAATAATCTTCTTGTTTCGAAAAAAACCAGTGCCTTACTTCGACTTTGACCGTGTCTCGGACTATGACGCAAAATCATAATTTGTGTTTAAAGGTTTTTGTATCGTCGAGACTTCTGTCGCAACTCGACTTTAACCACTTTTCGGCCTTTTTCTCGAAAAATAGTAAAGCTACGCCCAGATTGTTGGCAGATTTTTTTTCAAAATATTTATCTGAAATGTCAAGTTCTATAATACATTTGATATTTATAGCGCAAGCCGTTTCTGATAACATTTTTTTTATTTTGGTAGTGTTATATAATGGATAGTTTGTTGGATGGGCATCGATGTCAGCAATTTAAATGACAGCATTTTAAAATTTCAAGCCTCAACTTCCTGGCTTCCGCGGCTCTTGAGAAATATATAGAAATAATTCTTATTTTATTATCTTTTAATAATAATACTTTTGTAAACGGCTAGAAATCGTTTTCCAGATTTTCCATATTCAACCCCTAAAGTTGTGTAAAGTAGTTTTGCATACTTTCACGAATTCCGACACATATCTTAGGTCTACAGATGTAAGCGATCAAGGTGATTGATGCAAGATGATACTTGCTTGTAAGTGGGATTTCGTTAGCGAAATCAAACATGAAGGGAAAAAATTGGAGCTTAATTGAAAATTCGATCTTCTTGTTTCGTTGGTAATTTTATTCGTTTTGTGATAGGAGGGAATAACGAGGTTAGAGGTATGAAGTTTATTCCGCGAACGAGAATTGAAAACGATACCGCGATCGAGAAATTGGTGCGGAGCGTGTTATTTTTGAGAAGAGTGCCCAACTGAATGCAGCATAAGGGCTAACAGCAAGGTTTCCCTCTATTTTGATTTGCCAATATTAGTTACCTTAATGTTTGGCCAAGTCGCTGAAAATAGCTCAATTGCGATTCGCACTTTAGACAAGGTTTTTTCGAAAATTGATACTAATAAGAGACCGAATCAAAGGCGGACGGGCCTTTTATAGGGCCGTGTAGCTTTGACTACCGCTGCTTGTTCAATTTCCACAGTCAACGTCGTCAGTAAATTGTGTTTGAAGTTCAAACAACAGAAATATCGCTTTCACTTCTAAGGACTTGAATATAATCGCCTTTAAACGGTTTTCAGAGTTTTCACGAATTCCGACAAATCTTTTATGTTTTATGAGAGATCGAATTCGCTTTGACTTCTACTACATTATGTACTCTATGCATAATCGCCTAAAAGTTTATTTCAGGATATTCCGATATTCAACCCCTAGGAGATGTTTAGTGATCTTGTATATTTTTACGAATTTTGACATATTTTTAATGAGATATTGAATTGTATTTCGTTTTTTTACACTCGCAACAAAATTTATTAAGGAATTTTTTTTGGCATTTAGCTCCTAAGAGACCGTTTTATTGAAATTAAGAAAAAAAAATCTGCCAATGGTCTGGGCGAAACTTTATTATTTTTCGGGTTAAAGTTCGGGAGCGGTAAAAGTCGGATACCATCAGTTGTTTCGAGATTATGAAGTTTCTTGGAAAGTTAATTTCATTCTTAAAATAAAAATATTTAAAATAGAGATTTTTAGCCAATTAAACATTAAAAAAGCCCCTGTAGACTATACGAATTTCGGTATATTATGTACACCAAAAGCCCATAGAAGTAAAAACGAATTTGTTGCCTTATCAGACTTAAGAGATACGACGAATTGTTAAAATGTATACAAACCCTTTACTTCCACTTGGGGTTTGAATTTAAAAAAAATTGGAAAACAGGTTTTTAAACGATTTCATAAGAACCAACTTGATATCTCATGAGACACGAGGGATTTTAATAAATTTGGGAAAACGTAAGCAAACTCTACACACCGCCTTGGTTCTTGAAATTCGAAAAATCGTGAAATTTGTTTTTAGGTCATTACATCAAATGCCGTAATAACAAATTTTATATCTCATCAGAATTAAGGGATGGCAAAATTTGTGAAATATATGCAAACCCTTGGGGGCTGAATATCCCAAAATTGAGAAATGGGTTTGTAGGCGATTATATAAAAAGTCTGTGGGAATGAAACCCGATCTAATATCTCATCAAACCTAAGAAATATGTCGAAGCTTTGAAAAGCATACAACCTTTAGGATTGAAAATCTGAAAATACTGAAATTGTCTTTTTGGTTCTAATATGGGAAACCTTAGGAAGTAAAAATTAATTCGATATATCATTAGATCTAAGCAATATGTAGGAATCTGTGAAAATATATGCAACCTCCTTATACCCACTTGGGGGTTGAATATCAAAAAATCCTGAAAGGACTTAATAGATAAATATGAAAACAGCACGAGAAAGGAAAAACAATTGAATTACTTATCACTTCTAAAGTATATGACGGAATTTGTGAATCTTAGGGGCTGAAAAAGAAAAAAACTTAAAAACAGGTTTTAGGCGATTATTACGCAAGCCCGTGAAAGTGAAAAGATATTCGATATTTGATCAGACCTGGGGGATATGGCATAATTCGTGAATAAGTATACAACCCCTTCACACCCCCTTAGGGTTCGAATTTCAGAAAATCCTGAAAATCCTTTTTAGGTATTTATATGAAGAAGCCGTAGAATGAAAATGAATTAAATATTTGGAAAGACCTAATAGATATGACGAAAATTCCATTTTCACTGATACATTTTTACGCCCTCTCTTCGGAACACCAATGGATATTTGAAAATTTTTTTTATCTAAGTTACTTTTCTAATTGATTTACATATACATACCAAGTTTCAACTTTGTAGCATAAGCCGTTCTATAGATAGAAAAACCCGACCCCGTACCATACTACCCTTAAAAAAATTTCCAAGATGCAGCTTTATATCATTATAGGTTTTCGAGATACAAAAATCGGAACTTTTTCCTTTTCACCCTTCCTTACCTTCACCCTCTTCACCCTCTGATAGGGGTCTATTAGAACTACTTCTGGTAAAAATTTTAGGCATCTACCTCACACTGTTCTTGAGATATGAGACGTAATTTTTTTAGAAAAATTCGCATCCCCTCCACTTTCAAAATTTTACTTTCATCAAACTTCATTTGTCAACCTTTATACACAAACCGAATTTTATTTGTCTAGTGCAATTGGTTCGTTAGATATCATAATCTAAAGTTTTTTACCCCCCACCCTCGTACGCCACTACCCCCACTCAAAAATTTGTTTCCCATCTATTCTTGCCATCTATTCTACCTACAGACATTCATTAAGTTTCAATTTTGTGACTTAAACCGTTTAGGAGATATGGATTTTAGAATGTGTCGATCTCGGCTTTTTTCCGTTTCGGACGTATTATTTTTTAAGCAAATGGGTCCACTACCAAAGTTCTATATAAATTCCAAATTTCAGCCTCCTAGCATAAGTGGTTGCTGAGATCTAAAAACCAAAATTTTCAGTCTAAAACGCTTCCCCTCCTCCCCCCCTACACCCCACCCCACAGAATTTGGTCACTTCCAGGGGCTTACCCAGTCTATTCATAAAAAAAAATTCAATTTAATCTCTCAAACTGTTTGGGAGCTACGAGCCTTCAAACGATTTTGCGTACGGCGGACGGCGTACGGCGGACAGACGGACTGAAATTTTTTTTTGCTTTATTCGTGTCTACGAGTCATGAAACGCGAAAAAAAAATGTTCAGGGTAGCAAATTTTTTTTTTAATAATCGATCTCAATACTGTTTTATTAAAAAATAATAAAGAAGTAGAAATCTACCAGCAGTCTAGGCGCAACTTTATTATTTTTTGGTAGATGTCTGGAATGGGCTTAATGCTGTTGCAGGTTACTATACAACTGGAACATAAAAACTAACCAAGAGACTATTTAACACATTATTTGTTTAGATTGTTAGTCGCAAAGTAACTTGCACAAGATATAATAGAGTTGTACCAAGACTGATGCATACATATGTTTTTATTTAACACGTTCCTCAAACCCCACCCCAAAAACCACTAAAAATAATAGCTAAATGGTTTTGTGAGCTGTACCCTCCACAAGCGTTAACGTACGGCGCATGGACGGACAAAATTTATTGGGGACTTGCATTAGCTCCAGATGTTTCCCGACAGATGGTGTTATCTATGCCTTTTTGTATCGGGCAATACTGCAGCGAACTTCATCGTGAAGCTCCACCATTAGGATTGAAATGAAAGTAAATGTTATACTGCCCAAATGCAAACAATATTTGTTTAACGTTTTTTAAGTCTACTAGTCTTAATAGTTTGACTGCCAAACTTTTTTGCCAAAACTTTTGACAATGCTATTTTTTCTAAGGGGTGAAAGCTATCGTTGGACGCGGAGCCGCGTCGCTGGGACTGAACGTGTTGAAAGGTGGTAGGGTAGCATTTTTTTTTTAAATTGGTCACAATGCTTTATTATTGAAATAATAAAGTATATCGCCGGTGCACACTTCGTTTATAGTTCAAGTAAATATTTTCGCTCTTTATTAATTATTGTTTTTTCAAATTTTCTTTCGACAGACCAAAATTAGGTACGCTCAAATAGACAAGCCGAAACTAATTTCCTGTCACCACTAACCAAAGTTTTTCGAACTACTTTCGGAAACTCCCACAATCGATAATTGTCATTCTCTATTACTGGTTGTAAACACATACTCGTATAATTGCTAGCTACAGGTTCTACATTTGAACTCAATTATAAGTTAATTTGGTCAGAAAACTTATCATGTCTACGTCATCTAAACTAACCATATATTAAATATGTGCTCCAGTTCCTTTGCCCACTATTCCTTACACACTTTTTTACCACCCCCTCCAAATTAACTTAGCAATTTCAGTTTGCTTTCACACCACAAGATTTCTGCGAATTACATACATAGTTTGATTTTTACCGGACAGAAAATAAGTGGGAGTTGTAAGATATCCAGGATACCTAAAAGCCCAAACAACAATAACGTGCTTAGCATTAGCATGCTAACTAAAATTTATAAGCCACTTGCTCATTGCATACACCTAACTCTATTGTCGGGATATTGTTTTCAACCCTCGCCCTTAGTTTGGTTTCAACCTAAGCCCGTGGATATCAATTGATTGTAGTACGTGATAGAGCATCGTATTTGCGCGCTAGTTCTATGCATTATCCTGTTTGAAATAGTTTCAAAGTTAGCCGCAGGATTGTGTTTTAAGGGGTAGTTTAGATAGTAGAGGGTGGAATATGGTTCACGCGATATTCTCGTTTATTTCCAGTAAAACACGCCCTCTCCTCCCATTCCAATGGCCGTATAGTGGATAAATTTCACTGCAATTATCCATGCCTTCATTTATAATCTGTTTTGAAATGTGCTGAAAATTTAGTGAAAGATTGGTTTCAAAATAAGCGGATAATAATGAGAATCAGTTTAAATTTGTTTCCTAGAAAGGATGTTATAATGTAGATGAAGAATTTATTAAGCAGTGACAATTAGCAACGATAAAAATACAAACATTTAAAAAATCGGATTAGTTGCGATTGTATGTTACAAGAAGTTAAAAATTCAAAAAACCTCGTGCGAATCGTAAACTCTAAAACTAAACTATTATATTTTATTTTCAAAACTTTGTTATTTAAAAAATAATAAAGTAAGATCTGCCAAGAGTATTGGCTCAGATTTTATTCCTTTTTCGATAAAAATCTGTGGCACACAAAAGTTTTTTATACAGCGGACCTTCTAATTAAGTTTTTTTTAACTACTCCTATTTTGCATCGTATTTATATAGTTTGACTTTGATCACAGAGAAAAAAAATTCGTTGAAAAATTCCCGAATTTTACATAAAGATTTAACACAACCCGAAGGTGAATCCCACCTGGAAAACTAATTAGTAGTCAGTATCCATAAAAGTTTTCGTTGGATTAAAAATGAGCCATTGTTAAATTTGATAAACGTATGGTAAAGCATGTTGTTAATTAGATCATATTACTTCATCTTGTCTTATTTTAGCAGCTAAGAAAAGGCACTTCCTAATAAAATCCTTCGGTACATGCAAAATTCTTCTGTTCCGTTTCGGTTCCCAAAAGACTTACGTATAGAATGGAAAAAATTTCGAATTCTATTTAAAGATATCGCCTACATATTGAATTAGATCAGGTACATACCTCCCTTACACATTTCAATTTTTATAAAGAATCTACCTCCCAAGATATTACGAGGGGCTACACTTAGAGACGATGCATAAGTAGAGATTTCTACCCAAAGTGGATTGAACCAATTTCGACATTTTCACGTTTACGTAGCACATTTCGTTTACTTAATTGAATTTTTGTTTAAATTTATGCTGTTCTAAAGGGTTCAGGATTTATTTTCATATTTTTAAAATTAGGAGGTTGAGTTCACTCGAAAAGTTATGGTGCTATTTGCAGTACTTTTTGCGCCCAGTGTAGGGTAGATGCCGAAAATCACATCACTTTCTCGACATTATTCGGATTAATGAAAAAATCGTAGAAACAATTAACAAATTCATCAAATATTTTTCATGATATATGAACCATACATTCATACTATGAATATTATTTCATTTAAAAATTTCTCATAGTTTGATATACAAGAAATGTGAATACATACTACAAGAAATCAATACCTGTCAATTTTGAAGTAAATCTTCATAATATTAATTAAAAAGTTTTTATGAATTGAACATAATCATAATATTGAAGCTCGTAAGCTGAAATAAAATCCTCTATTGTTTACAGATAAAGACGACCATCATATAGATTAATATGTGCAGAAGAACAATGTACCGTCTCCTAGTATTAATTACTTAATTAGCTTTAGGGACGAGAAAGTTGAGAAATCGGTTCGGGTATGACAGCGTAATCACAGGTGTTAATAACTTTCCGTGCCATTGGTTTCATTGCACCTTCAAAGTTTCGTTAGAATGGAAAGAACGTGGATATTAAAGTCAAAAACATTAAAAAGGGTTTAGTGAAAAAGTGATAAAATAACAGCAGGAAAAACAGTGAAAAACTTTTTCTTAGCTTAATAAATAGAAGAAAGTGTAACCATTGGCGAGGCAATCATACGAACTATGGAACTACTTTGAAAGAAATTAAAAATAAGCAAATATTTCAAATATTGTCGAGTATAAAAAAGGATGAATTTCAATAATGAAACAAAAATGGCAAGGTCTGTACGTTTGTGTGAGCGTACTAGACAATCACCATTAAGGTTGAGAGTTTTCTTCTAACCACAGCACCCCCGCAACAGCCAAACAATATTAATTTTACCTTATTATTTCAATAATAAAAAAAATGGCTACCCTCAAACTTTTTTCACGTTTTAGGCCTAATGGACCCCAAAAAAAGCAAAGAAAAATGTATGTCCGTCAGACCGCCGTTCACCGTACCCAAACGGCTTTGATGGTGTGTAGCTTCTGAACTCTTTGAACTATTGAGTTAAAATTTCTTAAGTGGTTAGACTAGGTGGACTACTTTCAGTGGGCACTCTTTGAAGGTGTGGGCGTGATGGGGAAGTGAGGTGAGCGATTTTGAAAAAATTTTGGTACATACGAGTATATCAGGAACTGCATAAGCTATACAGTTGAAGCTAGGACATTATGTAGATTTCAAAATTTATTACGGGGCAGTGGTGTGCAGAGGAGATTAGAGATTAGAGCAATCCAACTTTGCAGGAAAGTTAAAGTTTATGTATGTAGGTGTAGAGTGAATGCTGAATCTAAAATTCTTGATGGTGGCGGTGCGGCACGGAAGTACGGATTAAAAATTTTTGAAGAAAATCCAGCCTCATATCTCAAGACTTATTAAAGATAGTATCTTGAAATTTATACACAGATAGGTCCAACAGACCGCTACCAGGGACAAGAAATTTTTGGGAATGGGGGTGTAGCGGGTGAGGATGAAATTATTTTTTATTTTGTATAACTCGAGAGTCGCTACAAGTAGAGAGCAAGACTGGAACTTGGTATTTGTATTGGACTATAGCACGTTTGACTTGCCCATTTAAAAATAGAGTTTTTGATAGGAGTAGCACAGGGAGAGGATAAAATAACGTTCAAAATATCCTTCAAAATCATTAGGCTGCCAGTCGCATAGTAACCTACACCGCATCTCAACATTGCGCGTTCTGGACTTCTACTCAAAAATAATATGGCTGCGCCCAGACTGTAGACAGATTTTTTATGTTTTACTAATTTTACTTTATTATTTTTTAATAATAAAGTATTGTTATCGACCTGAAATTTCAAAAAAGTTTGCTACCCTGAAATTTTGTATTTACACGTTTTAGGACTAGTAAACCCCAAAAAAGCAAAAAAAAAAAAAATGTCCGTCTGTCCGCCGTAGACGCCGTACGCCGTACGCCGTACGCCGTACGCCGTACGCCGTACGCCGTACGCCGTACGCAAAATTGTTTGAAGGCGCGTAGCTCCCAAACCCATTGAGATATTAAATTGAAATTTTTATGGTGGGTAGATTGGGTGAACCCCTACGACTGGTATATTTTTGAGGGGTGGGGGTACAAGGGGAGAGGAGAGGGGAGCATTTTAGACGAAAAATTTTGGTTTCTAGATCTCAGGAACCACTTACGCTAGGAGGCTGAAACTTGGAACTTATATAGTACTATAATAATGGACTCAATTGTAAAAAAATGGTCGATATTGGTTAAGGGGTGTGGAAGTGGGGGGGAAAACAATGAGTCTTTAACGCATGAAAGTCGGGATTGAAACATTCTAAAATCGATATCTCCTGAACAATTGATGTCAGAAGATTGGAACTTTGTTGTTGTCCTTAGGGATACTTCCAGATTAGACAAGAGCTAAAATTTTTAAGAGGGGTGGTGGGGTGTGGGGGTGGGTTGTGAAAAACTTTGGATTACAATAACTTCCGAACTAATTACACCAGGAAGATAAAATTTAGTTTCTGTATATGGACTCACAAGAGGAGTCTAACAAAACTAAATTTTTTGAGGGGGGAGGTGGAGCACGAAAGTGGGAGGATAGCAATTTCTCAAAAAATTTAATTTTTATATCTCAAAAACCGTATCAGATATGATCTTGAAAATTTTACAGGAGTTGGGGTCGATAAACTTCTAGTAGGGAAAAAAATTTTGGTGGTGTGGGTGTAGGGGGTGGTGGTGAAAGGGGGTAGAAAGGAAAACATTCTGATTTTTATTTCTCGAAAACCATAATGAATAGAAAGCTAAAAATTTAGGATTATATAGAGCCACTCTGCAGACATCCTAGAAAAATAAAATTTTTGATAGGGGTATCAAGGTACGGGGGAGAGGAGTGGTTTTTTATATCTCAGAAACGGCTTATGCTAGAAAATTGAAACTTAGTACGTATATGTAGATGTGCTATTAGAGTAATTAAAGCAAAAAAAAGTTCAGATTTTTATTGGCGTTCAGAGGTTGAGTCAAAAAAATGTCCGTGAATCCACATTTTCACGAATTTCGTTAAAACTTTTAGACATGTCAAACTATCAAAGCAATTTTACTTCTGCGGGCTATTTATATAAGCGCCTAGTAACGGTAACGGTAACGGAATTTTTCGATATCCAACCCCTAAGGGGGAGTAAATTGGTTGTGTACATATTCACGAATTCTGATATATTCCTAAGGTATATTGATGTTCACTTGTACTTCTATAAGCTTTAAACGTAGTCGGGAAAAAACCGATTTAAGTATTTTTCTCAATTAAACCCCCTGGGGGTATTGTTTAAGATTTCACTGATTCCGAAAATCTCTTAGGTTTAATGTGATCGAATTCGCTTTTACTACTATGAATTATTCTATTGACAAAAAAAATACGTAAATAAAAAAAAAAATCTGCCAACAGTCTGGGCGCAACTTTATTATTTTATGGGTAGAAGTCCGAAACGTGTTTAATGATGAGATACGGTGTTGGGTACTATGCGACTGACAACCTAAAAAATAACCATTAGGCTATTTGGAACGTTATTTTTTAGGTTGTCAGTCGCATAGTACCCAACACCGTATCTCATCATTAAACACGTTTCGGACTTCTACCCATAAAATAATAAAGTTGCGCCCAGACTGTTGGCAGATTTTTTTTTTAATTTCAATAAAAACATTTACCCTCTATGTTTTTATTGAAATGAAAAAAAATCATCGAAACGCCTCTTAGCGGTTGAATATCCAAAATTTGTGAAACCGATTTTTAGGCAATTATGTAGACGGCCCGACGGAAGTAAAAAAGAATTCGTTATCTTATCAGACCTAAGTGATATGTCGGAGTTCGTAAAAATATATACATACTATCATTTTACACCCTCTTAGGCGTTGAATATCGCAAAATACTAAAATAAATCGTTATATATAAAGCCCATTTAAGTAAAAGCGAATTCGATCTCATTAAACCTAAAGGATTTGTCGGAATTCGTAAAAACTTGAACATCACACCCAGAGTTTTAATTTCAAAAAGTGTTTAAATCGGGATTTGCCTTTAGAAATGAATGTGAATTCAATATCTAATTAGACTTAAGAAATATATATACATATCTAATTTCGTAAAAATGTACACAACCTCTTTACACCTTCGGAGGTTAAATATCGAAAAATTTGGAAAGTAGTTTGTAGAGGCGTCTATGTAAAGGCCGGCAGAAGTAAAAATAATTTGAAAACTGGACATGCCTAAAAAACATAACGAAATTCGTGAAAATGTGGAATGGACGCTAATAAACATCTGAAATTTTTTTTGCTCTTACTACTTCCGCAGCACATCTGTTATATTATACATATATACGTATTAAGTTTCAACTTTCAAGCACAGTTCGTTTCTGAGATATAAAAAACTATCCGGTCTTTAAAACCAAATTTACTTTAGGAATTTTGAAAAATTCTCTACTACATAATAATTACAGATTTTATTTTATTTAATATTTTTCAAAAAATTTTGTTCACCATTGCAATTGATCTGATGTTACTTGATAGTAATTTTGCCTAGCATGTTGCAGAATGGGAACATAGTTGTTTACTATTCTGTAAACATTCCTAAAATGTAATTTAAATTATGTCCAATTAGAAGTGTTACCTAATTTGTTTTGATTTTTTAGAAACACACTGACTACAGATTGTCTACCATATATACCTAGGTGAAGTTCCTATTGATAGATCTAATTATGATTGACTTCAAAAAGACGCGACAAATATTTTTCGCCTAAGATGCCACATTTTCTAGATTGCGGCGGTTCTGGGCACTTATATTATTTTGGGCATGTTTTCTATATGTTGTAGACATTTCTAGACTTACGTTTTTGTGTTATTTGGATTGCCTAAATGGGAAGTTTTACTGACAAGGCACGAAAACTTAACATCTCCTGAAAAAATGGTAACGAAAATGTTACTGTAACGTCGATGTGTTAAAAATGTCACTGTAGTAACAACTGGGCCTAAGATTCTTGTTGGGTCCCGTACCTTGCTACCCCTATCAAAAATTTTAATGCCTCTATATATTCGTAAATTTTTAGCTTCCTATCTTTTGCGCTTTTTGAAAAATAATAATCAGAATTTTTTTCCTTCCACCCCCTTCCACCGTCTACGACCACCACTTTCGTGCTCCACCTCCGACTTCAAAAATCTATAGACTCCATACCTGTAGTTCTATATATACAAACTAAAATGTATACTCCTGCCACATGTGGCTCGAAAGATATTGTAATCCAAAGATGTCTATCACTCACCCCCACACCCCACCTCCTTCTTCAAAATTTTAGTCCTCGTCTAGGCTCGTAGTATCACTTAAGGCAACCACAAAGGTTAAACATTCTAATGTCAACCGTACAGGAGATATAGATTTTAGAATGTTTCAATCACAGCTTTCGAGCGTTTCGGACGCATTCCCACACCCCTCAACCAATATCGACCATTTTTTTGCAAATGAGGACACTATCATAGTTCTACAGCTTCGTAGCATGAACGGTTCGTGAGATCTAGAAACAAATTTTTTTTGTCTAAAATTCTCCGCCTACCTTCCCCCTCACTCACCCCCTCCCCAGAAAGATGTGAAGGGTGAATTCTATCTACTATAAAATTTCAACTTTATATCTCAACAGGTTTGTGAGCTACGCGCTTGAGCTTCAAACGCTTTTGCGTACGGCGGACAGACGGACACTTTTTTATGCTTTTTTGGGGTTTACAAGTCCTTAAACGTGAAAATAAAAAAATTCAGGATAGGAATATTTTTTTAAATTTTAGTCCGATCACAATATTTTATTATCTATTAAAAAAAAAATTAAAATTTGTTTGGAATTTAAGAGTGTACAAATAATTTTGTTAGCTTAATCGTCGTCACCAAAGTTGATAATAAAGTAAAGTGAAGTAAAAAAAATCTGCCAACAGTCTGGGCGCAACTTTATTATTTTTTTTCGGTAGAAGTTCGGAACCAGTTTAATTCTGAGATGCAGTGTAGGTTACTATGTGACTGAAAACCTAAAAAAAATAAGCCCGTGGAAGTGAAAAGTTATTCGATATCTAATCAGACCTGAGGGATACGGCTGAATTCGTGAAAATGTATACATCCCCTTTACACCACCTTAGGGGTCGAATTTCATAAAATCCTGAAAACACTTTCTAGGTATTTCTATGAAGAACCCATACAAAAAAAATTAATTCACTATTTGAAAAGACCTAATAGATATGACGAAAATCGTGAAAATATATGCATTCCATTTTCACTGACCATTTTTTTTGCCACACTTCCGAACGCCAATGGATATTTGAATTTTTTTTAATCAAAATTACTTTTGTAGTTGATTTACATATACGTACCGAATTTCAACTTTCTAGCATAAGCGGTTCTATAGTTAGAAAAAACACCCCCCCCCACCCCCGTACCATACCATCCCTATAAAAAATTATATTTTTCCAACATGCTACTACTATAGTTCTATCTAAATACCAAGTTTCAGCTTTATATTGTTATAGGTTCTCGAGATATAAAAATCGGAACTTTTTACTTTTCAACCTCCTCCACCCTTACCCTCTGCACCCTCATCCATGAAATTTTTTTTCTGCTGGTGGTCTATTAGGCCTACTTCTGGTAAAAATTTTAAGCATCTATCTTACATTATTCTTGAGATATGAGACGTGATTTTTTAAAAAAATGCTTACCCCCCCCACTTCCATGCTCCACTGCCCCCTTAAAAAATTTTACTTTCAGCAAACTTTATTTGTCAACATTTAAACCAAATTTTATTTCTCTAATGCAATTGGTTCGTGAGATATCGTAATCTAAAGTTTTTCAACCCCCACCTTTGGACGTCACTGCGCCCTCTCAAAAATTTGTTTCTGATCTATTCTCCTAGTATACCCACAGATGTTCATTAAGTTTTAATTTTGTGACATTAACCGATTAGGAGATATGGATTTTAGAATGTGTCGATCTCGGCTTTCTTGCGTTTCGGACGCATTATTATTCCCCCCACTCCCACACCCCTTTACCCATATCATCATTTTTTTTTTGCAAATGGGTCCACTATCGATGCTCTATAAAAATTCCAAGTTTCAGCCTCCTAGCCTAAGCGTTTACTGAGATCTAGAAACCAAAATTTTTCGTCTAAAACGCTTCCCCCACCTCCCCCGCTTACTCAGAAGGTGGCCACTTGAAGGGGTCTACTCAGTCTACCAACAAAAAAAAATTCAACTTAATAGCTCAAAGAGTTTGAGAGCTATAAGCTTTCAAACGTTTTGCGTACGGCGGACGGCGTACGGCGCACAGACGGACTGAAGTTTTTTTTTGCTTTTTTGGTGTCTATTAGTCATGAAACGTGGAAAAAAAAAATTTTAGGGTAGCAAATTTTTTATTTTTAAATATCGATAACAATACTTTATTATTAAAATAATAAAGTAATTAGAGACTTGTTACTTATATAATATTTTGCGGCCATTGAATCATTGTACTGTGAATAACCTAGTTTATGGGTCCATACTCCCGCCATACAGGATTGAAATATGAAAAAGTGATTGTCTACGAAAAATAATAAATCATCGCTTGCAAACATACGCGACTCTGCTCCACTTTATACGAATTTTTGTGGTTATTGTTATATTTTCTTAATGCCAAATATCTTCACCCAACTTCGATTTTTTTTACAAAAGTAAACAGACAAGTCATTGCGGCCGTATAATCCCAAACGTGTACACAAAAGGTACCTCCCTCAAGCAATCTAACAGCATAAAAGCACGTGTATCTGTGGTCCTTTGGCTATAGTATGTTACCTGCTGAAGGTAGTAGCAGCAGTACCAACCTATAGACAGACTAACACAAAAGCTCCCGGGCTATAACGTTATTGTCGTGCTTCGTTTGGAGCGTAGCATTCCGTACAAGCAAAAGGTCGCACCAACCCTTCTCTGCTCCAATGCCTCTCGAGTTCGCACACATCAGGGATGAGAAATGTTCTCGTTCGGCGTCATTCAAAAATACAGGATTTGGGTTTGGTGTTATTGGGATTATGAATCTAGCTGTGGGGACATTCCTTCAGATCTATGAATTTATCGTTTAGTTATGACTGGCGATCTGTCACGGTATGCCGTTTTGGAAGGGGTTGCTGGCGTCTAGGGTGCAGATGTTGACAGAGTTGACAGATTGTCACTTTGTAACTGGAAGAGCACAATGTTTACTTAATCTCCAAGTTGGGATACTCTACGCGAAGACTTTAAAGTTCGTGTGGAAAAAAAATGTCAATGTTGAACACAAATTCCCGTTGATGTTCTTGAAATCCATGAAATCTTTTTCAGAGATTAAAATAAAATCGTTCACACTTCGATCCAATAGATGGGGTTGTAAGGCCAAGGGACTTTGCCACTCTTCAACCAACACGCCTATCCATTTTCAATTTTCGTATAAAACCAACAATGCAACCCTTCATTCCATCAGCACTTCGATAAAAAAAAGTCCTTGCTCCTAATCGCTGCTAAGCACATCTTTGGTGGATTTAAAAGCTACATGTCAGGTGTTTACCGTTTTTACCGTTATGTTGTAAAACGAATCCGAAAACCCTTTTAACAAGAATCAGCAAAAAAGGGGCTTCTATTCAACTTTGTCCTCTACCCCATGCATTTACTGAGGGTAGTTGCTTGCGTGTAGACCATTAATTTGCGCGTAAAAAACATTTTTGTTTTAAAAAATGTTCCAGCTTTTTTTAGGCAATTAATTAGCGGATTACATCGTTGTGGAGAATTTAGTGTTGTAAAGTGTACACTTGCTGCTGTTATTTTCAGTCAAATTATTCTTACTAGAGCGTTAAATTTAAGAAGGTTAATTAATGCATCATTTTGTTTGAATATTACGCAGTCTGTAATATACTGCGCGGTTAGTACAAATGCAAATTTATCAGTTCTAGTTTTAATTTGATGATTTAATATGGGTATTTGAAATATGTGTATATTTTCACCTGAATAATTAAGCGTATTGAATTTTCAATTTTCAGAGCTCAATGTGCTCCCGAACATTTGTGAGATTTATTAGAAATACAATCAGCTTCTACTGTTAAGGATATTTACATGTGTGAATATATGAGCCGTTTATTTTGAAAGTGGGGCAAGTCCATTTTTTGTTATTGCGAAATATTTAAAGGTTTGCATTTCAATAAATTTAAAAATATTGGTAAGTAGTAATAGACATATTTTTTGCTTTTTGTGGTATTAGATAATGTAAGTTTATTATCCAATAGTGTATATAGTGCTAGCTAAAAAAAATAATGGTTTAATTATACCTTAATGGACTTGCCCCACTTTCAAAATTTATGAATTATTGTAATCGTTAATTTTAAAGGGTCATTCCATGAAGAATCGCCAAAGTTGTGAATTTATCGTCTCCGATTCTTTTGAAAATTTTTGTACTTGAAGAACTAGTGAAAAAAATAATTGAATTTCTATCTAATTTTTTTTGTCAGTTATAGTATGTGAAAGTATGTTAAAGTTTGCTCAAAAAAGGTGTCCGAGTTCTCTTTGAAAATGCATATCTCCGGTAATTTTTATCCTAGAACAATAAAATAAGGCTTATTTTAAGAGGGAAATATAAATAAAATATAGATAAAATATAGATAAATATAGAATATAGAAAAAATACAAATAAAAATTAGCCTTGAAATTTTTTTTTCACGGATATTTATTTTGTCCTTTGTCCTTAAATATCTCAAAATGCGTTTCTTATTTATTTTTTTATATTTTGTAGGTTATAATGATTTCCAAAACATATCAAAAAATTAAAAAAGGCGATCGGGGTAAAAAAAAAACAATTTAAATTATTAGAGAACTAAACTAGGTTTAAATTATTAAGAACCACTGATCTTATTCAATTTTTTTTCTTTGAGATCCCAAGTTAATTTTTTGATATGTTTTGAAAAACATTATAACCTACAAAATACAAAAAAATAATATAATAAAAAAAAACGCATTTGGAGATATTAAAGGATAAAAGACAAAATAGTTATCCTCGAAAAAAATTTAAGGATAATTTTTATTCGTAATGTTTTTTATTGCGACAATCTTCCCCTTTAAAATGAGCCCTATTTTATTGTTTTAGAATAAAAATTACCGGAGATATACATTTTCAAAGAGGACTCGGACACCTTTTTTGAGCTAACTTTAGCATACTTTCTCATACTATAACTAACAAAATAAATTAATATAGAAACAAAAAATTGGATATCAATTATTTTTTTCACTAGTTCTTCAAGTACAAACATTTTCAAAGGAATCGGAGATGGTAAGATCACAGATTTCGTAATTTTTGGCGATTCTTGATAGAATGACCCTAAACGGATAATATTTTAGTTGCATCATCCTTTTTTAATAATAAAAACAAAATACTGCTTAATTTTATATAAATATTTATTAGTTTGGGAAAAAGTAAAATAAAACAAAGAAAACAGTTTTTAAATATTCAGTAGAGAATATAACATAACAAAAAACAATTCATTTTTATACTCTAGATGAAATCATATAGAGTATTATAAGTTTAATCCAGCCCAAAAGTTTGTAACGCATAGAACCAAGCCCAAGACAACATTTTAAGTAAACCACCCCGCCAGCCTGACAAACTGCAGCAGCTTGTTCAGCTTGATGCTTGCGAATTCGCCCAAGTCTATGGCGAAGCGCGTACCGAGCGTACTTTAGGTACGCGCTTCGCCATAGACTTGGGCGAATTCGCAAGCATCAAGCTGAACAAGCTGCTGCAGTTTGTCAGGCTGGCGGGGTGGTTTACTTAAAATGTTGTCTTGGGCACACGGGTACCTTTTTCCCGTGCATGTGGGATCACAACGGACCCATTGGCGGTCTATGTGCTTGGTCGCGAAGCGACCACCCACCTTACCTAAACCTAAACCTAAGCCTCGGACGAAAAAAAGTTATATATTATTTTTTGTTTATTTGTGGCCAAAAACCTCAAATCCGCCTGACGTCCGTCCGTCCGTCCGTCCGTCCGTCCGTCCGTTAGCACGATAACTCAAGAACGCCTTCACCTAGGATCTTGAAATTTTGAATTTCGATGTTTGGTTGAATTTGTAAGGCTAAGTTCGTTAACGGGCAAAATCGTCCTACTCCTTCGGGTAGCTGCCATACAAAATGTCCTTAAAACACGTGTTCAAGAATATTGGTCGATAACTTCAGAAGGGCTTAAGCTACGTCTTTGAAATTTTGTATGTGTCATTTTTCCAATAGTTGGAGCTAAATATATGATTATGAAGAAAATCCTATTAGTCCTTCGTGTAGCTGCCATACAAATATCCTGTCAAAATGTATTCACTTAATTTACAAAACTCACTATAACTCAAGTAATCTTTTAGCTACGAATTCGGAATTTTGTACAAGTTAGTTTTGAGTGAAAAGGAAGTCGGAGTTTACTAATCAGTGAAATCCTTTTACTCCTTCTGGTAGCTGCCATACAAAATGTCCTTAAAACACGTCTTTACGAATATTGGTCGATAACTTCAGAAGGGTTTAAGCTACGTCATTCAAATTTTGTATGTGTTATTTTTCCAATAGTTGGAGCTAAATATATGATTATGAAAGAAATCCTGTTAGTCCTTCGTGTAGCTGCCATACAAATATCCTGTCAAAATGTATTCACTTAATTTACGAAACTCACTATAACTCAAGTAATCTTTTAGCTACGAATTCAGAATTTTGTACAAGTTAGTTTTGAGTGAAAAGGAAGTTCGAGTTTACTATTCAGCGAAATCCTTTCACTCCTTCTGGTAGCTGCCATACAAAATGTCCTTAAAACACGTGTTCAAGAATATTACCAATAACTTCAGAACGGTTTTAGCTACGTCTTTGAAATTTTGTATGTAGTATTTTTCCAATAGTTTGAGTTAAATGTATGATTATAAAGAAAATCCTATTAGTCCTTCGTGTAGCTGCCATACAAATATCCTGTCAAAACGTTATCACTTAATTTACGGAACTCGCTATAACTCAAGTAATCTTTTAGCTACGAATTCGGAATTTTGTACAAATTAGTTTTGAGTAAAAAGGAAGTTCGAGTTTACTAATCAGAGAAATCCTTTTACTCCTTCTGGTAGTTGCCATACAAAATATCCTTAAAACACGTGTTCAACAATTTTTTTTCCGATAACTTTTGAACGCTTCAAGCTACGAATTTGAAATTTTGTACACATTAATTTTTGAATAGTTCCAACGAAAAGGATAAATATGTAAGAAATCGAGTGAGTCCTTCCTGCACCTCCCATGTGAAAGTCCTTTAAAAAGGACTTTTTTTTCGATGACTTACCCAGTTCAAGGTATGAAGTTAAACACTGAATATTGTCTTTTAGTTTTGAGTAGCAATCTAATAGCAGTCCTTAATAAAGGACATACAACATGCACACACTTAGTTCTACTTTATCCCCAACTACAATATAAATCGGAGTTCAGTATTCATCTAGAGTATTGTACGATTGGCTTGCAGCCGATCGTGACTGCAGTATGTTTATAAACAATTTCAATGGAATTATTCATTTTCGTAATTCATTTACTTTATACGTATTGAATTTTACTTAGGATTTAACATCTTAAAATATTCATGATGCACGGGAGGTATATATGGCAATAAGTCCATCATGTCCTTATATTTTTCAGGTGTAATAGTTTTGCTTTTTTCATACAAAGAAGGTAATTTTATATTTGCGAAATTAGTTATATTTTTATCGAAGCAATGAAATTTGTACTTGTTATTATTTTTGAAGTATTGTACAATTATCAATTACTAATGTCAGGAATAGATAGATAGAAACATATTTTTTAGACATGATGTAAAACCAACACATTGGTTTCACAAGAACAACCGGAGCTAAATTATGCCATAACATATTCGGTTAAAAATAATTTCAGCCAAAGATGGACTTGCATCGCTTTCAAAATAAACATATTTACAATACTGTTAATAGCTAAAACTTCCGTCTCCCAAATATTACGGAATTTGAATTTTTTGACTAAAAATTGTTTACAGATAAAAAGACCATATTAAGTTTTATCTATAGTTATCATTATCTTAATTTTTTTGAAAAATGGACTTGCCCCACTTTCAAAATAAACGGCTCATATGTTGTATAATGTATTCTTTTTTTTATTTTATGTTATATCCAAGGTTCTTCGATTTATTTAAAATAATTAATGGAGTCCAATTTCATATCTGTTAAGGTGAAATTATAGTGAAAAAAATGCGAGCGCGTTAATCGATACAACGCGATGATAGCTAATTCGAATGGATATTAATGACTGCAACCAAGTGCAGTGATATCGCTTCGCTCTAATTGTGAAGCTTTCAAAGTAAATTTTCTAATTTAGTCGAGCGTATAACACGATTTTAATACTTGCGTCAGATGTACTCCGAATTTTTTTTAGAGCAATTGACGGCAAATGGCTAATAAATATCTGAAAAGCAATGTATATACCAGGTATATAACCTTAAAATGATCGTTGATGGTAACAATGTTTTAGCGGAATCAACGTGCAGGGCTTGGATTCGTCGATTCAAAGACGGCGATTTTGACCTGAGCGACAAGAATCGCGAAAATCGGTCCAGGAAGGCTGAGGGCAATCAATTGCAGGCTCTTTCAGACGAGGACGATGGTGGGATCAGCAGGGTATCGTCTACTATGAGTTCTTAAAACCTGATGAAACTGTCGATGTCCACCGCTACCACCAACAATTGATCAAATTACACCGTGCTCTGCGTGAAAAAAGGCCGGAATATCAGCAAAGACATGACAAGGTGATTTTTCTCCACGACAACGCATCATCGCACACGTCAGAACTGGTCCGAAACTACTTGGTGCTACCCCACCCCGATTATTCACCAGACCTGACCCCTTCTGACTACCACTTGTTTTCGTCGATGGGCCACGCGCTCGCTGAGCAGTACTCCGGTTCTTACGAAGACGCCCGAAAATGGCTTGATGATTGGTTTTCTTCGAAAGAGAAGGAATTTTTTTGGCGTGGTATCCACAAATTGCACGAGAGATGGGAGAAATGTGTGAGTACTTCGGATAAATTTGTTTTTGTTTTATTTGGAGAAAAAACATGTGTTTTTCTGGCTAAAAAACGATCGTTTTAAGGTTATACACCTGGTACAATAAAGAAAAACAGGCAATACGTTTTTCAAACATCCGAATGGGCGACTTGCAGTATACAACGAGAAAGGCAAAGTTCGATAGTTTCGTCTAATTAGTTGTTCTTATATTCCGCATCCTTATATACCACCAGAACAACATGGAAGTCTCTCGACTCTTCTCGTATGCAGCGGATACTTCTGGCAAGTTCCACACACACTACCAAATATTCGGGAACTTAGAAGTTCTTGCCAAATTATCGTTTTGAGCAAGGGAACTGATAAACTACCCTTGCTCAAAGCGATAATCAGGCAACTTGCGTTTGAGTTGCCATTTGTAACTTACCGCCAAGAAGCATTTTAGTCCGCAGTATAACTTATTTAATAGGGGTGAAATATCGATATAACTCCAAACATGTTCTGAAACCGATTTTAACGGCGACTATATAAAAATCACGTTAAAGTTAAAAACAATTCGATAAATCATGAAACCTAAGAGATATGTCGGAATTCGTAGAAACGCACCCCCTTTAATATTGCAAAATCCTCCAATCGTCGCCGTTGTATAGGAAGCCAATAGAAGTACTCGTATAAATGAATTCGAGATCTCATTTAACCTAAGAGAAATGTCGGAATTCGTGAAAACATAGACAAATCATTCACACCTATAACGTGAAATTGTGGATTTTCGTGAAATTGTGTATTTTCACGTTTTAGAACTTTTGAACCAAAAAAAAAAACATACTGCAGTCACGATCGGCTGCAAGCCAATCGTATAATACTCTAGATGAATACTGAACTCCGATTTATATTGTAGTTGGGGATAAAGTAGAATTACGTGTGTGCATGTTGTATGTCCTTTATTAAGGACTGCCATTAGATTGCTACTCAAACCTAAAAGACAATATTCAGTGTTTAATTTCATATCTTGAACTGGGTAAGTCATTGAAAAAAAATGTCAGTTTTGAAGGACTTTCACATGGGAGGTGCAGGAAGGACTCACTCGATTTCTTACATATTTATCCTTTTCCTTGGAACCATTTAAAAATGAATGTGTACAAAATTTCAAATTCGTAGCTTGAAGCGTTCAAAAGTTATCGAAAAATATTGTTGAACACGTGTTTTAAGGACATTTTGTATGGCAGCTACCAGAAGGAGTAAAAGGATTTCGCTGATTAGTAAACTCGAACTTTGTTTTTACTCAAAACTAATTTGTACAAAATTTCCAATTTATAGCTAAAAGATTACTTGAGTTATAGTAAGTTCCGTAAATTAAGTGAAGATGTTTGGACAGGATATTTGTATGGCAGCTACACGAAGGACTAATGGGATTTTCTTCATAATCATACATTTAGCTCTAACTATTGGAAAATTAACACATACAAAATTCCAAAGACGTAGCTTAAACCCTTCTGAAGTTATCGGCCAATATTTTTGAACACGTGTTTTAAGGATATTTTGTATGGCAGCTACCAGAAGGAGTAAAAGGATTTCGCTGACTAGTAAATTCAAACTTTCTTTTCAATCAAAACTAACTTGTACAAAATTCTGAATTCATAGCTAAAAGATTACTTGAGTTATAGTGAGTTTCGTAAATTAAGTGAATACATTTTGACAGGATATTTGTATGGCAGCTACACGAAGGACTAAAAGGATTTTCTTCATATTCATATATTTAACTCCAACTATTGAAAAAATAACACATACAAAATTTCAAAGTCGTAGCTTAAACCCTTCTGAAGTTATCGACCAATATTCTTGAAGACGTGTTTTAAGGACATTTTGTATGGCAGCTACCCGAAGGAGTAGGACGATTTTGCCCGTTAACGAACTTAGCCTTACAAATTCAACCAAACACCCAGATTCAAAATTTCAAGATCCTAGGTGAAGGCGTTCTTGAGTTATCGTGCTAACGGACAGACGGACGGACGGACGGACGGACGGACGGACGGACGAACGGACGGACGGACGGACGGACGGACGGACGGACGGACGGACGGACGTCAAGCGGATTTGAGGTTTTTGGCCACAAATAAGCAAAAAATAATATATACCTTTTTTTCGTCCGAGGCTTGGTTCTATGCGTTACCAACTTTTGGGCTGGATTAAACTTATAATACTCTATATGATTTCATCTAGAGTATAAATATCCGTCTTTCCGTCGTAGCTCAAAAAACACGTTGAGATATTAAGTTGAATTTTTTTTGCTAGGTAGATTGGGTCCTTCTAGTGGTAACTTTCACTTTAGCAGGGTGGTGGTATGAGGAGGTAGATGGAGTGAGTATTTTAGATGATAACTTTTGGTTTCTAGATCTTCGGAACGGATTATGCTAAAAAGGCTGAAACTTGGAATTGGTATATACATAACTATGACAGTAGACCCATTTGCAAAAGAAATGGTCTATAAGAGTGGCAGGGTTAAGGAAATGAGGTGAAAAACAATGCCTCCAAAGCGCTCGAAAGCTGGGACCGAAACATTCCAAAATCTATATCTACTGAACAGTTGATGTCAGAAGGTTGAAACTTTGTGGTTGTCTTAGGGCGTACTAGAAGCGTAGAGAATGATTAAAATTTTTAGGAGATGAGGTAGGGTGCGGGGAGAGAAACAGACAGCCAGGTGGCAATAAAATCCTTGGGATTGGCCTCGACAACATCAAAGGTCGCGTAGAATATCGATCATCTCTTAATGCGATAACAGAACAGTTAAATATTCTTCTGTGTTGGGTACCAGGACACAGGGTTATTCCAGGGAACTGTATGGCTGACGAACTCGCTCGGCGCGGTACTACTCTTCAGATTAGCCGGAACATCGGAATCTGGGTGTGCCTCTCCCTACATGTAAACTGCTACTGGGATTGGACTCAGTTGAGAAAACCAACTCAAGATGGGAAGACGGTATTACCTGTCACACTACGGGACAGATCTGGCCGAAGCAGGATCCAAAACGCTCTAAAAGTCTGACTTTGCTCAGAAGGGCGAATATCAGCACCACAATTGGTGTCCTGACCGGACACACTCTTATAGGTCGGCATACTAAAAGACCCGGCCTATTT
Source organism: Beris morrisii (assembly GCA_951812415.1). Taxonomy (NCBI): domain Eukaryota; kingdom Metazoa; phylum Arthropoda; class Insecta; order Diptera; family Stratiomyidae; genus Beris; species Beris morrisii. Next base: position 62,705,532 of record OX638310.1, read on the forward strand.
TCAAACGACTTCTGTAGAAGCTGCCTTAAGGAAGAGGAGGAGGAGACCGTCCTTCATCTTCTCTGTATCTGTCCAGCTCTATCCGCTAGAAGGAAAGCTCATCTTGGAGTTTACTTCTTCAGCAGGCTTAGTGACCTTGCCGCAACGGAGGTTGCGAGAATCCAACGCCTTATTGCAAGCTCTAATTGGTTTGACGATTAGGACGGGATTCGATGATCCTGTGGTAACACAACGGACCTCCTTAGGTCTAAGTGTGTCCGTGTTCTCACGGGCAGCTACGCGTACCTACCTACTTACCTAAGGCCCATTAGACCTCTTGCAGGGAAAAATTTTGCGAGTAGGGGTACAGAGGAGATGTCGGTTGGGGTGAAAAGTAGATTAGATTAGATTGGAAATAGTGGTTGGTATGGTTAACCTCTGTCACTGCAGCCACAGTTGGGCTTATTGTGACGTCCCTCCGGTTTGATTATGATTCCTCTCGATCCCTGCGCTTTCAATGAAGCCTAGTATTTTGCGAAGAGGAATGGTCAGGAATTCCGATGGGTCCATGAAACCCTGACCGAAGTGACGAAGCCTTTTGCGAGTTAAACCCTCACATTCACAGAGGATATGCTCTGGTGTTTCGTCTTCGTTATTGCATATTCTGCAAAGTGGGGTGAAAAGTAAGAAATTTACAAATTTTTTTCATAAAAAACACAAATCTAAAAATTGATTGCTCTATAGAATCACCGGGGAGACATTAAAGAAATGTAATAGGGTTAGCAAGGTACGGAGGTGGGTGGTTTTTTTTTATCTCTGGGTGTGTGGTAGAAAGTTGAAACTTAGAACATATAATATGTAGAGCAAAAAAAATCAAATTTCCATTGAAGTATGGCGGTGCGATAAAAAAGAATTATCCGTGAACAAAATTTTTTTTTTTTTAATTTTTACGAATTTCGTCATATGTGCCTCCTTTACATATGTGTAAAGACTTTTATGAAACGCGTCGCTTTGCTTAATCTGAACTTTCCCACAAGGCTCCTAAACACAGTTTTCTTTTTAGCGATCGGTTGTTTGCCAATCGCCCACCCCCAGTGTGGAGGAGGATGCAAGAAAACCTAGGAAATGATACTATAGTAAACAAGAAAGCTCGATACGAACAATACCGAGGAACAATGCCATGAGTGGGATTCGAGCCCACAGCTTCTGGAATGATAGTTTAGAAGGCTTAAGTTAGGTTACCGAAGCCACTCATTTTCTTTCATGTTCTTTAAATTCAAATACTTTTACCGTGATTGTTTTTACTTAAATTCTATAGAACGAAGTTTCTTAGGCAACAAACTGTAGCCAGTTATGGGTACCATACGGAAGCCATCATCATCAAGCAAATAAGGAAAGCTATACGAGCATCACACAAAGAGTAAATGTTCCTCTGCCTTTTGTTGTAGTTCACATAGGTCAAAATGCGATGTCATTATTGCCCCAAATTTATCTCCTCGATGGAAAGGTCATACTCGAAATTTAAAACCATTACGTGGAAAAAATATTTCATCCCTCGAACCATATGCTTCCCGCAACAATATAAACATAATTCATCATCTTTTGCTTTTCTATTTTCATTTTTATTATTCCTTGCGTTGTTGTTGCCACATCTTCGCCATGATGACGCTGGGTATCCTAATTTGTCTACAGGAAATTCAATATATTTCCATCCGTTCCCCGAAGACCTTCACATCACATCCGTCGTTGAATTTGTCCTTCATTGTAAGACGTAAAATTACAGCAGGATTTTTTATGAAGACCAATAGCTGCCGCTATTGCAATCCCATGGCATCACTTTTACCTTAAATAGCTTTAGAATAATGGCAAAGTCCTGACCTAAGTGTGACCTTAGAAGTGGATAGAAAAAAATAGCAAAGATGAAAATTGGTGCGTGAAAAGCTGAAGGACATAGCTAATCGGTTTTAGGAGAACACTTTATACCGCCATCACTAAGTATCACGCCATAGATCGAACTGGTAGTAGTATAATGCTCTAAAAATTTAAAGGTTTAATCTAGAAGTGTAGTGAAGATATGAGGAGTAGTGCTCGTGATTAGGTATTTATTTTACACCTCACTCCCCCATTCCATTTTACATTTTTGCCATTTTACTTTATTATTGTGATCGAATTGAAATTTCAAAAAATTTTACTTCCCTGAAATTTTGTATTTTAACGTTTTAGGACTAGTAAAAGTCATAAAAGCAAAAAAATGTCCGTCTGTCCGCCGTCTACGCCGTATGCAAAAGAGTTTGAAGTCGCGTAGCTCACAAAACCCGTTGAGATATTAAGGTCTAATTTTTAGTGGGGCTTCTTTGGTAGGGTGGGGGTGTGAGGGGAGGTGGAGGGAGCGTTTTAGACGAAAATTTTTGGTTTCTAGCTCTCAGGAATCGCTTGTGCTAGGAGGCTGACACTTATGTAGAACTCTAATAGTGGACCCATTTGCAAAAAAAATTGGAGATAGGTTTTGAGGGGTGTGGGAATGGGGGGAAAAACAATGTGTCCAAAGCATTTGAAAGCTGGGATTGAAACATTCTAAAATCCATTCTCCTGAACGGTTAATGTTAGAAGGTCTCAGGTTTCAAGCTTCTCGGATGCATTTTTTCCCCCAACTCCCACACTCCACAAGGCATTTCTACCATTTTTTTTAAACGGGTCCACTGTTATAGCTCATAGATAGATCGTTATTAAAAAAAATATCAATATCGGCTGATGATAGTATACATCAAAAAAAAGTAGCGAGTTTTGAGCGAGTGCAAAGCAATCATAGGTAGGTAGGTAGGTACGCGTGGCTGCCCGTGAGAACACGGACACACTTAGACCGAAAAAAAAAAAATCATAACTTCGAAAACTATTGATTAATTCAATTTCTTTAGTCCACTTATTTTCACTCATTTTGCGATCAAACCAAAAAAACGTGAGTCTACCTGTTAACAAGCGATTCGTTTTTTGGCAAGATTATCCTCAAAATTGCCATGGCAATGCTGAGAGCAATATTGCCATATGCGTTTGGTGCTTTTACACTGTCAATTTGTGTATGGCAATAATGCCGTTGCCATTGCCAGATAAATTGTCAGTGTAGACGCAGGATATGGGGAGCATATCGCAAAGGCTGTTCAGTGTAAATTTCAAGACCCATTTTCTCAGAAACCACTCGAATAAAATTTTGAACAATTATTACTTACTGCAAAACGAGCAAATAGAGTGGAGTAAAATTTTATTATTTTTGCGAATATTGGATATGTTGTATATATTGCACATCTAATTTTGACGAACAGAAAGCATCAAGCCAGCATCATATTACATTATCAAGTAATTAAAAATTTTAAATTTCCTTCTCCTCTATCTGTCAGCAGAGAAATTAGATCAAACGCAAAAAATACCACTTTTTGGGAGCGGCACTTCTTGATCTCATGAAGTTTTGCAGTTTAAACAGTTTTACCCAAAATTGAGTCTAAAATAAGAATTTAAAGAAAAAAGTTTTTTTACTCCAAAAACGATATGCTCTCCGTAATAAAGATTACGGCGGTGCGCGGCTTTTAAAACGAAATTTAACATTGTTCTTCACTTCACTAAATTTTCGCAACAAAAAACAAGGCTAAATACACTTTCGAAATATACGAAAAAAGGAAGTGTGTTAAAATGGTCGTTTCCTATAGCAAAGCGTAGTTACTTCCAAGCAGAACCAAAAATCCAAGACACGTCTGTATTCGATGATGGTCAAGTGAAGAAGAAAGATTTATTCAAACAAACGAACTAACAGCAAAGTGGATAGTGACAGTGGGTTATAAAATAGTTTAGTTATAATTAATTACTCAACACTGCCACTTTATAAAAATTTTAGTTAAAAGTGTTTTAACACAATCAAGAGTGAATCGAAATTAGATCAATCAAAACTTTATATCAGTAATTCAAAAATTTAAAAGCTTTATATAATACAAAACTCTTATGTGTGTGATCCAAAAACTTTAAGTAGATACAAATGTATTCAATTTTAAAACATTATACAATAAAAACATACTGCAGTCACGATCGGCTGCAAGCCAATCGTATAATACTCTAGATGAATACTGAACTCCGATTTATATTGTAGTTGGGGATAAAGTAGAATTACGTGTGTGCATGTTGTATGTCCTTTATTAAGGACTGCCATTAGATTGCTACTCAAAACTAAAAGACAATATTCAGTGTTTAATTTAATATCTTGAACTGGGTAAGTCATCGAAAAAAATGTCCTTTTTGAAGGACTTTCACATGAGAGGTGCAGGAAGGACTCACTCGATTTCTTACATATTTATCCTTTTCCTTGGAACCATTCAAAAATTAATGTGTACAAAATTTCAAATTCGTAGCTTGAAGCGTTCAAAAGATATCGAAAAATATTGTTGAACACTTGTCTTATAAACATTTTGTATGGCAGCTACCAGAAGGAGTAAAAGGATTTCGCTGATTAGTAAACTCGAACTTTGTTTTCACTCAAAACTAATTTGTACAAAATTACGAGTTCATAGCTAAAAGATTACTTGAGTTATAGTGAGTTCCGTAAATTCAGTGAAGACTTTTTGACAGGATATTTGTATGGCAGCTACACGAAGGACTAATATGATTTTCTTGATAATTATACATTTAGCTCCAACTATTGGAAAATTAACACTTACAAAATTTCAAAGACGTAGCTTAAACCCTTCTGAAGTTATCGGCAATATTCTTGAACACGTGTTTTAAGGACATTTTGTATGGCAGCTACCAGAAGGAGTAAAAGAATTTCGCTGATTAGTTAACTCGAACTTTCTTTTTACTCAAAACTAACTTGTACAAAATTCCGAATTCGTAGCTAAAAGATTACTTGAGTTATAGTGAGTTTCGCAAATTAAGTGAATACATTTTGACAGGATATTTGTATGGCAGCTACACGAAGGACTAACAGGATTTTCTTCATAATCATATATTTAGCTCCAACTATTGGAAAAATAAGACATACAAAATTTCAAAGTCATAGCTTAAACCCTTCTTAAGTTATCGACTAATATTCTTGAACACGTGTTTTAAGGACATTTTGTATGGCAGCTACTCGAAGGAGTAAGACGATCTTGCCCGTTAACGAACTTAGCCTTACAAATTCAACCAAACATCCAGATTCAAAATTTCAAGATCCTAGGTGAAGGCGTTCTTGAGTTATCGTGTTCACGGACAGACGGACGGACGGACGGACGGACGGACGGACGGACGTCAGGCGGATTTGAGGTTTTTGGCCACAAACAAACAAAAAATAATATATAACTTTTTTTGGTCCGAGGCTTGGTTCTATGCGTTACAAACTTTTGGGCTGGATTAAACTTATAATACTCTATATGATTTCATCTAGAGTATAAAAACATACTGCAGTCACGATCGGCTGCAAGCCAATCGTATAATACTCTAGATGAATACTGAACTCCGATTTATATTGTAGTTGGGGATAAAGTAGAATTACGTGTGTGCATGTTGTATGTCCTTTATTAAGGACTCCCATTAGATTGCTACTCAGAACTAAAAGACAATATTCAGTGTTTAATTTCATATCTTGAACTGGGTAAGTCATGAAAAAAAAGTCCTTTTTGAAGGACTTTCACATGGGAGGTGCAAGAAGGACTCACTCGATTTCTTGCATATTTATCCTTTTCCTTAGAACCATTTAAAAATGAACGTGTACAAAATTTCCAATTCGTAGCTTGAAGCGTTCAAAAGTTATCGAAAAATATTGTTGAACACGTGTTTTAAGGACATTTTGTATGGCAGGTACCAGAAGGAGTAAAAGGATTTCGCTGATTAGTAAAGTCGAACTTTCTTTTCACTCAAAACTAATTTGTACAAAATTCCGAATTCGTAGCTAAAAGATTATTTGAGTTATAATGAGTTTCGTAAATTAAGTGAATACATTTTGACAGGATATTTGTATGGCAGCTACACGAAGGACTAACAGGATTTTCTTCATAATCATATGTTTAGCTCCAACTATTGGAAAAATAACACATACAAAATTTCAAAGTCGTAGCTTAAACCCTTCTGAAGTTATCAACCAATATTCTTGAACACGTGTTTTAAGGACATTTTGTATGGAAGCTACCCGAAGGAGTAGGACGATTTTGCCCGTTAACGAACTTAGCCTTACAAATTCAACCAAACATCCAGATTCAAAATTTCAAGATCCTAGGTGAAGGCACTCTTGAGTTATCGTGTTCACGGACGGACGGACGGACGGACGGACGGACGGACGGACGGACGTCAAGCGGATTTGAGGTTTTTGGCCACAAATAAACAAAAAATAATATATAACTTTTTTTCGTCCGAGGCTTGGTTCTATGCGTTACAAACTTTTGGGCTGGATTAAACTTATAATACTCTATATGATTTCATCTAGAGTATAAAAATTCATTTGCTCTTCATAATTCCCATCAGTTCTCGGAACCGTTGAAATTTCTGATTTGCCAGTGATTTCGTCAAAACATCTGCAATCTGATCGTCGCTTGAAACGTACTGCATCTGGAATGCGCCTTCATTGAAGTTTTCTCGAATAAAATGAAAACGGACGTCTATGTGCTTTGTCCGTTTATGAAACTCCGGGTTCTTGATCAAACGTATTGCGCTTTGGTTGTCCATTAACAATAATAATTGAATAGCTATATCCGGTAGTAGATCGACCATTAACCGCTTTAGCCAGATTAACTCTTTTACTGCTTCCGCTGCTGCAATATACTCCGATTCTGTTGTAGACAGTGAAACGCATTTCTGTCTTTGCGAGTTACAGGAAAGATAGCTTGAACCCAAAAACATCACAAATCCGCTAGTTGATCGTCTTGTTACGATGTCAACAGCATAGTCCGCGTCGCTAAAACAGTTTAATTCAAATTTAGAGGAATGTTCGAAAAATATACCATATGACTTCGCGCGGTTGATAACATATATCGAAGAATACGCTTAATGGCATTCACGTGTACTCTAGAAGGTTTTTTCATGTGTCGACTGATGACTGCAAGCGAGAAAGAAAAGGAAAGTCGATCGCATCATGATTTTCCTCATCACTGATTGTAGTGTCAGCAACTAAAGAAATATTAGCCGGGGTTGTACAACATATTGCATCACTCATGTTAAACCTCTGCAATAATTTGTTTGCATATAAAGATTGACAAATGAAGATGGAACCGTTTCCATCTTGTTTGATTTGCAATCCTAAGAATAGTTTTGCATCGAGCACTTTTATTTGGAAAGTTTTCTTCAGCAATCAACATTTCTGCATCTGCTGCACTTGTTGCCGCTATAAGACCGTCATCTATATAAAGTGCAAGTATCGTAGATCGACCCTGATCGCACCTTACGAACACACACGAATCCGCTGCAGTCGCCCGAAAGTTGAAATCCTGAAGGAACTTTGTGAAACGTGCATTCCAACATCGAGAAGCTGGCTTAAGGCCATATAGGCTTCGCTTGAGCTTACATATACGACCCGATCCATCATCATACGATTTATTCGTGATATTTTTTCTTTTAGCAACAGGCGCACTTGACTTTTCTGTGTCTGGCTGTTGCAAATGCATTCGGGCTTCTTCCATCACTAACCGACTCGTTAGATTTTCAATGGTTTGCTTTGGGGTCGATTCCCAAAGCGAAAAAAATGTGCAAAATTGTCAGGTAGAGTCATCAATATTTTCGTGATGATCATAGACGTTGACACATTTTCCCCAACATCTCTCAATTGACGAGATATGTTCTGTAATCTTGATATACAACAAGCTACTGAGCGGACATATCCCTGTGCACAGGCCTGGTTGCCCCCACTTACAGAAACCACGCGTCCTGCATCTTTTTGTTTCGACAGAAATAGACTGTGCGTGATCGAAAAACAGTTTTCTAGTTTCAACCTTTCTGACATCCCTCACTTACATCATTATATTCGATTTTCGTGTTGGGGTTGGTTTGGTCACCTCTGCCATTGAAGCCTCAATTTGGCCTATTGCTACGTCCCTTTGGATTATCTATGGTTTCTCTTCGATGCCTGCGCTTTCAGTAAAGCTTTTAATTTTTCGAAGAGGAATAGCCAGGAATTTCGATCGTTCCATGAAACCCAGACCGAAGTTATGAAGACTTTTATGAGAAAGTCCATAACATTCACAGAGAATGTGCTCTGATGTTTCGTCTTCATCATCGCAAATTCTGCATATTTTGCTCTCAGAGAGACAATCCTATGGAGATGCTTCCTCATGTAACAATATGACCAGTCAGAGCTATCACTAGGGTTCGGGTTAGATGTTGGCTTAATTTTAGATATTCAGACGTTCTGTTTTCCGAATGCTTCGGCATAAGTAACTTATTAGATTGCCACGTAAAATATCAACCAGAAATAGCTAAATTTGCGGTCAAAGTATGAGTAGGTACATATACACAAAAATAAGCAGAAATGAAAAATGCCGTTCGAGTTCTAAATTATGCTATACTTTAAATATCGATATATTCGTCTAAAAAATATCGGCCGATATTATCGTATATCGTTTAAAAAATATCGCTATTTCGATATATCAATATTTTTTCAACATCCCTAGGTTCAAGATCAGAATATGTACATTGTTATTAAAACTTAACAAATTAAATCCAGAAAATAATTATTTAAATAAAAAAATTTGTTTTAAAAAACACAAGTATAAAAAAAAAGTTCGTAGGCCCATACAGATAGTCCTGAAAACGTGTGGCGCAAGATAATAAGGGTGAAGAGAGTATCTGCCGCCCCACGTTTTTCAGGACTATCTGTGTGGGGCTACGAAAAATTATTTTATACTAGGATAAATTATTTTGTACCTTTTAGTTCGATTTAAAATTTAATTTTTTTTTAATTGTCCTTTCTAATTTGCAGTACCTTTTCTTAGTATTAAAATTATTGTTTCATTTATTTACATATGTGATTTTTTAGAAAAATTCCGCAGCAAATATGTATATGTACCTATACTCATATGTATACACAAACCAAATTTCATATTTTTGGAACAAATGATTCGCGACATATCGTAATCCAAAAATGTCCCTACACCTCCGCTTTCAATATTTTTTTTCTAATATACCCTCCAGAATGCCTACAAATAATCAGCACGTTTCAGAATTTTGGTTTCAAACGATAAGGGCATATAAACTTTACAAGCTTTATATAAATCCCAAGTTTCAAGTTCCTAGCACAAGATGTTCCTGAGATATGGGAACCAACCTTTTTGTCTTAAACGTTCCTCCAATCGCACCATTCACCGCACAAAAAGTCACCGTTTCTGTCAATATTTAGCATAGGCCTTGCAAATGTGTTTGACGAAGGATACGGCGGCGTAGAATAAAAAAGTTGACATATTATAGTTTGAAAACTTTTTTTTTTAACAAATTCCTGAAAATTTAAATGCTATAACGAAGACATCTTCTAAAAAGGCAAAAACTTTATGTTCAGTATGCTATTTTGAAAAAAGGCGTGTTAAAGTTTGTAAAGTATTTAAACCGTTGACTAATATGATTTTACCTTAGTTTCAGTTCCCGAATGTGCTAATACGAAGAAACAACGATATCATAAAACCCAGTCAAAGATACTCGAAGGACGGTTGAAATAAATGTAAGCTACAATATCACCCTAGTTCTAAATATCTTACATAAGTCACGGCACCCTATAAACGTCCAATAGCCAATCTGCCATTTAATTCTTTCCCTATTTCTCTAAAGTATTTCCAGAAAGTTAGCGTTCAAATCGTTCGATTTTAAGCCTTTAAAAAATAAGAAAACATCCCTTTTCTTGTCCGTAGTCTCCTCCTCCTACCAGAGAAAACATCGAGACAAGACTTTCTTATTACACACGCAGTCTAGTATATTTCTCGTATGGCATATATGCGATTTAGATTATAATCCACTTGCGTGCACAAACTCCGTAAGATTCCTCGTTTCAATTTTTTCTTATCCTGTTTTCCTTATCCCTTGTTGCTCTATCTGAATGTTAGTTTTTCCTTTTCGGGCAAAAAAAAAAAATCCAAGTATTTCTACTCTAAAAATAACTTAGGAAGTACCTAGGTTTGTCTTTGAATAGAAGGTAAAGTCGATGGAATTCCGGAGAAAATAAGGGCAACCCTTTTTGAATGACGGGGCCTGGGCAAAGGAGCGAAAATGGGGATGGTTACTTTTTGCTGTTACACTTTATACGGAAGTATTATGGTAGTTTGGTATGTGGGTTGAATATATCCAGCCTTAAAATTGCAGTTGATCACCCTTCTTTGAGTATTGCAATATACGAGTATTTCAGTTGTTTTTGTTTTTATGTACCTACTCTATAAAATGAGGTACTCACTTTAATTTATTGGTGTCAGAAGTAGGATTGGCATTTAGGATGTACGACCTGGTTTTGCCTGGTGATTGGAGTGCATTTCAATGCACTTTTCATGCAGCTTATACGTAATTCCACAAGCGATACTTCAAAAGTGAGTAATGAACTCATTTTTGTCACAAAAAATCCGTAATTCGAAGATGCGGGTATAAAGCATTTTTTCTGAAAAAAGGACCGCGTAGACGACTCGAATTTCAGTATATTATTTACACTATAAGCCCATAGAAGTAAGAACCAATATGCTGCCTCATCAGACTTAAGAAATATGACGAATTGTGAAAACGTATTCAAATCCATTACACCCACATGAGTTTGGAAAAATTGTGAAGTTAAAGCCAAACTGATATCTCATCAAACCTCAGAAATATGGTGAAAATTGTGAAAACGCATACAACCCCTTACACCCACTTGGGGTTGAATAGCCAAAAAGCCTGAAAGAAGTTTTTAGATAAATGCAAAGAAAGAGCGAGGAAGAAAAACTAAGTCGATATCTTATCACTCCTAAGAGATATGACGGAATTCGTGAAAATGTGTTCAAACCTTGAATACGAGTTTTAGGTGATTAGAAGAAGAAGCACGTGGAACTGAAAGTAATTCAATAGCTAATCAAACCTGAGGGATATGGCTCAATTTGTAAAATGTATATAACCCCTTTACACCCTCTTAGGGGTCGATTTTCAAAAAAAATCAATAGGCGTTTATGTGAGGAACCCGTAGAATAAAATAGAATTCAATATTTTAGAATACCTAAAAGATATGACGAAATTCGTGAAAATATATTTTCTCTGATCATTTTCACGCTGCGTACCACTTCTCATAAAAATGCATACGAGGAAAATGATAATTCAGTGTTTCTCAATTGCTATTCACTACAGGCCAATTGTTTTCAACCATTCATTTCCATACAATCGGCTATTCCAACCAGTTCTATCCAAGATAACTGCAACTTATAAAACATTAAGAGAATCTTGCAAGAAACTATCAAATCGCGTCTATCAATGTATGCTAATTTGTAAGAGTGGGATCACCTCGGAAAAAATGTCGAACTGAGTTGCAAGTCTAAAACTTCGGGACTTTTTTCCACGCATCGAGGGCACATTTTTCTAACGAATTGTCTATTGAGAACCACTGGTAGAGATAGCTTGCTATACGTGGTGGCCCGTCGGTCGGACAGGGTCCAATTAGGACAGAAAGCGTCGTTTTGTTATCACAAGTCGCTTAATCTATTCGTAGACGTTTGATGAAGTAGATACGGAGTTTTACAGAGACCTGGAGCTGGAATGTATGTATTACCATATCTATCCGGAGCTGTTTAAAAATACAATCAGTTCTCCAATCGTATTTCAGTATTATCGAAGACAAGTTTGCCTAATGCACGAATGGCTACAGCTGGACATCCGCAAAGAAGATGGATAACGATCTCCCTTTCATTTGCAACCCCACAATGGCCGGAAGAGAGAGAAGATTTATTTTTACGAAGATTTTTCGTCCGGACTACATAAAAAACAAAGTTTGTAATGCATAGAACGAATATTTGGACGAAAAAAAGTTGTACACAATTTTATGATCAATTGTCGCCAAAATCGACTGGATGTCCGTCAGTCTATCCATCCGTCTAGCTGTCCGTCTGTATGTCTGTCTTTCTGACCCTCTATCTGTCTGTCTGGTTGTCTGTTTATGTGTCCGTCTGTCTGGCTATCCGTCCGAACGCACGGTACCTCAAGAACGAAAGCTCTATGTAGGTACCGTGACCATCGACGAAAATTTCACTGCAGAAAGAAAGATCCTGTATTTGGGTGATTCTGGTCACTGTAGATCCTCCTTTTTTGACCGAAATAGAGCAATTGAGAGCATACACTGGAAACGCTAGCTTGGCATTGGTTTTTTTAACTTATCAAAGGAAAACATATGCAACTATTTGATTAAGCAAAGGCGGTGTTCTAATCGGGAGGTGGTGGTGTTTTTTGATACCCAAAAACATGAAACCTCTACCAAACCTTTAAACCGAAAAAATCATTAAAGTGAGCTTCTGTGATATTTCTACAATTAAAAATACATTCTCGATGATATATAGTAGATATTTGATAGTGGAGCCATTTTTCCATTTACAAGGTGAAATTGAGAAAAATAATGTTTCTGGAAGATTTTAAGCTAGATTCAAGACACTTAACTTTTCATAACTCCGGTGGGTTTATGACACAAAATTGAAACTTGAATGTATGCATCATAAGAAAAAACTTCAGGTAGGACAATGGCATACAGTTGGAAGCCAAAAACCTTCGTCTTTAAAACAAGAAATTTGCTTTATATATTGTTACATGCTACCCTGGCAACCCGCGCACCTTTCAGTAAGAAAGCCACCTCTCCCCATATCAAATGAGGAAACTTCTGTATACTTCTCGAAAACTCTTCTTCTCAACTCTTCCTTGCACATTCTCTAATTGTGTCCTAGTTTGAATCCCGGCGACAATATGTAAGTAGATGCAGTGACCCAAGGGGGTTCGTAGTTAGAGCCCCCAAGCCCTTAACTTCTTGTTGATTAACCCCTATTAAACACATGTATAAATATGACCCCACAATTATGGTGGCTTCAGAAAATGGTAAGGTATGTTTGTACCTACCTACTTTTTAAACAGGATTACTTGCCAAAATCAATAAACGATTTAACAGTTTTTCATGCGGAACCGAAAATCAGAAGCAGACTTATTTGAAAATGAGAGTCCCAGATTTCTCAACTGCGCCACTAGTTTCTGAATATGTTATAATTTTTTAGAAATTTGAATTTTTTGTAAATAATACAATTACAGTATTGGTTACAATTTTCAATCCCCCTCTCCCAACTACCCGAACATATCGGACCTCTTACAGGAAGCATTTTAAGTTAGCACTCGTTTCCTATTGGACTGGGCTCCATCTACAAAATTAGTTAAGATCTAATAACATCCAATTTTCGAAGTTTTGGGCGAGAACTCAAGTCCTGTGAACACATCATTCAAACTATTTTAATATAGGCAGGACTTCAAGGAAGAGGAATATTCAAATGTGGTATATTCCGCTAGACTGTGTCTATTAAGGTCTAGCCTAGATCAAACGGTGGTTGTCTAGGTCACGAATATAATTATAAAAAAAAATGCTGTGATATAGATATCAAACTGGAATCACTTTCAATCTAGAGGATAACAAGCGGCTTAATGCACTTTCACTGTGTAAATCAAATTGAAACCTTTGCGAATTGCTAATATGGTAATATCCGTTTGCTATGCAAATGTTTCTCGACTAAAGGCAAAGCGATTCAGGAGTTGAGGGACTGGGGTTGGGGGTTTCGGTTCAAAGAGTTTAAGCAAGGCTTCGTGTTTTCCACATAAAGGGTTAGACGAACGCACTTTGGTTTCAACCCCACAAACCCTCATGTATAATGTGGCTTGAATGGCTGGTACAAATCGCAGAACGAAAAGCTAAATTTGTTCCTTCATACACCTTTAACGGTGTTCACATGAGTATGTAGGGGGTTTATAGTTTTCCTGATTAAATTGCACATGCTTCAACAAGGTCGGAGATGTGCACTACTTCATAATGGATGGGGTACAAACCATTATTTCGTTACGGAGGTGATGCGCTCTGAGGGAATAATTTTTAATGCGAGAAGACGGCGGTTGATTGGTTCTAGTACTTACGTTTAATGTGGTTGAAATAATGGCGGCAATCAATATAAGCGATTTTTTTCTTTCTTCTCTTGGGTTCTGTTTTTATGGACTGTCAGCCAGAGCGTATTGATGTAAAGTGGGTTGGGCTTGACTTTGGTCGGGCACGTGATTCGTATGACGTTTGCTATTCGATATGTATGGCATTACCTTTTCAAAAGCTAGTGCACGTTGAGGCCTATTCCCATAACTTACTTAGTTAACTTAGTAGTAATTTTTTTATAGGAGCATCCGCGTCCCGCGACTAGGCCCACGTTTGTATGGTGCTATACCATCGATAATGCAAAGCCATCGGTTTCCAGTCTTATTTCCTGTTGCTCCCGTTGCTGTGTTACTCGTGTTGCTCCCGTTGCTCCGTTACTCCTGTTCCGTCTGTTACTCCGTTGCGCCTGTCCCTCCCATTGCTCCTGTTGCTTCGTTGCTTCCCTTGCTTCCGTTGCTCTCGTTTCTCTGTTGCTCCGTTGCTCCTGTTGCTCTTATTGCTCCCGTTACTCCGCCGCTCCCATTCTTCCGTTGTTCCCGTTGCCCGCGTTGCACCCGTTGGTTCCGTTGCTGACGCTGTTCAATTTTGTCAAGCGTGTGCGCTCATACTCCGAAAACACACGAAATGCCGCTAAACTATATGAAATTCACTCATTTGATGAAACACCTTGCGTTCCAATGATTCATTCAAATGATTTCACGAATGCAGAAACCTTCGCGGGCGTGCCCTCAACAAATCACCAAAGTTTTATCGCAATCGAATGAATGACTTAGGAACGCATACGGGACAAACAAGCAATAATTTTTATTTATACAGGGTAGGCCAAATAAAAGTTTCTTTTTAAAAATACAATAAAATTAACAAAATTAAATTTTTTTCCATGTATTATGGCTTTATTAGTAAGAGTAAACATTCCCATTAATGATGGAACACAACTTCGTTCAAGTGGCTGCCTCGGCTGGCTGCGCAGTAGCGCATTCTGTCACTCCAGTTTTCCAAGACCTTGTTGATGGTTTTGGGCTGTAGCTCACGGATTGCTTGGATGATATTGGCCTTAAGTGCTTGAATCGTTTCTGGATTGTTGGCAAAACATCGGTCCTTCACGGTTCCCCACAAAAAAAAATCCAAAGGGGTCAAATCGCAACTCCGAGGCGGCCAATTGACATCGATTTGGGAATTTGGTGCGTAAAAGATCGATTGTGGCATGGCGCGCCATCCTGCATGAACCAGAGGTCGTCCAAATCCATGTCTTCAATTTCAGTAAAAAAAAAGTCGGATAACATGGCTCTGTAACGTTCACCGTTGACCGAAACGTCATTGTTGTTCCCACTCCCACTCACTTTGGAAATAAGTTTTCAATATTTCCCAACGTTGTTCAAGCGTAAAGCGACTCATTTCGTTCCGCGGAGGTATGATACTGACTTTCTGTGCAGATTTCGAGCCGGAAACAGCTTTTAGTGTCAAAATAACCTATGATTTAAAAAGAAACCACTAGATGGCCCACCCTGTATATGAATTAAATAAGAGTAGCCGCAGACTTACCACTTTTAGTCGGCCGACAATTTCGTTGACTAGTTAATGGCTATGTAAAGAAAAAAAGAGTAAGCTGGACACTCAAGAAGGAAATGTTCCGTTGTGTCGTCGTTCTCGTCGCAAGCAGTGCACATGGGGTCGTCAATGATTCTCAATCTGACCAGGTTTAGGCCACACGAGTTATGCCCTGTGAGGACACCAACCATACTACTACATTCTTTCCTGCTCAATTTGAGAAGAAAAGAAGCGGTTCGTCCACTTGGTCCCTCAACAAGGTTTCTGGTCTGCCGCATTCCCGGAAAAAGCCGCCATCTCTCAATTTGTGATTTACTCACCCACTCAGCAATGGCAGCCCTAACTGAGGCAACCGGCACACCGAAAAGTGGTTTTGGTCCGACCATGGCTGACTCCAATCCTGCTTTTGCTAATGCATCAGCTATTTCATTGCCAGTTATACCCTGGTGGCCTGGAACCCATATGAGCTTTAAGTCATTGAATCTGCCAACAGAATTCAACCGTTCTTTTCACTCGTGTACCATCTTCGAAAAGACGATTGGATTATCTAGGGATTGTAGAGCGGCCTGACTGTCGCTGCAAATGCAGATCATCCTGCCTCTCCATCTTCCCTCTATAGTCCATTCTACTGCCTTAAGGATCGCATATACTTCAGCTTGAAATACCGAAGAATGTTTTCCTAGGGCGAAAGAGTACCTGAGATCGTCAGTCTGCAAGTACATACAGCTCCCGACCAGTCCTCTTCATTGAGTCGTCCGTATAGAATATATCAGTGAATCCGCTAAGCAGTGCGGACTGGTTTTCCCACTCCCTACTCGGGATCTCCACCTGATATTTTCTATTGAGCATACAGATCGAAGTCATAGCATCCGAAGGAATATCGAAGATGGGGTTCCCAGACAACCTTCGAGTCATTTCTCCATGACGCGTGCTATACTCTTTCCTCCACAGGCCTAATCTCATTAGTCTGTGTGTAGCTCTCATTGCTTCTGCCTGAACAACAATGTCAAGCGGTGGCAGATTGAGCAGTGCATCGAGTGCCGCACCCGGTGTGGTGCGCAAGGCACCTGTTACACCGATGCAGACTGTCCTCTGTAGTTTAGCGAGACTAGCTCTAATGTATGCACACTCGGACTTAGTCCACCAAACCACTGATGCATAGATTAGGATGGGTCTTATAATGGCCGTATATAGGCCAATATACCATTGAAGGCCTAAGACTCCATGTTCTTCCAAAAGCTTCCCGGCACTGCCAGAATGTTACTAGCGCACGGTTTGCCTTTGTATCTACTACATGTTCCTTCCAGAGAAGCTTGCTATCCAGGATAATTCCAAGATACTTAACTTTCTCCGAGAGCTGAATAGTTTCACCATTCAGCATAGGCAACACTAAACCTTCTGTTTTTCTTTTCCTAGTAAACAAAACTAGTGCAGTTTTGCTAGGACTCACAGAAAGTTCGTGTCTTTCACACCAGCCATCTATAACCCATAGGACTCTCTGCATTTTGTCGCAGACATCCCTGAGCGATAGCCCGACAGCTAGTGCAGCCACGTCATCAGCGTAAGCTTGTACGTGAATATTCAGATCCTGCAGTTCGAGAAGCAGAGAGTCGATGAGCATACTCCACAACAATGGCGAAGGGACCCCGCCTTGAGCACAGCCCTTACTGACCCCCGTTGTAGCATATTGCCCATCCGCCGCCTGAATAGCATTCTCTGTGTGAGCATGGAGTGAATCCACTTGACTAAAATGTCATCCACCCCATGTCTTTTGGCAGCATAACACAGTGATTCGAAGGGCGCACTATCAAAAGCACCCTTAATGTCCACAAAAAGGCCCAGCGCGTACTTTTTCCGGTCCAGCGCCCCTTCTATTCTGGATACCAGAGAGTGGAGCGCTGAATCACAAGACTTTCCGCTCTGATACGCATGTTGTTCCGAACAAAGAGCCACTTCCTTAATGTGCTTCTCTACCAGTCGTTCCAGACTTTTCAGAACAAAGCATACTGATTGGCCTAAAAAAAAAAAGTTTTTGGGTACTGCTATAACATTTTTTAAAAAGGTTTAAATGTAAGGTTTAGCCGATCAAGTCAAGACAAAGTCCCATTTTTTTATATTCAAAATATGTAATGATTCAAAGATTTCATATCTTTATTTAGGTTTTAAAAGAAGATTTTCTTTTGTTTCGAATTTAATTTAGGATACATTTGAATTCTTGTACATCGTTATATTCATACTTATTTATAGAGTTGGGATAAAAAGTAATATAGTAATTTATTGAATATTTGATAATTTAACGAATTTTTAGCTTAGCTTATTAATATTATATATTTTTATAAGTATAAAGAGGAATACTATTTTTTCTGATTTAATCATAATTTGTATGAATAATTTCATTTTATTTTGTTTAGTTATAACAAAACTGAGTCCGTTTTTATAATAATTTAATCACAAAAAATTAAAAACAAATAGTAGGTACACACAAAATGTTCTATGTGTTTATGTATTTTCCCTTCGCATCCAAATACAACTCAAAACATGTAAATTTTGCTATCCTAGAAAACTGGAAAAAACTGCACTGTTTGCGGTACCTTCTCCTAAATTCCAAAGTCGTAGTTGAAATTAAGAAATGTTAATGTCCGTAGCTATGCTCAAATTCAACACTATCTAAAACTACTTTCATAACCTTTCTTTATTTCAAATTCATATTACGGCAGGACGAATATTAAATTCGCGAACTTTCGTCTTTTGTACAGCTCCTCCCTGTTCTAAGTACATCTACCTACCTACCGCCATTTACAAGGCTTGGAGCTGCAAGACCAAACCCCAATTAACTACAAAAGTTGCCATGACCTCAAAACAACAACAACACCAACTACGAAATTTCCTTACATTATTTTCTTTGTGACTTTTTTCCGTGATTTTGCAATTGACGTCACTCGGCGTCGATCTAATCTGATATCGAAGGGGTGGCGCTAGGCTAGTTTCAACTACTCGACGTCGTGTCGTTACACCTTAAGTTACGACAAGAGAGTGGCCCGCCAAGTCGTTTTCGTAATCGCCCTCGCCATAGACTCGAAACGCTCCACCAGCCCTTAGACCAGAATTCCCAAAAAAACCCCCGAAGAAGTAGTTTTCGTACGATTTGCAATGGTGTTTCAAATTGGGTTCTTACCTCGAAAAGGAAACTAGTTGGTCCTCACACCCCCGAACCTTTTAATGGACGGTATACTGGTCTCATTATCGATTTAATGGGGTATTTGCTTGGAGGTTCTTTTAGGGGTGGTGTTACTTACATAGGAGAAGTCGTCATTCCTTCCTTGTTTGAATGTTTTGCCACCTGATATCCCCGCCACTATTCCTGCTCAAACCTAGTAGTGCCGGTCGTCTACGAGAATTTTTTTTTTCGAATACTTGCGAAAGTTTTCCCTGGCTTACCCCTAGCGAAGTTGCACTCTCCCCCCCCCCCCCCTTCCTCCCACCGACAGTACATGAATCCTTGGATGTCAGCAGTTTTCTTTTCCAATAATTTCTCATCCCTTCGCACTTAATTCTATCACGTTTAAGAAGGCTTAAGATTTTTCTTCCCGGAATAAAAATGAAAAACTTTTCATTTTTCATTTCATCGAGTTGTGAAATGAATTCCGAGAGAAATCCTTGAACAGGAAAAGTTTATCGCAAGACGTTCGACTAGATCTTGGTAGAGGAAGCTGCTTGAAGTCTATCGGAAAAGATCGGATTTAAATGGAGTCGCTATCGTCGCACGTATCTGAAAACGACGGGAGTGCGTACCTTGAGAATAAGAATTTAGGACGACAAGCAAATGTGTAAATAGATTCCTATTTAAAATCATAATAATGATAATCTCTGAAATAATTGCTCGGAAAAGGTGAAAGGGAAGGATATCTGGGCTACACCTTTCTTCGTCAATTTGCTTAGTGAAGGTGCTCATTTCCCTGTAGGTTTTCGCTAATGTACGTGTCTAGAAGTCACGAAACGGCCGTAAATAGTTTTACCTATCATAGGACTTTTACTCAGGTAAGTTTGCCCGATGGAATGATTCCTGGAGATTGTAAGATTAGTTGGGAGTTTATTTTACTATCCGTTTTAAAACTATCGATCACCAGAGTGTATTCTTATAAATTAAATGCTAGTTGGCCCGAAAAACTGAGTAAAACGCTCATATAAACAATTGTTAACATTAAAACATTACTGAACATTTTATTCAAAATCAATTATTTAAAAAAAACTTGATCGTTGATTAAATATTTTTTCTTGATATTATTAAATACCATTTTGTCAACTTTGTTATAAAGGAAAGTTTATCGGGGAGATAAATTACCTTAGAAGCTGTCTAGGTTTATCCGAACTATTATATTTCGTCACTTTATCAATTCTTTTTTTATAACTAACATAAGTAAAATTAAAATAGGTAAAGTGAAGCGATCATGTGATGAGAATACGGTTTAAGGGGGTTCATCTCGTGTGACTGGCTCAAAAATTCGATTTTTTTTTACATAAATTGTATTCAAATACACAGTGCGACAATTATGTTCCGAGACTCGAACCATATCTGAGTAACTAGTAGGACGATCTATGTGTACAGACCGGCGTTTGCAAGCTGTAACACTCCTCTTCCCGGTAATATCAATTTTTTTTTTAAATCGGTTGATAGATAGCAAAGTTATGATATTTCTCCCAAAACAACTTTTTTGTCGATGTTGAAATATTAAAATGTTGCTCAAACAATGCTCATTACATTCTTCGATAGCGATAGAATTGTCCACAGGGAATTCGTTCCAACTGGCCAAACAATTACTGGCGCATTTTATCTCGAAGTTTTGAAGCGTGTGATGGCCAGAATTCGTCGTATTCGACCCGAATATCGTGATCCAGAAAACTGGATTACGCACCGAGTCACACCTCACTCATTGTTCGTCAATTTTTTGCTCAGAATCAAGTCTGTGTGTTGAATCATCTACCGTATTCACCTGATTTGGTCACATGCGATTTCACTCTATGCCCGAAATTGAAATTAAAGTTGAAAGAATGTTATTTTAATGGCATTTCGACCATCAAAACAGCTTCAACACGAGCACTAGAGGCAATTCCACAAAATGAGCTAGAACACACATTTCAATCACTGTTGAATCGCTGTAACAAGTGTATTGAAACTGGAGGAGAATATTTTGAATAAAAAAAATGAAAAATATTCAGATTTTTTCTTTTAATGATGTTTTCCATTACCAGTCTCGAAACTTATTTGTCGCACTGTGTATTGTGTAGAATATGTGCGCGAAGTGATTTTTCGATATTCGAAGCCGTTCGGAAGTTACAGGCCGTTATATTCTCTAAACTTCTTTACTGTTTCGAATATAATGGTCAGCTTAGTCGCGTTTTTCTCAAAACAGTATTTTTCAAATCGGTAGACACGATATCTCGAAATCTATCGAACAAATTCCTTTGAAATTTGGTGAACTTATTCAGTACTCATGTAGACACTCTGCAAACTAGAATAATTGTGATTCATCAAGCCGTGTTTTTTACGAGTTGAAGAAGTCGTAAAAAAACTCCAAAATTGACGATAAGAGTTCAACAAGTTGTAAAAAATTCACTTTTCAATATTTTTTGATAATCCTAGTTCCAAAACTAGTTCAAACTTCACAAATTAAAATGCCATTTGATTTTATTTTATTATTTTAATAATAAAGTATTGTTATCGATTTTTAAAAAAAAAATTTGCCACTCTGAAATTTTTTTTATAGCTTGTAGCTCCCAAACTGTGAGCTATTAAATTGAAACTTTTTTTTTTAATAGAATGGGTAGGCCACTTGAAGTGACCACTTTTTGATGGGTGGGGGTGTAAGGGGGGAGGTGGGGGAGGTAGAGAATGCGTTTTAAACGAAAAATTTTCGATTCTAGATCTCAGCAACCGCTTATGTTAGAAGGCTGAAACTTGGAATTTGTATAGAGCTTCAATAGCGGACTCATTTGCAAAAAATTGCTAATATGGGTGAAGGGGTGTGGGAGTGGGGGGAATAATAATGCGTCCGAAACGCTCGAAACCCGAGATCGAGACATTTTAAAATCCATATCTCCTAAACGGTTAATGTCAAGAAATTCAAACTTAATGAACATCTGTAGGTGTACTTGGAGAATAGATCGGAAATAAATTTGTGAGTGGGGCAGTGGCGTGCGGAGGTGGGTGTGAACAACTTTAGATTACGATATCTCACGAACCAATTGCACTAGAAAAATAAAATTCGGTTTGAGTATAAAGCTGTATCAACTCTTCAAGGAGCCAGAAGCCTCATCGTTTATCAAACTACGTAAACTGCAGTGGGCTCACCATGTAGAGCGAATGGAAGACAGAAGAATCCCCAAGCGTGCTCTTAATGGCAGAGCGAGTGGTAACAGGCCAGTAGGCAAACCACGCAAGCGATGGGAAGATTCGGTTGATACAGACAGCAAAGCCGGAGGACAGCTGGAGGACGCAGTCTTTGGATCGAGACGATTGGAGGCGACGACTTCAGGAGGCCAGAGCCCGACTTGGGCTGTCGCGCCATTGATGATGATGATGATAAAGGTTGACAAATAAAGTTTGCTGAAAGTAAAATTTTTTAAGGAGGCGGTGGAGTATGGAAGTGAAGGGGATACGAATTTTTCAAAAACATCACTTCTCATATCTCAAGAACAGTGTAAGATAGATGCTTAGAATTTTTACCAGAAGTAGGCCTCTAGACCCCTAAATAGACCCCTAGTAGGAAATTTTTTTGAGGAACTAGGTGTAGGGGGTGAGGGTGGTGGAGGGTGAAAAGAAAAACGTTCCGATTTTTCTATCTCAAGAACCTATAATCATGGAAAGCTAAAACTTGGTACTTAGATACAGCTATTATAGTGGCGTATTGGAACAATATATTTGTTTAAAGGGATAGTATGCTACGGGGGTGGGTGGTGTTTTTCCTATCTATAGAACGGCATTTGCAAAAAAGGTGAAACTTTGGTGACTATGAATTGATTTTCATTTCACGGATTCCTTATATCAAGACCTAGAAAGCGTTTTCAGTGTTTTTTGAAATTCGACCCCTAAGGGGTGTAAAGGAGTTGCATACATTTTAACGAATTCGTCCGTATCTGATTAGATATTGAATAGCTTTTCACTGCAATGGCCTTGTGGTATAATCGACTAAAACCCGTTTTCAAATTTTTGTTTTCCAACCCCTAAGAGGTTATAAATGGGTTAAACTCGTTTTCACGAATTCCATCATATCTCTTAGGAGTGATAAGACATCGAATTGGTTTTCACTTTTTCCGGCTTTCTTTATATCTAAAAACTCATTTCAGGATTTTTGGATATTCAACCCCAAAGTGGGTGCAAAAGGGTGCATATGTTTTCAGGAATTCCTACATATTTCTTAGTTCTGATGAGATATCGAATTCATTTTTACTTCCTAAGGCTTCCTACATAGTCGTAAAAAAGTTAATTTAAGGATTTTTAGATATTCAACTCCGAGAGGACGTAAGGCTTTCGACATATTTTTAGGATTGATAGGATATCAGATTGGTTTTCACTTCCACAGACTTTTTATATAATCGCCTACAAATGCATTTCCGATTTCATGTAATGGCCCAAAGCCAAATCACGAAAAATTTTCTAATCGCGTAACAACTATTATTATACTACGACTTTGACCGCGTCTCGGAGTATGATCCAATTACGTAATTCATATGTTATATGTGGCAGCGGCGTAATACCCTAGGCAGACGACACATTCGTATGATCAGTCGGGGAATGATCATTCCCATTCAATGATCAACATTGACACACGTCTATCGGAATTACATTCAATCTGTCAAAATATTATTGTTGTTGGAATGCTCAATAAAAGTTGCCATTTTTGCATTGGCATGTGGCTTCGTTTTATATGTTGAAATAAAGTGATAGAAAAGTGCTAATATGTCAGCAATTGTAAACGAAACGTTAAAAGATTGATCGTAATTAATGCGCACATCAAATAAATAGAAAAATTTGGACGATGGAACACCTGATTTTCCACTTGTTCCACTAGTTTCATAGGGCTTGACGCTAGATGGCGTTGCCAGCGCTTGAACGAATTTATCTCGGAATGACCATTTCGCAATTGTAATTCGAATGATCGAATGAATGAACAATTCGACAATTTCATTGTAGCAGACGTGATGCGGAATGATCATTCGACTAGGAATGATCATTCGATTGCGTCGTCTGCCTAGGGTATAAGTATTCCAGCGCGACCCCTTTCTAACCGCTTCCAGAACTTTTTTTAGGTTTTCAATCACATAGTAACCTACATCGCATCTCAGAATTAAATGCGTTCCGAACTTAAATGCGTTCCGAACTTCCGAAATAATAAAGTTGCGCCAGTTTTTATTTGAGATAAGCAGAACGCCCGCAATCGTGGTAACCGAAAAAAAGGTTTTTTGAAAATGAGTGGCTAAGTTGCCGTATACCTCTGTAATGAGCGACGATTTCGGGCTGAAAAAATTGTAAAGTGTGCTCAAAATGTGCATAAATATGTGGTAAAAATTTCACAGTTGTATCTTTATTTAGTTCGCCAAAAAAAATTCCCCAGAAAAGCGTAAAAAAAGCCTTCACACGCGAGTTCCCCTTTAAAAAACTTATGTAATAAAATATTACAACCAGTTTTTGTTTTCTTCAGAGAAATATACCTACTGAGTTTAAAAAAATAGAATTGTTCAATTATAAAAGTGAATAACTTCCGAAGTGCTTTACCTAGAGCAATGATCTACTCTTGTATGTAAAATGACTAAATGACTATGGCGGAAATTTAGCTAAGTTTATAAGTCTCGGATCGTAAAATTTGATTTCGAGTACAATATATAGAAATTATGCTCAGCAATTCCACCAGCTGTAAGGGTGTTTCGGATAGTAGGCATGATACACCCTCTGACGAGTCTATGCCCTCCGATGACGAAACAGCTCCTTCGGACCTAGTCCAACACAATCTTATAAAGACTGGCGTATCCAGTGAAATGTCTTCCAACGGTCATGTCCTCTAGGACAACGATTAATCAGCAGTCGAGGATTTCGTGTTGGGGTTTCTCACCAGAAACCCTACTGACGCCGGAAAACAACCAACATTTAGACTAAATAGATGTTTATGAGATCGGAAAAATAGGTTAACGGACCCATTTCCCAGTTAAATAGCGAACACATTTTTTCTCTCGAATGTTATGAAACGGCTATAAATTGACTATCTTGTTACTCAAAATAAGATCATTTTTAAAAGGTGTAAGTAGTTTTCTTACAAAAGTCTTTAAATTGTTTTAGCAGCTTCACCGGTTCACAAGTTGTTAATATAAATAAGACCTTAAACTTTTTTTTATTACTTGCATTAATACAAAGTAAATATAAACCCTACACATGAATGCAATGTAAGAAGAAGATATCAGGAAGATATTTGGACGACAGATAAAAATTAACATTTCGCTTAAAATGCATGTGGTTGTATGCGTCTAAAAAAAAGTGCTGGAAGTTGATTATAACCACAAAGTTAGTAGAATTCATTGGTCCTGGATTACCTAAAGTTTCTTTTTAAAACAATATATCACCAGTACAGTATGGTTGGTTAGTTTACGTGGTGGCCCGTCTACCGAATAACAGGGTCCAATTAGCATGGAACCGCCGTTTTGATACCACAACTCGTTTAACCTGGTCGTTAAGGGCTGATGAAGTAGATACATAGTTTGACAGAGACCTGGGGCTTCAATGGATTATCATATCCATCCGGAGCTGTTCAAGAAGGTAATCAGTTCTCCAATCTTGTTTTTCGAGATCTCATCAAGGTTATTAAAGAAAGGTGTGCCTAGTGCACGAAGTCTGACTCTAGCTAGGGCTGGACACTCGCAAAGCAGGTGGATAACGGTTTCCCTCTCATTCACATCCCCACAACTGAGGCAATTGACGTTAAATGGAATACCCTGTCTGGCCGCGTTGTCGCCAATCGGCCAGTGTAACCCGTGCTGACTGCCGTGACTCTGGAGACGTCCTCACGGCTCCTGCTCAAGAGTTTATCTGTTCTGCTTCGGCAGTAGGATGGCCATATCTTCCTAGATATGACGCAGTTGGTCAGTCCTCTCCATCTGGAGTTCGCGTTTGTAAGAAAGTGGGAGGATATTTGGCGCTTAACAGTCCCTAGTGGGATCTGAACGGATTCTACGAGAGAGCCCTGAAGAGCAGAACCTTGCCTAGCTAATTCGTCTGCCCGCTCGTTCCCCTATATCTCGCTGAGGCCTGTGACCCAAAGCAGAGTAACTTTGACTTGACTTCCTAAGTTAGGCTAGCTCCTCTCGGCACTTTTCGACGAGTTTAGAGGAGGTTGTAGCCGAATCTAAGGCCTTGAGTGCGGCTTGGCTATCACTGAAGATTACAACATTTCGCTTTGGCGTACCATCTTGCTGCAAAGTCCGACAGACCTCCCGCATCCCCAGTATCTCCGCCTGGAAAACGCTGGCGTAGTCCGGTAAGTGGTAAGACCTTGCGATATAGTGTGTGTCTGAGAAAACTGCCGCTCCGACTCCACAATTCATCTTTGAACCGTCAGTGTATATGACTGTGTCGAATTCATGTATAACTGAACCATTCTTCCATTCCGCCCTGGTTGGAAAACCCACAGCAAAATCATTCTTGAAGGTCAGTCTCAGGATAATGTAGTCGGTCGGCGATTAAGCTGTTTCGGCTGGTAAAGATTCTAGAATGTTACTGTGACCGTAAGGTTTGGCATACCAGCACCCAGATTCCCTGAGTATGACAGCACTACATGACACAGTACTTCTGATATGTACCCGTACAGTATAGTAGGATGTACCACAGTTTTGTAATGGATTCGACATGATCATGAACTAACTCATGACTTGCTGGATTCCTAGATACTTTACTGTGTTTGTCCAATTACCTTGTTCACCAAGTACGTTTAAACTTGGAGCTGGAAGGTATTTGCAAGTTCTTCGTTTTATGATTTTAATTTTCGACTACGAATCGAGTTTCTTGAAGTATTCGGTACCGAAAATAAATTTCGATTCTGTCATGATTCGCCAGTCTAAATTCAATTTGGCGGTGTCCATTCTGACGTGTTTCAGAACCTAGATAGATTTCATCGGAGACGGAGAGATTCCTCCAAGCATCGCACCGTTTCCTGTATAGATCCTTCTCCAATTTCAACCTGGAGATCTTCATTCAACTTTATCTCTCTCGGAAGTCTAGTTGGTGTAGGTCTGTTTTGACAATATCACTTGCGTCCAAAAGTTACCTTCCAGAGCAGGACCTAATGTATTTTGAGGTTTCTGCCATTTTTAGAACCTAATGCGTAAGCAATTGAAATTTTCAGTACTGCATAACTAGTACCTACACCACCGAAAACATGTATCCCATGCTCAGAAATAAACCAGACAATCTATTCTGAGCCTAAATGTATTCAGAATGGAATGAGTGATAATAACAAAATGATCTATAGACTTTTAATTTGGAATAATGATATTTCCAAAAAGTTTTCGTGTATAACTGATTTGATTTTTTTAATATTAACGACAACAGAAGGCAAGCAATGAACAAAATTTCACATTTTTTTCTATAAAAAATGAGCGTTTATCTTTGTATTTTTATTCTGCCAGTTGTCCGCTGCGTGCTTGCAGGTCTTGACATTTTCGTTCCTTAATCGGCCAATTTAAATATGAAAGGTTTTTCATCGAAAACGCAGATTATTTCAGAGTTTTAAAGGGTATTATTGCATCGTACAAACGAGCATATTTTTGTGGCATTAATCAATAATTTAAGGTTGCCAGTTGCCAGTTACAGTGCATTGAATTGAATGAAAGATTTCGAAAATTATAGTAGTAATGATATCATAAACAAATAAGTTGTCGTCTGGTACAATTAATTGGAATAATAAAGTGCCAGCAGATACCCCATTAAAATTAAAATATGTATAAAACCACAAACGCACGTAAAGCGCTCAAAAGAAATCCCACCTATCCATACACGCTCGCGACGAGTCAATTATCCATGACGGGTAAACATTACGAATATTATCCTGATCCCTATTGCGTGCCGTACACCGTATGGCTACCCTAACAATTAACACCTGTAATTCGGTTACGTTGACAACTTCCTTAATGACCGGATTAAAAAAATTTGTCACAACGTTTTTCTGTTCAACTCTAGCGAAAGGATTTATATCCACGTAACGTGAGCAGTATTCGCACACATTCGTACGGATTGAAGAATAAGATTATTATAATAAGGACACCTTCGTCGTTGCCGGGACTTTTCATTATTCACTGAAAACTGAATCCGTAGGCATTTTTCACTGCCAGGAAAGGACGCTTACAGCATATTCACGAGTACGGTAGAAGTGCATAATGACAAAAAAACACTTCGGCTTTGAGTTTTCACGGAAAATTCGTTTGGCATGGAAATCAGAAGCGGCATGGAAGTAGGATTGGTGAAAGGATTTGCCCACCCGAAAAGAATGAAGCTAATTGGGAGGCGTCCAATAAAGACCTTATCTGAAATAAAGTATTCCGTATTTTGAAAGTTTGCCAATTTGTCTCTCAAATAAATTGGTAATTTCTGGCTTTACTGAAAATGCGATTTTCGCTGAGTGTTGCTAAAAAATGGACAAGATCGTGTATAGTCGATCATTTTGGTGCAGTTGAAAGTAAGTGATTCAGTGATTGGTCCAATTATTTTTATACTCTAGATGAAATCATATAGAGTAACGTATTATAAGTTTAATCCAGCCCAAAAATCGTCCTACTCCTTCGGTTAGCTGCCAAACAAAATGTCCTTAAAACACGTGTTCAAGAATATTGGTCGATAACTTCGAAGGGTTTAAGCTACGTCTTTGAAATTTTGTATGTGTTATTTTTCCAATAGTTGGAGCTAAATGTATGATTATGTAAGAAATCGAGAGAGTCCTTTCTGCATCTCCCATGTAAAAGTCCTTCAAAAAGGAAAATTTGCTTTATTATTTTTTAATAATAAAGTATTGTGATCGACCTGAAATTTCAAAAAAAATTTGCTACCCTGAAATTTTGTATTTTCATGCTATGGCAGATAGGGGTTAAGGGGTGAGTGAGTGGGGGGAAAACAATGCGTCCAAAACGATTGAAAGCTGGGATTGAAACATTCTAAAATCCATATCTCCTGAACGATTAATGTCAGATGGCTGAAACTTTGTAGGTGTCTTAAGAGATACTATGAGATTAGTAAAGAGTTAACATTTTTAAGGGTGGTGGTGAGGTATGGGGATGGGGGTTGAAAAACTTTGAATTACAATATCTTTCGACTCAATTATGCTAGGAAGATAAAATTTGGTTTCTGTATATAGAATTACCAGTGGAGTCTACTGAACGAGGGAGGTGAAACGCGGAAGTGGAGGGACAGTCATTTTTCAAATAAATTAAGTTTTTATATCTCAAGAACCGTATCAGATATTATCTTGAAAATTTTACAGGAGTTAGAACCAGTAGACCTCTAGCGGGAAAAAATGTTGAAAGTGTGGGTGTAGGGAGTGATGGTGGGAGGGGTTGGAAATGAATAAATTCTGATTTTAATTTCTCGAAAGATAGAAAGCTAAAAATTTAAAACTGTATAGAGCTACTATAGAGACATTGCAGAAAAATAAATTTTGATAGGGTAGCAAAGGACAGGGATGGCGGGTGGTTTTTCATATCTCAGAAACGCCTCATGCTAGAAAGTTGAAACTTAGTACCCATATGTAGGGGAACATGGGGACACTTGATCCTTTGGGAGACTTGATTCATAGCCATTATTTCCGCAACTGTAACATTTATTTTATTTTCACGCTGGCAACGCTATTCCATTCCACCGGTCGAGAGCGCCAAATGTCATTTCAACAGTCGAACGGAACGAACAAAGGTGTGGTGACATTTTTCTAATATCTAGTGCTCAAATTCTTTTCCGTAAGTATATTAAATTGTGTTAACTGAGTGCGATAGTGTACGGTGGACCAGATGTATTTAATGCCTTTTGAAATGGCTTGATTCTATAAAGTGTATTCGTTGATCTTGTTAAAAAAACGCTTCTTATAAACTAGATATATGTATTAGTAAAAAAAAGGGTACAATGGGTACACTTGATCCACATCAAACAAGGGAGACTTGATTCATGGATCAAGTCTCCCAGAATAAGTGTACATTCGATTTTTGATTATTTTATCTACTGCAGATAATGCCGAGAGTATACAAGCGCAAAGAAGGTGCTAAAAAGCGCACTCCAATAGACGCAAATCAGTTGAAGCAGGCTGTGAAGGATGTAATGGATGGCAATTCCATTAGAGGTACAGAAAAAAAATTTCAAATTAATATAATGACATTAAAACGATACTATCGACGGCAAAAAACACAAGACGAGGATATCAGCTATAAATCAAATTACGAACATTCAAGAATATTTTCAGAAATGGAAAAAAACTCGCTAGCAAATTACCTAGAAAAGGCTAGCAAATTAAACCATGGTCTATCATCGCACTCTGTTCGCAAATTGGCATACGAATTTGCAGCAGCAAAGGAAATAGCCACTTACGATTGGTTCTATGGGTTCATGCGAAGAAACCCTCAGCTTTCTTTGCGTGTCCCAGAAGCTACAAGTTTGAGTAGATCGACTAGCTTTAACGAGCATAACATATCCAAATTTTTTGAAAATTTACGCACTTTAATGACAAAGTGGAATTTTCAACCAGATTCCATTTGGAATATAGATGAGACTGGACTAACAACGGTCCACAAGCCCAGGAAAGTAGTTGCTACGAAGGGCTTAAAACAAGATGGCAAAATGACATCCGGCGAACGTGGGGAACTAGTTACAGCATGCTGTGCCATTAATGCTCTTGGGAATCACATCCCCCCCTTCATGATCTTTCCTCGCAAAAATTAGCAAGATCGTATGATTAAGGACGCCCCAACAGGCACACATGGAACCACACATCCAACGGGATGGATGACAGTGGACAATTTCGTAAAATTTTTGCAGCATTTCAAAAAATTTAGTAAGTGTTCTTTGGAGTCACCTTGCTTGATTATTATGGATAATCACAGCAGTCATATTAGTATTGAATGTTTAAATTATTCAAAAGAAAATGGGATACACCTTCTCACTATACCTCCCCACACATCTCACAAGACCCAACCATTAGACGGAACAGTGTTTGGGCCACTAAAAGCATATTATAACTCTGCATGTGACAATTGGATGATCAATAATCCTGGAAAGTCCATTACTATTTACGATATATCTGCGTGTTTCGGACAAGCTTTTCCTAGAGCATTTACTCCTCAGAATATACACAGTGGCTTTCGTGTTTCAGGAATTTTTCCATTCAACTGTGACATATTCACAGAAGATGATTATCTTTCGTCCTATGTAACTGATAGACCTGCAGAAAATCTAACAAGTCAACTTCGTAAAGACGGAGATATCCCTCAAGAAATGCAGCCTGTTCTACAGAGTGAACAATGCACGCAGAAGTTAGTTCTCGAAACACCTTGTACACCTCAGCCATCGACGTCACGTGGCTGCAGTTTTCAGACTCCAGAAGATATAAGACCCTTTCCGAAAGCAGCCCCAAGAAAGTATAATCTAAAAGGGCGTAAGAAGGTTCTACAAAAATACTGACAAGTACACCTGAAAAAAAAATCATCGAAGAAGAGTTTAGGCGTAAAAAATCAAAAGAAAATACAAAAAGGCAGCAGGTAGCTAGAAAAGCGAAGCGTAAGCTATAAATGTTAATGAAGATGAGCTGCCACCATTTAAAAAGAACTGAATTTTTATTTTTAAACCTATTCTTCATAATAACCTACTAATTTTAAGAAAAGAACTTATGTTTTTGTTACTTTTTTATGATAATTTAATTAATAAATTTATTATCCAATAAATATCTAATTGTGTTTATCATATCTATTTTTTATCTACAACCATATAATATTGATCCTCCTTGGATCAAGTCTACGCTAACCTATAATCAAGTCTCCCTTAATTGGGGAGACTTGATTCTTTTGGACTACATACTAAAAAAGAAAAAATAACTGTAATTCCTTTTTGTTATGTTTACCTGGACTATTCTATATGATACTTTATTTAATGCTCTAAGACATAGTTTAAAAATCATTTTAATTTATCTTATATTTTTTGAGCTATATCACAAAATAGAAAAGGGTGATCAAGTCTCCCCATATTCCCCTAGATGTGCTACAAAAGTAATTAAAACTAAAAAAAATCGGCCAACAGTCTGGGCGCAACTTCATTATTTTATAGGTAGAAGTCCGAAACATGTTTAATGCTGAGATGCGGTGTAGGTGACTATGGGACTGGCAATCTAAGGAATAAGCAGGAGGCTATTTGGAATGTTATTTTTTATGTTGTCAGTCGCATAGTAACCTACACCGCATCTCAGCATTAACCACGTTTCGGACTTCTATCCATAAAATAATAAAGTTGCGCCCAAACTGTTGGCCGATTTGTTTTCGGTGACTCACCCAGTTCAAGATATGAAATTAAACACTGCCATCAGATACATGAAAGTATCGGTTTTAAATAAAAATAAATAAAGTATATTAGAATAAAATAATAATTGATTCCGATAACATAAGACCCTGTCTGACTCGAAAAGCGTGTGAACTAATTAAACCACGTTCAAGTTGCCCAGATACTGAAAGACGTGAATATCAGTTTCGTGGCGTCTATGGAAGCAAAGGAAGCATTGCTTACCTTACATTTGGCTGAAAATATCTATAATGTGGTTTCTCTAAATCGGATAAAAAATTGAAGTTTTAACCATTTTCTTCGCACATTCTAAAAAAAAGTTCTCAAGAAACTACTCGCGAACATCTCACACAGCCGAAATGGTAACACCACGAAAAGAAAGTGATGAGAAACAAAGAAGGAGACACATGGAAGCAATTCAAAAGTTGGCTCTATGAGCGTTTATTTCATTCGTTAGTAAACCTACTGTGACGTCATTAAAAAAAATACACGAACACAGTAGGTTGGAAGCAATGAGGAATTTGCTTCCAAGTTCTCCTCATGAGTAGTAGAGGAAATTCTTGTCTGCTGCGGAGAAGCTTACGCATGGCCGCTGGGGAACTTGCTTCGACTTTGCTCTGTCCCTGTGGACTGAGAATGATGCTGTCTTGCAATACGCATGCGATATTTGAATTTTGAGCAAACTTGGAATGCGAGGTGTAATAGGACATAAGAGTTACCGGAGTAGTTCCTATCCTGCTCCTACTTCTGAACAAAGTTTCGAATTGAACTGATATGTTATTTGAATGTGTGGTAAATAGTTGAATTATGTTTAATTGTTTTTGATGTATTGTTATTGTTTTTAGTATTCAAATTTTGATTTGCAGAATATTATTACTTTCTTTATCTATGAATGTATATTTATTTTGCAATTTGTTGTTGATCTTATTGCTATAGTAGTTATACTCGAATACGCCTTATTTATATATGTATAGTTACAGCTTTGTTTCTACCAACATATGATTTTTACAATTATTTATTTAAAAAATAAATTATTATATTGGTAGCATGGGAATTAAAATACTGATAAAACACAGTATACTCAATCTCACGTAACCGTTCATGATGTCTAACGAGAGGGGTTCAATTAATACGCAGTAAATTTGTAGAAAACATAATAATAGTAAATTTTTGATATTAACCAATTCATTCCTCTAGCTAGACTTCTCGCTAGCTAGACTCGGTCTTTTCGGTTTCTGTGTGACCAACGATAGGAGCAAACAGTAGTAACTCCATCACAACATACGACTTATTTACTCCTCGCATTTCATAGCTTCATACTACGTATTTCTTGACGGTATACTTCACCTACTCCCTGTGAATTCCAGTCCAGAGCCTAGTACTCGGTATATGCTAGATGTTTTAGTTATAAACTAACATCAATAACTTTGTTAACCCCACCAATCATAAGTCATAGCGTACTCATCGTCACATCACAACCAATTATTTATATCCCATCAAAACCTATTTGAAGACACCATAATCCCAAAAATAACAAAACAATTTTCGTTTATCATAAATCATAACAAGACAATAATTATCACCCAAGCGTCCCCATCCCGATGCCTTTGACGTGAAATTAATTTTCAATCTTCAATTCTTCATCCCTTTCAGAGTAATTAGAAAATCGAATATTTTCATACATGTGTATTCTGCGTGCTTAAAAGGAGCTTTCTAACATCGCCGCCTAGCTGTAATGTATCCCATACTCCTGATTATCGGTCTTGTCACCTTCAACATATTCCTAAGCTGAATTAAATTCCACAAGACCCTCCCTTCGTTTTCCATCCCTTACCACTGAACCGACCAAACTTCGACCATGCAATACATACGAGTATAAAACACGGTATACGAAATAAGAATCGGTAGAAGCTCCCAGCAAGGGTATATACACGAAACCTATTGGGGCTATGATCTAAATCTTGGAGAGGTTGAAATCCCCATATCCTTCATTCGACTTCCCATGCTCTAGCTACTTCACCTGTTCACGAAAAGGTAGGTACCGGAACCTTATCTTTGCACGTTTGGGATTGTGCCAGGACGCGTTTTAAACTTAGCATATAATTCAAGAACGTTGACCCAGTGGCAGAGGGAGGCTTAAATTTGAACAGAAAGGTTTCTCAAAAACCCATTTATGCCTTATATTTAGAATATATGGAGCAGGGCACTTCGTCTTCTAGCGTTCACATCTTTTATTTCAAACGTCTACGTACAGTTTCGTAATATACGAGCCAGCTCCCTTTTGAAGGAAATTTATTCGCAGGGATAACTTCCTTTTCTTATTCATCGCTCGCATAAAGAAGACTGATACACAAAATAAACAAACTTTGGATGATCATAATAATAATCAAAGTAGTCAGACTTGACGATGGGTTTTATCCTTCTCAATCAGACATACAGGGGATGTGTGCCATTTATTCAAGCAAAGAAACATAAAACGAGAGATAGACGGAATGTCCTTCTAAGATAGACGTCCTTCAGATGTAACAACCCTGATAGGTTATATCTCACATTAGGGAAGAAAAACAGGACGTCAGGTAGTTCCTCTACTCAGCCTGTACCTGATCGCTAAGAACGCAACTCCAAGATATTCCAATTTTAACCGAAACCCACCCTCGTGGGTATTAAGTAGCAAAAGGACTAGGAAATGCTGTGATATTGTGAAAATGATTAATGTGCCTAGGCAGTAGCATAAACCAAATAAATGGGATGAAGACGCCGAAGATGAAGAGGTTGGAAGCATAAGGTTCATAGATTGGGGGAGGAGGAAAAGTTCTTTGTCGGTACAACTTTCGGGTATATAAACTACCTTTCTCAAGAATTAGACATACCATCAACTAGGACCTGGATTCGTTTAATTCTAGCCGAATTTTTCCAATGCAAAATCGAAACGGATCCAGGCAAAATTAATGACTTGGCCAGAAGTTTTTCCCATTTTAAATGGGTGAATGAGCTGTAGTACGCAACTCCTGAAAATAGCAGAGGTCACGTGATTGTTCAGAGATTTTCAAAAGAAAGACACCATTAAGGCACTTTTTGAATTAACTTAGAATCAACCTACTCTTACAGAGAAAGCTGAAGAAAGTAGTAATTAAAAAAGGGAAGTGGAAAAAGTGCTTTTAAATGTACTCTTCATCATGACAATGATCGAACTAATTACGCTATTTAATAAGGTTATGGTATTTTTTATGAGACTACTTAATTTTCATTAATTTCGTGATCCAAATCCTAATTTGTATACGATAGTCTTCCTGCAGCAGGAAAAGTGGACGGAGCGAACGTCAGAAATTGATAAATTACGAATTAGGGAATCCCCTTAATGTACAGGTGTTTGACAGTTCGAAAATGGATTTAAAACAAAAAAAACATTAACTCAAACTCAAACAATATTTATTTATAAAAATTCAATGTACGTTAACAGGGCAAACATGTTTTAGAGATTAGACTTTTCATCTTAACAGCTAAGTTGTAATAATTATAGCACTAGGCAATAAGGAAAAACAATAGAAAATATATCAACTACATTAATTTTCGGAACAAGGCGCGAAAAGTGGGACAAGTCGACTGAATTGCCTGCGATACTGATATAGAGATGGGAGTGAACTACTCTAAAAGAACACTTCGTTGAATATTGGTGAACTGCAGTTCAATTCGAAAGGTGATAAAAAACATACTGCAGTCACGATCGGCTGCAACCCAATCGTATAATACTCTAGATGAATACTGAATTCCGATTTATATTGTAGTTGGGGATAAAGTATAATTACGTGTGTGCATGTTGTATGTCCTTTATTAAGGACTGCTATTAGATTGCTACTCAAAACTAAAAGAAAATATTCAGTGTTTAACTTCATACCTTGAACTGGGTAAGTCATTGAAAAAAAATGTCCTTTTTAAAGGACTTTCACATGGGAGGTGCAGGAAGGACTCACTCGATTTCTTACATATTTATCCTTTTCCTTGGAACTATTTCAAATTCGTAGCTTGAAGCGTTCAAAAGTTATCGAAAAATATTGTTGAACACGTGTCTTATGGACATTTTGTATGGCAGCTACCAGAAGGAGTAAAAGGATTTCGCTGATTAGTAAACCCGAATTTCGGTTTTACTCAAAACTAATTTGTACAAAATTCCGAATTCGTAGCTAAAAGATTACTTGAGTTATAGTGAGTTTCGTAAATTAATTGAATACATTTTGACAGGATATTTGTATGGCAGCTACACGAAGGACTAACAGGATTTCTTTCATAATCATATATTTAGCTCCAACTATTGAAAAAATAACACATACAAAATTTGAATGATGTAGCTTAAACCCTTCTGAAGTTATCGACCAATATTCTTGAACACGTGTTTTAAGGACATTTTGTATGGCAGCTACCAGAAGGAGTAAAAGGATTTCGCTGATTAGTAAACTCCAACTTCCTTTTCACTCAAAACTAACTTGTACAAAATTCCGAATTCGTAGCTATAAGATTACTTGAGTTATTGTGAGTTTTGTAAATTAAGTGAAAACATTTTGACAGGATATTTGTATGGCAGCTACACGAAGGACTAAAAGAATTTTCTTCATAATCATATATTTAGCTCCAACTATTGGAAAAATGACACATACAAAATTTCAAAGACGTAGCTTAAACCCTTCTGAAGTTATCGACGAATATTCCTGAACACGTGTTTTAAGGACATTTTGTATGGCAGCTACCCGAAGGAGTAGGACGATTTTGCCCGTTAACGAACTTAGCCTTACAAATTCAACCAAACATCCAGATTCAAAATTTCAAGATCCTAGGTGAAAGCGTTCTTGAGTTATCGTGCTAACGGACAGACGGACGGACGGACGGACGGACGGACGGACGGACGGACGGACGGA
The DNA here is from genome assembly GCA_951812415.1 of Beris morrisii. NCBI lineage: Eukaryota > Metazoa > Arthropoda > Insecta > Diptera > Stratiomyidae > Beris > Beris morrisii. The sequence continues at coordinate 62,742,628 of OX638310.1, forward strand.
CGGACGGACGTCAGGCGGATTTGAGGTTTTTGGCCACAAATAAACAAAAAATAATATATAACTTTTTTTCGTCCGAGGCTTGGTTCTATGCGTTACAAACTTTTGGGCTGGATTAAACTTGTAATACTCTATATGATTTCATATAGAGTATAAAAATTAAAACGAATGAAGGTAGAGTGAAGACTAATGACTAGAATCACAACTAACTGTACGAAACACGGTAAGAAGAGAGAGTGTGTAACATTCCATTATAAAAAAGATAATCTGTGCATGTATGTATATATTGCTCTTTTTTGTAATTCCCAACCAACAAGCCCAACTTAACTGAATGACTTGCGTACGGATGTTACGCACGCTGTTGCACACACACCAGCACAACTGAACGGCTGGTTAGAGATGAGAATAGAGTAAGTGGTCCGTTCAATTGAGGGAATAATGACTAGTGACTACTGAACGGTTGGCTAGAGAAAAAATGAAATGAACAGTTCAATTAAAATAATTCACTGAACTAACTCTTTAAAGTGCTTCACTTCACTCGAATGAACTGTTATTTCCCATCTCTATAATTATACCTTTAAAACTCCAATTAAAGGGTTATAGTTCTGGACGCGGGCAAATTTCAAATGCAATACTGTTTGTTACGAGACGAGACGAATATTTTGAAAATGTTGTCACTGGAATAGCTCATATTATAAAACTTTCAACATTTATCAGCCAGAATTAAAACAAACAGTCTATAAAAGAAACAACAATTCTATATCTCATAAGATCTAAGAGATATGGCGAAATTCGTGGAAACGTATTCAACCCCTTTAATTCGCCGTAGGGGTTGAATAACGAAAAATTAATTTTAAGGAATTCGTGAAAATGTACACAACTCTTTATTCCCCATAGAGGTTGAATATCAAAAATAATTGAAATAAGTTTTTATTACACAATAGTCGGTGAAAATAAAAACCTATGCAATATTTAATCAACAATAATTTTTTTCCCGTCTGATATCTACAAAAAATTTATAAAATGTAAATATCTTATAGAATAATAATAATAATAATAATAAAATAATCAATGGCACAACAGCCCAAATTGGGCATAGACCTTGAAGTAATGCTAGAGTTACTTCATTACTAGACCAACGGAACACTAGGAGGTGAAGTGGTCAGCAACACGCTCGTCCGATTGTTACCCCGATTTTAACTCAGGTACTCATTTACAGCTGAGTGAACTGGTAGTCCGGCACTCAATCCCATTCTCGAAAATTACTTGTCGCCAAGCAGATTCGAACCTGGTACCAGGTGCACCGAAGACTAGTGCTCTAGCCACTAACTCAGACTACTCTATAGAATAACTGTAATTAATAAATAAATAAGTAAGTAAGTAAGTAATATTTAATCAGATCTAAGAGATATGTCGAAATTCGTGAAAGCGTCTGCAACCACTTATCATCCCTTTGTGGATACAAATTAAAAAAAGGTTTGAAATTTGCTTTTAGCCAAAAAGCCCCATTGAGATAAAATCAAATTATAAATCTCATCAGACCTATAAATATGACGGAATTCGTAAAAACATATGCAGCCCCTTTACAACCCTTTTATTATCTTGACGATCACTTCTGAGTGTCTTATAATAAAACTTCAACTAAAACTTTTAATCCATGAGCATCATTACCTCGGATACTGAATATTTTTTTTCTGCATATTTACTTGGCGTCTTTATTAAGTAAGATGGTATGCCAATTAGGGGATAAGTAGAGGAGCGAGCACTTTAAATTGTACGTACCTGGAGACGTAAGAACGTAGGTTGCAAGAATGTGTTTATGTTTTTATGGAAGAAGTGCACACCTGTTTTAAAAGAAATATGTTCTAGTGAGTTACAGGTACATTCTTAAAGAGAACTCTTAAGTGTGTACTTAAACGTGTTTGAAAAATGTGTATGAAGAGTGATTTATATGAGCACCTTGCATCTAAGAATTTTTCCGTTGTTATGAAGTTCAACAGTCTTATAATCGTTTTTCACTTGCACTCATTTCCATTGCCTTAAGCTCTTAGTTCTTAGATCGGTGAGCATGTTACATGTATTTTATGACAAACCTTTGCAGGTGTCTGAGTACAAATGTTTTGCTAAATACAAAATCAATTTAAATGTCAGCAAATGGAGGAGACACCGAGTGTATCCTTACCGTGTTCGTGCATACTAGGAAGATGAAATATGACAAATTAATAGAGATAGTCATCCACCTTGTCTCGTTTATCTACTATGAACGTGGCTCACGAAGCTCTTTTCGACTACCAATTCTGAAACGTGCAGAAGCCCAGCGTTACATTTTGAGCACTAACTACAGTCCCTGGCCAAATTATTAGACGCACTTAAAAACTTTACCAAGAACTGGATTCATATCCCTCTACAGGATGGGCCATCCAGTGGTTTCTTTTTAAATCATAGGTTATTTGGACACTGAAAGCTGTTTCCCGCTCGAAACTTTGACAGAGAGTCAGTATCATACCTCCGCGGAACGAAATGAGTCGCTTTACGCTTGAACAACGTTGGGAAATATTGAAAACTTATTTCCAAAGTGAGTGCTGTGTAGCCCAAACAGTTTTGAAAAGAAGTTTTGGCCGAAATGAAGAACCCACCGCGCCTGCTGTACGCAAGTTTGTGCAAAAAGTTCGTGAGACTGGCATGCCAGTGGACAACACTCATGGCCCCCGTCGTCGTACGGTGCGCACAGATGAGAATGTGGCTGCTGTAGCCGAGAGTGTGAGACTCACTCCACAAACATCAACTCGCCGTCGATCTCAACAGCTCAACATTTCACGCACTAGCCTGAGGAGAATTTTGCACAAAGATCTCAGACTATTCGCTTACAAGGTCCAATTGACTCAGAAATTGAAGGCGCACGACCATCCGCTTCGTTATCGCTTCGCAATTTGGGCCTTAGAGCAGCTTGAATTGGCCAACGATTTTGGGCGAAAAATCATATTTTCTGACGAGGCGCATTTTCATCTCGGCGGCTACGTTAACAAACAAAATTGCCGCATCTGGCGCTCGGAAAACCCGCACGTTATTGTCGAGAAGCCAATGCATCCACAGAGAGTGACAGTTTGGTGCGGATTGTGGAGTGGTGGCATCATTGGACCATTTTTCTTCGAAAATGAGGCTGGAAACAATGTTTCGGTCAACGGTGAACGTTACAGAGCCATGTTATCCGACTTTTTTTTTACTGAAATTGAAGACATGTATTTGGACGACCTCTGGTTCATGCAGGATGGCGCGCCATGCCACAATCGATCTTTTACGCACCAAATTCCCAAATCATGTTATCAGCCGTCTTGGCGATGTCAATTGGCCGCCTCGGAGCTGCGATTTGACCCCTTTGGATTTTTTTTTGTGGGGATCCGATGGACCGATGTTATGCCAACAATCCAGAAACGATTCAAGTACTTAAGGCCAATATCATCCAAGCAATCCGTGAGCTACAGCTCGAAACCATCAATAAGGTCTTGGAAAATTGAAGTGACAGAATGCGCTACTGCGCTGCCAGCCGAGGCAGCCACTTGAACGAAGTTGTGTTCCATCATTAATGGGAATGTTTACTCTTACTAATAAAGCCATAATACACGGAAAAAAATTGAATTTTGTTCATTTTATTGCATTTTTATAAAGAAATTTGTATTTGGCCCACCCTATAAAGCGCTTTATTTGATGTTTGGGACGCGTAAACCGCTATACCTAGATTCGTATTTCTGTTATCTATTTGGTATCACCGAAAACGTTACAGTCTCCCCAGGACTCGCTTGTCTATATATGAAAACAAATGGGGCTACCTGGCTCAGTCTCTGGAACGGTTTTGAACAAGAAAGATGTATTTTGGTTTTTGCCTCAGTATTGCAGGATTTTTGTATGTTTATGAACTGTGTTGTAATTTAGAAGTGTTTCTTATTATTTTCAAAGACATTTAAGTTTTGTGTTAAGTTTAATTAAAATTTAAAAAATGGGTAGAGCCAGAGATCTCACGAAAGAGAAAATCCACGAAGTTAAGGCCTTGATCGATGCCAAAATGTTTTCGAATCGAGAAATTTCCCGGAGATTTAATATTTCTGATTAATGAAGATTTTGGTCCTCAAAGGAACAATAACTCTGGCCGCAAATCAAAATTTTCACCACGGGGTGAACTACTCCTCAAGAAAATATGCGTGGAAAATCGTTTTTCTTCCACCAATGAGATCACAACTCAATTAAATGAGAGTAATGTACCAGCCAGTGAAAGAACTGTTCTCCGTAAGCTTTTCCAGCTCGATATGAAAGCCTGTAGACCTGCTCGTAAGCCTAAACTGAATCCTGCGATGAAAGCAAAACGTTTGCTTTGGGCAAGGAACCATCAGAACAAAGATTTGGACTTTTGGAAATCGGTAAATATATTTTATGTTTATAGTTTTATACTTTATTAATTGCGTTTGGTTCTAACTTAATTAAAATTACTTAAATTTTCATAGTAATGAATATTATTTCAGGTGTGCTTTAGTAATGAAAGCACTTTCGAAATTCTTGCCAATAAAGCGCAATACCTCAGAAGGCGTCCAGGTTAGAGATTTCATCCAGACTGCGTGAAACCAACAGTAAGGCACCCTACAAAGGTGATGATTTGGTCAGTCATCTCTGCAAAAGGAACTGGACGTCTGTACATTGTAAAGGGTTTGTCCTCCAGACAAAATTGCTTCCTCAGTTGAGAGAGTGGTTTCCAAGTGCGGAAAATTTTATCTTCATGGAGGATGGTGTTCCCTGCCACACGACAAGGTCTTTCAATATTCCCCTTTTGGATTGGCCAGGCATGAATCCAATTGAGAATGTCTGGGCACTAATCAAAAGAGAGGTAGCGAAGGAGGTCATTACAACAAAAACCCGGCTGATAGGAAAAAAGTAACAGATGTTTGAAACCATAGTCCGGATCTTCAGGAAACTGTGCAGGAGAATACAGGCTTTAATTGCTGCTAAAGGAGGAAATGCTAAATATTAAGCATATAAAAAATCTGCGAGTTTTTTCCCTTGCTTTATTATATATTTTTTAAAAAATACATGTCCTACAAAATTTTATCGCAGTTATGAGTTTTATTTACCTAATAGCCTGCAAAATGGAAAAATATTTATTTTAGTAGAGTCCTTCTACAGAAAGTTTTAATTTTACTCCGTAAAGGTAAAATTTTTAAAAATTTCTGGGTGCGTCTAATAGTATGGCCAGGAACTGTATATTCTGTTACCAAGAAATGATTTAACATCGAAACTCGGTACTCCACCTGCACTGAAATTGTTTACTGTATAGAAGATGTTTTTCGATACGTATACAGTAATATAATTAGCAAGTAGCAATACATCCTTTTTTTGTATATTATTATTTCTTGTTAGGTATGCTTATTTATAGGTACTGAAAATTTTAATTGCATTTGAATTTAGTTTTGAAAAACATCAAACTAAATACCGTTTAACTAAATTCGGTATTCTACGAGTCCATATAGATTTCTAGCACAGAATACAATCAGAAAGAAAACTAAACTTAAGAATTAATTGTTTTATCTTTTCTACCGTGCAATTTGTTTTATCAATATTGCATCAGCGTTTACCACTCAGTTTTGAACCAATTCTGTGTTCTAGTACCGAAATAGAACTGTAAAAAGTGATTCCGATTTCTTAAGAAATCATTGCTGCGACAGAACTGAATAAATCTTAGAGTTCGTGACGTTTTGGAGTTAATCGCTATTTTATTCTAGAAATAGATTTCTAAGTATGGTACGTCTTCTTGAAATTTTTTAAAATTTTTTTATAAAGGTACGGTCTTAGTTCTGTATCTATAATTACTGCAGACAAAGATTAAAACCTCATATGTGTACTATTTTTTAATATCATAATTAGCCTCGGTGGTAGAGTATTGTCTGCAGAAATTTTAAATTCTGGTCGTTCTACATAAAGAAAATACAAGAAATTGAAAAGTGAAATCACCAATCCAAAAACACTGTCAAAGAAATTGGAAATAAAATTTTTTTTTTTTTGATTAGGTACATTTTATAAAATTTTGATTCACTATCTGTTCAGTAACGAATTCGGAATACTGCATCGAAATTTCTATCCAGTACTGAATGAAAAAAATTTAGTCAGTACTGGAAATGCTCCGATGGAATATGCCTGTTTCAGTACTGAAAGGCGACAATAGTTCCGCTGCAATGACGGAAGAGTGCGGATACGCTGATGTAATTCCGCTAGAGTATTGATCAAAATTCAGAAATTCAGATTTTTTTCTAACAACATTCAGTACTATAAATATATATCGATATTTCAAAGTCTGATGTTTTTCTGTACTTATTTATTATTATTAAAACAAATGTTAGTTCAGGGTTCTAGACGTTAGGTTGCTTATGTTTGTATTCTGACATTTGATATTTTTATCCAAAAAATAACTACCAAAATTCAGGATGAATGTAGAAAACACATTTGGAATCAATAACAATCTTAAAGGCTAACCAAAAGGATCGCAATGAAACGCTGTGACCCCTTGGAACCAAGCAAAAACTCTGCCCTAAGCTAAATTCATCCTAGCACATAAATCAATTAAAGGAAGCGATAAGTGTCTTCATACATCTTGCACACGTAGACCATTCTAGAGCTGGAAACATTATCTACCGACTTGTGATAAAAATACCTATAAAACCACTCCACCCTCACTTACACGGCCGGTTCATTCAGTAAACTTTCTTACCATCGTCGCACGAAAAACACGTATACTGACCTTAGCTCCGGAAAAAAATCGCTCGGCAAAAATACCCACAAAAACCATAAAACATTCCAACGAAGGACCATCAAAACCTCTCATTTGAAGCTCGTATCCTTTCCATTAACCAAGGAGCCCCGGAAGAACGGACCACGAAAAAAAAACACCCTCACCCTTCGACGCAGCCTATAAAATACACAGCACACTGAAAAGGAAATTCTGATGGTGCCTAATGAGGGTCGTAGTCGTAGCAGAAATTAGGGAAACCCCCCGTTGGTGGCGCAGACTGCCAAGGAAATGGGCAAGGCCCCGGGCATAGACAGGACACACACCCAACAAAAACGAAGTTAAATCGGAAAGAAAGGTTTACTTTTAGACTTATATCCGTTGGCTTTATTCTTATCCGCGCTTCATCCCTTAGTTTTGTTGATATTTTCCTTCGAGAAGGTGTGAAAGAAAATAATGGGGAGAATATTAACTAAGGAATTGGTTCGACCAGACGATATTGGGATACACCTTAAGAACATTGTGGAAAAAAGTGATGAGGCATAGACAGGAAAATCCGGACATAGTGATTACGTCAACCTTAGGGCTAACGCGAACTCATCCACCTATCTGCCCGGTCGTTTAAAAGGACACCGATTATTATTAGTTTTTTTTCGGTATTTTTCCTGATCGTTGTTACCAGGATTTCCCACTATACGCACCCCCAATAATGTCATTAAGTAATCATGAAACTCTTTATTTATTACGAAAATTCACGGTTCTTTGGAACTTTTATTTTCGATATATTACCCCATCCACCCCAATGCTCAGCATAAAAATAGATTGAAGGCACCCTGCAGAAATGGTGTGTGTTACAGGTGTGCTCATCGGCGTCAATCGTAAAAACCGAAGCAATATGTGATTTATGTAATATACGATATGAAAATGGTTACCTACTACTGATTTCATTTGATTTGATTTAGTTAAATGGACACCAACCTCGGCGAGGGGTAGAAAGATGGATGGATGCGAAAGGTGTCGTTTATGGGAAAAACGAGCATGTACGATTTCTGGCAAGGTCATGTGATATTAATATTGTGGGGTGAGTTTTTAGCTTGAATTGAGTCGTATTTCAGAAGGTTCGGAATGATGTATGTATTTTGGACATAAAATAAGACAATCTTTTGAGACATCCACGCACTGAAAACTATTTTCTTTAAGCCCAGCTATAAGAATCCACTTACCTACTTCAAATCGAATCACTCACAAACCACTGATCGTTAATATTCACTTTGCCGCAAATAGATCGGTATTCCAGTGGAATTCTAGCAAAAATGTTTTTGTCCACCAAAATGAAACATAGCTCTAGTGGAACATTTTGAGTACTAACTGAATTCTATTATCCAGAAGGAACATAACATTGAATGTCAGTACTCCATCTGTACTGGAATTTTATACTGTATAAAATATCAAGTTCTATAACATTGACTTCAGCCTCGAAGAAAATTCTAATTAAAGATTTCAGTTGATCCTAGAAAACCATTATCAATAAACGAATCAGCTTTTGATATAAGAAATTGCTAACTTCCCTTGCGAAACTTTTCCAAACTGTACACAATTTACGCTTATCTAAAATAGTACACTAAAGTATAGTGAAATAGTATAAAAAAAAATGTTTTCACATCTGCAACAACTTAATTTTCTGATCCGACTTTATATTTATGATATTATGGGGGCAACTAAATTGTTTTTTGTTAAAACGCAAATAACGACTTTAGGTCATAGTCCCAAAAAAAATTTAAATTAATTTTTGGGCGAAAAGGACCGTGGAAGTAAGAACCAGTTTGATATCTTAACAGACCTAAGATATATGACGGAATTCGTTAAAAGCCATAGATCAGATCAATGAACGCACACATTTTTTAGACTCTCTTGAGAATAGCTTATTAGTGTAATACCGAAATCTAAGATCCCGAAAGCAAAATCTTGAAAAATAATCGCGAAAAAAATCTGAAAAATAATAATCTCGAAAAACATTTTAAAAAAAACTCTTGAAAACAAATATTAAAATATGTCGTCTTCGAATATTTTTTCGAAAATTCATTCAACTGATTAAGGACATTAAAATCCAAATTCCAACAGACGGGGATCACCAGGAGGCAGTGATAATCTCCGCCTACTTCCCAGAAGACAGTGACGAGACCCCGACAGTGGAAACGCAAAGGTTAGTGGTATACTGCAGGGAGAAAGGAAAAGAGCTCATAATCTGTGACGCGAATGCGCACCACTTAGCATGGTCAAGTACCGATACCAACTTAAGAGATGAGTATCTACTAGAGTTTCTTTGTCAGGAAAACCTATATGTCATAAATACGGGGAACAGCCCCACCTTTGTGACTAAGGTAAGAAGGGAGGTTCTAGACTTAACAATTAGTAGCCACTTAATTGGCACAAAAATTATAAATTTGCATGTGTCAAACGAACCTTTCATTTCTGATCATACACATATAAGATTTGAAATCAGAACTTCACACACAAATCCAGAGGTGTACTAAATCCCGAAGCAAACAGACTGGGGTAGTTATAGGACCAATCTAAGTGAACGGCTTGCATCTGTGGATAAGGTGGTCCGTGGAGTCGGCAGTCTGGAAAACACAACTGCAGAAGTAACGAAGGCAATCATCGCTTCATACGAAGAAAGTTACCCTCTCAGAACCCGACACAACAGCAGAAGCGTGCCTTGGTGGAACAGAGAACATGAATGGCTAAGAACAAGAGTACGAAAGTTCTTCAACAAGGCAAAACGCACTGGGGACTGGGCTACATACAAGTCAGTCCTAACAGAGTACCTCATATAGATAAGAGCCTCTAAACAGAGGACATGGAGAGACTTCTGCAATGGAGTTGAGGAAGTGTCGCAGGCAGCAAGACTGCACAAGATCCTATCCAAAAAGAAAACCGGTGATACGGGAACACTGAAAAAGCCCAATGGAGACTTCACCGTGGGATAAAATGAAACAGCAAAGGTGCTACTAGATACGCACTTCCCAGGATGCCGTATAATTAACTCAGAGAACGAGGCATCACCGGTAATCCCTGGAGCATTTCACTCCAATATCACAGACTGGCACCAAGCCTCTAATCTGTTTACCTATGGCAAAATCAAATGGGCTATACACTCCTTCCATCCCTTCAAATCGCCAGGAACTGACGGAATCCTTCCAGCCCTGGTTCAAAAAGGACTGGAAGAACTGCTCCCCTACCTACTGCAAATCATCAGAGGGAGCTTTGCTCTGGGCTGTATCCCAAGTACGTGGAGACAGGCAAAGGTGGTCTTCATACCAAAAATAGGCAAAAGATCGCGCTCTGACCCATAGTCATTCAGACCCATCTGCCTAACATCTTTCCTTTTGAAAACCATGGAAAAGATAATAGACCAATGCCTGAGACACGAAGCACTTAGCAAGAAACCACTACACAGTAATCAATTTGCCTACCAAACCGGCAAATCGACAGAATCAGCACTCGTCCAAATTACAACGGAAATTGAGAAGGCAATTTCCGGCAACGAAATTGCGCTATGCGCATTTCTGGACATAGAAGGAGCATTCGACAACACATCCTACGACTGTATAATTATCGACAGATGAGTAGACTCTACCACAGCAAGGGGGATCGACCAAATGCTAAGTACACGAGAGATTCACACCTCCCTGGGAACGGACACCACAAGGGTCAAACCAGGCAAAGGATGCCCGCAGGGAGGAGTACTATCGCCCCTTCTATGGTGTCTTGTGGTGGACGACCTACTGAGATTGCTCAGTCATAGCGGCCTTACAGCCCAAGGATATGCTGAGGACTTAGTAATCATGATTAAGGGCAATTTTGAGGAAACCCTCTGCGACCTTATGCAGCAAGCACTAAGTAAACATGGTGCCATGGAAAAGGCCTACAGGTCAATCCGGGCAAAACCACGATTGTGTTTTTTTCACGAAAAAGAGACCTGAGCAAATTAAGATCGCTCCTGATGTACGAGACGGAAATAAAACTCGCGACAGAAGTAAAATATCTTGGAGTAATTCTGGATCAGAAACTCCTATGGAACAAGCACCTAGAAAAAGTATCAGAGAAAGCCACTATTGCTCTACTCTTGTGTAGACAAGTCGTAGGCAAAACCTGGGGCTTGAAACCCAAAATAGCCTTATGGACCTATACAGCTATTGTAAAACCTATGATAGCATACGGAACATCAGTATGGTAGCAAAGAACAATTCAAGTAAGCGCCAGGAGCAAACTGGACAAGCTCCAAAGGTTGGCATGTATCAACACGACAGGAGCAATGACAACCTGCCCCACGGCAGCGATGGAGGTTCTTTTAGATCTATATCGAATCGCAGACAAGATTAGCCGCGATGAGAAACGAATTAAACGGCAACCCATCCAGAGTAAAAAGTGGACCTAATAAGATTATCCAGACTTAGAAGTAGCATTAAAATGCTAGGCATGTCTACCATATGTGACCATATGACAAAGAGATATCGCTTCGAAATCCCTTTCAATTCCATAGTCTGCGACAGAGAGAACTGGGCAAAAGATCCACAGCAGTTCGGACCGGATAGCATTGTATGGTATACCGATGGATCTAAGACGACTGAAGGCACCGGAGCTGGTATAAGCCGACCCCGCGCCAGGATAACGGAATCCCTCGGTGAATATCCTACCGTTTTCCAAACGGAGGTCCATGTTATATCCATGTCCATAGGAATAAACCTCGAAAGGGGTTACTCAAATAAGAACATAGTCATTCTCACAGATAGTCAGACAGCGATAAAAGCCTTGACTGCATACACAGTAAACTCAAAACTGGTACGCGAATGCCAAGAAAAATGTATGTATGTATCCTTAGTACCAAGAACAGAGTCCTCTTGCACTGGGTACCCGGTCATGAGGGTATAGAGGGCAACGAAATAGCAGACCAACTTGCAAGAGACGGAGCAGCGGTCTGCCCTACTGAACCAGAGCCGTTCTGTGGAATCTCAACCTGCTCCATTAAGAGGAGCATAAGGGTATGGGAGGAACACAAGAAATACCAACACTGGGCCACACTGCCCAGACTTAGACAGGCCAAAAGATTCATACCGAACCACTCAACTAAAAGAAGCAAACAGCTTCTACAGTTTGATAGAAACAAAGTATGGGTAATAACCGGAATACTCACGGGTCATTCGTGCTTGAAAAATCATCTTAAAAGAATAGGAATCATAACCGATAACCTTTGCAGGTTCTGCCAACTGCAGGCAGAAACCTCTGAACATATTCTGTGAGGCAGTCGCAACTCAGCGCTACAAATGTTTCGCAGAACACTTTATGGACCATAGTACCATTGCAAAAATAGACCTACACCAACTAGATAAATTCCTAAAAGAAATAAAGCTGAGTGAGGACCTCTAGGTTAAAACTGGAGAAAGATCTATGAGGTATAGCACAATAGACCACTGGTCGCGGTGCTTGGAGGAATCCCTCCGCCTCCGATGAAATCTAATCTAATCTAATCTAAGGACATTAAACACTTTTTCATTTAACCTCATTGAAAAATGAAACCACTTTCCCCACTGCATTAAAAGACGGGCATGTCTTACAATTGAAAAAAAGTTCCTGATTGTCCGTATTATACAATTAAACTTTATTATTTATCATATTGTTATATTATTGTGTTATACAACTACGAGTTAGTGTGGTGGCTTGATTCACCGAAAACAAAAAAAGGGCAAACAAATTTGGTGCATAGTTCGATAACTAAATGGAAAGTTGGCTAAACACCGTATTTATTTTTGAGATATAAAGCATGTTTGCATGAATTTAAATTACATAATTATAATAAAACATACGTGTTTAACTTAACATTAAAATGTTTATGTTTTGCTTATTTCCATACAAAGTTGAGATAGCGAATGAATAATTTAATTTTTTTTAAAGTGAATTTAAATTAATCTAATAATGAATTAAGAGCAACAAACACATATCGTAAAACAGGTGTCAATTTCCAACATTACCATTGCCAATCAAACTGAACTTTATTTTTGGCAGTACTTGTTCATGGTGAACAGAAGCAAAAACTTCATACCTTGCCTCCGGTCGTATATTTTTCGATTGCGGCTGCAAAGACTAAGAGACGGTTTTGCATGGATGGATTATACAAGTAGTTGCATCAATGGCCATCACACGACACTAGTGCTGATCAACTAAATTATTTTGAACGTCTCGTTTCATTTTTCTGGTATAAAAAAACATATCTTCCGTGTTTTTAATTTTCCCTAGATTTCTAGATAATGCAAATATGAATTAAGTACATCTTTTAGTTGGAGCAAAATACGCTTCGTGCAATTCCTTAATGTGGACCGCACGACACTGAGTAAGGCCCGTTATATTCAATTAGCCATAAGGGTTGGAATGCTGTAAATCAACACCATTAAATCGTAAATTCCCCAATATCAAATTGATAAGTGGAAAAACCTTTGGGATACAAAAGATGATGTTGCCAGTATCCAAGATCTCCACCCAAAATAATTCATATTTTAATGACTACATTTTTGGAGAATGCTCCATCGTAGCACAGCGTAAATTCATTTGTTATGACCACAACCACAACTTGAATTGCCTTTGATACCGCAGAATCACTTTGTCCTCGCTATGCAAATGAAGGCAAAACAAAAAACGGGCATATTTAAAAATCTATGGCAGCCACTTGAACTGGCTCCCAATTGTGTTTTTTTGTCATCCCTTAGATTTACATATTTCCTTGCTATACATAAAAATTAAAATAATCGAGGCAGAAAATATTCATCGAATTTTTGCATATTTATTACGGCCTCCTTGAATGCGATGCGAAGTTCATTTTCAAGATGAATTCGATCGACCTTAATTGTTCTATTCGGGGTGGTGGTAGCCGTCGTGGCCGTGGTGGCGGTGGGTATCATTGTTCAGGGTAGATTTCATTGACCCGTTTACAACGATATTGTCAATTATTGTTAAGGAGACTTGCGGATGAAAGGGTCAATTTTCTGCTTCAACTCGAGATACGGGTTAATGGGTTGAGCATTGACCCAGAAGGTTTAATAAATTCGGCTTTTCTACATAGTGAAAATTCGGTATTTTTGTATTAAATTGTGTATCTACATTTGTATGTATGTATTTCTAAAATGCGTGACTTTTGTCGTAAATATCTTGTTAGAGTCGCATGTGAGGTCATAAGAACGTAACACGATTTCGGATCGTCGATCAATTCGTCGGCCTACCAAATTGTTTCTTTTCATTGATGAATATCATCTCCACTGTATTATGACTTCTTATGAATGTACTACCAAATTTTTATATTGAAGGTGTAAATTTCGAAAAGAAGTGCCAAATTTCAAAATTTTGTCATTTTTCCAGTTTTTAATTTATATTGGGGACTTTCATAGGTTTCAGTCGTTTCCCGACAGATGGTGTTTTCTTACTCTTTTCGCATCGGGCAATACTACAGCCAACTTCATCGTGAAACTCCACCAATAGGCTTGAAATGACAGTATATGGTATTCCGTCGATGTGTAAACTACATATTTTTTCATAGCGTTAAACATTACGTATTTCGTCACAAATTACGAGTATTTGAATGGAATTACATTGCACTATTTTTTATCTGCAGCTGAAGCACATAGAATTCTTGTGGAGGCTTACGGCGACCATGCTCTGTCGGAAACAAAATGCAGATATTGGTTTCAACTTGAAACTTTCAAGGCTTTAAAAATAATGATTTTGATGTTGAAGAACGCTCTGGAGCACCGAAAAAATTTGAAGATGAAGAATAGGAAGTAAACCCAACGAAACCGTCACGGGAGACCGCTATCGACTATAATTGAATAACCAGATTCGAAAAGGGCTTTTAAAATGTACCTTTTCGCCGTTTTTTTATCTGCACGTATAGACGCATACTCCATGAGCGAAGGAGACTCATATTTGTTTTCTAAAGAGGAAAAAGTGCATGTCTTTCTGGAGATGAGACCTTCTCGAAACTAATTGAAGCCATCTAGCTTACTGACCAATCACTACATACTCACATTTCTTATCGGTTTATGAGAGGGGTTTTTTTCTTTAAATTGCGTAGCCGCAAATCATCTTATAATATAAATAGTCAACATTTACTCATTTTATTGAAAGATTTTGCAGAGAAGTTTGTTTTGCAGTTGTTAAACATAATTTTGATTTTTAATTTTTAATATAATAATAATTTGTATTATTATAATTTTTTTAATAATTATTAATATTTATTTAATAATTAAATTTTATAATAATAATTAACTTAAAGGCTAAACCATTATCTGAAAGATGCTACAGGAAAACTATTAAGGAAAGGGTTTAAGGTTTCATTTCAAGTGTCAGGTTTTCTTGAGTTTTTTTTAACCCTGAGAAACCGGTAGAAGACCTATGCCGCCCCTTTATAGAAAAAGAATACAAACCGACAGAGTTTGAAAACTTTTACGTAAATATTTTGGAATGGCCGACTGCAACGTCAGAACCTCAGGAAGACATCGAAGAAGATTTTTGACAAACTTTTTGTGTCAACTTTTTTACCCCTTGAGATATTATGTTGATATTTTTATGATAGGTAGATTGAGTGAACCCCTACGAGTGGTATCTTTCGGAGTGGTGGGGGTGTGAGGAGGAGGAGGGGGGGAGCGTTTTAGATGAAAAATTTTGGTTTCTATATCTCAGGAAACGCTTATGCTAAGAGGCTGAAAGTTGGAACTTATGTAGTACTATGATAGTGGACTCATTTGCAAAAAAACTGGTCGATGGGTGGTCGAGGCCTGTGCGAGTGGGGGGAAAAACAATACGTCCAAAACGCTTGAAAGCTGGGATTGAAACTTTCTAAAACATATATCTCCTGAACGATTGATGTCAAACGGCTGAAACTTTGTAGTTGTCTTATACCTTGGATACACTGCTCGTATACAAATCATGATATCGTCAATATCACCAGTGTATCACCCAATATTATGCATATAGTACGTCAACGAGCTGATATCTACATAATATTCAACCTGTTTCCTTGTATATAAATTCGATAATTTTAGCTGATATAGCCTTCTTTTAACTGCCATCAGCGCCATCTGTTACTGAAATTCCAATGAATGACTCTTGTGAATTTTTATATTCTTCCGTCAGTTAAAATTCTTTGAGCGTTTTTTCGTTTTTGTGTGTGATATGATGGTCCGCTTTGTACATTTCTTTATAAGCAATGAAAGTGCTATTCGCCGGAACATCATACTGCAACGTTTGGCACGAAGAAATTTTGTCTTTGATAGCTAAATGTCAAAGTATAACATGTATGGGCTGTGTATCATGCTATCTTGTATCGCATATCATGATTTGAATAACATAATTTGTATACAAGCAGTGTATCCATGGTATTAAGAGATATGAGGATATTATAAAAAGGTTAACATTTTTAAGGGGGATGGTGAGGTATGGGGATGGGGGGGGGGGGTGAAAAACTTTAAATTACAATATCTTCCGACTCAATTGTGCCAGGGAGATAAAATTTGGTTCCTGTATATGGAATCACAAGTGGAGTCTACTGAAAGTAACTTTCTTTAAGGGGGGAGGTGAAGCGCGGAAGTGTCATTTTTCAAAAAATTTTATTTTTATATCTCAAGAAATGTATCAGATATGATCTTGAAAATTTTACAGGAGTTAGGACCTGTAGACCTCTAGCGGAGAAAGGGTGTGGGTGTAGGGAGTGATGGTGGGAGGGGGTGAATATGAAAAAATTCTGATTTTAATTTCTCGGAAGCCGCATAGGATAGAAAGCTAAAAATATGAAAGATGTGTAGAGCTACTATAGAGATATCCCAAAAAAATAAATTTTTGATAGGGATAACAAGGTACGGACGTGGGTGGTGCTTTTTCATATATCAGAAACGGCTTACGCTAGAAAGTTGAAACTTAGCATCTATAAGTAGACGTGCTACTGGAGTAATTAAAACTATAAAAAAATCGGCCAACAGACTGGGTGCAACTTTATTATTTTGTGAATAGAAGTCTGAAACGTGTTTAATTCTGAGATGCGATGTAGGTTACTATGCAACTGACAACCTAAGGAATAACCATGAGGATATTTTGAACGTTATTTCTTAGGGTGTCAGTCGCATAGTAACCTACACCACATCTCAGCATTAAACACGTTTCCGACTTCTACCCATAAAATAATAAAGTTGCGCCTAGACTGTTGGCCGATCTTTTAAATATGTTTTATGTTTACTTTGCATTGATTTTATTACTGTATCTGTTACAGAGCCACGTTACACCCCCTGGGGGTTGATTATCAAAAAACCTAAAATAAATTTTTACACGATTATACATAATGTAAGGCCAATAGAAGTAAAAAATTAATATTTCATTAGACCTAACATATATGTCAGCAATCGTAACAACTGCTTTACCTTTCCTTGGAGTTAAATAACAATAAATCCTGAAAACAATGTCTAGATGCTTACATAAGGAGCCCGAAGAAGTAAAATTAATTCGATTTCTCTCCTAACCTCAGATATTTAGTGAAATTTGTGAAAATGTATACACACCCGTTGCACAGACAATGTCTATTACTCCACCTTCATACGGGAATGCAAATCTCATTTTTTTTGCATAATCTATTTTTCTAGTAGATATACTTACTCAGTGTCAATATTCTAGCATAAGCTGTTAAAATGGTACCAAAAACTCTATTTTTTGTATGTTTATACAGATTTCAACATCCAGGTTTGTATCCTTAGCGGTTATCCAGATACAAAAATTGGAATTGTTTGCAATCCAGGTTCAGCCTTAACAGCCTACACAAACAAATTTGTTCCCTGCTAGTGGTCAATTGGGACGTACTCACTAATTCTAAGTTTCAACTTCCCAGCGTAAGCGCTTCCTGAGATATGCAGATCAAAATTGTTCATCTAAAAGGCTCCACGTAATTGTCCTTCTAACCACAACTCCCCAAAAATTCCACACTTAAAGAGGTTCACCAAATGTACCCCTAAGAACCTTTTTTATCTTAACTTAATTTAACTTTTCATTTGTACATAATGCCTTAACGGGCTTACAAAGTCCGAGCCTTAAAACGGCGTATACGGCGGACAGACGGATTTTTTTCCTTTTTTGGGGTCTTCTATCCCCGAAACGTAAAAATATAACATTTGAGAGTTGCAAATTTTGTTGAAGTTTCTGGTCGATAACAATTAAATAAATAATGAAGTAAAATGAAGAAAAAAATCTAGATTACAAAACTAGGTCACCTTAAAATAACTCAGATACAAAATAGTGTTACATGCAATTCTAGCAGAACGCGCAACTCGATCAGTTTATAGTGAGAAAAACAGCAACCTCCCACTACCTACCTGGAAAGCGGAGAATACATCCGATTGGCCACTCTCGTGGTCCGGTTTTACCCCGACTCTACCTACACACACCTCGTATCGGAAATTGGGTTCAATATTCGAACTATGTCGCAATTTCCGATACGAGGTGATAAACTTAAATTGGACTAAAGGCCAGATACCTTTGCTCGGCGGTCAGCGGGATTTTTGCAACATCGACTATCGATCAATTCTGGCCAACTCGGGTCAACCGCCGAGAATTGATCGATGGTCGATGCAGATGAGCAATTATCAGGCTGATGGACAATAATTGTCTAAGCGATAATTGCTGATCGATTTTCCCAAGTCCGAAAAACGGGCAGTTTTTTGGAAGTAATCGAGTAATCGAGTACAGGAGTAGCTCCGCGGTCACTAGAGCTAAAATAAGAACGTGTAAATTGTAAAACGGATCGATAATAAGTTATATAAAATAAAGTTAGAATTCGAAGTTCGTGGTTTTCTTTGTGTGGTTGTTTAAGTTTTAAAGTGATTGTGCCTCAAGCCACGACACCACCTTGCAATACCCAATCAGATAGACGTGGAAAAATCTGCAAACTTCTCAAACATTCCAGACATACCACCGAATATTCGGGAAAGCTCACGACTACACACATGCAGTACATAAGCACGACAAAGTTTACAGCCACGGACAGTTTCTACTACGTTGAAGCGACAGTCAATTACGCGGAAATATTTGTAAAGCAATTTGGTTTGGAAGCAGCGATCGTGCGGTGATCAAGTTGTACATTAAATCGGGCAGCGTTGCCTGCAGTGCATTTATTAGTGCGATTTTTGAATGCCAATACAAAATTGATTGAATGAATAATTGATTTTAGACGAATTGTGTTTGACTTGAAATCCCGCCAAACTCCTACCTCGCAACAATATAATCTTGAAAGCTCCAAAAGTGAAGGATATCAAAGATTCTACTAAATTGACCAGATTTATTCGTACTGAAATTCAATTCGACTAAATTCCATTTGATGTTTCATTTCATTTTTTTCTTAAATTTCGCTTTGTGAGACAATTTTGCAAGAAATTAAAATCTTTTTCGAATCTTCGAACCAAAACGTAAGGATGGAAGGAGACTAGATGAAACAGAGTTTAAATCATCTCAATAATGTGTTCTTGCAACCGCGTCAATGCTAAAATGAAGATAGGTAGGTACTTTCTTCGATGGTTGGGAGATAGGCTAATAGACCTATCCCCTAAACAATTGGAAATGTTGTGGTGCTGCGATAGAGAACTCAGGTTAAATGAAAGGACGATAATGTCCCTTTCTAAATTATAGACTTTCGGAAATTTATTGAGAAGTACCTCCGTACGAAAAGTCATTATTTTATTTTCAATTTCGTAATTAGATTTACAGCTCCCTTCCATAACAAGATAATGATTTTGAGGTGTTTCATTGGATAATGTTATCTGAAGGACGTTCGGTTATGATCCAATTAACTGGAGTGCAAGGAAACAAAATAATGGTGCTGAAGCAGCTATAAAAATCACGAAAGCTACGAATTTCATTTTCTATCCGTGGAGCTATGAGCGAAGTTCATTGCAGTAAATTCTCAAGTAACGAGAATGTAAGGCTACCGCTGTGCACCTAATGCAAAAACATAGACACTGTAGTTTCAGACAGGACATGGACATTTCAAGTCCTGGCCCTAAGTACAGCCATAAATTAAATCCCTGTATATCGCCATAGTACATACAAAAAGGATCTGTATCGAAACTTGGATGCGATTATAAATTATGGCCAAAGTTGCAACGTCGCTGCATTTCGAGAACGACAGCGTGCACTAAGAGCTCGCATGAGTTATGCACTAGAAAATTGCAAAACAGAAATTTACAGCTTAATGACAATATTATTGGAAAATTTTCAATAATTCTCACTAATTTTTCCAGCAATAACTTTTCTAGAAATAAATAATAACTGATTAAAGCAGAATTTATCGAAGCACCAGAGTGCGTTGCAGCTAAAGTAGAAATAATGAATTAATCGATCCACATCAAAGGATACGATGTCCTGACTACACTAAATCTGGGCTCTAGGTTAAGGGCATTCTAAAACAGGAAGCGATATTTGATATAGCAACAGTGCCTCCACGAATGAAAATAACAGAATCTACTCTTAGCTGGAAATTCGGTCACTTAATTACAGAGTACATAGGTTGCTACTTAAGTTTTGAGATAGACAAATAAAAACAAATATTTATAATCAAAAATGGCTTTATTGTTTTTCAAAATATTCTCCATGAAGATCAACACACTTTTGAATTTTTTCAACATTTCTTTGCACCAATCGATACGAGCTTTTTTTTGAGCGAACAAATCTTTT
The DNA here is from genome assembly GCA_951812415.1 of Beris morrisii. Taxonomy (NCBI): domain Eukaryota; kingdom Metazoa; phylum Arthropoda; class Insecta; order Diptera; family Stratiomyidae; genus Beris; species Beris morrisii. The sequence goes on from OX638310.1 coordinate 62,763,146, forward strand.
TGACAGCCAAATGTTCATGCAATATTGAATGTATGCGAGTGGAACTAATACCCAGGAATGCCTCAATATCACGGTATATCACATGACGATCTTGCAATATCAGTTCACGCACAGCATGTTTTTTGGCACAACTGCCGATTTTGGACGACCTTCACGAAATACGTCCTGTAGCGAAGTGCGACCACGATTGAATTCAGAAAACCAGCGAAACACGGTGGCTCGTGATGGTGCTTCATCACCAAAAGTCGAAGCGAGTTGATCGGCACACTGCTGTTGGTTTAATCCACGTCCACGTTCACGATTTAATTCCATTTTTTGACCAAGATGAATATTTCAAGTATCTGTAAACAACACAAATAGCACTCGTATGACAGCACGTTCTGAGTACGTTCACCACTAAAAATGTCAAACTTTACGACGACAATGTCAGATTTGACGTATTCACATCAGTGTTGCCATATCTCAAAACTTAAGTAGCAACCTACGTAGGATCTAAGCAATTTGATTTAGATGGATCTGATGATATTTAGAATCAAATCAACCATCTTACCATTGCTAGCAAATACCAACTGTACGAGAAACTATTTGGTACAATTTTGTTCACCAACTCTATGCTCACCCTCCTTTCTCAACCGGGCTTGGGACCGGCTATGCCGCCACTAACAATGCAAATGTAAAAGCCCGGCGTAAAATAATTTTTATTCTCCAGCTTTAATCTATCTAGTCCAAAATGTTTATAAAGATATTAGACATTTTTTTGCTCCGTGATGAGCAAACCCCTAAATTTAGTTTCAGCTCTACATCCGTTCGCAATGAAGTTACCTAATACATAGAGTAGCTACTATACAAAAATCATTAAAAAAAGAACAGTTATATTCGTATGATCTGGGGATATTTGGAAAACTAGCACAAGTAGTAATTATTATGTAATTAAGTTTCAGATAAAAAGGAATTTGGCAGCATTACTGATTAAAATCGCTTCACTAGAGAAGTTCTTAAAAACTTATTAATCTCGCAAATGTGGAAATTTTAAAATGTTCACAATAGTTTTTTACTATGTTAAAGAGCGCAGACGAAAATCGGACAAAAGACTAGCTACCAAACAAAGTTCCTCCAAAAATTTGAGCACCAGTTTATAGAACAAACATCTACCTGTCCACAAAATAATTGAGAATGATAAATAAGTGGAGATACGAACAAATAAACATACTGCAGTCACGATCGGCTGCAAGCCAATCGTATAATACTCTAGATGAATACTGAGCTCCGATTTATATTGTAGTTGGGGATAAAGTAGAATTACGTGTGTGCATGTTGTATGTCCTTTATTAAGGACTGCCATGAGATTGCTACTCAAAACTAAAAGACAATATTCAGTGTTTAATTTCATATCTTGAACTCGGTAAGTCATCGAAAAAAAATGTCCTTTTTGAAGGACTTTCACATGGGAGGTGCAGGAAGGACTCACTCGATTTCTTACATATTTATCCTTTTCCTTGGAACCATTTAAAAATGAACATGTACAAAATTTCAAATTCGTAGCTTGAAGCGTTTAAAAGTTATCGAAAAATATTGTTGAACACGTGTCTTAAGGACATTTTGTATGACAGCTACCGGAAGGAGTAAACGGATTTCGCTGATTAGTAAACTCGTTTTCACTCAAAACTAATTTGTACAAAATTTCCAATTCATAGCTAAAAGATTACTTGAGTTATAGTAAGTTCCGTAAATTAAGTGAAGACGTTTTGACAGGATATTTGTATGGCAGCTACACGAAGGACTAATAGGATTTTCTTCATAATCATACATTTAGCTCCAACTATTGGCAAAATACTACGTACAAAATTTCAAAGACGTAGCTTAAACCCTTCTGAAGTTATCGGCCAATATTCTTAAAGACGTGTTTTAAGGACATTTTGTATGGCAACTACCAGAAGGAGTAAAAGGATTTCGCTGATTAGTAAATTCGAACTTTCTTTTCACTCAAAACTAATTTGTAAAATATTTCGTATTCGAAGCTAAAAGATTACTTGAGTTATAGTGAGTTTCGTAAATTAAGTGAATACATTTTGACAGGATATTTGTATGGCAGCTACACGAAGGACTAACAGGATTTTCTTCATAATCATATATTTAGCTCCAAGTATTGAAAAAATAACACATACAAAATTTCAAAGTCATTAGCTTAAACCCTTCTGAAGTTATCGACCAATATTCTTGAACACGTGTTTTAAGGACATTTTGTATGGCAGCTACCCGAAGGAGTAGGACGATTTTGCCTGTTAACGAACTTAGCCTTACAAATTCAACCAAACATCCAGATTCAAAATTTCATATTCCTAGGTGAAGGCGTTCTTGAGTTATCGTGCTAACGGACAGACGGACGGACGGACGGACCGACCGACGGACGGACGGACGGACGGACGTCAAGCGGATTTGAGGTTTTTGGCCACAAATAAACAAAAAATAATATATAACTTTTTTTCGTCCGTGGTTTGGTTCTATGCGTTACAAACTTTTGGGCTGGATTAAACTTATAATACTCTGTATGATTTTATCTAGAGTATAAAAAGATAATCGAGATGATTGCTGTGAATTGTCTTCACTGGAAAAATTTTGGTGAACGTTCACTAAAGATGAAGACAAATCTAATGCTCTGAAAAAACACATAAAAAATTTAAGAGTGGATTCACTAAAAGTGAAGAAAAAGTGAATAAAGCAAGAAACAATAACACGACTGATATTAATTTTTTAATAAAATTCAATGAAAAGGAAAGAATTATAAAGAGTCAAGAATTCTTCGAACTGTGACTTTGTTGAACGCAAATGCAAGCGGAGACAGCGAATGTAGATTCACTAATAGTTTAGCCAATTTTTGAAATCAAAATTTACCTAAGATTCAAAATCGATTCTCTAGCTATACGCAGTCCACGTTTTTTTTACGAATCTTTAACATGATCTAGAACAGAATCGCTTAACGTTCACCAAAGTGAATACACGAACCGCATAATTTTTGGATATACCATTTTGAAATTGGAAAAACTGTACGATGAGCCTGCCGGCCTGATACGGCCACGTCTGCTTATGCCTTTCATTCCGGATGGTGTAGATTTCAGGATTCTAGATAACAGATTTCTACAGTGTACCTAGCGAGAACATCCCCGATATATGGAGTTAATCACCCGTTTAAAACGATCACAGTCACTCAATTCACTCTGGAAATCTTAAGCGGATTCTGTATAAGAAGTCGTCTTTGAAATTTTAAAAACAACAATATACTCTCTTTGAGGTATAAAGTCAGTAGTTACCTTTCCATCCTTCTTGAAAATAGAATCGAACAAACAACGTAAAGAAGGATAAAGCAAACTTCGTACAAAAACATCATTCGACATCCTTCCCGTGTTCAAAGGGATCGCTCACAGGGAAGAGGAACAGAACATTATCCGGACTTTTTACGCAAATTGCCAACTGCTACTTGGTATACTGTGCGGGGTGGTTGTTTGAGGGTGAGTACGCAATGGAAACATTCAATAAAAGTGTCTATTTGAATGGGTCCTGAGAGGTTTCCTTTTTCAGCCGCAGTGGTTCCTTCAATATGCTGCAGGGTATTGCTATTCTCCCCTACTTTCTCTTTAGAAATATTTTTAATAATAAAAACATATATTCTTTAAAAAAAAAAAAATTCTTTAAGACAAATGAACTTGCTGTAAAACTGGCTGAGTATATCTTCTTCAGTTATTTTTATTTCGATGACTTCGGAAAATAAAGTGCTCCCTCTTTCTAAACTCGGCAAGGGCGGAATAAAGTACGAAACAAACTTAGCTCGACTATAGATACAATATAAATCTATACCTCATAGGAATCAGATGGGGCTACGTAACCTTCCTCACATCCATCATCATCATTGAGACATGGTGGTATCATCAGGTACCACATTTTCAAATGATTCAGCTAAAAATGAACAATTTTCAAATAGGATTTGATTCAAGGTATATTTCGTATATATGTTCGTTCACGTACCTATAATACATTATTGTGAATTAGATAAATCAATATATTGTAGATATGCGTTCTCTGTTACTCGAGCAATTAGTGAAACCACTATTTTAAGGGACTTTTGTATGGCAGCCAACTGAATGATTTTGCTGAAAATATTCAAATCTTTTGGAAATGTTTACTTAATTGGCTTTACATTAGGAGAGCTTTGTTGGTAGGTGCGATGCAGAAAAAATTCTGTGAAGAAAAATATAATGGAACTTAGAGCGATAAAATTAGTAATTACACTCGTCAGTTGAAGGTTTCACATATCGAGATCGGTACAACTTAAAGTAAATTTTATTATGCAGATTGCAATGAATGCGGCGACTTTACAAGAGTTTTTGATAAAGGCAGTTGCACGAGTAGGAGCCCAGTGATAAACGTATAAACTGTAAGAGTAAAAACGAAACAATTCAAAACACCGGAAAAAGAGAAAGAAATGTACGTTTCGTTTAGTCCTGAGCGTTCTTTGTCTTGATTTTGTACCATTTCCTATCTATTGAGTATTTGCTCGGAACCGAATCCTGCGATGTTTTTGATCTCAAAAAATACCTGCCACATTTATCCACCTAATTTTATTTCATTTTGTTATGCTATCTTATTTTATTCTGTTGTGTTTTACCTCCGAGTCAAACCCTGTTGCGTTTTTGATCCGAACTGATTATAAATGCACTATAAGATAATTCTTTACTTTACTTCCAATAAGGACGTTCAATTTTAAATTGTAAATTAAACAATTTAGTGTGCGAGATATCCACCCAATTCTTTTTTATTTGAAAGTATATTTTATGGCATTAAGTATGGAATATAACGTCGTTCAAATGTCCGCCTCGTTTCTGCTTGGTGGCACGTATTCGAGAGGTCCAATTTTCGACGACTTTGTCGCATAAATCTGGCTGAATTTTCTGGATGGCGTTCGTTATGTTGACTTAAAGGTCATTAATTGTTTGCGGATTATATGCATCGACCTACAATTTAAGATAGCCCCAAAGGAATAAGTATAAAGGTGTTAAATTGCACGATCATGGCGGTGGCCTGTTCACATCGCCGTTGCGCGAGATAACGATGCCCTCAAATCGCTCGTGCAGAATGTCCATCGTAACTTGCGCTGTATGACACGTAGCGCCGTTTCGTTGGAACTACATGCCGTCGGTATCCATATCGTCCAGTTTAGGCCTCAAGGAGTTAATTATCATCGATAGTATCTTTTCAATAGGCTCCTGGTTATTCTTTAGGTCGTTAGTTGCATAGTAACCTACATCGCTTCTCAGCATTAAACGCGTTCCAAACTTCTCCATCATTATCATCAATGGCGCGACAGCCCAAATTGGGCCAGGGCCTGCAGGATACATTGTCTAAAGTCATTTCGGTTCAGCGCCCGCGTCCTCCAATTTGTGCATCTAAGAAGCGATTTGCAATCTGCGTCAACTGAGTCCTTGTATCTTTTCCGCGGTTTTCCCACCAATCGTTTGCCATGAGCTCTACCTTTCAGTGTGCGTTTGGGAATTCATCCGTCGTCCATTCGCTCCACATGGCCTGCCCATTGTAGCTTACGAAATTTTATAAGAGTCGATGCTGCTGGGTCGTCATAGATGTTATACAACTCGTTGTTGTACCTGATACGGCATTCAATGCCTTCTCTTACTAGTCCTAAAATTCTTCGAAGAATTCGTCGTTCAAAAGCGTTTATTGATTTTTCAGACGCTTGGGTGAGAGTCCACGTATAGTACCACAGGTCTTATTATGGTCTTGTATATGCGAAGTTTGCTCTGCACTTTCAGATCAGGAGGACCGTAAAATATGTCTTATTTGCCAGTGTGATCCGTTCTTTTACTTTGTCTCGTTCGTTGCCGTCTATTACAAGGTGTATGAGAAATGATCCACATTCTCCAGGTTGTAGTTTCCCACGGTCATATTTTGTCTAGTTGGAGCGTTTCTTCTTGTTTGGGTCATGAACTTGGTCTTATTCTCATTGACCCTTAACCCGACATCCTTTGCCGCTGAGTCTAGACAATGGAAGACTTCCTTCGCGTCTGGAACAGATCTGGCCATGATGTTTATGTCATCCGCGTACACCACTAGTTTAGTGGACTTGATTAGTAGGGTACTTCTGGTATCAACGGGTACCTTTCTGATGACATATTCTAGGGCGAGATAGAAGAGCATGGGAGCGAGTCCATCCCTTTGCTTCAGACCGGATTCTGTTCGGAAGCTTTGGGTAAGCTCGTTTTGTATCATTACTTGAGATTCAGTGTCGGTCATGATTATTTTTGTTAATCGGACGAGTTTTGAAATAATAAATAACACAAAGTTTCAACCTTCTGACATCAATCGTTCAGGAGATATGGATTTTAGAATTTGTCAATCCTGGCTTTCAACCGTTTCGGACTCATTGCTTTTCACCCCACTCCCACACCCATCCACTTCTATCGACCATTTTTGTGCAAATGGGTGCACTATCATAGTTCTATATAAGTTACAACTTTCAGCCTCCTAACATAAGTGGTTCCGAAGATCTAGAAACAAAATTCCTAACACCACCGCACCCCCAAAAGATCACCCAATCTACCTACCATAAAAATTTTAACTTAATATATCAACGGGTTTGGAAGCTACGCGCCTTCAAACGATTTTTGATTTTTCGTACGGCGTACAGACGGACATTATTTTTTTCCTTTCGTGGTGTTTACTAGTCCTAAAACGTGAAAATACAAAATTTCAGAGTAGCAAATTTTTTTTTTAAATTTCAGGTCGATCATAATACTTTATTATTAAAAAATAATAAAGTAAAAATTATCAGAACGTACACCTGTCAAAGAACCGCTGCAAACCGTTTTTCAATAATATAGTGTTGCTTAAACCTCAGATTGTACAAAAAATTTGTGCCTTTTTGGCATAAATGAGAATCCAAGAGTCGGCAATTACCGTGATCAAGTTATTAATAAAAAAATAAGCAATAAAGGTCCTAGATGGCTATCTTCAGGTACTCCTGAAGTGTTTTGTATAATCATGAAATGGGCTCCACGGAATTCTACCCGTGAAATAATGGGTACAATTTCGCGGAAATAAGTTGGGGCCTTATACGATGGTTCCACATTTCACGACTAGTATGTAGTGGAGGAGTGGTGACGAGAGCTGTATTTGTTACATGGTTTCATACCCAACCCATAGTGATTACATAATTCACTGGTGGGTACAGGATTTTGCCGGATAGTGAGGCAAACGAAGGTTTCACGAATCCAGGGCGCTTATTTAAGACAATGGCGTAACTTTTTACGAGCACCAGCGCTGTTGCCAGTAATCTAAAGAACCATGACTAGTATACATATACGTTCAGCTGGGCAAACGAGTATTCGCACCTGCAAATACAGAGTATTCAGCTACGAGGCACCGAGTACAGTTCTACCCGACTCTATCCTAAGCTACTGTTATTGATACAAATATCATTTTGTTTTACTTAGACAAGACGTGATAGTCCCATGGCTACCCATGTACGAAAAGCAGAACGGCGCAGCACAGGCTTAGTACTGGTGCCATAGTTGCCAGTACTGTCTAATGTTCCGGGTCCAGTATGTGTTCTAGATCAAATCATTGCGGGGCCAATGTCCATTTTATCACACCGGTTATATTCTTAGTGCAAGCTCTGGCCCGATACTGAATGCCAGTTTTGGGGCGTCGTGAATACCCACTATTGGGCCATACTTTAGTTTCAGTACTGAGACGAATCCAAAATCAGTCATTCCCCAGTATCTGTGTCGGTCATATACTGATGGCTAGTACTGTTTCGGAGCCCACTGGAAGCTTTAGGCCAGTGATAATTATCAATAGCCACAGAGAGAGAGAGAAACAAAAAATATTTCTATCAAGATGTGCCCAATACAGAGCCGACCGTCGAGCCAATGAGGAAGAAGAGCTTAGACACCAATAATAAGCCAATTCTTGGCCCGACATACACGCCCAACAACTCGGACCAAAGTCGGCTCAGATCAAAATATATATAGCGTGTGAGTATTGATCACCAGGATTGTCACAATACTGGTCTGGTGGTTTGTCAGTACCAAAATAATACCGCTCGACAAGTCTTGGCGGCCAATGCGATGCCAATTCTAGGCCGTGTAGGCAACTCTGGTTAGACACCGGCATTCGCACATGGGTAGATGACATGTTTGTAAAAACCACCACGCTTAACCTCTCTCCAATTCACTTAAAATTTATAACATCCTTCACTACTTATAGAAGATCCCATCCCTCTGCTGTCGGTACTCTTTTATTATCCCCATCTACTGGTGACTTCAGTATATCAGCTAGAGTATTCAAAGATAGTGCCTTCCGGCCTATCGTGACTGTACGTATATTGTTTTAGTGAAATCAATCGGGTCACAAGAATAACTTATACATACTGTGCAAACCTTTCAATATCACCCTACATTTTGGTCTCAGGCGAACGTTTCTACTGAAGCATGAACTTTCGATTTACCTACTTGACTTCTTCCCTGTATTACGACTACAAAGTGTGTACCTTTTTCTCAATATTCAAGCAAGAAACAAGGAAAGAGTAAGGATAACGAAAATAACCTCCAGATGAAAGGACAATTGCCATAAAGTTTTTTGATTAAAACACACGATTCCGAGAACCACCAGAAGCAAGACGTTATACTCGTAGCTAATTTTGTTCGAGCAAAAGAACGGAGCAAAAGCCTTCACGTCTTTATTTAACCTAATAAGGTCCACTAGCAACAACTATGATGGTCGTGCGGTTCAATGAATCTGTACGGTATCCACGTAATTTAATAAGGAAACACTTTAATGGGATCTTTCCTCTCTTTATCCTTCCTCAATGTTGAGTTCTGTGCTTCTCTTTTTAGAAGATTGCCGTTTATTTCGGAAAAAAGTATTGATTCACCTGTACAACGAGTCCCAGTTGGTGCCACTTGGTACAAGTGTTACTACTAATTCAATCAAACTATAGTCGCTTGGATTGCGAGTTTCCTGTTTATTGGCCTTGGTCAAATCAAATAGACCGTGGCAGGATTCAACTTCCCTACTCACTATTGGGCAGAATGACTTGAGGTGGCTTGAGGTGAGCTAGTTCTTGAGTTTATTTGCCCTGGTTTTAAAACCTTAGATTGTTGTTGACAATTAAAGTGACCTCCTGAACTTCTGGAATGGCCGAAATAACGAAGAGATTAGAAGCAATAAATAATTAACTTTTTTATCCGAAAAATTGTTGATTGTCAATCTCTCATCTTTCAGCGGACCCTTATTTCCTGCGATGTTGAATTGCCTTATATCCGGGCAGAAATCACCCCTACTTTGTACTTTGTGTCTAACCTAACATAATCCCCCACAAAATTTAATCTCAGATAAATAATAATCCTTAATTCTGCATTTATTTCAAACTGGATATTAGATCCTATATCCTGCACATGTCTCTAACTGGCAGGATCCTGTCCTCAAGTCCGTCTACAACAATATCATGTCGTTATCCTTGTAAGTTTAATGGGGCTACTAAAAGCAACTGCCAGCTCTCTAAAGATGACATTTAACCTTTAAGAAAACATCATATTTACAAGGATGTTTCTTACTTCAATTTCTGTCCTAAACCTTTTGCCATAATCTCGCTAGGGCTCTCACTAACATTTCAAAGCGGGTGATGCCTTTATATAAATATACCACTAGAGAAGTCGAAAGTGGGTTGTCAGTGTCTTCATCTTATCGGTTTTTTTTTCAAGCTTACATAAGCTACTGATGACTTACGGCTCCTCCTCGAGGTCCTTGATGAAAAGAAACGAACACCGGAAATGTTATTATTTCGTTTATTTAGAGGACTGCTAGGTAATTAATTAAATAATTCGAGACAATTAGCTTATGAATATTTCATGTTCGTTGGAGATAACATCGCGATATTGATTTTATCCATGACAGAGCAATCTACTAGCATGTAATGGTCAACGGTAAGATAGAGTAATGGGAAGGTACTCCTTGATGCTATCATAATCAATTAAGCCATTCTATCAGGCTAAAAGCCTCCGATTCCGGAGCATCAATATATTCCTGTTTGTAGGGTCACGGAATACGAATCCCTCAAAACTTCTATTTGGTCGGAATATCAATTAAGTTAGGAAGTGCGGTATTGCGTGAAAAAACAGTTGGACAATATTTCGATGTAAAATCAAAATGGGTAAATCCATCCAACTTAAGTATATTCTGGGGAAGTCATGGAAATTTATCATTTACGTGCACGCGATTTCCGCACAGTTGATTTCTACCAACTACACAAAAGTGTAGATGTTTTTGTCTGCAGTAGATGGTAGGTCAAGAAGAGAATATTTTGTTTTGAAACTGTTTAAGATCAATATGGGTGAAGACTAAGATACATCAAAAACTTGTATGGTATCTTAGTTGATTCGACGATGGAAAGTTTAAATAATGCGATTAAAATTAAAGAAATTCAATTCAAAAAGGTTAGTTTTGAAATCCACCACGAGTGGTAAGTTGCCAATTTACTAATTTCGAATTTAGAAATTTTCAGTTAAAATCAATCAATCAAAACGGAGTACCCCAGGGTTTGATCTTAAGCCCGTCACTGTTTAATATTGTTACGTGTAAGCCCGGCAACCGCGCAACCGTGCACTCGATCGTTACACATAATAAAAACAACAACAACCAAATACCTAGTTGCAAAATAACCCAATCAGAAACCTAGCTGAAGATAAGGCGAAACAATCTCTCTTCTTATCGAATGCTCTCCAATATACTAGAATCCTCTGCACAAACCACTGAACGAAGATCGAAATCGAAGGCTCTGAAGCTTTCGAGAAGATTCCAGAACTGAACGAACGTTCAAGCACATCCTAGACTGCAACCGGGTAGTATATAAGCAGGTGAAGCATTCAGCAAAGACACAGTAATTTCGATTACGTCGACTGCGAGTATACGCGACCGTGTTGAGAGAGAACGAAAGTGAACGAGTTAAGCGATATATGGTATAAGCGGGCGGTACTGCCATACAGTGCGAATTATTGTGCGATTATAATTCTGTGAATTAAAGTGCGGATAAATAAATTATCACTTATTTTTATTTTAACCGAATTGTGTTTTACTTGAAATCCCGGCGAACCCCTAGCTCGCAACAATATATTCACCTCCTTGCCAGTTATCTCCAATTTTGAGATTGCAGTATTTGAGGACGATGTTTGGGTTTACGTTTCTTCTGACGTATCGCGTGAAATAATTAGTAATTTACAGTTGGAAGCAACTAATATTTCACAAAAAAAAAAAAATTAGAAAAAACTTTAAAAAAACGAATGTTATGTTTTTTACTAAGAAGAAAAGAGCAGCCAAACATCTACCAAACCCGTTTTTAAATGTACTCGGAGATAGAATTGAATGATCTGATATCGAATTCATCATTATACGATCTCCAATCTCCTTTAAAGCCCCTGTCAAACCAAAGTTACTTAGACGTTCTAAAAATACTGTACCCCGAAAATCTAAACTTAACGAAGCAAATTACAAAATCTCTTAAATTACAAATTACAAATCTGTCATCTAAGCTATAATTCTCCTATCTGAAAACAATGCGCTTTTTGTGTAGAAAGAAATTTTAGAAATAAGTGTTTTAAATTAAATTAAATTACAATATAAATTAATTAAATTCAGTCTAAAGTTTCACTCAGTTCTTATTAAGCTAGTTTTACACTGTATGCCATGCCATCAAATATATAACTAAAAATTTGACGAACTGTTTTGTCAAATTTTTTCCGTTAAAATAGGCTATGTGTTGAGCATATAAAATAATGTGACAAACAAAAATTGATTGATGACACTATCTGACGGCATTTGCCAGGTAAAATAGTTAAATATTCGACAGCGTGGCATACAGTATTATACTGGCTTTAGTTTATTGCATTTTCTTTTTTTTTTCTTGACGACAAGTAAGTAGTCATAGTAAATTGCACGTTGAAGAAAATTTTTCCCTAACAACAATTAGAAAATAAACTGATAAAAACAAAAAGTATCGAATTCCAAATAGCATTATCAAAATTCTTAATGTAAGAAATTGTTTTAAAAATATATTTATTATATTATATTTAATAAAAAATAAAATAAAAATATAAAATAAGTACTTTGAGGTTATTCGTTCGGCCTGGCTTTCTTATTTTTAATTTTCATAACTAGTTTTTAGTTTTAGTTTTAAGAAGGGGCGAAGCGCTCCGCCACCGCGCACACTAGGCATCAAATGGGCCCATAGCGATCCCTTCAAAACCTCGTAGGTCACTAAACATCCCCTAAACAACCCAGATCCCTAACGAACTTGACTAGCTTATCATGCACTATTGACCTCAGGTTCTCCAAATTCTCAAAGAAAATACTGCCCAGCCACCTCAGTCGCCTCCTTGCAACCGCCTGGCACTCACACAAAATGTGGGTGATGTCCTCCTCAGCATATAGCTCAAGGCAATACCTGCACACGTCAGAGTCAGCGATCCCCATACGCATAGCATGCTTCCCTAGCAAGCAGTGCCCTGTCAGTATTCCGACAAGTAGCCGCAGACTTCCCCTACTCCATGTCAATATCTCCCTAGTCTTTCGCCTGTCCAACCTTGGCCAGAGTGCCCTAGAAGTCCTGCAGCTCGTTAGCGCCTCCCATCTAGAGTTTACTGCGTCCGCTGCACAATCCCTGATACGTGCTTTAATTCCGTTTAATGGCGGATTAACCACCTCCCCTACCATCCCGGCCGACGCCGATCCTAGTCTCGCCAGCTCATCGGCCTGTTCGTTGCCTGGTACGTGACTATGTCCTGGTACCCAGCATAGTCGTACTCTATTCTGACTACAAAGTACCTTAAGCACTTCTCGACAGCGCTTTACTAGCTGGGATTTAATAGTCGCCGATTCCAATGCAAAGCCGCCTGGCTGTCAATGTAAAGTGAGATATCCCGACCAGATACCCCTTCCATCAACATGATGTTACCTGCCTGAAGCACTGCCAGAATCTCCGCTTGGAATACACTACAAGCATCCGGCAGCTTAAAAGACTCCCTTGCACTCAACTGCTCAGAGAAGACTCCAGCGCCAGTGCCGCATTCCATTTTAGAACCGTCCGTATACACGGAGAGTTCTCCCTCATTTACTACCCTGTTGCTTTCCCAGTCCGCTCTGCTTGGGTATACAACCCTGAACGATGATATAAAATCATTCACCGGGATCATATAATCCGTGCAAAAGTTGACCGGACCCTCAAGAAATTCCCTAAGAATGGAGCTGTGTCCTAAGGATCTCTCCCTAAAGAGACAACAGCTCAATAGTTTTACCGCTGTGTTTGACGCAACCTGCTTAATGAAAATATCAAGCGGTAAAAGGTGCATGCAAACTTCCAGTGCCGCTATTGGCGTTATGCGTTTCATAACTAAGAATTCTGTTAATTACTAAAGGGTTATTCAATAGGTACATAGCAATTTTGTATTTTAATACAAACGCACCCTTAAACTTGTTTGCTGGTCTGTCAATGTCAAAACGTCAGTTAAGGTTTACCTTTTTATCATAGTGAAGCTCATGAACGAGCAACGTTTGGATATTATTAAAAATTACTACCGAAATTCTGAGTCGATGGTCGAAATTTTAAGAGTGCTTACTCCAATTTTCGATCGTAATAATCGTCCCACCAGACAGGCTGTGCGTGTTATAGTGGATAAATTCGAATCAGCATATTGACTATTGAATGTTCCTGTGCCAGTGGTCGCGTTTACGTGCGGCTCGGACCACTCTAAATAGATGAAAAAAAATGGTTTGGTCGTACGCATAAACCTAAACCGAACCAGTCCATTTGGACTTGTTTTGGGCTTGATTTTGGTACGTACCAAAAGAAACGAAACCAGTCTAGTACTGTGAAAAGCGCACATAAATGCAAAACCAAAATGTACCAAACCGGTCTATTTCGATTGGTCTGGCGCGCACATAAACACGACTATGGAAACAACGCACCGGTCGAAGTACCGAAAATATTGCAGCAGTTGAAAATGAGCCAAATCAGTCGATTCCACGCCGTTCACAGGAATTGGGAATCTCTCAGTCCACATTGTTGCAAATTTTGCGTAAAGATCTTCGCCTACACCCTTACAAGATCAAATTAATTCAAGAACTGAAACCTCTTGATCATATGAAGCGCCGAAACTTGAAGAAAATCCTAAATTTCATCGAAAAATCATCTTCAGCAAAAACCCACATGTGCTTCAAGAGACTCCATTGCATCCACAAAAAGTGGCCGCGTGGTGTAGATCACGCCGAATGTGATTGGACCGTATTTTTTCGTCAATGAAAATGATCGCCATGTTACGGTCAATGAAGTTCGCTATCGTGCCACGTGGGAAGACTATTTTTGACCAGAATTGTATGAACTGGACATCATTGATATGTGGTTCCAACAAGATGGCGCCACATGCCACACAGCTGGTCAAAAAATTGATCTGTTGAAGGAGAAGTTCGGTAATCCTGTAATCTCGAGAAATGGTCCGGTCGAATGGCCAACTCGCTCATGCGATTTAACGCCGTTGGATTTCCTTTAATGTTGTTACGTTAAGTCGTTGGTTTATGCAAACAAGCCAGGCACAATATCAGGGCCGGGTGTAGTCCAGTGGTAGCGTACTAGGTCTTGAAAACATTGCTTATGCAATGTCGTGGGTTCAATTCCCACTCAACGCATAAATTATTTATAAGAATTTTTCACTTGCTATTGGCTTCGAAATATTATTATAAATAGTGAACAGTGCGGAAAGTTTAATAGGGTCACTAATAAAGGATTTAACACTGAGCAGATGAGTTATGTTTACATTCTTATCAGATTCACACACACCATCAGAGCTACCAGACTGTAGTTCATTTGTTATAGGCAACATTGCTGTTCTGGTAGATCATATCCCAGCCAAACAGCACTAACAATTATTAACACCAACTAGTACACTGCCATACCCGGCCCGATTTCTGACCTCCCATCCCTAAGCTGACTGGACTGTACACTACAGTGTATGAAAGGCTAACCTCCTAAGTCCAGTTTGGTACCCTTAACAAAAAATTGCCAACGTTTTGGCCGATATGTGAGGAAGAGTGGAGCAAAATTGGCTCCAAAGAATCAATCGCTGCAAACGTGCTTGCGGTGGTCATATGAGTGATCGAATTCCATACTTAAATTTAACATGTGTACTATATCCGGAATAAATTTCATCCCGATATCTCAATTATTTTGTGATTTATTTAAATACAAAATTGTTATGTCCCTATTGAATAACCCTTTAAAAAAATGTTATTTTAGTTTGGGAATCGAACCTCGCTCCTCGATGTTAAAGGCGGAGTAACGATAACAGTGACATGGGGACATAGAGACAGATAGACTTAGAGACTTAATTTGTGATACAGGCTGGAGGCATATGAATTGTGATCCACAATAGGCTAGCCTTTTAAGTAATGTATTAACTGGATTTAATAAATTTTATCAAATACCACAACCATTAAGAGCCACGAAAAAAAATTCTGAAAAGATATTACAAGCTAAGCAAAATCCTTAAATCAATATTTTAATACTTACACCAAAAATAAGAATCGTAGGTACAAAAATAACCATCACCAGCACTAAAAATTTCATTTATGATTAACTTGACCTTTCACTGAAAAAAAAATCGTCATCACACCACTGCTAGAATGAAATGAAACGGAAAATCTACACAATTTTAGGTTATGTGTATATGTGTTTACACTTAATAAACAATAAATCGTCTGATCAAATAAAATTGCGTGCTGCTAAACATCGAACCACAAAAACTCGCCTCCTCTCACCCTCTACCACCTACTTCGCCATCCCTTTTACCTTGTTATGTTTTATGAATATTATCGCTAATTAATATACCAAAGCGAAGGTAGGTAGTTTCCAACGTAAGTCATCACCATCATTGGTAAGTCAAAGTCAAGACAGCTCTGACCTTTCACGAATTTCAGCATAATTCTGTGGTGGAATACATGTGCGGGGGTGGAGGTGTGGTAGAAGGACGAATCGAACTCCGCGAATATCTAGTACGTCAGAGACGTCCAAACGAATGAAAAAGCCTACTTCCGTGTATAGTACACGTGCATGCGATAGTGGCGGGCTCTAGCGAACTGCTTAATCCAGATGGCGCGTCGCACGCAATTTCCATTAAGTGCTTTAATATAGTTCCTCTCCCTTTGTATTTGAAATTATATTGCAAAAATGAGAGAAAGAGAGAATATCACGCGGTCAATAGCTTCGTCATCTTGTGCGACTTGTTTAAAAAAAAAAAACTGTTTCTGTAATATCCTTAATTAGAGTCTTATTTTATGCTGACAGCTGTTATGAAAATTAAAATGGCCGTCGCGGGAAACAAGCGAAGCTCTAGCTAAGGGTGTCTTTCGGCGGAATTTTTAAAAGGTCAGCGAAATTCTTAGAAATAATTTCCGCTTCTTTTATACATACAACAAAACTGCAAGCAAAAATAATTCAGCAAAAAAAAACAAAAACAGAACCATTTATTTTTAGGCAGGTGTAAAAATTATACGCCATTTTCTCTGGAGAGAATACCCTGATAAATTTTTTTCAGTCTTTTTTTTTTGTTTTTCGGGCAATAAGATATGGTGTTTTATAGGTAGAAATAAGATGGTGAAGATCTACGGTAATGTTAAAGTATTTTTCCTTAATTACTAAGCTATAGATCACCTCTGGATTTTACCTTGAGGATTGATGGAGGACGAATTAAGAACAGCTAAAGTAACGGACAGACGGCGGGAAGAGAGTAGTCGAGTTAAGGATTTGGGATGGGCAAGATATAAACTCCGCTTGCTATCTTTTTTCCCTATCCTATCTGTAATCTGCCCAAATTTCTCTATCTTTCTCCACGATCTATCGCTTCTATTTGTCTTAACCGAAAAAGGGATGCTACGCGAAACCTGCTTACTCCGTGAAATCATTGCACTAATGCTGTAATAAATGGTCCTGTAGGATTTACACGAAAAGACATCGTAAATTCCTGGGCGTTTATAATGAGAATTATTTCGTGGAGAAAAAATTTAAGAGGTTTCTATTGCAAATTAAATGGTTTCTGCAAAGTGTTTAAGGAAGGTGTTTTTTCGCTTGAGATTCCCACACGATCCAATTAATTTTATAAGGCAAAGATGTGTATTTGGAATATTCTAGTTTAGTTGAAATTTGGAAAATAAAAATGAGTTATTTCGTTTTACCATTTACCATAAAAATGGCGATATAAAAACTTCTGGGCTCCCAGGAAGTTGAGATGAGACTGCCCATGAATTTCAAGATTAGTTACTACAACTACATTCTTTGTTTAAAGACCGAAGAGAATAAGGATTCTCAAAGGAACCAAAGGATTTCATTAAACATAGTCATAGTCAGCAATTTTTAATTTAAAAAAAAAAACCGTATTGGAATTGACGTCCAATGTAGAATGAACCATTTGGCGCACTTTTCTCTAAATCATAAAAATATTTCCACACTCTTTCTGATCAGAGTAACGACTTATTAGAATGAATTAATCTAATAATTCGATGTTGTAAATTTAAAAAAATTTAAAAAGTTTTTCAACCGGAACCTAACCTAAGTGAAAGCAGAATGAAATTCTGAACTATTATTTAATTTATAGTTATTGATAATAGAAAAGTATGTAATATAAATTTATTAACGGAAAAACCATGTGGGCAGTTGTAATTAATAATATTGAGCAATTTAAATAAAAAAATTATTTATTAAATTTTGGGCTTCATGACTGAATTCATGAATTAATTGAGTGGATTCCAGAAAATGTGCAAATTTTTAAAAGATTTATGTATGACAGCTATAGGAAGAACTTGCTGGAGTTTCTTCATATTCATATTTTGACATACAACTATTAGACAATATTATAGTATATGCAAAATTTAATAACCCATGTGCGAATGCCGGTGCCTAACCATAGTTACCTACACGGCCCAGAATTGGCATCGCATTGGCCGCCAAGACTTGTCGAACGGTACTGTTTTGGTACTGACAACCTACCAGTCCAGTATTGTGCCAATCCTGGAGATCAGTACTCCCACGAATATATATTTTTATTTGAACCGACTTTGGTCCGAGTTGCTGAGCGTATCTCGGGCCAAGAATTGGTTTACAGGTAGGCCTCCTACAACGCTGTTGATACGTTCCTAGAAAACACCGCGTTGTAGGAAATCGCGTTGTAGGAGATATGAAAATATAAAAACCGGCTTTCGGTTCTAAAAAGATGAATTTACAATACTTTTTTTTGTTTATTAAATTTTTTTTAATAAAAATAAGCATTGTTGAAGACTTTTTTTAAAAATGTTGGCTCTCTCAGTTAAAGGATCATTCTCAATAGAGTAGCATTCCAACTGCTTCGCTATATCTAAACCTCTTTCAGAAGAATCTTCAGAGGAACTTTTACTTGGTAATGTTTTGGTTTGTGCAATCAAATCAGCTTCGTTTATTTCGTCATCAATGACTAAATCTTGGATGTCATCAATTGTTATTTCATCGAATCCATCATCTTCTATTTCTCTCCGAACGTTAGGATGACTTAAATCAGATGGATGTGAAGGTGCATTATCCAATAGGAGTAGAACTCGAAACGACAGATTTTTTTAGGACAAGTAATTTTTAACATCAGGAATAAAAAAATGATGGAACCAATACTAAGTCATCCATGCATTCTCGAATATGTGGGAAGGTTATTTTTATTGCATCTTTTCATTGATCGTGGATTTCGTGATCGGTAAATGCATATTGGTTTAGTCACAAAATCACCAGACACGTTACTGCATAAAAGTAAGGTTATTCTGTTTTTAGCAGCTTTAAAAACCTGGAGCGGTTTTCTCGGTTTTTGAAATATAAGTCCTTGAAGGCATTTTTTCCACCACAATCCCAACTTCTACAGAAAAACGCGACAAGAAAGACACTAGATATGCACCTATAACGAAAGTAGCTAATGTGTTTAAAATTTAAAACGCTTAAAGCAGCACGCATATTGTTAAGGATTCTGAGCTGGACTTAGGGATCATCATACATACAGTAGCGTACAGCCTAGTTAGTTTCAGGAACTATAAGGTTGAGCTGGGTAAGATAGTGTACCAGAAGGTGTTAATAATTTTTAGTGCTATTCGTCTTGATACCAAAACAGCAAAGCCGCCAATAAAAAATCAACTATTACTATCATATACCTAATGGTATTTTATTTGTGAACAGGGTAAAAATTTTAATTATTTTATTATATATTAATTTGCGCAGAGTTTAAGCCTTCATCAGTGATGCCATTAAGGTCCACTTTCAATACTCAGCTTCGTTTACGACTATGGTTATGACAGTTTATTACATCATACATAGGAAATTTATGTTACAATTTAATTTTGGCTGGTGTCCTGGCTTATTTTGAAAAATGTTACAACAGCCTACGATATCAATGAGAGACTAGACTAAACCATTTTTTATTGGATAAAAAACATTATTTTTCTATTGGTGAGATGATGAGTATGAAATTGTTGTCTGAAACACGAGACACAACGTAAAAAGCTGACTTTTCGGACAGGTCTGCCCAACTTTTTCTTATACATCACGTAGATGTAAACGAAGCTGACTATTAGAACCGGCTCTGAATTTCACGCTCTGTTCACTATTTATCTTAATACTTAGAAAATTTGTACAATTAAATATAGGGTTGAGTGAGGATTGAACCCACGACATCACAGGAGCAATGTTTTTAAGAGCTAGTAAACCATCACCAGAACAAAGAGGAAATTTCAACGTATTACATTACCGCTTTCTTGAAGTATAGTGTGAATACATAGAAACATAAAACTTTTTCTTGCTCGAATTCCCGTTCTAATTTTTACAAACGATTTGAGCTACTTTAGCCTAGATACTTCATGATTTAATCTGCCGATCTTATTATACGCTAGGTGAAACACTGAGCAATGGTTTAAAATATAACAGAACGTCATGCAAACTTCTGCAATTTTAAAGGAGTATTGTTCGGAGGTTACACGATGAATAATATCTACTACTTTCAGTTATACTCGTGTACCTCGAACTTCGGTAAGTCACCGTCTGAAAATGGTCGGATTATTTAGGTACTTAGCAAGTTCCAACGATACTATGTAGTTCTCATTTCAGGACTCTCGTACGGAAACTATCCCAAGAATAATTCCGATGTTGCTCATCAAACTTTCTGTGTTCAACAAACTGCATCTAAATTCAGTTCTTGCCAATTGAACAGAACGTGATCAACCCATTTTAAAAAATATTTCTATAGCGGATACTTATTCGAATTCTTAGCTAACCGATTTTTTGAAGCATAGTGAGTTTCGAAGCACAGGATCATATCTTGTGAACAAGCACTGTTGCTTCCTTATGCCCAAATCAGGGATTCAATTTTTTTTAACCCTTATCAGGCCGAAGAGGTACCCGGGTACCTATTCGTTTTCTTTTACTATTTTCTGTAAGAGTATTTCGTGAACATACTTGTAAACAATAGAAATGAATAATAGAAATGAAAGAAACGAAATGATTTAACAGTAGGTACCCGAGTATCTTTTCGGCGTGATTAAGATGTGTTTTTCTTTGGCTCGATAAGGGTTAAATATTAGGAAAAGCATTTAACATTCTTGAAGTTAATTTTACTTACTCCTACGAATTTCGTCACTTTTTCATAACAAGTTGAATTGGAAACCTTACAATCGAATATTGTTTTTGAATTTTTTTCTAATTTTCTACCTTTTATTTCTTCAGATAATCGTGTAAAGCTGATTAATACCAAAGGAAAGCAAGTTCAGGAAAAACAACGTAATAAAAACGTCAAAGGAACATCCTGACGTCTTCCGATGTTAACATGGACCATCTAATTTAAGGACTTTTCTAGGGAAGCTCTATGAATTCGGTGAGTGCCATTTTAATCAGTGCTCATATATCAAACAATGTTTGACAGAAGTTTAAAGTTTAATTAGAGATTTAAAGCAACCGAAGTAAAAATATCTAGGAATGCGGGGTGAAAAGTTGATTGTGGTGGATGAAGTGTCCGATAATAGCCAAGGTTTTGGAGTTAGACTTTTGGGTGATTTTGGATCTTCACGAAATCTGCAAGTTATTCGGAAACCACAGACTAACTGAATATGAAACCCACAGATTTCTTTTAGATTATATAGTAAAATCAATAACACATCCAAAAAGAACAAAAGCGCTCTTAGCAAATCTATCAAAATTTAAAAAATTTGCGATTTCTTGTTTGCCATCTTTTGTTTCTTTTGCTAAAAACTGTAGCATCTAAAACCAGGGTCGGAAGTTCTCAAAAATAAAAACATTGTTTTTATATTTAAGCTAAAATTGATGAGGCCAACTTTTACCAGTTCAATCTTAACAAAAATTGTAAATCACAGGACGAAGCTTGGGCAAATAATAAAAAACCGCACCGCTTGCTGTGAGTCCATCAGTCCAGACGTATATTAATTCCAGGGATGGGTGCTAGGAAGCACCCATGGTATTTGTTTGACCAGGACTACAAGAAGTCTTCCAAAATTTTTGCTTGCATACGCCAAACTCGCTCGACAAAGCGTTGAACAATAAAATTAACATTTTATATAAATAAGTTTATGGCAAGAAAGTAGTAATGCATAAATTCACTTTAATCCTTTCATGCATAACACATCTTCCATTCAAAAGTCTTTAAGACACGTGGTCAAATCCTTTGTATAATAATATTCGAAAGTAATTTAAAGTAATCCGAAATTTTGTATACAGTAAAAATGTAAACAATTGTTGTTCTTTTCTTGCAGGTAGTTTACTATAAATATAAATTTAATAGGGACGAAGAATTTTTTCTTGGGAAGGAAGAAAGGTGTGTTAAGATTTAGTGCAACGCAATCGTGGTACTATTATTTTTTTTAGTTCAAATAGTCTTTAAAGCTGACGTGAAGTTCAAAAATATTTAAAAGAGTAAAAAAAAACTTTTATCGTACGTTTTTTTTCTTGTCAAAACGAATTTTGATTAAAAGTGATTTCACTTAAAATGAGTCTTTAAATATTATAGATTTCAATACACGTGGTTTTGATAGCAAGGGATTTGAATACGAAATTCGATGATTGAAAGGATAATGAATCGTGGGATTTTGAATCGACGGGAACTGTTTTCAACATCCTTCAAAACAAAAATATATTTTATTTCTAGAATGCAAATATTTTTTTCTTGCGGTAGGTATGTTGATTTGTAGGTGGTTTTAAAATTAAGAATTGCTAAAAAAATTAAAAACGTGGTATTTCAAAACGGTGAACACTTAATCATTTCGCAGAAATTGAAAATATTACAGGAATTAAAGAAAAATGAGTTTTGGAAATTTGCGAATAGATTGATTGCCGAGAATGGAATTTTTTCATGTTAAAGCTGCCAAAGAAGCTAACATAGAACATAATTTTAAAAATTGTTTGGTTGTTTTACAGTACTAAGTACCATATATGGCAGTTGAAAACCATGCACTAGAGAAGCCAGTTTAAAACTGTGCTGGACTAGGTCCGAAGGAGCTGTTTTATTATTGGATGGCATTGACTCATCAGAGGATAGTAAGGATGATACACCCTCTGATGAGTTAATGACCTAGCCCAACACAGTGTTAAACTGGCTTGCTTAGTGAAGGTTTTTCTATTGTCAAATTCTTAATGCCAGTAGCGAGGATAGCGATTGATCCCAGTCGGGGTTTCGTACTGGTGTTTCGCATCAGAAACTCCTCTGACGCCGTAAAACAAATAGAACATTTTTAAGATTTATGGCTTTTTAAAAGTTTTTATGGAAAATTTCCGCAGGAATGGTGTCAGTTTTTTTTCAACAAAATCTAGCTAATACATATCAACTTTACATCTGAAGATGTTCTCAAGTCTTGTGACTTGTTAAGACTGGTAAATATATCAGCAACATTTACATTTACATCATTTTGTTCAAAATGTTACAAATTTTTGGGTTGAGTTTAACTTCTAAATTGTATAAACATCCTTATAGATCCTTCTTCAATCTTAATATCAAGTTTTTTTATGCTACGAAAAGTTGTTTGATATATAACATTTTAAAGAGACAAAGATGCTGACTATGAACAAATGACCTTCAGCTAAAAAATAACTAGATGTCAGTTTATGGAGTCCTCAATACTGGCAGAAACCACGAAACGCTCTTTTCTCCTTCTCTCATAATTGCATAACTTCATTATGCAAGTTTATGTCGAAATTTACAACACAAGAGTTCACAATGTTTCACATACACGTCAATTTATTATTTTTAAATCCCATCAATACTAGCGACAATAGGAGCTGCAACCATATTGAATCACACACTTTATCTATGAGATCGCACAAGGCCACCAGTAACTGACACATATGTCACCGATTTTCAATTGAAAAGGACGTTATCTCCTAAAAAGCGCACTTCATTCATTCAACAGTAACAAAAAAAAATTCTTTAGATACACACACACGTACTTTAGATATTTTATCATATAATTAACTTATAGATAGGTACACAATAGAGACAGCACTCAGTTAGGTTAGGCCGCTTTTTAATTTTTTGTAAACACAGTCGCGAAGAGAGCGAGAAAAAAACGGTAAAGACACCGAACTGTACAAATTGACAATAAAAAACATAATAAGAAACCACGTGTACTACCGCGTACCGTACAGAAAAAAAACGGATGTTATGAAGAGAGCCGAGAGAGTTACAGAAAGAGAGACGGTCAAAATGAAATCTATTGTGAATTGATGAAGTTTTTACGGCGTTATGGTTTTTGATACCGTCTATCCAATGTGACGGTTCGTTTCGAACTACCCCCGAATCAAGGATTCGGTTTCCTGGGGTGTTCTAGTAGCGTGAGCTTTCAAATATATCGAGCAAGTTGTGAGCGAAATATTAGGAAGCTTTTTGGATGGAATAGCGAAGAGAAATTCGAAAGATGTCAGCTGATCTGGAAGTCCTGGGGATTTAAAATAAAGTCGTGGAAAGTGTAATGTTTACATCTTTCGGGAACGCATACAACCAGAAACTTCAACCTCTATTCCGAGAGAAACTAAACTCTAGAAAGCCAAAACTGATCCAAACTAGCTCCGCCATACTTAAAAATCTAGATTATAACCATTTTTTACGTAGGACTATCTACTTATATCTAACTTATTCCAAAGAAGTCATACTCGAGAGAGCCGCCGCTCAAACTACACAAAAATCCATATATAAACCAAATTTTAACCAACTTCCTAAACTTAAATAGCATAATAGCTATAGCATAATCTTCGGTGCTATAATTCTGGTATTCAATTTTGGACATTATAGCCTAGTATTCAGATCGAGCGAAATTTTGCTTACCTCTCGCTGCGCTCATTCGGTTGTGAAATAAGTTCGTCAACGTGACCGAAAGATGTCGTCTAATTAATGTCAAATTAATATTCGGCTAGCTCCACTTACTACATCGTAGCACCCATCAAAGAGTAATTAAATTCCTACTCACTATCAACGGACATTTAAAAAAAAATCCGATTGACCACCTTGCAATACCCTGCGAAACCGTACGGGTATAGCAACATCCTGGGACCAAAGGAATTGGTTACTTCACGAAAGGCTTCTCTGTTGGTTTCCCAACTAAAGAGGAGTGGAAGAACGGTGCGGTGGAAACAGACTTCGACACGATAATATTTACCAACGGTTCAAAAATGGACTGCAGGGTCAGGGCAGGAATATTCTCTAATACACATAATGCCGCTAAGTCCTACCGCCTACCGGACTACACTACCGTCTTCCAGGCGGAGATACTGGGGATCCGTGAGGATTGTCGGTCATTAAAACACGACTTATACCCAAAACGCAACATCGCTATTTTCACCGATAGCCAAGCCGCAATCATTCGGCTACCATTTCCTCTAAACTGGTACAGCAATGCCGTAGCAAACTAGCCGGTTTAGCGGAGCGGCTCAAAGTTTCTGTGCTCTGGGTCCCGGGGCATAGAGACATAGTAGGAAATGCGCGGGCTGATAAACTGGCTAGAAAGGGATCCGCTCTTCCTGGCCAGTTCATCAGCCCTTCCGCTCTTCCTGGCTCTTTTCCAGAACTAGTCGACGTTCCTTTAGGAGTTGTCAAGAGAGACATACTCTCCCACTTCCAATCAGAGGCTAACTCCAGATGGAAAAGCCTAATCACCTGCGCCATATCTAGGAAGATGTGGCCATCATACAACCGAGCCAAGTGAGACGAACTTCTATACAAGACCCGTTCAGACATCTCCAGAATCACGGCGATTAGTACGGGTCACTGGCCAATTGGGGATCATGCTGCCAAATTGAGTATTCCGTTTAATGCACACTGCCACAGCTGCCAGGACACAAATCAGCGAGAGTCGCTCATTCATTTCCTTTGCGAATGTCCTTCTTTAGCTAGATCCCGAGAGCGAGCACCAGGCAAACCCTTCTACGGGGACCTGAGGGAGATTTCGGTTAAGAAAATTGGAGAGTTATTACTCTTCCTGGACAGTACAGGATGGATATAACAGATCAATTTTCCTCGCACTCATCCTTTAAATTCCCCAGTCACAGAAACCGCTAACATCCGGGTTTAATACGTGGTTTGTGGTTTCAAAACGGCCATTGAGCTAATTGAGCTCCGTCTAGAGGACAGAGCTGCCACTTAAACTAACAAACTTTGCAATACCCAATGAGAAAAGCGTGGTAAAATCAATGAGGAAGGTGTAGAAAAATCTGCGAAGTTCTGCATAATTCAAAATTCTTTTCGAACACTTTTCCTATTCTTGGTTGTTCTGAACATCTCTCAAACATTCCACATACACCACCAAATATGCAGGAAAGCCTTCAACTCAACACATGCAGTATTTAAGCGCAACAGAGTTAGCAGCCAAACACAGTTTACTACGGTGAAGCGACGGTCAGTTCTACGCGACAGTGTTTGTAAAGCGATTTGAATTGGTGGAGCAGTGATAAATTTTTATTTAAAATCGAGCGGAGTTGCCAGTAGTAAGATTATTAGTGCGATTATTGAATGCGTGTAATAAAACGTTCTATCGATTTTAAACGAATTGTATTGAAAGAAATTAGCGAGTAAATATGTTACACTACTCGAAGAATCACCGTAAAT
Organism: Beris morrisii; assembly: GCA_951812415.1. Taxonomy (NCBI): domain Eukaryota; kingdom Metazoa; phylum Arthropoda; class Insecta; order Diptera; family Stratiomyidae; genus Beris; species Beris morrisii. The sequence continues at coordinate 62,789,356 of OX638310.1, forward strand.
ATTCTTCGAATACTTGTCCTTAGTATACGTATAAGCACCTAAAGTATTATACGTAGATTTGTCGTAAATATTCCACGTATAGTGCTCTTACGAACTATACTTATAAACATACACACGGTTTCGTTTCATCGTACAGTATACGAAACTTTGCTGCTGGAAATGTCAAAATTTCACCGCGTAACTACGGTAATGGCTCATTTCGCTGCGAAATGTTTGATCAGCGCCATCTGCTCGTTAACTTTCAAGGAAATGAAATTTGAAATCAGCCACAAACAGGCACAAACATTTATAAGAACAACGTGGAGTGTCCAAGATATACGTGGAGATGAAATATCAATTAGTAAAAATATCCTGCTGCCAAATAAAGGCTATCACCTCGAATCGTGTTGTAGAGGAGTTGGCCTATGCTGGGTCACACCGGAACTGAAACGAAATAACACGTAGGTTCCTTAACAGGTTAACATACGAAACTCAATAGGCCGTTACCATGTATTCTATGTTGTCACGTTTTACTTACTTACAAGATTTGTGCCCTACACCATCGAAATGTTCGCAGCGACCTCCAATGGGTTAAACCATGCAATCTTCGAATCAATTTACCTGATTTATTAAGACTTTTCCCCAGTCAAAGAATGCTTTCTCCACTTTCACTCTAAGAGCAATTTTCTATCAAAATTCAAAAACAACCCAAAACATTGCGAGAAACAAACCAGCTTTAACCCCCAAAAGCTTTGACATGCGCTTTCACTCGAAGGTGTCATGAACCCTTGACGTAAAATAACCACGAAACGTTGCACCTGTCCATTAATTAAAAGCTTAAACCGCAATTTCATCTCGCCGAAATGATACAGGAGTAGAGTGAGCGGATGCGGACCATAGTTTAATATAAAATCATCTGTGAAAAATTGCTCAAACAGCTTACAACATACCCACAGCGAACATAAGATGGTTGACCACCTCTGATAAATTATCCTTTCACGGATGGATCTGATTGCAGTGAACTTTGCAGCAATTCTCCCTATGGCATGATGGCCGTTTCAGACGGTTTCGTGTTTCGTCGCACTCATGTGACCGTTTTGGTTTTCGAAATGAAAATCCCAACGGAAAAATCGCTATATGCCCACTTACTTTCGTAGTACCGTCCAGGGACCTATTAACGTTTACCACCAAGGCATAAACTTTTATGTGGTGGCGCTGTAATAGTCCTGAAATACGCGAATCCCACACTACACAGGATACAGTCGTCCCGAAGAAAAGTGTTGGCATTTTCCAGTTCAATTCATCGGAGGGAGCCATGAACAAAAAGACACTTAAGTGTCTCTGGTTCGATTTCTTTTCAGACTGATACCACCGACACAATCACGCAATTTCTATAGGAGGAACGATGGTCACTTTTTATTTCTGTCAGCTTTATACGAGTCCTGGAAGATTTTAAGTGTTCTTTGTTAGGTGCAGATTATTACTTCGGGTGACTGGGATATTGAATGGGGTTTTTATTGATGGAAAATGCGATTGGTTTGGGTTTAGGGTATCTTTCCGGAGAAAATGAGAGTTTTGTGATCAGAGATAGGTTAAGCATTTAGTATAAAAACAATTTTCCTTGGCACAAGCTCCACTACAAGTCTTAAATGCTAATGGAATAAAGGACGGAGTGTATAGGGGATGTTTACATGTTAGCGAATTCAGTTTATTTTCAATTTTATCCCTTTTCAACCCCTGAGGGTATAAAAGGGTTAAACACGTTTTCACGAATTCCGTCATATCCCTTAGAAGTGCTAAGACATCGAATTGGTTTTTACTTCCTCGGAGTTTCTTCATATATACATATGTCCAAAATCTGCTTTCAAGATATTGGATATTGAACCATTAAGTGGGTGTAAGGGGGTTGCCTACGTTTTCACAAATTCCTACATATTTCTTACACTCAAAGAAAAATCCTTGGTAACATTAACAAAAAGTATTTGTTGAATTTCAACAGTGCAGTTTTGTCATAATGATAAAAATATGTCAGCATAACAAATAAAAATTATTCAGTTTGATAAATTTTTGTCGTATTGATAAAAATTCGACGAAATTCCAGTTCGGTCTTTTAACAAAACATGTATTATCGAAATGACAAAATTTTCTTTCATATTGATCAATATTTCTATCAAATTAACAAATTTTTTGTTAGTTTGGAAGAAACGGCTTCTGATAAAAATTTTGTCAGAGTGACCAAAAGTAAACTGCAAGATTTTGTTATATTCACAAAACTATTTGTTAAATCAACCAAAAATTTTTGTAAGAAAGATGAACACAATTCCATACGTGTGCAGAGTTCTAGTTCTATTGCGACCTTTGTGACTGACTGGTTGAATGTAAAAGTGGTCTTTGTAAAGTGAAAACTAAGTTAAAATTGACTTCATAAAATATCTGGGACTTGACACAAGGTCATCTGGAAGGTAAGTTTTACAAATTATTTATCGATTTAAAGAATTTAGGAAAGTTTAAAATAATATGTTTCAGACGCCCATTCGAAACGATAAAGAAACTTTATAGTTTTAATTAAAGTTAAAATCTAAGGCCCATTAAAAATGCACCACCAATTATAGACTGACAGAGATATCCAAGTCAACTTCAACAGCAGAAATTTTAAGAAAGTGGAAAGCATACAAGCGTCCATTGGGATATAAACTTGTAAGCTTTATTATTATTGGAAAAAATTCAACATTTGATTTATGTAATAATTATCCATATTTATACAGATTTCAACGCAATGTATCCCGATACAAAAAGCTTTGTATTAAAATGTCCTGACCTCACAAATACGTTAATTGAATTATTAACGGAAGAAATAAAAGATGTCGCAAATCTGGAAATTTTATATCGGATGAAGAATGCGGACTCAATATCTGACAGTAAGCCTGTATTGAAATTCATCATACGATACTTAAAATTTATTGGATAATATGTAGTGAGCTTGAAAGCTATAATTAAAAATTTTTTATTTTTCTTCTTATGTGATATATTATAATACTATTTTTCTTTTTGTTTTTTGAATAAATTTTTTTTTTAATTTTTTTCATTTATACTAAAGGTTTTATTTATTTTTTTCTTTTGGAAAAATCCGTGTAATATTGTACCTAAGAAGTATCTACACTCAACCCATTTTGATCAAATTTCCAGGGAACGTGTAGAAGAGTCCCGAGATGGTTCCTGTGAAGTTTGGTGCCAATCGAATCAAAAACAATTCCTTTTTTCGACATTTTTCTAATTTGTTCGCTATTTTAGTACCCTGGTGCTCAAACTGTTTATTTGTTTGTCCCTATGCCATCCATCCATACAAACGTGAGCGTATTCAATAAAACCATTGTCAATTTGACAAAATAAACAACAAAAGACTTTTGTTACAAATACAAAAAAATTTTTGATTTGATAATTTATTTTTGTCATAACTACAAAAACTACAAAATTTTTATTGAACAATTTTTTCTCAATTCAACAAATTCTTTTGTTATCTTGACAGTGGGTTTTTGTCAAAGAATATATGAAATTTGTCAATACGACAAAGTATTTTGTTGGACGTATATTGACCGAAGTTTTGTCAAATTGAACTGAATTTTTGTCAATGCTACCAAGGTTTTTCTCTGAGTGTAGGTCTGATGAGATATCGCATTCTTTTTACTTCCTGAAGATTCCTATATAATCGTCATAAAGTTGATTTCAGTATTTTTAGATATTCAACCCTAAGGGGTGTAAGGGGGTTGCATATTTTTCACAGCATATTTCTTAGGTTTCTGAGATATTAGATTGGTTTTTACCTTACCAGTCTTCTTATATAATCGAGTATAAACCCATTTCACCATCTTTCGATTTTCAACCCCCAAGGGAATGTGAAGAGGTAACTTACGTTTTCACCAATTGCATATGTTTTTGGATTGTACTCTTTATCACAGTTCCTCATGTCTCAGTCTGATGAGACAGCAAATTGGTACTTACTTCTATGGGATTTTAGAGTAAATAACATACCGAAATGTGAGTCATCTACACGGCCTTTTTATATGTTTAAGCGGCTAAAAATCTCAATTTTAGATATTTTTATTTCTGTTGTAGGGATAAAAGGTCTTCATACCCAAAGCAGGAAAAAGCTCTCATGCCTGCCCTAAGAACCTCAGACCTATCAGTCTATCATCCTTTCTTCTGAAAACACTGGAAAGACTGATGGATGCGACAATATTAACAAGCGATTGCTGTCAACATCCCAACATACGTACTGGAAGGGGAGGTCGGTCAAAACGGCCTTACATTCGCTCGTGCGCACCATTGAAAAATCTCTTAGTATTAAAGAATACACCATGGTTGCCTTTCTCGATATCGAGGGAACTTTCAACAGTGTCAGACCAGAGGCAATCACTGACGCACTTTCTAGCCTGAAGGTGGAGTCCTCGCTTGACGCGCTGATCAATTTGATGTTAACATCCAGAATTGTGAACACAAAGCTGGGCGAGTCCTCCTCTCGAAGGTTTGTCAGCAGAGGTACACCACAAGGTCGTGTGCTCTCCCCTCTTCTTTGGAATTTAGTGGTCAACAAACTACTATTGAGACTGGAAGAGGCGGGCTGCAGAGTGATTGCTTATTCAGATGATGTTGCAATTGCTGTCTCGGGAAAGCACCTCAACACGCTGAGTGAGATATTGCAGAATGCTCTCCCTATCCTCTCCAAATGGGCAGCTGAATGCGGGTTGGGCGTGAACCCACGCAAAACAGAATTAGTCCTCTTCACCAGGAAATACAAAATTCCTCACGTAGACCCTGCTTCTCTGAATGGTACTAGACTAGTATTCACCGATAGTGCGAAATATTTGGGTCTTATTTTGGATAGGAAACTTCACTGGAAACTTAACATTCAGGAACGGGTAAGGAAAGCAACAGTTGCGCTTTACTCGTGCAAAAAGACCATTGGCAAAAAATGGGGAATGCAAACCCGAATAGTTCATTGGCTCTACGTGTCCGTCATCAGACTTATGACTTATGTATGGTGTTATTGTCTGGTGGACGTCCTTAGACAAAGCAGTTTACCGCACCACCCTAGGGAAGGTGCAGAGATCAGCATGCATATGCATCAGTGGAGCTCTGAGAACAACTCCATCTGCAGCACATGCACATGCTATTCAGTCGGCCACCCCTAGACATCTTTGGCAAGCAAATGGCAGCTAGTGCAGCCATTCGACTTAGGACCTTAACACAGTGGACTGGCATATATGGAGGTCACTCAACAATCTTGAATAACTTCAATGATATTCCTGAAAACACCGACTACACCCCTCCCAGTTATGATTTTGACAAAAATGTCCTAACAACCATCCCAACCCGTCTAGAATGGGAAAGGGATTTGGTACGGACGGAGGAGTCCGCTCACATATATACGGACGGCTCCAAAACTGAAGGCGGGGTAGGTGGAGGCGTTTTCTCTGACATGCTTAACATTAGCAGCTCCTTCCGCCTTCCGGACCACTGTAGTGTCTTTCAGGCGGAGCTTATGGCGATCAAGGAGGCCTTGTCCTGGCTGAGGTGTAATGTAATATCTACTAGGGATATTAGCATTTTCACAGATAGCCAAGCGGCAATAAAATCCTTAGAATCGGCCTCGACAACATCAAAGGTCGCCGCAGAATGTCGATCATCTCTTAAGGAGATGGCAGAACAGTTCAATACTCTTCTGTGCTGGGTGCCAGGACACAGGGATATTCCAGGGAACTGCATGGCTGACGAACTCGCTCATCGCGGCACTACCCTTTCAGATTATGCCGGAACATTGGTATCTGGGTGTGCCTCTCTCTACATGTAAACTGCTACTGGGATTGGACTCAATTGAGAAAACCAACTCAAGATGGGCAGACGGTATTCAATGTCATACTGCGAGACAGATCTGGCCGAAGCTGGATCTAAAACGCTCTAAAAGGCTGACTTTGCTCAAAAGGGCGAATATCAGCACCACAGTCGGTGTCCTGACCGGATACTGTCTGACCGGATACTGTCTTGGCCTCTTCTCAAACGACTTCTGTAGAAGCTGCCTGGATGAGAAGGAGGAGGAGACAGTCCTTCACCTTCTCTGTACCTGTCCAGCTCTATCAGCCAGAATTAAAGCTCATCTTGGAGTTTACTTCTTCAACTGTCTCGGTGATCTTGCCGCAATGGAGGTCGCGAGAATCCAACGCTTCATTGCAAGCTCTAAATGGTTCGACGAGTAGGACCGGATTCGATGATCCTGTGGTAACAAAACGGGCCTTTTAGGTCTAAGTGTGTCCGTGTTCTCACGGGCAGCCACGCGTACCTACCTACCTACCTAGGGATAAAATTAACTTTCCAAAAAATTCCCTTATCTGGAAAGAACTGATATTGTACTCCGACTTTGATAGAGTTCCGGAGTGTAACCCAATTACAAAATGTATGTGTTTTATGTAGCTGTGGCGCAAGTATAAAGGTGTTGTTGATATGCTCTGTGTTCCACCGTGCTCGTCATCTTCAGTAATATTTGAAGTATTCGCACTACTTACAAATGTTTCAAATAGCCTCCTGGTTATTCTTTAGGTTGTCAGTCGTATAGTAACCAACAACAAATCTCAGCATTCAAAGCGGAATTCGTGAAAACTTGAACAATACCTTACACCCGCAGGGAGTTTAATATCGCAAAAATGCTCAAATCTTTTTTTTCTGATTACACTTTAAGCCTTCAGAAGTGAAAACGGATTCGATATCTGATTAGACCTAAGAAAAATTTAGAAAAGGGTTTATAGGCGCTTATATGTATAAAGAGCCCGCAGAAGTAAAATCCATTTGATTACTAAAAGATATAACAAAATTTGTGAAAATGGGCAAAAAATCCTTTTCACAGAAATTCTTTTTACTCCACCCCTGTACGCCAATGAAAATCTGAACTTCTTAGCTGCAATTACTCCTGTAGTACATCCACATCTACCTACTAAGTTTCAACTTTCAACCATAAGCCATTTCTGAGATATAAAACAACCAGCCCCCATCTCCGTGCCTTGCCACCCCTAACAAAAGTTTTATTTTTCTTGGATGCAGCTCTATGTTGTAGTAATTATTAGCTTTCTACCCTTTACGGTTTTCAAGAAATAAAATCCGAAATCTTTTCTTACCACTTCTTCCGTCATCACCCCAACAACTGCAGCCCCAATTTTCTCTACTAGACCTCTACTGGGAATACCTCCTGTAAAATTTATAAGACCATATCTGGTACGGTTCTTGATATATAAAATTAATTTTTTTTAAAAATAGCTGTCTCCCACTTCCGTGCTCCACCCACAGAAATCATTTATTTTCCTGGTATAATTAGTTCGGAAGATATTGTAATCCAAAATTGTTCACAAGTCGCCTGGCATAAGCGGTTTCTGAGATCTAAAAACCAAAATTTGTCGTCTAAAACGCTCTTCTTTTCCATCTTGGCTCCACGACTGCAACTTGTAATGATGATAATCCCATAATTTTGCATGTGAACCGATTTTCGTGTTAATATTGCTGTAAATATTATACGGTTTTTATTTGTCACCAAAATTAATCATAAGAACATGATTCATTTCTAGAATCTGTTAAGAGCAACTGTTACTAATAATAAAAATAAAATTTCTGTTAGGATTCGTCAACTAGCTCTGCTAAAAGATAAGGAATGTTACTATACTCTGCTATACTCTCGCACTTACACACTTTATTATCTTGAGACAAATATCAAATAAACAAACTCGCCAAGTGCTCTAAATGGGCTTAGAAATCCATTACAGGTAATTGCAGCTTTTGCCTTTTTTCCGGACAATCTTACTTATAAACCGGTAGAATACCATGGCACCGAAAATACCAATTCTATTGGCAATTCCGTAATATTTTCGTGATATCTTTTAGCCCACACTTTATGTCGGCCGACAGATAAAATTTCGAATATCAGTTGGATAAAGAGGAAGAATTATCTATGATGCCCTTTATTTATTTATTTATTTATAAGCAGTCACAGAAGAAATTAATTTTTGATACTATCAAAACAAAAAATGCTATTAGCTATGACCTTTTTTGAGTAAAGTATTAAATTACTGTTCGACGTGCATTCGAAACTACTTCAGTAGAAAGTAATCTAGTGAAAAAAAATTTTAATTTGCATTGGCGTGTATATATTTTCACGAATTTTGTCATATCTATTAGGTCTGCTCAGTAATTAAATTAATTGCACTTCTTCGCGACTTGAAATTATTTTCATAGTTCTTTGATATTGCAGCACTAAGAGGGTATTACGGGATTGTTTACGTTTTCACGAATTCCGACATAGAAAGATGTCCATATATTTTCACGAATTTTGTCATATCTCTTAGGTTTTCTGAGATATGGAGTTAATTTTACTTACACCAGCTCTTCAAAGTGATTCAGAAGTTATTTTCAGGATTTTTATTCAACCCTTAAGAGAGTATAAAGTGGTTATAAACGTTTGCACGACATAATGAGATATCGAATTGATTTTTACTTCCATAACCTTTCTATATAATCGTTAATAAACCGTTTTAGGATCTTTCGATTTTCGATACCTATGAAAAGTTAGAGGTTGTTAACGTTTTCGTGAATTCAGCTCTATCTCTTGAGTTTTAAGAGAGATCAAGTTCCCCTTTGCTTGTGTATTACAATGAGTTATTCTAGTGAAAAAATTAATTTTCTAAAAAGAACTCTTCTTGTCTCGAAACATGCAATCTTGCATTTTAACTGTAACCTCGTGTCGAATCGTAATTGGTGTTCAATTGGGTCAATTAGATATCATCGCACTACTGTCACACCTCTATCTACCCGCTTTCCGGACTTTGGAAAATAACAAAGTTGCGCCTATATCCTTAGCAGTTTTTTCTCGTATGCTAATTCCCTAAATTTTCACAATACCGGTGCGATGAGTTATAACTCCCGAATATGCTATTAATTTCATTTTCACCGAAGTACCGCCATTTTTTTACGTAGCTATGTTCATCATCCGAATTGTATCCGTAAATTTCACAAATCCACTGGCAAAAGTAATCCTTGAAAATAATATAACTCGGTGTTCCCTTCTTCATCTAAGCGATTTCCACAATTCATAGGGCAACTAACTGTTCACGCTATTAAACCTCATCTAAAATAATGACGCTTTTAACGCCTTATTATTGCTATCACCCACCATCTTAGTAATAATCGCCATAAAAGCAAACCAGCCGTAACCTTTTCTATCTTACCCGCTACCGCATACACAGGGAAGGTGAAGTCTAATTTTGCGATCCTTTAGCGTGAGGATATCATTGTCCTTGTAAATTTTTGACCGCATTAAATTCAAAATAGGATAACGAAAAAGTCCTGACAATATTCTGCCTAATTTCCCGTGCTGCATAAAAATGAATGGGGACCTCCCTTCCTTTGATTAGGGAGGAATTTGCCGTCTGAATCAGCTTTTTTATATGTTTGCCATACGGTTCAGTTATGTAAGTAGGTGTCCTCATTGGTCCTTGATAAATAAGATGAATAGCCAAATGATGTGACACATGAGACAGGTTCTTATCTCGTAGATTTGTCTTACACATATTTACCTTGGGCAGGTAGGGCAAAGGTACGAATAAAGTAGTGGACTTCATTAATCACTTCACTTGTCAGCATTTGGCAGTAATTATGTGTGGGTGTGTGTAAGTTGTATGGCTTTCGTCTGTTGGCTATAGGTAATCTGATTCTACGGGGAACCACTGCAAACGAATATCAAGAGATAGATTTAGTCCTGGAGGGAGTTACTTAGCCCGGTCCAACATAATGAACAGTAATTTACACAGGCTTAATTAATTAATGCACATTATTCTGTTCGGTTAACTTCAAAAGGAGGTTTAGTAGAAAAGACGCTTGGTGATTGCTTCTGTTTAAATTGATAAAACAAAGTAATTGTTCGAAAACTGGTCTTAAAAAGCTTTAAACATTTGTTCCAAGTTTTACAGATTATAGCCTGTATGGACGCTATAAGGTCAAAAAAGAATAGCGACTTTTCACGGCGGACTTCACCGCGCAGTCATTAGAAAAAATACGATTTTATGCGACGTGGAAGGGTGAAGTCGCACTCGCCTCTAATTTATAATTTATGATGTGTCGACGTCGACCCGACATCGACCAGCTTACAATTAAACGTTGAAAACCGCGGTTCTTCGCGTACTCAGTAGCTAAAATCGCAGTTCCCATTCTGTTTCACTATAGCGACACGGTGGGACTTTACTTTCACTGTTCTCATTCTGTTTCGCTCAGTGGCGGTCATATTGCTTGTTCAAGGGGGGGGGGAGAATATTCAGAATATTAGAAAGTATTAACATTACTCTGAAGAGATTTCTTTAACATCGTTCAATTTATCAACTGATTGGTATGATATCAAAAATTTGAACCTATGTTGTATGATTGTAAGTCTTTAAGCAATGGAAAATTGAATAGCATGAGTAGGAACTAGCAGGAGCGAACGCAGAAAATTATTTCCGGGGGGGGGGGGTTTACAGACAAATTTACGCCTCGCGTATAAGTTACATTTAGTTGTGAGTTCTAAATTACATCATTTCGGGAGGGGGGGGGGGGGCTTTGAACCCCCAAAACCTCCCCCTGCGTTCGCGCAGGGGGATTGATTTCAAAGCTTGGTGAAAATAATTTTCGATTTCAGTAGAAGTCGATCTCGGTTTCGAAAAAATTTAGAAGCCTCTTACATGTTTGAGAAAATTTCGAGATTTCGCCAAATCCAGTTTGAAATCTTTGGATGTAAATTAGCTGTTTTTTGAGACCACTAGAAAAGTAGTGTATTTAATTTTTATTAGTTCTACTATCATACATATTTGATGAAACTCAATATTGGGCGTCCGAACCCGACGAAGAAGTGATCACCCCAGTCATTAATTTATCCTACAATACTTAAAATCTACGAAAGAAATGTTTTATGTCAATGTAATTTATTAGGTATATATATAATACATATTCACTGAGTCTCCTTATTGAGTCGATCTATAGTTCAGATGACTGCCACCATAGCCTAACCTAACCTACTCTCCTAATTCAAAAATTTAAAAAACCAAACTCTGAAATTTTCTAAAACTATTTTCAATTATAATAACTTCATAAGTAGTCTCTTATATTATGTTCAGACTACGAGATTGACGCGTTTAAATCGAGTTAAATGCGCTGAAACCACTTCCCGGACGTGTTTACGAAAACACGTAGCTACTACGCGTTAAACCGAAAACATGTACTGCGACCCTCGCGGAAATCGAAGTAAACTTTGGAAGAAAATATTTAATGCTGTAGAAACTCAATTTTGTGCTTGTGCAACGACTGCATTAGCCAATAAATTCCCTTTTCATTACTGCTATACAAACTAAATGGGCTCACACAATTTAGAAAGCATAAATGAAACACAGCTGAATATCTACTTGTCAAAACAAAACACATCAAGCTATCATGTACAGTGTTGTCACTTTACTACAATTGTAGCAGATATGATACACTTTCATTGCGCTTACTACGCCACTACGGTCACACTTTAATCTACTACAGTTTTGATGTCCCATGTAGGGTTCCCCAGCACTTACTACAGGGCTTGGAGTCCTGGCTGCCAAGCGTTGGAGCCATCACTGGTTAACCTCTGGGCCATCGTTGGCTAGCGAACTTTCGCCGAGTCTAGCGTACCAGTTGTATGCCACGGCTGGGCCAGTGCTGGCTGCCAAGCGTTGAGAGCCATCACTGGCTAACTTCTGAGCCATCGTTGGCTAGCGAACTTTTGTAGTTAGGTACTAATAGGTAGGTAGCCATAATTCGTAAGGTAGGAAGTTCGAGAACGCATCGTAGGTCATTCGTCACCAAAAATGCGTTCCTGTCGTATCGTCTTTTTATACCCTAGATGAAATCTGAGAGTATTATAAGGCCCAAAGTTTACAACGCATAGAACCGAGCCTCGGACGAAAAAAAGTTATATAGTATTTTTTGTTTATTTGTGGCCAAAAACTCCAAATCCGCTGGTTTTTTTTTTCATGTTTTTGGTACCAGTTTAAGCTAGGACGATTAATTTATATGACAAAATAATTAGGTAAATTAGGTCACTATATTCAGTAATCCAATTTGGTATTGGTAATAAAAATTTAAATTTATATACATGTACATATAATTAATAATATACTTCTGACGTTATATGAACATATTTTAAGTTCATTATCTATATGTATAGTAAATTTAAAATGAAAATAAAAATTTGCTTTATTATCTAAACAAAATTACATTTCGCATAATTTCGCAAACAGAGGAACGCCTTTAAATTTCGATCGCTACAAGAATTTTTTTTAAATTACGTCACTATTCGCTAAAATACTAAATTTCTAGTATTAATAGGATCTACTACAATAGAAAGAGAATCTACTACTAATCTACTCCGGAAATCAGCTTATCAAGTGACAACCCTGATCATGTATCAAAATAAAACGAGTTGCCTAGTCTGAACACTACTTTTTTAACATGTTAAATTTACCTACTTAAATACGTTTAAAATGCATAGTCTGTACAGGGTATTATACCTGATTTACATCGCAAGATTTTGGCAAGTAGATTTTGAAATCTCGAAAAGCGTTTACAACGCTCTGAAGACATTTGTTTGACAACAACTCTGATGATAAAATTTTGAATTTATTTTGTAGTTAACTTTTGGAAACGAAGAAATTTAAATTGAATGAACAAGAGTTGAAAGCTTGCTTTATCATGTAATTTTAAATTTTACAATATTACAGGTAGTTGTGGTGACAGATAATTTTAGTGCTGTTCAGTGCGAATTTTTTTTTTGCGGTACCTCTTATAATGGTTCTAATTAGTGTAAAAAATATATGTTTTAAGTTTACTCCCGATCACAAAAAATAAAAAAAATATGAGATTCCGAAAAATGGGTCCTAATGTATTGACAAAACGGCAAAATAATATTATTCTGTGGATGATTGTGATTCTAAATATATAGGTTATGTACCATCGGAAATACCATCTACAAAGTTACGCTCAAAAATTTATTTTTTAAGAAAAACTTCAATTGCTGAATTTAGGCACTAGATGGCATTTTTGATGGTACACCAAGAGTTACAATCACCCACAGAATGATACTATATAGGCCCTATGTCGATATTTCGGGCCGCCACTGGTTTGACTGTAGCGGCGTCGTGGGACTTCACTTTCGCAGCCGAAACCGAAAGTTGAGGTCGCTGCTCTGTTTCGAATGGGAGAATAGATGGGGTACTTAAATCAATACAAGAGCTAAAAACAAATTTAACGGCTGTGGCAGAAGTATGCCGGGATGACAGACAACACAGAAAGCAAATGGATGGCTGGCTGATCTAACATAAACACACTGCAAAGGACGAACTTGGAAATTTTGCATTGAATAGCAGATGCGCTCTTAAACGGTACAGTATAGAGCAAAGCGATTCCAAAGAACAATAATCGTGTTTTTTAGCAGAGCAGTAGCTAGATTATGACGCGATTTTCTGAGTTAATCTTTTCTTCATTAAAATTTCGACATCCAGATGGTTCTGCTAACACAAATTTCGTATGAACCGCAAATGCTATCATACCATCAACTAAAGCCTAGTATCCAGATCGAGTGAAATCAAAACACACATACAAAAAAAGCCGAGCGAAATGCTAGTGAACAATTTTTTCGCTTTCATTTCGCTAGCTAGTATCCAGTTCAAGAGAAATTTCCAATTGCAAACAGATGGCGCTGAGCAAAAATTCCGCAGCGAAATGAGCATGCATCGTAGTTTCACGGTGAAATTGTGACGTTTTGTCTCGTTTTGAAATGCAAATGACAATGAAAAATATTGTTACATGGCCTACTGCATTAGGAAATCCCTTATAGATTTTTTATTTTGATGGACGTTCAGTGTTATTTTCTAATGACGAATTAATCATACTGTCGTTCGAAATCCTTTTTTCTATTCACTCTCGATAACTTTACCTTCGTCATCCAATTCATCAGCATAATTCGGTGGAAAATACCCGACGTTATTTTCCGACATCAAAAAATTATGGAGAAAACTGCACACAGCAACAATTTTTTGTGCCCTGTCTGGTCCACAAAACATTGTCCTTTTCACCTATTGCCATTTGGAACACATAATAAGAAAAGCAAATATCAATTATTTCTTATTTAAAATAAATTGATTTTAAATTTAAGATAAATTGTTGTTTTTTTGTGTTTTATCAAACGACATCTTTCGGTAACGTTCACGAACTAATTTCACAGCGGAATGAGCGCAATGAGAGGTAAGCGAAATTTCACTCGATCTGGATACTAGTCTTAAGTATCAAAAGGCAAAGCAGCAGAGCCCTCTGAACTATAGCCGCGCAGCTGAATTGAACATAAAAAACCAAAGTCATAACAAACATGACAGATCCATACAAATCGCAACATTTTAGTATGGCGGGTGCATGACTTGGATGATTAAAACCAAGTTTTCTATTAAAGTGCAAGATTTTGTTAGGCAAAGCAAAGTTAAATAGTTTATAAACATATTTAAAAATGAGTATTAGACTAGTTTTCTCATCTGGAATTGAGTTTTCATAGAAAAAATTAGGTTGAAAAAATATCGCAATTTTCAGCAATGTCGGCATTCCGCCATTTAAAAAATGTGCAGTTAAATAGCTTATTTTTTGAAAGATAATTTTTTATATGCATATTGCTATGATTCTGAACATTTGTTATTCAGTATCGACTCCAGAGGGTTCGTCAATTCCAAAGTTTTGTATTAAAACACCGCGCTTTGGGATAATAAAATATTGTTACGAATTCGTTCCAAAAAAGATTCTCCAATGAACTGGTATATTTTCTCGTTTTGATCCGTGACGTCACATATCACATAAAAAACGAGGCATTTCTCACGATGAACTGTCATATGTGCGCGGCTTGAGTTTAAGTCGGCGGTGAATGTAGTGATCTGTGTGCATGGCTTTGATTGCAGCTGGCGTTGATAGAAACAATCCGAACTTCCTGTCAATAAGGAAAGAAATGTGAGCTAAGAAGCAGTCATACCAAACCGTGCAATTTACAATATTCTGAGATTATCTTTACCTTTTCTGTCATAGTGTGACAATCAAAAGCAATAGAATGTGAAAAGACGCACGTAATACAGACCAAAGAAACATATTTTCCTACTTACTTCTAGATGGCGTTACAAACTATAATTAACGGCGTTAGTATCCCAGTTGGTAACGAGTCTCTTTCCCGACGTTTCTATTCAAAATGAACAAAGTGTCACCAGGTGTAGAGAAAAATTTCAATACCATCTGGCGGTTTCTTTTTTGTGATGACAGTAACAAAATAAATTAATGGCATAAAATCATTTTCATCCATAGTTTTATTTCATTGAATTATTTATTGTTTTATTTTCTTAAATTTTTTTGAAATTGATAAAATTGTGAATTAGTAAGACAAATATACGCTTCTAAAAAATGCGTTTCGTGACGGGAAAATGGATTGGAAAATCCGGTATCTGTTTTGCAATATTTTGAATATTTTTATAGAAATGGATCGCAAATGGAAACTGGATTGAATGTATTGAATGATATTCCTGAAGATGATACTCCTGAAGATGGTCAAAATTTCAATGCAGTATACCATTAAGAAATGTTTTTTTTAATTTTTGTAATTTATTTTGCTGTTATCTTTTGGTTCTAAATATTGTATAATTTTAATAAATAAATATTGAAAGATACGTAAGTATTTAAGAAGTTTTTTTACGGGGCCTGAAGCCTCCCCAGTTGGTAAAATCTGCGAGAATCTCGCAGATTTCTCGGAGACATGTCGCTCTGTCTGCGAGAATCTCCGAGACGTTGTATGGAAAAATACACGTATCGAGACAAATGCGCACCGATTCTCGGAGACATTTCGGCGAAAGTCGCTGTATAGTGAGTCACAAAGAAAAAGAGCCACCTATTGTACCACAAAGTATTAGCGAAAAATTTATTGAAAAATACCTTAGATTAAAAAAAATTTTATGTACTTTTATTACATGAAGTTCAATATTTATTTTAATAATGTTTATACTCTAGATGAAATCATATAGAGTATTATAAGTTTAATCCAGCCGAAAAGTTTGTAACGCATAGAACCAAGCCTCGTACGAAAAAAAGTTATATATTATTTTTTGTTTATTTGTGGCCAAAAACCTCAAATCCGCCTGACGTCCGTCCGTCCGTCCGTCTGTCCGTGAACACGATAACTCAAGAACGCCTTCACCTAGGATCTTGAAATTTTGAATCTGGATGTTTGGTTGAATTTGTAAGGCTAAGTTCGTTAACGGGCAAAATCGTCCTACTCCTTCGGGTAGCTGCCATACAAAATGTCCTTAAAACACGTGTTCAAGAATATTGGTCGATAACTTCAGAAGGGTTTAAGCTACGACTTTGAAATTTTGTATCTATTATTTTTCTAATAGTTGGAGCTAAATATATGAATATGAAGAAAATCCTGTTAGTCCTTCGTGTAGCTGCCATACAAATATCCTGTCAAAATGTATTCACTTAATTTACGAAACTCACTATAACTCAAGTAATCTTTTAGCTATCAATTCGGAATTTTATACAAGTTATTTTTGAGTGAAAAGAAAGTTCGAGTTTACTATTCAGCGAAATCCTTTCACTCCTTCTGGTAGCTGCCATACAAAATATCCTTAAAACACGTGTTCATGAATATTGGCCGATAACTTCAGAAGGGTTTAAGCTACGATTTTGAAATTTTGTATGTGTTAATTTTTCAATAGTTCGAGCTAAATGTAT
The DNA here is from genome assembly GCA_951812415.1 of Beris morrisii. Lineage (NCBI taxonomy): Eukaryota > Metazoa > Arthropoda > Insecta > Diptera > Stratiomyidae > Beris > Beris morrisii. Next base: position 62,806,174 of record OX638310.1, read on the forward strand.
GATTATGAAGAAAATACTATTAGTCCTTCGTGTAGCTGCCATACAAATATCCTGTCAAAATGTATTCACTTAATTTACGAAACTCACTATAACTCAAGTAATCGTTTAGCTATGAATTCGGAATTTTGTACAAATTAGTTTTGAATGAAAATGAAATTCGGGTTTACTATTCAGCGAAATCCTTTAACTCCTTCTGGTAGCTGCCATACAAAATGTCCTTAAAACACGTGTTCAAGAATATTGGCCGATAACTTCAGAAGGTTTTAAGCTACGTCTTTGAAATTTTGTATGTTTTATTTTTCCAATAGTTGCAGCTAAATGTATGAATATGAAGAAAATCCTATTAGTCCTTCGTGTAGCTGCCATACAAATATCCTGTCCAAACGTCTTCACTTAATTTACGGAACTTACTATAACTCAAGTAATCTTTTAGCTATGAATTGGAAATTTTGTACAAATTAGTTTTGAGTAAAAACGAAGTTCGAGTTTACTAATCAGCGAAATCCTTTTACTCCTTCTGGTAGCTGCCATACAAAATGTCCTTAAGACACGTGTTCAACAATATTTTTCGATAACTTTTGAACGCTTCAAGCTACGAATTTGAAATTTTGTACACGTTTATTTTTGAATGGTTCCAAGGAAAAGAATAAATATGTAAGAAATCGAGTGAGTCCTTCCTGCACCTCCCATGTGAAAGTCCTTCAAAAAGGAAATTTTTTTTCGATGTTTTACCCAGTTCAAGATATGAAATTAAACACTGAATATTGTCTTTTAGGTTTGAGTAGCAATCTGATGGCAGTCCTTAATAAAGGACATACAACATGCACACACGTAATTCTACTTTATCCCCAACTACAATATAAATCGGATTTCAGTATTCATCTAGAGTATTATACGATTGGCTTGCAGCCGATCGTGACTGCAGTATGTTTTTTTTTATTTTTGTTGTTACTTAGTCTAAAAAAAATTAATAAAAAGTAAAAATTTCCAAAAATATAGGTCACAAAGAAAAAGAGCCACTTCAAAAAACGTGAAAAAAAATTATGAAAATAGGTTGTTAATGTTTGGTTGGTCCGCCTTTAGCAGCAATAACTGCTTGCAGTCGTTTTGGCATCGACTCTAATAGCTTACATGTGTAAGTGGAAGGAATTTTACGCCACTCCTCTTGTAAGGCATCCAGAAGATCCTTTTCCGAAGAAATGTTGTGTCTCCGTATATTTTTGTCCAGAATGGCCCATAAATTTTCAATTATATTTAAGTCCGGAGACTGTGGTGGAACATCCAGCACATGCGGACAATTATAGATTAGCCATAAACGAGCATTATGTGATTTGTGTTTCGGGTCGTTATCCTGGTAATACGAAAAATCGCTTTCAATCCCCAACTTCTGGACACTTTCTTTGACATTTTTTTTTAAAATGTCAATATATCCATATTGGTCCATGATGCCATCAACCTGTTGAAGATTTCCAGTACCATTACCCGCCATACAGCCCCAAATCATTACTGAACCCCTACCATGTTTTACAGTGTGTGTAAGGTTTTGAGGTTGAAGCTCAGTGTTTTTTTTCCGCCACACCATTTGCTTTCCGTCTGATCCAAATAAGTTAAATTTACTTTCATCTGTAAATAAAACCTAACAAAAACAATTTTAACTAATTTTAGACAGTTTATATCCTTATACACCTTTTGCCAGAAGTACGTGTCTTTCAGCACATATGTGCGTGCAAACTGTAAGCGTTTCTTACGGTTGATTGCGCTAATAAATGGTTTCTTTCGGGACACTCTTCCATTGAAACCATGGTTTCTGAGAACTCTCCTAACTGTTTCCGGATTAACATCTATATTTAATCGATTTTTGACCATGTCGGCTAATTTCGGACCGCTAATGTGAGGATTTTTCTTAACCTCTCGCAAAATAAACGCTTCATCTCGCTTTGAAAACGTTTTTTTTCTGACTTCTTTTGGTTTATTTGCTATTCTGTTATCTCTACTAAAACGATGAATAATATGCTGCACAGTTCCGCGATTTTTTTCAGCAATATCTCTTTGGGACTTCCCGCCCTTATACAATTCTATAACCCGCTGTCTGAATTCAACACTTGTATATCGACCCATCTTCACATTTCACTTGAAAATGCACAACTGCAGTATTAGCTCTACAAATTTTCCAACATTATCATTCTCCGAAAAGTTTACCGTTAGTTTAGCAACAGTAATGCCAAGTGGCTCATTTTCTTTGTGACCTAGGTTTTTGGAAATTTTTGCTTTTCATTCATTTTTTTAAGACTAAGTAACAGCAAAAATATAAAAAAAGTTCTTGAGAGGAATATTGAACTTCAAGTAATAAAAGTGCATGAAAATATTTTTAATCTGATTTGTTTTTCAATCCATTTTTCGCTAATACTTTGTGGGGCAATAGGTGGCTCTTTTTCTTTGTGACTCACTGTAGCTAAAAATTTATTGTTCCGCGCCATCTGTTGTAATAGATTTTTAGCTATCGCGACATTCGCCGAAATGTCTCCGAGAATCGGTGCGCATTTGTCTCGATACGTGTATTTTTTCCATACAACGTCTCGGAGATTCTCGCAGACAGAGCGACATGTCTCCGAGAAATCTGCGAGATTCTCGCAGATTTTACTAACTGGGATGCTCTGCTAGTACTTGCAAGAAATTATTCTGTTCGATACGCCCAGAATTTTTTTAATAAATTTATTTTCAGAAAGCTGTCCTAGTCCATCCACATATAAGTTTCAACTTTCTAACATAATGAAGTCATCAACTGTCGCTTAAAATAATAAAAAAAAATTCCTGCTTTGAGTATGGTTCTTCATTGCGAAGGCCCGGAGCCCTGTGACCCTCCCTTAGTAGCGCCACTAGTTGCTCCCAGACTGTTGGCAAAGTTTTTATTGAATATCGTGGTTGAGGAGCGTTTAATAGTAAACAAAAAAAATAGGGTCTCAATAGAATTCCAAAGTTTGACATAGAGAATAATAATAATGTGCCCAGATATTCATATAGTTAAAATTTATGATTATTTGTTCTAGGTAATTATCGCAATTTGAGTACAAAAAATGGGGTCACATCCGGATCCATTTTCTGCACTAAAATTAGGCACACCTTAACCCTCAACTTTGCCAAAAAGTTTGTATATTTCAAATAGGTACGAATTTAGAAACGTTTTTTAAAGTACTGTTTAAAGTGCCTATTATCTTCTTTTCAGGTTTGTAGTGAAAGACTGTATAGTGGAAAGTGAGGAAAATCAAAGTAGTGACACAATCTAAGACAAGGCAAAATATATGAAACTCGGACTGAAATTCTTTTCGAACATAATCATTTCAAATACACCTATCTTATCAGAATAAAACGATGAGTAATTCTACTCTAGTTTTCCGTTTTCCCTTTTACTATGAAATTTTTATTTATCTTTATTTGAGCAATCGCGCGGATAACTCATACACCGTTCCCAGAAATTGCAAAATATCGGAATACGTAGGCAACGTAGTGATACGTCGGACTGCGTCAAACAGACCTAAGCCCGGGTACGCTCTATATGTTTCGCAGAACAAAATGCTATCATACACAACAGGTACAAGTACAGGTGCGTTATCATTCTCCACAATATCTCACAGATAAGATAACAATTCAAACACTTTGCACTTGCCTATCGAAAAATAGCTATTTTTTCTGTAGTTTCATACTTTCATTCTGGTTTTATCGTGGTCTTTGTATTTGGAGACATGGGGATTTGATTTTTTTTTGGACTCATTTATGCTCGACAATGTTAAGGTGTTCAGACGATTAATAAGTTCTAAGTGTTGAAGATTGATCGAGGAGTGCGAAAAGGGCGTAATTCATTTATATTTTGAAATTAAAACTTATCCCTATTTTAATATAAGTTCAAAGTGAATACAAATCAATCAAAATGGTGAACATCGAAACGATTGGATCGATATTTATAAAAGTTTTTAAACTGGTAATAATGCAGCCAAAATTTGTCAAAAGTGCCTCAAAAATGTGTTGTTTTTGGTCAAAATTGTATTATTGTTCCGCGATTTTAATTTGAAATTCAAAATTAATTTAATTTTTTTATTCGTTAAATCAAATATTTAAAACTGTAATATACGCTACATGCTATATCTAAAAAATTTCCAAAAGCTATGTTATCATCGCCTAAAACCTTATCAGATAAAAACTCTTTAAGATTATTAGTCATGGTAGTAAAATCGTAATGAAAAATACATTTAAAAAAAAAGGCAGCACACGCAAACATGTGAAAAGGAGTGGCAAAATTTTTCGGGGCAAAATTTTTTTTCAAACACACTATTCTTTGTAACGATTTTAGATTTTGAACATAGTCGTTTTGATATTGTACCGAACTGGTGATGGCGGTGAATTTTTGGGAATTGGAGGCACATGGAACTTGAATGAAGAAAAAAGTGCAGATGCTGAAATTGTTGCGTCCGGTGTATTTGTCGGTTACCTTATCTACACCGGTGTACAATTGATCACCTACGCTTTCGGAACAACCCAACATAAGCGGTTAGTAATACGCCGCAATATGAATTTAATATTTTCTAAATTTGTTTGTTACGTTTCAGGGAGTTATCCGATACCATCATGAATTTTATTGGAACATTTATGTGGGTAGCAGTCGGTGGTACAGCGCTGCATTATTGGAAAGGATATTTGGCCGATCACGACTATCTTTACATGAACAACGAACGACAAGTTGGTCTCGCATTGGGATCACTTTGTGTTATTTCGTCGGCACTATATCTCCTCGATACGGTCCTGGCATTCGTACATTTTGCAAAGGATCAAAGTAACTAAGGTAGATGCTGTAGCAGGCAGTGACGTATCTAGGAGTAACGATAGCATGTAATACCTACATAATTCCATAAAAGGGTCATTTCATGAAAAATCTGTCAAAACTTTAAACATTTGGCAAGCGACAATATTTTTTTTTCCAATAACAAATTTTAATTTTATAGTAGTAAGTAAATATAATTTTTTTAAGTATCAACTGTTTTTTCATATAATAGTGAACAAATGTGCCCATAAAGAACTGACAGGAAAAGAAGAAGTTTAAAGTCTGTGGTCAAAATTTTAAGCTAACAAAATAGGTTATCAAGTAGTTGTGAATTTATCGTTGTCTCAGCTTGAATATGGATCACACGAATTGAATATTTAATCAAAGGAAACAAAATAAACATTTTTAAAAAAGAATTTACTTTAAAAATTCTTTCCTTTTCTTTTTAATTTAATAAATAAAATATCAGAATAACGAAATATAGTCCACACTTTCAAGTTATTATTAAAATGTACTAAAGTGGATTTGAAGATAAATTTGTTTCGAGATATAGAAAAATACTGGAATATTCTACTAGTTCTTTGTGAGCAACAAATGTCCTAAATGCCAATACTTCACTTTAGCCTTGTAAAAACCTACTATTTTGTATTTTTTTTGCAAAAATTATAAAAATGTTAATCCATTACTCACGTAATATTCGTGTTTTGGCCAAAATTTACCGATATCTAATTGTTATTTAGAAAATATCTTTTGTTCAAAATTTGATGAAAATCACTCGGTGACATTGATAAAAGTTTTATGAAATGATCCACAAGTTCAAAATAGTGTTAAGAAAAAAAGATACCCTACAGCGGTTCGAGTTTTGAAATTTGTTATTTCAAATTCTGATAAAAGCGTCAAAATGTTAAAATTGGAAACTCGATGAAAGCGGGGTACCTAGGTTATTGTTTTTTAAGTATTATAAGCTTTGAAACATGTCAGTTTTTTGCATGAAACCTTTTTTCTGTTAAAAAATATATATCTACAAATTTTGAAAAATATACACTGGATCCAAAATTCGTGTTGTAATCGTTTGTAATTTCGTAATTTAGTTGTTTGTTGTTTTTTCCGGTTAGTCACTACTTGTAGTACTTCCAAAGATTATAGATTTATAGAGATTAGTCATGACATTTATTAAACAAAGATTAAATAAAAAGCTTAGAGATGAATTTAAATAAAAATAATATAACTCAGTGACGATAAGCAGCGGTCAATTGATATGGGCAATCTTTTATGGTAGTACTGTGCAGGGGCATACACAGGAAAATCGGAGGTCACAACTCCCTCCCCCTGCAAACATTGGGAAACAAGTAACTAATTGTTTCTCCTGTATTCGTTACTAAAAAAATAGCATCCGGAAATGCCAAATTATATGGGAAGCCTAGGTACTTAATCAGTTTTCGTTCCGAAATAGTAATTTTGTGTTACAGTTTAAAATGTTAAAAAATAATTAGGAGTGCACATGTAGTGAGCTTCTTTTAATAAGGGCTATTTTTTTAAGACATGGAGCTGGGTTAAAGGGGTCCAGTACGTACAGTTCAGTTAGTTTGGGGAATCTTAAAAACACAAACTAAACAAAGGGAATTAGAGAAAGGAAGAGTATGTTGAGAGGAGTCGTTGGATGTTTCGTTTAAAGTACTGAAAATTTAACCCAATAGGACACATTGTGCATTTTGATCGACAAGTGATAAAAGACTGCTAAAATTTCACTATACGAAATTTGTGAGGCTCAACCGTTCAGATTAGCAAGTATTACGGTGAGGAATAAGACGGATGATTTAATAGATTTGACGACATTTCGACTATTTTTAAGCCTGTCTACAAGAAGTCGGACGCAATCTCTGAAAACGGTCGATCAATAAGAGATCCGATCGGTGCACCTTCCAAAATACGCTAATTGTACACAAGTCGGGGCTAGAATAAGAGACTTGAAGATGTTTCCAAGATGGTGTGCAGTACTTTTACCAGTTTCGGATGAAGCCAATGCATAGAGGCATCAGTAGCAGTAGTAATGTGATTGCTACAATTAAATTATTGCATGGTAGCTACGCGATTAAGTGCCTTGGATTCACGTATTTTTCTTTAATAATCATTGGCGTAATAGCAAAAAAAATGAGCTTTGGCGTCCAGAATACATAGTTTCCAGTTATCTGGATACGATTGCGTCCATAAATGGTGAAATCATATCATCAAAATATTTAGTGTTTTAAGGACTTTGTTAATTTTGGAACCTATCGCAAGAAGAATAAGGATTTTGTCCACACCGATAGGTAACGTATCGTGAATTTGGTTTCTGGGGAGGCGCACGAGAATTCCTAAAACTAGTAAGTTAAAGATCTGCAACTATAGCTTTCCAACACCATACAAATGTTTTTAAATAAATTGTTTCTGAGAACAGTCGAGTATGTGATGAGGGATGAAGGTTACATTTAGCCTAAAGCCCCCCATTTCACCAGTGAAAGTAGTACAATGGTGAGAGCGCAGAACGACAGTATGATAGTGACAGCCTGTTGTATAAGCTGCGTAATAGTTCAGCAGTGGGATAGTAGGCTATCTAACGTCAAGTCGATAATCATTTTACAAGTCGATGTCAGCAAAGCAATAGCGGAAAAGTGAAAAAATTGCGACAGTACACAGCGGTAGTTGGCGTGAAAGTTTTATAAATTTCGCGGTAGTGCTATCAGTTCTCACGTCAAACGTGATAGTATGATAGTGCTGAAGAAGCTATCATACAGTTTATACAGTATGAATTATCACGACAGTATCTATCATGATATCAACTATCGCAAAAACTATACACGGTGATGAACCATGTCAGTACCGAAAAGCATTGGTTCGTTTAGCAAGTGGTGGTATTTTTTAATAGGTCCGACCCAATTATACATTGTTCTCATTTTAACAGGGAGTTCCTCCATCCTGGATCCGCCATTAAAAAATTTGAAAAGCAATACTTTAAAATTACTAAGTAAGTATGTATAAGTTTTAACTTTATAGCGATTAATCGATTTTAAAACATAACATGTAATTTTTTTAACATATGTTCATTGCCGCAATAAGAGTGCGCTCTTAAATTCAAACTATGGCCTAGTATAGTACGTAATCATAAAGGGCCGAACAGATCGCCAAATTTATAGGCTCTTAATTAGAGTCTTTAACTGGATGTCAGATTTTACATTACTTCAAAGGAAGGTCGATCGACATAATTGCCAATGGTAATTAAAACAGAATTAAAAAAAAGAGTTCTATGAAATTTCAAACCCATTTTAAGAATTTCTAAGTTTTTTGAAATAGATTTTTGCGAAATCTTACATGCCGTGTAAATATACTGTTGATGTACTCGTACGACGGTGCAGATAATAATTACTGAATGTGTGTAGGTTACTATCAATAATAATCATTACAAACGCAGATAATATAGCAATAATATGTCTTATCTTGAACTAGGTAAGCAGGAATTCAAAAGTCTTATGATAAGGTTGTTTTATTGCTATTGCTATTACTTGTTTTATTTTTCAATAATAAAGTCATCATTTGAAAGAAACGAAATACATTCACCTCCATATATTTTTATAAGATTAAAATAATTTGAAGTAGCTGAGTTTTTATTTGGTATTCATGATCTGTACTTGCAAGATTCTAGCGAGTAGATAATTAAAATTTTAAGAATGAACAAGAAAAGAGTAAACGAACATTCAAAAACTTTATACATATGTCAAACTATTCTTGGACAACGTAAGTTTGAGCTTCACGTCAAATAAAACCACTTTAGATACTCCATCCATTCATTGGGATTACAGTCCAAGTAGAAAATGTATTTCATTCTGCACTGCTTTATTCGTTTTTGATAATGAAGTACTTTCTTTATTTCTCTATTTATTTCACCATTCATAAAAAACTGACTAACTGCTTAATACGATCTCCACAAAATTTTAAATTTGTATATGAACATAGAGTTACTGGAGACGACAAGCCACCGGTTTTGTATAAAGCGCTTTGAAGCCTGAGAAGTGAGACAAAACGGGGTCGTTATATCAAATTGTTGTTGTTTAGCGTGTTTCAAGAGCGGGACATAATATAAATGTGAGTGAGAAAAAACAGGGTCGTTATGTCAATTGTTGTTGTTTTGCGTGTAAGTGAATGCGACGACGTCTGCCTTCAACTCAATCGCTGCTTGCCATCTTCAATATATTGTTGCGAGCTAGGGGTTCGCCGGGATTTCAAGTAAAACACAATTCGGTTAAAATAAAAATTAGTGATAATTTATTTATCCGCACTTTTAATTCACAGAATTATATTCGCACAATAATTCGCACTGTATGGCAGCACCGCCCGCTTATTCCATATATCGCTTGACTCGATCACTTTCGCTCTCTACCATTACGGTCGCGCATACACGCTGGCTGTCACAGTTGACGTAATAAAAATTACCATGTTCCTCGCTGAAAGCTTTATCTGTTTTTATACCACTTGTCTGTGGTCGAGACTGTTCTTGAATCTTCGTTCAGTGGTGTGTGTAGAATATGCTGGAAAGCTTGAGAGCATTCCATGTGATCTTCTAGGCTGTTCCAATACATTCGATCGCATTCGATTAGAGGGGAAATATAGTCGTGTTGTTTCTCGTTATATACTACGTTTCTGATTGGGTTATTTTGCAACTAGGTATTCGGTTACTACTGTTTCCCTTATTCGTAATCGATCGAGTTGCACGGTTGCGCGGTTGCCAGGCTTACACGTAACAATATATATCTCTATGTATATGAATAACTAGCCTCGTCCCGCGGCTACGCTCACGTGTGTATGGTGCAATACTATCGAAACTGCAAAGCGTGCGGTTTCCAATCTTGCTTCCCGTTCTCCCATTGCTTCCGTTACTCCCGTTGCTTCGTTGCTTTCGTTGCTTCGTTGCTCCCGTTACTCCCATTGCGTCCATTGCTCCCGTTACTCCCGTTGCTGCCGCTGCTCCCGTTGTTCGATTTTGTCAGACGTGCACACCGAAAACACACAAACTGTCGCTAAACTATATGAAACACACTCATTTGTTTTTGTCGCTCGCCACCTATTGTAGAATAGTTTGACTAATACAGAAAGCTTCGCGGGCATGCGCTCAACATATCAACAAAGTTTCATCGCAATCGGATGAATGGTTTAAGAAGGCATACGGGACAAACAAACCAACAATTAGAGCCCCAAGGAAATCGCGAAAAAATATGGAAATATATCGAAAAAACAATTGATTTTGATTCGATCAGTACCAAAGTTCACAGGAGCCATCCTGGGACTATTCTACGTGTTCCCTGCAAATTTGATCAAAATCGGTTGAGCGGTTTAGGAGTCTATAGGGAACACACATACGTACATCCTTTTACTTTATTATTTTAATAATACAGTATTGTTTTCGATTTTTAAAAAAAAAAATTTGCTACCCTCAAAATTTTTTTTTTCACGTTTCATGACGAGTAGACACGAAAAAAGCAATAAAAAATTTCAGTCCGTCTGTCCGCCGTACGCCGTACGCCGTACGCCGTACGCCGTACGTCGACCGCTGTACGCAAAATCGTTTGAAGGCTCGTAGCTCCCAAACCCTTTGAGCTATTAAATTAATGAATAGACTGGGTAGGCCCCTTGAAGTGGCCAAATTTGGAGGGGTGGGGTGTGAGGGGGGAGGAGGGGGAAGTGTTTTAGACTGAAAATTTTGGTTTCTAGATCTCAGCAACCGCTCATGCTAGGAGGCTGAAATTTGGAATTTACATAGAGCTTCAGTAGTGGACCCATTTGCAAAAAAATTGCCGATATAGGTGAAGGGGTTTGGGAGTGGGGGGAAAAATAATGCGTCCGAAACGCAAAAAAGGTGAGATCGACACTTTCTAAAATCCATATCTCCTAAACGTTTAATGTCACAAAATTGAAACTTTATGAATATCTGTAAGTATACTAGGAGAATAGATCGGAAACAAAAATTTGAGTGGGGGCAGTGGCGTACGGGGGTGGGGGTGAAAAACTTTAGATTGCGATATCTTACGAACCACTTGCACTAGATAAATAAAATTTGGTTTCTGTATAAAGGTTGACAAATGAAGTTTGCTGAAAACAAAATTTTTGAAGGGGGTGGTGGAGCATGAAAGTGGAGGGGATAAGAATTTTTCTAAAAAATCACGTCTCATATCTCAAGAACGGTGTAAGATAGATGCTTCAAATTTTTACCAGAAGTAGGCCTAATAGACCCCTAGTAGAAAACAAAATTTTGGAAGTGTGGGTGTAAAGGGTGAGGGTGGGGGAGGGTGAAAAGGAAAAAGTTCCGATTTTAATATCTCGACAACCTATAATGATATAAAACTGAAACTTGGTATTTAGATAGAGCTATATTAGTAGCATCTTGGAAAAATATAATTTTTTATAGGGGTAGTATGGTACGGGGGTGGGGGGTGTTTTTCCTATCTATAGAACGGCTTATGCTACAAAGCTGAAACTCATTACGTTTATGTAAATCAACTAGAAAACTAATTTAGATAAAAAAAAATTTCAAATGTACATTGGCGTTCGGAGGGGGGGCAAAAAAAAGTATCAGTGAAAATGGAATGCATATATTTTCACGGTTTTCGTCATATCTATTAGGTCTTCCCAAATATTGAATTCATTTTTATTCTACGGATTCTTCATATAAATACCTACAAAGCGTTTTCAGGATTTTTTAAAATTCGACCCCTAAGAGGGTGCAAAGGGGGTTGTAAACTTTTTCACGAATTCTACTATATCCACGTCTTATCAGATATTGAATATCTTTTCATATTCATGGGCTTGTGTAATAATCGCCTAAAACTTGTTTTTAAGTTTTTTCCTTTTTCCACCTAGGAGGGTATAAACGGGTTGAACACGTTTTCACGAGTTCCGTCATTTCTTTTAGAAGTGATAAGAAATTGAATTGGTTCCTACTTTCTCGTGCTGTCTTCATATTTATTTATTAACTCCTTTCAGGATTTTTGAACATTCAACCCCCAAGTGGGTGTAAGGAGGTTGCATATCTGGTGATATATCGAATTCATTTTTACTTCCTAAGGTTTCCTATGTAAAAAAGCCAAAAAGTCAATTTCAGTATTTTAGATATTCAATCCTAATGGGTGTAAGGGGGTTGTATGCTTTTTAAAGTTTCGACATAGGTTCTATGAGATATTAGATCGCTTTTCATTTCCACAGACTTTTTATATAATCGCCTACAAACTCATTTCTCAATTTTTCGATATTCAACCCCCAAGGGTTTGTATATGTTTTCACAATTTTTGCCATTCCTTAGTTCTGATGAGATATAAAATTGATTATTACGGCCAACCAATTCACGATTTTTCGAATTTCCAGAACCAAGGAGATGTGAAGGGTTTGCTTACGTTTTCAGAATTTTTTCAAAATCCGTCTTGTCTCATGAGATTTCAGGTTGCTTCTTATGAAATCGTCTAAAAACCTGTTTCACAATTTTTTCGAAATTCAAACCCCAAGTGGAAGTAATGGGTTTGTATACGTTTTAACAATTCGTCATATCTCTTAATTCTGATAAGGCAACAAATACGTTTTTGCTTCTATGGGCTTTTAGTGTACATAATATACTGAAATTCGAATAGTCTACACGGACTTTTTCAATGTTTAATCGTCTAAAAATCTCTATTTTAAATATTTTTATATTAAGAACAAAATTAATTTTCCATAAGAAATCTAAAAATCTCGAAGTAACTCATGATACACTCCGACTTTTACCGCTCCCGAACTTTGACCCTAAAAATAATAAAGTTTCGCCCAGACTATTGGCAGATTTTTTTATATATGTATGAGGCAGATGGAATGTCGTTTTTGGTAGTGCAATTTCAAACAACTGCAACTTTTATAAAACTGATTTGTATTAATCAAAATAGGAACCAGCACATGCAATATACTTCTCCCAACGAGATACAAGTGCATTTATGCTAGTTTCGTAGAAGTCTGACTCTCTAGAGCGGAGAAATTCCTCGAAGCCATTTTTGATGGCTGCGTCATTATTGAATTATTTGTTCGCCAAAAAATTATCCAAATGTTTAAAAAAGTGGTAGTCGGTTGGCGAAAGGTTTGGTGAGTATGGGGGATAAGGAAGAGTCTCATACTGCAACTCGTTTAATTTGTTGACCGTTCTTGAAACATGAGACCGTGCGTTGTCATGAAGCAGTATAACTCCATCTCTGTTGACCAATCTAGCCCGTTGAACATGAAATCTCTGATGCATTTCATCGAGTTGGGTACAATACTTCTCTGAATTAATTTTTTCACCACGCTGCAAAAAGGAATAATGAATAACTCCAGCTGCAGACCACCAAACAGTCACCATTATCTTCTTCGGATGGAGGCCTGTTTTCGGCATGTGTTTTGAGGTATCATCAGCATCCAACCATTGTGCCGATCTGCGATGATTGTCGTACAGTATCCACTTTTCATCACATGTCACTATTCTGTTCAGAAATTGATCGTTTCTGTTCCGGGAAAGCAGGGAACTGCAAATTTGCAGTCGACGCGTCATGTTTCGCTCAGTAAGTTCATGCGGAACCCACTTATCAAGCTTTTTGCCTTTTCCAAGTTGTTGCAAGTGCCGGCAAACTTTCGAATGGTGTACTCCCAATTTCTTGCAATATCCCTTACAGTTTGTCGTGAGTCAGATTCCACTAATAAATTCACCTCGTTCTTGCCAATCGAAGGTCCTGGGTACCACGTGGCTCACTTTCAAGTGAGAAATCTCCTGATCGAAATTTTTGGAACCATCGCTGTGTAGTGCAACAACCTAATAGATAGTTTATCGTAAATATCTCGACTCCACTGCCACCTACCGGGTCCAAATTTTCTTAACGAATTTATTTTTATTTAAGTAATATATAATACATGGTGAATTTGAGACAAATCATACCATAAATACAAAAAACCGAAATAGTTCGACCGCAGTGCCACCTACCGGAAGCGAAATGAAAAGAAACCTTCCTGCAGACCATACTTACATATTGTCCAAATATGGTGTCAATAGGTCTAGCGGTTCTCGAGTTTTAGACACACGTACCCCGAACAAACATTTTTATATATTTATAAAGATTAAGATGATGTATATAAATATATTTTAAAGAAGGAATTGTAAAATTAAAATTATATAATGTATATTTCAATTATTATTTTCTAATTAAAGAAATTTATTTATTTACTATTTATAATGAAATTAATAGTTATATCACAAATAGTTTAATGTCAGTGGGTCAGAGTTAACAAATAAATAAATATTTAGGTTATTATTAAGAATAAAGCCTTACATTAAATTAAAATATACAAAAATAAATTAGTAGGTAATATCATTATATTATAAATATCTTTCATTAATAAATAATAATTTAAATAAATATTAAAGGCTTAGTGATTAACTTATTTAAAAAAAATGTAGTTGTTTTTCATTAATTTTTTATGCATCTTACTCAATATAACTTGTTTTTTCCGGGAATAGGTTGTGAACAGCTCAGAGAGGACTATGTTTGTAAGGATAATATACAATGCATATATATAGAATTAGGTTTCCAGTACATAATTTTCAACGTAAATGTTTTCATTTTCCTTAGAGTAACGACCAAAGGCTAGTCCTAAAAAAGGACAATCGTGCACATTTTTCATTCTGCTTTATAATCAACTTAAATAATAATCGTAGTTCAGTATTTCATCTAGAGTATCACATTGTTGGGCTATGTACACACGTGAAAAGTTCTCTATAATTAAATCGAATATTTTGTAGTGTCAAATTTATAGTCAAAGGCACAGCAGTTGACGCGATTATTTTATGTTTACGCCGACTAAACTTCCTTCATGTTTACCGTTAATGTGACTATTTGCATAGTCAAAAATAATAGTTAGACTCATCAAAGTAATGCGACAAATGCTGATATGTAAATTAAAGAATGGGGAACAAGAGTGACATTGATTTAGTACTCAGTTTCGCCTATTTTCTTGTGATCACGAATCTAATCAAAACTTTTGAATTGAAGGATTCGGTTTTGTCGTACTAAAAGGTAAACAAAAAGTAATTGAAATTGATATGTTGATTAATCTGGAGAATTTTAGTAGTTTTACAACGAATTTATATTATTTAAATAAAGGCAAAATGTTCTTTTGATTTCAAATAAAGGAAAACTTGCTAAATAAAATCTTCGTATTTTTTTACAAATACTTCAAGTTATATTTTGTGTTTATGTACAAATTGAGTTTTTATGATGATTTGATTTGCAATTGAAAGTTTGCTACATTTTCATCAAGGGCTTAAATTCAGAAGAAATCAGTAGTCATATGACTAGAAAAATAGAGGCAAGTTTAACTAAATTATATTCAAATCAACTTATATATGTAATGCTGTTTACAAGACAGCCGTTGTATGTAATTCCCATCTATAAAAACGATATGAAAAATGATATTATAAATTATAAACCAATTTCTCTAGTGTCTAATATGGCCAAAGTGATAGAAAAAGTAGCAAAGTCTAGGATACCGAAGTACCTTGACGAATGGAAAATTATCTCCGAGAAACAGTTTGGATTTAGAGTGGGTTGCAGTACTTATGATGCTGTTACATTATTAAGTAAAAAAAATACGATGGCATTAGACAAACGCTTAAAACCCTGTGCTGTCTTCTTAGACCTTGCAAATGCTTTTGATTCGATACCACATATTGGTATAATACTTTATTATTAAAATAATAAAGTAATAGACAAGTTAAGTATAAATTTAGTCCGAAGTGGATTACCTGGATTACGAGCTACCTTAGGGAACGTAAACAAATAGTTAAAGTAGGTGATCAGCTCAGTGGGCAGTTATCGTTCATACACGGCGTACCACAAGGTACGGTATTAGGTCCTATATTGTTTTTAATTTACGTCAATGACTTGTTTGACCAAGATATTTCAGGGGACCTAATCTCATTTGCTGACGATACGGTGCTCTTCGTCCAGGATTCCAATTGGTCGAGTGTCAACACCAAAGTTTACTATAGTTTGCTTTTATTAAAAGAATGGTTGGACTGTAATCCGCTCTCATTAAACATTGCAAAAAGTAGCTTCATCACATTCACGCTATCGCAGAGTAATCCCCCCATTTATCTGAACTTGTCTATCAATTAGTTGACCTGAGTCCTTATTGCCTGAATACAGACTTATAAAGAATATAAAAAGGAGAGATTGTTATTAATAATAATTCCACTAGAGAAATCAGATGAATTGTTACTACCAAAACTTAATACGAGTGATGGTTTAAACCACTTTACAAACCTATAAATACAAAACAAATCGTAGCATATGTTCACCAACTCAAGAGCTTCATCGCCATGAACAAAATAAGTGGAGTTAGACTTACCGCCAATTGGTAATAAATGGAATTAAAATAAATGTCCAAATATTTTGCCTAATCCGTTCCTTGTATAGGGTTTCCTTCTGAACTATAGGGTCTTGCAATAAGGACGTTCAATTTTTAAATGTAAATTAATCAAGTTGTGTGTGAGATATCCACCCAATTCTTTTTTTATTTGAAAGAATGTTTTATGACATTAAGTATGGAATATAACGTGGTTCAAATGTCCGCCGCGGTTTTGCTTGGTGACACGTATTCGGGAGGTCCAATTTTCGTTGACTTTGTCGCATAAATCTGGCTGAATTTGCTAAATGACGTTCGTTATTTTGACTTTGAGGGCATCAATTGTTTGCTGTTTGTACGGAAATACCTTTAAGATAGCCCCAAAGTAGGAAGTCTAAAGGCGTTAAGTCGCACGATCTCCATGGCCAGTTAACGTCGGCGCCGCGAGAGATAAATATACGATAGCAATATACGATATCCATTCGATAACGCGGAACTTTTCTCGAACGGAGCACTGGTTTTGAAAAAAAAAATGGATGATTTGCACACGTTGTTCAACGCTATAACCGTCCATGGTGATTTGCCATTCACTACTGAACAATTCACAACAAATTCGACCGAGGCACTCCAGAAGTTTAAGGCGAAAGGGTTCCACGATCCAACTTTTTTTTTGTGCAACTGTGAAGATATGAATTGATCCAATCAATAAACATGACTGAAAAACCAAGTCTATCAATGCGTCTGCAGTCAACCTGATTTCCACCTTCAATCGATTTGAAGGAAAAAGTAGCGAACTCCATAAAATTTACTGTAGTATAATTGCATTTAATAGAGCCGCGTTAGGGTGATGAACTTATTGCGTTATAAATAGCACAAGGGAGATGCTAGAGAAGAGCTAAATCGTCTTATCACGCTTGGAGTGATCATCATCATCATCAATGGCGCGACAGCCCAAATCGGGCTAGCGCCTGCAGTTGTGAGTGATGACATCTGGAAAACTATTAGCAATTTTTGAGATAAAATACAGAATAGTGGCTTCGTCTATACACAAATCGCTCATCTCCAAAAAAAAGTAAAAGGAAACCTCATCGGCGAAAAATGCTCCTTCAAAGGGAGTTGCCGTCGGTACAAACTTAAACAACTGCGGTATGTATTTGCAAAATTACAGAAAATTTTTTATCACGATCCCGCATAAGTATAAAACAATGTAATATAGGTGGTAACAAAGTGTATACAAATTTAAAGATCCAACCTCAAACACTTCCTGAGGTATTAAATTCGATTTCCTACAAAAATTGTCGAACCCTACTTCCACGCTCTACTGCCTTCTTCAATAATTTTATATTTAGGATACTCCGCACACGCTTAAACTTTATTTGTATTTCTGATTTAGTACACTTTGTCATAGACAAAGAGATGCTCCCAATCTATCACTAAAAAAATATGGAATTAATAGGTTAAAGGGTTGCGGAGGTACGAGTTTTCAAACGCGTTTGTGTACGCCGGCCAGACGGGGAAAATTATATTTCCGCTAGAGTTAGTCGTCAAACGTTAAAAATCTATCTATAATATTGTTACATGTAAACCTGGAAACCGCGCAACTCGATCGTTTCGCATAATGGAAACATCAACAACCGAATTCAATGCTACAAAGTAACCCAATCAGAAACCTAGTTGAAGTATATAAAGGGAGCGGAGCAATACGATTATATCTTCCCTCTAATCGAATATGCTCGAATGTACTAGAACAGAGTAGAAGATCAAATGGAATGCTCTCAAACTTTCCAGTACCCTCTACACACACCACCGAGCGAAGATTCAAGAACAGTCTCGACTACAGACAAGTATGTAGTATAAAAGCAGATGAAGCTTTCAGCGAGGGAGATAGTAATTTTTATTATGTCAACTGTGACAGACACCTAGTGCGCGACCGTATTGGTGGAAAGCGATTGATAGAGTGCGATCGAGACAAGTGCTATGTAAAAGCGGGCGGTATTGCCATACAGTGCGAATAATTGTGCTAATATAATTAAAGTGCGAAGAATAAATTATCACTTATTTTTATTTTAACCGAATTGTGATTTACTTGAAATCCCGGCGAACTCGCAACAATATCTATCTATCTATATAAATAAAAATGGATCGCTAAATGTGTTGCTAACCGCAAAACTCGAGAACGGCTGCTAATTTTTTTCCAAACATTCCCTGAAGTCCGAGGAAGGTTCTTATGAAGAGAAAAATTGCCCGAAAAGCCATTCAGCGCTAAAATTGCCGACCTGCAACATTTCGAAGAACACTGCAATGGCAAAGGTTTTGCAGCAATGTAAACTGATAGTAGTACGAATGCACGATGGTACATAAAAAGTCTTTGGAGGCATTAGACGGAACCATGCAAGATCTGCGGAACAATCAAAACCGATTTGGTGGTGAGATGTTTTTGTTAGCTGGAGATTTTCGTCAAACATTGCCATTGATTCCACGGTCAACGCCAGCTGAACTAAATGTATGTTTAAAGTCCTCCATTTTGTGGAAGCAAGTCAAGATATTCTAGTTGCAAAATGATCGAACATTTTCAAAACAACTCATTGACATTGGTAATGGCAAATTCCCTTAAGACATTTTGACTGGCTGGATAACCTTTCCTGATAATTTTTGTCAGTTTACTGAATTAAAAACCGAACTCATTCATAAGGTGTTCCCAAACGTTGATAAAAATTACACAGATCATGTTTGGTTGAGCGAACGAGCAATATAGGCTGCCAAAAACATGGATGTAAATGAATTAAATTTCAAAATGAAATTGCCGGTGAATTGAGGACATACAAATCAGTTGATTCCGCTCCTAACCAAGATGACGTCGTCAACGATCCACCCGAATTTTTGAACTCGCTGGATTTCCCAGGATTGCCGCCTGACAATCTTTAATTGAAGTTCGGATCGCTGGTCATAATATTGTGAAATATCAACCAACCGCGTCTTTGTAACGGCCAGGGACGTCATTTGTGGGGGGGCAGGGGGGGCATTTGCCCACCCTGAATTATGTACTTTTATAGATTACATATAACATATGTATATTTATATATACAAATATATACAAACATAACATCTTGCCCCCCCTAGAAAAAACTGAAATGACGTCCCTGGTAACGGCACAAGGCTAGCGGTGAAAAAATTAATGAACAACGTGATCGAAGCAACCATTATAAAGTGAAAGTATAAAGGAGAGTACGTTTTGATACCACGCATCCCATTGATTCCGACCGACATACCATTTCAATTTAAACGACTACAGTTTCCAGTGCGGCAATAAAGAACTAATCAAACTTATTAGAAACGTTACTACTGTACTAACTTTTTTCTATATTTTTAACTAAGCCGGACTGAGCCACAGGAACGCGTGGCCGGGTCAGCTAGTAATAAAATAAAATTAAGTAGGGTAAACTACCCGGTTTCGGGCCCCCCCGCCTATTTCGGGCCCCCCTGTTGTTTTTCTCTTTATACTAAGCTCCATCTAAATAAAATACAATTCAATTGCTAATTTGAGCTGCTTAAGATGTTCTGAATGAATTTCTTTGCCGCTTTGTATACTCTAAGTAATCAGTGCAATCATTCTGGAATATTTGAAGATGACACATCAAGTTTTCGCATTTCCTTAGGTATTTTGCTAAGCGCGAGTTATTTTTAACGCATAGTTTTGTGAACGGTTTTAAACAAAACAGTAAGTAAGATATTAAATTATAACGCAAAATTAAAGTAAAATTTCTTTAAAAAAAACAAAAGATGATATAAAATGCAAAAATAAGTAAAAATTTGGTGGGTCCGAAATCGGACTGAGATATGCTTAAAATCGTAATTCGGGCCAGGGGGCCCAAATTAGGGTTTCTGATGTAAATTTTCCATGCCGGTTTCGGGCCCTGTTTAATAAAAGAGCTATGAGTGTGAATGGTTAACCCGTTAATTCCCAATGTCACCTACAGGTGACACGATTTTAAATTGAAATTCAATCATCTTTCACAATTTATTTTCAACAAATTTTGTTAATGTATTTTTCTTCATTGTTTTAACATTCATTGCAACTCATTAGATTTTTATTTTATTCGCATTTGCGTCTTTAGCTAGAACAAAAGAGACGCGACCGTAGTGGTTGTTAAATTTGGGTTTGATAAATATTTTCATTATTTTGTTTATACAGGGTGTTTGGCACTCCGTGTGCCACCTTGTAAGCGGTTATTCCTTGATATATTTGGAGAAAAAAATTGTTCTACAGGGTGGGTCAATTTTCAATATTAGTGGAGATACAGGGTGGTTAAGAAAAGTGTTTTTGACCGGTACCCTCACTAACTTAAAACGTTATATCTTGAAAACAAATAATCACAAGGCAAAGTGTTATAACTCGTTCTTTAGGCAATCGAATTACCTTTCACTTTATGTAACAGTCGAAATTGTAACTGCACCCAATCTTGAGATATTTACTCGAAAACACAGATTTTTGCTACGTCAACCCTAAAAATTCAGTGATCAATGTAGTTTTTCTCAGAAAAACCCATTATAAAAATGTATTTTTCTTGCACATTTATTACTATTTAAAGTATGAAGGAAAACAATGAAATGTAAGTGAGTTTTAACATAATTGATGCTTTCGCCTGGACGTGGTAGGTACTACTGGATGCGTACTATGCCTTTTTTAATAGGGTGTCTTACAAAATAAAAAGCCTATAAAAGCAAAACTACCTTCATATTTTTCTCAGTTTTAGTTACGTTGCTAAGAGAAGAAGGTGTCAGTAGAATTTAAAAAATTATTTCAAAATGCCTGAGTACTCCAATGAAGAATATGCTGGCATGATGTTAATTTATGGAGAGTGTGACCAAAATGCACGAGCCGCGCGAAGGCTTTACCACCAGAGACATCCTCATCGACGGACACCTAGCAGGAGAGTATTTCAAGACGTTTACAGGAGAATTAGGGAAACTGGCAGCGTTAGAACAAGGAGAGTAAATGCAAATCCTGCGCCTATAATCGCTGTTCAGATTGATGAAAGAATACTGCAAGCAGTGCAAAATGATCCATCGATCAGTATCCGACGCTTGGCATTGCAGTTTAACATATCTACTTGGAAGGTTTGGAGTATTTTAAAAGTAGAACGCTTCCATGCCTACCATCACACACCAGTACAGGAGCTGCTACCCATTGATTTCCCCAAACGGATGGAGTTTTGCAATTGGCTCCTTGAACGACAAATAGATGACGACAATTTTTCAACAATATTCTGTGGACGGATGAGTCCCAATTTACCAGAGACGGTATCACAAACTTCCACAACCTACATATTAGGGCTGAGAGCAATCCACACACAAGAAGAGCGGCATCATTTCAGCACAGATTCAGCGTCAATTTATGGGCAGGTGTGATTGGTGACGATTTACTTGGACCTATTAGTCTTCCGCGTACTCTAAATAGCTCCAATTAGTTACAGTTTTTATCAAATGATCTACAGGACTTGTTGGATGATATTCCACTGGTTCGATTGGCTTCCATGTTTTACCAACACGATGGTGCTCCTTCTCATTACGGCCGACAGATCACAGATTGGTTAAATTCCATTTATAGCAATCGCTGGATCGGTATAAATGGACCGATAAACAGGCCTGCAAGATCTCCTGATCTCACTATTATGGATTTCTTTGTATGGGGACGGATGAAGGACCTTGTCTACGCAACGCCAGTAGAAACATTGGAAGATCTAAATATCAGTATCGATGCGGCAGCAATAGAAGTAAGGCAGCAGTTGAGGAATATGAATACCAAGAGAACACTCGCCAAACGAGCTTTAGCGTGCACTCAAAATGAAGGTGGCCATTTTGAACATTTATTATAATAAAAATATATGAAATAAACATACTGCAGTCACGATCGGCTGCAAGCCAATCGTATAATACTCTAGATGAATACTGAACTCCGATTTATATTGTAGTTGGGGATAAAGTAGAACTACGTGTGTGCATGTTGTATGTCCTTTATTAAGGACTCCCATTAGATTGCTACTCAAAACCAAATGACAATATTCAGTGTTTAATTTCATACCTTGAACTGGGTAAGTCATCGAAAAAAAATGTCCTTTTTGAAGGTTTCGTAAATTAAGTAAAGACGTTTTGACAGGATATTTCTATGGCAGCTACACGAAGGACTAATAGGATTTTCTTCATAATCATATATTTAGCTCCAACTATTGGAAAAATAACACATACCAAATTTCAATGTCGTAGCTTAAACCCTTCTGAAGTTATCGACCAATATTCTTGAACACGTGTTTTAAGGACATTTTGTATGGCAGCTACCCGAAGGAGTAGGACGATTTTGCCCGTTAACGAACTTAGCCTTACAAATTCAACCAAACATCCAGATTCAAAATTTCAAGATCCTAGGTGAAGGCGTTCTTGAGTTATCGTGTTCACGGACAGACGGACGGACGGACGGACGGACGGACGGACGGACGGACGGACGGACGTCAGGCGGATTTGAGGTTTTTGGCCACAAATAAACAAAAAATAATATATAACATTTTTTCGTCCGAGGCTTGGTTCTATGCGTTACAAACTTTTGGGCTGGATTAAACTTATAATACTCTATATGATTTCATCTAGAGTATAAAAACCATTATTAAATTCTTTCAATTCAAGCAAGTAGCGTAGATCAACATGCACATGCACTGATTTTTTAAATATTTAATTTTTATGCGATATGTATTTTTACCTGTTACTTCCAAAATGTTAATCGTAACTCATACATATGTATGCAGCTTTTGTAGGTAATAATACGGCTCATAAAAAAATAAAATTAAAATGACATTTTTATAATGGGGTTTTCTGAGAAAAACTACATTGATCACTGAATTTTAAGGGTTCACGTAGCAAAAATGTGTGTTTCGAGTAAATATCTCAAGATGGGGTGCAGTTACAATTTCGACTGTTACATCAAATGAAAGGTAATTCGATTCCCTAAAAAACGAGTTATAACACTTTGCCTTGTGATTATTCGTTTTCAAGATTTAACGTTTTAAGTGAGTGAGGGTTCCGGTCAAAAACTCTTTTCTTAACCACCCTGTATCTCCACTAATATTGACCCTGTAGAACAATTTTTTTCTCCAAATATATCAAGGAATAACCTCTTACAAGGTGGCACACGGAGTGCCAAACACCCTGTATAATAGTACCCGACGTTTAACTTCTATAACATTGCAATTATTTGTTACTATACAGGGGCCCGAAACTGGGAAATTGGCATGGCCTGAAACTGGTCGGAAGAGAGCCCGAAACTGGGCATAGTGCCTTTTTTCATTAAAATTTATTTTTCTTAATTTTTTTTTATTATTAGTTAAAATTGTAATATCAAAATAGAAAAAGTACATTACGACGAATATAAAACAATAATTTTTTTACATAATGGGTATACACTAAGATAAAAGTAAGTTTTGGAACTAAAAAAATCTCTTAAGGGGGCCCGAAACCGGGTAGTTTACCCTATATTGACTTGCAGGAAAATGGAAAAAAGCTTTAAATTACACGGCAAGAATAGTATAGGCTAAATAGAGGAAATGTAATGGTTACAGAATCGACTCTGTAATGCAAGGCTATCGCCTACCTACAGATATCCTAGGCGGTAAAGCATATCCGACACTTTTTGAAATACTTGATTGACTAGCAGAATTTGATTACATCTATGATGTGGTATTCATTAATGAATGTAGTGACTTATAGTTATTGATGAAATCACTTATTTTTAGTAATTGATGTTATTATCAAATAGTAGATATTTCATAAGTGTAATGGAGACTTTCAATTTATCCCAGTATAAGCATGCGTAATTAATTATTTAATCATTACTAGTAGGGGATAATGGATCGTTTTTGCATTACGATATCGATGATTTTAACGTTGCAGTGTCCCGACGTATTCACTCCATTTTGCATTATCCGGAAGTGATTACAGAATAATTGTTTCGGAATGGACAAAGTAATTGATGCAATATTATTGATTTAAATCAATTTGAAATTGAATTGATGTATGCGGTCCTACTGGGATATGGTATTAATCCTCCGATACATTAAGCATGTTATTGGATAAAGGTGCTCCACTTGGAGGACAATTAGATACTCTACTACAGATAGGTCTACATATTAAGATCTGTAAGCGAAAGTAGCATTGCATTGGTCATACCCTAAAGGGACCCCAGCCAAACATTGTAAAATTCTATGAACGAATTTGAGCGAAATGAAGTGAGTCGATGTACAATTTTACTGCAATTAATTTTATTGAAATCTACGAACAAAACTCAGTTGAACAAAAGAACGACGGGTTCTTGTATATTTCATTCTGCAAGATAGCCAGTAGATGCAGTAAGTTAGTGCTAAGGTTTGCACAAATTAATTATTAAAAACTTGTTCTGTCATACACAGTGCAACAAACAAGTTCCGAGACTCAAACCATATCTGAGCAACTGGTAGGATCATCTATGTGTACAGACCGGCGTTTGAAATGGTTATAATGTTGCGAAATAATAGTTTTTAAATCGGTTGATAGATAGCAAAGTTATGACAGTTCTCAAAAACAACTTTTTTGTCGACGTTGAAAAGTTCCATCAAAAATCAAAAAAAACTATGCTCATTACATTCTTCCATAGCAAAGGAATTGTCCACAGGGAATTCATTCCAACTAACCAAACAATTACTGGCGCATTTTATCTCGAAGTTTTGAAGCGTGTCATGGCCAGAATCCGTCGTATTCGACCCAAATAACGTGATCCGGAGAACTGTTGTTTTTGCACGATAATGCACCGAGTCACATCACTCATTGTTCGTCAATTTTTGTCTCAGAATCAAGTCTGTGTGTTGAATCATCAGCCGTATTCACCTGATTTGTCCCCATGCGATTTCTCCCTATTCCCAAAATTGAAATTCAAGTTGAAATGATGTTTTTTTAATGACATTTCGACCATCAAAACTGCTACAACACGAGCCCTAGAGGCAATTCCACAAAATGAGCTAGAACACGCATTTGAAACATTGATTAGTAAGGTTTAGGGTGTCACGTTACATCAATGCCGTAGAAGTAAATGTAAACTGAACTCCACACTAAAATGGTACACCATGATAACAATGCTCGTGTCAGAACATTATGGTCATTATAACAACGTAAATTTCTAGTTTCTTCCGTGCAATTAAATGAATGACTTGTTATGTTTAAAAAACCAAAGGAATGTACGAGTACGAATTCATCATTTACAGTAGATTTAAGTAACCAATTTTTTTTAATTTGATAAACAATGTTAGATAGATATCCAGATACTCTGAATGCCAAATTTGACTTAAAGACAATGGCGCAGACAACTTAAGAATGAAACCACATTGAACGTTCATAGAGAACTAAGTAACCAATATAAATATGTCACTTTTCCATAAGCTCGACATTTTTTGGCTTGCCTTAACGAGCTTGAATTGTTAAGAAGCAATATCCTAAATGAGCTTCGTTTCAATTGCCATTCTTGAAGCTGAATTTCCGATGCATTGTAAATTGCAACCTATAGATCAAATTTTCAAAAAATTCATTAGCTTAAACACTATTGGTACAGGACTTAAAGAATGGAAAAAAATGGTAAGCTTAAATTAAACTTTATAAAAAATTACTTACCTTCTTTACACTGCCATCTCCTGAAGATCTCATCCCGACTGGATCTTCCATATGACGGACCAGCCTTTCGTCGAAACTAACTCGCTTCCATGCTGCACTTGGATCTCCAACCTTCTTGCAATTCCCCAACGAACCAGTCCCATCAACTTCATCGCACTGACTCCAACGGAACGAGTCCCGCTGCACATCGTTCATATGCTGCAACTTTTCTGCATCAATGCTTTGCCGGTATAAATTCTTGCGCTTATCAAAATTTCCATCGAGATCGATCAGCGATCCCGCATTGCGTAACTTCTTTTGTGGTTGCGGCCTCTTCCTTCTTCTCACTACAGTGGTAGATGGCGCTGGCATGGACGTAGTTGGTGTTATGGCCGTTAGATCCTGCTGTGACATCTTCTTCTCCAAATATCGCTCGTAATTGTTGAATTTATCGTAGTTCACAAACGATAGATCCTCGTAGCTGACCATATTATCGATCTCCTGCAGGTTTAGCAAGGACGCACTCCAACGAGGATTGACCGAAGCTCGCCTCTTCTCGGCCGAATTACTGAAAGTTCGTTTCAATGTTTCGAATATGCCGGGGGATTGTGGCTTGACTTCACTGCTAGGCGGTGGGGATTGGGTCTTAGCTGGTTCGGTCTCTTCGGATAGCTGCTCGAGCAATGGCGGTTCTAGGACGCTACGTCTTGTGGATTTCCGGAGTGTGATCATGCTACGACTACGAGTAAATTTGAAGGGAAGTTCTGGTGTGGCTGGAACGGCAGGGCTGGTATTGGTCCGCTCCTCCTTCAGCTCAGTCAGATTGTCACGGCTGCCGGTTATTGTATTGATCAGTTTCGACAGCTTGCGCGTTAGAAAGAAGCTATTTGAACGTCCCAGCTTCTTCAAGTCTGGCTTTTCATCCACAATATTCGTAGGTATAATTGGTGATTCCATCGCCACATTTTGTTTATTACTCGAAATCGTTTCATTGATCTGAAGTGAATTCGGTCGAGGTTTTGGCTTCCGTTTCGGTACCTTGACCACGTTTTGAACTTTTCCCGATGCATTTTTGTCGGGGGTTTTGCTGTTTTTCCGGTTCATAATATTGTGCAAATCGGTATCGGGACGGGAAAAAGGAGAACACGAGAACCACTATTTCGGGCGCGAAAAATTCAAACAATAAAAACACGAAATAAACGCGAAACACTCCAGAAAAAAACACTGAAACCGTCTTATCACGTTCTTTCTATACTACAACAAAAACATTTCACACTTCTCACCTGTGAGAAAAATAATTGTACCTGTTCGTTTTTTAAAACATCTACACAGGTGTTGTATGTGAAAAGAAACCTTGGGACTCGCTATATCTCTGCGATTGGCGATGGCGAAGCGACAGTAGCCTTATCACAGAAATATGTCGGTTCAAAAAAAGTCACTATTGGTACAATACATCGACTAAGGTGATCGATACGAAGTTGTACCCTTGTAAAAAGACGCTGAAATTTTCCAGCGTGACAAGGCCGTTCTTAACATCTGAACATAGTGCAAAGAAAATCACTCGGTGCAATTCGACTGAAAGTTTTCATAGTTTTCACGCGGAACCTTTTACCAAATTGACCGGGCAAAAATTTAACTATAGCACCGTAGTGTTACGCGACTTAAAAAAAATCGAGGAAAATTATTGGCTTTTCTCCCCAAAAACTCTCACTCTCGAAACGAGTACTGACTATCGCACACACTGTAGAATATGTTTTGTTTGTGCCCATGCGCATATTACTTAAGTGCTAAACGAGTATGTCTCAGGTCTAGTCAAGTGTATGATTTTTTTTTTTGCTTATTTTTCAGCTGACTAGTTACTTAAGAAAATTGGTGATAAGACGCGATTTTTTGTCGAGAGACCTTAGCAAACTGGAGCCGTAGAGTTGCCTGAGAGTTAACTCTAGTAGATAGATTTATTATAAAGAAAAGTTAGTTAAAGCACATACGAGTAGCTCAGCAACATTATTAGCATCATCGCATCATCGTCACTATCACCATTCTGATCACACATTATACGATAACTTTATGGATTTATAGTTCAAGATTTTGACTTCGTACTTCACGTACATATGTGCATACATTTAGATCCACAATATTTTTTATCTATATCTACATTGAAAAGAGCGGCTTTGTTGTTTTACTCGATTTTTTTTAGCTTATTTGATAAGAATTTGATATAGTGCTAATATATTTTAATTTTGTATGTTACGCAATAGACTAACATAACATTATTCAAAAGTTGTGGTTTGTGTCCTCGATGTATACTTTTGTATATTGGAAATAATTGCTCCATCTACTAAAAGCTTTTGAGCTAAATGAATTCGAAAGAAAAGTAATAATGTGAATGGATATATATATATATATACAGGGTGCGCCATCTTTTATGTCGATATGTAAACATTAAATAACTTTGACATTTTTCAACAGATTGACTTGATTGGACAAGTTTTGGAAACGCCAATTCAGAAGAATATTGCCGACAGACCGTCCACGTCGCTTGCAATACGGCCAAACAGTCGCTCGAATGGTGGACACTGAACCTGATTTTTGGAAGCAAATTTTGATGACCGACGAGGCCCATTTCACACTCTTTGGCGGCGTTAATAAGCAAAATTGCCGCATTCGGGGAACGGAGAATCCACACTAGATCCATGAAACGCCATTGCATGATCAAAAAGTGACTATTTGGGCCGGCGTTTGCGCCAAAACCATCATTGGGCCATTGTTTCCGACAAAACGAAACAGTCAAATTTTTGTTTTTTAAATCTGTTTGCGGATTTCAATTTAATTTTAATTTTAATTTAAGTGGTGACTTGTAAAAATCGCAGCCTATGTGCTCATACCCATTAGGGAGTACGTAGCGGGTACGTTCGCACCCCCTACGTACCCCCTTCGTACCCGCATGTCCCCCCCAATGAACTTTCGCTCTCCTGGGCTCAAATTTTTGTTTTTTAAATCTGTTTGCGGATTTCAATTTAATTTTAATTTTAATTTAAGTGGTCACTTGTAAAAATCTCAGCCTATGTGCTCATACCCATTAGGGAGTACGTAAGGGGTACGTTCGTACCCCCTACGTACCCCCTTCGTACCCGCATGTCCCCCCCCCAATGAACTTCCGCTCTCCTGGGCTCAAATTTTTGTTTTTTAAATCTGTTTGCTGAGTACGTTCGTACCCCCTACGTACCCCCTAATGGGTATGAGCACATAGACTGAGATTTTTACAAGTGACCACTTAAATTAAAATTAAAATTAAATTCAAATCCGCAAACAGATTTAAAAAAACAAAAATTTGAGCCCAGGAGAGCGGAAGTTCATTTGGGGGGCGTGGGGGTACGTGGTGGGTACGAACGTACCCACCACATACCCCCCGATGGGTATGAGCTCATAGGCTGAGATTTTTACAAGTGACCACTTAAATTAAAATTAAAATTAAATTCAAATCCGCAAACAGATTAAAAAAAACAAAAATTTGAGCCCAGGAGAGCGGAAGTTCATTTAGAGGGACGTGGGGGTGCGTAGGAGGTACGTAGGGGGTACGAACGTACCCCCTACGTACCCCCTAATGGGTATGATCACAGAGACTGAGATTTTTACAAGTGACCACTTAAATATAAATTAAAATTAAATTCAAATCCGCAAACAGATTTAAAAAACAAATATTTGAGCCCAGGAGAGCGGAAGTTCATTGGGGGGACATGCGGGTACGAACGGGGTACGTAAGGGGTACGAACGTACCCCCCCCGTACCCTCTAATGGGTATGAGCACATGGGCTAAGATTTTTACAAGTGACCACTTAAATATAAATTAAAATTAAATTCGAGTCCGCAAACAGATTTAAAAAACAAAAATTTAAGCCCAGGAGAGCGGAAGTTCATTGGGGGGACATGCGGGTACGAAGGGGGTACGTAGGGGGTACGTTCGCCCCCCCCCTACGCACCCCTAATGGGTATGAGCACATAGCCTCCCAATCGGGAAACGCAACGACATCAGTTCTAGTAAGAAGCCAAAAAGCCTCCAAAAATTCAACACGGAACCTTCTGTATACTTCTAGAGTATTCATCTTCTCACGAACAGTCCAAGCACATCACCGAATATTTGAGTGCGCATGTGCAGTATAATTATATGTTTTTTAGAGTGAAGACTACACAGCGACAATTTTGGTAGTACACATCAGCGAGCAACGAAACGATCAGTGTATTTTGTATTTTGTAAAGCGATTTTGATTAGGTAGCTGCGATCAAATTGTATATAAAATCAGTCAGCGTTGCCGTTAGTGCGATAAAAAATGCGAACAATAAATTATTATTTCTATTGATTTTCAACGAATTGTGTTTTATTTGCCCCTAGCTCGCAACCATACAAACGACGAAGTTGAACTTTGCGAAATGACCCGTTCGAGAGACATACATTTTACAATATCTCCAGCACTCGACCCCCCTCCCCACTCAACTTCCCGCACCAGGTCACCATGTTTACCAATATATACAAACCATATCTCTGTATAAACTCCAGATTTCAACTTCCTAGCATACGCTGATCCCAATTCGTCTGAGATAATCCACTCTCACATATGTAAAAATTTTAACTTAGCATCTGGCTTCCAAATGCAGTTAGATAGTGTAATCGTCCAATTTTTTCACAACAATATTTTTTTTTCTCTCTTTTGACAGAAAAAGTTTGACTGAACTTTACGTCAGATATTTGACCGCATGGCATAAGGTGTAATACTAGCTTAAATAAACTATGAGCCATAGGCGTGAAATGCGTTTGCATCTGGCGGATAGATGGACATTATTTTTTTGCATTCCAGTTGTCTAATT
Organism: Beris morrisii; assembly: GCA_951812415.1. NCBI lineage: Eukaryota > Metazoa > Arthropoda > Insecta > Diptera > Stratiomyidae > Beris > Beris morrisii. The sequence goes on from OX638310.1 coordinate 62,836,931, forward strand.
CTTATAGTCATATAATGTGATAATATAAAATTTCTGGTAGAACATATCAATCACAGGTCCAGTAGCATTTACAAATTTTTAGTTTTAGTGTTTCGATGGGTAGCTCCAGGATCAGGGAACCAGCAAGAATTTTGTAAATAGATTTGGCTAAAAACAAGGCAAAACTGAATATAAAGAAAATTGTACCATTTCGCTTGCACCAGAAAATTCTTTTTTATTGGTGGAATTTTCGATATCTCAGTTTAACTCCAAACATATACAAAACTGTTGTGCTAATTTTCGAATAATCTTTCATTAAGCCAAATATTCACTAGGGAAGAAATTAATATATGACCCAATATACAATTTATAACTGACCAATAAAAAGCGAATGCAACATAAAACTCTCTTATAATCTCATTATTTCTTTATAGTGTTCTCGTACCAACGATTAATAACTTTAATAGAAAATTGCGAAATCTAAAACAATAATAGATAAAAACATGCACTAAGTCCAATATCCACTGTTCCGTAACATTTGCAATATCATCTCCTTAAAATTTTAGCTGCTGTTAATAGTCGCCAAAAAACTGCACGTTCACGAGCAGCTGCTTCATCAACGTTCTTCAAGCCAACTGAAGATATGGTTCCCTCTACATGCCGTTCGATTGGACTCTCAATCAAATTCGTCGCAGCTACACCAGTATGCAAATGACTAGCTTGGGCCAGAAATGCAAATAATAGTAGAATACCAATTAACAGCTTAGTGTTAATACCTGTCGGAATACAAGATATAATTAGGCGTTTCTACAGTTTGTTTAGACCACACACAAAAAAAAATTGTAAAATGAACTTACCGTGTCCGGTCATCTTGTATTTGTGTTCCAAAATATCTTAGGTAAACTAAACTAACTGAATCTTGGTTGCGTCGTCTATTAAGAAACCTTTGATATTTGGCTTTCAAATGTAGACAGAGCTACGAAGAGGGTATGTGGCCTCCTTCATTCGTCACCTGATAAGATTATCAAAAGTTTATTGCCGCAATAAATTCACGAGTTTTGATAACAGCGCCTAAAATTAGCCGTTTAGTGAACAATACCTAAAAGTGGATATTTAAAAAAAAATGCTCTTAGGCGCTCATGGTAAAATACCAAGTGGAATATTTTACAATGAAGAAATTTTCGATAAATTCGGTGACCTTTTAATTTACTTAGAACAATTTAAAATTCCTTACCGACAACAAAAGCTAGACACCATCTCGAGTGCTTATTTCCTTCCTGAGTACGGTCTGACATCCTTAGATTTATATTTTATCAGCAGATATACTCATCCGAAAGATTGTGACAACATTAGTGTCCCATCTGTACGAGTTGAAGGAGATGAACAAACCTAAACTCGATTGATTTCGGGAACATCTGATGCTATCATTATTATTCTTTGCAATATAAATTTCACTATTGTTTACATAAATTTAAGCGTTTTTCACCCTAGTATCACTCGGGTGTTGTATGCACTCTCCAGATCTTATGGGTCTAGTTTGAAAACTTTCATAAAATATTAAGAGGTTTCAATTAAGTTACGAAAAATAAAGTAACTATGTAATAATAATATCAAGTTAATATTATAGGATAAAATGAAGTCAACCATTTTGGATTTTGGTATTGCTATTGCTAGGAGTTGCCCGTGATTTCAAGTATAAACAATTCGATTCACTTAGTGAAAACAAATCGATTTGCTCAAATCGCAGTTTTTTGTAGTGCTCGTTCGCAATATAAACTTTGGGCCACCGTCAACTTGAGCTTTGAACAATTTTAAAGTTACCGCAGTACTGCATTACCGGCATATCGTCTAATTTCCGTCATTAATTTTTTGTTACTTGTAAAGTAGCAGTGATAAGAGTTTTTAAATTGCTAGGATTTTTTCAGGTTCGAACCATACTGGTTTTTAAAAATTTAATTTTCAATCTAATTTCTACTTGAAATTTCAATTATATTTCATATTTTCAAGTAAAAGAACACATTTCAATCACTTTTACACGAAATTACTGGTATTATTAAATTATTCATGCGCTTTTCAACTGAACCGTACAGTTTACATGAAACGGCTCACAAAATTACGCACCATTTCGTGTAAAATTAACTATATTTATATATGAATTGAAAATTACGAACTTTTTGGTGTAATTCTACTTATTTATTTGAATTTTACGACAAAAAGCATTTAATATATAAACGCCAACAGGAAAAACATAAATTTTTGATTTTGTTTTTAATGAAATGAAAATGAAATGCCTTCGGTGGCGCTGTGGTTACACACGCCAATCCAGAAACTTTGATTGCTGGTTCGATTCCTATCTACACCCAAGGGTTTTATTAAGAGTAAGAAATTAAGAAATAATATTTAAAGTAGAAATAAGTGTATCTTAAAGAGTGCTAATTTATACAGTGCAAATATGCAAAAAAAAGTATAACTTTTGCTTGCAGTGTAGAATTTAACACAAAAGTTGTGTTAAATCCCAACACTAGCGAAAGGAAGTTTACTTTCAACAATTCGGAAAAGTGTAGCTTTACACCGAAAAGTGATGAACTCTGTTTCGGTGCCCAAATAACTTCATTTTTCTTAGAGTATAAATTTAAGAGAATATCTAGTAAATTTGCTGCATTCGAAGCTGAAATGTACTGATTGCAAATTGAAATTTACTGACCGAAAGCTGAAAATTACATTCAAGTTGACTATTACATCCCAGTGTAAATTTACTTGAAAAGGTGTGGCTTGTTTGCCTACTATCCAAAACTTGTAAATTTCAATGGATTTTACTTTATTATTTTAATAATATAGTATTTACTTTATTATTTCAATAATACAGTATTGTGATCGATTTTAAAAAAAAAAAAATTGGCTACCCTGAAATTTTTTTTCACGTTTGATGACTAATAGACACGAAAAAAGCAAAAAAAAATTTCAGTCCGTCTGTCCGCCGTACCCCGTACGTCTACTGGTGTACGCAAAATTGTTTGAAGGCTCGTAGCACCCAAACCCTATGAGCTATTTAGTTGAATTTTTTTTCGTGGGTGGGCCCCCTGAAGTGACCAAATTCTGTGCGGAGGGGAGGTGGGAGAAGCGTTTTAGATGGAAGCTTTAGGTTTCTAGATCTCAGCAACCGCTTATGCTACGAAGCTGAAACTTGGCATTTATATAGAGCTTCGATAGTGGACCCATTTGCCAAAAATATGATGAGATGCGTAAAGGGGTGTGGGAGTGGGGGGAATAATAGTGCGTCCGAAACGCTCGAAAGCCGAGATCGAGACATTCTAAAATTCATATCTCCTAATCGATTAATGTCACGAAATTAAAACGTAATGAACATCTGTGGGCATACTAAGAAAATAGATCGGAAAGAAATTTTTTAAGGGTGGGGGGCAGTGGTGTGCGGAGGTGGGAGGTGAAAAACTTTAGATTACGATATCTCACGAACCAATTGCACTAGAAAAACAAAATTCGGTTTCTGTATTAAGGTTGACAAATAAAGTTTGCTGAAAGTAAAATTTTTTAAGGGGGTGGTGAAGTATGGAAGTGAAGGGGATAAGAATTTTTCTAAAAAATCATGTCCCATATCTCAAGAACAGTATAAGATACATGCTTAGAATTTTTACCAGATGTAGGCCAAATAGACCCCTAGCAGGGGTGGTGAGGGTGGGGTAGAGTGAAAAGGAAAAAGTTCCGATTTTTATATCTCGAGAACCTATAATGATATAAATCTGAAACTTGGTATTTAGATAGAACTATAGTAGTAGCATGTTGAAAAGGTATAATTTTTTATAGGGTTAGTATGGTACGGGGGTGGGGGTGTTTCTCCTAACTATAAAACGGCTTATGCTAGAAAGTTGAAACTCGGTATGTATATGTAAGTCAACTAGAAAAGTAATTCTGATTAAAAAAAATTCAAATATCCATTGGCCTACAGAAAGGGGCAAAAAAAATTATCAGTGAAAATGGAATGCATATATTTTCACGATTTTCGTCATATCTATTAGGTCTTTCCAAATATTGCATTCATTTTTATTCTACGGATTTCTCATATAAATACCTAGAAAGTGTTTTCAGGATTTTTTGAAATTCGACCCCCACGGTAGAGTAAAAGGGTTGCATACATTTTCACGAGTTTAGCCATATCCCTCCGGTCTGATTAGATATCGAATAACTTTTTACTTCCACTGTCTTGTTTAATAATCACCTAAAACTCCTTTTCAAATTTTTTCTTTTTTCAACCCTAAGAGGGTATAAACGGACTGAACACCTTTTCACGAATTCCGTCATATCTCTTAGGAGTGATAAAACATCGGATTAGTTTTCACTTCCAATGGCTTTCTTTATATATATCTAAAAACTTATTTCAGGATTTTTTGATATTCAACCCCAAAGAGTGTGCAAGGGGGTTTCATATGTTTTCACAAATTCTTATATATTTCTTAGTTCTGATATGATATCGAATTCAGTTTAACTTCCTAAGGCTTCCAATATAATCGTCAAAAGTTGATTTCAGTATTTTTAGATATTCAACTCCAAGAGGACGTAAGGCTTTCGACATATTTCTTACGATTGATAAGATATCAGATTGGTTTTCGCTTCCACAAACTTTTTATATTATCGCCTACAAATGTATTTCCAATTTCATGTAATGGACCAAAACTAAATAACGAAAAATCTCCTAATCACGTAACAACTGATATTATATTACGACTTAGACCTCGTCCCGGAGTATGACCCAATTACGTAATGCACATGTTATATGTGACAGCGGCGTAAGTATTCTAGCGCGACCCCATTCTAACCGTTTTTCCTACACTGCGTCTCAGAATTTAACGCATTCCGAACTTCTACCGAATAAATAATAAAGTTGCGCCCTGACTGTTGGCAGATTTTTTAACTATATATGCGAGGGCTTGAATCCTGTCAAAAGTATCGAGATTTCAATTAAATTTGGTGTCACCTGATTGATGCCGAATGATATAGTCACGTTTATTCTGGAAAGCGGCGAATTTTTTATTCGGGTCGACTATGCGGTTCACATTTGATTCCCATTCACGGTAACATGCGATCATTGAAAACGTTCGGAAACTGCTTTATCGATATACTTTAAAGACGTCTTTTCCGGGTGTTTGAAACCATGCTTTAAGGGAGAATAATGTCCAAAATTATACATTGTAAATGAGAGATATGAACCAACTCAAATTTCTATTAATTTATTGCCAAATACTTTCTGAAAAAAAAATAAAAACCCGACTATTTCATTGCGGATTTTATCTGTAAATTTTTCGAGAAAGTGAATCGTTCACGCGTTTTCAATAATTTCAAACTGGATAAATAGCAGTTCATTTTCCCGCCGGTGGTTTCCAGAATATGGGCCAATAAGTCGATATGAACTTGATTCATTATTTGAACGTACACGATCTTCAGTTTTACTTTATTATTTTAATAATACAGTATTGTTTTCGATTTTTAAAAAAAAAAATTTGTTACCCTCAAAATTTTTTTTCTTACGTTTCATAACGAGTAGACACGAAAAAGGCAAAAAAAAATTTCAGTCCGTCTGTCCGCCGTACGCCGTACCCCGTACGCCGTACGCCGTACGTCGACCGCTGTACGCAAAATCGTTTGAAGGCTCGTAGCTCCCAAACCCTTTGAGCTATTAAATTCAAATTTTTTTTGTGAATAGACTGGGTACGCCCCTTGAAGGGTGGGGGTGTGAGGGGGGAGGAGGGGGAAGTGTTTTAGACGGAAAATTTTGGTTTCTAGATCTCAGGAACCGCTTATGGCAGGAGGCTGAAATTTGGAATTTATATAAAGCTTCAGTAGTGGACCCATTTGCAAAAAATTTGCCGATATAGGTGAAGGGGTTTGGGAGTGGGGTGAAAAATAATGCGTCCGAAACGCAAAAAAGGTGAGATCGACACATTCTAAAATCCATATCTCCTAAACGGTCAATGTTACAAAATTGAAACTTAATGAATATCTGTAGGTATACTAGGAGAATAGATCCGAACCAAAAATTTGAGTGGGGGAAGTGGCGTACGGGGGTGGAAGGTGAAAAACTTTAAATTACGATTTCTCACGAACCAATTGCACTAAAGAAATAAAATTTGGTTTTTGTATAAAGGTTGATAAATGAAGTGTGCTGAATGCAAAATTTTTTAAGGGAGTGGTGGAGCATGAAAGTGGAGGGGATAAGAATTTTTCTAAGAAATCACGTCTCATATCTCAAGAACAGTGTAAGATAGATGCTTAAAATTTTTACCAGAAGTAGGCCTAATAAACCCCTAGCAGAAGTGTGGGTGTAAAGGGTGAGGGTGGGGGAGGGTGAAAAGGAAAAAGTTCCGATTTTAATATCTCGACAACCTATAATGATATAAAACTGAAACTTGGTATTTAAATAGAGCTATATTAGTAGCATCTTGGAAAAATATAATTTTTTATAGGGTTAGTATGGTACGGGGGTGGGGGGTGTTTTTCCTATCTATAGAACGGCTTATGCTACAAAGTTGAAACTCGGTAGGTTTATGTAAATCAACTAGAAAACTAATTTAAATAAAAAAAAATTTCAAATATCCATTGGCGTTCGGAGGGAGGGCAAAAAAAATGATCAGTGAAAATGGAATGCATATATTTTCACGGTTTTCGTCATATCTATTAGGTCTTCCCAAATATTAAATTGATTTTTATTCTGCGGCTTCTTCATATAAATACCTAGAAAGTGTATTCAGTATTTTTTAAAATTCGACCCCTAAGGGGGTGCAAAGGGGGTTGTGAACTTTTTCACAAATTCTACTGTATCCCCACGTCTTATCAGATAGCGAATATCTTTTCACTTTCACGTGCTTGCGTAATAATCGCCTAAAACTTGTTTTTAAGTTTTTTCCTTTTTCAGCCCCTAAGAGGGTATAAACGGGTTGAGCACGTTTTCACGAGTTCCGTCATTTCTTTTAGAAGTGATACGAAATTGAATTGGTTCCTACTTTCTCGTGCTGTCTTCATATTTATTTATTAACACCTTTCAGGATTTTTGGATATTCAACTCCCAAGTGGGTGTAAGGAGGTTGCATATCTGATGATATATCGAATTAATTTTTACTTCCTAAGGTTTCCTATATAACCGCCAAAAAGTCAATTTCAGTATTTTAGATATTCAATCCTAATGGGTGTAAGGGGGTTGTATGCTTTTCAAAGTTTCGACATATTTCTTAGGTTCGATGAGATATTAGATCGCTTTTCATTTCCACAGACTTTTTATATAATCGCCTACAAACCCATTTCTCAATTTTTCGATATTCAACCCCCAAGGGTTTGTATATGTTTTCACAATTTTTGCCATCCCTTAGTTCTGATGAGATATAAAACTGATTATTACGGCTAACCAATTCACGATTTTTCGAATTTCAAAAACCAAGGGGTTGTGAAGGGTTTGCTTACGTTTTCACAAATTTTTCAAAATCCGTCGTGTCTCATGAGATATCAAGTTGCTTCTTATGAAATCGTCTAAAAATCTGTTTCACAATTTTTTCGAAATTCAACCATCAAGTGGAAATAATGGGTTCGTATACGTTTTAACAATTCGTCATATCTCTTAATTCTGATAAGGCAACAAATTCGTTTTTGCTTCTATGGGTTTTTAGTGCACATAATATACTGAAATTCGAATAGTCTACACGGACTTTTTCAATGTTTAATCGGCTAAAAATCTCTATTTTAAATATTTTTATATTAAGAACAAAATTAACTATCGATACAGATACGTCATAATCTCGAAACAACTGATGATATGCTCCGACTTTGAGCGCTCCCGAACTTTGACCCGAAAAATAATATAGTTTCGCCCAGACCATTGGCAGATTTTTTTTTTGTCTTTTCAATGTTTTTATACACTTTACAGAACAATAAACGGTTTTCAAAACATTACATTTTTCAAATTTCGAATTTCCTTCCCACAATTTTTCCAAAATTTTTAAGTGGTTACGTTTTAAGATACGACAACAAGCTCCAGACCTCTAGCTCATGAAACAATGGCGCATGTTTAAATCAAAAAAAAATTCTATGAGTTAATTGTGTGGGAATGTGAGGAAAAGTTCGGAGGGTAAAAACGAAAATATATCGATTTTAATAACGCGAAAACAGCTTACGATGGATTACTGTATAACTGGGAATTTAAGTAGAGCCATAGTCATAGCAAATTCTAAAAATAAAAATTGTAATTTTGGTACTATGGTACGGGCGTTCGGGATGTTTATCCTATCTCAGAAACGTTTTATGGTAGAAAGTAGAAAATTGGTAGATATATGTATTTGTTCAAGAAAAGCACATTACGCTTAAGAAATATTTTAAATGCATTGGGGTACGGAGAAAATTGTCATTGAAAATGTGTTTACGAATTTCGTCATATTTATTATACATAGGTTTTCTGAAATATTCAACTAGTTTCACTTTTACGAGTTCTTCAGAAAAACGCCTAAAAACTGTTTTCATAGTTTTTTTTAAATTCGTCCTGTTTATTTAATTGCATATATTTTCACGAACTCTACCATATACCATAGGTTTTGTTAGATTCGAAAAAAATTAGCCTCACGGTCTTTTTATTAAATCGCCTAAAAACGGATGTGAACATTTTCTGCCATTGCGCCACTAAAATAGTGTGAAAGGGCTATATACTTACTTACGAATTCCGTCATATCTCTTAGGTGTGATAAGACATCGAATTGGTTTTACTTCCACGTTCTTTTTATTTAATTGCCTAAGAACTGATTATAGAATATTTTAGAATATTTAGAATATTTTAATAGTAAACCCCCGGATTCAGACATGCCTATAAAATCTTATGAGATATCAAATTGGTTTTTACTTCATCGGAAATTTTATGTAACCGCCTGAAAATCAATTTCTGGATATTTCAATATTCAAACCACAAGGGGGTGTGAAGGGTTTGCCTGCGTTTTTACAAATTTCGCCATATCTACAAGAAAAATCCATTTGGTTTTTAGGGACCGTTCACATATTACGTCACGCGAAAATGGGGAGGGGGGTTGCAAAAATGTGACAAAGTGTGTCATAGGGGAAGGGGGGAATCTGAAAGATGTGACGTAACAAAATCGGAACGGAATTTTTCTTAAAAATTATTATTATTATCAATTTACTGGCAACCCTGCAATATATGTCACAACGTCGCAATCGCTAGTCACGACAAACCAATATTCTTTTTGGCGATATTTCGCCAAATGGGCTACTTCCAACAGAATCTTAGCGATACAATATTCCAATTTGCGTCATGTCGCCAATTGGGCTACTTCAATTCAATACTATGAGCGAATTGGGCTATTTTACATATTGAGGGGACTTGCCCGTAACTCAATTAAATGTATTTTGGCTGAATGAACAGAGTGCATTATTCAAATTTCAGTTTTCCCTATTCAAATTTCCCGCCTTAGAGTTCAAAACACTCGCGAGTCTGAACTGAACTATGGCATGACATAGAACTATGGCATGACTAAAAGCCAAACGGTATAATAGCGCTGCAGTTTCTTATGTTTTATCGAGCGTCTAACGCTATGACTGCGAAAGTAGATTTGGGGTCTTTTTACCGCCGGTTGTATGAAACCTATGGTAAAGCGTTCTCGGAAAAATCCAAGAAAGCAGTTCAGGCTGAAACGAACTTAATCTGGTCCGAATTAAAAATTCGAAATGATAAGGAAGCAGCTACAAAACTGAAAATTGAGGAATTATTTTTAAGTGCCACTAAAAAAAAGCAAAGCTTCTCCATTATTTCACTTCTCGTAATGGTACTTTTCAGTCAAGTGTTTCATCACCTGTGCTACAATCAGCTGCAGTGCCCGTGTTATCCAGATATTAGATTATTTGGTGTCTTTTACGTATCATTGAAAAAAAACTTTTCCACATATTGTCAATCATATCAATTTTGCAGAATTTTGAAATAGATGGCCAACAAATAAATCAAGAGGGCATCAGTAACAACAAACCTGCTTCTACTGTTTTAGCTAACAAGTTGCGCGAGAAGCCTGCTCAGGAATTAGCACAAAAGAAGATCGACCTTTCACAAAGTGAACTTAATTCCTTGCTGTTGGCGCGTAATTCGGGTATAGCAGCGGATAATGTGGACACAAAAATCCAAATGCAATCCAGAGAGAGTAAAGCCTACAAATTATGTTTTTTATGATATGACTATATGAATACAACTATTTGAGAAAATTATTATTTGTTAGGTAATATCTGAAATCGCTCTTTTTGGTGGAGCTGCTGACGACCGTCGTCGTTCGGAAGCGATAAGAAGCTGCCGAACTCTTGATGATATGCACAGTGAACTTCTAAAGAGAGGGTTTAAGATCAGCCGTACCGGACTATGTTTGCGCCTTCTTCCTCGGTGCTCCAGATCAATACAAGGCAAAAGGCATGTGACTACAGTGCCAGTAAAGTTGATAAAACCAGAGTCTGATTCTACATTCTACATTACACCAGGATGGGGTGTTTTGTACTACCACAATTCGAAACCTGGAATCTCTACCTTTGGTTTTGGGTCCAGATCAGGCATTTTTTTTGTCTGTAGATGATAATGCTAGAGTACCATTGGGCATTACAGCGGCAAAAGCACAATCTCCAATATTAATGCACTTAGAATACCGGGTAAGACTCCCCGATCATGACTTTGTAGTAGCGAAGCGACACAAACTAATTCCGTCCGTGTACGCCGGTATTGAAATAAAAAAGGACGGAAAAGGCCAGCCGAGCGCAGTTTCTTACTCTGGACCTACATATATTGCCATACGCAGCGGCAAACACTGCTCATCTACAGCACAAACCCATGCTGATGACATCAACTCCCTCACGGAACTACCAGCTTTCAAACCCTTTATTCGGACGCAGGAAGGTGCAATAAAACCTATTTTTATATGTACATCTGACGGTGGTCCTGATGAAAACCCGCGATACGCACGAGTTATAGCATCAGCAATAAAGCATTTCAAAGATTTTAATCTAGATGCTTTTTACGCTGCCACAAATGCTCCTGGGAGAAGTGCTTTCAACAGAGTAGAGCGTCGTATGGCTCCTCTTAGCCGCGAGCTGACAGGACTCATCCTCAAGCATGACACATTCGTGCTTTTATTTTTGAAAGATACAAAACCTTGTGACGTCACAACGGAGGGGGGGAGGGGTGACATGTTGCGACAAAGTGTGACAACGGAGGAGGGGGGTGTCAAAAATGGTCAAAATTTGCGTGACGTAGTATGTGTACGGCCCCTTATTGCTACGGGCTTTTTCTGTAATCGCCCAAAAACTATAATAGGTACATAACAATTTCGTGCGCACCCGTAAACTTTTTTGCTTTTCAAAACGTCAGTCAAAGTTTACATTTTTATCATGGTGAAGTTAACGAACGAGCAATGTTTGGAAATTATCTCAATTATTCTGTGTTTTATTTAAATACAAAATTGTTATGTCCCTATTGAATAACTCTTTATAACTTTTGTTTATATTCAAACCCCTTTTGGACCACTAAAAGGGCTGTATACGTTTTCATATTGTCATATCTCTTGAATCTAACTTCACGATTTTTCGAAATTAAAACCCCAAGTGAGTGTCAAGCGGTCGTTTACGTTTGTAAATCTCGTCATTTCCTTTAGGTCTGATAAGATGGCAAATTAGTTTTTACTTCTACATGCTTTTATGTAATCGCCTAAGAACTAATTTAAAGATTTTTTGTTTAGGTGATGATATATCGAATTGGTTTCTACTTCTACTGGATTTTTGTATAATCGCTACAAAACTAATTTCAGGATTTTACGATATTTTTATTTCTGTGGTCACTTTATTAATTTAAATTTTTGTGTGAAGTAGCTACTCTAATAATAAACTTAACTACTGGGAAAAATCACTTTCTAAATAACCTCCTTTTCTCGAAACAACCATTGCTATATATCGATTTTGACTATGTTCCAGACTTTGACCCAAAATCGTAATTTGTGTTTAAGGGTGTCAGTATCGTCGGCACCTCTGTCGCACCTCGAACTTGACCACTTCTTGGACTTTATTCCGAAAAATTTTGAAATTATGCCCAGACTGTTGACAGATTTTTTCACAGTTTCTGTAATAGTGCGAGTGTGCACAGAAGACTAAATAATGAATACTTACATCGACTTAAATTTAATGATTTTTTCGATGATGTCCATATTCATTAACTGGATGTAACTTTTGGGTTTAGTGAATTCTTATCCGAAGTTGTAATTAAAGTTTGAATAATAACAAACAATAATAATAAACCTTTGTTATTTCGATTCATAGCAAGCAAAACGTTATAAATTAATTGCAACTAATCCAATTCTCTTGGTTTTTGTGGAGTAATAATAAAAATCTGGAAAAGGCGCTCCATAATTTTTCTCAAGTAGAGACGCAGCAAGCAAATGAAGCACAGCTATATGTTCTTCATATCAAGGCTTCAAACCATCATGGTTATCCAAGACTCACTCGCTAGGTGGCAAACATTTATCAGCTGCTGTTTAAATATGAAAGAAACAAGAAGAAACAAGATAGGGAAAATTGGAAGTGAAAAGTAATTTTCAGGGAGCAGTATTCATCTTTCAAACCAAAACCTTAAATGGTGATATTTATTGCAAATATATTATAAATTTCAAAACACGTATGTATAGAGCTAGTGATAAAATAGGCAAAACAGTAACGTCCTTAGCCCTTTCGGCCAACGTTGCATTTAGTATGTGATGGAAGTCCGCACATCCTTTCTTGCGCATCCCAGTACAAATCATCAGGACATTTTGTCATAATCGGAACTCCACCGATACAAATGTAATACTTGTGGCAGTCTTTCGTATGTGGGAAGAAAGCCTGGTGTCTTGGACACTTTGGCAGCACATCGAGAATTTCATCTTTACCGTAGGATGGATCCGATCCTTCTACTTCGAACGGCATGAACACGCCCACCGTAGGTCGTGGCTTTGCAGTCGTAGAAGTTGTTGTTGATGTTGTCGTTGTTGGAGCTGGTGTTGTTGTAGTTGTGGTGGTAGTAGTCGTTGGGACTGGTGTAGTAGTTGTTGTCGTTGTAGTGGATGTCGTTGTGGAAACTTCGCTATAACACTGTGTATTTTTTCGAAGATCACATCGCTGTGCTGGATAATTCCAAAAGATATTATTACCGCACCGATGAAGATTCAAGGTGCGATTCACGCAGATGAAGTAGAGCGCACAGTCGTACGGATGGGGAAGAAAGTAGAAGCCACCGCGAAGGCAACTAACATTCTCGTCATCATATCCTTCCATAGGATCAACAAGTTCTTCGGGATCAACAAACGGAACGGTTACGGTGACGGTAACTTCCGTGACGGCCTCTTCAGTTGTGGTGGTCAGAAAGGATTCATAGTAGCATCTGTGCTTACTGTTAGAACACTCCTCGTTCAAGAAGTTCCACGTCGAGTTCAAACCGCACCGATGCAAATTCAAGCTGTAGTTGCTACAAACGAAATACAGATTGCAATTACTCGGATGTGGAAGATAGTAAAATCCTGGATGAATGCATCGGACATATTCAGGATCATATCCTTCTAGAGGATTCGCGACGGGAGTAATGGTGACGGCATTATCCTCCTGAGACGAAGACGATTCATTGCTGAGGGAATAGCAACGATATGCAGTTGGAGCTGTACACTTATTTCCCAGATAATCCCAATGGATATTAACTCCGCACTGATGCAAATGCATAGTATGGTTGATGCAGATAAAATACATCTCGCAGTTTGTAGGATGCGGCAGGAAGTAGAGTCCATCGTGGATGCAACGAACATGATCGGGGTTGAATCCGTCTAGAGGATTTTGGGGTGGAGCCTCACCCGGTGGATTCTCCTTGGGATCTTCTTCTTCGGAACTGTTCTTCACTGTAGAGTCATGATCTGCAGAGGCGTCGGTTGTAGAAGCGTCGGTTGTAGAAGCGTCGGTTGTAGAAGCAACGGCTGAAGAAGCATCGGCTGAAGAACCATCGTCTAAAGAAGCATCGGCTGTAGCTCCATCGGATATAGTGACTTCGGCTGTTGCAACCGAAGTTTCAACGATTGAAATTGTGGTAAGATCCGCTACAACAGTTGAAGGATATGCTTCCGTTGGGGAAGCATTTGTACTACTTGATGGTGTTGCGGTTTCTGGGATCTCTGGAGGTGATGGTAATGAAGGTGTAGGTGGTGGTGGAGCCGCTGCTATATTACTATAACAAATAGAAGATTCTGGATGATCGCAGCGCTGTTTTACGTAGTCCCAATGCATATTCAGGCCGCAATAGTTCTGGTGTAAGGTTCGCGAGACACAAATAAAGTAGTGATCGCACTGGGTAGGATGCGGAAGATAGTAGACTCCATCCCGCTTGCATCCAATTTGATCAGGATTAAAGATTTCAGTATTGGGAGGAATAGCAGGACGTTGTGTTTCAGTCTGTCCCTGGGTAGTAGCTTCGATCGCTGGAATGTATGGTGGAGGATCTGGTTTTTGTGGAATCTAAAATGGACGAATTTGAAAAAAAAATATGGAAGTTTCCGGAGATAGTCATAAACGTACCGCACTATAAACACAAGTCGTGTCCCGTGGCCAATTGCACACATTTAAATTAACATCGAACAGAAGTCCATCGGAACAGTGCATCAGCTCCGGAAAATCGCGATCGCACACAAAATACGATGAACAATCGGTTGGATGTGGTATTTTAGCTCCGTGTAGTTGTCCATGACAAATCTAATTCAAATCGATTTTATCAAAATTAACGAATCGAAAATTCACAAATCTAAAAATTACCATTGCATCGACAGTTTCAGTATTCCGATTCAACGTACGGCCGTTTACGGCGCAAATAACTATTGCGAAAAGAAATAGGAGCTGTCCCATAGCGGTGCTAATTGTCTAATGTACACCGAATGCAATTCGAAATAACGCACTAAATTAGCAAAATGGAAGACGATCGTACTTATACGAGATTCTGATTTTTTGCGAGTTTGAAAAAAAATGGTGCATTTAACTCGACGGAGAAAAATGATTTGAATTGTGTCCAAATTGAACAATCGCACAGCTTCTTTTGATATAAGCCTGCGACTTTTTTTTTGCTGGGTTCAAGAGTATGCCTTAAGGAACACGAAAAACACTAATTGGACATTAGAAGCGATAAGGTAAATGGAGATCGTGATTTTACATGGTCGCGATAAAGACCCGGGCGCGACATGATTTCTTTGCAAAAAATTTAAAAATTAAATAAATTTTTTTTTTCCCGAAATGATAAGCGGACACTTTTCAAAGGTGTTGAGCATGTGTTAACAGAACAAGCGAATATTGCGATGGGACAAAAGAGGACAGAGTCGAAAATACCTCAATGAAATAATGCTGTAATGCATTATGTTTGAATTTCCATGTGAATGAGGTTAAGCGGGCGAAACTTTTCAAATTTGCCGCCTCCAACTATTTTCTTTTCTGTGCAAAAATTTTGAGTCATGCAAGTCGTTCGAGGGGAGTATTCAGTGCAATTAAAAGAATAGTTGATTAGATATCGGTTTAATACAGGGTGTATCGCAATTATGGATCGTCGTCGCGGCGTCTTTTAGCTATGATAGTGGGAGGCGTGCATTACCCCTCTCTTGAATTTGAGAATTCATTCATTTTCACTAGAATTAATTGTATATCACTAGACATCCATTCAGTGAAAAAAGTCTCACCCCTTTTGGGAGGAAACTAAATTGGTCTCATGATGGCGGAAAAAAATGTCTAGTTGCTATGGCATTCTCTTTGATTATTCCCCAAAAATTTGGCCTTAGAGACAACGCCATCTATTGATCTAAGTTAACCTATCGAGGCTGTTCAATAATTTAAATATTTTCAGAAATGCGCTGATAGTCAATCTCTTAACAACTAGGTGCTTGCTTCGACTTAGAGCAGAAAAATTTAAAAAAATGCGGTAATCATCGACCAAACAATTTCAATAGACATACGTAATTTTCTGAGGTAACGGACCATATGGTAGTCCTTTCAACTTGAGACCATAATTGATTTATTTTAAAACTAACCACAGTCCCGATAAGCGGCAGCCAATCGTTTAACACTCTACTGAACTCCGATTTATATTGTAGCTGAAGATAAAGCATAATAAAGAGTACGCATATAGTTTGCACTTTTCAAAGACTTTCGTTTGGTTGGCACTCAAAGGACACTATGTTCAGGTAAATCACTTTCCTTTTTAAGGAATTTACATGCGGCCTGCAGGAAGGACTCACTTAAATTTAAGCATATTTTTTCCCATTCTCAGAACTATTAAAAAAATCTGCCAATGGTCTGGGCGAAACTTTATTATTTTTCGTGTCAAAGCTCTGGAGCGGTCAAAGTCGGAGTATATTATGAGTTGCTTCGAGATTATTAGATTTCTTGGAAAATTAATTTTGTTCTTAAAATAAAAATATTTAAAATAGCGATTTTTAGCCGATTAAACATTGGAAAATACACGGGCTCTATTCGAATTTCGGTATATTATGTACACTAAAAGCCCATAGAAGTAAAAACGAATTTGTTGCCTTATCAGACTTAAGAGATATGACGAATTGTTAAAACGTATACAAACCCATTACTTCCACTTGGGGTTTGAATTTCGAAAAAATTGTGAAACAGGTTTTTAGACGGTTTCATAACAAGCAACTTGATATCTCATGAGACACGAGGGATTTTGAAAAATTTGTGAAAACGTAAGCAAACCCTTCACAGCCCCTTGGTTTTTGAAATTCGAAAAATCGTGAATTAGTTAGCCGTAATAATCAGTTTTATATCTCATCAGAACTAAGGGATGGCAAAAATTGTGAAAACATATACAAACCCTTGGGAGTTGAATATCGAAAAATTGAGAAATGGGTTTGTAGGCGATTACATAAAAAGTCTGTGGAAGTGAAAAGCGATCTAATATCTCATCGAACCTAGGAAATATGTCGAAGCTTTGTAAAGCATACAACCCTCTTACACCAATTTCTTCTCACTTCTAAAAGTAATGACGGAATTCGTGAAAACGTGTTCAACCCGTTTATACCCTCTTAAGAGCTGAAAAAGGAAAAAACTTGAAAATCGGTTTTAGGCGATTATTACGCAAGCACGTGAAAGTGAAAAGATATGCGATATCTAATAAGACCTGGGGATATAGTAGAATTCTTGAAAAAGTTTACAACCCCTTTGCACCCCCTTAGGGGTCGAATTTTAAAAAATCCTGAAAACGCTTTCTAGGTATTTATATGAAGAAGTCGTACAATAAAAATGAATTCAATATTTGGGAAAACCTAATAGATATGCCGAAAACCGTGAAACTATATGCATTCCATTTTCACTGATCATTTTTTTTGCCCCCCCCCCCTCCGAACGCCAATGGATATTTCAAAACTTTTTCTATCTAAATTACTTTTCTAGTTGATTTACACAAACATACCGAGCTTCAACTTTGTAGCATAAGCCGTTCTATAGATAGGAAAAAGACCCCCCACCCCCGTACCATACTGCCCCTATAAAAATTTATATTTTTCCAACATGCTACTAATATAGCTCTATCTAAATACCAAGTTTCAGCTTTATATCATTATAGGTTCTCGAGATATAAAAATCAAAACTTTTTCCTTTTCACCCTCCCCCACCCTCACCCTCTACGCCCTTACTTCCAAAATTTTGTTTCTGCTAGCGGTCTATTAGGCCTAATTCTGATAAAAATTTTAAGCATATATCTTTTACCGTTCCGTACCGCATAATTATTATCCCCTCCACTTTCATGCCCCACCGCCCACTTGAAAAAATTTACTTTCATCAAACTTCATTTATCAATCTTTATACACAAACAAAATTTTATTTGTCTAGTGCAATTGGTTCGTGAGATAGAGTAATCTAAAATTTTTCACCCCCCACCCTCGTACGCCACTGCCCCCACTCAAAAATTTGTTTACAATCTATTCTCCTAGTATACCTACAGATATTCATTAAGTTTCAATTTTGCGATATTAACCATTTAGGAGATATGGATTTTAGAATGTGTCGATCTCATCTTTTTTGCGTTTCGGACGCATTATTTCCCCCCACTCCCAAACCCCTTCACATATAGCGGCAATTTTTTTGCAAATGGGTCCACTATCAAAGCTCTATATAAATTCCAAATTTCAGAATCCTAGCATAAGCGGTTGCTGAGATCTAGAAACCAAAATTTTTCGTCTAAAACGCTTCCCCCACCTCCCCCCTTACACCCCCACTCCTCACAATTTGTTCACTTCAAGGGGCCTATCCAGTCTATCTACGAAAAAAAATTGAACTAAATAGCTCAAAGGGTTTGGGTGCTACGAGCCTTCAAACAATTTTGCGTACACCGGTCGACGTACGGCGTACGGCGTACGGCGGACAGACGGACTGACAATTTTTTTTGCTTTTTTCGTGGCTACTAGTCATGAAACGTGAAAAAAAATTTTTCAGGGTAGCAAATTTTTTTTTTTAAAAATCGAAAACAATACTGTAGTATTAAAATAATAAAGTAAAATTAACGTGTACATTTCGCTAAGTAAAATCCCGAACTTAATTTTAACTCAAAATTAATTTGTACAAAACTTCGACTTCCTGACAAAACATTTACATCATATTTATAAATATCAAGTTTTAACTTCCTAGTTTAATTCATTAGTTCAGTCAAACTTAAAAAAAAAATTAAAAACAACACAGTCACGATCGGCTATAAGCCAATAGTATGATACTCTAGATGAAAAATTAAATTCCGATTTTCATTGTAGTTAGGGATAAAGCGCACTATTTAAAAAAAAATAATTTTCAACCCAATTTTTACTTGAAATTTCCAGTATATTAAATTTTCTCAGATAAAAGTACACGTTTCAAGCACTTTTACACTAAATCACTAGTATTAGTAAAATATAATATTAACTTTTCAACTGAACCATACAATTTACATGAAAAGACTCTCAAAATTACACAACATTTCGTGTAAAACTAACTATATTAATATATGAATTGAAATTTACGTTCTTTTTCGTGTAATTCTACTTATCTATTTGAATTTTACGACGGAAAACATGTGATATATGAAAACACGAAGTTGGATGCTTCGCTTGATTTTATTTTCTACTAAAATGAAAATGAAACGCCTTCGGTGGCGCAGTGGCTACGTGCGTCAAACCAACGCAGCAAAACCAGAATTGAGCGCGGGTTCGATTCCTAACTACAGCCAAGGGCTTTATTATGGGTAGGGGAGACCGGGGACAGTAGAAACAAGGGACAATAGAAACAATGGTCATAATGAACGCAATCTTTAGTTTAAATTAAGCTTCAAACAAAGCGTTTTTAAATGCGGCGATGACCTCCTCATTCGACTCAAATTTCTGCCCGGCGAGTGACTTTTTAAAGTTTGGAAACAAAAAGAAGTGGCACGGGGCCAAATCTGGAGAATACGGTGGAGAAGCAGTTCGTAGCCCAATTCGATCAATTTGGTGGAGGTGTGAGCTGGTGCGTTGTCATGGTGGATGAGCACTTTTTTCTTCGCCAAATGGGTCCGTTTTTTCTGCAATTCGGCGTCGAATCGGCCCAATAATTCGCCATAGTAGAGCTTTGTGACCGTTTTGCCCTTCTCCAGGTAGTCGATGTAGATCACACCTTGTGAATCCCAGAAAACGGTGGCCATCACCTTTCCGGCCGATAGGACAGTCTTCGCCTTCTTCGGAGCACGTTTGCCGGGTGAAGTCGACTGTTCCTTGGTCTCTGATGTGTATCAGTGGATCCATGTTTCGTCGACGGTCACGAAACGACGCAGAAACTCCTTCGGATTGCGCTTAAACAGCGTCAAACACTGCTCTGAAGTGGGCTCACGGTTGCGCTTGTTGTCCGGAGTGAGCAAAATTTCATGCAGGATATGACCCACGTGGTCTTTTGAGATGCCTACTGTCTCAGCTATCTCGCGCACCTTCAATCCGCGGTCTGCCAATACGAGATCGTGGATTTTTGTCACGTTATCCCCCGTGGAAGCCGTTTTCGGGGCACCTGGGCGTGGCTCATCAAAAACCGACGTGCGACCACGTTGAAACTCGTTAAACCAATTTTTGACGGTCGCCATCGAAGGAGAAGAGTCACCGTACACAGCATCCAAGCGCTCTTTGATTTCACTGCGCGATTTCCCTTCCAAAAACAAGATCCATTTTCCATTTTTCTAAAATCCGGGGGCACGCCCGCTTTCACACGCGGTCAAAGCAAAAGTACGAGTCCGATTCGGCTGAAATTGACAGTAGCCGTCTACGAGAATGTACTACACGATAGTAAATTTCTCTTGCGATAGTGGCGCTATCGGGCTGTGAGGCTATGTACTTGCCGGACCGCCCTAGTATATATCAAAAAATATGTTTTTCCACCATCTGTGTAAAGTTTTTCCATCATCGAAAAAGGAATAAAAACGTGACTATTAGGCTTCAACTATTAATATTTGTATAGTTTAGTATATTTCCATTAGTTGCAATAGTTTAAATTCATACGTTCGTACGAGGTTAAAAAAAACAATTGAGTATTTAGATCAAAATGTGTTGTGGCGACAATTGAAACAATAAAAGCGGGAACAGTCGAAACATGTTTCAATTCGCAAATTAGTCTTCCAATTGTCCTTCAAATATTCCTTAAACATGCCAGATACATGAAGACGAAATTCTATGGCTGAAGAAGATTGGTTTTCTGCATTCATGAATCATATTTCCACAAATCATGAAGCATAAATCCAGAACTTTCAATTCACTGCCCTCAAACCACAAGTCTTTTACGAGGAACAAGTTTTAACATCACGTTACACATTTTTGACAATCTGACTAATTATGACAATTTTGGATTATAATAAATACATATTACACTTTACCTAAATGCTGATTCAATTGTCCCAGGTATTTGTTTCCACCGTCCCAGGCACGGGGACATTTGAAACATGTCGATGCCTTCAATATTTTTTTAAAATATCTCTTTTCTTTATCATTATAGGTCAACGAAACAATTAAAATATAAAATAGAGTCAATGTACTCTCTATAACAGTTTTAATAAATTAGAAAATTATGATACCCGCGTGGGAAAAAAAAATCATGAATCGAAAATGTTTCTATTGTCCCCGGTCTCCCCTAAGTAAGTAAGAAATAATATTAGAAGTAGAAATAAGTGTATATAGTCTCAACCGATTTTGATCAACTGTTTAGGGAACATGTAGAATAGTCCCGCGATGGTTCCTGTGAAGTTTGGTACCGATCAAATCAAAAACAATTGTTTTTTTTTAACATTTTTCCAATTTTTTTCGCGATTTTAGCTCTAATTGTTTGTTTGTCCCGTATGACTTCCTAAACCATGCATCCGATTGCGATGAAACTTTGTTGATATATTTAGCGCACGTCCGCGAAGGTTTCTGCGTTAGCCAAATCATTTACCAGTTGGTGGTACGCGAGTTATTTCAACATTTGAGTGTATTTCATAAAGTTTAGCGGCAGTTCGTTCACTTTCGGTGTATTAGTTATGCGTCCCTATTACTAAATGGTAAAGTTGGACAATGGATGTTGGATAGGGGATAGAGGATAGTGGATGGAGGATGGAGGATGGTGGATGAGGGATGGTGGATGGTGGATGATGAATAGAAGATGGAGGATGGAGTAACGGGAGCAACGGAGCAACGGAAGCAACGGAGTAGCGGAAGTAACGTGAGAAATGGAAGCAACGGAAGTAACGGGAGCAACGGAAGCAACGGGAGAAATGGGAGCAACGGGATCAACGGGAGCAACGAGAGCAACGGAGCAACGGAAGCAACGGGAGAAATGAAAGCAACGGGAGTAACGGGAGCAACGGAACAACGGGAGAAATGGGAGCAACGGGATCAACAGGAGAAAGGGGAGCAACGTGATCAACGGAAGCAACGGAAGAAATGGAAGCCAAGGGAGTAACGATAGTATAGCACCAAACAAACGTGAGCGTAGCAAGCGTAGCCGCGGTACACGGCTAGTAAAAAATATATTAGGAACTCTTATTTGATTGAATTTAATAATACAACATAATAATAATATATTACTAATATATCAGGTAAAAATCTATCAAACAATGGCAATTTTTTTTTAAAATGCAATTGAAAACTTTAGAAATGATTTTTTCTTATCTCGACATAAGCTGTTATCGCTTTTTACCAAAAACTTGTTTAGATTTCAGTCAATAGTAAAACCGATCCTACTTTTAGTTCAAAACTAATTTCTTTATAAGTTAGACGAATGACTCAAATGATTTTGTTTACACCAATTCCTCTATATGCCACTATTAATATATCAATGTCGCAGCTTAATTACTTTTATTACATTATTTTAATAATAAAGTATTGTTATAGATTTTAAAAATTGGGGTTGATTTTTTTTGTGAGTAGAATAAGTGGATGGAGCAGCGTTTTAGATGAACAATTTCGGTTCCTAGATCTCAATAGGCTAGAACTTTTTATAGAGCTTTGATAATAGACACATTTGCAAAAAAATTGTCTTGTTGGAGGATGAAAAAGATAAAGTTCCGAGTTCTATATCTCGAAAACTCATAAATATAAATAGCTGATAGCTAATATTTGGATAGAGCTATAGTAGTGGCATGTTGTACAAATATATTTTTTAGTATGGTACAGAGGTGGGTAGTGTTTTTCCAAACCGAAGAACGGGTTATGCTAGAAAGTTTAAACAGAATTGCATCCGCCTCCAGACGGATCATTTTCCTCTTCTTGACGAAATATCACCATCACATGCTGGTTATCATGTCTGGTCATCCATCGGATGAATTCCCCTAGATGTTCCTTCCTCCAATAGCTACCCTCCTTCAACCTCTTTTCCGTACCTTATTTTTGCATCTGGCACCCTCACACCTCATTATCTTTCCTCAGCCCGCCGACCGCAAGAATGGGATTTCTCAAACCCGAAACGAGCAGAGTTATTCGTCCATGAGCCGAAGTGACATACTCACCCCATCCGACGAGCTAGAACGTGCTTCTATGCTAGCTGCTCAGTCGCTTCAGTGGCCGCTCGTGGGACCAATGTCGTTCAATGACGACATAGTCAACGAATAAAAACATATGAAAGTTATTCTCCATTTTGGTGAAGAAATGACAATTTCTTCCGATAGATGGAGGATGACTTTCCGTTCGCCAGGTTTGCGTCCAAATAAAAGGCAAAGGCCTAGTCTTCCGGACGTTCTGCGGACCTATTCGTTAAAAATATGGCACATGTAAATGTGCTATAAAACTATAAAAGTAATTTAGATAAAAAAAATTTCAAATATCCATTAACGTACGGAAGAAGGCAAAAAAAATTATCAGTGAAAATGGATTGCATATATTTTTACGAATTTCGTCATATCTTTTGGGTCTTCTGATCTATTGAATTCATTTTTATTCTACGATCTCTTAACATAAATGCCAGGAATGCTTTTTCAGCATTTTTTGAAATTCGACCCCTAAGGGGTTGTAAACAGGTTGTACATTTTCCCCAATTCAGCCATATCCCTCAGGTCTGATTATATATCGAATACCTTTTCACATCCACGAGCTTGTTTTATAATCGCTTAAAACCCGTTTCAAGATTTTTCCTGTTTCAACCCCTAAGAGGGTATAAACGGGTTGAACACGTTTACACGAATTCCATCATATCTCTTAGGAGTGATAAGACATTGAATTGGTTTTTACTTCCTCGGACCTTCTTTCAGGATTTTTCGATATTCAACCTCGAAGTGGGTGTAAGGGCGCTACATACGTTTTCAAAATTTTTGTCTTATCACTTAGGTTTAATAATATATTAATTTTGCCTTAACTTCTGCAGTGTTTTCATATAATAGCCTTCATACCAACTTTTGGATTTTCTAATGTCCAAACCCCAAGGTCATGTAAAAGGGTTGCATACCTTATCACAAATTCCTACATATTCTTAGATTTGATCAGATCGAATTGATTTTTACTTCCTAAGGCTTCAAATAATCACCAAAAAGTTAATTTCAGGATTTTTAAATATTTAACTCTCCGGGAGTGTAAGGAGGTTGCATACTTTTCACAATTTTCGACATACATACAGCTAGCTATACACAAATTTATTCGTACACCATTCAAAATTTAATTCAAAATAGTGTATATATAGTATTTAAAAAAAATAAATAATATGATTAAACATTTTAAAAGCTTCCCTTATGTCTTTCAATAAAATTCTCAATAAAAATAATATTTGACATATTTTATATTTTAAAATAAATGATCAGTCCTCCAACTACTAATTTCTGTAACACAAAATTATTCGTACACCTAGCAACACGATTTTATCTATGAACGCAATGTTAACGGGATATGAAATTTTTTCACTTCTCTATCAGTCTACAGTGCAGTGAACGTGTGCAATCTATATTTAAAATGAAAGAAGTACTTTTATCGTTTTTTAAAATTATTTTTTTAACAAATGGGTTGAAAATCAACTGAAACTGTAACTTCTGAGCGAAAAATAATAATTAAGCCTATTTCTGAAGGAAAATCTTTGCGAGAAACAGGGCGTATTGTAGGTAGGAGTCATACAACAGTTCAAAGTATTGTAAATAAATACAAACATTAAGGAACAATCCTAAATAAGGAAGGTCGTGGAAGAAAAAAATACTTTCGGATCATAATGAACGAGTTATACATAGTACGAAAAGTGAAACAAAATGCGAGTCTAAATATTAGGAATTTTACTGAAGATATGGCCCAAATAATGCGAAAACCTATTTCTTCTGAAACTGTAAAAATTACATTGAGGAAGTTTGGTTTATGGTCGAGTAGATCACCAGAACCCCTCTGTATCGAAGGCCAATAGGAAAAAGAGGATTGAATTTGCTACGTACTGACTTTTGGCAAAAAGTTATTTGCACAGACGAAAGCAAATTTAATGTTTTTGGTCCCGATGGAACGCAATTTGTGTGGAGAAGGCGTAATACGGAAATGCAAAAAGGAAATTTGTGATCAACAGTAAAGCATGGCGGTGGAAATGTGATGATTTGGGGCAGTATGTCAGCCGCTGGTGCAAGATAGAATTTATTGACATGACAATGGATAAAATTATGTATTTAGTAAATATTTTGAAAAGAAACTTAAAACAAACTGCGCGAGATATTGGGATAGAAACCGACTATTACTTTCAGCAAGATAACGATCCCAATCACACAGCGATTGTTGTTAAAGAATGGTAACTTTATAATGTATGAAATCAATTACGTACGCCATCTCAATCGCCGGACCTTAACCCCATTGAGCTATTGTAGGCATATTTGGGGCGTCAGTTGAGGAAAAAAAGTATTTCTGGAAAAGCTGAGCTTAAAGAGCATTATTATTCGAGAATGGGAGACTATACTGTCATCAGTGACCCAGAGACTCGTGAAATCAATGCCAAGGCGATTAAAAGCAGTGCTAGATGCTAAGGGCTATTCAACGAAGTACTAAATTTTAAAAAATTATTGTATTTCAAACCTATATTGTAAATTCATTAAAGTGTACCAATAATTTTGTTGAGAAATATTTTATAAGAATATGTTTTTGTTTCCAAATTCCTATTAAATAAGTACTAAAATGTTTATTTTTTTATATTATTGTACAGAACATAAGAACATAAGTTTCCAATTATTACTAAAGAATTTTTATTTTCATAACTCCTATTGCCTTACTGACTTTATAAATTTTTTTTCTTGGTGTACGAATAATTTTGTGTATACCTGTATATAGGTTTGATGAGATATCAGATTGGTTTTTCCTTTTACAGACATTTTTTATAATCGCCTACAAACTTATTTCACGATTTTTGATCTTATTCCCTTGGGGGAAGGGGATCCAAATGTTTCCGTATCATCAATTTTCTTTGGATCTTCTTCAATAACCGGCATTAATTTAATAATAGTCACACGGTCAAAAATATTGGACTAAAATTCAATAAATTTATATTGTATATACATACATTCCAACGCTGTATTAAAACACAATTGGAAAGAATGATTGAAATTAATTGTAATTCAACGCAACGATTTAAACGTAATATTTTTTATTAGTTCATGTATTCTTACAGGAATTAGATTTAAAATACAATACCTATTGTATATGGAATATTCTTCTGTATTGAAATCTAGCCTTCTTATATTTAAAAATTCAATACAGATTTCTATTGCATAATTTGGCAATTTAAATACTAATTTCAATTGTTGAAATATTTGGATTTAAGTAGAGCAAATGAAATACGTATTTATTTCATTTTTAATTTATTAAACAAAACATCCATTTTTAAATTGTTTCAGTACATATAAAGTGTTATTAATAGAATACCTTTCAAAAGTATCTTTAAATTTAAGACTTTCATAATTAAGGTAATAAGTACAATCCGAAATGTCAATTTCAAAGCAATTATATATTTCATTGAATTCTTTTGTAATATATTTTTTCAATTTAAAATAACCATTATTTTGATTAATTATAATAGTAGTAATTTTTCCAATAGTTGGAACATTTGCGTCATCATATTGCGTTTGCATATTGGCTTATCACTTTGGGTAGGATTTCTTTGTCAATTTCATTGCCTATATTGTCAAACACTTTAAAGGGATTCACAAATTTCTCTTCACAGCTCAAAAATACTAGAGAATAAATTTTAATTTAACTTCTAATCGAAAATTTTAGAATATTACTCGAATAAGCAATTTCCTCCGCACTTAGCAATAATCCGGCTGAGGATGATCGCACGCAATCCGATTTTTTTATTTCCATGAATTTCATTTCATTTCCGTCATTGAACTTCACTTTTACTAGAGTTCCCTCCATATTTAATGTTTTTTTTTAAAAAACTTTCCTGCACTGAATTGCTAAAACTGTTCGATTCAATTATTTTATTCAATTTTAATAATGCAATATTAAATGTACTGTCGCACTCAGGGCAACTTGCGATCTCAATATGAACGAAAAACAAAAGACATTTAGCAGCACGATTTTCTTTTTTTCCCAGAAATGCGTAAAACTTCATATTGCAACATCATATTTAATACAAATTATATTAAGTTTTAATCCGTGTTGCATTAATATTTTTTTCAATTAAGGCATATAATTGAAAATTATCCCGTGGTGAATTGCAAAAGAGGCTCAATTTTTCACTAGTATTGAAGTTATATTCAAAACTATTCCAAAATTTCTAACCGTGCACTAAATTATTATGTCTATTTATTTCACCTTGTATAATTGTGATCTCGGCTGCGTAATATAAAAAATCTGCCAACAGTCTGGGCGCAACTTTATTATTTTTGGGTAGAAGTCCGGAACGCGTTTAATTCGGAAATGCGGTATAGGTTACTATGTGACTGAAAACTTAAAAAAAAAGTTAGAATAGCGGTTAGAATGGGGTCGCGCTAGAATAATTACGCCGCTGCCACATATAACATATGAATTGCATAATAGGGCCATACTCCGGGACGAGGTCTAAGTCGTAGTATAATTTCAGTTGTTATGTGATTATGAGGTTTTCCGTGATATGGTTTTGGGCCATTACATGAAATCGGAAATGCATTCGTAGGCGATTATATAAAATGTCAGTGGAAGTGCAAACCAATCTAATATCTCATCAATCCTAAGAAATATGTCGAAAGCCTTACGTTCTCTTGGAGTTGAATATCTAAAAGTACTGAAATCAACTTTTGACGATTATATAGGAAGCCTTAGGAAGTAAAAATGAATTCGATATCTCATCAGAACTTAGAAATATATAAGAATTTGTGAAAACATATGAAACCCTCTTGCACCCACTTTGGGGTTGAATATCTAAAAATCCGGAAATGGGTTTTTACATATATATAAAGAAAGCCCGAGGAAGTGAAAACCAATCCGATGTCTTATCACTCTTAAGAGATATGACGGAATTCGTGAAAACGTGTTCAACCCGTTTATACCCTCTTACGGGTTGAAAAGGGAAAAAATTTGAAAACGGGTTTTAGGTGATTATTAAACAAGACCGTGGAAGTAAAAAGTTATTCGATATCTAATCAGACCGGAGGGATACGGCTGAATTCGAAAAAATGTATACAACTATGTACAACAACTATGAAATGTATACACCACCGTGGAGGTCGAAAATCAAAAATTCCTGAAAACACTTTCTAGGTATTTATATGAAGAAGCCGTAGAATAAAAATATATTCATTATTCAGAAAGACCTAATAGATATGACGAAAATCGTGAAAATATATGCATTCCATTTTCACTAATCATTTTTTTTGCCTCCCTTCCGAACGCCAATGGATATTTGAATTTTTTTTAGTCAATAATACTTTTCTAGTTAATTTACATATACGTATCGAGTTTCAACTTTCTAGCATAAGCCGTTCTATAGTTAGGAAAAACGCCCCCACCTCCGTACCATACTATCCCTATAAAAAATCATATTTTTTCAACATGCTACTACTATAGCTCTTTCCAAATACCAAGTTTCAGATTTATATCATTATAGGTTCTCGAGATATAAGAATCGGACCTTTTTCCTTTTCACCCTTCCCCACCCTCACCCTCTACACCCACACCACCAAAATTTTTTTTCTTAGGGGTCTGTTTGGCATACATCTGGTAAAAATTCTAAACATCTATCATACACTTTTCTTGAGATATGAGACGTTATATTTTAGAAAAATTCTTATCCCCTCCACTTCCATACTCCACGGCCTCCTTAAAAAATTTTACTTTCAGCAAATTTTATTTGTCAACCTTAATACAGAAACCGAATTTTATTTTTCTAGTGCAATTGGTTCGTAAGATATCGTAATCTAAAGTTTTTCACCCCCCACCTCCGTACGTCACTGCCCCCTCTCAAAAATTTTCGATCTATTCTCCTAGTATACCCACAGCACAGATGTTCATTAAGTTTTAATTTCGTGTTCTTAACCTATTAGGAGATATAGAATGTCTCGATCTCGGCTTTTGAGCGTTTCGGACGCATTATTATTCACCCCACTCCCATACCCCTTTACCCATATCATCATTTTTTCTGCAAATGGGTCCACTGTCGATGCTCTATATAAATTCCAAGTTTCAGCCTCCTAGCCTAAGTGGTTACTGAGATCTAGAAACCAACATTTTCCGTCTAAAACGCTTCCCCCACCTCCCCCCTCACACCCCCACCACTCCATAGGTGGCCACTTGAAGGGGTCTGCTCAGTCAAAAAATTCAACTTAATAGCTCAAAGAGTTTGAAAGCTACAAGCTTTCAAACGTTTTGCGTACGGCGGACGACGCATAGACGGACTGAAATTTTTTTTTGGTGTCTATTAGTCATGAAACGTGCAAAAAAAAATTTTCAGGGCAGTAAATTTTTTTTTTAAAAATCGATAACAATACTTTATTATTAAAACAGTAAAGTAAAATACAGTGCGCTCCTCACCCAACTTCCAAATTTCAATTGTAATTCAACACTTATTCATCCAGGAGATCCCAGGTACAACAAATTATATTATAAATATAACACTCATTAAATTTAAAAATTCGAAAATAAGTGTAAAATCTCACCGAATGACATCATTCAATCGAAATTTTCATTCATAATTTTTCACTGGAAACAAAAATTATCTATTTCTTAAAATCTTTTTAAAAATAAAACTTCAATGCGCGAATTTAAAAATAGGAAATAATTCACCAAAAAGATTAAGAACAAAGCAAACAATAATAATTATAAAAAGACATAATGGAACACCAACCGATTTTCAATTAACCTTTTCCAGTGCTCTGTTATCGTGTGGCGCGATTAGCTAATTGCTAGATTTTGTTTCTTATTAAACCACACAAGAAAATTATTAAGTATTCTGAAGTAAAGGAAGCAATATTTTTCTTTGATATCTATCGCAAAAGACATCTTTATTATTAACTTTCCAAAAAAAAGATTATTTCCGATTATTTTTCCGTGTATCTCACCGGAACTAGAGATGTTCAACTATTTTCGTATGGGACTAGCATCGCCAAGAATCGGAAGTTTTAACAAAAATATTGAATTATTGGTTTGGTGAATGTTGTACATTTTTAAACTGAAAATGCAATGGGTAAATTACTGTTTTATTTTTATTTTGTGTGACGTTTCGGACTCGACTGATCAAACTGATCGAAAATATGAACAATTGTCGCGATGATATCAGCGTTGTACCACTGATATATAATATATGGATACCTCATCGGCTCATTTCCCTATACGATATGACATATTGAAATAGCCGACGAAATCGTACCCTCTCGCTCCTTCTTAAAATTTCGGACTTCGAAAAACATGGGCAACAACTTAAATAAAATTAAAAACTTTTCAATTTGAATTATCAGTTCTGACAATTCAAATTGTTCGATTTGATGGTGAGAAGTTGTGTTTTGCGCTCGAAATTCATAACACAACTCACAGTTTACTTCAATTTTTTTATTAATAAATTTCTTGGGAAATAACAGTTTCAGGAATATTTATAACGGTTGAGCATGTAATACGTTATTTTTGAATTTGGCGCCATACCGATAAGTACATGGTATTATATTCATACTGCAGTAGCCAATATTACCTGTACAATTTACACAGCTTAGTTGCAATTTTATGAACTCATTTTCTTTCAATACCTTGCATTGTTTATCCAAAAAAGTATTTATCAAATTCTATTTGATAATTTTTCAATTCGAAATTACACCTAAAAATTCGGATTTCATTTTTCATGTTGCCTAATCTGATAGTTCTGTCATTGTTTTCCTTCTCGCCTTAATACATGCATACCGTACTACTAACTCTTTCCTTCTTAAGATTCAGGTCATCCGTGGCTCAATCCTAATTTGTACCCCGGATAACTTTCGAAGTTTCTCTAAACTTAAAATGAATTGAATTTGTGAAAGAAACATAAAGAAATGTTTCAATTAAAAATTATTTTATTTGCATTACCAATTTTAAATCTAATGAATGTTTAAAATCATCAAAATTTTGTTCAATAATGCAGAACCTCGGGTTATCATGGACACCTTTTTCGGATATTGACATTTTAAAAACGTCGGCCATGTGAGATAGCAAATCAAGGCCTCCATTTGATATATCTCAGTGCGTTGTACTCAGAAGAACGAGATCCATTCATCGACAATTGCGGAACATGCAACGGTGGAGACCCACTCAATCGATTTTTGCAACGTTAAAATATTGGCCAAGACGAACCTTTACCATCAAAGGATTGTAAGGGAAGCGATTGAGATAGTCAAACACCCGAAAATTAAGGACTTAGTAGAGTCCGAAATGTCACCCAAATTTTATTTGGAAAATTAGAATTTTCAGTATTAAATGATTGATTAAATTCGAATTAGAATATTACATTATTATACTCGTTACTTACGATTTGACTTGTCAAAAGTAGCGTTCTACTCCAGTCGAAAGTACGTCCGGCGGTCTTCACATATTGCTCTAACACTACAAAATGGCCACCCAAAGAAAAACCAAGTTATCCTTTTAAAGAACTAAAAAGCCAAAGTAGAAAATCGTATTAACTTTTCATTGGAATCACTATCAATCCTTGCTTGATATTAATTTTTACAGGCTTGTTATTCGGCTACATTTTAAAACATGAAAGTAGTCTTCTGCAGCTATGCTAACTTCAAAATATATTTACACATCGCAGTAATGAAATTAAAAAAAATACAATCATTAAACCCCTTTCTGGGTTGAATATCGAAAAATTCAGAAAACAATTTCATGGCGCTTGTATGAAATACCTGCAAAAGTACAATTAAATCAATATCTTAACAGACCTAAGAGATATAATGATTTCAACTGAAACACGATTCGATTGAAATTAATAAAAATATCAATGGTTTATCGCATTCAATTATAGAACGTTTCCCGATTTCTACTCGATCGCTGCTATTAATCAAAATCGCTTTACAAACACTTTTGCGTTGAACTGACTGTCGTCTCTTCACTGTAGTAAAACTGATACCGCCTTCAAGCTCTGCAGCGCTTATATACTGCATGTGTTGAGACAAGAGATTTCCCGCATATTCGGTGGTGTGTGTGAAATGTTCTGGAAGTGTGCAGAAGCGAGGAGGGAAAGATGGTTCGAGAAGTTTTGTAGAAGTATGTAGAGGTATGCAGAGTTTTCTACGCTTTTCTTTTTGAATATTGTCTTTCTCTGTTTTTTCTGATATACAGAAGACACCACTCACTCTTAAATACAAAACTTCAGAGTAACAATTTTTTTTAAAATTTCAAGTCGATCACAAAACTTTATTATTAAAAAATGAGAAAGTTCAATAGGAATCTGATGTTTGTGTTGTGATGTTGTTTCTTTGCTGTTGAGTCCTGGAGCTTGATTTTTCAGTGTTTTCTGGGAAACTATACTGTGTGATTTTGTTTTCTTCTTGTCATATGAACTGCAACCAAAACCTCAATTGCATTTACTTAAAACATGCCCTAAAACAAGAGAGGCCGGCTCTTAGTACATTCATTCAAAACCGTTTTTTTTAAATCGTCATTCTTTAAAATTTAATATTTTCAAAAATAAATCAGTTTACTGTAATTTAAAAAGTCTCACACCAGCAATAAGAAGTTAAACTTCTGTGAAACTCCTAACGGTAAATTACTAGACCTTTATTTTTGTGATCGCCAAAAAATTAATAAATTATTTATTTAAAAATTCATCTTGCTGAAATGGTGTTGGCTGGAAAAATATTTACTGACTCGCCCGCTTTTCATATACGAGTATGTATGTAGTCCTTGATTCGCGTTACACCATCTGCCAATAGTCTGGGCCCAACTTTATTATTTTTGGGTAGAAGTCCGGAACGCGTTTAATGCTGAGATGCGGTGTAAGTTATTATGCGACTGACAACCTAAAGAACAACCTCCCCCTAACATCCCACCCTCCAAAACGATACCAATCGTAGGGGTTCATCCAATCCAATCACCCACCAAAAAAATTTCAATTTAATATCTCAACGGGTTTGTGAGCTACGCGCCTTCAAACGGTTTTGCGTACGGCGTACAGCGGACGGCGTCTTAGGCGGACAGACGGACATTTTTCTTTTTGCTTTTTTGGGGTCTACTAGTCCTAAAACGTGAAAATACAAAATTTCAGGGTAGCAAATTTTTTTGAAACTTCAGGTCGATCACAATACTTTATTATTAAAAAATAATAAATTAATAATGAAAACTGGTTTCAGACGATTATACAGAGTGTCCGGTACTCCGCGCACAACCTTGTAAGGGGTTATTCCTTGATATATTTTGAGACAAAAATTGTTCTACAGGGAGGGTCAATTTTCAATATCCGTGGAGATACAGGGTGGTCAAGAAAGGTATTTCGGGCCTGTAAAACGTTATATCTTGAAAACTAATATTTTATATTTATGAGATATGAAAATTAGTATCGTTTGGTTTATACCATCTTTCGTTTTACTCGCGTCTCACTCTTTTCGGTGCTTGGATTTATTGTACCTACCTCATGCATAAAATCCCAGATTTTGCCTCACGTCATTCAAAAGTAAAATTAATTCGATACCGTTCTTGAGATATGTGACTATTTTCAACAAAAAATTGTTTAGCTCATCACATCTCCATCAACCCCAATCCCCCGAAAAGTGACGACTTCAAATTTTTGAACTTGATCGCTTAAAGGACCTATGAGCTACGAGAGATTGCGTAAGACGTGCGACGGACAGACGGACGTTCTTGAGCTGCACTAGTACAATACAAAATATCAGTATACAGCCCTTCCAAACTTCACTGACTTTCTCATCACTGAACTCCCGCGAAGTAGTGAACTAAAAGAACGAACAAGTTCGCGAGGGATCGGGAATCGGAAATGATCGCTCACTAAGGTGAACTAAAATGCCCAACCCTACTATGAACCCCTTTCATGGCATACAAATTCGATACCTTTTGCTCGTTTGCCACGAATTTTAATGCTGTCAGCGTCATTCTGTAGCCTGTGATGACTAGAGTAAAGTAAGTTTTTCACTGTATGCCATGCTTTCAAATATTTGACTAAAAGTTCAGTCAAATTTTTTCCATCAAAATAGACCTTGTGTACAGCAAATAAAATAATGCGACAATCAAATATTTGACGATTACACTATCTGACAGCATTTGCTAGAGAAAATAGCCAAATATTTGACATCTTGGCAGACACTGTAATACCTACTAGCTTAACTAAATATTTTTTTCTGTCAAATGCTGGATGCTGTGAAACGATAAACATCAACAGTGATTTTTTAAAAAAAAGCGCTAATTTCTAAACCGTTAGCGTGCGGCTAATAAAAATGTATCCTGTTCGGAAGATGTTATTTATATAAAGTTCTTCACTATTCGGTACATTACATTAGTCAAAATCGTATCTATTACTCACCGGAAATGTTTACTGGGCGTACGCAGACGAACAAGTTCCGACAGCTTACCGAACTACCGCATGAAACTGAGTTCCATAAGATTTCGATCAAAACCATTAAATTTTACAAGCAAATAACAGGGAAATTAATTCTAAAAAAACCGGCATCGCAAGCGATAATATCCAGAACATAACCTTGCCAGTATTTTGCCTGAAAATGTGCTGAAAACGGCATTGCTCTATCGTTTATCGAACCAATAAATCATATTAAAACATACTTTAATTACGTTGCTTAGCCGGATAGTCAATTTAAGATCGTCAGACATTTTTCTGATTTCTGGTCGAATATAAAAGGCAAGTTTTTTTTACTTTGGGATACAGTAGAAAGTCAGCATTTCAATTGGAAGAGACATTTTTAAATTCAAGGATATTAACAAAAGCAAATGGGCGGTGAGTTTCACTCGCAAACGACCTCTAGACGATACTCTAGACTGTGTGTTAGTTGTACAACAAGTTGTATGAACATCAAACGAGTTTGATACAAGTTTCTCTGTACAATGGTGGGAGGAGAAATCGTTCAGCTAAATTCATTTGATCCAGCACGTCGTATCGTCTATAGGTGGAGTTTTACGGATTATCAATGGAATTAGGAAAATTACACTTTT
The DNA here is from genome assembly GCA_951812415.1 of Beris morrisii. Taxonomy (NCBI): domain Eukaryota; kingdom Metazoa; phylum Arthropoda; class Insecta; order Diptera; family Stratiomyidae; genus Beris; species Beris morrisii. The sequence goes on from OX638310.1 coordinate 62,872,009, forward strand.
ATTTTTTGCTCCAATTACAGGACTAAAATGTACAATTGCACTCCTGGCGGTTGTTCTGCTTTTCCAATCGGTTCGTGGTGAAAACTTTTGTAATGGTACCACTGGAAAAACCTACGTAGCAAATCCACCATCTTGTGTGAGCTACAGCTACTGCGTTGACGGCGTAGAGATTGGTTCAACTGACTGTACAGCACCATTTGAATTTAATTCTGCGACCGGTGCTTGTGACTATGCCAGCAACGTCATTTGTCCGGCCGTTAGTACGAACGCATCAACTGCTTGCTTGTACAGGGCTACTGGAACGTATGCCGCTAATCCGGAAAACTGTAACGGTTACTTCTACTGCAATTACACCATCGGAATACCGGGATTGTGCAAAGAGGGCTACGTCTTTAAGGACGCAACACAACTTTGTCACTACATGCCGAACTACACGTGCCCGGTGAATACTCCCATATCGTGCGAATCGCAAAAGGATGGCACCTTCCTGCCGAGCAACGCAAGCTGTTCTGCTTACTACGTATGCATGGGCGGAGTGATGATTCCCGGCTCCTGTAATACCACCTATTACTTCAATGCGAAAACATCGGAGTGCGACTACAAGGAAAATGTTCAGTGCGATTTGGATAATTCGACTGCGATTAATGTAACGGCCATTTGTGCGGACACCAGTGATTCCATACTCTTCGCCAAGGATCCGAATTCCTGCACCAGCTACTACTACTGCAATAACGGTACGGCCAGTACTTATGCCAAGCTGACCACTTGTCCGGATAACAAGTACTTTGATCCGAAACGTCAGGAATGTGTGGACCCTAGTGAATCTGACTGCACACTTGCATGCCTCGGCGTTGATGTTGGAAAATTTGTATCCAATGATGCCAGTTGCAATTCGTACTACTACTGCTCCGATTCAGGACCAATTGCAGGAAATTGCACCGATGACAAGTACTTTGACGAAGCGAGTCAGTTATGTGATGTACAGGAGAATGTAAACTGTACGATTAAGCCAACTCCGTCGTATGTTCCGGACACTCATGTACCTGGTAGTGTCCTTGGTAGACTAGCAAATCGAGTCTTGGATTTCGTTGGATTCTACTGAATATAATTTATCAAAAAAAACTGCTCACTACGTATTAATCGAACTTGCATAGCACTCTAATTCAAATAAATGAAATATACCATAAGTTAAAAAGGCACTCTGAATATTGTTCCAACGAGATAAATTCCCTCGGCTCCTATATAGCCCCTTCTGGGACATAGGACATTAATAGCGCAGTTACAAATGTTTTTTTTTTATTAGTTTTTAATAATAAATTATTGTGGTCGACCTGAAATTCGAAAAAAATGCGCTACCCTCAAATTCCGTGTTTTTACGTTTCATAGTTGGTAGAGAAAAAAGTCCGTCTGTCCGCCATATACGCTGTCCACCGAACGCAAACGTGTTTGAAGGGTCACAACTCGCAAACCCATTAAACTGGCGGAAACCTTTAATTTAAAATTTTTTGGGGTGGTGGAGCGTCTTAGACGAAAAACTTTGGTTTTTACATCTTCGGATGTGCTTATGCTAGGAAGTTGAAACTAATTATATAGAACTACTATTGTAGCTGTGAGAGTGTGATGAAATGCGTCCGAAACGCTAAAAATTGGAATCGCAACGTTCGAAAATCCATATCTTCTCAACGATTCGTGTCAAAATATTAAAACTAAATGTTTGTAAGCAAATTGCTTCCAAGCAACATTTATATGATATTGCCTACAAGAGCTCAAAAATCTAGCGAACTCAAACACAGTTCAACTAGTAACTAGATAATGAGTCAGCTGACGAGCTAGCAATACATGGAGAACCGCTGTCATTCTGTGTCGAATACCAGCAGTGGCAGCAAGAGTTCATCTCACACATGACGAATTACACACGTTGCTGCCGGATTTCTGAAAGATAGAGGCACCAAATCGATACTTTAGAACGGGATCCTCATCATTTTCAAAATCACAGATGTAACACAATTTTTTCCAATAAGCTGCTACTCGTCCTTCAATCACAACAAATGTTAGAATGAAGTCAGGGAAGGCTGTCCCATCTGGTGTCAATTTCAAAATTTGTGACAACCTAAAAAGTAACGTTCCAAATAACCTCCTGGTTATTCTTGTTTAGCTCCACCTCTGTACGCCAATGAAAGTCTGAATTTGTTTTGCTTTAATTACTCTAGTAGCACATCTACATGTACGTACTAAGTTTCAACTTTCTAGCATCAGTCGTTTCTGAGATATATAGAACCACTCCGCACCCCCGGACTTTGCTACCCCCTATAGAGGCTCTATCTAGTCGTAAATTTAAACCATAGAAAGCTGGTTTGCGGTTTTTGAGAAATAAAAATCAGACCCACCAACACCCCTTTCACTAGCCCTTCAAAATATTTTTCCTGCTAGAAGTCTACTGAGCCCAACTGCTGTAAAATCTCTAAGATCATATCTCGTATGGTTCTTGAGATATAAAAATTCAATTTTTTCATAAATGGCTATCTCTCCACTTTCGTGCTCCAGTGGCGGTGCTGATAGTTTTGGCGTCACTTTCTACGTTTTGGCGCCCCAAATTTTTTTTGGGGCAAAGTGGGTTAGCAAGGTAAAGTGAGCCCCTTTCAAATTTCTAGTTTGCAATAGCGCCATATCTTAGCAAAATAAATTATACGATAAAGCTTCCTAAATTGACCACAATGCACTATAAGCGAAATCGACTTTAATTACAGTTCCTTGAGTCTTTCTCATATTACGATGTTGATACCGTCTGATGTGAATATCAGTGTTTAATAATTGCATTAAAAAGAATTGTTAGCGAGTGAAAATTGTTTGGAACAGTATCCTTCAGATCGGCGTACGGGTTGTGAAACTTGAAAAGTAAGCTTTGATGCTTACTTAAAAAATATATAAATTGTAGCAGATGCTTGCTGTTTAGCGTTCATTCGGGGCAAAGTGAGCCCCGGGCATACTTTACCCCATACCAATATAATTTTATTTGACGATTAAAAATAATAATTTTAGCATGGCCTGAACATACAACAGAAAATCAATGCAACAATCGTGGACTGAAGTTGCGATGAAAAATGCAATAGCTTCTGTTGCTGACAAAAATACACCTAAAGAAAGCCAGTAAATATTTTGGTGTTCCCAGGGCTACTCTTTTAAAGCAGAGTACGCTCTCAATACACTTAATTTCGTTTGAATTTATTAAAATCATATTGTTTGTCTTAACTGATCCATTTCCATATTTTTTCGCTCCAGTTTTGGGTGAAATTGCTACACCCTTGGAAGGGCCCCCTTTACCTCAGTAGTTCTAACATCCTAAGCTATCCATTTTGCGAGAAAAGGATTTTATAACTATTACCCATTTTACAGAATCTCGGTACAAACCTTAGGGTGCTTTCTTTGCCCCACTTTCCCCTACGCCAAAAATATGCTACTTTGACAAATTTATCAAAAGTGAATTCATTCACGCCTCTGGTCGTGCATTCGAAATCGCACATACTTCGAAAGCTTTCTAATATTAGTGTACTGTACTGATAGACCAAGTCCTAGTGCATAGATTGTATGTCACGCAATCAAAATCGCAGTAATAAGCAATGCGAAATAGCGAATTCGAGTTTATCTCCCAGTATTCGGTCATTGCATTGCGTATTACTGCATTACTGACAGTGGCATACAATGTAATGGGTATGGCTAGTACACTGCCATAACCGGCCCGATTCCTGATCTTCCTTCCTATCCCTAAAACTGATTAAGTTCGGTATCCCCTTTGTCCTCTACAATTCCTTCCAACTCTCCCCTCCTTCGAACCAAAAAAAAAAACACGGAAAAATATTTGACAGAACAATACCGTTGCCAATTGGGCTTAGTTTGTTCTTAGAAATTAGCCAAGACTGCCATGAGCCGTGTGCAAAAAACCGTGTCCAGAAAGGCTCAGATTGCCATGATGCAGTGTGATCACAACGGACCCATATAGCGGTCTATGTGCCAGTTATCTCTGCTAATAACTACCCACCTTACCTAACCTAACCTAAGACTTGGCTATTAGCAATTGATTGAAAATCCCTGAATTCGGCATCTAATATTGAAGCAAATTGTGAAGGAGCCTTTCCTAGTGACCAAAGAAGTAAAATATGCATTTAATTGTGATTTTTTGAAGCAGAATGAATATCTTGGAGCGGAAGGCGATAATTATATGCGATTTTTGCCGATAAAATAGATTTTTTTTAGATATTTTTCCTATGGTTTTATGTACACTGTAACGAGACCGGTATCTACCGTTACGTAATGTACCGGTCCGCTATCAGGCTGCGCTTGATGCCGTAAGTTTAGTCTGAACTTGATCATAGCGACAAGTGCACGTATTTTTCTTGGCTTCCTAAGTGTAACCGTTTCAGGTAAAAAGTAAACATTTTACTTTATTATTTTTTAATAATAAAGTATTGTGATCGACCTGAAATTTCAAAAAAATTTGCTACCCTGAAATTTTGTATTTACACGTTTTAGGACTTATAAACACCAAAAGAGCAAAAAAAAAATGTCCGTCTGTCCGCCGTATACGCCGTACGCCGTCCGCCGTACGCAAAATCGTTTGAAGGCGCGTAGCTCCGAAACCCGTTGAGGTATCAAGTTGAAATTTTTATGGTGGGTAGATTGGGTGAACCCCTACGGATGGTATTTTTTAAGGGGGTGGGGGTCTAAGGGGGGATGAAGGGGGAGCGTTTTAGACGAAAAATTTTGGTTTCCAGATCTCAGGAACCACTTATGCTAGGCGGCTGAAACTTGGAACTTAAGTAGTACTCTGACAGTGGACTCATTTGCAAAAAAATTATCGATAAGGGGTGAGGGGTGTGGAAGTGGGGGGGAAACAATGAGTCCAAAACGCTAGAAAGTCGGGATTGAAACATTCTAAAATCCATATCTCCTGAACGATTGATGTCAAAAGATTGAAACTTTGTGGTTACCCTTAGGGATACTTGGTGATTAGACAAGGGCTAAAATTTTTAAGGGGGGTTGTGGGGTGTGGGGTTGGGGGGTGAAAAACTTTGGATTACAATATCTTCCGAACCAATTACACCAGGAAGATAAAATTTTGGTTCTGTATATGGGATCACAAAAGGAGTCTTATGAACGCAAATTTTTTGAGGGGGGAGGTGGGGCACGAAAGTGGGAGGATAGCAATTTCTCAAAAAATGTCATTTTTATATCTCAGAAACCGTATCAGATATGATCTTGAAAATTTTACAGGAGTTGGGGTCGGTAGACCTCTAGTAGGGAAAACAAATTTAGTGGTAGGGGTGTAGGGGTCATGGTGAAAAGGGGTAGAAAGAAAAAAAAATCGGATTTTTATTTCTCAAAAACAGTAATGAATTAAAAGCTAAAAATTTAGAATTATATAGAAAAAAAAAATTTAGAATTATTTAGAATTATATGAAAAATTTTATTTTTCTATGATGTCTCTATAGTGGCATCATAGAAAAATAAAATTTTTCATAGGGGTAGCAAGGTACGGGGGTGAGGAGTAGTTTTTTATATCTTAGAAACGGCTTATGCTAGAAAGTTGAAAGTTAGTACTTATATGTAGATGTGCTATTAGAGTAACTAAAGCAAAAAAAAAGTTCAGATTTTTATTGGCGTTCAGAGGTTGAGTAAAAAAAATGTCCGTGAATCCACATTTTCACGAATTTCGTTAAAACTATTAGACATGTCGAGCTATCAAAGCAATTTTACTTCTGCGGACTATTTATATAAGCGCCTAGTACCGTTGTTCAAAATTGTTCGATATTCAACCCCTAAGGGGGTGTAAAGTGGTTGTGTACATATTCACGAATTCTGATATATTCCTAAGGTATATTGAGATTTGGAATTCACTTTGACTTCTCTAAGCTTTAAATGTAGTCGGGGAAAAACCCGATTTAATTATTTTTCCTTATTAAACCCTCTAGGGGTATTGTTCAAGATTTCACTGATTCCGAAAATCTCATAGGTTTAATGTGATCGAATTCGCTTTTACTACTATGAATTATTCTATTGATAAAAAAAATACGTTGATAAATAAAAAAAATCTGCCAACAGTCTGGGCGCAACTTTATTATTTTATGGGTAGAAGTCCGAAACGTGCTTAATGATGAGATGCTATGTAGGTTACTATGCGACTGACAACCTAAGAAATAACCAGGAGGCTATTTGGAACGTTATTTTTTAGGTTGTCAGTCGCATAGTAACCTACACAGCATCTCATCATTAAACACGTTTCGGACTTCTACCCATAAAATAATAAAGTTGCGCCCAGACTGTTGGTTATATTCAGTGTTTCTCTTCGAAAACTTACTTTAAAAGTATTTTTTTTTTTTTTGTAAATGCAATAGTAATATTTTGGGTGTTTGAAAAAAAGCTTTAAATTTTTTGAATCTTAAACAATATTTTTGCGAATTGAAATGTTGTACTTCAGGGTCCGTTCCGGTTATTATTTTCATTGTGATTGGAAGATGGAAGTCGGAAGTTGATGAAGACAGCAAAGCCATCTCAAAAATTAGCAGCTGGAGGACGCGGTCTTTGGATCGAGACGATTGGAGGCGACGACTTCAGGAGGCCAGGGTCCAACTTGAGCTGTCGCGCCATTGATGATGTAATCAAATGAGTCCTTCGTGTAGCCGTCAAAAATTAGTCCTTCCGAAATGTGTGTTACAGAACCCACAATAACTCAAAAGCGCGTTAAAACATTAAGTCTAAATACTACGATAATTAGTTTTATATCAAAAGCAAGGTAAATTTCATTAGTGAATGATATCCGTCGGGAAGCTCCAATATGAAATTCGTTAAAATACGTGCTCACAAATAATAAATGATGAATAAATCATGCACGAAATTTGATCAAGAGGTTCATGTGAAAAACTGAAGAAAATCGAGCGAGTGCTTCATGTCACCTTAATAAGACAGTTTGAACGTAAATTCATATACATAAATAAATTAAATGAAGTATAAACTGCACTGAGGTCCTTAATGGAAGCTGATTTCATTCGTTAAAAGTCCTAACTCCACAATAGCTTTTTGAAAAACGTGGTCAAATCCTGTTCGTGACAGCTTCAAAACATGATGGCGTTCTAATAGTAATCCAAAATTTAGATTTCTCTAGAGATTAAAATCTATGTAGTAGCCACTATCAGTATGTGTTATCCTTCTTTTGTTCTATCCCCAACTATAACACAAATCGAAGTTCAGTATTTCATCGAGAGTATCACACCATTGGCTGGGATCCTATGTGACTGCTTTATGTTCACTTTAATGGGCAAATTGCCTAAAGTCCTATTTCGAAATTTTTTAATATTGCAACCCGCAAGAGCAGGAAATATGTTTGATAATGTTTTTTTTTAAGCTCTTCACTCCCACGTTTAGGGGTAGATGGAGTCACTCTACCAGTTGATTAACAAATCCTGCTGCATCCCGACTTTGACAACATTTCAAATTTTACCCGAAAAATGAAGATGAACCCATTCGGTTGGCAGGTTTTTTAGCAATTATATAGTTTGGAATTTAATGTATTGAAGCTACTCTCGAATTTGCTAACCAGAGCTATGTATACGTTACTAGATTTCAGGCGAGATACTTCGTTCTCAAATATTTTTATCTTCTTGAGAAAACTTTTATTTTTTTTTAAGATAATCTTTAATACAGAATAATTATAGTAATTTTTTTTAAGATAATCTATAATCTGTTTTATCGCGAAGAAATGAAATGCTGTACAATTTCAATCGCAATTTTGTAACTACATTTCGAGAAAATCAACTTGTTCTCTTAAACCAGTAAGTGATAATATCCAAATATACAACTTTGCAGGATTAACTCTGAAACTGAGCAGCGATCGATTGTTCGATAAACGAAATGCAAACATTTTTTAATTAAATCGCTTAATCGAATATTTAACATATTGAGGAAGCGATTATTCTGCGCTGTGATCGGATATAAAAGCTCGAGTTTTCTTAAGTTCGGAAACAGTTGAAAGGTGGCATTTCGATTGTGCCAGTATTTTTTTTGTTGTAATTACTAAAGAAAAAAAAAGGATTTTTGTATTTTTCGAAATGGCCGGTAGGTTATTTATTGTTCCCAGTTTCGATCCGTTCAAATAATTCATTCCGATTTTGTTTGCAGCGCTAAAACTAGCTATCGCAATTTTGGCTATTGTCCTCGTTTGTCCGGCGGTTCAAGCCCAAACAAGCACAAACCCCTGTGCAGCCACCACTGGTACCACCTTCGTAGCTGATCCTCCGTCGTGTATTGGCTACATTTACTGCGTAGATGGCGTAGACATGGGTGCAGGAAACTGTACAAGCCCGTACGAATTTAACGCAGCAACTGCAGCTTGTGACTGGGCTAGCAATGTCACCTGCCCGGTCGCCGACGTGGCACAACCAGCGGACACCGCTAATGCGTGCGTATCGGAACCCGATGGAACCTTCCTTCCGAACAACGCGAGCTGTGCCTCTTACTTCGTATGCGAGAACGGCGCTAAAATCATCGGCACTTGCGCCAGTGGCTTATATTTCAATGCTGCAACTTCGGCGTGCGACTATGAGTCAGATGTTTCGTGCGACATTCCTACTCCCCTTAATATCACGGCCATTTGCGGCGATACGAACAGTACAGCGATGTTTGCCCAAGATCCGAGCTCCTGCGAAAGCTACTACTACTGCAGCGCCGGTGAAAATAGTACTACTGCAGTACTAGCCGCTTGTCCAGATAGCCTCTACTTTGACGCACAACTTCAAGAATGTTTGGCACCCAGTGCAGCGAACTGTACTCTAGCGCCATGTGCTGGCGTTGCAGTTGGAACGTTCGCCACGGATGACGCTAGTTGTGCCTCGTACTACTATTGTTCTAGTTCCGGAGCGATAGCTGGAAATTGTACTGCTGGAACTTACTTTGATGTTGCTAATCAAGCGTGTGATGCGCCAGCTAACGTTAACTGTACTATTGCGGCAACAACGGTTGCTTCGCGTTCAGCTCGTGGACTTTTTAACAGGTTAGCTAATAGCCTCTTAGACTTTGTAGGAATACATTAAAAAAAAACTTGCCTGTAACTAAATACTTTAAAGTAAAATTGATAAAAGGAGAAATCTGCAAAATATCAAAATGCTTTAGAAAGGCACAAAAATCTACAATAAAAAAAGGTGGCACCAATATAAAATTTAACGGCTTTATTTCAAAATTTCTTTTCTTCTAGTGAGTAGTAGTCAAGTAGTCAACTTTTCGTACTTCCTCCCGAGCTATTGTTTTTCCGAAAGTAGAGAAGAGGCATTTCTTCTGCTTCTCAAAGTAGTCTCTTTGCTCAGAATCATCGTAAAATCGGTTTACTATTTGTCAAAGTAAGCGACTTCAGAAACATGGTGATACCTATAAAATTCTGCCTAATACTCTGTTCAGACTCCGAGATTAACGCGTTTAAATCGAGTAAAACGCATAGAAAACACTTCCCGAACGCGTTTACGAAAACACGTAGCTACAACGCGTTTAACCGAAAACATGTACTGCGACCCTCGCGGAAATCGAAGTAAACTTTAAAAGAAACTATTTAATGCTGCAGAAACTGAATTTTGTGCTTGTGCTAATTAATTCACTTTTCATTACTGCTATACAAACACTTGTGTTTCAAATAATTTAGAAACCATAGATTTGCTAATGAAACACAGCTGAATATCTACTTGTCAAAACAAATCACGTCAAGCTGTCATGTATCAAAATAAAATGAGTTGCCTAGTGTGAACACTACTTTTTTAAATCGTTCATTGCCTTCTTAAACGCGTTTAAAACGCATAAGCTGTACAGGGTATAATGCTGTTATGGCACTACTTATTTTTGAGCTCGAAAAAAGAGCAAGAAAATGCCTTCGTTCGACAAGGCGACCAATATTGTGAGAAATAGATTACCGATAAAAAATCACATTTCGACGCGAGCAGCATCTAGTGAAAGAAATTGACACCTGAATTTCAATGAAAATATTGGTTTTTTTAGTCTGGGTAGCTTAGTGGCTAGATCTTTTGCTTTCGGTGCACCTGGTACCAGGTTCAATTCTGCTTGGCGACAAGTAATTTTCGAGAGAGTTCACTCAGCTGTAAATGAGTACCTGAGTTAAAATCGGGGTAATAATCACGGACTAGCGTGTGGCTGACCACTTCACCTCCTAGTGTTCCTGTCTAGTAATGAAGTAACTCTAGCATTTCTTCAAGGCCTAGGCCCAATTTGGGCTGTTGTGTCATTGATTATTATTCGTTTTTTTCGCGTTTTATAACTTAAAATTATGATTTCCATAGTTTATACATAACGGACAGTCAAAATAAACCGTTTTTGAACGGAAAAAATAGCCAATGTCATAACGGCATCATGGTGGATTTACACTTCACCCATTGAGACGAGCCTCTACCCCCGAGAGGCCATTGCATACTGGTTTTCGTCGGCTGTAGTCTTTGCTGTGTTGAAAACAATTTACAGTGAGCATGCCTCTAAGGCGCAACTTGCGTCGGAGAAAAAGTTAAGGACTGTTAGACCCCCACGAGCCATTTGATTGGTTGATTTTATGGTGGGGATAGAGGCGCGACTCAAAGGTTGAGTGTAAATCCACCATCAGCGGCAAAAATAACCAGTGTCATAACAAGCACCGAATGAGTTTTATGGTGGATTTAGACTGAACCTTTGAGGCGCGCCTCTATCCCCACCATAAAATCAACGAATAAGATAACGCTACTGACCTCTCTCAAAATGTTGTTTCCGATCTATTCTCCTAATATGCCTACACGAAAAAAAAAGAAATAGTTTTGACTGCTAACGACAAGGGTTCTCGTTACTATTGTGAGGGTGAAATTTCAACTAACCATCATTTTTAGTTCTCAGTACCATTATAAAATGTTTTTATTAAAATGTGATAAGAATAATTTAATTGCATCTATTACTATTTGCACTTAGTTTTTATGTATGAGTGACAAGTATGTTGCTTAGCAGTAATACGATTATGGCATCTCTGCAATTTTCTGATAAATCTTTGTTATCAAGTTTAGATAAAATATCTTTCGATTGGATGTTCTTAACGTTTTCTTGTAAGAAGCCGGTGTACTATAGAAGTCCAATTAGTAGTCAAATTGAATTCTTTTTCAGCAAACATTAATTTGAAATAGACTTCAATCTATATTAAGAGAATATTAAATAATTAAAAACAAAGTACAATAAAAATAACGTCGGTATTTATAGCACTTACTAAAGTGTAACCTAAATGATGCGTAAAAGCTAGCCATTCTTCAATAGTCGATTTGATATTGCCTGCTTTCTTGAAGCTCTCCAAACGGAATCTGTGACATGAAGCCCATTCTTGTTGTACTTCAATCCAGTTTTCCCTGTTGTATTTAAGTACTGTTTGCAGAGATTTAGATTCTTCCTCAGAAACTGGAACATGTTCAGTTATGATTTATTATATCTAAAACGAAAATCCTTACTTGTTATGCTATTTTCAGAAATAATAGATTTTGGACAACTTTTAGTTTTGGTATATCTGCTCCCAAGCAAATTATATTTCCTGTAGCTTCTACTGGCATTGTTGTACTTATGAAACAATTTTCCGTTGACACCGCAGCGAGGAATGTAATAAATGTCCTGAATTCAAATGATAAAATTATGTATAGAATCTAAAAAACAGTGTATTTAATATATTTACTTTATTTTTCTTCTGAAAGCATCTTTCTATTTTTCCGAAAACTTTATTCTAAGCCTAATTTTTGGAATTAGTTCCGCTATTTCTGCTTTTGAAATTAATTTCAGCACCTCAAAATCTATTTCGTGATCTTTTCAAGAATAAAAATATATTATACATTACAATGAAATAAATAGTCTATCAGTAAAATACTGTGGATACTTTTGTAATTAGATATATTCAAAATATTTTCACTTTTTTTGCACAGTCAAAATAAATTATAATTTCGCCGGACATTTTGGTTAGGTAGCAAAATTCTTGACGGAGTCCTTTATCAAACAAACTAATATAGAACTCAGTTGAGTCCAAACGATAGGGGAGGAGCACCAAATATTGGATAGGTGCGCAATACTGGATACCCTGTTAAAATGGGATCTAAATACCGCCATCTAAATTTAGTGGCGGGAACAGAAATATCAAAAGAAGTTAGTCACTTATGTGATGCCAGCAATTCCATATTTACTGTCAGTTGTTTCTAAAAAATCGCGAAGCGTTCTTGCGCGCAACAAGTTTTTAAATTAGCTCCCTTCAAACTGCTCTTAAATACGATATGTATTGATATATATTATTTTGGTTTAACGTGTTGCTTAACTACATACTCCGAAACATGCTTTTAACATTTTTTTATCAATTACAAGAAATAGTAAAATTTGTGTAAATATGTTAGGGTTAATTTCCTATATGCCTCAATACTGGATACTGAACTGTTCCCAATTCTGGATATCCAGTATTAGGGTATTATCCTAGCAGTAGTAGCCAGCAGACATGTAAGGTTGGTAGGCCTTTCAAAATGTGTTGTACATCGCATACATACATACTGAAAATTTGGACATGAGAGAGCTGTGGGGAAGATGGCTGCCGCGTTTGCTCACAATGGAACAAAACAGCGTCTTCAGCATTTTTCGAGTGTTTGTCGATGTTTAACAGCAATAAAGCAGAGTTTTTCGTTGATTCATAACCATGGATGAAACACGTGTCCATAACTTCACACCTAAGACGAAGAAACAGTCAAAATAATGAACTAACAGGGGAGAATCGGCTCTAAAGAAGGCGAAGGCAGTCCCATCCGCATGCAAGGCCATGGGGTCAGTTTGGGATGCTCGTGGGATAATTTTCATTGATTATCTTTAAAAGAGTAAAACAATTAACAGCGAGTATTATGCGAACTTATTGCAGCGTTTGAGTGTTGAAATCATGGAAAAACGCCGCATTTGACGAAAAAGAAAGTGTTGTTTCATCAAGACAAGGCACTTGTTCACATATCCGTTTTCGCGGTGATCAAAATCAATGTGAGTTAAAGTTTGCCCTATTCGCCAGATTTAATACCCTCAGATTATTTTCTCTTTTCCATCTTAAAATAATGGCTCGGTGGTGAAAAATTTGCAAACAGAGAAGAGTTGGAGTCTGCGGTTGACGATTATTTTGAGGAGCTCGACAGTTCTCACAATAAAGAGGGTATTGAATAAATCCAACATCGCTGGGAAATGTGTATCAATCAAAAAGAAGACTATGTTCAGAAATAAAGATATTTTTTCTCAAATTATTGTGTCTTCTTTGTTAGGTCGAGTACTTCTGGGACTACCATAATAGATACGTGTCCCAAATATTGGATATCCAGTATTGGGGTGCACAAATTTATATTATTATTTTTGAGGTCATTTAGAAAAAAAATAATAATGAGGAATTGAAGAAAATCTATAATTTTTTTTTTGTTTTTATTTCAAAGCTTATATGATTATTGATCTTTGTTAATGTATTGAATAAAAAGTTTTGAATATAATTCAATTGTTTTTTTAAATTTTCAAAAAGTAAACATTATTTTACCCGGAAAACTAGTATTTTCAATTTAAAAATGTATTTTACCCGGAAAACTACAATAATATTTTCAATATAATTTTAATTTATAAAATATGCGTACCTTCAAATGCAGTACATAGTTGTGGCAAGTTCCATATATTGAGTAATTCACTCACAACAGTTGAACTGAAACTTTCTATAATAAACTCCATTTAACACACTTGTCAATTGACTGCTTGCTATTTTACAAAGAAGACGCGTCGAAACTGATTTATTGAAATCTACCGCAAAGAAGAGCGATTGTTTTTTTGCTGCCACAATTTTCGTGGTAAACGTTACATACATTATGTGCACAGTTCACATGATTTGATGTAATATACCACACACATATAGTTTGCATTTACTTTTCAATAGTAACATACAAATTAGATATTCCAGAAAACTATTTATGTGTATTACTTACATTGGTATTTTGCGAAATTAGCACAATTCTTAATGTTCCTAGGTACATCAGAATTTCTAAGAAAATAGTAATGATAACATATTTACTTGTAAGGAATACATATTTTATGTTTCCAGCACATATTTGCAGCTACATTGGTGAATTGTACAATGCACATTCCCTTTTTTTTCTTGTACAGACAATCGTTATGAATGAAGGAGGTTTAGAATGTTTCAAATTCGGCTTTCGAGTTTTTCGGACGCTTTGTTATTCCCCTCACTCCCGCATCCCTCTACTCATATCGAGCTTTTTTTATATTAAATAGGTCCACTATCAAAGCTTTATATAAATTCCAAGTTTCAGCCTCCTAGCGTAAGCGATTGCTGCGATCTAAAAAAATGTTCCGTTTAAAACGCTCCACACACCTCCCTCTCACACCTCCACCATTCAAAAAGTGGCCACTTAAGCCCTCCATAGACACGCGAGCATGTTGGCGCAAACATAGGTTTGCGCGAGCCAAATCGCTCGTGTATGGCATTGTTGGCCGTTTGCGCAAACAAGCTCGCCCAAAAATCAAAATATTTTGATTTTTCAGCGCCAACATGCTGGTGTTGGCCGTACGTTCTCACGTGTGTGGTAACGTTTGCGCAAACTTTAGTGGTCAGTTGTTGAATTGCAGTCGTTGAAGGCTTTATTAATGAATTAAGGATATAATATAATATTATTTAATTCAATCAATATTTATTAGTTTTTTCTTCTTATGCCTATCATTTTCTAATTCATAATGTAAAGAACATAGGTATAACTTAATTGTCGGTGCTTGTCCGAACAACAACTCATCAGCGCACGGAAGAGTTTTACCAAGGTTGTAAGTTGTAATGCTTGGTATGGCGTTACATGTGCCTTGTTTCTTCTACAGCCTTCCGATAAAGATCTTTATACAAGATCGGGTTAGATTTCATATTTTAAATTATTTTTTGAAATAAAAGATGATAGTTTTATTTCCCTACAGTTTTTATTTGAGTGGTCCTGGTCACTAGTTGGCGATGATCTCTCTTACATATTGGCTAGTTTCCTCTTTATAGGATATGAAAAACGTATTATGAAAATAAAATGCATTGAAGTAATAACTTAATATGGATAATAAAAAGGATTTGGGTAATAAAAATAAGAGGTACAAAACCCTAAAAGGTGGGACATAAAAGGATTTTTGTCGCACATAATTTTCGTTTCCTCTTTTCTTTTTTTGATCTACTAGTATAACTAGAACGTTGTTTCCTTGGTGAAATCCAATAAACAACTGAGGCTCGCCAACATGCTCGCTGGTGTTTGCGCTACAGCTAGTTATGCGCTACAGCCAGTTTTGGGAGTCTATGGGTGGCTTTACAGGAGTTCAATCAATCTACCAACAAACTTAATAGCTCAAAGGGTATAGGAGCTATGAGCCTTAAAATTAGAGTATTTTGCCTGTCACTACTTTTGGTAGATTATGACAAATTGTTGTCCTTTGCATTACTGAGCCAATTATTAATGTTTATTTAATATATAATTTATAATCATATCTTAATTCGTAATTTAGTTAATAACGAATAACCACTCTTTTTAAAAACCCACTGTTTAAATATGATAAACGCCTAAAAATAATCAAGAATCCAATAAAACGTTGTAAAAGTTGAACAGTCCTTCTAAAACTTTATTTCAAACGCAATCTGTTATCTGTCATAGACGTAATCAGGTGAAAATATCTACGCCGAAAATGGCAACTGATAAGATTCTTATTCATAAACAAAGGAATGTAACCAATAATAATTAATTAATTTTCTATCTTTGGTTAGTGTCTGATTTAGGACAAATCAATGAAACCTTAAACCAATTAATTCTGGTTTTGTAGAGGATAAAGGATATAAAAATTACTCCCGTAGTGTTGTTTTTGTACGTGTACTACATGGCAAGGTTCGACGAATGCGTGTCAAATTTGAAACCAGTAAATTTAAATTTTATGAACTCAGGGAAACAGTCAAATTGGAATATTTCTCACTCGCATGTGACATTACAACCAATAAATGACAGAAATCCATCATTACACGGACCTTTTCACTTAGTGAAAAGTAGAAAAAAAGTCAACCTTTGTCAACTTGAGAACAGGCGAATGTTGAATTTTCACGTTATTTGCTCTTGTATAAAACCACTGAATTTGACATTCTTACTCGTATCCCATAAACCATAACTTAGAGGGTTTAAGTACGTATTCACTCAGTACAGTAGGACCAGTATTGCTTATATCTTTAATTCTGTAACAAGGAGCAGTAATGCTTATAGCATTAATAAATTTTGCATTATTAATGGTTTTAATGTCAATGCCGTACTCGCTCCATTTTGCATTACCCGGAAATGGTTATGGAACTATTGTTTCGGAATAGATGGAGTAATTGATACTCGTACAATAGAATTGATTACATGAGTCAGTACTCTGAATGTGTTTACTTAGATCGAAGGGAAGATTCCGATTAGAATTTCAAAGCCTGCGTAATTAATCCGGTATTGCATGTGAAGCTATTCCGGAACTGCTCGGAAACCGGTTAACACTAAAACGTAAAAAATGTATAGACGTAAATTATCATAACTAAATACATTTATTAGGTAATCGATTTGATTGATAAAACTTCGCATCGGAACCAAATTCTAATTACGCTTATCTTTGAGGTTTTAGAATATATAAACATTACTACTACTTCGTCTATGCATTACCTTGTAAGCTATAGCAACAGGTGATTACTTTCCGAATCGCCAGTACATTCCATAGTAAATGGTTATTTTTTAATGGAATTATATCAATAAAATCATGCATTTGATATGGAATTGATGTCTGGGATACTACTGTGCGGTAGCCCTAATGAAAGGCAACCGATATACATATTTATAAACTTTGTGGATATATACTTTCTTGGACTTCATCATATCTTTGGAGCAATTCTAGGTAGATATTATTCTGAAATGGGCAGTTTAGAAAAGCTATTTAAATTAAGTGATAGAGAATTGATCATTTACTGAGGAAGGTACAGCAAAACATGCAATCAAACACTCTCTTGACTGGAAAGAATGTGAATGACGTTGCTGGAAACAAGGAATCGAGAAGAAACTTCAAAAAAGTTGGTAAATATCATATTTTTTGTCTTGTAGAAAAGCACAGTTGGAATCATGCAGAACCCATATAGGAACTGAAGAAGCAAAGGAGTCAATTTCATTCTGAATTACTCAGTTTAACTAGTCGATAATAGATCACGATAATAGACCACGAACTGTAAAAAAAATAGTAATGACTCTCGGGATCGAAAAAAACCTTCACTTTTCCCACGGCTTCGACATTTGTCTTGACTCCACGAGCCCACTCCAACTCACGCTTCCTTATCGGGCGCCACCTAATTTGTGGAACGAGGAAAATTAAGAAACTTCGTATTACTTCAAACACACTAGGGTTATTTAATAGGGACATAACAATTTTGTATTTAAATAAAACACGGAATAATTGAGATAATTTTCAAACGTTGTTCGTTCGTAAACTTCACCATGATGAAAATGTAAATCTTTACTGACGTTTTGCCATTGACAGATCAGCAGAAAAATTTAAGAGTGCGTTTGTATTAAAATACAAAATTGTTATGTACCTATTGAATAACCCTTTAATGAGAGCATCCTTCAAACCATTAGCATCGTTGCAGAATATCAAGCTAGTGTCCATTAAAAGAAAGGCAGTAAATCTGTGTGTCATGTACAGACAGTAGTTGTGGTCACATCATCATCCAAAAGGTTCCACTGCTGCAAGCTAGATCCAAGAAATTCTGTTTCACTGTTCACTGTTCGGTAGCTCTAAGTCTCTCACAAGGTAGTTCAATTCTTCTTGGCTGATATTAGTATTTTTTTCAACTGGATCAGATCACAATTGAAAAAAACCGTGGATCATCCCAAAAGCGAATTTAGCAGGGTTAACAATCATGTTGGTAAATACCTCGGATAAGCTGTCAGCTGCCCTGGAGGCAAAGTTTCGTATACCTACTATACGACGAAACGGCACTGTACAAAGGCCATATAAACAAAAACTTTTTCAATAATTTTGTACATTCTGTCTCTATCTTAAACATGGACTTGCAATTCCGTACAAAATATATTGAGTTCCCACGACTTTTCGACGAGCATGTTTTGCCTGTTGGATGCAAATACATGCTACAAATTGAATTTACTGGTCATTACGCGAGGCGCCATCTGTGAAAATGTTAAAATAGTGGATATTTAAATAAGCTTTAAAAGCGCAAAACTGATCCAACTACGATCCCATTATGATTTTGGATCTTTGTTATTGTTTTCAATGTAAAACGAATGATTTTGATCTTGATCCAGTTGAAAAAAACACAGCTATTATTGCGAGATAGAGGTTCGGCGAAATTTCAAGTAAAACACAATTAATTTGAAATCGATGGAAATAATAAGGTGATTCAATAATTGCACTAATAATCGCAGTGTAACATCACTTATATACTACTTGATCACTAAATCGATCGCCGCCTTCAATCAAAATCACTATACAAGTACTTCCGCGTAGAACTCCCTCCTGTCTTGTGTTGTCTCGCTATCTGTAAAACAAACTACTGTCGTCGTATCGCGTCGCCGCAGTAAACACTGTCTGGGCTTCAAACTGTGTCCTCTTCGTATAATGTGTGAGTTGAGTCAAGAGCTTTGTTGCATTCGAGAGGCTGGAGA
This sequence comes from Beris morrisii, assembly GCA_951812415.1. Classification (NCBI taxonomy): domain Eukaryota; kingdom Metazoa; phylum Arthropoda; class Insecta; order Diptera; family Stratiomyidae; genus Beris; species Beris morrisii. The sequence goes on from OX638310.1 coordinate 62,890,758, forward strand.
ACATGCACCGGGAGAGTATTCGAGAAACTTGCCTTTCTTATTGCGTATTCCAACGTGGCCAGTCGGATGTTTTCCCAACTTTTCAGATAGGTATTGGGAGGTTGTTCTTTTTCTCACTGGAAACTGATCGAGTTTCACGGGTTCCCAGGGTAGCATGTAACAATATGTTGGTGACGTTGTGGGTCAGTCAGGATCTCTTGATGTTGATGGCTTCTCTTGATGTTGATGGCATTATGTGTACTTTCTTTTTCACCTACTGTGGAGGTAAACGTTTTCGCAGGCTCTGGAATGGGACGTTCGTCACTGCGCGGAATTGTACGTTTAACTGATGGTATATATGAATAGTTGGGTCCAATCACCACCAGCGTCGATAATCGCTTGGCATCTCCGCTGCATACTTTCTACCAAATTTTCCTAGTATTCTTGGGGGAGTGCCCTCCAAACGCGTCGAATTTGTCCAGAGAGCTGCTTCAAAGTGAAGAAACGTTTCCCTCGAATCTTCTGCTTTATGTAAGCCCAGACATTTTCGATGGGATTAGCATCAGGCGATAGTGATGGCCAATCGAGTGTGATGATGCCATTTTCCTGTTTCCATTCAGTGCAGAGTCGGCTCCGGTGTTTTGGATCATTGTCTTCCTGCAAGATCCATTCTTGGTTTTTTTGGATGAATTGACATTTGGCAGTCGGTAACAAGGCTCTCTTGTAAATTTCGACCATCCTGGGAGCATTGAGGTTGTTGGTAAAGAGGTGCAACACGCCAAAACTCTTCTTTGAGAAGCAGCCCCAAAGATCCACCTTGATTGGGTGTATGACGGTGCGCTGGACGAATTGGCTTGATGAGGAACACTATGCACGTGGTATGATAACATAACCCCAAACGGAAGCTTCGTCAGAAAAAAGTACATTACTCCAGTCACGATCAATGTTTTCTTGTGCCCAGGCAAGTCTTTTCGCAGTGTGTTTTTCTGACAGCAAAGGTTTCTTCAATGTGCTTCGCCATTTTAAATTATTCGCACGCAAATGTTCACGTCATGTAACGTGCGATATGTCTAATCTTTTTTGCTTCAATCTTGCTTGCCCTTGACGCTAGGATAATCCAGGATTTCGTGAAAACAATATCACAATCACTTTTTCGTCCTTTTTTGTCACTTTTCCTGCTGAACCACGATCTGGAAGGTGGTCGACATTTTTTGACTCTTTGAACCTATTCACCCACATCGCAACAAACGCCTTCGACTTTTTAATATACTTGGCAGCTGAGTCATAAGACATTTTTGGCCCTTTTGGGTGCGCGCATAGGAACAAGGCTTCAAACCGTTTCGAATACACGTCACTCATCGCGGTTTCTGTATTTCTCTGACGGAAGAACGACAAAGACTGAAACTTTTCGACTAATGCGCCATAGGCGGAAGCTCCCTAAACCAAATACAAAAATTGTCAGATTCGTATCACTTACCGACTGCAAGTTATGCTGTACACGCTATTACCTAACACGCCGTATATGTTTAATTGGCTAAAAATTTATATTTTAGACATTTTTCACTTGTTTCAACTTTCCGAAAAACCTCATAATCTCGTAACAACTGACGACTTTGACCGAGTCTCGGAGTATGACCCAATTACGTAATTCATATTGTTGCGAGCTCGGGGTTTGCCGGGATTTCAAGTAAAAACACAATTCGTTTAAAATCAAAATAAGTGATAATTTATTGTTTCGCACTTTAATTCTATTCGCACAATTGTTCGCACTGTATGGCAATACCACCCGCTTTTATCGCTTGACTCGACCACACTCCCTGCAAGAAATTTACCGGTTAAGTCCGCCGGAGCTCCGCCGGAGCTCCGCCGGAGCTCCGCCGTAGCATTAACCGGTAATCTTTCAGCGTATAGGCCTCGGGACAAAAACTACATATCCGTTTTAATTCAAAATGCGTCTTAATTTTCCATCTCAGATACCCTGGTACCTGTTCGGCCTGGTTAAGGTGTAGAAGAAAAAAATCCTTTTTTCAATAAGAAAAACCTAAAAAAAACAATGATAAGTATGAAATAAGAAATAAAGCAAGAAGTTTAGAGATATCCAAAAACGTCAAGTACCTAAAGTGCAGTAGAACAAAAATGATAGTAGTGCAGCATGGGTTACAGCGTTGCGGGATAAGTTCGCTCGACAAATTTACGCGAAAATTTGATGGACATTAGACTGGAAACGGGCCATGTGTTCAGAGTTTAAATGTATCGCATACAATTAAACAATTTTGATGTCAGGGTGTTGGATTTAATGCATGTGTTTGTAATTTCGGGTAGCGCTTTCTTGCAGGGACTCTATCGATCGCTTTTCCACGAATGCGGTCGCGTTTTACACGCTGGCTATCACAATCCATGTAATAAAATTACTATATCCCTCTCTGAAAGCTTCGCCTGCTTTTATACTACTTGGCTGTAGTCGAGACTGTTCTTGAATATTCATTCGGTGGTAAGTGTGGAATGTTCTACAAGCCTTGAGAGCTTTCGATTTTGATCTTATACGCTGTTCTGGTGCACAAGAGAACATTCGATTAGAAGATGTTCCCGTATTTGTTCCGCCCCTTATATACACAACTAGGCTTTTGATAGGGTTACGTTGCAGGTAGGTATTCGGTTGTTGCTATTTCTATTATGCGAAACCGATCGAGTTGCGCGGTTGCCAGACTTACATGTAACAATATGGTATAAGTGGCAGTGGTGTGAGCATTCTAGCGCGATCCCGTTTTAACCACTTCCCGAACTTTAACCGGAAAAATAATAAAGTTTCGCCCAGACTGTTAGCAGATTTTTTTAATGTTATTGACACGTTAAGCACCGTGCTTGAGCTCAGAAATACCTGGCTTCAGGCTTGGCCTTGGTGTCGTGAGGCTCGTTCCATCCAAGTTTGGCTTTTGGTGGGTGCCAGCGAAGTTGTCATTATCGTCTTCAACTAATTACCTCGGTTCTGATTAAATCTGCAAATTTAGATATATTGATTGGAAATAGGGGTTGGTATGGGTAACCTCTGTCACTGCAGCCACAATTGGGCCTATTGTGACGTCCCCCCGGTTTGACTATGATTCCTCTTCGATCCCTGCGCTTTCAATGAAGCCTAGTATTTTGCGAAGAGGAATGGTCAGGAATTCCGATGGGTCCATAAAACTCTGACCGAAGTGACGAAGTCTTTTGTGAGCTAAACCCTCCCATTCACAGAGGATATGCTCAAGTGTTTCGTCTTCGTCATTGCATATTCTGCAAATTTTAGTCTCAGAGAGACCAATCCTATTGAGATGCTTCCTCATGTGACAATGTCCAGTCAGAGCTCCCACTAAGGTTCGGGTCTGATATCTGCTTAATTTTAGATAATCAGAAGTTCTTTTTTCCGAATGTTTTGGCATAAAAAGCTATGAGTGCCTGTTGCCCGGTGGCAAGTCACAGTGAATGGCATTTTGCGATTTTTGTCACATTCGGATGTTCATTCTGGCTGTGCTTAATGGTATCCCACAGAATGGATATGGTCCCATGAAGTCAGCTTCTAAATCTTTCCTAGCCATTAAGTCAGCCATTTCATTACCTTCTTAGTGGCTGTGTCCCGGAATCCTAATGAGGTTAACTCTGTTCTTATTTCCGAGCTCAATCAGACATTGGAGGCAATTCCAAAAGAGTTTGGAGTAGATTTGAATGGACTGAAGTGCCATTATTGCTGCCTTGCTGTCCAAGAGAATATATATTTGTTGGTTTTTGTGGCCCCGTCTGATATTTTCTCTAATGCATAGTTCAATAGCTTGAGTCTCCGCCTGAAAAACAGTGGATGTTATGTGCATGCTACAGTAGAATTTACATTTGGGCGCACTTCATAAACTCCTGCTCCTTCACCTTGATCCGTTTTAGATCCGTCTGTGTACCAGATTATGGCTCCTGGTTTTGGAGTGGATTTGTTTGTGGCCCAATCCTCCCTTTCAGGTAGAACAACTTTGAATGGCTTTGTGAAATTAAATTTCGGTACCATTGAATCAGAAAGAGGTATCGCTAGTATGGGTTCCTTGTTGAGTTCTGCGGAGAGAGTTGGACAAGCTGTTTTGCGCTCTGACTCGTCCTCCGAGCTCAAAAGTTTGTATGTGGTGAACCTAGCTTATTTCTGTATTTTTAAGTGTAGAGGTGGTAGGTTGAGAAGCACCTTTAAGGCAGCTGTGGGAGTGGTGCACATCGCCCCAGAAATACCCAGGCATGGAAGTCTTTGTAATTTAGTCAGCTTAAGCTGACCAGTTTTCTGCTTTGTTTTCTTTCACCAGACGGATGCCGCGTAAGTTATAATGGGCATAGTAACGACGGTATACATCCAGTAGGTTAGTTTTGGACTCAGTCCCCAGTTTTTGCCGAGAAGGCTCCTGCAGGTCCAGAGAGAGATTCGGCGGCGAATTTATACTCTTGGTAATATTTTTCGACTCGTTCTGCCGTACCATAGTCCTAACTAATTATACTAAGTCTTAAGACACACCTGTATAATAATACGATTATTTCATATCCTTAATCCTAAAAAAACTTCAACGGTTTCTTCAGATAAATGACTAAGAACAGAATTTTTGATATTTATCCCCTATGAGGATGTGATTAGATTATATACATATTTACGAATTCCGTCATATATCTTAGGTTTAATAAGATTTTATGGGATTTAACACATTTTCTGGTATTTACAGGTTGTGTACGTAACTGGAATGTGATGAGTATATTGCTTATAAGATAAGATTATCAACAATTATATGTTTCCTGTGTAGGTCCTAAAATGTTGTAGTAGGGGGCTTAGATTGAAGGAACGTAGGGGACATCTAAAGTGTTGGTGGATGTTCTTTTTCAGTTGTTAAAGGTTTGTTGAGGTTGAGTGTACTATGTAAACTATGATATTCTTTTGAATAAACACATCAGCGTACGTTTATACCTACGCTGATGTCAATCGTTTAGTTAGTTATCGAAATATTTGATAAAATCAATAAATATTGTTAATAATCGTAGTTAATAAAATCAAAAGCTATAAAACTAATACAATAATCCAATTAATCTTAGTAATAACCATTGCTTTACAACTTCAATCAAGCATACCCTAAATCATTTCCTGTCCACTTCACATACAAATTCGGATTTGTTTTTGAAAATAAAAAATACATCACTTGAAAAATTTGTGATTAAAAGATTAATCATTTTCCAATCAATAGCCTATCAGTCCCAATAGTTTTATTGCAAATGGACATTTATAATTAATGAATAAATAATGAAGTAATTATATGCTTATCACTAAGTCATTTAAGTCTAAGTAGCTAATCATATCAGTGCGTAGCTCCCACCTTTATAAGTCGAATTGACTTCATTAAACGGCAAACACAATAAAATGTCAATTTCAGTTTGCGATAAAATAAATAGAATTGAATTCTTTTGAAATGATAGTAAAATACAGCAAATTTAAACCAAATTGCTAGATATCCGCAAATTAATCTTTTTCGTATTAGCTTTTTCGAGATTTTATCACCGTATAGAAAATGATTATCAAATTGGATCGCCAGTGATAAATATAGAAAAAAAAGAACTAAAAAGGAAGTCATTCGAGTATATAAAGTCTGGATTAAAATCCATCAAGTTAAATCAAAATCGTTAGCTTAAAAAAGTAGTTCGAAGAATAACAATAAGTGGATAATTTCCTGGAAGGCAAAATGAGAAAAGGTATATAGTGAAATAATTTAAAGTTTATAAAGTGATTTTATAATAATTGTGCTGTGAAGGATATCGAATTCGGAGGAATAAACAAGACACATCTTTTCTTAATAATTTTGTATTTTTGTGCAGTTGTTTTTCGAAATTTAGAAATATTTTTCGACTCTAATATTTTTTACGTTGTTTTAATTTTTTTCTGAAAATTAACTAAATTTTTCGTGTAACGGCCATCCGCGGTCTTGAGATATTCATTTTTCGGAACCACCTAGATCAAATTGTTGAGCAAGAAAGTCGAAATTGGACACGTATTAGGAGTAAGTAAGGTTGAATTCATTAGTGAGCCAAATTTCTTCACTACTTTGGGAAGCTCCAATACAAAAGTCCTTATGATATGGGATCACATGAATATTAAATGGCGTAAGAACCCTTCAAGTTAGAATTCGAATGAATTCTGTTGAAATTAAATATATAAAGAAAATCGGACCAGTCATGTAGCCTCCATACAATATTCCTTGAAAAATTCAGGTAAATTCCATACAATTAGTCCTTCCATCATTATGTACGCTACATAGCTTCGTGAGATGCACGGATGAATAAGCGTTTTTTTCAATGACTTTTATATGGAGGCTACCAACTTACTCGATTTTCTTCATATTTATTATTTTATTTGCAACGTGAACCCGGCTGCATATCTAGCTTCAAGAGTTTTGAAGCCAATATTCGTGATTTTTTAATGACATTTGTATTGGAGGTACTCAAAGAAGTAAAGGAATTGCGTGAATTAAACCTTACTTTTAACACTATCCAAACTGAAACGTGTAAAATCTTCAAATTCCAGACTCAATTATTCTTCAGTTCTAGTTGATTTCAGCAGATCACTTGACAAATTTTTCTAAGACTCTTGGTCGGCGGATACATGAAGAACTCGATTGATTTTATTCCTTATTAATTCCCTTAACTGTAACCACTGAAAAATAATGTACGAATAATTTCGAACTACTTACATAAAGCGTTCGGGAGTTCACATTAGTGAGTGGCGTGTTTTAACAACCTTTGAATGGGAGCAACTCGAGGAAGTAGTGCATATTAATGGATTAATGCGTTCCAGACATACAGACGAATATCTTGACCAAAATGATATTAAAATTTTTTTTATCTAAATTACTTTTCGAGTAGATCTACATATACTCACCGAGTTTCAACTTTCTAGCATAACCCGTTCTATAGATAGGAAAAAAACCCCTACCACCGAACCATACTACCATTATAAAAAATCATATTTTTTGAAAACTCTACTACTGTAACTCTATCTAAGTATCTAGTTTTAGCTATCCATCATTGCGGGTTTTTGACATATAAGGCTTTTTATTTTTCACCCTTCATCACCGTCACCCCTACACTAGGGATGTTAATATCGGAAAAAAATATCGATAAATCGATATATCGATATTGAAAAAAATATCAATATCGGCTGACGATATATCGGAGAAAAATATCGATATATCGATATATCGAATATTTTTTCCAATGAAAATTAAACTCCAATGCTGCATCAAAATTAACATTAATAAAAAAATATGGCGCACGCGGCTTTTAGCAAACAGAAAGCTAATAAATAAATGACATTTGATTTCGTTGCCTTCGGTCACAGTTGCCAAATTTAGCTATTCTTAGAGTCTGAAACTCAATTTCAATTTTATCATTGCAATTTCAATATCTGAGAGTTTTTTGATTGAACTACTGGAAATGTTGGTGAAAAGCGGAAAATTATTCTCTGTTGACTTATGAAATCAAAATATTGCCTTTTTTGATCGAAATAAAGTTTCCGGATAGAAATACTGTTATTTTTTAAATATATTATTTTTAAGAAATAAGGATAAAAGGGGCAAAATCGAAAAAAGTATTAAGAGCAAACTTGATTTTAATTATTTATTAATGAAATATTATATATTGACATATTTTTAAAAGGTAAGCTTATGAGAACCAGTACTTTTCTGGGACAGTTGTTAAGAATACTCGCTCCTTAATATGCTCTCCAGTAAGCCGACTGCGATTATTTGGCACCACAATATTTATTGTCGACGCAACTCTTTCGGATGACAAGGATGAGGCAGGGACAATCAGGTATTTCTGATAGTTGCCTCGTCGTACATATATTTGTATTGGCGCCTAAAGTGAAGATTTGTGTGCATGTGCCCGTATATATCACGTGCCTTAAACCTAGTTTCGACAGATATGGTTTCCATGATCGAAAATTATTTTTATTCTTTCAACATTTCTGGCATCCCTCATAAATAATCAGAAATGCAGATTAAATGCAAAAAACCCGTTCGATTTCTAAAATATGCTATACTTAAAAAAAATATCGAGTCCGATAGTCGGATTTCAATATCGATATATCGATATATCGCTTTTTACAATATCGGCCGATATTATCGATATATCGTTCAAAAAATATCGCAATTTCGATATATCGAAATTTTTTTAACATCCCTACCCTACACCTACACCTTCAAATTTTTTTTCTGTGCTAAGGGTCTACTAGGCCTGCTTTCCGCCAAAAATTTTAATTATCTGTCTTAAATTGTTCTTTAGATATGTTACGTAATTTTTTAGAAAATTTTTTATTTCTCCTCTTTCATGCTTCACCACCGTCCTCAGTTTTCGAACGTTTCGGACACATTGTTTTTCCCCACTCCCATACCACTCCATCCATATAAACAATTTTTTTGTGTCCACTATTATAGTTCTATATAAATTTCAAATTTCAGCCTCTTAGCATAAATTAAGTTCCTAAGATCCTAGCAATAATTAAGTTGCTGAAACCAAAATGTTTGCTCTAAAATGCTGCCCCATCTCCAACCTCACACCCTTACCCATCAAAAGGTGGCCACTTAAAGGCGTCCACTTATTCTACCAACAAAAAAAAAACAACTTAATAGCTCAAAGAGCTTGGGTAGTGAACGGAGGTATTGGAGTGATTATTTTGATTTGAAAAAGTTTCTTGCTCGAAAATCAGACCATAAACCCATGGCCTGTACCACAAAAATTTCGTGCCGACTTACTCCAGGGTGATTTAAAATGGGACTATTTTCCCCATAAGGCCTAAACAGAACACGGACCTCGACTGCGACTGCGCAGTCCCTGTCTTTAGAATACACAGGATTATATGGCGATGCCCACAACACCAACTTCGCCTGCGACTGCGCAGTCGTGCTACACTCTAATTCTAAGACTGCGGTTGTTGTCTCGGATTTCCACTACTTCCCAGCAGGAAAAGTTTCGTAGACTATACTATATCGAAACGAAACCGTATGCAAGTCGTATAACTGATTAGACTTTTTGGGAACGATGTCGCCGGTTGATGTATATATTTACTATTATAGTTTGTATGAGCACTATATATAGAATATTTACATGACCTCTTCAAAATTAATTGAATTCTGTTTACAGTTAAGAGGAGACCGCGATAGCTTAGTACATGCTGTCTTTGTCTTACATATAGACATGTAGAATTTTGATGCTATTTTGCGTGAGTACGCTTTGCCTACTGGGTTTCTATTCTTCAAATTCGTCTCGATTCCTATTCATTTTCTCGTTATTAATAAACGCAAGCACTACAAATTGATTAAAAACACTATATAAAATATACACGCTACCAGAAACACGTCAATTTTCAAAAATATTAAACAAAACAAAAGTGACACTTGACACTCGTTCTTCTTCTTGCTTGCAAAGAATCGAAGTCGTAGTCGGTGTTCTGTTCAACACCAACTGCGCAGTCGAGCCTCACGCCGCACGGTAGGCAAATCGCAGTCGCAGTCGAGGTCCGTGTTCTGTTTAGTACTATAGGTCGAGAAAGACCAAGAAGCGATGAAGTTGCGCGGCTTCGCGATTTGTCAGGGCATTTGGTGTTTTTTTCGCCATGTCTGCCCACCCTACCTCCCTTCTTTCCTGAACCTTCGTTTCTTTCAGTTTTTTCAAGTCAAGATAATCACTCCAAGGCCTTCAAACGATTTTGCGTACGGCATACAAACGGACTGATATTTTTTTTTGCATTTTTTGTATCTAAAGGTTATGATACGCAAAAAAATGCAAATGCAAATCTTAACTAGAGTCTGTCAATCCAAGTTTATATGACAGTTTCCTAGAAAAAATTGAAAAATTAAATTTGATGACTTTTTATTTAAAAAAAAGTTACTCTACTCAATCCTTGACTTCATCACCTGATTTAAATCAAGTTAAACTAAGCCAAGGCACCAACCAATATTTAATTAGGAAAGGAATCTCCCTAGTCTGACGTCATAAGCTGTTGTAACTAGACGTAAAATGACAAATAATTCAATGAACTGCAAACGTTTCTCTGATTTGTGCATTGTTCATTCCGGGAATTTCAAACATTTTTCATCCCTATGATTGTCATGAATCAAAGGCTTTATTATTAAAGTACAGTTGTTATTATGTCCTTGTATGCGGTCTGCTATAATATTTAAAAACCACAAATCTTCTTACTTTCCGTCTGTCTGTCCGTACCACTATAACTCAAGAACGCCTGGAGCTAGGATGTTGAAATTTGGAGTCTGAATGTTTGGTCGAGTTTATAAGGCTAACTTTGTTAACGGGCAGAATGGACCTACTCCTTCGGGTAGCTGCCGTACAAGTCCTTAAGACACATGTTCAAGAATATTTGCAAATAACCGCGGAACGCTTTAAGCTTAGACTTTGTAATTTTGTACACGTATTTTCCAATAGTTGCAGTTGAAGATATGAAAACGACAAAGATTCCATGACTCCTTCGCGTAACTACCATACAAAAATCCTGTAAAAACAGCCTCACTCATTTTACGGACCTCACTGTAACTCAAGAAATCGTTTAGCCACGAAGTTGAAATTACGTACAAATTACTTTTGGGGAAAAACAAAGCTCGAGTGAATTAGTCAGAAAATGCA